>OZ020612.1:55072280-57472280 GCA_963971575.1 Liopterus haemorrhoidalis | reverse complement strand
TAGTAATTTTTATCTATTAATTCGGACTTTTAGTCATTTTGTTTAAGCTTTGTAAATAATACTCACGTAGCAAATTCTAGCTTATATTGATTGTCATTATAAAATGTCCTTTTCATTGCTTTTGATTTTTTTGTCATTCTTAACAAAAAATTCCCATTTATTTATTTATTGGTCTTCAAAATATGGAAAAATGTATTAAAATTTTTGACATATTGTCACATAGGTAATCCTAGGTCAGGATTACGACATCTAGACATTGTGACGGTGTGCTGTCTGATTAAAAACTATTTGTCAGCGTCTGACGTATGTGGCCTGATTACGAAATGCAGACACCGCATTTTCGTAATGAGGAAATTATTGTAATGACGAATGAATATTGGAACTGGGTTAACTTTCGTTACAAAAAGACTGGGTGAAACAGAATATGAAAGCAGTGGAATATAGCCAACTCCGCTGCATGTATTAGTCCACAAGGTTACGACCAAGACACTGACGCCAGATTCATCTAACGAGGGTGAAGCCGTCACGATGTGAGTGGAAGAAGACTTCTTCAGGCTCCTCGACTCCCGGATGGGTAGCCCACGAAACACGTGCAGAATTACAGGTCGTGCATAAGTAATGTTTATTAGTGAAAAGATTAATAAACATTTGAATTCCCTAATATGAATGTATTATATAAATTATTTACAATGTATAATTAAAACAAAATTAAAAGTAAATATTTGACATGACGTTAAAATCTGAAATAGTTTGCGCCACTTTGTCATTATTATTTATGGTCGAATAATTTTAGATTAAATGCCGTAACTACACAAATAGCAAATAAATGAAAGTACGTTTATCTGCAATCTTTCTAGACTAGTTTATTCCCTCATGCATACAACATATTTGCTGGAACAACATGAAAATACTATACCTATAAATTGTATAACCGCGGTGGAATTTCCGCCATATTAAAAACATTGCATATACAGCTTTAATATTTTAAGTTCTAAAATTTTAAATTAAAGCCTAATAAAACTATGGCTTAATTGGCATCAAGAAACTAAATTACTTTAAAATTACGGCGTAAATTTTCTTTATATTTATTAGTGTAATTATGTAGACAATTTAATTTCAATTATAAATACATAATTTAAATATTCAGAAAAAAGAATTCTAAAGTTTAATTATTTATCTAACAACTTAAATTAAACATTTTACTAAAGACTCGTTTACATTGAGCAAGTAGAGAGTAAAGTCAAGTAAGCAGGCAATTTGTTCCAAGCTACTAGCTCTGTGTAAACATTTACTTGCTTCAAATATACCGGTGTAACGAATCGGCTAGTCTGCCAGAACAAAGGCTAAATCTTTCACAAATCACCCGTTGCGACCATTTCTTTAAAAGCATTAAAAGCTTTGCGCATATACTGGGCTTGCTTGGACTCGTTGTAGTGACTTGGCAAGCGTTCTTGCACTACGCGAAAGACGTAAAAATACATTATTTCGTGATTTGACGAAGCGATATACTGCAGTACAATATGTAATTCTACCGGATCTTCCGAGTAAAGATCTTTTAAAAATAAACCTGACCCCCAAGTGTATTTTATCTAGCGATTCATTTTCGTGCCCACATTTTTTTCTGCTTTTGAATCTCTTCCTGGAGCAACTATCCAAAAAATTATCATTTTGTATGTGTGTAGATTTGGTGGTATCCGTAAATAGGTTAGTGCGGGAGGGTTGTACGGGTAACGAACATAAAATAAAGAATAATGCAACTAAACTTAGCTGACCAGTTTCGAAATATATTATTTCTTCATCAGAGTTCCAGAAATAAAAATGAAAATTTTTAAATTCAATAGCTGATTACAAAGTTCTGTGAAAAACATTGTTCGGTGATTAAAATAACTAACAAATTTTTAACCACCGAGCAATGATTCTTTTATTTGTGTAGCTCTGATGACGAAAGAAATTATTTCGAAACTGGTCAGCTAGATCTAGTTGCATTATTTATATACGCAACCCGTGAAAAAGCTTTCGGCAAGATGGATGCTGCGTCTAGTCACAGTGGATCAAAAACAAAATTGCGTGACCAATTCGAAACAATGTTTTGACATGTAAAAGCGCAATCCAATTGAGTTTTTGCGGCGTTTCATAATCTTTGATAAAACATGAATCCTTCACTATACACTGACAGAAATGGAAGATCAGTCAAAACAGTTGATTTATCCTGGCGAACGTGCCTAAAAAAGACCAAAGGAATCCCTCGGCCAGAAAGGTCATGGCCACAATTTTCTAGGATTCGCAACGAATATTGATATCTGGATATCTAGAAAAATGAAAAACAATCACAGGACAATATTATGCCGCTTTACTGGATCGATTACACAAAAGCGTCCCAATTTGGCGAAGAAAAAAGTTCTATTTCACCATGTCAAACCACTCACTCGTTCATAATTTCAATGGCCAAATTGTCGAATTGAGCCACGAATTGCTCCCTCATTCACCATTTTTTCCAGGTTTGGGCTCATGCGATTTCTTTCTCTTTTCAAACATAAAGAAATGGCTAGCTGGGAAAAGATTTTCATCGAACGAGGAGATCATCGCTGAAACACTAATTTTGCAGAGTTCCATAAAACGTACTTTTTGGAAAGTTTAAAGAAAGTTTAATATTGTGGATCAAAGTGTATCGAGCTGAAAGGAGACTATGCTGGAAATAAAGTCGCATTTTGTAAAAAAATAAATCTATAATTTGGAAGTCACTGACTTATCAAACACCCTCGTATTTTATATTTTATATATAGAATTTATATTCGAATAAGTATTGCACAGAATTGAGAACAGGTTGAAATTTTTTTTTTTTTTCAGAATATTGAACTATCCTTTTTTGCACATTTAATATCAAGGTTCCAAAATGCATAATTTCAATTTAATTTCCGGAAATTTGTGAAGAAGCCTTGAGCTAAAGTTGCCTAGATTAAATGCATACTAGGTCGTATAGTTTACTTAGGTACATGAATAATGCATATAGTATACATTTATTATAAGTTATAATTACTAACTAAACACCTCTTTCAACTACACTTTAACTATTGTTGCAGCCAGTAATTTCATAAATTTAAAACAACAACTTGAGGATGTTTAATATTCAAAATAAAAAACCTTTGGATATAGTTGCCAGAAGTCGAAAGTTTGTAAAGAGGACTATTCAGATTTAAAATAAATGGCAAAAAGAGAACATTCAGCAAATGAATTTGTGTTATACAATACAGTTATGAGCAGGGTTGGAAACCGAAATAATATGGGCTGCCCTATATGATTTTAAGTTTTCATCCTGAATTGAGTTTATGCAACTTTATTACCAATAACAGCAATGTGACGTCGAGCGAGTGGCGTAGATTATATTTAAACGTCCAATATCACATTTCAGTCTTTTTTTGACTAATTTAAACACAAATTTTGGTTTCAGTTTTTAGTACCCGGCGGGTTCATATAGTGTAGTAATTCAAGTCAGTTTGAAATTTATTTTTACTTGAAATGGACCCTATATATTTTCAAATATTGAGGATTATGGCAATCAGACGCGCACTCAAGGGGGGGTAACATAATTGTTTTATATAAATAAAACAATTGAAAGAAAACCCACTCCATTTTATTAATATCGAAATCAAATTAATATATAATTCCTCGCATAAAAAAAAAAATATTATTTTAATACGGATATTTTTTCTAATTTGACCCACCGCATTTGGAGGTGTACGCAGTTGATGGCAATAAACTACCAACTGAGATAACGGCCCTAGATAACTGCAGTTATTTCGTCAATTCCCAGAGAGTGTGGAATGGACTTTAGTGTCAAAACTTTTAACATCAATTCTTTAGTAGAAATGTTCTCTGGACAGACTCGAGAACATTGCAAGCAGTGTAAAACAATTTATTTTTCACTACGCTCTTATTTGATACGAGATAATTGAACATATGCATAACAACCGGGGATTATGGATCCATACCGCCCTCACATTACATTCTCAACGAGTGACATCTATTCCTCAGGCCAGAAGCCCTCAGGCTGTATTACATCGTTCTCCAGGCGTAATCATCTTAGTACCACCCTTGGTGCATAAATAGCTATTTCGTGCATAATTACTGACTGCAGTTTAATTTAATTTATTTTTATATTTTCATGAGGATGCTGTTATACAAGGTGTCTCAAAAGAAATTTTATATTTAGTGGATCGATTAAAAAAAAAGTAAGCCGTATATAGAAAAAATGTTTATTAATTATTAAAATACACTTTTTGGGGATTTATTTCTTAAAAATAATATCGTCTAAATGTAGACCCTCGCGTTCTCGGCACTCATTTAATCGAACAGTAAAATTACTTATGATGTCTCGGCAGGTGGACTCAGGGATGGCTGCCATTTCGTGACGGATATTTTCTTTCAAATGCGCCAGTGAAGTCGGTTTATTGGCGTAAACTTTAGATTTAAGATAACCCCATAGGAAAAAGTCCATAGGGGTTAAATCTGGACTGCGTGAAGGCCAATTTATGTCACCTCTCCGGGAGATCAATTTGCCTGAGAAAATTTCACGAACACGTGGCAGAGACATATTGGACGTGTGTGAAGTTGCTCCGTCCTGTTGGAACCATGTTCTTTGGTTATAGCCAGGAAAGTTTTGCAGTTCAGGTACCAAGAAGTTGTCTAACATCTCCACATAACGCTCTGAATTCACTGTAACTGCACGGCCCCTTTCGTCTTCAAAAAAGTAAGGGCCGATAATTACTCGCGCCGACATCGCAGCCCATACGGTCACTTTAGACGAATGTAGGGGTTTCTGATGTTTGCGTTTCGGATTCGTTGCACTCCAGTAGCGGCAGTTTTGCTTATTTACGTGGCCATTAAGATGAAAATGAGCTTCATCCGAAAACAAAATGTTGGTAAACGTTGAAAATCGCTCAATCACCTGTTTTACGAAATTAAGCCTCTGACTGGCATCTTGGGGCTTTAATTCTTGCACCAATTGAATTTTGTAGGGGTGCAGCTTTAGGTCTTTGTGCATAATGCGATGTAATGATGATCTATGCACATTTAAAACACTTGCGCGCTTCCGAATTGAAAGGTTCGGGTCGTCACGAACAGACTGATTAACATTCTCCATGTTTTCTACCGTTCTTGATGACCTAGGTCGCCCGGATTTTGATTTATCCAGCGTTGTACCAGTCTCTTCAAACTTTTTAACCCAATGTCGAATGAGAGGAATGCTTGGCGCATCATTTAAGTGGCGAAAACCTCGAATACTGCAGAATTTTCTACGCGCTACAGTCGCCGAATCACCGTTTTTGTAAAACTCTCGCACGCATAACGCGCGGTCTGCTCCCGAGAAACGCTCCATAGCGACTAAATTCCCAAGAGCCAGGTTACCGCAATCGGTACATAACACTCGCGCCGCTCGGATACGTTGCGTTCACGCAGTAAGCTAAATAAATATAAACTTTCTTTTGAGACACCTTGTATTTGTGATGCATGAAAATTATTAGAAAGAATTAAGGTTGACTAGTTTTAAAGAACAATCGGTTAAAGCAGGGATTCCCAACCTTTTTTTCTACTTAGACCCCCTTATCAACTTTTTTTTTTCAATCCCCCTAAATTTTTTTATTATAATGCATAAATATGTAGCGCCATGTATCAAGTTGAAGTTGTAAGGACAATCCAGTAACTAACATAACAAATATAAATATATATATTTTATTAAACAATTTTTCAATTTTACTGAAATATGTAACTAAATATAATATATATATTTTTTTAAATTTAATGCGATGGGTGTGGTTGATGCTTTTCCATGATACTTTTTATGTTAGGTGTAAAATTAGTTAATAATAATCGTAAATCACCGTGTAATATTTAATCGATTTCTAGTTTTTCTTAATAAATTGTTAACGTGACTAAATCCTGCCTCAACCAAGTAAGAACTAGGAAAAGCTAGACCCCTGGAATACTATAGATATTTTTTAAACTTCCACAGACCCCCAAGTGGTCCACCTGGATCCCGTTGGGAATCCCTGGGTTAAAGGATCCTAAAAAATATAATTCTATGCTCTAGCTGAAATCCCCTGGCTTAAAAACATTTACTTCTATAATCAGATGAAATCTTTATATCTTTAATTATAAAGAAAATAATTGCAGTGTCCCATTTCGCTGTTACACCCTGCATACGATGAATGAAAGAAGTGTATCCTAGATGAAAGAGTTTTCTTTTTCAGGCGTATGAGCTTAGCTCACGAGTTGAAATCTCATTAATTTCGAAGCGAATGTGGGAATTATCTAGAGAATTTCACTGCATTTACAGTGATAGAACGATAATACGCAACATAATCAATCTGTGGTCCACCTACTCTATACCACATATTTTTCTGTGTGCTGACGAATACACCGACTATTAAGCTTCATGCGTTCTACTATTCCGGGAAAAAGCAACTGGTCTCATTGGGATTTCATCTATATTAATAAAATTAGATACTATATTTGTTTTTTTTTTTATATATTAGGTGTGTTCGATTTGCACATTTGCAGTTACTGTTTACTGCCGCGTTAAAAAAATCTGTTCGTTTTGTTTCGCAGTAACTGCAAATCTGTTCGATTTGTCGTAATTTACTGCCAGTTTATGACGCTACTGCGAAAAAGTTACAGCTGCTTCTCTTGCGGATTATTTGTTACGGCTGTGTTTGTTAACCTTTTTGAGTTGGTACCATAGAAAAAGAATAAATGGTTGGTACTTTGTTTTTGACTTTTTGACAGGAATATGGATAGTATATTTGTTTTGATATTTATACTATATTCTTTGATGGCTAAGGTCTAACAAATTCTTTTTTTGAATATCCTGGGACAATAGTTTCTACAAAAATTTTCAGTATTTCTATCCTGAGGCATTTTGTAAACCTCGCAAATACAGTTCATAACTTCATCATCCGAACTCGAAAAATCTAAATCTGAATTAGATGATTCTGGATTTGATAATATTTCAAGATCCATTAAATATATCTAATATTTATCACCCTTTCGACACTAGGCTGACCAGATTTAGTTTCACTGAAAAAGAGTATACTAAAAAAAAGGTTACACTCCAAAAATTCAAATAATGAGCAAAAAACAGAGGTCCTCATTCAAAAATACTAGTGACGAGCAAAAAAAAAGGTCTTCACTCCCAAAATAGAAGTGATGAGCAAAACAAAAAGGTCCTCGCTTCTAAACTAGAAGTAATAAAAACAAGTGACCATCAAAAAAGAGTATAATACTCTTAAAAAGAGTACGCCTGGTCACCCAATTCGATACACAAGATAATCTCCGAACCAAATCGTAAAAAGATTCTTAACCTGGAAAGTTATCTGACATCTGTCTGACATTTAACATTTACTTCAGACGTACTTCTTATTCTTTACGTATAAACAAATCGAACAGAAAATTAAAGCTGTATGTTACCAGTTTTTAGTAGTAAACTGCTAACTGCAGCGTTTTGCTGCTAGCGTTTAGCAGTATAACGCGAAGGTGCAAATCGAACATACCTATTGACTTAATAATTTCGTAATAACAAGTAAATAGGAGTATACCTATATGTATTTTAATAAAATTGGAGGTATAATGTTTTTTTCATCCTCTTATTTGGGTTCTACGCGTTTCAAATGATTATAAGACAAAATCCGCAAAAAATCCGGAATGCGTCACGAGTTGAACAGAATTAACCTAAT
The DNA here is from genome assembly GCA_963971575.1 of Liopterus haemorrhoidalis. NCBI lineage: Eukaryota > Metazoa > Arthropoda > Insecta > Coleoptera > Dytiscidae > Liopterus > Liopterus haemorrhoidalis. The sequence continues at coordinate 57,464,553 of OZ020612.1, read as the reverse complement.
AAATAGAGTTACAACTCAATTGGTATCCTAGAGCCCGTTCCTCCAATATAATAATCTTTGTAAATTATTTTGTTCTTAAAAGTACACTTGTATTTCATTAGTGACATAAAATCAGGTCAATTGTTGTAGTTTGCAATTTAGATCAAGGTTACAAATTTCCGTTAACTATTTATAACTAGAATATGTGAATTTCAAATTATTATAAACAGTACGTGTTTAAAACAATACACATCTTTTCAACAAGTTCGTCAAATTGTTCTGGAATTTATATACTGATATCAGGGGACCGTATTTAAAGTACGAAGCATAAATTCAAAATTAAACATTCTCCAGCGTCTCAGCGAATACCTTCTTTGAAAAAGTGGAAGGAGGGATGTTTTGGAGAAGTTATACTTGTGCAAAGATATATCCGTTGTCTTAGGCACGACACATTATTTATAGAGAATCCCACACTCTCTTGGCAACTGCTTAAAACAATTAACTCGAATACTGAAGACGACCAGAAAAGCTATGGAAACGATTGGCAGAAATTTTGAAAAGAACATATCGTAGACTTACTTCTAAAACATCGTCTATTTTTTACATAAAAGCGATTTGCGCCATAAGTATTTATTAAATATTCGTCTTTATCAAAATAATTATAGCTACAAATTAAAAGTAACATTTCTTCGCACTATAATGCTATTATTTTAATGCATTTTCTTAACATTATCTTCCGGAGGAGGACCACATTTCCTCCACAAAGTATAGAATGTATGGATGAAGGGGTAGGTATTAATTCTTTTTCTACAAAATCACCATTTAGATTGAGACGCTTGTCTCACATTCGGGTCTATTCTGTATCTTAAAAAGTTGAAAATTAACCTCAAGGTCGAAGTTAAAAATTAACCTCAAGGTCGAAGTTAAAAATGAACCTCAAGGTCGAAGTTAAATATGAACCTGAAGGTCGAAGTTAAAAGTGAACCTCAAGGTCGAAGTTAAACATGAACCTCAAGGTCGAAGTTAAAATTTTTTTTACCACGATTTACAATATTTTGTTATTCTGAAACTCTATGGCGTTAAAATTTTAACCTCGGTGTGGTTAATTCAATAGGTTATATTTGGAATATTAGCTGCGTTCCTTTTACAAGTTAAAAAAAGTAATTCTAAGTAACGTAAAAGGAACGCTTTTGGTGGAATAGTTTTTATCTACGACTGTACTTGTCTTAGCAAGGGAAAAGGGGGAGGAAAAAACTTAGTTTATCTTAGCCAGTGTCTTATAAATGGAACGCTCTTACAACATAGATTAACTTAGCTTAGCTTAGATTTCTTAAGTAGAGTGATAAAAGGAAAGCGCCTATTAACTCCAGTCAAATACATGGTGTTAACTTTCACCAGCTGTAATTCTAAAATCTATACGTCAAATAGCTAGAAAAAAACCATTTTTAGAATTAATCATGGCAAGTCTGTTTATTTTAAACCAATTATTACTAGAACAAATTGAAGATCAAGTAGTTTATAAGTGAAAAATTAAAATAGGTGAATAAAAGATATATACAAATGCTTTTCAGGAGATCAGTTCGAATTAAACAAAAGCAAATGAGTGCTATGAGTGATCCCTTAAATTTATCTGAAGAAACATTATAAAATACTTTCATTTCTAAAACTTCTACGGAATATCTTGTTTTACAAATGTGTTTTTTTTTTTGAAAATCCGAAAAAAACCAAAAGATTTCTCGATATATTGTAAGTTAATATTTAAAACTTATGTAATAATAAAAATAAGGTAGATATAACCTGAAAATAAAAGTATCTTATCATAGAAGAAAGATAAGGCAAAACAAATATTGATACCTTTGCATGTTATGGTAATATTATATTATTTTCTTTCTACACCCATAATTAAATATATATAAATATTGTGCATTTCCACAATATAGATTTATTATACTTAAACGTTGTTCATTCACGATTCATCCATAACACTTGTTTACTTTAAATCCACACTTACACTAGCAAAATATGCTCCCTTGTAGATAATTTCACAACATACTTGTAACCTTAAATCCTTTTTAACCATATGGTTAAAAAGTTAGAACTTAACGCTTGGGTTATAACCTGAGACACAGAATAAGAAACAAGGTTAAAATTTTAACGCCTACTTAAAATGTTACTTTTTAACCATCATTTTTAACCAAATCTTTTTAACCACAAAAGATACAGAATAGACCCAATTGTGACGAGTTTTTGGATTCGTTTGTTATAAACATTAATCAGTTTATAACTGTTGTTTTCACTACGTCATCACTTTCCAGTCTTCTGTTACTCAGAAAGTCTTTGAGATGGACAATAAATGATAATATCTCATAAAAAGGTCAAGACTGTGTGAGGGATACGGGAAATTTTCGTAATTCGGCAAGTCAGTCGTATACATAATATATATGGACCCCCTGGATAGAGGCCTGCCAACTTCAAAAGACATTACAGGGAGTCCTTTTTACCAAAAAGGTTGAGAATTCTGGTCTATATCATCAAATTATACTTCATCATCATCACCATCAGTCATATTGCTCCAAAGGAGCGTAGGCCACCTCACGGCTGTACATTTGGATATCAGGATCGTCAGTTTTATATATGAGGTCTGTTCAAAAAGTATCGCGAATTATGTGTTTTTTCAAAAATTATTTATTTATTCATGTATATATATTTTGTCGCCTTCAAAGTAATCCCCACCAGATATTATACACTTGTGCCAACGTTTTTTCCAATCCTCGAAGCACTTGAAAAAATCATTTTTTGTGATCTTGTTCAGCTCCTCCTTCATTGCCGTCTTTATCTCCTCAATCGTAGCTTAGCGTCGTCCTTTTATGGGCCTCTTCAGTTTCGGGAACAAGAAAAAGTCACAGGGGGGGCAGATCTGGGGAATACGGTGGCTGCGGCATTATTAGTGTGTTGTTTTTGTTTTTCGCGGCGACCCGTCTCATGATCCAATGGCACGAGCCAATCGATATGTTTAGGTCCTCAGCAACTTCTTTAACGGTGATTCGATGCTTGTCCAATACTATTTTCTTCACTTCATCAATGTTTTCGTCTGTTGTTGACGTGCTCGGGCGTCCGGCACGCTCTTCGTCGTTCACATCTTCTCGGCCCTCTGAGAACATTATGTACCACCGATAAACGTTGCTTCGGTCCAAGGTAGCTTCACCATATGCCACAGTCAACATTCGGAATGCGTCCACGCACTTAATTTTGTTTTTTTCACACAAAATTTGATACAGATTCTTTGATCCATTTTTTGGTATAGGCAAAAATCGAAGACGAGCCAAAACACGTGCAAGCAAAGCAACTGTCAAAAATTAACTGAACATTCAAAATAGCCGAACTTGTCGGCATAAGTGAGAGACATGAGTACCAACATAACGCCACAAAAAAATCGAAAATTGAATATACGTAACCCGCGGAAATTCAAAATTCGCGATACTTTTTGAACGACCTCGTATGTTCACTAATTTTATTACACTTGTGTCCTTTCACTGGCCTTTATTTATTTCTTAATATTGTTATTATTATTTTTAATAACTTCAACAGAATTTAGTTAACTAAATCTTTAGTTGTGTCTTCATTTTAGTTTATTTTTTGCAGCAGATTTTATATCGTATCAAGAAAATACCTTTTTGGTATGCTCAGTCTGTACTTTTTTTTGTCAGGTGTCTGTGGGTCTGCCCATATTTCTGTTATATCGGAAGGTGGATTTCTCAGGGTGTGCCCAGACCACCGCCATTTCATAGTTTTAACGGTTTGAATTATAGGGTCTTGCTCTTTTCCCATTTTTCATTTTTGATTTTATCATTCTTATATCAACAGTTCTTCTTAGACAACGTTTCAAAAAACCTGATTCCTTTTCCCACTTTTATCATTTAATATCCATGATTCAAAAATCCATAAAAAATATTAGTTTTGACATTTGTGGTGAAGAAGCAAGCCTGTAGCTACAAACTTTAAATCGTCTGTACGTGCTACTTGACCGCTGAGCAAGGGCACGGACGTGAGTTCAATTCCTGATTATGTCAAATAATTTGTGTAAAAATATTTATACAAATTACAGGTTCTGCTTAGGCGTTCGCAACCGGTTTTAAACTGTAGGTGCCTTTCTGTGTACGTTAAAAAATGGACGTAATACTGACCATATTACTCCTGAATGTACATAGATTGAAAACATGGTCACGAAACCTGGAAACAGGAGGCCTTGGCTCATTTTGGGCTGTCGCGCCAATGATTTGTGATGAAGAATTGGATTTTTGTTTCTAAACAAATATTTTGAATTCTAATTACCGCAGAGAATTGATTGCTGCTTGTGCCTTTTATAACCTATCGTTTATAGCTTTTGTAAGGGAGGTAATTTTGGTATTATTCCATAAATAAAATTTCATAAATAAATTCATTATAATCATTCAATTAGAGTAAAATATTTAATCTGTTAAACGATAAAAAAAATAATCTATTTCTTAGAAAGGGCATTTAAGATAACGGTAGACTTGTTTATTATTGCAACTTGACACTTTTGTCAATGTAACATGAAAAGTGAATCATAAATTATTGTGTTAAAAAAATACGTCAACCATAAGCACATAAATAATAATTAATTTTTTTCTGAGATATAAATATTATGATTGGGCTATTTTATAATGGGATATTTATCTGAGTTGTCACCAATAAATTATGAATTTTAAGATAGTACAAGACAGACTGTCAAGAGGTGTTAAATGACATTTAACAGTTGGGCGATGTAAGCATTTTCAGGGTGGTCGCGTTTTAAGAGGAGTTGAGTCTAAAGAGTGAAGAAGTTAAGTCGTGTTTTAAGTAGAGTGAGAATTTGTTCATCATGGGTTAGAGTCATTTAGTGTTGTCGGTCAAGTCGAGTTAAATTAACATGTATTTTCATATGAACGTTAGTGTAGTGCCCAGCTAAAGACTTGTGAGAGATAAATGGTTTTAGAGGATGTCAGTCAGGACTGTGGTGTCCAGTGGACAAATTAGTGATTGGTGCTTAAGAGTCCAGTGTTTAGTGTTTATGAATGTCTCATTTGGATTTAGCTGTATCGACGTAATTGTAAGTCTAGTGTAATTAGTGTAAATATTTAAATCGTATCATAATTAAAGTAGATTAGCTAAAATGTTGAGTTTAATTGAACAACCCTTAATCCTTCCAAGAATCATAGCAACCAGCTAGCGGACTAATAGGGGGGTCCAGACTTGATCCGCTCGCAAGTCTTGGAACCCATAATGTGAGGGATGTACAGAGTAAGTACAAATGAAATAAATAAATCAGCCAACCGTGATATTTTATATATATCATATCCAGTGTTGTAATGTATCTAGATACATTTTAAAATATGTATCTGTATCTGTATCTAGATATTTAAATCAGTATCTAAGTATCTGTATTTCAGATACTTTTTTCAGATACTTTCCTATTTTGTCTTTTTCAAGGTCTTTTTACAAAATATGTCCTTACGATTTTTCAAGTTGGTAATACATTTAGCATCATTCAGATATTTGAATTTTAAGTTTAAATTAACCAATCAGCGACCAGTAAACTCTTTCTTGCTTGGTGGAGAATTATGATAAAATACAAGTTCTATATGTAATTAATTAAATTTTGGAACATTCTTTTATTTTTTATTTATTTATTTTTTTTTATTTAAAAAAAAGGAAAAAAATAAAAGGATGTTTTCCAAAATTTAATTAATTATATATAGAACTTGTATTTTATCATAATTCTCAAACTTATAATTTATTTAGTTATTTAATTTATTTTTATCTATAAAATTTTAATAAAGTGTAATTGTATTTCCAGCTTTGAATAAATTTAAAAAAATAATAAATAAAAAAAAAATTAAATAATTTTATTAACAACGGTTAAGTAAAACAACCGTTAAGTAATTATCTAATCTAAGAATAAGAATTAATTTTATAAATGTGAATTAAATAAAGAAAAATATAATAAATAAAATTGTTGTTTTATTTTTGTCATCCTAAATACTCATTTAATAATCAGTAATTTATTAGCGAACAAAAAATATTCGAGATATCCGCTGAAATTGGAATAAAAAAAGGATTTTTTTAAAGATTACATAGGTTGTTTAGTTAATATTTCTGACACACAGCTTCAAAGGCTATTTGTGTTTATTTTAAGAGTAATAATAGTGCATAACTTATTTTTTATTGTGAACAAATATATTCCTTGCTCTAGTTATTTCTTTTTTTTTGTGGTGTTTTCATTTTTCCGAAAGTATCTTAAAAGTATCTTGAAGTATCTAGATACATTGTAAAAAAAATGTATCTGTATCTAGATACTTTTTAAAATTTGTATCTGTATCTGCATCTAGATACATTTTCCTCAAGTATCTGTATCTGTATCTAGATATATTTTCAAATGTATCTATTACAACACTGATCAATCGTAGCTCCCCACACTTTTTCGGTTCCTCCTTTTGTATACAACATATTTACAAAGTAGCAGAATTTTTCCCCGTCTCAAATTATGCTTGATTTATTATATTCACGTACCAATTACGTATATATGACCAGAATATGATCTCTTTTTACTAGAAATCAAAAATCAGCTGCAAAGGCCTCAACAAAATTTTCAGCCAAGAACTCCATGTAAGTTTGATCCATCACTAGACATGTCTTCTAGAAAACTCTGAAATAACTCTAAAATTTTCTGGTTTAATCCATAGGTTAAACAAGTATGTTTTGACTTGTTCGTGTGAGGTCACAGAATGCAGGACCGTATTTCGTAACAGCACAGTGTTTAATGTAGTTAGGAAGAGTAAACATTTAACGCTTAATACTGTTCTCCAATTCAGTTTAATGTGAGTAATTGTGCCAATCATTTAACGTTCGACATGTTCTATATATAACTAACGTAAATGCTTGTATTCTGTTAAAGAAAAAAAATAATTGGATGTTGTATTCAAGTAGTCTCGCAGAAAAACACTTGAGATATACCTTTTATTAAATGTAAAGAGTAAGATGAATTGTTGTATTAAAAGCGGTACATTATGTTAAAAAACCACGTACTGTAAAGAATAGTGAAGAAGTCTGGTAGCTTTTGTGGTTGAGGTATTAATAAAACACTACAGTCTACGTCTTACAGAGGGTTGGGACGTTTCTTTTCTTTATTGTCATAGTTGAAGCGCGTTTAAAATAACTGGAATAAATTGACATAATATATTGCTGTACAAAATTTGTTTTACAGTAATAAAAGATAAAAGAACGTGATTAGGTGGCTTGAAAGGAATTATAAAATACTTAAGATATACAGTACCCTAATCTACAGGGTGTTTGTTTGAAACGGGGCACCCCGAAAATCTCCTTTATTTGTAAAAATACAAAAATCTTCAGAACAAAAGTTAAACTAGACAAAAAGGCTCATCTAAAGGTTACTATAAGAATTCTGATGCACTTCCAGTTTCACTGGAAATGATGTCAACTTTTGATCTAGCATATGGAATCGATAATTTTATATTTTTTTTCTAAAAGTACATTAAATTAGCTTTATAATGACACCAAAAAGTCATATTTTTATGTTAACCATTTCAAAATGGCGACCATTTATTTACAAAATAATAATCAACATAACTTTGACAAAGTTGAATGTCGCAAGCTTTGAAAACAATAAAAAAAGAAACAAAATATCTCCATTTGTTTCTTTTTTCACTAATTATATGTGATTTTTTATTTGCTGTTTTTTTGTGTTTGTAATAATCTCAATAAAAAATATAAACTTTTGCAATACACATAACTTTCTAAACTTGCCGGTCCGCGAATTTTTCCTAGGTCGCCAGTCCGCCATAAAAAAAGGTTTGGAAATGCTGTTCTAGAGATATGTTTTGAAAGTTACTGATTTTACAAAAAAAATAAATAAATAAATAAATAAATAAATAAATAAATGACAAAATTAATAACATAAACATCATAAATATATCATGAAATTCATAGTTCAGACGAACTCCTGTTCGATAATATAGAATTTATGTGTGTAAAATGTATTCGGTGGATGCAAAATTAACGACGATTTTTTTTTATGTATATAAGTTTAATCAACAAAAAAATTGTTGTATGGAGACGTTCGAGCTGTGCCAGATAGACGTCGCTGTTGATATTGCCGTTTGCTGTTTTTGTGCGAAATCCGCTTCTGTTGACGCTCATCATCTTCATTCCACCAAAACCAAATGCCGTTTGCAATGATCTCCCAATGGATGATTCCGCTTCTATCCCACCATACGCACCACATTGCCTTCTTACTGTGGACACCTTTTGCTATTACCGAGAAACCACGATTTATCTGACAAGATTCTTCAAAAATGACGAATGCTCGTTTCTCTGCAGCAATTCGGTGAAAATCCGAACTCGATTGGAGAGTTCGCGAGGAACCCATCCAGCCAATTTCCACACTTTTACAAGCTTTTTTAGGCGACGGACGATCGTAGATTGGTCGGCATTGAAGTCTTCGGCCAGTATCCTGGTTGTCATGCTATCGTCCTCTTCCACGGTTGACAAAAGTGCCTGATCGTCGAAATCCGATAGCCATCCTCTTCCTTCATCATCTTTAAGACTTGTATCACCCGATTTGAACTTATGGAACCATATTTCAACTTGTTTTTGACTGATTGTTCCTTTCCCGAAAAACTCGTTGAAATCACGAAATAACTTTGCCGCTTTCCATCCTTTCTCGAAGTGGTAGAGCATTATAGGACGAACATGAATATGATTTTCGACACGCATTATTTTTCACATAAAAACAGAAGAATATTTTTATAATTATAAAATAAAACAAGCGTCATTTTTCAACTTAATAATTTTAGTAAAATTAAATATAGCGGTAATGAATAATTAAGGTTAAAAATTAGGTCTCAAAATCGTTGTAATCGCTTAAATTGCAATATTTTTTCTTAATTTGACTCTGAAACAGAGTGAAAATGAGAAAATTTAATAAATCTACTTGCAAATTTTCATTGATGCCTTCCATTTCCCCAGAAGTACAGTAAATAAAATTAGTAATTACATGGAACCTATAGAAAATTAAAGAAGACTGGTAATATATTTTCTCAGATACACTTGTAATATGAAGTTGTAGTACTTTTTGTTTAAAGGTAGACGGATACTTTAATTAAAAGTGAAGATAGTTGGATAATTAGTTACTGGGAGTGATAAGTCTTTTTGTTGCAAATAAAGTAATAACAGAACATCTTGAAATAAAGTATTTGTAGTGTTTCAATTAACGTTTCAATTTAACTGCAGATTTGTTTTTAAAATATAAGCAAAATAAGTTATTTCTCTAACATTGAGGTTACTCTATTCTATGTGGTAGATTAAACTAGAGATGGGAATTTCGGCTCAGTTTGCGGAACCGGATCAGTGGAGGTCGTTCAGTTTGTTGAGCCGGTTCATTGATCCGGCTCAGTGATCCGGTTAAGTAAACATATCTCCGAAACACAGGACGGTCGTTAGTTCGTAGGTAGAAAGTCGCTTAGAGCCGGTTCTTGCAATATATAAACTGTAAATATGATCCCGAGACACAGGTCGGTCGGTTGTTCGGTCGTAGGTAGAACGTCGTTTACACCCGGCTCTTGCTTAGAGCCGATTCTTGCAATATATGAACTGTAAACATGATCCCGAGACGCAGGTCGGTCGGTCATTCGGTCGTAGGTAGAATGTCGCTTAGAACCGACTCTTGCTCAGAGCCGGTTCTTGTAAACATGATCCCGAGACACAGGTCGGTCGGTCGTTCGGTAGAACGTCGCTTAGAGCTTAGAGGTAGAACGTCGCTTAGAGCCGACTCTTGCTTAGCGCCGGTTCTTTTAAACATGATCCCGAGACACAGGTCAGTCAGTTGCCGGTCGTCCGGTCGTAGGTAGAACGTCGCTTAGCCCCGACTCTTATCTAACATTTTTGAAACAAGCAATTCACTTTATGTAGCTACTGTATTTTAAACCAGATGTGTTAAGTTTATGGCGATGTTTATTGCCCTTATAAATCGGACATCTGGGATTTGGGCAATATTTTTAATATTTTTATATAGTATGGTTGTAAGAAAATACAGACTAACCCTATTAGTTTCAAATAAAGTGCCCTACAAATTGATGACAAAATACACTTTATGATAATACATTACAAGCCAAGTTCTCGCGAAGTTCAACATCGATCCAGATCCGGATCACTCCGGTCACTGTTCACAATCGCCCGACCAATCGTATCCTTGAAACTTGAAACTATACAGTGAGCCGTGAGCCGGCTCATTTCAATTTGGTGAACCGTGTCACTTCGGTCAGTGTACTGAGCCGGCTCAGTGAGCCGGTTCGTTCATGAACGACCCATCTCTAGATTAAACACATTTAGTAATCCAAATTAAACTCTAATTATTTTTTTTTAAATGAAACATTAAATATTTTTTGTTGTATTTCCTGAAGGCTGTGCAAACCTACAAACCAAAACAAAAGTCGAAACTAATATAGATTTATCCAACATGAATATTTACAAAGGTTAAAAGAATTATTTTGAAAATTGGTTCTGGAAAAAGATTTATTTGTTTTGATGCTCGATTAGATATATTTAATTAATATCGTGGGTTTTTGCTGACATTTTGCTTTTAGGCTTATTTTAAATGTACGTCAGGAAAATTATTATTGAAAAAAATTCATAGAAAATATCCTTTTTCCTTCCTGAAAATTTATGTAAATGTAAATCTGAAAGACGAATTTGAAATAGTATAAACTGAATATATTTCGCATATATGACACATATTTTACGCCATTTTAATAAAAAAGAAGATTTACGATCTAAATTTGTTGAAATATAATATTTTTTAGCTTTCTACAGCAAAGGAAGGAGAAATAATATGATAAGAAGGAGTACCTGATAATTTTAAGTGGCTGTTATATATTTATATAACATTTATTGATAAATATCTGAAGGATAATACATGTTTCCAAATGTTCAATTGTACAGAAAAATAAATGTACACTATTTTTATATTTTTAACACTTTAAACTAAACAAATCTTATTCTTATTCAAAGATTATTCACAATTTTATTTCCGGCTGGTTGCTAAAGAACGAGTTAAATGTTTTAACTCGATTTATCCCTAACTCAAATTAAAACAACATACAAAAACATATCACTTGAGTTAGGTATAACTCAAATTAAAATATTGCCACGTGGGTGGTTAGATGGAAATGTAACTCATGGTTTTAAGAATACAATTTATTAAATAACTAGGTTATTACCCGTCAGCAATGACGGATTTATAACATAAAAATTTCAATTGTTTATATGTAAAAATACTCACTTTGGAAGATTTAGAACTAAGTCTTCTTTAAAAACCTCTGCACACTGTTTTAACACAAAACACTAAATTAACACTATTTTAATACTAACTTTTAATTATTTACACTATTTTTAAACACTGTTTCATTAATTTTAAAAACGTTCAATTCTTGCAAAAAATTGATTATAACTGAGTATTCTTAACTTGTTTATGCCAAAAAATTTCGTTTATCGGATTATAGGATTAACATGTGACCTTTGGAAAAAATGACGTCACAATGTTACCCAGATTAAATACAGACACTTGCTAATTATATATGTACGATTATCAAATTTACAATGTAATTGTATGATTGAATTTGTCCATGGAGTTGGCAGTCTTCAGTCCACCCCGTGTTGGCTTGAATTGACTTCGACCTATCTCCGAGACGGGGGTTGCCCATCCGGGAGCCTGGAGAAGCCTTTTCCCACTCACATGGCACTGCTTCTTGGTGTATTAGTAAATAGCGTCGTTATCTTGGACGTCAGCTTGTTGAATGGAACTTGTAGAGGAGCTGGCTAGGTTCCTCTGCCCGGATTCCGTACGACATCCATGTACTTATATCTCTGATTGACCTAGTTACGATATTCATTTTTCATGATAAATATTACTTTGTTACGAAAATGCAGCGTACGCATTACGTAATCAGGTAACATATACTAGACGCAATGTCTAGGTGGCGCAATTCTGACCTAGGATTACTTTTGTGACAATATTACCCGGACATTAGTAAAATAAACCATGTTAGGTGAGTTCATGTTAATAATTTTAAATATTATATTTAAATTATTTATTGGAAGATTTTTTAAAAAAGATCATCGAGTTGGGTCTAATAATTTCTATATTATCAACGCAAACCAAGCCAAACTAGTGCTCTTCTATGGTTAGAAACTTAATAGTGACCTTGAGTTCGCGTGATGAGATAAGCAGGGGGGGGGGCGTTATGCGGACTTTCCGCTGCGCTGCACACAATTCAAATTTGTATAACGAAACTTCGAAATTGGTCTCAAACGAAAGCTAACGTTAAGATCTGTCGATTTAAGATATTAGAAGTGAAATTGAATGCAGTGTTGATTGTGAAACTTTGGACCGCAGTTGAATTTTTTAAAAGATTCACAATGTCGGCATGTACTCATCGAAAAGTGAAGCAAAAATCAATCCAACGATCGAAATCGAATAGATAGGATCCTGGGAAATTCAAAAATGTGCGTTAATGATTCAAGCTAAGAAAGCATGCGCGTATTTTTTTTTACAATTGTTGTAATATGAACAGCATTATGTATTTACAGTTGGACACAGAAAACATTTATTATTTGATGGTCGTAGATAAATAGATTTTTCCACGGCTATATAGATATACGTTCATTGCAGGCGTGCCAATGATTAGTAAATGTAGCACGTTCCCCACTTCTTTTTACTACACACCGCAGACCTGTTACGTAAAGAGCTCATTACTTAACAGGTTGAGCTCATTACATAACAGGTTTAAGCAGCAATGGCAGACCGTTGCTAGGCAACGTAATAAATAGGTTGAAAGCATATGTCAAATTATTGTTAGTTTGAAAAGGAAACCGGATTAAATTTAAATAATATAGTTAAAGTTATCGAATTTTGCAAATATATTTTTTGATAGAGTTGGTCAGTCAGTTAATTAGCTGAGGCAAGTATTGTTATTTTACCTGAATTTACATTCCGTATGACACGTACATACTGCTGCTAGGCAACGTAATAAATAGGTTGAAAGCAACTGTCAAATTATTGTCCATTTTGAAAGGGAAATTAATAAAAATTAAATAAGTAATAAAGTTATAGTCATGGAATAAGTATAGTATGAAACTTGCATAATATACTATTATTACATTGTATATTTTTGTTGGTACCTAATAACTGTTTTACATTTCTACTACATTTTTTCAGAATAATTTTATAATTTATCAATTTTGTTTTCATAGAATCTATCTATTTGATTTTTATTTTTTTTTAATTTACCACGTAATTTCTAAATTTTTAATACTGTTTCTAGTTATCTATTTTACTATTATTATCTATAAAAATAAAATTAACTTATACCCTATTTCTTTGCTGTCTAACAAATTTAATTTCTTTACCTAACCAGGGCAATTCATTTTCATTCCTTTTAACGGTTCTTTTTAACATTCCTTTTACTAATTAATTTTTTTTTTTTGTTAAATTGTATGGCGAGGTGAAATGTATTCAAGCAATTCTTGTTTGGTTAATAATATTAAACAAAGAATAAGTTTACCTCTATTTTTCGTCACATTGTGATGGAATACCTATTAAAATTAATTAATATCCAACAAGAATTGAAATATTATCGTACTATTGTCCATGGAAAGCACTATATCATACATACAACAATTTATTCCCCCATTTTAATGAGAAATTGGTTAATTGTGGTTTTGTAAACTGAGTTCAGTTTATTTATGTCTTATGCAAATACTATCAATTTGGCATCTATTTATTTGATAAATTAAACATCCGTTTTAAATTATTGATATCAATTCTACCAGATCAACCCATCTATCTGAAAATACGGAATTTATGGCTAATTTTATCAAAGAATTTTCTACAATCAAATCTGTGCTAACATGTAAAATGCGTACAGTATAGAACATTGTTTGGGTTGGTTTTTAGGATAGATACTCGTATATTTCAATGAGTTGTGTTGGCAAAAAATAAAATTTATAGATGAAAGAACTGTTTCATGAAATTAATTAATGCTCTTGTATTTATTACGGGTGAAATTGAATTGAAAAAATTGATGTGAAGTGTGAATTTTCACACATTTCTGGGTTTTGCAGGTATTTAGTAACTGAACGATGATTATTTGGGATGCCAAAACAAATTTTATGTCAAAATATTTTTTTATGAATTTTAATTCGAATGCCTAATACCATTATTTAAGTTTCTAAATATATGCAGTATTTTTTTTATATAGCAAAGTTCATTAAGATTTTGAAAATTGCACCTATGGTTTCCATTGGTTGCTTACATCATAAGTCCCGCCCTTTGATTTCGTCAAACATAGAATTAAATTATAATTTCAACACTTTCCACTGGTTATTAAATTTACGCTTTTAAAAATTAAATGCAACATTTACCAAATATAACTAGAATTTTAACAAAATAATTTAAACAAAATAAAAATGCAAAAAAAAAAACAAAAAATAAAATCAACAGGATTCGGAACCCTAGTTTGCAAGTTTCTTATATTATTAAGCGTACGACAAATCCAACAACGCCACGAGAGCTACTGATGTGGTATCTTACACAACGTATTAAATAGTTAACATATTTTAGTTAAAAACACAAAAAATGCGTTATTTTCCGAAAACATAGTCTGATCAAAAATTCCTGTTGTACTATTCCGGTTCACACCAATGTACATTACTTAGAATTTTTTCAGATTTTAAGTTTAAACCATCTGGGCTACAGGTGTGGGACAAAAATTTTTTTGCAAAATTTTGGCAAAAATCGCTTCAAAATAATTTATTTTGCAAAAATAAAATTTTGATCGTTAATCCACGTACTAAGGGCTTTCATTTGATACCCTACTCAGAATTAAAAAAAAAAAATTTTTTTTCGATGAGCACATATTTGTTTATATTTTTAGAGGGATATGTTTTTTAGATGTTTTAGTATTTTTCCTATGTGCGGGTCAAAGAGTTGTATAAGCATGCCAAATTTCAACTCTCTAGGTTTAGCCGTTTGGCTACAATTTTTACCGAACAGACAGACAGACAGACAGACAGACAGACGACAAAATGACGGTATAAGGATTTTTTGGTCATACCTACAAAACCCTAAAAAGAATTGTGCACTGGTAATCTGCTTGGTCGATGGTAATCTGAGAGAAAAGTTGGGAAACCAAAGTTATTATGATAAAGTATTTTAAGAAGAACTTTTACCGGATACAAGATGACATCAATATAAATCTATATATGTACAATGATGTATCAAAAAGTGAAGACCACGTCGGAGCAGTCACAGTTGAAGACAATAAAACGAACCAGCATCGTTAAAATAACACAACCAGTAACAACGCGGAAGCAATTAGCAAATCATTAAAAAAAAAAACAGACTAAAAGAGCTGTCAAAATATGAAGTACGCCATCTACTCGGAAAATATGCCCAAAAACCAAAATCATCCAAGACACCCAGGAACTAATTTATCGTCTAAAGAACGTAATTCAAAAATAAAACTAATCTGATATCATCGCACATATGCATAGAAGATAATGAAAAGGCCGACAGCGCAGGCAAAAAAAAATTGTTTTGAGCCAAGTTGCTGTTCAACATGAGAGTAACAACTTTTGTCTGATTTTTTAATATTTGATTTTGACTCATAGTGCCCTAATGATTTATTAAAGAAAACTACACTCTCTAGGCCAGTGTTTCTCAACCGGTGGTCCGCGGACCACTGTTGGTTCTTAGCAAAATTTTAATGGTCCGCGAAGAGCTAATAAATTATTATTTTTGAGATTTTTTGTTAATTTTTACCGACCGCCAACATATATAAGAAGTATTGTGATCATACCGATTATGACATTTCGAGATTTCGATGGATCTCCCCGAATTGAGGTCCGTACATAACTTTTGACTATTTTTAGCATGAGATCTGTCTGTTTGTCTGTCTTTCTGTCGGTCTGTCTGTCGGTCCGTGTACACGTGCAGAGCAAATTCGGCTAAAAGATTTTTATGAAACTTTTTTTTTTTTGATATCAATGGCTCGAGTTGATCAACTTTTGGTAAAAATCGGTTAACTAGAAATGGGAGTTTACTCGCGTCGGTTTTAAGACTTTTGCGAATATTTCACAACAGAAATTATATTTCGAAAAAAATTATTTAACAAAAGTTGCTACAAAAGAAATAACTAACAACTTTTATTTGCGATATTTTTTGATAAAACGAAAAATTTTTGAAAAATTTTTCGAATTTTTTTCCAAGTATCTATTTTTCATACTTATATGTAACGTTTCCATGGTCATGATAAATAATATCTCTGTTAGAAAATATTGAGCCAAGTTATTTCTACTCTGCTACTAGAATGTATTTTATACAAGTATTTTGTGATGGCGGTCGGTCCTGTGGTGGCCACAGCTGATTTTTACATTTTATGTGAAGTGAAAAATAAAATCTTGTATGCACCATTGGCGTTACTGGATGATTGCGCCCATCTGTGGGGAGCTCTGATATATATATATATATATATATATATATATATATGAAATGTCACGGTTGGCTGATTTATTTATTTCATTTGTACTTACTCTGTACATCCCTCACATTATGGGTTCCAAGACTTGCGAGCGGATCAAGTCTGGATCCCCCCCTCTATTAATCCGCTAGCAGGTTGCTATGATTCTTAGAAGGATTAAGGGTTGTTCAATTAAACTCAACATTTTATCTAATCTACTTTAATTATGATACGGTTTAAATGTGTACACTAATTACACTAGACTTACAGTTACGTCGATACAGCTAAATCCAAAGAGACACAGTCACACACACTAAGCACACTACACAAAACTAACGAACACTACCTTAACGTAAATACGAAATTACTTGGTTACATTTTACGTTTCCGACCGAACACTCTAAATGACTCTAACCCATGTTTAACAAATTCTCACTCTACTTAAAACACGACTTAACTTCTTTACTCTTTAGACTCAACTCTTAAACATGGTCTTAACCATACGACGGGTCAAAATAAAACTACCACTTAAAACGCGACCACCCTGAAATGCTTACATTGCCCAACTGTTAAATGTCATTTAACACCTCTTGACTGTCTGTCTTGTACTATCTTAAAATTCATAATTTATTGGTGATAACTCAGATAAATATCACATTAGAAAATAGCCCAATCATAATATTTATATCTCAAACAAAAATTAATTATTATTTATGTGCTTATGGATGACGTATATTTTTAACACAATAATTTACGATTCACTTTTCATGTTACATTGACAAAGTGTCAAGTTAAAATAATAAACAAGACTACCGTTATCTTAAATGCCCTTTCTAAGATATAGATTATTTTTTATCATTTAATATTTTAAGTATTTTACTCTAATTGAATGATTATAATGAATTTATTTATGAAATAATACCAAAATTACCTCCCTTACACATTGAGCGACATCCATCCCTCGGGCCACAAATCCTCGGGCTGTATTACGTTGCTCTCCTGGCGTAATCATCTTAGTAACACTCTTGGTGCATAAATAGCTTATTTCATGTCTAATTAGTTCCCGATAGCATCCTCTACAATTAAAAAATATAAGTAGCAAATACTGCACTTATCTAACTTCAATTTACTAAAACGACTTAAAAGTTATCTTTAATTTTGCAGGTAACGTTTTATAGTTTATTGAAAAATTTTCTAATTCCAATCGACAAATAGTAGATCTTTCTAGTAACCGAAGTATGAAATGTCGAAACCAATTATATCAATTCATTGAAGTTCCTGTGAGCGTTCAATGGAATCCTGAAACTGGACTAATTAAAGTGAAACTGCAATTCCATATCCATTAACTGTATGATTCTACTAATAGCATGATATTTGAACTTGTAACGTGGTAATGGGAAGAAATTTCACCAGATGTCATTCTGTCCAATTGTGTTGAGGTTGATAGGGTTGATTAGGGTAGGTTAAAAAAAAAACATGGTTACGACCTTCATCAAATATCATTCAGAATAAAATGAAAGGCAACTTTGATAAATATGACAAGATTGCTTTGGGCGAATTTATGAGAAAATATAAGAAAAACATGAGTATTGATTAATATAGAGGCAAATAAAATATATTGAAAGAATTAAGGTCAATGACATTATTTATGAATTTTTCTACTATTGTCACGTGAGAATTGGATGGAAATGCACATTCTTGGTTTAAGAATAAATTTAAATGATTACATTATTAACATTTAGTGCAATTGTGAGAGTTGGTGAGATCCTCGCCGTCTTTGTTTTGGTTGGATCGCTTTGGTGGGGATTACCCATTACCAAGCCGGGTAATCTGGGAGCATCTTTCTCTCCTTACGTGGTCCCAGTTGTTTGACTTACCCGAAAATACATTTGAAGGTAACCTGCTCCATAAATAAACAGTTCTGTTTGTTAGGAAATTAGCCCGCACATTTTAGTTAACAGCTTAGTTTGACTCCATGTCTGTCTGTCTTGTACTATCTTAAAATTCATAATTTAGTCCGCGTAAGCGAGAGTCACTGTAG
This sequence comes from Liopterus haemorrhoidalis, assembly GCA_963971575.1. Taxonomy (NCBI): domain Eukaryota; kingdom Metazoa; phylum Arthropoda; class Insecta; order Coleoptera; family Dytiscidae; genus Liopterus; species Liopterus haemorrhoidalis. The sequence goes on along the minus strand of OZ020612.1, from coordinate 57,445,941 downwards.
AAGTTGAATAAACTCGATACCTTGCACTTAAAATCATCACGCACTAGCCGAAAAATTGTTATTAAATCACTACGCAACCGTCGCTGATCCAGTGTTGTAAGTTTAAGAACAGAGAACTTGTTTCGTATGACATGTTTCTTAATTTACGACAGAGTTTGGTGGCACGGCGTTTAAGATTTTCCATGAGGTTAATATCTGCGAGGCCACACGGAAATAGAGAACTCAAAGTGCGGCCGAACATAGGTCATGTTCAGCTTACGAAGTAAATTCGGTGACGGATCGCAGAAAGACTTCGATATTAAAAATATTATATAATTTGCCGAATAACTGCTTTACCCACTTGACAGGACCGCTGCAGTTTGGATATGACTACTACTCCCAAGTCAGTTTTCTTCCTTTGTCGCTACACCGTTCATAGTTTACTGACATTTCAGGTTATTGTAGCCAATGTGCAATACGGTTGTTTTATCGAAGTTGAGGAGAAGGAATCAAGTTTTTGTCGCTCTGTAGGATGAGATAGTTTGTTAGCGGATTTCCAAAAAATTTGGTGTCATCCGCAAACATACAACTCAAGGACTGAATATGCTGTAAAAGATGCACTACAAATATCAGGAATAATAGAGGTCTCAACACCGAACCCTGTGGCACCCAGCTTAGTACTGGTCTACGATTGGAAAACGAGTTACCAATACTGACGTGGAAAACTAACTTGGAGAGGAAAGCTTCAATCCATTTTAAGATTTTACCTCGTATACTATAATGTTCTATATTTTTAGTGTTCTATTGTTTTATTTAGAAGCAGTCTAATATCGAGTTTTTCGGCATAGCGTTCCATGGTTCCATTGGTGAGAAAATTCTGTCAGTTGCTTCTTGTACATTTCATAGCCAAGATTCAGGAAGTAGCCCCTTAAGACAGTTGTAGGCGTTGATGAAATATAGAGACGAAAACTTTCTGGTTGTCTTTCTGTATATCTGGATGATGTCACTTCGAGCTCTGTGGGTTGTAAGAGAAGGCAGATTTAGTCTTTCAAGCCGCTTTTTGTATGAGAGAGCTTTGACACATCTTGATGCTTGAAGACAAATAGAGCTTCTGCCAGTAGTAGGATATCACGTTCCTTTCGTCAAAGATACAGAGACCAGACGACAAAAGCAAACACAAGGAGCGAACGGACGTAAAACAAGTACATTAGACGGTGAGCGTGAAGTTAGATGAGAGAATGGTTTCCTAATGATGAAGATAGATTTATTTGCTCTTCTATAATACGTGTGATGGTTAAACCGAAGATACGACATGTTTAAGGGGGGGGAGGGGGGAGGTATGGTTAATTTTGCATTTTTTAAGCATATTTTTAAGAACGATTTGTGGAAATCTGGTAAAGGTAAGCTAAATGGGTGAGTCTATCTTAAAGAACAACACTTGAAGAGTATTGCGTTAAATTTTTATTGAAAAATATTGAAAAATGAGCCATTGGCGTCATTTTTTAGTAAACACTCCAAAAAAAATTATCTGCGGTGTATACGATATCTAGTGACACAATCATCTGAAACATATAATTCAAAAAGTTTTGGTTAGTTTAAAAGTTTCTTCAAGTAGTGACGTCGAGTTTTTTTTATTAAATTGAGTTTTAAATTTTTCGTACGACATTAAAGTCAAAAAATCGGGAAAAAAACGTACACAATTCGATAGTGTTTATCGAAATCCTCAACTACGTCTTGAGAGGTACTTTTTTTAATTTTTTTTTGACGAAGCACTAGAAGTATTAACTACATCTGCCTTTCGTTTATGAGGGGGTATTTTTTTTTTTAGATCTACTCAAATGTGAACCACAGGCTTTTCTTTCATTTATATCAATTTTCCGCGGCATTTTCCAAATGAAAAATGAATAATTTCACCCAAAAATGAAACAAAATGTAATGCACGTGTATAACTGCTCAAAAATAATATACCGGTATAACACACATATAGCTTATATACAAGTATATTTCAATATATGTATCAAAGATATTCGTCACGAGTCCCCTCTGTAAGAGTATAAAGCAGCTGATATCGATATTAAAGCCACATGCGCACAAAAGCGATACACCGCCACATACATACGATAGGCGCGAAAAAACAAATAATAGGTACTAGTATTAAAATGAGTATATCTTAGTCAATTTTGCTCCGATTAACTTGAAATTTTAATGGGATACTCTTGAAGATATATACAATCGAATAAGCCAATAAAAAAAAAATGAAAAAAAAATCATCAAAAATACCATTAAGGAGAGTTTTTTCGTGGTGTTAATGAGTTTTTGGATTGTTTCGGCCCAGATTATAATACACAACATTTGAAAGTGTTTAAAGGGATCGACCAGCTGTCACACCGCTTATTAACGATAATGATATCCTGTTACAAAAGCGATCGGTTGTCCCTATCGTTGTATATTTAAGGTCATATCTTTAATTTAAATTTGTAATAATGTTTAACGAAAATGATCTGAATTTCTTGTTAACAAAACTCAATGGAATATACTAAAGCAGACTTAGAGATTAATTTTAGATAACAAAATACGCGATTTAGAAATATAAAACAACCTCTAGATCAAAAGATACAGAAACAAATATATTGAACACAAACATGGAAAACACAAATATTGTAGGTTAGTATATTTTTCTAACTACACCTACTTTGTGTAATTAAAATCTATTTAAAAAATTCTTATCTTTGATCTTAATTTTATTTATTTATCTATTTTTTCATTAAAGCTTCCTCTTTAAATTTTGACTGTATACGTCAACAAAATAAAATCAGTATGTGTATTTTATTATGTTAGTACGCGATATATTTTTGGTAAACAAAATTTTGAATAAAATTTCAAATAATACCATATAATTAACATAAATTTCAGAACAGCACTCCCATTGTTTTGGTCCTGTCATGTGTCGAATTATACGAGCAAAATAATATGTACAATTCTATGATAACAGCTAACGAATTCATAATTTGACAAATATTTTACAGACGTTACAAACATTTCATTTATTCGACAAATACAACTGCTAAAATACAGCCAAACTTAAAATTTACAGCAGGATAATGTTTCATTTATTGTAATATAATCCAGAACAGGCTTTATTTCAAAACAAATATATATATTTGTTGAAAATAACAATTTATGTTTACCTTTTTATTTTTCATTAATTAAAAATGTAAAAAATAATACTTTTTTAATTGAATTATTTTTATTTTTTAATTAATGCCTAACATGTCGCTGAAAAAACATGTTTTTTTTGTGAGTTAAAATTAGAGTTAAAATTAATGAGATAAAATACTGGATTTAATTTGAAAGTTTCAAAGTTACGATAAATTTTTAATTTATGGTAAACATACAATAAATGTATCTAAAAAATGTTGGATTTATGCATCACTTCAGCAATTATTATTAATATTGCTATAAAAACTAAATGATTATCTGAAACATGTTGCAAGTGTACTAGGGAAAATGATCTGGTTAAAAGGTCTGTATCCTTGGCATATAAAATAGATTTAATGTTAATAGCAGAAGAGAAATCGATAAATTAAATTAAAAATAGTACTAGACCTAAAATTGAATCCTGTGGTACTCCATAGCTAAGCAGGAGCGAATATGACGTAGAATTATGTATATAAGCAAACTGTTTTCTTTAAGTTAAGTAGGATCCTGTAAGTAAACAGCAACTGTGATTAAAACTGTACTTAGCAAGTTTATAATACGTCAGGGGTGAAATGGGGCGCTGCGTGGGTATCAGCTACCCGTGTTCAAACATTCATAAGACCGCCCTCTCTAGAATCAAACACAAATATCGCACGTAGCAAACACCACCTTCTACAAGTAGGAATGTACTAGAATTAACACCAAATGTCCCTTTGTCGAGCTGCCTGTGTGCATACCCTGAACACCCACACGTAACTGCCCTTGGGGCGTTATTTAATTGTTAAATCGTTATATCTCAAGGCGCTATCTAGTTTATCGATGACCCTGAGAAATGCAGTTAAGGCCTTATACCCTTTTCACACTAGATCTTTAAGATCGGATGTTTAAGTGAATGGATCTTTAAACGCTAATGTGAAACCGTACGGCCTCGTCTAAACACGACCGATGTTTAAGACAGAGATCTGCGTCTTAAACTTCGCCCGCATTGCCAACTTAATTCCCATTATAAAAAAATACTCCTTGAATTTGTGCTTCTCTTCTTTTATCTATGTTCAGCTGTTATCATTTTATATATCGAGGTTATGAGAAGATTATTTGCGTTATTATTTAAATAAATATAAAAAATAAACTTCTCCTAACCTCGATATACAAAATAATGACAAAATAAATTCAAACGATATGAAATTATGTTGGCAATACATACAAGCTTTACATGGAGATTTCTTCTTCAAATTAAACATCAAGTGTGAAAGCAAATCGATATTAAACAGCGATGAAGTTTAAGTTCAATCGTCTTAAAGATCTAGTGTGAAAAGGGTATTATGAATCATTCTTAATATATCATACAAAATTCCTATTCATGGTAGCATCTTTATAGTCAAGAAAATATATTAACTGACTTCTGTTCCGGAAATAAAAACTTTGGCTGATTTAAATTCTAAACTGATAAAATGTGAAAATTTAAAAATCATTTCACAGTTGGAAACTTTAACATTGGCTTTGGTTCAGCGCAGTTCTTTACAAATGCACATAAAAATGTCAAAATTATACAAATTTAAAATCCTTTCACCACAAAGAAATCTACCAAATAGTTTTTCAAGGACTCACGTGCTTAGTTGAATTAAAAGCTAATATTTACAACACAAAAAAGAAAAATAGAATAATGTTTCTTGACAAGAACTTAATTAAACACAAGAAATTGTTTGCTCACTTTGAGCACACTATTGCTTCAGATTAAAGAATCTGATAGTAGGAGAATATATGTGTTATTTGTTCATCAGTATTGATTTTCTATGGTATTTTATTATTTCTTAGAAGTTTTGTCAGTGACGGACGTTAGATGTTTCATATAAGGGCACGCATTTCCACACAAGCATAAAGAACTAGGTATATACATATTGTCTTGAGCTACTAATACCCTTTTAATACTAGAACTTTAAGATACGATGTTTAGTTAGGCTGACTTTAAGTGCTAGTGTAAAATAGGGGATAGGCATGATTTTATTATATTTTTTAATATATTCCTCTTGTTGCATATAAACATAAAAAACAGTTTTGCATTTTTTTTTTTTTAATTTGATGGCTTAAAAAATTGATGTGATGTGTGAATATTCACACATTTCAGGGTTTCGCAGGTATATAATAAGTGAAGGCGGTATGCTGAGTGTGTAGGACACATTTTACTTTGTTCTAATCATGGCAAAATGAACGATATTTTTAAAATAATTTATCGTCTGTTAATCATATAATAAGACTGGTTATTAAATTTACGCTCTTAAAATTTAAATACAACATTTGTCAAAATATAATTAGAATTTTGACAAAATAATTTCAACATAATAAAAATGCAAAAAAAAAAAACAGAAAAAATAAAATTCACTCCGTACTTGAACTCGAAACCCTTCGTTTTCCAGCGCATTTTAGCTTACGACACCAGTGCTCTAACCCATTAAGCTATCGCATGCCTTGCATGTGAGTGTCTTACATTGGTATAACTTTTGTACTTTGTGAACCAAAAACCACAAAAAATGCTTTATTTTCCGAAAACATAATCTGATCAAAAATGCCTGTTGTACTATTTCGGTTCACACCAAATGTACTGAGATTTTTTTTAGATTTTTAGTTTAAACCATCTGGGCTATAGGGTGTGGGACAAAATTTTTTTAGCACAATTTTGACAAAAATCGCATCAAAATAATTTATTTTGCAAAAATAAAAATTTGATCGTTAATCCACGTACTAAGGGCTTTCATTTGATACCCTACCCAAAATTTAAAAAAAAATATTTTTGTTTTCGATGAGCTCATATTTGTTTATATTTTTAGGGGGGTATGTTTTTTAGATGTTTTAGTATTTTTCCTATGTGCGGGTCAAAGAGTTGTATAAGCATGCCAAATTTCAACTCTCTAGGTTTAGCCGTTTGGCTACAATTTTTACCGAACAGACAGACAGACATACAGACAGACAGACAGACAGATAGATAGACAGACAGACAGACAGACAGACAGATAGATAGACAGACAGACGACAAAATGACGGTATAAGGGTTTTTTGGTCATACCTACAAAACCCTAAAAAATCATAACTATACGTAGCGCGCGAAAACGACGTGTGACGTCATACCCCTTCTAAGTGACAGTACACTACTAGCCTACCCAGTGTACTGCGTACAGCCTACCCAGTGTAGAGCATGCAGCCTACATAGTCTGTTGTGAACTTATTTGCTTGTATAACATTCATAGGTTATGTAAAGTTAGAGTGATTTTAATTAAAATAAAGTTTAATTCTATAAAAAATAAAAACAATTTATACATGTTTACCGAATTAAATTTTATATTAAAGTATATAAAATATGGAAGATCCAGGCCCCAGTATTCCGAAACATAGTCGAAAATATTGTTTAGTACCGATGTGCACAAATAGTTCAAATAGAAATCCAAAAAAAAACAATTTATATCATTACCTGATGGCGAAAAACAACAGAAAAGGCGAAATTTGTGGCTGAAAGCTATGAGGCGAAATAAAACCGATATTTCAGAAAAAAGTTAAATTTATGTTGTGTGCATAAATGCATCTATGTTGGGTAAATTATCACTCTGAGCCCTAACAAAAATTTTATCTGCCATTTTAATAATAAATGAGTAAAAAAATGTTTAAAAACAAATACAAAACTATCGAACAATACAATATACACACGTAAAGATTATGTTGTGACGTCAAACCCCAGTCGTTTGACATCATACTCAGTCGTATTTACTCGGCAACCTTCGCGCCGTGGTCGGCTTATTTCAAATTTACAATATTTTAATAAAAAATTTGGCTATATTATTAATTAAAATGTGATTTTTGTTTTGTTAGGTGACATAACTAACATAACATATCAAAAAAAATGTAGTTTTAAGGAAATATAAATTTTATGCGTATCCCCTATTGGTATATGCTCATATGAAGCTCATACCTACAGGTTTAGCCCGGTTTCTAGGCAACTGTTATACTAGTAATAAAGTAGTAAAGTTTTTATTTTTTCCTTTCGGATTAAAATCTACATAAACTATTTCATATTTCATGTACTACGTATAACCTTTTACAAACAAAACAAAAAATCATTAATTCTAACATATAACATAAATATATAACAGTGCACAACAAAACAATAATTCTATTTCAAGTTTTTTCTCCTCTTTTCTTCTTCGCCAGTACCATCCATCTTGTGTCGGTTCTTAATTCACTGAGTATCTGTACAGCTGATTTAGAGTTCCTTAAAGCACGAAACCCATTATGAACAGTCAGCAACAGCCAGCACGGCATTTGAACAGCGAGACGTTTGAAACAATCCCAGTTTTAAATCAACTGCGTTGGATTGCAATGGAGAGTTTTCATCGGAAGAGGAGCTAATTGTAGTGGCTGCAATTTGTGCTGAGGAAGAAGAGCGGGAAAAACAACAGCGGAAACATAGGTTCTGGGTCCATGAGATTTTTTAAAAGAGTAGGGAATTTGGAGATTATCATCATCTTTTTCCAGACCTTCTGAAAGATGTTTCTTATATTTTCGTATGTCAAGAAGTAAGATTTATGAACTTCTTAATCTTTTTGATTTGTCAAAGAAATATACGCCTTTTCGAGAAACTTTCAGTCCCGAAAATAATTCATACCTGTCCAGGACTCAAAATTCTCAGCAATTTGCCGCCACGCTTTGTCCTTCTTCCTATTATCATAATATGATGGATCTGATATATCATATAGGAGGGTATTCCCTCACATATTCTATAAAAATTTCCTCGGTGCTCATTTTAATAAAATATAACCGGAACAGTCAAAACACTTGTATTAACCTGTCGAAAACCACGCGTTTCGTGCCGGTCTGGCGTCTGGCTGTTCGAGTCGAACACCGTTTTAATTCCAAGGGAAACATTCTGGCTGTGGCGTTTTGGCAATTGCTGTGCTGGCTAATACCCTTTTCACACTAGAACTTTAAGATCGGATGTTAAAGTGAATGTATCTTTAAACGCTAATGTGAAACCGTATGGCCTCCTCTAAATACAAGCGATGTTTAAGACAGAGATCTGCGTCTTAAACTTCGTCCGCATTGCCAACTTAATTTCTATTATAAAAAAATACTCCTTGAATTTATGCTGTCAACATTTTATATTATCATAAACAAGAATACTGTATTATATCGACGTTATAAGAAGTTTGGGTAAGTGTTTACAACATCCCACTTCACACTTGCGCATACGTCAAACACATGTCATTTGTTTAATATACAGAGATTCTAAACAAGTGGGACTGTGCAGAACTTTTATTTATGTCATTAAACTAGAAGATGGGTAGCTCGCTTCGCTCGGCTTCTTCTAACCAAACAATTACTAACCTAACCTAACCTAAGATAGTGTTTTGTCATTAAACTAGAAGATGGTTAGCTCGCTTCTAGAAACCATTGTTTTAGAGCCACTGACAATTCTTGAATTATTTAGTGTAGTCGTTATGTGCTGCCATCTATATAGAGTTTGAAGGAGGATATTGTAAACATTGTCCGAAGTTTGTACTTATTGTTATAATAAAATTATTTATTTTAATAATGTGTTAAATAAAATACAGAGCTACAATAATTGAGATAAAATGTATCGACTTACATGTTAATACAGGTGTAATATATTCTTTATTGCAGTGTCTTTATTGTACAATGAAATGAACTATCCATATTTGTTTATAATAATTCAAAATGTGCGTCTGCGCAGACAGTTCAAAACTGTTAATTTCATGACGGTAACTTAAGGACAAAATTACTGTAGCTGATGACAGCACCGGAGATTTAAATATCGATGAACTTTAAGTTCACTCGTCTTGAAGATCTAGTGTGAAAAGGGTATAAGTGGGTTGCGCTCCATTACAATACATGCAAAAGAATATGACCGTTGCCGTACTGGCTGTTTCTGGCTGTTGCTGGCTGTTTATAATGGGTTTCGGACTTCTGACCAGTCTCTTGTCAAATGTTCCAACGATTCTTCTCCTCTTTCACATATTCTGCACTTGTTCTCTTGGTCTTGTCAATATTTGGCCAAGAAATGTTTGTATGAGTTTGACGTATTATAATTTGTAACTTTTTTATTCTGTTTCTACCATTTTTATCAATTTTATGTTTTTTTATTCTATATAGTAATAAAAATGTTCCTCTATAAATGCACAAGACCATTTATTAAAATAACCAGCGATACATTTTTACCAATATTTATTACAACGTAGTGCGTATGAGATTATTGAGCCAGAAATTAAGTTTCAAGAACGACGTAAAATGCCTAGGGTTGGGATGGGGTCCGAAAAAAATTTTTTTGTTCAAGAGGGGGTCCTCGGACTATATAAGTTTAAGAACCCCTGCCCTAGAATATTGTGATATAACTTATAATTTTACTGACTTATGGCCGGTTGCTAAACACCAATTTAAGTCGAGTTGTGCCCAACTCCAGTCAAAACAATATATAAAAACATATCATTAGTTCTTTGGCCATTAGAATTGTATAATTTTGGGAAAAAGAAAAGTAGATAAATTTCATGGGTAAAAAATCTACGCCAGTGGTATTGACATTCATCTGGAGATTTATTTCGAACTGCAGTCTCCAAAGTGAAATAGCGTTGATAATTGTCAATCTCTAAAAAGAGAAGGCATAGAAGAAGATAATTATAATAAGGACCGTCACGAGCATTATGGAACGAGTCTGCACCATAAAATGGAGTTAATAACCGTTTTCTATCTGGAGATAATTTTATTGATATAGTTAATGCTAATTATGTAAGACTACGCTAATTACTACGGCAGTATAATATTAATCCAAATAAAGAATAACGTGTAAGTTATTAGACTAAAGGTATTTTCGCTGGCATTGCAAATACGTTGTAAAATATTAATAGGATTCTTTAATGTTTTGGTTTTTTTGGAGTTATTCACATTAAAATAATGCAATATTGTTGTTTAAATCATTTGTCAAGTATTAAATTTGCATCCACCTGTTTTAATTTACAGTTCTGTGAAAGCAGGGTTAATTTTCATCGATGTAATGCATGTTGTGCAATTTTGTACGGAATAAATCAAATTCAAATTATATGGTTTTGCGATAATTACACTTTGCCAATCTGTGTCCATTTGTATATATTTACGACACAACATTTTAACAAGTATTTTACCATTAAATATTGTCGATGTTGTACTCTACATCAAATGGTTATTACATTTAGCTATAAAAAATATTGAAGTGGTTGCAAAATGTGATTTTAACAAATATATATATATATATAGTACGGTTACTCAAAAGTTACACAAAATACTGTAGAGTTAAAAGCAATTCATTTGTCAACTCTAATTACACCATGGATATGTACCCCTTGTTAGTTGAAATTGTTGGCACACAGAATCCATGGCTACTGGCGCCCCTTTGATAGCAATATTATAATTTGTGTACACTGATGTTGCAATCACTATGTCTAAATTGAAATTTGTACTTAACGTTAAATTTGTACGTGGAAGTTAAGTAGCATAGACAATGTAAATTAAAAAATTAAAATTAAAACATTGAAATTTAACATCGATTTCTGCTTATATTTGCTGTTTATATTTGCTAATGAGGTTTAATAGTTAAAAAAAAAAGACATACAATGGACAACCAGGTTAGACAGAAGCTTATTCAGTCTTATCTTTTCCAAAAATTTTATTCAAAACTGAAATATATTTATTTGATCTGTTTGTTAACATTTAGCTGGTATTAATGTTATTAAAAAATAATAATAACAATGATATTTCAGTATTTATATGATTAAATTCACATTTAAATGATTTCAAGGCTCAAATTCCATACACATACCCACAAGAGCTCCTAGTGAATGTACGTTATAAACGCATATACATTGATACACAATTTTAATTGGGCAATTTTGGGGGGAAAATAAAGTAATGTGCACCAACATAGAAACTAGATAATTAGATTAGGTTTAGTTAGCAAAAAATTAGGACAGAAAAAGCTGAAACTTGATAGACGTACATATATGGGTATAGTTTGTTTCACGATAAGTTGAAGTGACTATCTACTTATGGTCCTAAACACAGTGGGTGGTAATTACAAATAACACTAATCCCTTGTTTGTACCCATAAACTAGCCAGAGATGTATCAGGTATAAATTACATTACACCATGTAATGACACAATTGTAACAAGAAATAAACATAAGATATCATCAAAATAAACTTTATTTTTATTATAAATACAACTAATTTATAGAACTTATAATTAAATTTAAAACATTACAATTAGTATTTAAAACATTACAATAAAATAAATTTTAAATTAAATAATGTTTAAGATAAAAAAAAATCTTACAAGTCCAAATCATTCTCTGAATCAGTCTCTAAATTAATGATTATAGTACGTTCTTTATCGTACGAAATAACCTCAAAAGGTTGGGTGGATACGTCAAATAAATGTCAAACAAGAGCACCGTCTAATAAAGGTAAACGTATTACGATACTTCATGCAGGTTCTGAAACTGGATGGATACCGAATGCACTCTTGCTTTCTGCGAAAAATATCAAAAATTCTAGACTCGACTACCATGACAATACCACGGCGGAAATGTTCGAAAACTGGTTCGAAAATAAATTACTCCCGAATATACCGGCTACCAGTGTTATTGTTATGGACAATGCAAGTTACCATAGTCGGCACTAAATAAAGTACCGAATAGTGCAAACAGTAAGAAGGAAATCCAAGACTTTTTATATAAAAATGATATTTACTTTGATGAAAGTTATAAAAAAAAAAAAATTGTTTAATTAAATTATTAAAAAGTTATAGTTTTTCTAAAGAATATGTTTGCGATAATATTGCTCAATGAAAAGGACACACAGTTTTACGACTACCTCCGTATTATTGTTTATTCAATCCTATTGAACAAATGTGGAGTCAGTTAAAGGCGAGAATAAAACGGAATAATGTTTCTCCCACTTTAAACGGCACTGTGATAGAACTTATAAAAAAAGAAGTGGAAAATATCCCTGTAGATAGTTGGAAAAATTGTGTAAATCATGTTATTAAAACTGAGGACAGTTATATTCAAATAGAACGTACTATAATCATTAATTTAGAGACTGATTCAGAGAATGATTTGGACTTGTAAGATTTTTTTTTTATCTTAAACATTATTTAATTTAAAATTTATTTTATTGTAATGTTTTAAATACTAATTGTAATGTTTTAAATTTAATTATAAGTTCTATAAATTAATTGTTTTTATAAGAAAAAAAAAGTTTATTTTGATGATATCTTATGTTTATTTCTTGTTACAATTGTGTCATTACATGGTGTAATGTAATTTATACCTGATACATCTCTGGCTAGTTTATTGGTACAAACAAGGGATTAGAGTTATTTGTAATTACCACCCACTGTGTTTAGGACTATAAGTAGATAGTCACTTCAGCTTATCGTGAAACAAACTATACTAATAAGGAATTTTTACCTGTTTTCAATGATTTTATAATAAACATATTTTGAAAAACATTAACATTGTAGGTCCCATACGATTGTGTTATAAAGGCAACACACATAACACAACTGTATGCGGGGATATAGCCAACGCTCGAAGCACCGAGCATTACATTCTAAGAAGAAGAATTTTACATTGTGAATGTAACATGAGAATTGCATACGTTGACTTAAGAACGAGTTATTTCTTTCTCGGCCAGCTCTATAAGTACGTTTTATTGCTAACAAATTCCTTCCACTGCTACCAGTGGCAACACAATTCGCCGTTTTATTGCAAATATTTTTCCACCTTCTTCCCTCTTTTGCTACGAGCTCGTGAGGTCGTAGCGTTGATGGGAAGATAATTTTCGCGCTAAAATATGGTTTTGGTTAATCTAAAAAGTTTGTTTGAAAGATTTTGACAACAACGAATTTGCAAAATTGCTTCAAATGTGAAGACATTTATTCTAAAATGTGATTTGAATGTTGCATTTGAGAACTGAGGAATAGTCAACTCTACATAATTTTTAATTTTTGGAATACGATCATTACATATGCTAAAAGACAATTTTAATTATAAATAATAAGAATGTATCTTTTCTTCAATTCTTTTATTAATTAATTATTACACGTTAAACAGACTTAAAATAACCAATACTTATGAATTATATAATATAAAATAATACCATCCAATTTTTCTACATCGTAGTCTTTTTTAAGTCGATAGAAGTTATTAATAGCAAATAATATGACAGCTCTTTGATACATTTTGTATCATTATTTTATGGTTATTGTAAATTATCAAAATGACAGTTCCGACCTTGAACGCTTCAAACGACAAACGATTCTTCATCGTTTTTTGCACACCTTCTTCTGGCTAAACTTACGCAACTCGGTTGGAAGCAATAAAACGTACTTTATGTTGCCTGTAGATGGGTGAGTAAAAACATAGTCCTTTAGAAATGTTAAGATTCATTAATAGACTTTACTATTTAGTTTATAATCAACTTAAGTGAACTTTTTTTAAAGAAATTAAAAGAACATCAACATCTTGGGTTATTAGTACCCGGTATTGTATTTTATAAGATATTGTTGATTATATTTCATGGTGTGGGTATTATGTATGTTGGTGGTAGTCTATATTTGTTTGTATAGTTTTGTGTCTGTTAGAAATTTATGTAGGATTTTTTTGTTATTGTCGTTAAGTGCGTCTTGTAGGGTGTCAGGTATTTGGTGCGTCTGTCTTATTGTGTCATATTTAGTGCATTCTTTATACTCTATCTGAGAAAGACTGATAGTAATAAAATTTATTATTTGTAAAAAGTTATTGTTTTTTCACACAGAAGCGACAAAACAAAAGCAACAAAATATGAATAGTTCGAAACGAAATATTGTTAAAAACAACCGAGTGTGCCGCACATATTATATGGGAATACGAACTAGGGTTAAACACAATAGATCATAAAAATTTGACCCTAAAATTTTGAGGAAAAATATGGTCACGGGTGTGTTTAATGATATGATAAATATGGTCACAGGCGTGCGTTTAATAAAATGATAAATAGTAATATAGAAATACACAAAACCAATTTAAACGTGTTTAAAATGTGCACGCCACTGGTATCTGCCTGACAAAATGATTTATTACTATCAGTCTTTCTGAGATAGAGTATAATAAGGTGTTGTACTGTAATAATTATATAAAAGTTGATATTTTACAGTATATGTGGCCAGTAACAATTGTGCGGCTACATATACTGGTCAAAACAAATAATATGTAGAAAAAAAAATTAAACAACATCAACAAGACATAAAGAATTATAAAAATTTACCCATTCCTAATCACTGCATGGAAAATAATCACAAGTTCAGTTTTGATAATTTTAAAATATTAGACACTGAACAAAATTATCATAAAAGAATAATAAAATAAATTATCTATATAAAAAATAATAAGAACAATATTAACATACAACAAGATGTTGAGAGTTTAAACAATTGCTACAATTACATTATTAAATACATTAAAGATAGTACACATGCGCGAATTTAATTTCCTCTAAAATATTTTTGAAATATTTTGGTTTCAACTAGTCATTATGCCACCAACTTTCAAGACGTTTAGACATGTGATATGACCACATGTGACATGTGTTATCGTACATATATAATTAGCTACCGTGTGTTAGTGATTTTGTAACACTGTGACGTCATTTTTCCTAAGGTTCTCGTGATTGGCTAACTGGGAAACAGGCTGTTCCCAGTTTGACTTGATTGACAGGTATTTTGCAGATTTATTCTCTAAGAATCTACGAATATAATTACATATAGAAATTTGTAGAATTTCGTATGCATAAGCAAGAAACTCCTATATTATTTGACTGATATCACCAATATTTTGCAGATTTATTTTCTAAGAATCTACGAATATAATTACATATAGAAATTTGTAGGATTTCGTACGCATAAACAAGAAACTCTAGATACTCCTATATCATTTGACTGATATCAACAATATTTTGCAGATTTATTTTCTAAGAAACTGCGAATAAAATAACATGTAGAAATGTCTAGGATTTCGTAGGCATAAACAAGAAACTATATACACTGCTATCCTTCGACCAATATGAATAATATTTTGCAGATTTATTTTCTTAGAATCTACAAATATAATAATTTACAGAAATGTCTAGGGTTTCGTAGGCATAAACAAGAAACTCTAGACACTGCTATATCCTTTGACCAATATGAACAATATTTTGCAGATATATTCTCTAAGAATCTACAAATATAATTACATACATAAATGTCTAGGGTTTCGTAGGCATAAACAAGAGACTCCTATATCATTTGACCGATATGAACAATATTTTTCAGATTTATTCTCTAAGAATCAGTGGATAAAATAACATACAGAAATATCTAGGGTTTCGTAGATATAAATAGAAACTCTAGACACTCCTATATTCTTTGATCGATATGAAAAACATTTTGCAAATTTATTCTCTAAAAATCTGCGGATAAAACATCGTATAGAAATATCTAGAGTTTCGTAGGCATAAATAAGAAACTGTAGACACTTCTATATTCTTTGATCGATATGAAAAATATTTTGTAGATTTATTATTTAAAAATCTGCGGATAAAATAATCTATAGAAATGTATAGGGTTTCGTGGGCATAAACAAGAAATCCTAGGGTATTCCTATATCCTTTGACCGATATGAACAGTATTTTTCAAATTTATTTTCTAAGAATCTACGAATATAATGATATGCATAAATGTCTAAAGTTTCGTAGGCAGAAACAAGATACTCTAGATACTCCTGTTTCCTTTGACCGATATAAACAATATTTTGCAGATTTATTCTCTAAGAATCTACAAATATAATTACATACATAACTGACTAGGGTTTCGTAGCCATAAACAAGAGACTCTAGATAGTCCTGTTTTCTTTGACCGATACGAACAATATTTTGCACATTTATTCTCTAAGAATCTACGAATATAATTACATAAATAAATATCTAGGATTTCGTAGGCATAAACAAGAGACTGTAGATACTCCTGTTTCCTTTGACCGATATGAACAATATTTTGTAGATTTATTCTCTAAGAAACTGCGGATATAATTTTATATATAAATGTTTTGGATTTCGTAGGCATAAATGAGAAACTCTAGACAAGCCTATATCCTTTAACTGATATGAACAATATTTTGCAGATTTATTCTCTAAGTATCTACGAATATAATTACATATAGAAATGTCTAGGGTTTCGTAGGCATAAATTAACGTCTCAAATTATTTTTAGTTTTAACAATATAAATGTAATGTACTAAGTAAAAATGAATCGTTTTCTCATCTTAAAAAGTTAATGAATAAATAATCTAACTATATAATTAGCAAGTGCCTGTATGTAGTGTCGGTAACATTATGACGTCAATTTTTCTAAAGTTCTCGTGACTGGGTAACTGGGGACATCCTGTTTCTTGATTGGCTGACAGGTGACGCCCTCTCCCGTGATTGGCTAACTGGTGTAATTCTTGTGCGTCCAATTCGTAGTCTGGTAGTGGAAGCTTGCTCTCTTCTTGTTCCCGACAATGGCCATTTCTTCGTGTCGGATTTTATTTTTCTTAGTTTATTAAGTTGTACATTTTGCCATATGTTGTCTACTTGTTCTCGGATTTTACGTTTTATTTCATTTTTCATGACATAATCTTGTACGTGTTATTCATTGGATCATTTCTGGTGGCTTCTTTGGCTGCGGCATCTGCTTTTTCGTTACCTTTTATGCCTATATGTGAAGGTATATTGAACTTATCCCTAGCGTAGAACACGTTTTCTGTTAGTACACTATAGTTTTAAAATTTTCAATGAGTTAAAGTATTTTTAAAAGATTTTACATTCTTACAACTTTTTAAAGAACCATCTAAGTTGTTAAATAATTTAACTCCTTTGTAAGACAATGCAGTTTCCACATACTTTTCTCTTTGGAGAAGTAGCGAAACTGAAGTGTAGATAAATATCTTCAAGTACTAAATCGTTCTCGTATTAGTAAAGGGATTTTTCAAATTCTAACTCAAATATGACCCAGTTCAAGAACTCAACTTGAAAGGCAATATAACGTCACGTCAAGAAAAATGACAATGCTGCAGTGAATGTTTTTATTATACCTAAGAGAAATTTTGAAGATGGCATTGTGAAATTGACATCATTTTTTAAAATAACAGGAAATTAAAATCATTATGAATATTTTTAATTAAAATTTATGCATAATAAACTACGCAATTTTCATTATAATATTTTTCAACGTAATTTTAAAATTTAGTCATTACGAAAATTTGGTTTTTAGTATAAATCATAACAGCAATAAAATTCTAAAAGGTGTAAAGGCAGTGGTCTCACCCTGCCGTTTACCATAAGTAGGCTGTAAAAATTTAAGGCATTTTCCAGTAACCGGTTGTAAAAAATTTAAAGCGGTTTCCTGAAACCGGAAATTCATATGTACTTCAAATTTTGCTCTGGGGGAACACCTTTTCCATGAATCCGCCTATGCCATCCCTCTCACTATGAAAATATTATAGATTTGTTCCAGAGCTGTGTCAAATTATTTCAAATACCAAATACCGAAAATGATCAAAGTATTTGAAATACAAACAAATACTATTAGTTTTCACTGATAAAAAGTATTTGAAATACCAAATACTTTTCAAAAAGTATTTTAAATGTATTTCAAATAATTTAAATTTATTTGAAATACTAGAATTATTTGAAATAATAATAATAATAATAATAATAATAATAATAATAATAATAATAATAATAATAATAATAATAATAATAAGCAGTGCTGCTCGGGTCGCTCCGCATTGTGCGGGCACTGGATCTGGCGTAATTTCCGCGGCTGCATATCGCCAGGGTTTGGGATGCAGTCGTGTGTATTTAGCTCCACTAGTCTCTAGTATGACGCGGCTCAAAAGGTTGCTGAAGTTTGAGATTAGTGGACGCTTGTCAAGACCTGACAAACCCCATAATAATAATAATAATAATAATAATAATAATAATAATAATAATAATAATAATAATAATAATAATAATAATCTTCTGCCAACTCTTTGATCTGCAGGATGCAGAAAGCAGTGCTGCTCGGGTCGCTCCGCATTGTGCGGGCACTGGATCTGGCGTAATTTCCGCGGCTGCATATCGCCAGGGTTTGGGATGCAGTCGTGTGTATTTAGCTCCACTAGTCTCTAGTATGACGCGGCTCAAAAGGTTGCTGAAGTTTGAGATTAGTGGACGCTTGTCAAGACCTGACAAACCCCATAATAATAATAATAACAAGAAAAAAAAAAAAAATAAATAAATAAATATAATAAATTTATCTTTGATCTGCAGGATGCAGAAAGCAGTGCTGCTCGGGTCACTCCGCATTGTGCGGGCACTGGATCTAGCGTAATTTCCGCGGCTGCATATCGCCAGGGTTTGGGATGCAGTCGTGTGTATTTAGCTCCACTAGTCTCTAGTATGACGCGGCTCAAAAGGTTGCTGAAGTTTGAGATTAGTGGACGCTTGTCAAGACCTGACAAACCCCATAATAATAATAATGATAATAATGATAATAATAATAACGCCGAATTTATTGGAATTACTCCTTCCTCATCTCGAGGTTACTGACAGCCACTAAGCCGGACATAACCCTCCTGGATTTCGAGACCAAACAGTTGTTTGTGATCGAATTCTCAAGTCCAGCTGAGAAGAACATCTCTCTCAAGGAGGAGGAAAAAGAGGTCCAAGTATATGGACCTCTTGTCCGAGCTTAGAAAGCTGTATCCCGGGTATAAAGTTAAGCTTGTAGTCCTGATAGTTGGTGTTTTGGGTGGCATGAAAGCCTCCTATCGAAGGGAAATCGAGTCCATTCCCGTCTGCAGATCTTCTGCCAACTCTTTGATCTGCAGGATGCAGAAAGCAGTGCTGCTCGGGTCGCTCCGCATTGTGCGGGCACTGGATCTGGCGTAATTTCCGCGGCTGCATATCGCCAGGGTTTGGGATGCAGTCGTGTGTATTTAGCTCCACTAGTCTCTAGTATGACGCGGCTCAAAAGGTTGCTGAAGTTTGAGATTAGTGGACGCTTGTCAAGACCTGACAAACCCCATAATAATAATAATAAATACTAGGAAATATTCGAAATATTGGGAAATATTTGAAATAATGTATTTTAAATAATTTAAATGTATTTTACATACTAAAATTATTTGAAATATTAGGAAATATTTGAAATAATAAGGAAATATTTGAAATGTTAAGAAATAATTGAAATATTAGGAAATATTTGAAATATTGACTAAGAAAATAGTAGGTGTACCTGAAAGTAGCCACGACTTATTCGCTGAATTAAACAGACGTCTTTTGTGTTTTGATTAAACTCTGTAATCTTGACTACCTAATTATTGTTTTCGTTTCATTTTAAACCCTTTTCATCAAAATATTTTTTATGCTGTTTAATGATGTATGAGTACCATAAAAAAAAATCAGCTACAGTTGCTACATAAAACATTTGCACTGTTTATGGCGATAAACTAAGAGTACGCACATATCAACAATGGTTTAAAAAATTTAAATCAGGAAATTTATGCTTGGATGATGAACTTCGATCTGGAAGGCCCTATAAAGGAATAATTTATTATGAGATGTTAAAACCGGGGTAAAGTGTTAATTCTCATCTCTTCTGTGAACAATTGGATCGACTGAATCAGAACTTGACCAGAAATCGGCCAGAAATTGTGAATAGAAGAGGAGTTATTCTTCAAGGCGACAATGCCTGGCCTCATTCATCGAAAAAAAGACACGTGAATTTCCGAGCTTGATTGGGAAGTTCTAACACACCCACCCTACTCACGAGACATTTCACCCTCCGACTATCACTTATTTCAGTCACTGGAACACTTTTTAAGAAACAAAACACTTAGAGATATGAACCATGTTATAATGAGCCTTGAACAATTTTTTACTTCCAAAATTAGGAATTTTATAAATCCGGAATATTTATAAAAATGAATATTTATAGATCACAGTGGTAACTATTTTACTCAATAAAGTACATTTTTTCTTTTAGTACAGGAAATGAAGCTCAAAAAATGACAAAACCTCGTAATTTTTTCGTCCGGCATCGATTTGGATAAAAATTTGGAATTGGGCTCATTTCACCCTCTAGTTCATTTCCAACATTGTGCCGTTGTACGCTTTTTGTTTTATAAGGGTGAAAACTACCGCTAATTGTAAAAAATTATAAAATAATATTTTAAACCTTAAAATGGGTAAAATTTGGTTTGGATTAGCTAAATATTGATCGTTTTATGCTTTAGAATACAATTTCATAATGTTTCAACCCTTAAAAATCAACCCTTGTTGGAGCTTAATGTAAAAAAAAAGTATTTATCTTAAAAAATGATCTTGCATCGATTTGCACCAAAATTTGAAATTAGCTCCGTCTCACCCTCTACTTCAAATTTTATATCATGCTCATGGGCACTGTTTATTTTTTAAGGGTGATAAATACCCCTAATTTTCAAAAATTATAAAATAACGTTGTAAACCTTAAGATGGGTAAAATTTGGTTTGGATTAGTTGAATAATGATTGTTTCATGCTTTGGAATACAATTTCTAATGTTTCAACCCTTAAAAACCCACCCTTGTTAGAGCCTGATATTAAAAAATTATTTATCCTAAAAAAATTATTTCGTCCTTCATGAGCAGACACATGAGCAGATGTTTCTTCTTCTCTGTCTTTCAGTTTGAATGGAAAAAGTGGAACATGTAACGTATTGCTGCCAAAAATACTGGTTATGTAGATTATTACGCTCCGAACCGTACTATTCGAATGTTTCGAAAAAAAATTTATTGGTTTTTTAAACATAGCTCCTTCATTTTTAGTGATAGAAAGTTTTTTCAAAAACGATTTTGTAGGGCTTTTCAAGAGCAATAAGACTATGTAAATTAAATTCCTTAAGATCCTTTAGTTTTTAAATGGGGTGAGTTTGAAGGGCTGGAATAAGGTGGTGTTCGCTTGTAAATAGAGGTTGTAAACGGCTATATCTCGCCAAATATTCACTGTACAGAAAATATATGCACAAGGAAATTTAAGTAATTAAAAAAGCTACAATTTAGTGCTCTTTCATTTTTTTCGTATCTCCAGTAATTTCGGAGATATTTTGAAGAAAAGGGTGAAAAATACGAAATCGCAAAAAATCGTTTTTTCTTTAAACTCAAATTTTTCTAAAATTAGGCATTTTAAATTGGTCAAACTTCTTGGGTGTACTGAAAATACATATATAAAGAGAACCACAGAAGGGTGAGGATCAATTTTAATTAGGGGGGTAAATAGGGGGTTGATTTCACTGATTTTTTCGTAGAAAAAAGTAGGTACCGACCTTATTTTCATCATAAGTCGCTTAATTTTTTTGTTCGGAAGGTCTAATCAAATACTTTAAAAAAGATTCAATGAGTTTTCCTCGAAAAATGCAAATTTTTCCTATTATTTGACTTTGAATCTTTCAAATTATGCATTTGGCGAAAAAAAGTTAACCATTAACATGCCGTATCTCGGTTCGTATTGGTTGTAGAAAAATAATGAAACAAGGATTTTGTTTGTTTTTTTAAAAACTACAATTTTGCTTTCTACAGTTTTTTTGATAAAATGCATATTTTTCGAGTTATTCGCAAAAAACTTTTTAAAAACATAGATTTTTTCGTCGAAAAACTGTTACTTTCAACCGCGAATAACTCAAAAAATATTAGTTTTACGAAGAAAACGTAAAGAACATTTTTTTCTTAGAATTACTTTTTCCATCGATTCCTAAAGTTAAAATGTAGTACAAAATTTCCACCCCCGAGATGGGGTGGCAACCACCCCCAAGTTTTTATCGTACACCGGCATGATGTAGAAAATGATCCTTGGGCTATTCCCTACCTTCTGTGAAAATTTCACGTAATTCCATGCTGGACGAAAAAATTGCGAGCCAAAATGCTTTATTTCCTGTACTATTTCGATTTTTTTCTATTTTAATAATACCAAATAAACGAAAAAACATTCCGGTACACCTAATATTTGCCATTGCGCAAGTACGCAACAAACCTTATGCTTTCCTAAATTGGATGACACCACTGTGTAGGGTAATGTATACAAGTATTTTTCAATTAAATTTGTCTTGAAATTGATATGCATATAAAATGTAGGGCAATTAAATAATGAATGTGGGCTTCTGTGGGTTGAATTACATCATTCAAGTCGGAACTAAAACAAGCAAAAACAAGCCATTCAAGTTTAATTACGTCAAGATGTTTAAATTTAACTCATTTTTCTTCTTTTTCGAAAAATATATGAATTCGAAACTCGAGCAACGTATCAGCTTGAGTTTCACAAAAGGTTTTGTGAAAGTCAAGAGGATGTTGTTGACGAGGAACATTCTGAGAACAGGTTCAAGAAACTAAGAAAAAGGACCGGTAGAGACCACAATAGAGGATAGGCATGATTTTATTTTAATATTTTATTATATTCCTCTTGTTGCATATAAACATAAAAAACAGTTTTGCATTTTTTTTTTTTTTTAATTTGATGGCTTAAAAAAATCATAAATGTATGTAGCGCGCGAAATAGACATGTGACGTCATACCCCTTCTAAGTGACGCAGTACACTACTAGCCTACCCAGTGTACTGCGTATAGCCTACCCAGTGTACAGCATGCAGCCTACATAGTCTGTTGTGAACTTATTTGCTTGTATAATTTTTATAGGTTATGTAAAGCTAGAGTGATTTTAATTAAAATAAAGTTTAATTCTATAAAAAATAAAAGCAATTTATACATGTTTACCGAATTAAATTTTATATTAAATTATATAAAATATGGAAGATCCAGGCCCCAGTACTTCGAAACATAGTCGAAAATTATTGTTTAGTACCTATGTGCACAAATAGTTCAAATAGAAATCCAAACAAATTATTTATATCATTACCTGATGGCGAAAAACAACAGAAAAGGCGAAATTTGTGGCTGAAAGCTATGAGGCGAAATAAAACCGGTATTTCAGAAAAAAGTAAACTTTATTTTGTGTGCATAAATGCATCAATGTTGGGTAAATTATCACTCTGAGCCCTAACAAAATCTTTATCTGCCATTTTAATAATAAATGCGTAAAAAATTGTTTAAAAACAAATACAAAACTCTCGAACAATACAATATACACACGTAAAGATTATGTTGTAGCTGTATCTGTGACGTCATACCCTAGTCGTTTGACGTCATAGTCAGTCGTATTTACTCGGCAACCTTCGCGTCGTGGTCGGCTTATTTCAAATTTACAATATTTTAATTAAAAAATTTGGCTATAATATTAATTAAAATGTGATTTTTGTTTTGTTAGGTGACATAAGTAACATTAACATATCAAAAAAATGTAGTTTTAAGGAAATATAAATTTTATGCGTATCCCCTATTGTAGGAAAATAATTTTTACTTTCAGACCATTCAGAGCTCTCAGTGAAGCAGTTTTTTGCCGATAAATGTATTATCAAAATTAAAATTCTAGATCTACACGCTACATCTTATCGTGTGCTTTACTTGATCAGTTAAGACGTATCAGTCAAAATGTTTCATGTAGACAGTGAAACAGATGTTTTACTTGAACAGAATGAAGACGGATTAGTGAACCCGTCTCAAATCCATCATAACTGACGCGACAACCTGGGGTGAGGCTTGGCTTCCTGTTTTCAGGTTTCGTGATCATATTTTCAATCTATGTACATTCAGGTGTAATATAGCTGTAGCTGTAGAACATGCAAGAGCTATAGCTGTAATATAGTGTTACGTCCTCTTTTAGCGCACCCCAGTAGCGTAGCCAGAAATTGCACGGGGGGGGGGGGGCTTTTTTCAAAACATGCATTAAATATATATATATATATATATATATATATATATATATATATATATATATATATATATATATATATAATTAAACGACATACTTTATATTATGTGTGGAGTAGTCGTGTCCGTAGATACTAATGGAAGAGAAGGTTGTACGGGTTGCGGACAGCAATGACAGCTGATTTGATTTGTTTTCATTACTGTCCGCAACCCGTACAACCTCCTCTTCCACTTTATATTATGAAATGTATTTATTTTAATCACAATAAGAACCAAAATATACACGGTGTCTCAAAAGAAATTTTATATTTAGAGGATCGATTAAAAAAAAAGTAAGCCGTATATAGAAAAAATGTTTATTAATTATTAAAATACACTTTTTGGGGATTTATTTCTTAAAAATAATATCGTCTAAATGTAGACCCTCGCGTTCTCGGCACTCATTTAATCGAACAGTAAAATTACTTATGACGTCTCGGCAGGTGGACTCAGGGATGGCTGCCATTTCGTGACGGATATTTTCTTTCAAATGCGCCAGTGAAGTCGGTTTACTGGCGTAAATTTTAGATTTAAGATAACCCCATAGGAAAAAGTCCATAGGGGTTAAATCTGGACTGGAGGCCAATTTATGTCACCTCTCCGGGAGATCAATTTGCCTCAGAAAATTTCGCGAACACGTGGCAGAGACATATTGGACGTGTGTGAAGTTGCTCCGTCCTGTTGGAACCATGTTCTTTGGTTATAGCCAGGAAAGTTTTGCAGTTCAGGTACCAAGAAGTTGTCTAACATCTCCACATAACGCTCTGAATTCACTGTAACTGCACGCCCCCTTTCGTCTTCAAAAAAGTAAGGGCCGATAATTCCTCGCGCCGACATCGCAGCCCAACGGTCACTTTAGGCGAATGTAGGGGTTTCTGATGTTTGCGTTTCGGATGCGTTGCACTCCAGGAGCGGCAGTTCTGCTTATTTACGTGGCCATTAAGATGAAAATGAGCTTCATCCGAAAACAAAATGTTGGTAAACGTTGAAAATCGCTCAATCACCTGATTTACGAAATTAAGCCTCTGACTGGCATCTTGGGGCTTTAATTCTTGCACCAGTTGAATTTTGTAGGGGTGCAGCTTTAGGTCTTTGTGCATAATGCAATGTAATGATGATCTATGCACATTTAAAGCACTTGCGCGCTTCCGAATTGAAAGGTTCGGGTCGTCACGAACAGACTGATTAACATTCTCCACGTTTTCTACCGTTCTTGATGACCTAGGTCGCCCGGATTTTGATTTATCCTGCGTTGTACCAGTCTCTTCAAATTTTTTAACCCAATGTCGAATGAGAGGAATGCTTGGCGCATCATTTAAGTGGCGAAAATCTCGAATACTGCAGAATTTTTTACGCGCTGCAATCGCCGAATCACCGTTTTTGTAAAACTCTCGCACGCATAACGCGCGGTCTGCTCCCGAGAAACGCTCCATAGCGACTGAATTCCCAAGAGCCAGGCTACCGATTGACATAACCCCCGCGCCCCTCGGATATGTTGCGTTCACGCAGTAAGCTAAATAAATATAAAATTTCTTTTGAGACACCTTGTATTTCAACAGAAAATAAAATAAAAAAATAAAATAAAATAGAACACAGTAATTTAATTATTAGCAGAATTTATAATCAATAAATAATCATAACAATAATCGTCGAGGTGGTTTCTTCATTTTATCCATTTTATCCAATTACTTCATCTTCTTCTACATGTATTTCCCAGTGAACAATAATTTAACAATTTTGTAGTAATAAATATGATAAGTAGGTATTCTAAATTTCTTGTATATTTACTAGATTTTGAAATCTAGTGACTTTTAATGATAGGTTGGGACTTTTGACTAGTTCTTTTTTACAGTGTGAATCAGGATTTTTAAATTCGTTTCTTTTAACACGAATTTAGCCAAAAAAATGTGCAAAAGTTCTTGTCCCGCACCCTTTTACCAAAACGGTTTAAACCAAAAATCTGAAATAATTATAGGTAATGTATAGTTCTAGCCGGAAACGTACGAGAGGAATTTTTTATCCGATTGTGTTTTTGAAAAATATGGCAGTTTTGTGTTTTTGACAAAATTAATTATTTTTTTAATTCATGGTTAAATTATGGCTTATAATGTTATGGATTTTTTGTATTTATAGCTAAGATAGTGCGTGTATTTTTTTGGAATTAAAAATATTAAAAAAATAATATATTTTTTTAATAGTTGCGAACTGTGTTGTTCACACCACACCACACCACACTCTACACTGTAAAATATTTCTTATCAATCTAATGAAGACTTGAATATGAAGCAAATGCAAAAAAAAAAAACGCTGGGGTATTTGGCAAATTTTAAAATTTGTTTTTATCTCTTATAGACCGGGAGCTCATGACAGTTTTTGGTCTCCGATTTCATACAGCATGCCTTTTGGAGGAGAGAATATTTACCCTGTGACAACAAAAAAGGGATGGTACTAAACCCCTGCACGATTTCCGGTCATAGGGAAAATTGCATTTCCACTTAAACACAAAAATTTTGTGCTTTTCTCTGATTTAATATTGCTTGCCCTTTTGTCAAAAGAAAGTTATAACAAATTTAAAGTCTTTTAAATATATGCATGCGATCCGGAGGGTCCCAAAGGACTCAAACGGTCATGTGATCTTGTAATAAAAAAATATGATTTTCCGCGTTTTCATACAGCATGCCTATAATTAAAAGACTTTAAATTTGTTATAACTCTCTTTTGACAAAAGGGCAAGCAATATTAAGTCAGAGAAAAACACAAAAATTTTGTGCAAGTGGAAATGCAATTTTCCCTATGACCGGAAATCGTGCAGGGGTTTAGTACCATCCCTTTTTTGTTGTCACAGAGTAAATATTCTCTCCTCCAAAAGGCATGCTGTATGAAATCGAAGACCAAAAATGTCATGAGCTCCCGGTCTATTAGCTCTCAAATAACGAATAAAAGTGATTATCAAAAAAACTGTTGATTTTGATGTGATAATTATACCTAGACATCCAGTATTATGTTGGCTTCTTACACCTATTAAATACCTGCAAAACCCTGAAATGTGTGAAAATTCACACTTTACATCAATTTTTTGTTTAGGTCAACTTGCAATTTGGAAATTTAAGTGCACTTGTACTGGGGAATTTCCCGTTTCTTACCCTTTTAAAATAATTTTGTCTTCTGAACCCCTCCCCCCAAGATAAATTCCTGTGTGCACGCCTGTTCTTACACCATTAATGGAATATGTGCTACAGAATAATTGGTCAATATATACATATTATTTTAGTGGCTTTTAAATTTTGGTGGGGTAGCAAATGAAAGCTTTTGATGCGTAGATTACCTGGCACAAATATAATATTTTTTGTCTGTCTACCCTCAGGGGTTTAACTGAAATTTTGAAGTAGTCAATCGTTGCAAGGAGGCATTCGTAATTAATGGTTCTCTGTTCAAAATTACTTTTAAACATCCTGCTTGCAAGTTCTAGAAATTTATCAGTATTGATCATTTACACCCTTCATATAAAACAAAAAATTAGTAGCAAGCCGAAGTTGATAAATAAGTTTACAAAAACGAAATAAATAACAAACTTAGTGTCTTAGAAACATGAAGTGAAAACATATTAGATTCATTAACAAGTTTAGACAAGTTGACAGCTAGGTTTACTTTAAAAAACACCAGAATCAAGAAAGCAAAAAAGATATATGTCTGGTGTAACCATTAGGCACAAATAACTAAGTTCAACTTTACAAAATTCTAACAAATTTCGTTAAAAGCCTGTCGAGTTTTACTCGAATTCAGTCCGGAGCAATTTACGTCTATCACTCTTCAACACACCATACATAGGAATAATTTTAAAGATAAAATGAAGAAGTGGTAATGCACGAGTATATATTGACATATTTTTTAATCGGATTCTATTTTCCAAACTGTTGAAGGTATTACACGTGTGTAGATAAAATGATTTTGAAATATAATCCATGAAAGGACTGGGAAACTAATATGAGCAAAAAGAGAAAATCTTTGCAAAACTGAAACTTCGGAGACGCTTTTAAGTAATCAATTAATTTTAGTGAAAAGGTTTCAACAACTGACACATTTTGTCATTGTACTTAAAATATTGGAACACCATTAAAAGGTCTTCTGTCTATGGCCTTTTTATGCACTTCTTTAACAATCTGTCTTCTTTCATTGCCGTCACTTAACCAGTGTAATTGTCTTCTTGTACTTTTTTATAAAATACTGGGTTTTACGTAAACTGTAAAAAAAGTATAGGTAAATTGCTTATATAAATACTAGAACCTGTAAGGCACTTTTTTGCCGTTAGTTTGCTCTGATGTCGACTGTTATTTCTCGAAAGACCAAACTGTGCTTTTTCTTGTAAATATAGTTTTTATACGTATTAATTAATTTCAGGGTTTCAGAAATAATTTCCATAAATTCGGATGTAATGTACGAGGGTTGCCTTTTATATTTCGGGATTTAATATTAAAAATAATTATTTATCAACAAAAGTGGCTTTATTGTTTTTCAAAATATTCTCCATGAAGACCAATACGCTTTTGCAAGCGTTTGAACCAATTTTCGAAGCATTTTTTCCACTCCGATTGAGGCCTTTTCCACTGCGATTGTCAAATTATGTGGTATTCAACTCGAACAAAT
The DNA here is from genome assembly GCA_963971575.1 of Liopterus haemorrhoidalis. Taxonomy (NCBI): domain Eukaryota; kingdom Metazoa; phylum Arthropoda; class Insecta; order Coleoptera; family Dytiscidae; genus Liopterus; species Liopterus haemorrhoidalis. The sequence goes on along the minus strand of OZ020612.1, from coordinate 57,417,149 downwards.
CTTTTTGACGGCCAAATGTTCATGCAATAGTGCATGTATGCAGTGGCGGATCTATCGTTTTGGGGGCCGAGGACTTAAAAATCCTACACATCCTCTTCACTTATGTTGAATATTTTTTATAAGTGAAGAGCAAAAAAAAAGTTCCTCACCTCCCAAATCTAAGTGAAGAGCAAAAAAAAAGGTCCTCATCTCCCAAATCCAAAGTAATAGAATATAATAGGTATCGGTTGGGGGCCCCTTGCGGATCCGAAGCCCAGGTCTTAAGCCCTATTAGCCCGTATGTAGATCCGCCACTGCATGTATGCTGGTCCCACTAATGCCCAAGGATACCTCAATCTAACGATAAGTTTTTCGGAACAACAACCGATTTTGGACGAGCTTCGCGAAATTCCTCCTTAAGCGAACTACGACCACGATTGAAGTCGGCAAACCATCGAAAACAGTAGTCCTTGATGGTGCTTCATCGCCAAAAGTTGAATTAAGTTCATCGATGCACTGTTGTTGAGTTAATCCACGTCGAAAGTTGTGAAAAATAATCGCTCGAAAATGTTCACGATTTAATTACATATTTAGCCGAGATGATTTTTTCATGTTACTGTAAACAACACAAATAGCGCTCGTACGTCAAAAGGTTCCTAGTACCAATACCGTCAAAAATGTCCGTTATTTTATTTGTTAAACATGTTTTCCCAAGAATCAACCTCCAACTGTCAAGATTAAGCAAACATCAAACTACAAACGTCCAGTACATAGAAGAATTTAACAAAATAATAAATCAGCTCCACGCAAGCACTTCTCTTCTCTATACCGATGCAGCCAAAACCCAGAACACAGTGACCGCAGCCTATGTATCTGAACACTCAACAAAAAAATTTCTTCTGCCCAATTTGCTGACAACCACCACAGATGAAACCGAAAGCCTTCACCTAGCGATAGACAGTATACATAACTTACAAAAAAACCACCATCACTTCGCCATATGCACAGACTCACTAGGAGCTATCAACGAATTAGGAAACATAAACAGTAAGCACAGTAACACCCATCAAACACAATCACTCATTCACGAACTACAAGAAAATAAGTCCAATCACATTACAATAATATGGGTACCCAGCCACCGTGGAATACCAGGCAACGAAGCCGCTGATCTTGCTACTAAAAATACAGCTGGTACAGTACTACACCACACCCCAGTACCTCCCCAAGACCTGCACAGAACAATCAAAGAAAAACTAAAGAAAGAGAGATATGCCAAATGGACGAACATATCGAATAACAAACTACGTGTAATCAAGAGAGACACAACAATGTGGGACCAAAATCTAAAAAGACGAGATCAAACCATATCGAGCAGATTGAGAATAGGTCACTCAAAAATAACTCACCAACATCTTTTGGATAAATCCGAGCCAAACATTTGCCCAATATGTAACACAAGGGTCACAATAGAACATATAATAACCAGCTGTGTCAAATACAGCACCCTGAGAACCAAATATAATATACCCGCCCAACTGTCAGACGCCCTAAAGAACGACCCAACAGCAAAATCAAATATATTAAACTTCATAAAAGAAGCAGACCTAACAAGTGATATATAGCTGTGTAAATCTGGTTAAATCCTCTGTTAAACTCATAAGCCAAATGTAATAAATATGTATATATTCTGTAAACATAAATATAGATATTAATTAGCAAATAAGAAAAAAAAAAAAAAAAACATGTATTATATAAATTGTAACAACTTTTAGACGCTAGAGACCTAGATGTTGAAAATAAATACTCAGCTGCTTTGTTTACCGTATTTAAAACTTCTGACGCATCTTTTCATTTCAAAAATAATTGTTCCTATGCATAAATTGTGGTAGCAGCGCCCTCATTATTTAATAATTCAAAAGCAGTTTTAGATATAATAATCACCAACGTGTAGGTTGAATTTTCTTAAGTTTGTATTTAAATATAGAATTTCTATGTGGATATTTTATTCTTTTCAGAAGATCTTTTGTTCTTCTGTAAATTAATGTCAGAACATTATGTTATATCGTTTTTACCCTGTTAATTTAAATCTTAATTAGAATACAAATATAAACTTAAAGAAAAAACCCAGATTATGCTGTACAAAACTTACTATAGTTTAAAAATAGTAGTGTTAAAGGGACTTCATGGTACACTATAAAATGAACTTTTAATGTAACATGAAGTCCCTTGCTTTTGGTGTTAATTATTTACACTTCTTTTTTTGTTAAATTTAGTGTAAAGTTTACACTTACATACTGGTTAAATCATAATGTTAAAAATTGATGTGAAGTGTGAATTTTCACACATTGCAGGGTTTCGCAGGTATATAATAAGTGAAGGCGGCATGCTGAGTGTGTAGGACAAATTTTGCTTTGTAGTAACCACGGCAAAATGAACGATCTTTTTAAAATAATTTATCGTCTGTTAATCTCAGAGCTTTAAAAACAAATTTTATGTTAAAATATTTTTTTGTTAATTTTAATTCGAATACCTAATATCATTATTTAGGTTTCTAAATAAGTGCAGTATTTTTTTTATATAACAAGGTTCATTAAGATTTTGAAAATTGGGCCTATGGCTTTCATTGGTTGTCTTAAATCATACGCTCTGCCCCTCTGGCTTCGTATAAATGACACAGAATGAAAATATAATTCCAATTGGTTATTAAATTTACGCTCTTGAAAATTAAATTCAAAATGTGCTAAAATATAACTAGAATTTTAACAAATTAATTTAAACATAATAAATATGAGAAAAAAAAAAAAAAACAAAAAATAAAATTGACTCCACAAGCCAGGAACGAACCTGTGTAGTGATTAACGATCCTGTGTGGTTGTCGAGCAACTGAGCCACTAGACCACCAAACGCTTATCAACTTAGTGTGTTATAAGAGTATAACATGTATGCATCGTCAACCAAAAAACACAAAAAATGCGTTATTTTCCGAAAACATAATCTGATCAAAAATTCCTGTTGTACTATTCCGGTTCACACCATTATACATTACTTAGAATTTTTTCACATTTTTAGTTTAAACCATCTGGGCTACAGGTGTGGGACAAAAATTTTTTTGCACAATTTTGGCAACAATCGCCTCAAAATAATTTATTTTGCAAAAATTAAATTTTGATCGTTAATCCACGTACTAAGGGCTTTCATTTGATACCCTACTCAGAACTTTAAAAAAATATTTTTTTTTTTTCGATGAGCACTTTTTTGTTTATATTTTTAGGGGGATATGTTTTTTAGATGTTTTAGTATTTTTCCTATGTGCGGGTCAAAAAGTTGTACAGCATGCCAATTTTCAACTCTCTAGGTTTAGCCGTTTGGCTACAATTTTTACCGAACAGACAGACAGACAGACAGACAGACAGACAGACACACAGACAGACAGACGACAAAATGACGGTATAAGGGTTTTTTGGTCATACCTACAAAACCCTAAAAAATGAATAGTGTTAAAGTAGTGTTAATTTTAATACTGAAAAAGTAATAATTCATAAAAATAACACTACCTGAATAAATGAAGATTTGCACGGTGATTTGGTTAAAAATAGTGAACTTTTCACTTTTTTTAAATGATAATTTTAACACAATTTTAACCAAACTGAGAATGAAGTTTAACACAATTTTTAGTTGTGAATATTGTACTCACATACAGCACTAAAACATGAGTCTAGAACTCTTTATTGCTTTATTTTTTAATCAACATTTTTTTAAATTTAATTCCTTTCTTTTATTCCTAGTTCTTAACAATCCAATAATGCAGAATATTATTTTGAATTATTGGAATGTCAATATTTGTTTAGGATTTCTGGACAACAACCGCGAAAGGGTATTTTCGATGATTGGGGCACAATGGAACAAGGAGAGAAATACACTGAATTTGTCAGCAGAATGTGTAATCTACATTAACTGTGAGGTACAATTAATAAAATGTTTCGTACAGTAATTTTTATGGTGAAATTAAAAACAGATGTGAAGTGTGAATTTCCACACATTTCAGGGTTTTGTAGGTATTTAATGAGTACAAGATGTCAATAAGACTAGGATAATAAGAAGCCTGAACTAAGAAGCTTGATGTAAGAAGCCTGGATGATTAGGACAAAGTTTTTTGACACATATTTAGCGATAATTCCATAAAAAAGAGATTTAAAAAATAAAAATTTGCTAGTTTATCCACGCATTAAAATGTTTTATTTTATAGCCCACTCAAAATTAAAAAAGATACTTATTTTTTAAATATACTTGTTTATATCAATAAACACCCCCACCCACTAACTCTCAATAGTTTAGTAGTCTCAATTAAAGATGGGTCGTTCATGAACGAACCGGCTCACTGAGCCGACTCAGTACACCGACCGAAGTGACACGGTTCACCAAATTGAAATGAGCACTGTATAGTTTCAAGTTTCAAGGATACGAGTGGTCGGGCGATTGTGAGCAGTGACCGGAGGGATCCGGATCTGGATCGATGTCATGTTGAACTTCGCGAGAACTCGGCGTGTAATGTATTATCATAAAGTGTATTATTTATTGTCATCAATTTGTAGGGCAGTTTATTTGAAACTAATAGGCTTAGTCTGTATTTTCTTACAACCATACTATATAAAAATATTAAAAATATAGCCCAAATCCCAGATGTCCGATTTATAAGGACAATAAACATCGCCATAAACTTAACACATCTGGTTTAAAATACAGTAGCTACATAAAGTGAATTGTTTGTTTCAAAAATGTTAGATAAGAACCGGCTCTAAGCGACGTCTACCTACAAGCGAACGACCGACAACTGACCGGGTTAAGCGACGTTCTACCTACGAGCGAACGACCGACAACTGACCCGGTCTAAGAAAGAGCCGGCTCTAAGCGACGTCTACCTACAAGCGAACGACCGACAACTGACCGGGTTAAGCGACGTTCTACCTACGAGCGAACGACCGACAACTGACCCGGTCTAAGAAAGAGCCGGCTCTAAGCGACGTCTACCTACAAGCGAACGACCGACATCTGACTGGCTCTAAGCGACGTTCTACCTACGAACTAACGACCGACCTGTGTCTCGAAAACATGTTTACTTAAACGGATCACTGAGCCGGATCAATGAACCGGTTCAACAAACTGAACGACCTCCACTGATCCGGTTCCGCAAACTGATCCGATCTCTAGTCTCAATATGTGCGTCAAAGAGTTGTACAAATATGCCAAATTTTAACTTCCAGGTCTAGCCGTTTGGCCACAATTTCTACCGAACAAATACACAAATAGACAGATACAAAAGCGATGTTTGGGTTTTTGGGCATACCTACAAAACTATAAAAATAACAAAGAACTCTGTCGGATATTACGAATTCCAAAAAAATTCTAAAGCTGATGATTTAAAATCAACATAATGTGATTTTTATTCTTCATTCTTTATATATAAATGTATTATTTACTTATTTACACAAATCTTGTTCCCATTGGAATGTTTATCATTGATTTTGTGAATTTTTGTATTTATATTTATATTTAACTTTATATTTATATTTGCCTATATATTCTTTACATGCTTTCTGTACATAATTTTGAATTATCTATTTTTGTATCTCTCATAAATATATATATTGGAAAAGACAAATTCTAAAGTTTTTCTGAATATTCTATTTTTGTCCTCTTTTATGGCAAGTCACATATAGGGAGGGAAGTATTGTAATCATACCAATTTTGACTTCGCGATTTATACTCTTTTCACACTAGAATTTTAAGATCGGATGTTTAAGTGAATGTGTCTTTAAACGCTAATGTGAAACCGTATGGCCTCGTCTAAATACAAGCGATGTTTAAGACAGAGATCTGCGTCTTAAACATCGTCCGCATTGCCAACATAATTTCTATTATAAAAAAATACTACAGACGATTCCGCTTAATTGGGCCACCGCTTAATTGGGGCAGCCGCTTATTTGGGACAAATCTCAAAGAACAGAAACCAAACCAAGGAACCAACAGTAAATTTACATGTTTAATTGGGACAACATTCCGCTTAATTGTGACAGTAAATTTAAGATAACAGTACATATTATGTTACACATATTCTCAAGAAAAAATATGTACAAAGAATTTAATATTACAGCGTTATTTTATGCAGGAAGGAAATGAAGGGAGCCCTACATCCGCACTGAATACCTGTGCTGATTTTATAGAAGTGAAATGTTACAAAAACAAAAGACAAACTACACTACAATTAATTGTATGTACCTATTTATTATTTTATTTTGGAATTTATTATTATTTTTTCTTAAAAGTTTATATTTTTTGGTTATATGTAATTTATAGTTTTGTCCAAGAGTTTATAAAATAAAATTATTGAAAGCAAAATATGCATAGTTTAATTTTATGTGAAATTCGCTTAATTGGGGCAGCCGCTTAATTGGGCCAAAATGCCTAAGTCCCGATGTGTCCCAATTAAGCGGAATCGACTGTATTTGAATTTGTGCTGTCAACATTTTATATTATCATAAACAAGAATACTGTACTATATCGACGTTATAAGAAGTTTATACTTATTGTTATAATAAAATTATTTATTTAAATAATATTTTTAATAAAATACAGAGCTACAATAATTGAGATAAAATGTATTGACTTACATGTTAATACAGGTGTAATATATTCTTTATTGTAGTGTATCTAGTGTAGAATGAAATGAAATATCCATATTTGTTTATAATAATTCAAAATGTGCGTCTGCGCAGACAGTTCAAAACTGGTAATTTCCTGACGGTAACTTAAGGACAAAATTAATGTAGCTGATGACAGCACCGGAGATTTAAACATCAAGTGTGAAAGCATACCGATGTTAAACATCGGTGAACTTTAAATTCACTCGTCTTAAAGTTCTAGTGTGAAAAGGGTATTATACAGTTAAATTAGGCTTTTTGCAACACAAATCATCTGCTTTTAGCATGATGTCGGTCCGTCAGTCTGCGGATACGTGTAGAGCAAATTCTTTTAAACGGATCTTTAAAAAAATATGTATTTAAGCACCGAACGTGGATACTATAGATGTGCCGTATCCGTATCCGCAGATATACCAGGTCTATAAGTATGAAATGCGGATTTTTTTCAAATTTGCCGCGCAAACAGAGTGTATAGTTCAAAGTTTCAACACATATGGCGTTTTGTTAAGTTATCATTAAGTGTCAAATGCGTATAGGTTATAATTTGAAAAGTGATCATATAGTTTTTTTTTACTGTGTTAAAAATGTCAAATTTTGTGCCAAAGAAAGAGCATTCGCGGACAGTACTACTGTTTTGTTTTCATTTGAAAAAAACTGCTGCAGAATCATACCGACTGCTTCGAGAAGCTTATGGTGAATATTCTCCATCGCAAAATACGTGTGAACCATGGTTTCGGCGTTTCAAAAGTGGTGACTTTGATCTTACAGACAAAGAACATGGAAAACCTCCAAAAAAAAAAGATACAAAATTGGAAACATGGCTACAGGAAGACGATAGACAATCACAAAAACAACTAGCAGAGCAGTTAGGCGTTAGTCAACAAGCTGTTTCCAATCGCCTACGAGAGATGGGTAAGATCCAGAAAGTCGACAGATGGGTTCCACGTGCATTGAATGAGAGGCAGATGGAAAAACGCAAAAACACTTGTGAAATTTTGCTTGTACGATACAAAAGAAACTCTTTTTTGCATCGTATCATTACTGGCGATGAAAAATGGATTTATTTTGAAAATCCCAAAGGCAAAAAATCATGGGTGAACCCAGGCTCACCATCCACATCAACTGCAAGACCGAATCGCTTTGGCAAAAAGACAATGCTCTGTACTTTGTGGGACCAAAAGGGTGTGGTCTATTATGAATTGTTAAAACCTGGTTAATATCCAACAGTTAATACCCAACGCTACCAACAACAACTGATCGAATTGAACCAGTCGCTGCTCATAAAACGACCAGAATACGAAAGAAGACAGCACAAGGTAATCTTTCTTCACGATAACGCTCCATCACATAAGGCAAAAGCAGTTTGCAACACATTGGAGGCACTCAAGTGGGAAGTGCTACCCCATGCCGCTTACTCACCAGACTTGGCCCCTTCAGATTAACACTTGTTCGCATCGATGGGTCACGCACTTGCCGAGCAGCACTTATGTTCATATGAAAATGTGAAAGAATAGCTAGATGAATGGTTTGCGGGGAAAGGGGAAGAGTTCTACTGGCGAGGTATTCACAAATTGTCTGAAAGATGGGAAAAATGTATAACTTCTAATGGAGCATACTTTGAATAAATAAACTTTTACTGTTCTTTTAAGTTTAATGTGTTTTAATAAAAAAAAAAAAAAAATCCGTATGTCATACTTGTAGACTTGGTATAGATATTTTTAAAAATAATAATGTATTATGAATATAAATGTTCTGTTAACTTTTGATTTAAATTTATTTTAAAATTATAATTTACAAAATATATACGACTTTCTTCACATTAAAGTTAATTTTCATTTTTTAATCTGTTTTGGGAAAATTTTTAGGGTTAAAAATAAAATACTTATACAACACCTAAAAAATATTTCAAAATTTTTAAAACTTCTTATTGTATATTTTATTTTAAATGGCTCTCTTTACAAATTTCAAACTCCTGGTAATACTAACCTAAAATTTTAAATTTTCTTATTCGTCTAAATGAGCGGTTCCCAACTATTTTTCTCTTACGTTCCCCTTGATTAGACTTTTTATTTATGAGTACATCCTGTCTTCAATACCCGCACCTATCCCTGTAAAACATTTTTTTTTAAATTTTCTTAGGTTAGGTTAGATAATGAATTTTATAAGCTTTATTATTATTATTTTTTAACATTTTTTTTTTCAATTTTTAATAGCGAAGATCAAAACAAATAAAAACAGCATTTTCATATTTTTTACCCATATGAACTTATGATGAAAGTAGAATAATTATTCGTCAAATTTAAATAGCAATTATTCAGCTTGATATGAGAGTCTTCCATCGCGATTCCTAATAATTCTATGCGAGCCTTGGGCTTGTTTCATGGATCCGAATTTCTTAAAATCAGGTTCAAATGAAGACAGATATAACCTGAAATCAGGAGCTACGTTACGTTTATTGCAATATTTATTCTTAATGTACGCATAAGACGAGAATGCTCTTTCGACTAGCTCTGTGTTCGTGAAAGGTAATAAATATTTTATTACTTTGTCACTGAGTTCTTGGTACTCTTTTTTCACAACTGCCCAGAAGTTAATAAGGTTTATTTTTTGAAATCAGATTCAAAAGAAGAATTAGTCGACAGTTCAATCATTTTTTCTTTTTCAGAAACTGATAGTTTTTCGGTTTGTTGAAAACACAAATCGTTGAATGGTGTTTTTTGCCCGTATATATAATATTTTCGAGTATCTCCATTCGGTCATGCGAGTACCCCCAGGGGTACGCGTACCACATGTTGGTAACCGCTGGTCTAGCTTATATTAGTGAGAAATAATTAGTGCAAAAAATAAATTGCTCTTATTAAAGTTATATTTAATCTTTAGTTGATGGAGAAATAATGAAACTAGAGAAGATATTAAAGTGACGCATATATATATTTTTTTTTTGTTCTAACGTTGTTAGTAATCCTAATGGTTGAACATCAACGGTAGAGTCATAACGGCGCGACTAATATGTTTTCCCGTATTAAGTTCATAAGTACAAAAAGTGCCAACAATATCAATCAGGATTTCAAGTATAGAGCTATTGATTTTATTTTCTTCATTTTCATTATTTTACTTTAAAAAGTATCGTTATGAACGTTTTTCTTTTTAATGACTAAATGAAATCATTATAAAACGAAATGTCAAAATATAAAACGAGAAAATATAAAATTGAGGAGAATTTAGATTTTATTTTATAAACAGGATGTATCAGACAACCTGTTCACCTTCTTACACAAAAACACGATGTGTAAACAAGTTCGGGAAAAAAATTTGATCATCAAAGTCTACCCGTAGAATCAAAGGGTAGTATTGAATTTTTTCAGGGACAATCTGGACGTACAGGACATCAAGGACAACTTTGATTTTTTTAAAAGATAACGTGTGACGAGTTGTATATTTTGGAAAGAGCTTTTGTAAAGCAATAGCTTTTATTGAAACATTTTATTTAAATATCATTTATGGTTTACGTAAAACAATGATTACACATACATACGTATTTATTTCTCACAACATGATACACAAATAATAGAATCACTAGGTTCGTAAGTTTAAAAAAAAGTAATATTTTTTTTAAATGGGTTTAATTCAAAAAAATTATGAGAAGTGTAATTTTTCACTCATTCAGGGTTTTTTAAGTATTTAGTGACTGACAATAAATTGTGGGTACATTAAAAATCATAAAGTTCGATAACTTTTGATTGAATAAGACACGTGCTTGTATCTAGGGACAATAGCCTTACTTGAGATGCGCTTGCATCAAGACCCAGCTATGGCTATCCAGTTCTAGTCAGTCAGATAAATATTGTAATCATGGTCTTGCAAAAATTTCGATAAAATTCAAAATAATTATCAGATCAAAAATTCTTGTGTTACTATTTTGGTTCACATTAATATGCATTACTCAGATATTTTCAGATTTGTATATTAACCCCCTCTAGGTTAAATAGTACGAGACAAAGAATTTTTAGCACATTATTAGCAGCAATCGTATTAAAATATAGACATTTTCAACTAGTTTCCTTTCCTTAACATATTAAGAGCTGATACCACAAAAAAATATAATTATATTTTTTTAAAGGAACAAAAAAATTTTTTTTCGAAAAACTGATTTGTTCAAAAATTCTTGTTAAACCATTCCGGTTCCCATTCATGTACATTATTAACTTTTTTCCAGTTTTTTTTTCACTCTGGAAAATAGGGTGGGGGACAAAATTATTCTCACACATTTTGACGAATTTCCCAAAAAAAATTTTTTCAAGTATATATACACTCAATTCCGCTTAATTGGGAAACATCGGGACTTTGGCATTTTGGCCCAATTAAGCGGCTGCCCCAATTAAGCGAATTTCATATAAAATTAAACAATGCATATTTTTCTTTCAATAATTTTATTTTATAAACTCTTGGACAAAATTATAAATTACATATAACCAAAAAATATAAACTTTTAAGAAAAAATAATAATAAATTCCAAAATAAAATAATAAATAGGTACATACAATTTAATTCAATGCAGAAATGCGTCAAGTGTAGCCTGTCTTTTGTTTTTGTAATATTTCACTTCTACAAAATCAGCACAAGTATTCAGTGCGGATAAAGTGTGGGGAGCTACGATATGTAAATAATGAAATGTCACGGTTGGCTGATTTATTTATTTCATTTGTACTTACTCTGTACATCCCTCACATTATGGGTTCCAAGACTTGCGAGCGGATCAAGTCTGGACCCCCCCTATGGTCCGCTAGCTGGTTGCTATGATTCTTGGAAGGATTAAGGGTTGTTTCAATTAAACTCAACATTTTAACTAACCTACTTTAATTACGATTACGGTTTAAATATTTACATGATTACACTAGACTTACAATTACGTCGATACAGCTAAATCCAAATACACAGTCACACACACTAGATACACTTTACACCAAACACTAATTTAACCACTGGACACCACAGTCCTGACTGACATCCTCTAAAACCATTTATCTCTCACATGTCTTTAGCTGGGCACTACACTAACGTTCATACGGAATTACTTGTTACTTTATTTCGACTCGCCCAAACACTCTAAATGTCTCTAACCCATGTCTCTTAAAAACCAACTCCAAAACATGGTCTTAACCATACGACGGCTTAAGCTGAACTCCCTAAAACGCGGCCACCCTGGAAAATGCTTATATCGCCCAACTGTTAAATGTCATTTAACACCTCTTGATTATCTGTATTGTACTATCTTAAAATTCATAATTTATTGGTGATAACTCAGATAATATCCCATTAGAAAATAGCCGAATCTTAATATTTTTATCTCAGACAGAATTAATTATTATTTATGTGCTTATGGTTGACGTATATTTATTTAACATAATAATTTACGATTCACTTTTCATGTTCCATTGACAAAGTGTCAAGTTAAAATAATAAACAAATCTACCGTTATCTTAAATGCCCTTTCTAAGCAATAGATTATTTTTGTATCGCTTAACAGATTAAATATTTTACTCTAATTGAATGATTATAATGAATTTATTTATGAAATTTTATTTATGAAATAATACCAAAATTACCTCCCTTACAGAAGCCCTACATCCTTTTTTTCCTTCCTGTATAAAATACGCTGTAATATTAAATTCTTTGTACATATTTTTTCTTGAGAATATGTGTGTGTAACATAATATGTACTGTGATCTTAAATTTACTGTCCCAATTAAGCGGAATGTTGTCCCAATTAAACATGTAAATTTACTGTTGGTTCCTTGGTTTGGTTTCTGTTCTTTGAGATTTGGCCCAAATAAGCGGCTGCCCCAATTAAGCGGTGGCCCAATTAAGCGGAATCGTCTGTATCTTTTATTACACAAGACTTGTATTGATTTTTTATTTCACAAGATTTGTATTGTTGTGCTTTTATTGGGGTGGCACTTTTCTAGTGCAGCTCTGTTGCGCAATATCAACTTAAATAAATAAATAAAGACATTCAGAGGTTTTATTTAATAGCCCACTCGAAATATTTAAAAAATATTAATTTTTTTGTTGGATGCATTTTGGTTTATATTTTTAGGGTTTTGTAGGTATGACCAAAAAACCCTTATACCGTCATTTTGTCGTCTGTCTGTCTGTCTGTCTGTCTGTCTGTTCGGTAAAAATTGTAGCCAAACGGCAAACCTAGAGAGTTGAAATTTGGCATGATTGTACAACTTTTTGACCCGCACATAGGAAAAATACTAAAACATCTAAAAAACATATCCCCCTAAAAATATAAACAAATATGTGCTCAACGAAAAATAAATAAAAGCCCTTAGTACGTGGATTAACGATCAAAATTTTATTTTAGCAAAATAAATTATTTTGACGCGATTTTAGTCAAAATTGTGCAAAAAAATTTTTGTCCCACACCCTGTGGCCCAGATGGTTTAAACTAAAAATCTGAAAAAATTCTAAGTAATGTATATTGGTGTGGACCGGAATAGTACAACAGGAATTTTTGATCAGATTATGTTTTCGGAAAATAATGCATTTTTTGTGTTTTTAACCAAAATATGTTAAATATTTAATTCGCTATTTAACCAAGTTGATACGTCAGCGCTCATAGCGATGTGCGTTTAGTCATTGGTTTTCTAATTTGTCAAGCAGGTAACTTGCAAACTAGAGTTCGAATCATGTCAATTTTAATTTTTTTGTTTATTTTTTTTGCAGTTTTCTTTTGTTTAAATTATTTTGTCAAAATTCTAGTTATATTTTGGTAAATGTTGCATTTAATTTTTAAAAGCATAAATTTAATAACCAGTGGGAAGTGTTGAAATTCTAATTTAATTCTGTTTGATGTATACGAAATCAGAAGGCGGGGCTAATGATTTAAGCAACCAATAGAAGCCATAGGCGCAATTTTCAAAATCTTAATGAATCTTGCTATGTAAAAAAAATACTGCACATATTTAGAAACATAAATAATGGTATTAGGCATTCGAATTAAAATTCATAAAAAAATATTTTAACATAAAATTTGTTTTGGCATCCCAAATAATCATCATTCAGTTATTAAATACCTGCAAACCCCTGAAATGTGTGAAAATTCACACTTCACATCAATTTTTTCTGTGAATTGTTTCTTTGAACGGTGCTGACATGTATATGCAAGTCTGCACCAATGTTAGTCAACCTCTTTTGACTTGTGTTAAAAATACCGGCTTGGAAGCGAACGTCGGCCAGCACCAAACCCAACGTACGTTGGATGTGACTTGTGAGCATTGTGACCAGATTTCAGTTTAGGTAAACCCTGAGATGAAAAAAAAAAAACGGAAATAAAGCATATTTTATTCAATTTTGCTTTTATTTCCTAAAACATTAACGTCCATTGACCGTCAACTGGCACCCGCTGCTGTCTGACTCGCACTACCGGCTGATAGTTGATAGTCAAGTGCAGCAGTTGGCGACACAAAACAGTCACACCATAGGAGACTGCTGCAGGGTCTATATATTCGGCTAATCGACTTAAACCATTAGCGTGATCGGAAATAGAGTTAGACAGTGTTGTAATAGATACATTTGAAAATATATCTAGATACAGATACAGATACTTGAGGAAAAATGTATCTAGATGCAGATACAGATACAAATTTTAAAAAGTATCTAGATACAGATACATTTTTTTTACAATGTATCTAGATACTTCAAGATACTTTAAGATACTTTCGGAAAAATGAAAACACCACAAAAAAAAAGAAATAACTAGAGCAAGGAATATATTTGTTCACAATAAAAAATAAGTTATGCACTATTATTACTCTTAAAATAAACACAAATAGCCTTTGAAGCTGTGTGTCAGATATATTAACTAACTATATACCTATGTAATCTTTAAAAAAATCACTTTTTTATTCCAATTTCAGCGGATATCTCGAACATTTTGTTTTCGCTAATAAATTACTAATTATTAAATGAGTATTTAGGATGACAAAAATAAAACAACAATTTTATTTATTATATTTTTCTTTATTTAATTCACATTTATAAAATTAATTCTTATTCTTAGATTAGATAATTACTTAATGGTTGTTTTACTTAACCGTTGTTAATAAAATTATTTAATTTTTTTTTTATTTATTATTTTTTTAAATTTATTCAGAGCTGGAAATACAACTTCACTTTATTAAAATTTTATAGATAAAAATAAATTAAATAAATAAATAAATTATAAGTTTGAGAATTATGATAAAATACAAGTTCTATATATAATTAATTAAATCTTGGAAAACATCCTTTTATTTTTTTCCTTTTTTTTTAAATAAAAAATAAAGAAAAAAAATAAAAAATAAAAGAATGTTTTCCAAAATTTAATTAATTACATATAGAACTTGTATTTTATCATAATTCTCAAACTTATAATTTATTTATTTAATTTATTTTTATCTATAAAATTTTAATAAAATGTAATTGTATTTCCAGCTCTGAAAATGGCTGAAGCATGTTTTTACTCCCACCAAGCAAGAAAGAGTTTACTGGTCGCTGATTGGTTAATTTAAACTTAAAATTCAAATATCTGAATGATGCTAAATGTATTACCAACTTGAAAAATCGTAAGGACATGTTTTGTAAAAAGACAAAATAGGAAAGTATCTGAAAAAAGTACCTGAAATACAGATACTTAGATACTGATTTAAATATCTAGATACAGATACAGATACATATTTTAAAATGTACCTAGATACATTACAACACTGGAGTTAGATATACGCAGGCGCTACTCGCCAGATTTACGATGATTATATGAAACTATGTTATTTTTATTGCTATAAACCATTTACATTAATTTTAGATAAAATTAAGGTAACCTGGAGATTATATAACAAAAGCCGGAGCCCGATGAAACTATGTTGAAACCCTGAGACTCTGGGTGAAAACCTGATACCTGGACACTCTGCTTGTGAGGTGTTGTCCGTACACACGATATGTGGAGCTAGACAAATGTAAACATTGACCGTGACTTGCTACACCGTCTGTAGGTGCCTTAAAATTAATCTTTAGAAATTAATATAACAAATATCTACAGCAATATGTTTATAATAAATACAAAAACAAAATTTTCCTTTAGTCAACTTCTCAAAACTTTTGTGATTAGTAAGATATACACAATTCCAATTTAATGGTAATACACACAGATCTGAAATGCACTTAATGGTAAAAACAATTCACTACTGAAAATCTGTCTATCACTGCCAACACTATTCTTTGTCCTCGTTAGTGATATTTGTTTGAAATTAACATAAATAGATTTAGTGTACACTGATTTGTTTTTCTATGGAAGTAGTATCCGCGTATTTATACAGAACATCAAAGTCTTTGACGTTTCTATAATATGTACACAGTTTCTCACAAACATATTAAATTAGATCATCGAGTAATTATAGTATGGATATGATCGCAAATACCACATAAACATCAATATTAGTGTATGTTTTAGTAGATACGTGCCGACGAATTAGTGACAGTAGTTTATGCTAACTCTAAAGTGCTCAAGAGTCCCACTAAGTAGGTAAAGACAAATTACTTAATTACCATAGTTTCATATATAAAATGGGCAGAAAAACAAAAGCTTGCAAATATGCTATATATTTGCCATAGAGCATTTTAGGCCTGCATCACATCGGATCAGATAAAATTGTTTTAGTTAGCCTTAAGCGTGTTCTACATTATACTTTATTCATCAATTTTCTAAACTTTTTTCTTTGAACTAGAAGTTGTCAAAGTTTTAATACAATTTATTTTTCAATTTTTTGGTAGAGAATGAAATTGTTACACGTGTTTCAGTTCATTTAAAGTACCAACATAAAAATATAATTCATATCTTGACAAGTGTTTATAACCTAGCTATTAGATTTGTAAAATTACTGATTTACGTACAAAACACAATTTATATATTCGCTTATTCAAACCAATGATCAACAAAACACTATTAAACACGTGGTAATACAAAATAATTACAAGCGTAATTTTAATGTTGGTACTATTGTTAAAACTGTCTACTGCGCATGCACCGAGTTCCAAGTTGGATGTGTTTTCAAGAATAGTTGGATCAAATCTAGTTTTGAATAAAGTTGACCTTGACTAGATACCGTGTTCTACACTGTACAATTTCACTGATTTATTTCTAGTACAAGTTCTAGTCAAAGAAATAAGTATGAAAATTTGATGAGAATTGTATAATGTAGAACACACTTTAGTCATTCTTAAGTGGGTTTTACACGATTCAATGTATTGATCACTTAACTGAAAAAGTTGACTTTCAATTTATTGATGTGTGTAAATTTTCAAGGTTACCAATAAAATTTTCAATTAATTGACAAAAAAATGATCAATTTATTGATCAGTAAATTGAACTGGGTAAAACTAACTTTAGTCTGTCTCGAACAAAGTATTTCTGAGGAGTTTACTTTGCAACAAATGACGTACCAAATACCACATTAGTCATGTTGAATGAGACAGCTTTATTCGCGATTAGTTATACAAAAACACGGCGGTAGCTTGCAGTTTGATTTGTCTGAACTGGCAAAAAGACAAATGTTCTGTGCATGCGTTGTTTTAAACAGTTGACAGTTTTATGTAAATTTTACTTAAAATACTTTCCCGCCAACTAACTCCAAAATATAATTGAAAGTATTACCCTTTTCACACTAGATCTTTAAGATCGGATGTTTAAGTGAATGGATCTTTAAACGCTAATGTGAAACCGTACGGCCTCGTCTAAACACGACCGATGTTTAAGACAGAGATCTGCGTCTTAAACTTCGCCCGCATTGCCAACTTAATTCCCATTATAAAAAAATACTCCTTAAATTTGTGCTTCTCTTCTTTTATCTATGTTCAGCTGTTATCATTTTATATATCGAGGTTATGAGAAGATTATTTGCGTTATTATTTAAATAAATATAAAAAATAAACTTCTCCTAACCTCGATATACAAAATAATGACAGAATAAATTCAAACGATATGAAATTATGTTGGCAATACATACTAGCTTTACATGGAGATTTCTTCTTCAAATTAAACATCAAGTGTGAAAGCAAACCGATATTAAACATCGATGAAGTTTAAGTTCAATCGTCTTAAAGATCTAGTGTGAAAAGGGTATATCAGGTCTTGTAAAGTCATAATAGTTTTTGACATCCTATAAATTATTGTAGCTTCTTATACGAAATACTCTCAAGCCTGGCGGCCTCTTGTAACTATTGCTAAATGCCAATATGCTTGAGAAAACTTGTCAAATAATTTCAGATTTATCGAACTCTCAAGTGATAATAGGCGCTTTCCTTTTACCACTTTACTTAAGAAATCTAAGCTAAGTTAATCTAAGTTGTAAGAGCGTTCCATTTATAAGACACTGACTAAGAAAAACTAAGTTTTTTTCCTCCCTCTTTTCCCTTTCTAAGACATTTGACTAAGTTCTTAGCTTAGCCAAGCATTTTAACTTGTAAAAGGAAAGCAGCTACTATAACTGAAATTTTTTAATTAATTATTATTGTAAAATCTCAACAATTTTATTTGCTAATACTATTAAATTTCATTTACATTCAAAGACATTTTATTTAATTAAACATTTTACAAGTGAAAATAATATTGCAGCGTTCTTATTGGCATGCAATATATTTGCAAATAATTTTAATTAATTCCATTAGAATACCATTTGTACTGAAAATCCAATACGTACATACCATCAATATTATCAACGTCATTATTACCGATTAACTATGAAAAGCATTACTTAATTTAGTGTCTCCGAGTCTCTGTGACACGAGTTCGTGTCCATGCTTTGGGGACCTATTATTTTATAATATATCTGTAATGAAGGGTAGGCACAACTGACAATCTGAAATAATATTAATAACAATCTATACCAGCGTTTCCCAAACTATGCGCCGCGAAGACCCAGTACCTTTTTTTTGCTTTTTTTTGCTCTTCATTTGCTTTTTAAGTAAATTTTATCAATTTATTTCATTTGCTAAGGGTGCCGAAAACATTGCTACGGTTCTAATTGAATGTATTGACTTGGGGCGCCGCGGCAAATTTTTTAATACATTAAGGGCGCCCGTAATCGAAAAAGTTCGGGAACCACTGATCTATACATTAAAATTTGCAGCGAATTACAGTCTATCTAATAGGCATTAATTGTAATCAAAATGTGACTGTAAATAAACAAATTGTACTTGAACGTCATCTTAAAAACAAATCGATGCAAATATGCATACGAAGCGGCAAATTGTAGCTTAAGCTTCATTCTAGAAATATGTTTTAGCTGTTTAGTTCTGTTGTGAACTAGTTATCGCCAGAGCCGTAGTAAGGGGGGTGGAGGGGGCGACGGCCCTGGGCGCACTAAGGAAAAGGGCGCTAACGGGCTTGACGGGCGCCATTGCGAAGGCTAGGACCTTTTTTTGCTCGTCACTTGGATTTTGGGAAGGGAGAACCTTTTTTTTTTGCTCATCATATAAATTTTGAGAGGTGAGAACCTTGTTTTTATTTGCCAAGGGCGCCAAAACACGGCCTTGCCATTAGCGCAAGTTTTCCTTACTGCGGCTCTAGTTATCGTACTTGATGTTCAATTTATGCTGTCATCTTGAATATCCGCAGCATATTCTATCTATAATATAATATCCCAACCTGTGTCCCTGGCTGTCTGGGTGCGTGGAAATCTAAAACAATTGAAGCGAGGTTCTTATTATATAGTAGTATTAATTTATGTATTGGACAGTAGTGTGCTGTGAATTTTAGTTTTCAGTGTTGACAATAAATTAGTAAAAATGACAGTTGTGTTTTTCATTAAAAAATCAATTCACAATTATTAATTTAGTTGTGAAACTAAAGTGCCGGCTGTGGGTTTTGCGGGGCCTTGAGAAAATAATGCATTTGGTGTCAAAAACTTGCTCTAGCTACTAATAATTGTTAAAACTATCCACTTATAAGCGCGAGGCTTCGGGAAAAATCTCCGAAGTCCCGACCTCTGAGCCGGCCCAGTTTCTACGATTTCTAGGACAAGATTTACAATATCCCACTGCAAACTATACAGATGGCAGCACATAACGACTACACTAAAGAGGTATCAGTGGCTCTAAAACAATGGTTTCTGTTTATTTATCACATTAAAATATCATTTACCTTTTAGTTTAGGTGTGATTCACTTTAAAAGCACTATCTTAGGTTATGGTTGATAACTGTTCATTTTTATTTTTTTATAAACCACCTAAAAATAAATTGTGTTTTAAAAGTTCTGCACAGTCCCAGCTGTTTAGAATCTCTGTATATTGAACAAATGACGTGTGTGTGACGCATGCGCAGTGTTCAGTGGGATATTGTAAATCTACCCCCAAATGTGAACACAATATATTAAAGCGGGCAAACAATTAAATTTTACTGTGCAATAGTTTCTCACGATTTATTTCAAACTGATTTGAGATATAGTGTAAGTACGCTTTATTCCGTGTGTGTATTTTTTCATGTGTGCTTTTTTCCGTGTGCGTATTAATCCGTGTGCGTTTTTTTCCGTGTGCATATTTTTATATTATATAAGAAAATGGAAAATTAATTTTAATAAATATATTTTAAATTTAACATCTCAAATCATTTTTAGTTTTAACATTATAAATAAAATGCACTGAGTGAAAATGATTCGTTTTCCCATCTTAAAAAGTTAATGAATAAATAATTCGGAATAATACTCATTATTTGTCCAGTTTTTAATAATACGCGAAGAGTTGATTCAATTTGAATTGGATGAAGTTAGGCGTATGGATAGAGAAAGAAGTCTGAGGTGTCGAGCAAGTTCCACATTAAGGTAATGATTTGTTTGCCAACCCAGTTGGCAATGGGTCCACTAGTATATATATATTGCAAGTAAAAATGATTTAACTTTCATAAAGAACATGTGTTTCAAATGGCATTCCATTATCCTGTAGTATAGTAAAGTATAGTATTTTTTTGTTTTTTTGTGTGGTATCAAAAGAAAGCTCTTAAGATGTAGATTATTGAACAAACAGCAGCTTTTTGGAATTTTTTTATTTTACAGGATTTTTGCTAAAACGAACACTCTTCGGCACCCTTTAACGCAAAGGGGTTAAATTAAAAAAATTTAAAATTTTAAAAATTTCTAAGTAATGTACATTGTTCTGGTATGTTAATTATACTAAATTATGGATAATAATGTTATGGATGTTTTGTACTTATGGCTAAAGTATTGTGTGTCTTTTTATGAAATTAAAAATGTAATATATTAATAGCTGAGAATCGAGTTTATGTGCAGTGTAGTGTGTAGTATTCAGTAGTCTCTGCCAACTATTATACGTCATGATTCAACCTATTGTTTAAATTACTTTAGTTTTTTCTTTTTAAGGTATCAAAGAGGAATAGATCATTTATAGAAGTAAAATACTTATAAATCAAATAATACAGTTTAACAGTGATAAATACGTTTCTAAAATTAAAAAAAAAAAGAAACCATTTATCAATATATTTCGTATTAATTTAGTGAAGACTTGAATACGAACCAAATGCAGAAAATATCACTCAAGTGACGAATTTTTTGCAACTCTTTTAAATATTGTTTAAATAATCAATTGGATGGTCTTAGTACTCAAATAACGAACAAAAACGTTTATCAAATAACTGTTGATTTTGTTGTGATTATAGAAAACATATTCCTAGACATCCAGCATTCTGTTGGCATTTTACACGTACTAAATACCTACAAAACCCTGAAATGTGTGAATATTTACACTTCACATAAATTTTTAGTCTATCGTACAGAAAATGTATTTTTCTTAATATCATTGGCGATGCCAAATATTACTGATACGCCTATGAAGACATTAAATGTAGTTTCATGCAGCGTTTCTCAAAAGGAGGGACGTGAAGGATTCGTCGGTGGGCCGTGAAGGATTCGTCGGGGGGCCGCGAAGTCATAAAAGATCGAAACATGAAAATATAATAAAAATGCACTCAATCTTGCAAGATATAAATTTTATCCATATTTCTAAATATCTTATATTTATATTCATATAAATATACCTTTCATAACATAAATAAAATAAATATTCTATTTATTTTTATACATAATTTACTTATTTTGACAACTAATTTAAACTGCAGGCTATTTCAAACGTTTAAGTTGTCACTAGCTAACTTTATAATGAGTAAATGGGCTTTTACTAAACAAAATGATCAAAAGTTTCATTCAATTGATAAAAATTACTAGATTTGAAAATATAGTTCCGCTTTAACCAAATAAACAGACTATAAGTAGACTATATCAAGGTAAAATAAGTTGTATGTGTCTGTTGATTGGATTCTCTGATAATGGTTCGCGTTGGAGGTACTTCAAGTATTTTCAAGTTGTTCTTTGAAGTAGGTACGACTTGAAAGTGCAACATTTTTTATTATATATTTTTTAATTGATCTCCGAGCTACAGATTACTCAAGAGTAAGGATTCGAATGTGTTTAAATTAAAAGGCACTTTGAACACTTGCAATTAAAAATACTTTACTTTCAAGTCGTTATAGGGAATATAATCGTCATTTAAAAATATCACAGTTTTTTGTCAACCGTAAAAGATATTAAAAAAATGTTGAAGTAAAAGTTGTTGAAAAGCTCTATCCAAAGATATCCAATATGAAATACGTTCCCATTTAAAAATTCGAAATTGTCCTTGATATCCTGTACTTCCGGTTGTTTCCAGAAAATTTCAATACTACCATTCAATTTTGTGGATAAATTTTAGTTCAAAATTTTTCCCAACTTGCTCACACGTCGCTTTTTCGAAAAAAATCGTGTTCCTATTATCTTGATACACCATAGTATAGGGGGGCCGCAGACAATATTTACATAATTTCGGGGGTCCCAGGCCAGAAAAGGTTGAGAAATACTGGTTTAAAGGATAATTACGTCCTAACTTTACTTATATTATCTTTTTTTTTATAATCCTATTTCGAAAATAGCCCTGACCTAAGCTTTAGATAAGTATTTGCAATCTCTAATCTGTTGTAGTAATAATCGCCATAATTTATACATAAATGTTGTGATATGGCCTTATCAAAGTAACTTAACCGTAATTCGTTAAACTAACTAATTTAACCTTTAGGCTAAATTAATACAACTAGCGAGAATTTCAATAACTTAACAAACAGACTTACCTTGAGGGCGGAAATTAAATCAAAGCTCGGTCACTTCTATATATAGTCACGCGATATTCAGATTTACATATAATTGATAGCTCTAACTAATATGCTCGTTATTATTGCAATATCACAATTATCAACAGCATGGTTCTTACAATATCCAATTAAATTTTAACATTAAAATAAACATAATCCGGTCTATTCTCTAAAGGCTTTACTACATTGAGCGAGTTGGCTACTCGCTGGCGAATTTACTTATTGCTACCATACTCAATCAATCAATTGGCTTTTACAACCCTTAGAGGGGGTTTGCCACCTCCACAAATTTCAATCATCTTCCGCTTTCACGGGCTAATATTCTCCAATAGGGGATAGGCATGATTTTTTTAATTTTTTTTATTATATTCCTCTTGTTGCACATAAACATAAAAAACAGTTTTTAATTTTTTTTTTGTTGTAATTTGAAGGCTTAAAAAAATCATAAATGTATGTAGCGCGCGAAAACGACGTGTGACGTCATACCCCTTTTAACTGACGCATGACACTACTAGCTTACCGGCGTACATAGTCTGTTGTGAACTTATTTGTTTGTATAACTTTTATAGGTTATGTAAAGTTAGAGTGATTTTAATTAAAATAAAGTTTAATTCTATAAAAACAATTTATACATGTTTACCGAATTAAATTTTATATTAAAATAGATAACTTATAAGTAAAGTCTTTTAAATATATGCATGCGATTCGGAGGGTCCCAAAGGGCTCAAACGGTCATGTGATCTTGTAATAAAAAAATATGAGTTTCCGCGTTTTCATACAGCATGCCTATAATTTAAAGACTTTAAATTTGTTATAACTTTCTTTTGACACAAGGGCAAGCAATATTAAGTCAGAGAAAAACACAAAAATTTTGTGCAAGTGGAAATGCAATTTTCCCTATGACCGGAAAGCGTGCAGGGGTTTAGTACCATCCCTTTTTTGTTGTCACAGGGTAAATATTCTCTCCTCCAAAAGGCATGCTGTATGAAATCGGAGACCAAAAATGTCATGAGCTCCCGGTCTACTTGTAGCAACTTCCACATTCGGAAAAATGTCTTCTAATTTATCTTCTTTTATTAGAGTATGTAAGGCTAAGATACTCAAGTCCGCCGATTAATTTGCAAGGTTTTTTTTAATAAAAGTAGTAAAATTGTAGTAAAATGGCACTAAAAATTTAGCTCTTCTTTTTTCCGTGTAAACGATGACCTCGGCATTTTGATGCCTCCATAAAGCCGGGAGCCCTGGGCTCGTGCCCCATGTGCCCTTATGGAAAAGACGGAACTGTGATTGTTGGATTTTAGCTAACGCTCAGGTATCAACTGGCTCAAATTTCTGTTACATGATAGATACAACTCGCCTAAAACTCGGGCGATAAACTTCATCCTCCTGAAATAGCCTCCATTATTATGCTTGTTAAATAAAATACTCTTTTATATGTTAAATCCCTATGACCGACAGGTCCGTTCATAACCCCGTAGATCTTCAAGAGATATTTTTTAATTTAAATTACAGAACAGTTCTATTATTCAAATTCAAAATAAAGGAATTCGATTCCAATTTTGATGATTAATAGTAGAAATTGAATTCATAAAATCTATTTATAAAATGGTAATGAATTCCACTTTTTTGTGCAACAAATATAAAATCTCCATTTTTTGAACGTGGATAAATAGAATAACGTAAAATTTGTATTGTTTGTTTTAGGGATTTTTTTTTAATAATCATCAGAGTATTACGTTTTGTCAGCAAAACAATTATGCATATGACTGACGATGTAATAGTTCGAACTAATTAGGTACATTAATTATATTCATAAGAATTTTTTATTTATTTTAAAAACAAAGGCTTCAAAATTATAATTAATAAAGCTTGAGAATGTTCACCTGAAAAGCTTCTGGCATAATTGTACATTTACTTTTTGTTTTATTGCATTTTAATAAAATATACCATATAAAATGTATTGAAAATGTTTTTCTAAAGGAAAATAAGGACCGTCTCCTTGTTGTTGCTTTATAAAGAAGGCGACAAAGTCTACTGCTCTAACTACAGAGGGATAATCCTCCTGAACGTACAGATACAGTTATTCTAAGCAAACAAAAGCCCTAGAAAATATTATGAACTAAATTGAAAAATTTTAAGCGGTTTTCGGTTCGACCAATCAGCGACTACCATACCGAAGCTAAATTATCTTAGATATTTGATAATAATAATAATAATAATAATAATAATAATAATATTTATTCATGTTAATAAAGTTTGAGTTTTTTACATTCGTCATAATATAAAATAAAATTAGTACAATTTAAAATAAACATATTAAAATATAAAAAATATTATTACAATTTACAATAAAAAAAGGACATATTAAAATATAAAAAATATTAGTACATTTAACAATAAAATAAGACATATTAAAATAACAAATTGAAAGTTAAGAAGCATATATTGCGAGAAAAAGCTGCAGTCACGTAGAAAGTTTGTTAAAGTTTGTCAAAATTGTCCGTTAAGATACTCGTCAAAGCTATAAAATGCCTTGTTAATTAGGAGGGATTTTAGTTTGATCTTGAATGATTTCAATGGTAATTTTTTTATTTCATAAGGGAGAACATTGTAAAATTTAGTGGCATAATAGTTCAACAAGTATCTAGTTGAGGTCAGTCTTGTATAATCAGGCCTGATAAGTTCTTTGCCACGGGTATTGTAGCTGTGAACATCTTTTTGAAGCTTTTGGTCTTTATAATTTAAGTGGACATGTGTCAAGCAGTAATAAACGTACAGGCAGGGAAACGTCAGAATACCTAAATTGACAAAGGAACTTCTACAATCATCTCTGTATGCTAAACCGCTAACAATTCTAACAATTCTATGAGGTATTTTTTGCGCTTTGTCTTTGTTATATATATATATATATATATATATATATATATATATATATATATATATATATATATATATATATATATATATATATATTATAAGGAGAAATAAAAATTCTTATTTACTCGTCAAAATTTATTAATTAAAATATATTATGAGACGTTTCGACTGGGAAATCCAGTCATCTTCAGTCTATAAATAAAAATACAAGGTTTTACAAATTTTATAAAAACAGTCATAAAAATAAAATGAAACATTAAATGTGAAAAATATATAAAAAACAAGTTCAAAAAATAAAAAAGAACATACTAAGTAAACAAAGAAGAATATGAAACAATAATTATAAATAATAAATAGATAAAAACTTGAAATTATAAAAATTTATAAAAATTTAAAAAAATGGCGCCTAGCACCATTTTGTGAGTCAAAAATTAAAAATATAAATACTATTAAAAACAAGATCTTAGAATCATAGAAAAACCATATACATACAAAAATATGACGAAAAGGAAGTGTTCTTAACTGGACAAACTTACCTAAAGTTAATAAAACATTAAAATAAAAAACTTCAACATTGCTAAAACTAGACCACTGGAAATACGTGGTAGTGCGACATGTTGTATCGGACGGACATTCCGTTACTAACAAGACACCTAGACAGCCATACGTCATATGCTGATAAGCCAAAGACAAAATTCAACAAGAAAATGACAATCAGCTGATGACTAGGAAATGAGTTTAAAATATGATTTATCTAACCCGACCGTGTCTGTTTTCTTGTTAACACATTTATCTTTGGCGGCATGAATGTGCAGCATCTCTGAGATCATTCTTTTATCATTAGATCAAACGGAAAAAACAGAACGGGTATATATATGTATATATATATATATATATATATATATATATATATATTGGATATTTGGTTCTTGACGAGTATTATATGAAATAAAACGCAGGTTCTCTTTTATTCGTCAGTTTATTAAAATGTTCTTGTCGATTTATAAAATATGAAACGTTTCGTGCATGGGTAGTATGCACATCTTCAGTCAGTCAATCAGATAAAATAAAATCACCACGTAGTCAACTCGAAGTTAAAAACTGTGTTTAACTTCGAGTTGACTTACATAAGATATATACAGTAGAACCTCTATTATCCGGACCTCGATTATCTGAACTTTCGATTATCCGGATTCTTTTAAACGAGGAAATTATTTTACAAATTCGCTGTGTTACGCCACTGTGTACCGGTTTTCACGTCATGACGTGTCTAGCCATGCGATTTAAATATTTTCTTTTAATATAACCGATATGTCATCGAAAAGAAAACGTGTTGTACTATCTTTAAAAGACAAATCAGATATTATCAGTGCATTGCAAGGAGGTGACTCAGGACGTTATTGGTCTGATAAATATGGCGTCGGCACTTCCACAATATCGGATGTAAAAAAAAGAGTGAAAAAATTATACAGTTTACTGAACGTATATATATATGGAATTTTTATTTCCTCTTATACATACATATATATATATATATCCATAAAAAAAAAGATTCATGCTTAATATACGTAATTTTTATTGACTATTTCTGCTCACTTTTTTTTCGACTATCCGAATTTTTCGTTATCCGGATTACATTCATCCCCGACCTAGTTTGGATAATCGATTTTCTCAGTGTTGTAATAGATACATTTGAAAATATATCTAGATACAGATACAGATACTTGAGGAAAAATGTATCTAGATGCAGATACAGATACAAATTTTAAAAAGTATCTAGATACAGATATATTTTTTTTTACAATGTATCTAGATACTTCAAGATACTTTTAAGATACTTTCGGAAAAATGAAAGCACCACAAAAAAAAAAGAAATAACTAGAGCAAGGAATATATTTGTTCATAATAAAAAATAAGTTATGCACTATTATTACTCTTAAAATAAACACAAATAGCCTTTGAAGCTGTGTGTCAGACATATTAACTAACTATATACCTATGTAATCTTTAAAAAAATCACTTTTTATTCCAATTTCAGCGGATATCTCGAACATTTTTTGTTCGCTAATAAATTACTGATTATTAAATGAGTATTTAGGATGACAAAAATAAAACAACAATTTTATTTATTATATTTTTCTTTATTTAATTCACATTTATAAAATTAATTCTTATTCTTAGATTAGATAATTTCTTAATGGTTGTTTTACTTAACCGTTGTTAATAAAATTATTTAATTTTTGTTTTTATTATTTTTTTAAATTTATTCAGAGTTGGAAATACAATTACACTTTATTACAATTTTATAGATAAAAATAAATTAAATAACTAAATAAATTATAAGTTTGAGAATTATGATAAAATACAAGTTCTATATATAATTTTTTAATCCTTTTTTTTAAATTAAAAAAAAAAATAAATAAATAAAAAATAAAAGAATGTTTTCCAAAATTTAATTAATTACATATAGAACTTGTATTTTATCATAATTCTCCACCAAGCAAGAAAGAGTTTACTGGTCGCTGATTGGTTAATTTAAACTTAAAATTCAAATATCGGAATGATGCTAAATGTATGACCAACTTGAAAAATCATAAGGACATATTTTGTAAAAAAACCTTGAAAAAGAGAAAATAGGAAAGTATCTGAAAAAAGTACCTGAAATACAGATACTTAGATACTGATTTAAATATCTAGATACAGATACAGATACATATTTTAAAATGTACCTAGATACATTACAACACTGGATGTTCTACTGTACTTGACTCTGCGTCTGTTCACTTTTTCGAACAGACTTCTTATTTATTTGTGTTTGACTGTGCAAGACTGCTTTTATTGAGTATTCGTATAAGATTTTATTTATTTATTTATTGTTTAATTTATCGGTTTTAAATATGTAGTGTCGTATTTTAGATGGGCTGCGTTAGACGCAAATAGCAATGGTTGCTGTACGCCAAAAAATGTAACTAACTATATACGCGGTCTGTTCAAAAAGTATCGCGAATTTTGTGTATTTACAAAAATTATTTAATTCATGAATATCAATTTTATTTTTTTGTTTGTATTTCGAGAAAAAATTGAATATTTCACTTATGTCGTACGGACTTCTTTGGCCTCACTCGTAGATTCCCAGGGGCCGTGGACCACCTGTTGGGAAACGCAGACTTACATCACTTTGGTTTTAATCCCGTCATATCGAAATAACTATCCCTAATTAATCAGCAACGTGCATGCAAAATATTAATATAATGATGTAAACTGAGAATACTTTGTATATATTTTTTCATGTCTTCTTTTTTATCAAAAGACATATGGCACAGCATATATCTTACTTGTTATTTCGTTTAGAAACCTCAAACGATGTGGAAAAAACATTTCAAAGTGTAAAGTATGCGTAAATAAATATCCTTCAGTCTATACATGAAGAAAAAAATAAGAAAGAATGTACATTTTTTTAGAAAAGAAAAAAATTTTAAAGTCTTTAAAATTAAAGTATTTATGAATTTGTCTGTAAGTTAGACTTTTAGAAGGCAAAAAAATTGTATACACATACTTTTCACATGAAAAGAAATTTATAAACTACAAAAATTTCATAGCTAAGACGTTTTGTTGTAATTTTAAACAGTAGATCATTTTAAAATATCCTTGAAATGTAACCAGGAAAACTAATAATGTAAAAAATAAAGCAAAGAAATTCGACAACAGCTGCTTTTCATTACAAGGTACAAAAAAATGACCAATGAAATCCCTACGGCCTACGTGCTGCTGTTGAGCCGTAAAAGCTCTGGGACATAGGTAATGAAAATATATGGTTTCTCACGCTTTTGCCGACAGATCTTTGAAATAAAATGCTGCACCTGCCGGTAACTCTCAGTATGTATTCCGGGATGTATACTGAAGATGATATTTGTAATTTTAGAATTTGAAGGAATAAATTTTATAATGGTTACATTGGCCCATTCATGCAGTGGTGTGCGGTCTGGATATGCAGGGCATGCGCTTTTATTTTATTTTCATACAATTTTAATATTCTGTTCTTAACCTTCTGCACTATTAATTATTTTTGGAAAATGAGCTCAAAGTTGGCCAAATAGAAATCTATAACCATAAGACTTATAATTAAACAAAAAACAAAAAATGGTTATTAATTATTTATTTAAAGGGTTTTTTCGCTTATAAAAACAAAATACAGTTAATTATTTAAAAGTTTTTACACTTATAGTTGAACAAAAAACAAAATATAATTATAAATTAATTATTACATTGTTACAAAACACAAAATATATTACTGATTATTATTTATGTCAATGTTTTTTTCGATATAAAATGTCACAAAGCAGGTCTTGCATAATGCAAGATAGTATTGTTTGCATCTATATGCAGTTTGAATGCCGCGTCCCGACGGAGTTTTCTTTTTTCTTTCGAAGAACAATAAATACATGTTTTCACCCTGCCTACAATTTTAAGTAAGCGCATTGTTCAAAGGTTTCAAAGTAAATAATAAATACATAAAAACAAATTTATGCGAAATATATGTTATGGGTATGATAAAAATACTCAATACACGATAAAGTACAAATCTATTCAAATCAACACTGCCGGTACGTCGCGCTACGCTTTGATACGTTTTACTACGCTTTAGTACGCTATATAGCGCAGGCTGCTTTCCAGATTACTACGCTTTAGTACGCTATATAGCGCAGAGGGTTAATATTAAAAAAATAGAATGCATTATTTTTCGTTTTTATTAATTAGATAGAGTAATTTGTACCATTTTATATTGTGTACGTAGTTCCGTGCTGAAAATATGCACCCGAATGCAAGTACTGTCGTTTGCCTATATACATAAGCCATGTCTAGCGGTGTTTCCGTCGCTAGCCTTGTCTGTATTAATTCTATGTTATGCCGTCGGTTGTCCAAAGTATCAGCGTTCAGCCACATATATTCCGATATGCGTACGAAGTATCCCTTTATAATAATGAGCTTATCCCGTCCGTTCGTCCGTTCATGATGATTTGTCCGATTTCGTAGGTATTAACAAGAAACTCTAGGCACTCCTATATCCTTTGACCGACATGAATAATATTTTGCAGATTTATTCTCTAAGAATCTACAAATATAATTACATATAGAAATGTTTAGGGTTTCGTAGGAATAAAAAGAAACTCTAGACACCCCTATATTCTTTGACCGATATGAACAATACTTCACAGATTTATTCTCTAAGAATCTACGAATATAATTACATATAGAAATGTCTAGGGTTCTTTAGGCATAAACAAGAGACTCTAAATACTCTTATATCCTTTGACTGATATAAACAATATTTTACAAATTTATTCGCTAAGGAACTGCAGATAAATATAACATATAGAAATGTCTAGGATTTCGTAGGCATAAACAAGAAACTCTAGACACTGCTATATCTTTTGACCGATATGAACAATATTTGGCAGATTTATTCTCTAAGAATCTAGGACTATAATTTTTATATATCTACATACAGAAATGTCTATGGTTTCGAAAAGTTTTTCACATTTTAAACTAAGCATGACCGGCTCGCGAGGTGCATTTATGTGGCCTGCATAGCTCTGGTTTTTTTGCTCATTAGCTACTTTGAATGTCTTTTTGCTTTGGCTCACCAGCTAGCTTTTTGTTCTTGCTCATCAGCTTGTTTAGATTCATTTTGTTTTGCTCATCAGCTAATTTCGATTCCTTATTTTGCTCGTCAGCTACTTTGAACTTTCTTATTCTCAACAGCTAGTTTAGATTCTTTTTTTTTTTGTTTTTTGTTCATCAGCTAGTTTATATTGATTTTCTTGTTTATCAGCGAATTTGGATTACCTTTTTGCGCATCAGTTCAAATTCAGCACATAGGAAAAATACTAAAACATCTAAAAAACATATCCCCCTAAAAATATAAACAAATATGAGCTCATCAAAAAAAAATATATTTTTTTAAAATTCTGTATAGGGCATCAAATGAAAGCCTTTAGTACGTGGATTAACGATCAAAATTTTATTTTTGCAAAATAAATTATTTTGATGAGATTTTTGCCAAAATTGTGCAAAAAAAAATTGTCCCACACCCTGTAGCCCAGATGGTTTAAACTAAAAATCTGAAAAAATTCTAAGTAATGTATATTGGTGTTAACCGGAATAGTACAACAGGAATTTCTGATCAGATTATATTTTCGGAAAATAAAGCATTTTTTGTGTTTTTAATTAAAATATGTTAAATATTTAATTCGCTATGAAACACGCTAGATCAGTAGTTCTAATAGCGTAGTTGGTTTTGTCATGCGTCTTATAATTTGCAAACTAGAGTTCCTGTTAATTTTATTTTTTCTGTTTTTTTTTTTGCATTTTAATTTTGTTTAAATTATTTTGTCAAAATTCTAGTAATATTTTGGTAAATGTTGCATTTAATTTTTAAAAGCGTAAATTTAATAACCAGTGGGAAGTGCTGAAATTATAATTTAATTCTATGTTTGACGAAATCAGACGGCGGGGCTTATGATTTAAGCAACCAATGGAAGCTATAGGCGCAATTTTCAAAATCTTAATGAACCTTGCTATATAAAAAAAATACTGCACGTATTTAGAAACTTAAATAATGGTATTAGGCATTCGAATTAAAATTCATAAAAAAATATTTTGACACAAAATTTGTTTTGGCATCCCAAATAATCATCATTCAGTTACTAAATACCTGCAAAACCCAGAAATGTGTGAAAATTCACACTTCACATCATTTTTCTATTTGTCCCCTGGTCCGCCACTGCTTCTGTCGGGCACAATATGGTCCATAGTATAAATGTGGCCGTCTGTTTTTGATTAACTCCTTTGAAGGGTCTGACGATTTTTTTTTCGGATATATGACAAAAATCGCATTAAATTGAAAAATTATTAATATAAATAGTAAATGCAAGGTGACTCAAAAGAAATTTTATATTTAGTGGATCGATTAAAAAAAAAAATAAGCCGTATATAGAAAAAATGTTTATTAATTATTAAAATACACTTTTTGGAGATTTATTTCTTAAAAATAATATCGTCTAAATGTAGACCTCGCGTTCTCCGCACTCATTTAATCGAACAGTAAAATTACTTATGACGTCTCGGCAGGTGGACTCAGGGATGGCTGCCATTTCGTGACGGATATTTTCTTTCAAATGCGCCAGTGAAGTCGGTTTATTTGCGTAAACTTTAGATTTAAGATAACCCCATAGGAAAAAGTCCATAGGGGTTAAATCTGGACTGCGTGGAGGCCAATTTATGTCACCTCTCCGGGAGATCAATTTGCCTGAGAAAATTTCACACAAACACGTGGCAGAGACATATTGGACGTGTGTGAAGTTGCCCCGTCCTGTTGGAACCATGTTCTTTGGTTATAGCCAGGAAAGTTTTGCAGTTCAGGTACCAAGAAGTTGTCTAACATCTCCACATAACGCTCTGAATTCACTGTAACTGCACGCCCCCTTTCGTCTTCAAAAAAGTAAGGGCCGATAATTCCTCGCGCCGCCATCGCAGCCCATACGGTCACTTTAGGCGAATGTAGGGGTTTCTGATGTTTGCGTTTCGGATTCGTTGCACTCCAGTAGCGGCAGTTCTGCTTATTTACGTGGCCATTAAGATGAAAATGAGCTTCATCCGAAAACAAAATGTTGGTAAACGTTGAAAGTCGCTCAATCACCTGATTTACGAAATTAAGCCTCTGACTGGCATCTTGGGGCTTTAATTCTTGCACCAATTGAATTTTGTAGGGGTGCAGCTTTAGGTCTTTGTGCATAATGCGATGTAATGATGATCTATGCACATTTAAAGCACTGGCGCGCTTCCGAATTGAAAGGTTCGGGTCGTCACTAACAGACTGATTAACATTCTCCACGTTTTCTACCGTTCTTGATGACCTAGGTCGCCCGGATTTTGATTTATCCAGCGTTGTACCAGTCTCTTCAAACTTTTTAACTCAATGTCGAATGAGAGGAATGCTTGGCGCATCATTTAAGTGGCGAAAACCTCGAATACTGCAAAATTTTCTACGCGCTACAGTCGCCGAATCACCGTTTATGTAAAACTCTCGCACGCATAACGCGCGATCTGCTCCCGAGAAACGCTCCATAGCGAGTGAATTCCCAAGAGCCAGGCTACCGATTCACATAATCCCCGCGCTCCTCGGATACGTTGCGTTCACGCAGTAAGCTAAATAAATATAAAATTTCTTTTGAGACACCTTGTATGAGATATGAAGACTTAATATATTTTCATATTCAAGTTCAGAACTAATTACATGCCCAAATGCACGTGTCTGATTTTAATATTTAGTTTGTTAACATATTACTGTGACAAAACTGAACTCGCATTGAGATATAGTGAAGATGGTGCAGAGTGAAGGCACGTATAACTGGAGTGATGTATTAAATATTGCAACATGCTTTGCCTGCGTGTGGTTAGCACTTTATTAATATGAATACCATTCCCCTATGTAAGGTGTCTGTGTTATATAGAAAGCAAATCTTAAACTTAGATGCTTCCCGAGTATGTTTCACTAGTTTATATTAGTTCTGAGTAAACTACATAATATCGAAACAGTCTTCATACCATAGTGTTTTATCTCGAGGAGAATTAAGTTCAAAATTCTATAAGTTAATAATCTATAATATAATACCCCAAGCTGTGTCCCTGGCTGGTCTGGGTGCGTGGAAACAATTGAAGCGAGGTTCTTATTATATAGTAGTATTAATTTATGTATTGGACAGTAGTGTGCTGTGAATTTTAGTTTTCAGTGTTGACAATAAATTAGTAAAAATGACAGTTGTGTTTTTCATTAAAAAATCACTTCACAATTATTAATATTCGACATTTTTGATTAAAATTATTATTAGCAGAAAAATAATTATTTTAAAAAATATTTGGTTTGATGAAAGTAGTAAGAAAAATGTGACTTTTTTTTCTTTATTATTATTTTTTCAATGCTTTATTATTTTTTTATTTCTACGATTTCTAATTATTTAAATAGTGATTCTTTTATCTGTCTATTAGTTTTTGGCGTTCTTATTTCTTTTTTATAATAAATTAATATATTTCACTAAAAATAGTAGCAGCAAGATTCCGACATGTAACGTAACTTACCGAAGTTTACCGAATTATTATTTTTTCAATGTTTTATTATTTTTTTATTTCTACGATTTCTAATTATTTAAATAGTGATTCTTTTATCTGTCTATTAGTTTTTGGCGTTCTTGCTTCTTTTTTATAATAAATTAATATATTTCACTAAAAATAGTAGCAACAAGATTCCGACATGTAACGTAACTTACCGAAGTTTACCGAATTATTATTTTTTCAATGTTTTATTATTTTTTTATTTCTACGATTTCTAATTATTTAAATAGTGATTCTTTTATCTGTCTATTAGTTTTTGGCGTTCTTGCTTCTTTTTTATAATAAATTAATTTCACTAAAAATAATAGCAGCAAGATTCCGACATGTAACGTAACTTACCGAAATTTACCGAAGTATCCAAACGTCATTAAACGCGCTAGGTGACAACTTATTTGTGTAAATTTCAAATTGGTTCGAAATATTTAAAATATTTTGGTAAAAATTAGAAATTGATACATTCAATAGTTTGCACCTTTGAAATTGTATGTCATGTTGGTATTAAAACATGGTAAAAAATTTCACTTTCTTAAAATTTCATTCCATTTGACATATGTCATAAAGATAAATGATATCTTAGTTATAATCATAACCAACATATCTGAAGTAGGTTTTACAGCGTAAGGAATATTTTGAAATGACAAATTTACATTTAAAAGTCAGTACTACACTATAAAAGTAAACGGGCAAGCAATTAAATTTTACTTTGTAATAGTTTCTCACGATATATTTCAAACTGATTTGAGATATAGTGTAAGTACGCTTTTTTCCGTGTGTGTATTTTTTCATTTGCGCTTTTTTCCGTGTGCGTTTTTTTATATTATATAAATAATTGGAAAATTTATTTTAATAAATATATTTTAAATTTAACGTCTTAAATCATTTTCAGTTTTATTATTATAAAGGTAATGCACGAGTGAAAATGAATCGTTTTCCCATCTTAAAAAGTTGAATAAATAAATTGAATGAATAAATAATTCGGAATAATACTCATTATTTGTCCAGTTTTTAATAATTTGCGAAGAGTTGATGCAATTTGAATTAGATGAAGTTAGGCGTATGGCTAGAGAAAGAAGTATGAGGTATCGAGCAAGTTCCACATTAAGGTAATGATTTGTTTGCCAACACAGTTGGCAACCGGT
This sequence comes from Liopterus haemorrhoidalis, assembly GCA_963971575.1. Taxonomy (NCBI): domain Eukaryota; kingdom Metazoa; phylum Arthropoda; class Insecta; order Coleoptera; family Dytiscidae; genus Liopterus; species Liopterus haemorrhoidalis. The sequence continues at coordinate 57,381,051 of OZ020612.1, read as the reverse complement.
CCACTAGTAAACAATAGTTCCCATCCTACAATATGGTAATAATAATTACGTTAAATTTAATTGGTGCTGAGACAATTACAAAGATTGCATACACAAGTCAACACAAATGTATACATAAATAATATAAATACTATACACAGCAATACAGATTAGACATACTTTGTAAAATTTATCTAATAGTATATTCTGTAACAAGGTTGGAATGAGAAAATTCGATGCGAGTGGAACAATCCGAGCGCGAGCCACAGGCGAGCGTGACGAACCACGAGCATCGAATTTTCTCTTCCAACCGAGTCACAGACCCTACTTTCTCCACGACCATCAAAAAGAAAAAAAAAATTATTTGTTTAATAATTATTTTAACAAACATTTTATCTTAACAAATAATTTATATTACATAACAAATTAATCAATTAATTAAACTATTTTTTTATTTATTATTTGTTTAATTTTAATTTAATTTACCACACATCGGCCACTATTTTAGGTTAGGAAGTTATGTTGCATTTATTTAATGTAAACGTTGCATATATCTTAATGTAACCCTACAAAAACAAAAGACAACAAGTATGGAATAGTTATTCCATAACAAGTGATGGAATGAAATACACGCGAAATGCATAAGAAGATAAGTGCTTTAGAATAACATTACAACTCTTGTATTAGAATATTAACTTTCTGTAGTTAAAATTGGTTTTAGAATTGTTAAATTCTATAGTGGTCGTGGAGAAAAATCTTTACCTATTTCATGCGAATAGCACTGATTAACATAACTGAATCAAGAACAGACAAATTAGTGGTTAAGCCAGACATTTAACAGAACAAGATGTTAGGCTAAATGATAATCCGACAGAGCCTAGAAAGTGAGATAAAAAGAAAATTGTTAGTACTTTATGTGGAAAAGATTTCAGCAATTTATAACAACAATTTGTATGCGCTAGATATGTGTCAAGTGTACACAAAGGCCCAATATTTTTACCTGCTCTGTACTTTCATGAATATTTTTGAAATAAATTTCACTACGAAATAATCTACATCTCATGCAAATTGTTTTAAGAATATAAAAATAAATTATGGTTATACATTTATTTTTTTAATTCATTTATCAAAAATTAAATTATAATGTCTTAAAGTACATTACATCTTAAATTTTTAAACAGATCAGAGCAATTTTTGCATAGACATTTCAAATGATATTCAATCTAAGGTTTTCAAAACACGTATTTAATAAGATACGGTTTGTAAACTTCACAAAATATTGCCTTCACACTAAATTCAATAATCAGGAATCTACATGGAAACGTATGAAGGTAGATCATTTATAAAAATGATGAAGAGCAAAGGCCTAATGATTGTCCCCTATCCAACATAGTGATCCATAAGTTTCAGAGGATTTGTAAAGAGGTCCCACAATAAACAAAAATTATAAAACAAATGCGTTGTAGAAATAAATAAAACGTATCGAAAGCAAATATTGAAAACCATGAAAATCCGTGGGAGGTTTCAGACTATCCACCTTTTAGTCCGGGACTTGCTTCGAGCAGGGCCGTTTTTTCGCCTAGGCCAACAAGGCCATGGCCTAGGGCCCGCTTATATAAGGGGCCCTATCGCCGGTCTTAATTTTATTTTGTAAAGTTACTGATTTTACAAAAAAATAAACAAATAAATAACAAAATGAATAACATTAACATTATAAATAACCAGGAAATTTATATTTCAGACGAACTCCTGTTCGGCATTATAGAATTTGTGCATGTAAAATGTATTGGGTTGATGCAAAATTAACGACGATTTTTTTTTATACATAAGTTTATTCAACAAAAAAAAAATGCTTTTTGGAGACGATCTATTGCTGTATGAAGACGATCGAGCTGAGTCAGATAGACGTCGCTGTTGATGCTGAATTGCCGTTTTTGTGCGGAATCCGCTTCTGTTGACGGTCATCATCTCCATTCCACCAAAAGCAAATGCCGTTTGCAATGATTCTCAATAGATGATTCCGCTTCTACCCACCATACGCACCACATTGTCTTCTTACTGTGGGCACCTATTGCTATTCCTTTCGGTGTTTCACCCGGAGATACACAACTTTCTTTCTTTTGACGTTTTTTAAGAGCAACCACGATTGATCGCCAGTGACAAGATTCTTCAAAAATGACGATGGCTCGTTTCTCTGCAGGAATTCGGTGAAAATTCGAACTCGATCGGCTTTATTGTTGTCGGAGAGTTCGCGAGGCACCCATTCAGCCAATTTCCACACTTTTCAAAGCTTTTTTAGGCGACGGACGATCGTGGATTGATCGACATTGAAGTCTTCGGACAGTAGCCGGGTTGTCATGCTATTGTCCTCTTCCACGGCTGACAAAAGTGCCTGATCGTCGAAATCCGATGGCCGTCGTCTTCCCTGATCATCCTTAAGACTTGTGTCACCCGATTTTAACTTGTGGAACCATCTTTCAACTTGTTTTTAACTGATTGTTCCTATGCCGAAAAGCCATCATCCATCCTTTAAATGGTAGCTCATTATAGAACGAACATGAATATGATTTTCGACACGCATTTTTTTCATACAAAAACATAACAATATTTTTATAATTATTACATAAAGTAAGCGCCATTTTTCAACACTAAATAAAAACTCCAAAAAACTCGTCGTTAATTTTGCATCAAGCAATAATTTTAGTAAACTTAAATATAGCGGCAATGAATAATCAAGATTAAAAATTAGGTCTCAAAATTCCTTAATTTGATTTGAATTCTCCTGGGAGGAGGGCCCGTTAAATACCCATGGCCTAGGGCCCTTACAATTCATAAGACGGTCCTGGCTTCGAGTGATTTTCACCTGTTTCCTAAACTTAATGTTCCTGGGTGGATAACGTTTTAGATGACGAATTGAAGCTTACATTAAAAACTAGTTAAATGGACTAGCGGTGGACAACGACAACGGGACTTTAAAGCTGGTAAACAGTATGAAAAACGCTTAAGTAAAGGAGATGTTTATGTGAAGAAATAGAAGAATGTACACTGACAGCAACTATACTGGACATAATCCTGGATATCAAGACCAAACAGATGTTTGTGATCGAAATCAAAACCTGCTCAGAAGAATATCTTTCTCAAGGAGGAGGCAAAGAGATCCAAGTATATGTATCTCTTGTCCGGGCTTAGAAAGCTGTATCCTGGGTAAAAAGTTAAACTTTCAGCCCTGATAGTTTTTGTTTTGGGAGGTATGAAAGCTTCCTACCGAAGGAAAATTGAGTCTATTCCCGATTGCAGAGTTTCTGCCACCTCTTTGATCTACAGGATGTAGAAAGCAGTGTTGCTCGGGTCTTTACGCGTTGTACGGGCAGTAGATCTGGCGTAATTTCCGCGTCTGCATATCGTCAGGGTTTGGCACGTTTAATTTTTTCACACTTTCCATAAGCATGATACATCGGCTAATACGGGCCACACCATAGACAAGATAGATATGACACTGGTATAGTAATTTTTTTACATTAGTACTAGCGCCAGAAACGAAATGATGCCAAACTAATTGTATTTTCAATCGGTAATGTAGATACTACATATTTCCAATCCGGCGCCAGTATTTGAAATTTAAAATTAATGTTATTATTATTAGGTAAATAAAACAGGTATAATAGGTAAATAAAATAGTACATTTTGTAAATACATTTTATTTTTTATATCTTAACCTTAAATACATTTTTCTTGCATCTTTAAAATATTTCGATGCATTATCATTTACTCTAAGGTCTTTGCCAATAATTACTTGATTTAATTGTTTTACATAATTAAATAGTATAATTTTTATAAAATGCTTTGAAATATTAGTTAATAATTTTGCAGAATGCGAGCAAAATTTACATTATTTACAATCAAAAAACAGTACAAATTTTACAATCAATAAAAAAAATTTAATACGATGGTTTTGTTTTTTATTATTTAATTCTTAAATAACTTTTCATATGAGCCACAACAAATTACTAGACGCTATCAACGTAAATGTTAAAAACATAACCTAAAACTAGTTGAAAATTGAGTGATTTACAATACACATTTCTCAAACACCACTAATTCTCGATACTATAAACGGCTATTGTTTGACAACACACTTTATTTACACAGTAAAACACTTCACTTAAACTTGGATTTGTTAAAATTCTTTGTCATGAAAAACACAATAAATAATAACATCGAATTGGTATGACGTTAACTGCATAGAAAACACAGATAGAAAAGGATAGTTAGCTGTCGCTTGCTTTATCTAGCGCCACTACCCAATCGATGACAAACTAAAACTGGTGACGTCACGGTAGGATTTATCGCCCATAAGAGTGCCAGGGATATGGGCCACACTACTATATCGATGGACTTATATGAGCTCATGGGGGCGACAGAATCAACTCCAAGGACTGCAGGCGTATCCGTTGCAGTCCAATAAAGAATCAAAGAGTGCACTGAAAACAATGAAATTCTATTCGTGATCGTTCCAAAAATCCCAAATTTTAGTTTTATCCCAACTTTTTTTAAATTGATACAGCCGTTATAATTTTTTGTATAAATCAATTTTGAATTATTTTTTCTAATTGCAGACAGTCGAAGAAACTACGATTCTTGCGATCAAACTTCCCATTCGTGAAAAAGTATTACTGCTTTATGAACTTGTTGTATAAATAACTGTAACAAAGATGACATTTCGTGTGATAAATTCTGAATACCGAAATATATGTCTATGTATACTACAGCAAAATGTATTAAATAGACAGCCTTACCGTCTCATTGAATTAGGACTTTATTTAAAATATTCTGAATAAATATTCTTCTAAACATCATTAGTTAAAAAAAAAAAAATAACTTATCCGGAAATATATTGCAGTTAAGTACCGTGTAACGTAAAAACCGTTTTATGTTTTCTGCCTGGAATGTCCAGTCGAATAAAAATTGATGGAAATATTCTGATGTAAAACCGATCAACATCAACTCCGGAAAACCGAAAAAATCTACTTTAGTCATTGAGACTCTTCGATGAATTGATAAAAAACTTCAACCTTTACTGTTCGCTTTCCACGATATGTGGACTCGTGCAGAATAATGATATTATTTGCTCTGACTAACCTGCCCACTAACTACAGGCTTCTTTAAAGATCGTTTTCTACCTTCATATATTCCTATGAGAAATCATCAGGGCCGGATCTAGGGTGGTCAGCGTCCTGAGGTGTATTTATTAACAGCACTCTTTCAAATTAAGTTGAAAAATTAAGTATCGTATTTTCTTTAAATATTTTAGCAACTAAAATAGCTAGGCTGTAGCTAAAATACAACGTATACATTTTTTATTTGCAAAAAAAGAAAAAATCAAGGGTTAGAATATATTTTCAGTATAAATTTTTAACTATTAAATAAAACTGCAAAAATAATATATATATATATAACGGGTGTTTTTTTTAGAGGTATAGAACTTTAAATTGCAATAAAACAACGATGGATTATTCGATTGACATGAATTTTTTTTTATTCGAAAGATAATCTTGTGGCATTACATTAAATCATACCAACAAGACGGCGCAACATGTCACACAGCTCGTGCCACAATCGATTTATTGAAAGACACGTTTGGTGACCGCCTAATTTCACGTTTTGGACCTGTGAATTGGCCTCCAAGATCTTGTGATTTAACACCGCTGGACTACTTTCTGTGGGGCTATGTAAAGTCATTGGTCTATGCGGATAAGCCACAAATGCTTGACCATTTGGAAGACAACATTCGCCGTGTTATTGCCGATATACGGCCACAAATGTTGGAAAAAGTCATCGAAAATTGGACGTCCAGATTGGACTACATCCGAGCCAGCCGTGGCGGTCATATGCCAGAAATCATATTTAAAATGTAATGCCACAAGATTATCTTTCGAATAAAAAAAAATTCATGTCAATCGAATAATCCATCGTTGTTTTATTGCAATTTAAAGTTCTATACCTCTAAAAAAAAACACCCATTACATATATATATATATATATATATATATAAGGAAATAAAAATTCTTGATTACTCGTCAAAAGTTTATTATAAAATATTAAGAGACGTTTCGACTGGTAAATCCAGTCATCCTCAGTCTAGAGTACGTTGTCAATATTTTAAAAAAAGTATATTCTTATAAAAAATATACGGAAATGAAATTGAAAAAACCATCCCAAACACATACAGAGTAGACAGGCAGTGTAGAACAGGACGGCTCGAGATTGTCTTTTCGGCTGAAGACAATCTCGAGCCGTCCTTTATCGAATTTTTATTTCCTCCTACATTTTTCGTCAAGAACAACAATCCAACTATATATATATACAGTCGATTCCGCTTAATTGGGACACATCGGGACTTAAGTATTTTGGCCCAATTAAGCGGCTGCCCCAATTAAGCGAATTTCACATAAAATTAAACAATGCATATTTTTCTTTCAATAATTTTATTTTATAAACTCTTGGACTAAACTATAAATTACATATAACCAAAAAATATAAACTTTTAAGAAAAAATAATAATAAATTCCAAAATAAAATAATAAATAGGTACATACAATTTAATTCAATGCAAAAGTGTAGTCTGTCTTTTGATTTGTAACATTTCACTTCTACAAAATCAGCACAGGTATTCAGTGCGGATGTAGGGCTCCCTTCATTTCCTTCCTGCATAAAATAACGCTGTAACACGGCCATACATTTTTTTGCTTCCTGGTTGAGAATATGTCTAGCATAATATGTACTGTGATCTTAAATTTACTGTCCCAATTAAGCGGAATGTTGTCCCAATTAAACATGTAAATTTACTGTTGGTTCCTTGGTTTGGTTTCTGTTCTTTGAGATTTGGCCCAAATAAGCGGCTGCCCCAATTAAGCGGTGGCCCAATTAAGCGGAATCGTCTGTATATATATATATATATATATATATATATATATATATATATATATATATATATATATATATATATAATAAAAAATCTATCTATTCATTTTCATGATTACTATTAGTATATACAAAATAACTGAAATAAGGGAAAATTTACAATTTTGAAGAAGTAGAAAGATTTACTTATTTGGGAACTTAGATTCCGAGAAAACCGGAAATAAAAAAAAGAGATACAAGCAAGAATTTTTTTCTTGTTATAAAAATAATCAGCACCCCAAATACCTAACTAACAGAAACTTTTTATCGCTTATCTTTAAGAAAGCATGTCTGTATTTCCATAATTTATAAACCCTAATTTATAATAATTAATTTAGACTAATTACCTACTGAGTTTATATCACTGTAAATATATGGCCGTATATCAACATCTGTATAAACGTTCAGCCAAGTAATTGAAATAAACAGTGACAATATTTTAAACAAATCATAAAATATATGATCGGAAATTGTACCCTTGTCTTCTAACTTTAAACTAAAAAAACGATCATTGATAACTCAGCTAATCTCTCGAGTGTGTTTATCTCAAAATACGAAAAGTTTTTATAATTAAGTAATTTGTATATTTTTAAGTAATTGAATAATTTTATTTTAAATAATAATAAAATGTTGTTTCTAAAATTACCTATCCCACCCTTATACTGCACAAATCAAGGTGGTAGACTTGTGTAAGTAAGGAAAAATACCATTTCAACTGGATGTTTACAAAAACCATTTTTTTTTTTTATTATTTATTTATTTTACATTGGCCTATTTCTGCAACGAGGCTAACCACCGATGCCAGGGGGCGAGCTCCTACACCTGGATGAGGAGTGAATGATTGTGAAAATGGGAGTAAGGTAAACATATTCTCGCCCGAATAATATCACCAACGAAGGAGGCTCGAACCACCGACCGGACAGTCCAGCCTGTTTCCACCAGTACAAATCACACGACTTAATGCGCTCGGCCACTCCGTTGGCAAAAATCCAATTTATAAAGTTATAAAAAAGTTTCAGAATTTTGGATTGGAGATCTTCCATTCTAAACATATGTTATAGGCTCGTCGGCGAGTCAATGCAGTTGCGTCACTTTAAACGTCACATTTTTATGACGTCATATTAGATACGTTTGCATGGTATCCAAAATAGAAATTAGTTGAATATAACCTAAAAAGCTATGCACTACATACAATGTCTAAAATAGAAATCTATAAAATATCTATAAAAAAATATATAACTAAACACAAAACTGCTAAAAAACAACAAACTAAATAAAAAAAAGACAAAATACTATAAGATAGATATGTGAACACAAGTGTCAGAACAAATCAGAACGTAATATGTTGGCAAATGTAAACAAAATAAATTTTAGCGATACCAATACAAATATCCGTATATTCAATTTAAAAAAAATTTAAATCTTCGAAATGACTATCGAATACAAACTAAATATGACTTCAATAGGTATGTTTTAGTAAAAGAAAAGAGTGAAGAGCATTAGTCTATAATTCAAATGAAAATAAAATTGTTTAGTTATTTTTTCGCCACTAAGTTTGTCATTGAAGTTATGATGCAAAATGACGAAGTGCATTGAGTGGGCGATTTTAATATAGCTTTTACAGTAGTGTGATGTAATTGTCTTAAACATTATTTTACAACGCGCACATCTGGCCAGTTCTTTGATGTTAAAACAGTATAAAAATATTCAGAATGTGTATGTTAAGCTATATTGCTTTCCAGATTTTAAAACAGATGATATTTGTATTCTATACTATAATTTAGTTTGAGAGCAGCAGGATAATTTTACAGCGAGTAACATATATGCATATTAAACTAAAATTCATATTCAAAAGCTCAGCAGGAAATAGCATAAGAAATGATAATATGATATTTCTCTTCGCTAATAAGAACTGAATGTAGCTTTCATGAATTTAGATGAAAATTATGAAAAAAGTGTCATGATTTACAACTGCAAGTGTTTGTAGGTTTGCAGGTCGACACGAGTAACGGTGGAAACTTACTATTTAATCACCACACCACCCGACGTGTCCACACAAGATGCGAACCGTGCACATACGTAACACGCAGCACGACGAACATCAGCAGGAAGTTTGGTCAGATTTGGTCTATCACAGGGATGAGCAACCTTTTTTTACTACGGGCCAACTAGAAATTTAAAAATTTCCTGCGGGCCGCATACGAAATTTATTAAAATATGAACACAAGATGATAAACACAAATTATCTATTTATTAACAAAATAACAAAGTTATTTTAAAAAAAATACACAAATGACACATATAATAGAAATGCTAGGTATAAAAAAACAGTCAAAGATAATTATTATGGGGAAAAAATCATAAACAAATTTTAATGAGAAGTTTGGCATTGCTTCTTTGCAACCAATTGCTCTATATTGCTCTTATTTATGCTTTAAAATATATATGTATCTTTTGTAATTTAATGGCCTTTTTTGAAATTTGACAGACAAAAGCTTTGACGGGCCGCACGAAAAAGTACGCCGGGCCGCGGGTTGCTCATCCCTGGTCTATCAGATCTAAGGTTTGTTCGTTTGTGTTGCACCAGACTTGTCCAGGACAAGAGCAGCTGACGTCACTATATAAGATAGCATTGGTGGGGGAAGCTGTGGTGTAGTTCAGTGTAGGTTGGGCAACACAAACGAACACACCTCTAGTTTTTGAGATACGCTATATTGGCCTCTTTTACTATAAAATATCTTATTTCTTAACTGGTGTGTTTTTCACGTTATTACTGTTACTATTTGTTCCAACTGCCAGCTACAAACACAAAAGAGACAAAGTAAGGTATTTATTTCACAAAGTAGATAAATATACATTCATCACTTATCACTTAAAATGTTCTTTTGTACGACTTTCTAGCATGGAGTTTACCAGAACAGTCTTTCTGAAGACTCCAACAGTAGTAGGCCATCATGTGGCAATCTTATCTTCCTTGATATCTATCTACCATAGTTTTATGTCCTGATGGAATCTTTCCCCCGGTTCTTCACTAAAATCACCTAGGTTTTCTGGTAAGTGGTCATAATACAACCGAGAATATTAAAGTTGGAAAGCATATTTTCCACTAATTCTCTGCCTTATGATTTCCAAGAAAATTTTGTGCTACTTGAATAAATGAACACCAAGAATTAGATTCAACCTCGTTCATTGATGCGGTTGGATTGGATTGTGGATCTTCAGTAGCCTTATCTAAGGACCATCAAATATTCTAACTTTCAGTTCTTCAGAGTTAATCCCAGGAAATTTACGTGTCAAGTAGCCTACACAAAGTCCATCTCGATTTAAAGCCTTCAAAAATTGCTACATAAGCCCAAACTTGATATGCAAGGGTGGAAATATAATTTTCTCTCTCGCAACCAAAGGTTCGTTGACAACGTTTTGTTTTTCTTGAATTATGACATTTCTTAATGGAAATCACCCAATTTCTGTTAACCCAGTGCTTATCCTTAGCTCTTCTGTCCCAAAGTCATAAAAAACAAGGATATTTTGTATATCCACTTTGCTGTCCAAGGAGGAAGTTTACCGTTTTTTGATAAAAAACTAAAATCAATTAATCTGTATCTCAAAAACTAGAGCTGCTACGAAAAAGAGTCAGGTATTTTTGGAATCAGCACATCAAAAATATCCAAAATCAGTTCTTACTTTTCCGGCACCAAGAAGGGCAGTGTAATAAGACGATAAGATATTCGCACAAAAATCAATTTCTATCTGTCCAAGAATCATGTAAAAACTGCTGGACATATTTTCACGTAAATTGGTTCGACGAAAACCTAATTTTGTTTAACTAAAGCCTCATTCAATAATTAAAAATAACTTGAGACAACTTAAGAAAATAAAAATTCAGTTCAAGTATAGATAATCAAAAAATGCTATCTAAAAGTTTTACACTTTTATCCTCTACTTACACGGTACTTTAAATTCTTTAATGCATTTTAATGCTTTTTCCTGTACGAAAAGTTAATCTTCTACATAGTCAATAAGTCACTGATAATTTACTGAAGTGTTTTCCAGTACGTGAACGGTTTAAAATGGTAAATAGTTCTTGCATCATATATCATGACTTAGTTTTAGTCGGTAACAACAAACTAGCGATTCGATTTTATAATTTGCCACGCTAGCACTAAAAATACATTTAATCTAATCATAAAAAGCTAAGTTTCGAAAAATAAACATTTGCATTGCTAACAATCACGTTTTCATGATTTTCAGTTTGTACGGACTAGAAATAATGAGACGCATGACAAAAACTAAGAGCACATACATAAGTGTCATTTTTGTAAAAATGAGTAAAAAGAACAAAACAATATAAAGATCAAATTATTTTACTAAAACGTTTGCTTTGTTATGCAAAATGTTTCTCCTGTATTTCAAGTGTCTTACACATAAATTTACGTAAAATGTAACATGTTACAGGTGCTTCAAAATTCTTTCTTTTAAAAAATTGTCGGTAAACGTAAAAAACGTTTTCTAGTACCTATTATACCTAATCTTGCCCTAAATACTGTTACATAGTTTTCAGGGAAATTCCGCAAATTGATTCAAGTTATTTTAATTACCTTTTAGTACTGGGGACTGAACTGGACTTTTAGTAATTGGGACAAATGTAACATTTGAAATTAAAACGCCTCTTTGAAACTAAAGATTGATGTGAAGTGTGAATTTTCACACATTTCAGGGTTTTGTAGTAATTTAATAAGTGTAAGAAACCGACCTCATTAGCGCAGTGGTAGCGGCCCTGCTTCTCGTGCTAAAGGCCCCGGGTTCGAATCCCGGCCAGGGCATGGATATTTGTATTTGTCCTTTTCACCTCATCCTCATTTAAAATAAATAAAAAATAAAAAAAAACATCATATCATAAATATATCACCGCTCCCAAACCGGATTAGGTCACCGTGAGAGTTGTAAGCCTGAAACTCGTGCCCAACATAAAAGTAGCAGTACGGTAGTGAAAACTACGGCTCGGTGAGACTAATGTGGGACGTTTATAGGCTGAAGATGATGAAGAAACCAACATAATACTGAATGTCTACGAATATTTTGTTCTATTAACAATGTGTTGGTGTGGTATTCAAAACTCGGTCTTCAGCTGTTAATTTTTTTTTTTTATTATATTTTTAATTTCCTAAATCGACACACACTATCTTAGCCATAAATACAAAAAAAACCTTAACATTATTAGCCATGAATTAAAAAATAATAATTTTATCAAAAACACAAAAACTGCCATACTTTTCAAAAACAAAATATGATCAAAAATTCCTCTCGTACGTTTCTGGCTCAGATCAATGTACATTAGCTATAATTTTTTCAGATTTTTAGTTTAACCCCTTTGGGTAAAAGGGTGCGGGATACGAACTTTTTTAGCACATTTTTAGCTAAAATCGAGTTAAAAAAAAACGAATTTCAAAAATCTATCTATCTTTCCTGAATCTACGTCTTAAGAGCATTTTTTTGATACCACACAATAACCTTTATAAAATATTTTTTTTATCAATGACAAAAAAAAAACATTTTTCGAAATTTTTATCTGATCGAAAATTCTTGTTGAACTATTCCGGTTCCTATCAATGTTCAGTATGGAGATTTTTTCTGATTTTAGATCAACCTCTCTAGGAGATAGGGTGGGAGACAAAAGTTTTTTGACACATTTTTGGAGCAAATAACAACAAAAAAAAAAAATTATATTTCAACAATAGAAATTTGCGTATTGATTCGCGCATTAAGAGGTTTCATCTGATAATCCAATTAAATTTTTAAAAAAATATTTATTTTTTATATTAAATACATATTTGAACTCTCAGTATTTTTCCTATATGTGGATCAAAGTGTTGTCTAAGCTTGCCAAATTTCAACTTTCTATGTTCAGCCGTTTGGCTACAATTTCTACCTTACAGACAGACACGTGAGTGACGTTATAAGGCAGTGGTTCCCAAACTATTTCGGTTCCTGGCGCCCTTTATGTATCAGAATTTTTCCGCGGCGCCCCAAGTCAAAACATTGATCTAACTAACCCAGTTGGAGTAATATTGGAACGTATTCGCGGCGCACAGTTTGGGAATCGTTGTTATAATGGTTTTTTTGTGGTCATACCTACAAAACCCTAAAAATGTTAAAATCTAATTACTTACGTAATTTATCACCAGAGAGCAGCATACGTTATATTATGTGATTCAGTGTAAATAATGGTAATACGATATTTATGCAAATAACATAAAAATAAAAGTTCTAAGTAAATTTTATATTCCCAGCTTCGAGTTGCATAAATTCAAAGGCGAATAATTAAGGGATTTTATATTTTATTTACTACGCTGTATATGTTTAATGCGCATATTTATTATTAGAACTAAACCTATTCCGTAGTTAAGGCGGCCAATTTCTCTTGGTCTAAACAACTATACCATGGGACAAATAAGTGTTTGTACCTTGGGACAAATAAGTGTTTGTATCTTGGGACAAATAAGTGTTTACACCTTGGAACTTTTATAAATTTATAATATGGGACTGATAATATTTCGTTAATAAACGTGGCTAAACATTTAGTAGAAAATCGTGTTGAAGTCGATAGTTAAAGAACTGAACCATTTATTTTTGCTGGTCACCACTGAAGCTGTAATGCGAAGACTGCGCAGCAGTAACTTCAAGCAATATACCAAACTGTATTCCTCCTGGTTATTGGTTGATTGGCTCTTAGCTATTTACTTAATTATTTTTGTTTTTATTCACGCTGAGTGCTATAGCACAATTATTAATATTAGAATAGATTAATCGGTAACGTTTATGTATAGTAATCTGATGACCACCGTTTAAATTCCCAAATATACTTTTTACCGACCGCCAACATATATAAGGGAGGTATTCTGATCATACCGATTTTGACATTTGGAGATTTCGATGGATCTCCACGAATTAAGGTCCCTACATAACGTTTTGACTATTTTTAGCATGATGTCTGTCGGTCTGTCTGTCCGTCCGTCCGTCTGTCTGTCCGTCTGTCCGTCTGTCCGTCTGTCCGTCTGTCCGTCTGTCCGTCTGTCCGTCTGTCCGTCTGTCCGTCTGTCCGTCTGTCCGTCTGTCCGTCTGTCCGTCTGTCCGTCTGTCCGTCTGTCCGTCTGTCCGTCTGTCCGTCTGTCCGTCTGTCCGTCTGTCCGTCTGTCCGTCTGTCCGTCTGTCCGTCTGTCCGTCTGTCCGTCTGTCCGTCTGTCCGTCCGTCCGTTTGTCTGTCTGTGTACACGTGCAGAGCAAATTCGACTAGAAGAATTTTTATGAAACTGCATATTTAAGCTTTTGATATCAATGGCACGAGTTAATCAACTTTTGGTAAAAATCGTTTGACAAGAAATGGGAGTTTACTCGTGTCGATTTTAAGATTTTTGCGAATATTTAGCAACAAAAATATTTCGAAAAAAATTATTTAACAAAAGTTGCTATAAATGAAATAACTAATAACTTTTACTTGAGAGGTTCTTTGATTAAACGAAAAATTTCGAAAATTTTTTTCTTACTTAAGTCTCAATTTTTTCATACTTACATGTAACGTTTCCATGGTCATGATAATTGATATCTCTGTTAGAAAATATTAGGCCAAGTTATTTCTACTCTGCTGCTAGAATGTATTTTATACAAGTAATTTATGATGGCGGTCGGTCCTGTGGTGGCCACAGCTGATTTTTTTGTTTATTAAATAATATTTTATTTTATAGTTATTTTATCAAATCAAAAAAGTTCATGAAGTATTTGTTTAAATTTATCCTGCTAAACCTAATAGCTAATGCTTGTCGTATCTTGTTTTCGGTCTGTTTGTTCTGTACTTCTTCGATCTATATCAGATCAATATCTAATGTTTTTATATTAAAACCATTCATATATCATGCAAATTTGCCCTGATATTATAGTTTAAACAAATAACTTCCGCGTCAGTAGATATATGTCAACTTTAGTGATTCAGGCGCTTGATTAGTTTCATGACAAGGGCATACACTGCACTATTTGCTAGTCAGATTGTTAGTTTAAGTCGATAATGTCTGTATTCAACAGAATTGAACTTCACCGTCAAAGTCCATGCACAGATATAATTAAAGTAATACCTTGGCTAATGAATGACTTTGCAACGAATATTTTTTGACGTAGAAAATATCGTTTCGGGGTACTGGGTCCCTCGGTAAAATCCGTGTGTCCCAAAAAAATGTTAATCAGATTTTCTTCAATAATTTCAAAACTATAAAAACTAGCAACAATATAAAAGCTGAGTTGGAAAGAGGAGGGTCCAAAGAGTCTGAAATAGAATTCAAGGTAAATGCCGCAATAGTAAGCGACGAGCGTGTCCGCCGTTTTGTGGTCAAATCAGCGCTCGCGCGCTTGTTAAAAATAGTATAACTCGGGACTTCAACCTGACAGCACGTAGCGCAAGCTGTTATTTGTTTTGTCTACGCAGGATTACACTGCAAATCTCAAGTGAGTACTAGTACTCATTTAAAGTGCGTACATTGCTTGTCCTCGTTTTTACTCACGTACAAGTGAGTACTTTTGTACGCACTTTAAATGAGTACTAGTACTCACTTAAAGTGAGTACTAGTACGCGTTTTAAATGGGTAGTGGAAAGGAATAGAGGGTAGTAATACGCACTTATAGTGCGTACATAGGTATAAAACTCTTTTCTTGAGTGACGTCACAATAAAGCTTTAAAATTCAGGAAAAGTAAAAATGTTGATTGAACATCAGAAAAATAGTTTTTAAATTATTATAATCAATAATTTATACACTTTTTTGCCAATTTTCAATGCAATCCTTTTCCAGAATTTATGAAGCTTCATATTTTTCTGTAAATAATAAAATGCGATTATTATTATTTCTTGAATATATATATTTAAAAAAATTTCAAACCTTTCAGATATTACAACTAAAATAATCATAATGATTAAGTATAAGTATGAACTTAGTTATCATCTAAAATTCAATAAATTATTCTAAACAATTTCTACGAATAATAGAAGATAAAAATTATGATTTTCTCCTTAGTTACATTTTGAAACGTATTATTTTAGTATCTAAAATATAATGTAATTGTCTCGGTAATTATGTCGTATAATAGAATCAATGTTAAATCTTTAAACATATCTAGAAGGTACCTGAATTAATCTGAGCGCATTTATTCCTAAAATAATGCAATCATCACATGTGCTATTATTATATCGCATTTAAATTAAAACTGCATATTTGTATAACTAACTTTGAGACTTCCGAACCTTCTTAAACAAAAACTGTGCAAAAATAAATTCTGGCTTCAGCAGCCTCTCAATGCTACATTTCACTTTATTATTGTTATTTTTCACTTTTACTTTAAATTCACTTATAATCAGCAGATACTTTGGCACTTTTTTTTTAATTTTTAATTGTCTAATAAACGTTAATATTGTACTATTATTTGGTTGTTTAGTTTTAAAGAGCTTATATGACAGGAAATTTAATATGTTAGGTTAGGTTACTCACATATAACGCGTATTAAAAGTACGCATTTAAAATGAGTATTAGTACTCACATATAACGCGTAGTTTCAGTTCCGCTTTAGAAGTGAGTACTTGTACTCGTTTTACGTGAGTATTTTGAAGTACTCATTTATAACGAGTACTAGTACTCACTTCAAGTGCGTACACTTATCTCCTTCTTCAAAGTGAGTACAAGTACGCACTTTAAATGAGTAATATAAAAAGTACTCATTTAAAAGGAGTACTATTACTCACTAAGATTTGCAGTGTATCGATATCTATAATAATATTTGAAGAAAACTTGATTATACAGCCGAAATAAAATAAATAAATCTCTCTAAACCTAAACTCTGCGTATTAACTCATTTATAACACCCACCCAACAGACACGCGATCTTTTCTACGCCCAAAAGACCTGTGGCCATAGTTTTGACACAACCCCTGCTCTATTTTTCGTAAGATTTTTGCCGCGATTATTTTTAAATGCAATGTAAGAGCACAAATTATCCAAATCCGGGGCTAGGTTGTTGTAGAGCAGCGTTTCTCAACCGGGGGGCCGTGAAGGCTTCATCGGGGGGCCGCGAAGTCATACAAGATCGAAACATGAAAATATAATAAAAATTCACTCAATCTTACAATATATAGATTTGATTCATATTTATAAATACGATTATCTTATATTGATATTCATAAAAATATACCTTTCACAACATAAATAAAATAAATATTCTATTTATTTTTATACTTAATATAATTATTTTGACAACTAATTTAAACTACAGGCTATTTCAAATGTTTAAGTTGTCACTAGCTAACTTTATAATTAGTAAATGGGCTTTTACTAAACAAAATTATGAAAAACTTCATTTAATCGATAAAAATTACTATATTTGACAATCTAGTTCCGCTTTAACAAAAGACACAGACTATAAGTAGACTATATCAAGGTCAGATAAATTGTATGTGTCGGTTAATGGGTTTCTCTGACAATGGTTCGCGTTGGAGGTACTTCAAGTATTTTAAGTTGTGCGTTGAAGTAGGTACCATTTGAAAGTGCAATATTTGTTATTATATATTTTTTTAATTGCTCTCCGAACTACAGGTAACTTAAGAGTAAGGATGCGAATGTGTTTAAATTAAAATGAAAGGTACTTTGAACACTTGTAAATAAAAATATTTTACTTTCAAGTCGTTTTAGGGAATATAATTGTCATTTAAAAATATCACAGTTTTTTTGTCAACCGTAAAAGACATTAAAAAAATATCTAAGGAAAAGTTGTTGAAAAGCTCTATCCAAAGATATCCAATATGACATACGTTCCCATTTAAAAATTAGAAATTGTCCTTGATATTCTGTAATTCCGTTTTTTCCGGAAAATTTCAATACTACCATTCAATTTTGTGGATAAATTTTAGTTCAAAATTTTTGACGTGTGAGCAACGTCCCATTTGCGAAAAAACTCGTGTTCCCATTATCTTGATTCACCATATATATATATATATATATATATATATATATAGGGGGCCGCAGGCAATATATATATAATTCGGGGGGTCCCAGGCCATAAAAGGTTGAGGAGCACTGTTGTAGAGCTTGCACATTCTGTCCAGGCTGGAGTTGAGTTTGTAAGATTTTCGTAAAATTTCGTAACTTCTGAAGTTGACAGACTGCCTTTTTATGAAACCCAATCGGGTCTATTCTGTATCAGTTAGTAAAATTCAAAATAAGTTGAATTTAAAACATTTTTAACCATAATTTTTAACCAAATATTTTTAACCATAAAAGATACTAAAAAAAATATAGATGTCAAGCCGATGATTGTTTTTATGTTTTTTTTTAGTATCTTTTATGGTTAAAAATATTTGGTTAAAAATTATGGTTAAAAAGTAACATTTTAACTAGTCGTTAAAATTTTAATCTTGTTTTTTATTTTGTATCTCAGGTTATAACTCAAGCGTTAAGTTCTAACTTTTTAACCTTATGGTTAAAAGTATGTTGTGAAATTATTTACAAGGGAACTTATTTTACTTGTGTTAGTGTGGATTTAATGTAAACAAGTGTTATGGTTGAATCGTGAATGAACAACGTTTAAATATAAAAAATCTATATTGCAGAAATCTACAATATTTATACATAAATAATTATGGGTGCAGAAGTAAATAATATAATAATATAATTACCGTAACATGCAAATGTATCAATATTTTTTCTTTCTTCTATATTAAGATATTTTTATTTTCAGGTTATATTTACCTTATTTTTATTTTTAAATAAACAGAAAAATCTAAATTTGTAAGTGTATCATAATTTTAAAGTTTTAAATATTTAATTGCAATATATCGGGAAATCTTTTGGGTTTTCTCTAATTTTCAAAAAAACAACATTTGTAAAACGAGATATTCCGTAGAAGTTTTAGACAAAGAAAATATTTTAAAATGTTTCTTGAGGTAAATTAAAAAGATCACTCATATCATTTGCTTTTGTTTAGTTCGAACTGATCCTCTGAAAAGCATTTGTATATATTTTTTATTTACCTATATTCATTTTTCACTTATTAACTTTTTTTGTTCAAGCAATAATTGGTTTAAAATAAACAGACTTGCCACGATTAATTTTAAAAATGGACTTTTTCCGGCTATTTGAAGATTAGAGGTTAGAATTACAGCTGGTTAAAATGTTAACGCCATGTATTCGGCTGGAGTTAAAATTCCAAATATAACCTACTGAATTAATGACATTGAAGTTAAAATTTTAATGGGTGCGTTTTGTTGGTGGCTGGTTAGAATTACTAGAATTGATGCGCAAGAAAACGACAATTTTGATCGTGAAGTAAATAAACATGGAATGACATTTGCATGGAGGTTATGTCATATGGTTGTAGAACAAATAACTAACATATTTCACTTAAATGGATAATCTAAATAATAAATGCTGAATAAGAAAAAATATAATTGAAGCAAATATTCTAGAACGTAATGTTTTAGAACGAGTAATTGAATTGTACATGCATTTTAAGTTTAGATTTAACAATACTATATTAAAATCATATAGGTATATATTTATTTTAGGACACAAAATGAGAAAATACCTAAAAGTAAAAATTATTTTGAAGCAGTAATACCAAGATTTAATTATAATACATTTAAGAACCAAATGAAAAGAACTGCATTCAAATATTACTTTTCATCCCCACCACACTTATTCATTCCAGTCGTTCGACCTCAATTCATCGAATGAGTAGAATGAATAGAATGAGAATACAGTCGCAACAAAACGCGTATTCTGATTAAACCGAAACCAGAATTGGCACAACAAAACGCACCCAATGCCATAGAGTTACAGAATAACAAAATATTGTAAAGCGTGGTTAAAATTTTATAACTTGAGCTTAATTTTTAACTTTTTAAGTTACTGATAATTGTGTTTAGGTGGGTAGTAAAATTAAGGTCGCTACTAAATTAGACGCCCAACAAAATAATATTTAATTAATAATGGTGGCAATATTGTTTTGCACCTGAGCTGTCAAAAATCCAGGAACGATCCTGTCTGTGGTGTACATTTGTACACCTATATTGATCTATATTGATAAAAAAAAAATTGTACCCCTCTAAATTTTCCTGGTGCCCACTGCACTTTCTGGAATATAACAAGTGTATTATTTTAAATATTCCTTTATTATATTTTCTTATTGGTGAGACACATGAATTTATTCGTCGAGCCGTCGGATGTCGAACCCTGCTTTTGACACTTGGATTAAATTGTTGTTCAGCAATGATTGGATTGCAAAAAATGTTACTCCACTTTCTTTGTCTCACGTCCCCATTAAAAGCGTTCTGTATTTTATTCATCTTAGTTGCTATATTTTATTTCATTAGAGAACATCACTTGAACACGTGTTCAGTATTTAAGTAGATACTTTGCATATTGTGCCTTTAATGAACAATTTGACAAATTGTCTAGATTTTAAATGTTTTATAGCTGTTTTCTTGTTTTAGTAATGTTGGAAGTTTTTTATTTTATTGTTTAATAAACTTGAGACTGAAGATGACAGGATTTCCCAGTCGAAACGCTCATAGGATTATTTAATTTAATAAATTTGACGAATAAATAAGACCTTTATTTCTGCTTATATATACAGTTTTGTTTGAAACAGGGCACCCCGAAAATCTCCTTTATTTGTAATGATACAAAAAATCTTCAGAACAAAAGTTAAACTAGACAAAAAGACCCATCTAAAAGTTACTATAAGAATTCTGAGGCACTTCCGGTTTCACCGGAAATGATGTCAACTTTTGATCTAGCATAGGAAATCGATAATTTTATATTTTTTCCTAAAAGTACATTAAATTAGCTTTACAATGACACCAAAAAGTCATATTTTTATGTTAACCATTTCAAAATGGCGACCATTTATTTACAAAATAATAATTAACATAAGTTTTACAAAATTAAACGTAGAAAGCTTTGAAAACAATAAAAAAAGAAACAAAATATCTCTAAAATAAACTTTTATAAGAATGAGAAAATGTGTGGACAATAATGGTGGTTTGATCGAACATTTGTAATGCAATGATTTGGTGGCGCCCCATGTTGAGCGCCAGAATGTAACGAGGCTACTAATTACTTCCGTGCATATAAATAAACTTAACAATAGACGAATTAATTTTATGATGATTTAGTACAAATCTACACAAAACAATAATATAAACAGTTCTTTTGTTTAACGCACTGCCTTCTAGTATTGCTTATGGCAGTGTTTCCCAACCGCCGGTCCGTGAGATTTTTTTGCCAGTCCGCGAGATTTTGTTACAAAATCTCTGGGTTTGTAGTTTGGAGGGGAGGACCTTTTCTTTTTTTTGCTCATCACTTACATTTTGGATGTAAAGACCTTTTTTTGGGCATCACTTACATTTTAGAGGTGAAGACCTTTTTCTTTGCTCATCACTTCTAACAATTTGACGATACGCATTACTGTCTAAACTTTCCAGTCCGCAAATTGTTTCTAGGTCACTTGCTCCGCCATGAAAAAAGGTTGGAAAACGCTGGCTTATGGCATTATCAAATCATGCGTTGTGCTACACCACAACATTTTAAAATTTCCCGGTATGTATATAACAAAAACCGTATGAAGTATTAAGGATTTCTCCGTAAATAATATTAAGGAGGTAAATTTGTTTGTTTAATTAGTTAATTAGTTCGGCTAAATGTAGAAATACCATAGGTGAACTCTAGTGAGTAATTTTATAAACAAGTTTTAAACGTTAAATCTTTTTACGTCGCAAAACCAAAACAATTAAAATTTTTGCAATGTACATAATCAAAGAACTGAAGTCTTTTTCTAATTTCTTAATATGACCTAATTACATTGCACTGTAATTTTATTTACTGCAATTTAAATCTAGATTGCAATTTAGGAGCGGTTAATCGAATTAAAAAAGGTTTGTTTTACCTTTTAGGTCTAATATATGGGTAAAATTAACTTCCAACATAAATAGTAGTTCATTATCTGGTAAACCACATTTACCAATAATTTATTCTCACAAGCCATTTATTTAAATTTAATTCTCTGTGATTAATGATCCTTGTGTTAAACTCTTTTAAAGCTTTATTCATTTATCTAATCTGGAATTAAAAGTTAGTGTACAGCATAATCTTTATAATCCGGAATTAGTTAATAGTGGAGTTATATTACTACAGTGTTTAATATAAGATTTTATGTCAACTACTACCGTGGCTTAGAAGTAATTTTATATACTTAAGTCCCGAATTTCCACGGTTTGTAACCAGAGAGTAATTTATGAGTATTGTTTGTGTTGTTTTTAAATGCTGTACACTGGGTGGTGAAAGGTATGGGGAAGTTCTGAGTCCACTACTATCCATCATTTTAATGAATGAGTTTGTAAAAGAAATTAATATGCAGGGTGTTTTTGTGAGCTTTGTGTCATTTTTAGGGTTTTGTAGGTATGACCAAAAAACCCTTATACCGTCATTTTGTCGTCTGTCTGTCTGTCTGTCTGTCTGTCTGTCTGTCTGTCTGTCTGTCTGTCTGTCTGTCTGTCTGTCTGTCTGTCTGTCTGTTCGGTAAAAATTGTAGCCAAACGGCTAAACCTAGAGAGTTGAAATTTGGCATGCTAGTACAACTTTTTGACCCGCACATAGGAAAAATACTAAAACATCTAAAAAGCATATCCCCCTAAAAATATAAACAAATATGTGCTCATCGAAAAAAAAATATTTTTTTTAAATTCTGAGTAGGGTATCAACTGAAAGCCCTTAGTACGTGGATTAACGATCAAAATTTTATTTTTGCAAAATAAATTATTTTGACGCGGTTTTTGCCAAAATAGTGCAAAAAAAATTTTGTCCCACACCCTGTAGCCCAGATGGTTTAAACTAAAAATGTGAAAAAATTCTAAGTAATGTATATTGGTGTGAACCGGAATAGTACAACAGGAATTTTTGATCAGATTATGTTTTCGGAAAATAATGAATTTTTTGTGTTTTTAACTAAAATATGTTAAATATTTAATTCGCTATGTAACCAAGTTGAGACGTCAGCGCTGATAGCGATGTGTGTTTAGTCATTGGAATTGTTAACAACAGTTAACTTGCAAACTAGAGTTCGAATCCTGTCAAATTTAATTTTTTTGTTTTTTTTTGCAGTTTTCTTTTGTTTAAATTATTTTGTAAAAATTCTAGCTATATTTTGGTAAATGTTGCATTTAATTTTTAAAAGCGTAAATTTAATAACCAGTGGGATGTGTTGAAATTATAATTTAATTCTGTTAGATGTATACGAAATCAGAGGGCGGGGCTAGTGATTTAAGTAACCAATAGAAGCCATAGGCGCAATTTTCAAAATCTTAATGAACCTTGCTATGTAAAAAAAATACTGCACATATTTAGAAACTTAAATAATGGTATTAGGCATACGAATTAAAATTCATAAAAAAATATTTTGACATAAAATTTGTTTTGGCATCCCAAATAATCATCATTCAGTTATTAAATACCTGCAAAACCCTGAAATGTGTGAAAATTCACACTTCACATCAATTTTTAAAATTATTCTTGGAATAACAATTGAAAATAGCAGGGTCGTGTATAGGAGTAGCTAACATCCTCAAATATTTCAATGTAAACAAACACACTTCATTTTTTGACACACAAAGATAGCGTGAAGACTGTATTGGGTCACAGGATCAGTTTTCAACCACTCCTGGCCTTTACACACAGCTTAAGTCTCTTCGGCCATCAGGGTCGCCGAGAGACAGAGAAAGCCGGTAGAAATTACTGACTATTTTTTTACAAATCACTATTCAATTTTATTATTTGTGACTTTTTTCTTTAATTTCTTTGTCGGCATTTCGTCGGCTGAAAATAATACGGTTGTATGTCGAAGTGTATTACATTTGAGAAAACAAGCTTCAAAAATTTTGACATGGAAAAAACCAATATAAGATTACAATACAAGGAAGAAATTTTTTTAATAACTATATATTGATATGTTATTGTCATTAACGCATTATTTTGAAAAAAAAAACTTTTGAATAATTCCATTTTAACAATTTGAAAAATGAACATACAACTTTGTGATTAAGAAAAACACGAAACTTAGTACCTTAACGTTACATACAGCTTTGTAGTTCAAAGTAATATCGGGAGGAAATTCAGTTTATAGGTAAAGCTTCAGTTTTTAGGTTTCTGAAAATTGTTAAAAAGGTACCAAAAAAGGTAAAAGAAATGTTAGACACGTATTAAATTTTTATTTGATTAAATAACACAAATTAAACAATATGCTTGCAAAATAATAACAATTTAAACATTAATCTTACAAAAAATTAAGATAAATTAAGATAATTTGAACTGAAACTGAAACATTCGAAATAAAAAAAAATAAACGAAATAAATTGTCCTTTTATTATTTTCTTGAGATTTACTTTCTTGGCCATATTGTTTCATAATAAGATTTATCCATAGTAGGCATCCAATACAGCATATATTTTAAAGAGATTACCTTGTTTTCTGGTAACGGATTTTTATTTGTAGAAACCTTAATGTCTCTAAATATATTTAACAAATCTTCAAGACCTTGTTTTATTCTTTTTAATATTTTTTGTAACCCAGGTGCCCGAAAAAAATGTTTTATATTCAACATAAAAGATGTTGTATGTCAAACATACAACCATAAATTATGAATTAAAAAAAAAAAAAACAATTAAAATACAAGGGTGTATGTTTTAACATAATACTATGTTTTGTAAGTTTTTTATTTTTTAAGACATACAACTATGGTTTTCTGCTTTTTTCTCCGACACCGGTAATGTTATATTTTGAAATTATTGGAACAAGTACGTGACATACAACTCTATAGTATTGAAAAGTGCATTTGACAAAAAATGTCACATACAACCTTATTATTTTCAGCCGACGATTTGTAATAGGTAATAATAATTGAAATTATAGTGTTTATATATCCGGATGTTAGACTCGATTTGACTGTGCATTTTGTAAATGTATTTAACTGTCAGCAGTTATCAGAATTTTGAGACCCTTTGTCGTGTTTCTGTTGGTAGCTTTCAGTGGGCAATGGGTACGTCACGTAAACGTCTCGTAAAAATATATTACTTAATTATTTACTTAATCCTGAAGCCTTTCTACCTTACAGAGTAAGGCTATAGTCGAGTTACTTATTTTCTGGTGTTGTTCTCCATAGTTCTTTCCATCGTGTTCTGTCCTTTGTATATTTTCTTATCTCTTCCCACTTTACGCCTCTCTTCGTTGCAGCTTCTTTTGTTTCTTGGTGCTATGTTTTTCTTGGACTGGTATAACTTTCTTCATTGTTCTTGCTTAAAAACTTTTTTTACTATTTTGTCTTCACTCATTCTGTGTATATGTCCCAGCCATCTTAACTGTCCTTCTTCTATTATAGTCTCCACTGGTTTTGTGTCCAGATTTTCTCTAAATAATTCATTTCTTATTCTGTCCAATTTTGTTTTACCTTCAATCTTCCTTAAAAATCTCATTTCGGAGCATCTTATTTTGGTCCTGTGCGTCTCTATAGTGGTCCAGGATTCTGAGGCGTACATCCAAATCGGCACTGTCACTTTTTTGAAGATCTCTACCTTGATTTTGTTTGGTATTTCCTTTTTAGTTAGAATCGATGCTTTGATGCTGTTGAACAATCTTCCTGCTGCGCCTACTCTTTCCATAATTTCTTCATCCATTTTTCCATCTTCCGAGAAAACTGTTGAAAACCTATTTATTTGAATTTTCCTACCTGTTCTATTATCTTGTCATCTATTTTTATTTTGTGTTGCATTTTTGTCCTGCTTATTGCCATTGTTTTTGTCTTTTGTGTGCTAATTTTCATATTTATTTTCATCAATTCTTTATTGTATTGGTTCAAGTTGTTTTGTAGTTCGTCCTCGTTCCTTGCTATTATAACCATGTCATCTGCATAGCAAAGTTCTACTTTCACATTTTCCATTTTCCAGTAGCCCACAGAGTATTCTTTAATATTTTGTCTTACTTGTTTCATGGTGTCTTCTAGTACCAGTGAGAACAATAGCGGACTAAGTGCACATGCTTGTCTGAGTAGGTTTTCAGTTATAAAAGATCTCGATACTTCATTTCGTGTTCTGACATAATTCTTGCCATGGTAAATGCCTCTGCTTTTAAGTTTCGTCCATTTACATCGTTATATTAGAAAATATTCTATATACGCGCATTTTTTTATTATGCCATTGGGCCCCTAATTATCGTTTTCCGGATATGGAGCGAAATAATTGTATTTCCTGGCCTCGCTCTCGGAGCATCTGGTTGCCACACGTCAGTAAAATTACGAAGGGTTTCCACAGAAAAAGCCTCATGAGGAAGCGCATCAGACTAGAGATTTAGGCTGTCTCTTATTGCAGGTCCAAAAGCACAGACCAAAATTTGTAATCCACGGGGTTGATGTTAGAACTGTTAGAAGGCCAATCAGTAGGAAAAATGGAGTCCAGTCATCGCTTTCAAACCACTGCTGCGCAGTCTTCGCATTATGAACTTGTTCAGTTTTTTTACTATTAAGTTCAACACGGTTTTCTGTTAGACTTTGGCAGGCGATTTTACCCACTTCTCGTAACACTGAAGCTTAATGGTACTGTTATAGCTGCCGTAATATCGGCATATTGGATTCGTCGAAGATCTTTAGTAGACATTTTTTAAAAAATCATGACCTGCTACAAAATTTGATAACAGATATAAGACCATTTAGAATATTAGTATTTTTTGTTGAGAAATAAAATAATTTAAATCGTTTATTACTTTTAGGCAACTCTCATATAACAATTTTTTTATTAAAATTTGACGTCAACACTTGAAAATTTGACATTTTCTTTCAGGATACATATGTAGTATTTAAGTTTAAATATATATGTTTATTTTCTTGTTTCGATATATGCGTAATGAATTTTCTTGTCAAATTTATTGAATATCAATGTTAAGAAATGTCATGACAACAAATCAGGATTATGTACAAATATCTTTTCTGATATATATTTTTTTATTTTTTAGATTGATATATTTTGAAAGATTTAAATTTGATGAATTTTCATCTGACGTGTTCAGTTTCTTGTACATAAATAACTAAATATAAAGCACAGAGGCGTACCATGAAGTTTTTAGTAAAATTTGCAACAACGTTGAGTTATAGACAGCTTAATAGGGATTTTTTTGCTCTTGATCGGTTTTGAATCAGGTTTTGGTCGCAAATATTTAAAATTCTGAGAGCGGATTTAATTTGATTTTCTAAATATGTTTTATTTTATTTATTTATTATATTTTATTTTTTATTTTTATTTATTTTTTTTCTTCTATAAAATAAATTAAACCTTCAAAGGTTGCACAATCGCTATTAATTGTGACACCATTTGTTTCGGAAGCTTAAATAATTTTATTTTAATTTTTTTCAAATACTCTTTTCTTGGTAAAAATATGATTTTTGGTTTACTCTGTTGCATAAATTAATTTTAAATGAATTGAATAAATTTGCCATTATTCTATAACTTTTATGTTTTATTAACTGTTTTCATATTCCGTTTATTTTTTTGTATAACAGTCATTTTAGTTATAGAAACTAACTTTTTTTTAAAGAAACTACTAACTAATACGCACAAGTACCGGGAAAAATGATTAATATGATTTAAATACTTTATAACGAAGCATTATGTTGCGTACTTCACGCTGAGAGAGAAAGCGAATCCATCCTTATTACCTGGGGTGTGAAACAAGGTTACCCGTTTTGACCCTTGCTTTTCAACATCATTTTAGACTGGGTTACGAAATTCTCGCAAAACTTAAACACCGGAATAGTATGGGAAATGCAACATCGCCTGGAAGACTTAGACTACGCCGACGACATATGTATCCTAGCACACACCTTTGCAGACATCCAAGAAAAGGCTAACATTATAGCAGAGAGAGCAAAGCTTGTAGTACTAAAAATTAGTCCCCATAAAACTAAATTAATACGCAGGAACACCAACAACCAAAACATATTAAGAATCTATGGAGAAGACATTGTAAATGTGGACGAATTTTGTTATCTTGGTAGTATGATTGCAGCCGACGGTGGTTCCTCTACTGATGTAGAACTTCGTATCCGAAAGGCAAGACAAGCATTCGTCATGTTTAACACAGTTTGAAGATCACACCATATTACCAGGAACACAAAACTACGTATATTTGTAACCAACGTAAAATCCGTAATGCTATCCGTAGGCTATAATCACCAAACTGCAAGTATTCGTCAACAAATGCATGCGTAGGATCCTTAAAATAAGATGAACGGACAGGACCACTAATCAAGAGCTGTTAATGCGTTACAACCAAATTTCCATAGATAGCGAAATCAGGAGGAGCAAGTGAAACTGGATTGGCCATGTACTAAGAAGTGAGCCAAGCAATCTAGCAAGAATGGCGCTAGATTGGAATCCATAGGGGAAGCATAAAATCGGTCGCCCGAAATCTACCTGGAGAAGAAGTATCCGAGACTAAATTAAAACGGAAAATAAAACGTGGTGCGAAGTAAAAAGACTTTCAGCCAACAGAGCGATTTGTAGAAGCCCTATACTCCAACTAGGAGTGATGGAACTATATATAATACGCACAAGAAAAACAGTCATTAAAGATTCACTTTTTACATTCTCATTTGGATTTCTTCTCTGGAAACGGGGAGCGTTTCCAATAGTACAACAGGTAATAGAGCACCTATGTGTTTGCAGATTACTTAAAACTAATTACAAACAAAAATCAGCAGCCAAAATATTTTATAATTAATATTTTTTAATATTTTTATGGAACTTGTTTATTATATGAATAAATATTTAGTATATCTTTAATTGCTTATTTTGGGGTGATTTCAACCTCTTCTTAATTATAATTATATTAATTATTTATGTTAAACGTTAGTATCACAATTGTAGAATATTTAAGGTACATTTAGTAAAATGATTTCATCCAGCTGTATAATCCTCTTATTACAAGAGCTATTTTAAAACACGAATTATTCCAGATTCCGAATATAAATATTGGGTTCTTATTAAAAACGTTCATTTTCAGGAATATGAACTTAGTCATGCAAAATATTAACCTTAATTGTTAGTAAGTCTTTTACAAGATGACAAAATATGGTTCCGTTGGTTTCAAAGGGGAGAAATACAACGGCACAACAAAATATGTACATCGAACTACAAATGACAAAAATCAGTGTTGTGCTTACGTAATTATAACGATGAATGCCTTGACGACCAATTAGATTTTTTGAACGACAGAAGACGTCATTTGAATTACAAAAATTGTACTTGTGAAAACATGAACAGTAGTGGAACTTTGAGGCTTTGGTTGCAGGTTTGGTCAACCCCCAAAAATTCAACGAAAAAATATTTAATTTTAATAATAATCAACGCAGTATATGAGTTATAATATATAATTTATTAATAATATGTAAGGAGAAGTAGGGGAAAATAGGCAAAGTCATACCCCCTAATTTATTTTGCCTGTAAACTAATATGAATGCAACAACAACAAAAATAGAAATGCAGAAATTTCATTTCATATATTATCTACCAAAATATTACAACTAATAATGATATTTCAATATCTATAGCTGTTAAAATTGCAAAATAAAAAAACACTGCAAAAGTACGATTTACCCAACTGGGTAAATTTAACCAACCCTATGGTATAGAGTTGGTTAAATGTACCTGTCAATAAAAAACAAGAAAATAATCACAGGTTTTTTAATTTTTAATTAATTATTATAAAAAAATACAGATTATTTTCAAAAATTAGTATACAGTTCATTTTTATTTAATATATAAAAATATATATTGTAAATATTGTAAAAATCACAGATAGGTATTTGTTTACATAAAAAAAATAATTTTAAAATTTTTAGGTAAACATGGGATGAAAAATTAGAATTTTTATTTATAAATCGGCGCGTTTATTTTTTAATTCATAGTGCCTTTTAAATGTTAGCTTAGGAATGCCAAAATTACGGCATACCTCGTTAAGGCTTCATTTTTATAATAAGTATTTATTGCTTCTTGCATTGCTTCTTCAGTCCAGCAGATATTTTCTTTTTTGTTCCATTCTAAAAAAGAAGTGAGTTACTCATTATTGGTTATAGGTACATTTAAATTCGGTTGGGTAAATCGTACCGGTACAAAATAGCAAACTGTAAATAGGTACAATTTACCTAACACGTACTAGATTTTTAAAATATCTATTAAAATAACCTCAATCTGTTCACTAAAAAACATTTTTACAGTCATTAGATTTAAAAACTAATCGAAAAAAAGCACTACGAATTGAGTTAAATGCTTAAGAAAGGGTATAAATACTTACATCAAGCACCTGCTAAATCTTTATTGTCCAGTATCTCACTATACAGAGTTCGACCTATGGTGACATTGCTACTGTCAGCGTATTATACATGCAGCTTCTTAATTCAATACACAGACGGCTGAAATAATGTCTAGATTTGGCTAGAAAGTGGGTGGTACGATTTACTGAGTGGTACACAATAGCCAACTTTCCCCTATAAGTGTCGTAAGTTTTCAAGCATGAAAATAAATACTATACTATATCCTCCATTATATGTATGTTTGTTAAATAAAATTCTATTGTGTTTTAATGAATTACCAACACCCACTATTAAAAAATGTATTATTCATTATTCGTAATCAGTAAATATTCAAATATGAGGTGATAAAATTGACAACCTTAATTATAACTGTCATTTTAATATCATTCCCAAAAAAAATCTCCATTCAGGATCCACACATTAACAAAACAATCCATGTGCAAGTTGGACAGAGACAAGCGCTCACGGTTCGTGTAATGGGTTTTAATCCATCACTGAACTCTAATCATAATGTATATCCAAAACATGGCTGTATAGACGCGTATGCTAAACAAGATAACAACATATAGCATACATAAGCATATAATATCTACATTGTTAAATACAGGGTATTTTGAAGGAGAAGTTAATATTTTGATAGGCGATAATATAGAGCAGGGATCAAAACCTTTACCAAAATAATAAAATTTGAGGAATTGTAACGTTTATAGTCTTTCCTACTGAGGCAATTAGCTAGGACAATTCTAATTTTTCTGAATGAAAATTTCATGTCTGAACAAGTTTCGACCCTGAAATTTAGCAACGAAAAGCACGTGCGTTAGCACTACGATACACACGCAATAAAAAAAATTTGTCACGCAAAATTCAAAATAGAGATATTGGTATATGTGTTTTCCTCTTTGTTAAATATACAAACACCGGCAAATTTAAAGGAACAGACATAAAAATCTAAATATTTTCCCTGTAGTGTACATATTATTGATATCTCGCAGGTAATCTTTTTTTTTCCTTTTATTTATTGGCTTTAGCAGCTTTGGCTATTAGCCAGATATAAATAAATACATTGCAGGTTTTTAAAATTACATTTATAATTTGATATTTTCTGCTTTAATATAGTTATAAATAATTTCATAAATATCTAGAGAGTTAGTAGCAAGAAGTGTCAGAATATTGGTAGGTAAGTATATTTTTTGGAAAACTAAATTTTGTATGAATAAGTTACTATTGCGAAAATGCAGGGCCGGCGCTAGGATTTGCGAGGCCATGTGCGAGAAGAGTCGCGGGGCCTGCTGTTCAGATGCAAGTGAGGAGCAAAAAAAAAAGGTTCTCATATCCATGCGCGGGGCCTATTGTTAACTGCGGGGCCTGTTGTTCAAATCCAAGTGAGGAGCAAAAAAAAGGTCCTCATCTACATGCGCGGGTCCTGTTGTTCAGATCCAAGTTAGGAGCAAAAAAAAGGTTCTCATCTCCATGCGCGGGGCCTATTGTTGAACCGCGGGGCCTGTTGTTTACCGCGAGGCCATGTGCGGCTGCACATGCTGCACATGCCTCGCGCCGGACTTGCGAAAATGGATTGGGCATTCGAACAATAAATGGTTTGAATCGCTGACAGACAAATTATCACACGGACAGAAAGGAGACGAAACCATATTAATTCTATGCAGATGATATAGAGAGAAGGTGTGATTAAATCTAAGCCGGATAAAAATGGATATAAAAGATCTACTTTGTTGAGAAGAAAACCAACACTTTCTAGGAAGAAGAGGTTGAATTTGACCATAGTATGATCCTTTGAACTGTAGAGAATCTGTATTCTTGTTGCCATTGGTTGTAAAGGGTGTTTTTTTTTAGAGGTATAGAACTTTAAATTGCAATAAAACAACGATGGATTATTCGATTGACATGAATTTTTTTTTATTCGAAAGATAATCTTGTGGCATTACATTTTAAATATGATTTCTGGCATATGACCGCCACGGCTGGCTCGGATGTAGTCCAATCTGGACGTCCAATTTTCGATGACTTTTTCCAACATTTGTGGCCGTATATCGGCAATAACACGGCGAATGTTGTCTTCCAAATGGTCAAGCGTTTGTGGCTTATCCGTATAGACCAATGACTTTACATAGCCCCACAAAAAGTAGTCCAGCGGTGTTAAATCACAAGATCTTGGAGGCCAATTCACAGGTCCAAAACGTGAAATTAGGCGGTCACCAAACGTGTCTTTCAATAAATCGATTGTGGCACGAGCTGTGTGACATGTTGCGCCGTCTTGTTGGAACCACAGCTCCTGGACATCATGGCTGTTCAATTCAGGAATGAAAAAGTTAGTAATCATGGCTCTATACCGATCACCATTGACTGTAACGTCTTCCTCAATGCTACGCTCTACAGTACCAATAGCTTCTTCTGTACGCACCGTACGGCGTCTCTGGGGATGCGAGTTATCAATAAGAGTAAACATGGTGCGAAAACGTTCCATGGTTAATCGAATTAACTGCTCTGATGGACGATTTTGTCGACGATAAAATGGACGTAGTGCGCGATACGTATTCCGCACAGAACCATTATTTTCGAAATAAAATTGCACTATTTGCAAGCGTTGTTCAGGCGTGAGTCTATTCATGATGAATTGCCAAACCAAACTGAGAATAAATCACTTGACAGCTGTTAAATCGGTCGCCATCTTGAACAGTAATGCCAACTTAAAGTTCTATACCTCTAAAAAAAAACACCCGTTATATGGAAGATTTAAAGATTGACGTAATCTCATTACTGTTTTAGAGGAATATTTAAGAGGGAGCCATTTACAGCTGCTTCTTTGGCTAGAAGATCGACTTCGATGTTGGACTCAAAATCAGAATGGCCTTTAATCCAGCATATTTTAATAATTTTACCGCTGATCGTGAGACCGTTTAGACCTTTAATAATATCATAAATTAGTGAATAATTATTTTTCTCAAATCCAGAGCAACTCAATTTTTGGACGGCGCTTTTACAATCAGAAAAAAATAAAAATTCATTATGAAAGTGATTCTTTAAGTATTCTAAACTCAACTTTAAGGCCACCATTTCCGCATTGTAGATAAACATATTATCTGGGAGTTTAAATTTTAGGCTAAAATTGCGCTGGGGATCTAAAACGGCGCAACCTACGCCATTGGTTGATTTTGATCCGTCAGTATATATATGGTGTGCATTTGGCCATTTTAATTTTACCTTATCCAAAACTGATAGGTTGTTTTCCAGATAATTTGAGGAAGATATCTGTATCATGTTATGATCAGCTATGAAATAATTATTTGGTAGTGAAAACCGAAATGGGTAAAAAAACCATGGAATATTATGGCACGGAGTCGAAAGATGTTCTAAAGACTTAAAGAGCTTTCTATTATTAAGGGCATGTTTCTATTTTTCCAATAATTCGACGTTAGAACTTCTGTACAATACTGACCAATAGGTATAGGACTTTTGATCTGCACGATGAAGTATAAATGTTGCTGATAGAATTTTTCTGCCCAGTTCAAGTGGCATTACGTTTGATTCAGTTAATAATCCATTTGTAGGAGTTGAATGTAATGCTCCGATACAGCATCTGATTCCTTTATATTGAAAAAGGTAATCTTCTAGTACGATGTTTTTTGGACATCGTACATCGTTTTTTGGTCATACCTACAAAACCCTAAAAATCATAAAGGTCTGTAATGTTTAAATTCATTTAATTTTGGGGGTGTTGCAGCCCTGCAGCTCTTATGTACTAGCCGCCACTGTATGTCACTATTTATGAACTTTTCTATGACAATCCCAATTAATCATATAAACGTTAACCACTACTGTATTTCGCATTCAACATTTCTAATTAGTAGGTTTACATAAATTTAAAATAGAAACTGTATAGGTTGGAAACCAACATATATGCTGCATATGGGATGTCCCCTTTTCATTCACAAACTTTACACAGCTTTGTTACAAAATTTGAATGCAAAATGAAAGACCGTACTAAACCCTTCACATTTACAATTTAACTGTTTATATAATATGATACGTCGTATTCACATGTCATGATGTTAACCCTCTATTCTATAATGTTTCTAAGTTTAAAGCAAAACTTTAAATCCTTACAGTTGAACTATAATCACAATCATAGTGAGTGTGCATCCATTGGGATAATTGGACTGAAGCCCTATGGCGGTAATTTTGGTATTGTTTCAGAAGTAAAAACTCATAAATAAATTAAAAATAATTATCTAATTAGAGTAGAATGTTAAATTTTATAAATAATAAGACAAAATCTATTTCTTAGAAGGGACACTTAAGAGCAATTATGTTTATTAGTCCTTAATATTATGAACATAGAACGGAACTCGAAAATTCTATATCAGCACCTTAGAGGTAAACTGTATCATGTAAGTCACATTTTTATCAGAAATGATATTTTAGTGCCAAGTGACTTAATACGTTATAGTCCGTCGAGTGAGAAATAATTTGGAACTCTAGCCAGTTTCAATATACTTTCCTTTAAAACTGTATCAAGTCGATCAACGCAAGGAAGATAACAATCTTATATCGTCTTTTTTGAACTGTTTATCATTTGTGACTTAATACAATTTACCTCTGAGGTGCTGATATGAGTTTACAATAGTGTCAAATGAATATAAAATTTATTTGTAACATA
This sequence comes from Liopterus haemorrhoidalis, assembly GCA_963971575.1. NCBI lineage: Eukaryota > Metazoa > Arthropoda > Insecta > Coleoptera > Dytiscidae > Liopterus > Liopterus haemorrhoidalis. Next base: position 57,346,000 of record OZ020612.1, on the reverse strand, counting down.
TGTATAATAATATCAATTAATCTTTGTCTTTAAAATAAACATTGGTTTTGGGTTATTTTTCTAATAAAATATATAAGTCATTACCAGTAGCGTAGCCAGAAATTCCTCTTTTTATTTATTTTCAAAATATGTTTGTTAGAACGCTTTATAGCGTTTATGATAATATCAATTAAAACACACAAATCCAAGCACATATAAGCGTTTATTACTACGTCTATTTACAATCTGTCACATATATGTTATTATGTTATGGTTACTAACGCAACATATTACAAAGGAGATCCAAGAACTAGTTTTGACCCTAACACGGCCGTCCTGATCTTGCCGCGTCCTCGCGGCTTCATCTAATTTTAACTGAAAATAAAACAATTTATTATCCTAACACGGCCGTCCTGCTTCTGCCACGTCCTCGCGGCATCTTCAGAATTTAATAACTGCAAAATAAAACAGAGTAAACGAAAACATAATGTTTGTTTTGCCCGTCTCTTTGAGGTTCCTGACCATCCAGAGTTTCACTGAACTCCTTGAGGTCCTTGAACATTCAGCGTCGAACAAAACAAACACATCTCCTTGAGGTCCCTGACCATCCAGAGTTCCTCTGAACTCCTTGAGGTCCCTGACCATCCAGAGTCAACAAAACAAACACGACCATTTTAGGTCCAACAACTCCTTGAGGTCCCTGACCATCCAGAGTTCCTCTGAACTCCTTGAGGTCCCTGACCATCCAGAGTTCCTCTGAACTCCTTGAGGTCCCTGACCATCCAGAGTCAAACAAAACAAACACGACCATTTTAGGTCCAACAACTCCTTGAGGTCCCTGACCATCCAGAGTTCCTCTGAACTCCTTGAGGTCCCTGACCATCCAGAGTCAAACAAAACAAACACGACCATTTTAGGTCCAACAACTCCTTGAGGTCCCTGACCATGTTAGAACGCTTTATGGCGTTTATGATAATATCAATTAAAACACACAAATCCAAGCACATATAAGCGTTTATTACTACGTCTATTTACAATCTGTCACATATATGTTATTATGTTATGGTTACTAACGCAACATATTACAAAGGAGGTCCAAGAACTAGTTTTGACCCTAACATGCATTGTTTTTATTAAATTAAACCATATACTTTATATTATGAAATGTATTTGTTCATTTCAAAAGAAATTTATATGTAACTATAATCACAATAAGAACCAAAATTTATTTCAACAGAAAATATAATAAAAAAGAAACATTACGAAATAGAACACAGTAATTTAATTATTATCAGAATATATAATCAATAAATAATCATAACAATGATTGTCGAGGTGTTTTCTTCATTTCATCTATTGTTTCACCTTCTTCTACATGTATATCCCAAAGAACGATAATTTACCAATAATTTAACAAATTTTAGTAATAAATATGATGAGTAGGCATGCTTCATTTTTTGTAGATTTAATAGATTTTGTGACTCTTCATGATGGAATGGGACTTTTGGTTATCTATTGATCTGGGATATATGTCCTCTCGCACTTTTTTGTAGTAATATTAAATTCTACAAATCTGTCATAATATATATTTTCAATACATCTTTTACAAAATAGAAAAACGTTCCATAAAAATATTTTAAATATTTCGCTACGCCGGCCTTCACCCCATTCGTGGAGCCGAGGGCTACGCCCCCGGCCTGTGATTGAGCTTGAGTTTATATCACTGTTACTTTTGGTAGTGATCAGTAGTAAAACTTTCTCAAAAAATGTGTTCCGTAAACTAATCGGTGACAGATTTTAAATTAGTACTGAATGAATAATCAGTTACGGGCTACTACGATTAACTTGTGGTAAATATTATTAATAGCACTGCTTACTATTCTGATTACAAACTATATAGATAGCTCAGTTTTACAATTTTATTTTGAAACCATACGTAATCATTTTATATAACAACATATAGTTTTTATCGGAGTGACTAAAATTTTGCAGTGTCAAAATTTGATGATAGGTTTTTCATTACAAATATTCGATAAACCTGAACCAAAACTATTTTCATACATTTCGAATACACCAATAAAAACATTTCATCTTCTCTCCATGTAAAAATTTAACACCGAATACTTTGTCTCATCTCATAGCTGAAAAATATTCAAAATACTTTTAGAACATTTAAAAAAATAACCAATATAAACACTTATTCAATTTTATGTATTTTTATACATTTCTGTAATTAAATTAAACTGATGGAGGATTTAAGCTCCATCAGTTTAACAATTTTTATGCAAATTAAAGCAAATTTAATCTTTATAGATATATTCTTCGAAAGATAACCTCAAAAAATGTCATTATAACTGTGGGAGAGAATATACAGTGAGTCGTGGTTTAACTTAAGAAGAATTTATGCAAACTTGTCTCGATTAACTAATCAAAAATCATACATACCTTAAAAACGTTTTTACATGTTTTTAAAATAATTAAAAAGTAATATCGTGGTTATTTTATATAGAAAACTAAGTAGTCATTTCTCCTGTCAATTTACATTCAAAATGTAGTGAAGCTTGGTTTAGATGTGAATTGTAAAACTCTGGCGATTAATTAATCGAAAGATATTTACAACTTAAAATAATATTTTACATGTTTGAAATAATATTTACTTTTCGATTATTACCTACTTATTTAGTAATTTTCAGTTCAGTAACATTTTTAACTGTAAGACAATTTTATGGTCAGCAAAAATGTGTGAAATCTTGAAAATTACAAAAAAAAATGCGTAATATCTACCCACTCTTATGTATTTTTTACACATTTCAGCGATTATTTTAACAAAAAATTGACTGTAGATTTTTCGATTTAGGTTTGTACGAAATTTATCTTTCTGAATTATAACACATTCGTATATCGTCAACTAAAAACTATCCGTGTCGTTGAAGTATCTGTGATATGTTCAGCTTTTTAGAAATTTGTCGATGATCAACGGTACGATTTCGAGGAAAAAAATGCATGATTTTTATCAATAAAAATTAGTCAATACCCCCCGTCGAAATAAAATTAAGCCTAAGCACTAAAAAAATATCACCCGGATAAGACGGCGGTTCATTTTCCTCTCTCCGCGTTTCCGAAAAAAAATGAAGATACACCAGAAGTTGAATAGAACATACATACCAACACTTGTACAATATAATAGTAGATTGTGCACTGGGTAATGTAACTTCAACTAGGTAATGACTCATCGGGCAATGGCGATAATGCCGAAATTATCACGAAATGTACGTTTTAAATCATATCAACTAATCCAAATATTAAACTAAATATAATGGAAATATTCACGTTGCAGCGATGGTCTGAAAATGAACCCGTGGTATTCCTGTATCATGAAAATATTTTTTTCATCCTTGCACCTTTGCAAAACATCCGATGGAAAGTTCTGAGGGTAGTTTTATAAAGCACACGGACGGGAATTGTGTTTCAACACATCCTGGTGTTATCCTGTATCATCACACAACCATTCAACAGTTTCCAGGACATGAATACCAAACTATACCCTTGTAGTGTTCACTCACTGGAAACTGAGCTTTAAAGGCCATCCAATATTTTTTTTTTCTTCTTTTGATCTCTGAGTTGTGCTCTGATAAGAAACACTGATTTTTTATTCTCTTTCAGTCGTGTGAATCAAATTTTTCTATTCACATTTATTTGAAATTTATCGCTTCATTTCTAACAACAAATTGAAGAATAATATATTAAAATATTTTTACCATAAAAAAAAAACTAATTTATCTACGATCTTCAAATAATAAATGCATAATATCACTAACTGTAAATACTCGTCTGACGAAGCGTAGTGGTAACACATGTGCCTGCGTTGCTAAGGTATCGTGTTCGGATCCTGTTCAGGCATGGAATTTTCAACATAAAAAATAAGAATTGTCCTGGCTAATTGCCTTAGTAGCAAAGGCCATAAAACGTGAAATAGAAAACTGTAAATAAAAGATTTACAAAGAAGGAAGATGGGTGCCGTACGAACTGAAAGAAAGAGACATCGAGATGCGCAAAACCATGTCTGAAAGATTTTAGACATGGTTTGCTAGCCAGGCAAAAAATAAAAGATTTTTGCATCGTGTTGTGACTAGAGATGAAAAGTGGATATATTTCGATAATCCCAAACGAAGGAAATCCATATGCGACCCAGGAAAACCATCCACATCGAGACTAAAGCGGAATATTCACGGCAAGAAAGTAATGCTCTGTATATGGTGGGACCAGAATGGTGTAGTGTATCATGAGCTATTAAAGCAGACCCAAACCATCACTGCCGAACTTTACTAACAACAATTGTTCCGTTTAAGGAACGCATTGAATATGCAAAGAGACATGACAAAGTGATCCTCCAGCATGATAACGCTAGACCACATATTGGAAAGATTGTGATGGCCACCTTGGAAGCACTTGGCTGAGACGTTTTACCTCACCCGTATTCACCAGACATTGCGCTATCAGATTATCACTTGTTCAGATCGATGGCACACGGACTTTCGGGTCAGCACTTGAACAATTATGAAGAAATATAGAAATGGCACAATTAATGGATCGCTTCGAAGGACGAGTCGTTTTTGCGTCAGGGAGTACTACAACTGTCAGACAGATGGGAAAAAATAATAGCAAGCGATGGCAAATACTTTGTATAGTGTATTTTTTCATGTTTTTTCACAATAAAGATTAAAATATAAATCAAATAAAGATCATTATAAAAATTTCTGGAAGAAAAAAACGGACCGAATTAATTCACATACCTAATACATAAAACTGTTCATATTGCACGCCATGTATAATACGACGGGAATGCATGCTTATCCGCAAGACCGTCTTATGAATTATAAGGGCCCTAGGCCATAGGCATTTAACGGGCCCTCCTGCCAGGAATAAAATTAAGAAAAAATTTTGAAACGAATTTGAGATCTAATTTATAACCTTGATTATTCATTATATATAATTTTACTAAAATTATTGGTTGGTGCAAAATTAACGACGATTTTTTTGGAGTTTTTATTTTGAGTTGAAAAATGACGCTTGTTTTACGTAATAATTATAAAAATATTCTTCTGTTTTTAGGTGAAAAAAATGCGTGTCGAAAATCATATTCATGTTTGTCATATAATGCTCGACCACTTCGAAAAAGGATGGAAAGCGGCACAGTTATTTCGCGCTCTCAACGAGCTTTTCGGCAAAGCAACAATCAGTCAAAAACAAATTGAAAGATGGTTCCACAAGTTCAAATCAGGTGACACAAGTCTTAAGGATGATGAAGGACGAGGACACCAATCGGATTTCGACGATCTAGCACTTTTGTCAGCCGTGGAAGAGGTCGATAGCATGACAACCCGGATACTGGCCGAAGACTTCAATGTCGACCAATCCACGATCGTCCGTCACCTAAAAAAGTTTGGAAAAGTGTGGAATTTGGCTGGATGGATGCCTCGCGAACTCTCCGACAACAACAAAGCTGATCGAGTTCGAATTTTCACCGAATTGCTGCAGAGAAACGAACAATCGTCATTTTTGAAGAATCTTGTCACTGGTGATGAATCCTGGTTGCTCTTCAAAACCGTCAAAAGAAAGAAAGTTTGTGTATCTCCGGGTGAAACACCGAAAGGAATAGCAAAAGGTGCCCACAGTAAGAAGGCAATGTGGTGCGTATGGTGGGACAGAAGCGACAACATCCATTGGGAGATCATTGCAAATGGCATTTGCTTTTGGTGGAATGAAGATGATGAGCGTCAACAGAAGCGGATTCCGGACAAAAATGGCAAACGGCAACTCAATATTAACAGCGACGTCTATCTGGCTCAGTTCGATCGTCTCCACACAGCAATTTTTTTGTTTAATAAACTTATATACAAAAAAAAAAATCGTCGTTAATTTTGCATCAGCCCAATACATTTTACATACATAAATTCTATAATGCCGAACAGGAGATTGTCTGAAATATGAATTTCCTGGTATATTTATAATGTTAATGTTATTCATTTTGTTATTTATTTATTTTTTTGTTAAATCAGTAAATTTACGAAATAAAATTAAGACCGGCGACCGGGCCCCTTATATAAGCGGGCCCTAGGCCATGGCCTCTTTGGCCTAGGCGAAAAAACGGCCCTGCTTATCCGTGAATAATGATAGTTTTATACCCTGCAAGTTTTTTTTTTTTAGTATGTTAGTTAAAATGTTTGGCGTTCAGCAACGGTGACAAATATATTCCCTTGTTTTGTGGAATCTCTTTGAATTTAATTTTAATATTATGTGCATCATGTGTTTGTGTAATTTGGGACTGACGGTGTAACTTTACGTGTCATATTTGAGTCGGTGTCGAGATACCATTGTATGCTTAGTGGGTTTTTCTTTCTTTTTTCACCTTTTTGTTAGTATGACGCTTTGTACTCCGACCACGGCTTTTTTTTTCAATGTTGTGCGAATCAAATTGAGCTGAGAGTTGTGTTTGGAGTCCTTGGTTTTATATTTTGCAATTTGGTGATTCGGTGTAGCACCGCTGTGGCTAATTTAATGTAATTGTTCAGTGCTTTGATATACAATTTTGTGTACTGTTCAAACTTTTTTCTTGTGCGTACCATTGATCTTGAGCGGCAGTACACCGAATTGTATGATTGTCCATCGTTCAGTTATTTGTTTGTACAGTTCACGCTGTTTAGTCTTAAATTATTACCCTTATTTGGTATTGTGGACTTATTGTAATTGAATTTTATTGTTACAATATGTTGCTCAGCGGGTAGTGTTTCATTTTATAGGTTTTGCACGTACCAGACCCTAGGGAGTGTTGAACTACGTGTCGTCATTTTATTGTACTTACTTATTGTAATTTATATTTTAATTTTTGGATATTTTCTGTATTCCTCAGATGGTTGACTATAGATTTGGTTTTATATTGTAATATAAATTTCACATAACGATTCCTTTTAACCTGTTTGAACTATTCGTATTTTCCAATCTTTGAACATTATCAATTTCCTAATAAGCGTACTTGTCAGTCATTACACCCGCCCTACTATTGTTGATGAATGATGTTTGATGATGTTAGTTTAACGTAACATTAGATTAGGTAGAACATATCATTTTATGATTTAATATTACTATTGTTATTGTTATTGTTTATAGCACCTGAGGAAGCTAACATTGGTTTAGCGAAACGTTGTGTTACTAAAATATACGTATTGTCCAAAAAGCTGAGTGATTCTTTTTCTTTCCGTTCTATGCTTTGTGAATATAATTTTTATTAAACGCTTAAGGACTACGCTCGAGTATGCTCGGGCGACTATTATGTGCGAAAATTCCCACTCCCGAGGTAACTCGGGCAAGCGTTACCTGCAGAAAAGATCGACTCGACCCACACTATGCACCATAATATCAACTTTCAATCCCATTTTGGGCCCGACATGGTTTTTATGAAGGATATATATGTTCAGTAAATAAAATTCATTCATAAAAAAAAAATGTGTTTTTTTTTTCATTTAAAATTTTTTTAATGATTACCGAAGGGGTCAAATTCGACATACCAGGTCTACAAGTATGAAATGCGGATTTTTTTAAAAATAAAACACATTAAACTCAAAAGAACAGTAAAAGTTTATTTATTCAAAGTATGCTCCATTAGAAGTTATACATTTTTCCCATCTTTCAAGCAATTTGTGAATACCTCGCCAGTAGAACTCTTCCTCTTTCCCCGCAAACTATTCATCTAGCCATTCTTTCACATTTTCATATGAACAAAAGTGCTGCTCGGCAAGTGCGTGACCCATCGATGTGAACAAGTGGTAATCTGAAGGGGCCACGTCTGGTGAGTAAGCGGCATGGGGTAGCACTTCCCACTTGAGTGCCTCCAATGTGTTGCAAACTGCTTTTGCCTTATGTGATAGAGCGTTATCATGAAGGAAGATTACCTTGTGCTGTCTTCTTTCGTATTCTGGTCATTTTATGAGCAGCGAATGGTTCAATTCGTCCAGTTGTTGTTGGTAGCGTTGGCTATTAACTGTTTCACCAGGTTTTAACAATTCATAATAGACCACACCCTTTTGGTCCCACCATGTACAGAGCATTGTCTTTTTGCCAAAGCGATTTGGTCTTGCAGTTGATGTGGATGGTGAGCCTGGGTTCACCCATGATTTTTTGCGTTTGGGATTTTCAAAATAAATTCATTTTTCATCGCCAGTAATGATACGATGCAAAAAAGACTTTCTTTTGTATAGTGCAAGCAAAATTTCACAAGGGTTTTTGCGTTTTTCCATCTGCCTCTCATTCAATGCATGTGGAACCCATCTGCCGACTTTCTGGATCTTACCCATCTCTCGTAGGCGATTGGAAACAGCTTGTTGACTAATGCCTAACTGCTCTGCTAGTTGTTTTTGTGATTGACTATCGTCTTCCTGTAGCAATGTTTCCAATTTCGTATCTTCATATTTTTTTGGAGGTTTTCCATGTTCTTTGTCTGTAAGATCAAAGTCACCACTTTTGAAACGCCGAAACCATCGTTCACACGTATCTTGCGATGGAGCATATTCACCATAAGCTTCTCGAAGCAGTCGGTATGATTCAGCAGCAGTTTTTTTCAAATGAAAACAAAACAGTAGTACTGTCCGCGAATGCTCTTTATTTGGCACAAAATTTGACATTTTTAACACAGTAAAAAAAACTATATGATCACTTTTCAAATTATAACCTATACGCATTTGACACTTATTGATAACTTAACAAAACGCCATATGTGTTGTAAAGTTGAACTATACACTCAGTTTGCTCGGCAAGTTTGAAAAAAATCCGCATTTCATGCTTGTAGACCTGGTATATGTTTTTTTTTATATGTGTCAAACGATTTTACCTATTTTATTTATAGACATTACTATAGTTACTTTTATCGACATACCAGCGAAACGTTTCCATACCTACAAGTTTTCATTATAAATTTTTGCTTTGAAAACTACTTTTTAATTAAAAAGCAGACTATCTTGCCAATAATTAAATATTTTTTTAAAATTAATTAGTTTTTATTAAGTCTTCGTAATATTAAAATTGTTTCATAATATTTCTTGAATATCTTCCTGTTTTAAATATTAATTTCTATGCTAACAAGAAATAAAAATTACTGATTTATTTGTAAGGCTACTGAATACCGATGGATCGAAGAATTCTACCGTATTTCCCTTTTCAAACACTTAATTAATATTCTGATGTTTTTTAAAGAATTTATTTTACAGAAAAATGCAAATATTTATATAATAATTTTAATGAGACCTTCGGAATATTAATTAATAATTCAAAATCTATATTAATAAATAAATGTTAGCAATTTGATTAAATGATGATTAAGGGTTGCACTTCACATGTAACATTTATTAAATAAACTCAAGAATAATTGACACCTGTTTGTTTACGTTCGATTACTGTCGATACAAACGCAATAATGCCAACGGCGCGACCGAGACCGTTAAATCATGCAGTTCTGACTGATTAAAACAGTCTGAATTGTGTGGTTCCTGGTTCAAGTCCCCTTTGGTGATACTTTAGGGCGAGAATGAGGCAATGACGTCACATCATCAATGCACAAGATCTAACATGAGAATTCTTGTTAGATCAAATCAAAGGGTTCATGTTGACATAAATTAATGATAAAATATAATAACATTATTTTCGGATGAAGTTTTTAACAGATTACAGCACCGTATGCGTGTGTAATATTCCTTTTAGTGTTTACAGATAAAAAAAAAAAAACGATGTCTTAAAATCTGCATGAGATAACGATCTGCGGTTGAAATTTTTTAAATCCTAAGGTCCTAAAGGGCCCTAGTACTCATTTTGAAAAAATTCTCAAACAATTTTTTTTTTTGTGAAATTTTTAATTTTTCAATTTTTTTTATGAGATTTCAAAAAAAAAAACAGAAAAGGACCATATTTCAAAAAATACTTATGAGAGAGCGCTTTAAATATACTTTTTAAACTCCCCTCCCCCTAAAATTGGTCTATAAAATAAAGGGAAATTTGCGCACGATAGTCACTCACTAGATATTGAGAAGTGACACGCTCGAATACGCTAAGTAGTGGCCTAAATATTAATGAAACATATTATATATTATTCATTTTGTAATACCTAATTAGATCTGATGATTTCGATGACTTTTGTGGTGTAAACGGATTTAGACTAGAGATGGGAATTTCGACTCAGTTTGCGGAACCGGATCAGTGGAGGTCGTTCAGTTTGTTGAGCCGGTTCATTGATCCGGCTCAGTGATCCGGTTAAGTAAACATGTTTTCGAGACACAGGTCGGTCGTTAGTTCGTAGGTAGAACGTCGCTTAGAGCCGGTTCTTGCAATATATGAACTGTAAACATGATCCCGAGACACAGGTCGGTCAGTCGTTCGTTCGTAGGTAGAACGTCGCTTAGAGCCGCCTCTTGCTTAGACCCAGCCAGTTGTCGGTCGTTCGCTCGTAGGTAGACGTCGCTTAGAGCCGGCTCTTCCTTAGACCAGGCTCTTCCTTAGACCCGGCTTTTCCTTAGACCCGGTCATTTGTCGGTCGTTTGCTCGTAGGTAGAACGTCGCTTAGCCCCGGTTCTTATCTAACATTTTTGAAAAAAAACAATTCACTTTATGTAGCTACTGTATTTTAAACCAGATGTGTTAAGTTTATGGCGATGTTTATTGCCCTTATAAATCGGACATCTGGGATTTGGGCAATATTTTTAATATTTTTATATAGTATGGTTGTAAGAAAATACAGACTAAGCCTATTAGTTTCAAATAAACTGCCCTACAAATTGATGACAATAAATAATACACTTTATGATAATACATTACAAGCCGAGTTCTCGCGAAATTCAACATGACATCGATCCAGATCCGGATCACTCCGGTCACTGCTCACAATCGCCCGACCAATCGTATCCTTGAAACTTGAAACTATACAGTGAGCCGTAGGCCGGCTCATTTCATTTTGGTGAACCGTGTCACTTCGGTCAGTGTACTGAGTCGGATCAGTGAGCCGGTTCGTTCATGAACGACCCATCTCTAATTTAGATCATCCATGTGAACCAATACTATATTTATAAATTGTAACGAGATTATGTCATTCTTCAAATCTTCCATATACAACCCATGGCAACAAGAACACATAGATTCTTTGCAGTTCGAGGGATCATACTATGGTCAAATTCAGCTCCTCTTTTCTAGAAAGCTTTGGTTGTCACACCAAAGCTTGTCTTTTATATGCACTTGTATCTGGTTTAGATTTAATCACAATCTCGCCAAATCATCTGCATAGAATCAATTTGGTTACTTATTCATTCTGTCCGTGTGATAATTTGTCAGTGACTATGGTCTATTTCAAAGTAAAAAAATGTGTGTAAGAAGATAGGAGCTGTTTGTCCTTGCTTCGGATTGGTTTAGATCGTCATCCCTATTACACTGTAAAAATATTGTTTTTAGTCCAAGTTGACAGATGTTCAGTGTCGTACATTGGAAATATATATTATTTATATTATTTAATTTTTCTCATATATTTTGTTATTATTTACATATTTAGACTTTTATTTATATTCTTGGCGTAGATTTTATGGAGAAAATTCTCCATGTAATTTGTTTTTACGCAGTTATATATTTTTTAGGTTATCTGACATATAAATATTTTTTGACAGTTGACAATTAACAGATCAAGAAAGATGACTAATGTGAGACCAAAAGGCAGCCCAGCTGATTGTGCCCAAAGACGAAGTTATTGATATAATTTTTAGACCTTCATATATACATATATTTTTTATTTTTATTTACAATAATTATTTAAATAAGAAACATTAGCTCTGAAGATATATTGTTTGTTTTATTGCTTTGTTTAAACTTTTTTAGCCAAATCTCTCTTTTTATATATAGTACATAATTTTTAAAATTAATATTTTTTTAACTTTTTCAAATTTCCCATTTAACTGAATTTATGGCGTATAAATAACGTAAGTGTATTATCTGCCTTGTTTATTTCAATAACTTATTAACGTTTTTATTTAAAAAAAAAAAACACACTTGCTAACCCAGTTGCTACGCCCATGCCCTAGTTGTAACTTATTTTAAATTTCCCGCTATACTGTATTTGATCAGTGTAAATCATACTCGGTTCGCAGCGCTATCTACTTTTTTCTACTTTGAAATAGACCATCACTTATTATTTGAATGCCCAATTCATTTTCGCGATCGTAACATATTCATACAAAATTAAGTTATCCAAAAAATTGATTTACCTACCAATATTCCAACGCTTCTTGCTACTAACTTTCTAGATATTCATGAAATTATTAAATGAGAAAATATCAAATTATAATCTAAAATTAAAAATCCCTTAATCACTTTCTTTATTACCTGCTAATAGCCAAAGGGGTCAAAGTCAACAAACAAAAGGGAAAAAAACATCATATAGAAGATCCTTTCAAAATAAAATTAAGTGCTTGAAATATTAATTAAAATAATTTAGATTTTTTAATATTAATACGTGCGTTAATTTCTTAGAGCAATGTAATTTTATTTGAAGGTACAAAATTTCAAAGGAGAAGCCAATTCACTTTTTATACAAACAAATTTCTTTTTCACAAGCTTTACGTTCCAGACATTTAACAGAAGCCAATAGCACAATGAAAAAAAAGTGCTATATATAAAAAATATTTGTATAAAGTACTCGTATATTGTTTGTAGATTTATTTATTTCTTTGGCCTTCGTACAAAATGATAAAGATTGATAAAAAGTTTTTAGGATAATAGATCTTATACATATATAAATTATCCTTTTTACTTTTTTTTAAATTTTATTTATGTATCCAAGATAATTCGATGTCAGTTAGTTAATATATAACTAATGCTATCGCAGCAAAACTTTGGCAATGCAGAGCTTAGAGGAAAATATAGGATTAAAATACGAAAAGTTTATACTTTTGTGATTAATTGTTCATGTTCCAGATACACATTTATCCACTTTGTGTTTCGATTTCATGCTACTTTTTATCTCCACCATTTAATCCACAAAAAAACTCGATTTTGTATTTTAACATTTTAATCTTTTGATTGAGTAAATCCCAATCAAATGTGAATATTTTTAGAACATAAATCTTTACTATCGAGTAAAGTTGAAATTTCTTCCTCTTTTTAATTTGATATATTTGATATAAATAAGCTACTTGGTTTGCTCTTTAATAATATGGGAATCTGTAAGCAAGAGATACGACGAAGAGAATAATTAAGTAGAGCAGTTATTTATTTATTTATTTATTTATTGGTCACTCAACAGAATAACTAAAGTTAGTTTTCCCTATAAAAGTGTAAGACTCTAAAATTACTAAGAAATTACAGAAAATTAACAATGCCTTCGTATTTTCACATACATATTATAATTACAAAACAATTGTAGAATAGAGCGAAAATCCCTATATAATAATGAGCTTATCCTGTTTGTTCGTCTGTTCGTGAAGATTCGTGATAATTTGTCCGATTTCGTAGGCCTAAACAAGAAACTCTAGACACTGCTATATCCTTTGACCGATATGAATAATATTTTGCAGATTTATTCTCTAAGAATCTACAAATATAATAACATATAGAAAATACAAAGGACAGAACACGATGGAAAGAAGTATGGAGAACAACACCAGAAAATAAGTAACTCGACTATAGCCTTACACCACAAGGTAGAAAGGCTTCAGGATTAAGTAAGTAAGTAAGTAAGAAATGTCTAGGATTTCGTAGGAATAAATAAGAAATTCTAGACACTCCTACATCCTTTGACCGATATGAACGATATTTTGCAGATTTGTTCTCTTAGGATCTGCGGACAAAACAAAGTATAGAAATGTTTACGGTTTCGTAGTCGTAAACAAGAAACTCTAGACACTTCTATGTCCTTTGATCGATATGAAAAATATTTTGCAGATTTATTCTTTAAGAATCTGCGGATAATATAACCTATAGAAATGTCTAGGGTTTCGTAGGCATAAACGAGAAACCTTAGGACACTCCTATATCCTTTGACCAATATGAACAGTATTTTGCAAATTTATTCTCTAAGTATTTCGTAGGCATTAACAAGAAACTCTAGACAATCCTATATCCTTTGACCGATATGAAAAATATTTTGCAGATTTATTCTTTAAGAATCTACGATTACAATTAACTGCATAAATGTTTAGGGTTTCGTAGGTATAAACAATCTACGAATATAATAACATATAGAAATGTCTAGGGTTTCGTAGGCATAAACAAGAAACTCTAGACACTGCTATATCCTTTGACCGATATGAACATTATTTTGCAGATTGATTTTTTAAGAATCTACGAATATAATTACATACAGAAATGTCTAGGGTTTCGTAGGCATAAATTAACGTCCCAAGTCATTTATAGTTTTAACAATAAAAATGTAATGCACTGAGTAAAAATGAATCGTTTTCCCATCTTAAAAAGTTTATGAATAAATGGTTCGGAATAATACTTATTATTTGTCCAGTTTTTAATAATGGGCGAAGAGTTGATTCAATTTGAGAAAGAAATTAGAGGCATCGAGCTAGTTCCACATTAAAGAAATGATGTGTTTACCAACACAGTTGGCAACGGGTGCACTAGTATTGTAATAAACAGCAAATTAGAATGTACGGTGGGGCGTAAAAAAAGGCGAATGAAAGAGAAGACAATATATTTTCAAAGCAGTTCACACTGAAGCAAGTCATAATCTTCCTGCTTGATCACTGTTCTAAAAAGTTTTAAATCGTCTGCGTATAACGCGTAAGATGGTTTGTAAAACAACAATACCATAAAGGTAAATACTGTTTAATAATGGACCAAGATGGGACCCTTGTGGAACTCCAGAAGTAATAGAAATTTTCAGATTCAAAATTATTCACTACAACAAACTTACTACATTTACTACGCTCATGCCCTAAGTAATTTTTCTTAAATTTCACGCTTTACTATATTTGTCCTATGTAAATCATACTCGGTTCGTAGAACTAACTACATACTTCATATTTGAAACAGAGTGTAGTCAACAATCATGAGTTTTCCATATTTATGTTCACATCTGAATGCACCCGAAGTAAATGTAAACAGAGACCTTTTCCGTATATTTGATTTAGCGTTATATATTCTATACAAGCATCCTGACCGTAATTCTGGGTCGTAGTGTAATTTTAAAACTAAACGTCTCTATAAAGTACCAAATCAAATTTAGTAATATATATTTTCTTTTCCAGGGGACGTAATGGACATCCTAGCGTTGATAAACTCAGCGATCAACTTTATTCTATACTGCAGTATGAGTCGACACTTCCGAACAACCTTCAAGCAAGTCTGTCGACCAAGGATATTCAACCAGTGGATACCGGTCACACAAACACCCCCTGATGGTAACGGCCATTCTACCTGTGTTACACAAATATAGCAAATAGCAAATCTATAAAAATTGTATTATAATTGTAATATATAATATTAAGATACTAAAAACTGTTATAGTAATTTGCATTTTATACTAACGTTGCTATATCAGTTAAAAATGAACAATTTATATAAGGATAATTGTAAATTATGTAAAAATAGTCAAATATTTAGATAGTGTAAACAAAACACTGTTACGCTGATGCTAGTTTTTGGTAATCCCAGAGGTTACACTCTGTGAACTTAAACTTATAATTAATCCTTTTGCTACTGCTACTCGTCACGGAAGTGTTTTCGCTGTATGGAAATCGTGCCGCGAGTACACATAAGCCTGGTTTATAATAGACATGTTGTGTTACATAAAAATTATACTACTTTCTTTGTTCTGTTTGTTACAAACAGATGTTTTGAAGGGTTGAACCCATTGTTCAATTCTTATGCGTTATATTATGGAGTTATTATAGACCTGGCTTTAAAGCCTGGTTTATAATAGATATAGCCGGACAGACCTGTCGTGGCCGGGCGTGGCTTATGGTGCGCATAGAGAAGGCGCTATGAAAGACAGTGTCAGATACAGAGAACAGTCAAAGTAACAAGTTCACATTCTTACACGTGTACATTATATTTATCAGTTAGGTACGTATACAAACACAAGTTCTCTCATTACAGTCGAACAACCAAACTATAGAAATGTAGCTGCTTGATTTAAGTGATTACTGCATTTGACGTTCACTCTGGCCAATAAACAAGTCAACAATTGTTTATTGGCCAGAGCACCGCCGTCCCGAGTCTTTTTCCAAACTCCAGCAATTTCAAGTAGATTGTAAATAATAAAGGCTTACAAAAATCAAGAACATTGCTAATTACTCTGACTATTAATACCACGTCCACCTAATTTGCTTTTTGTCTCCATGATTTTAATATTTAATATAATTTGAATGTTGCGCTTATGCACTTGACTGAAAGAATGCAATTCGCCAAAGTTTTAATCCCCACAACAAATTTCACGCGCATGTTTCACGCCCGGCCACGGGAGATCTGTCGAGCTGTATGTTATGGATAAATAAGCATAAAAATTACACTACGAGGCTTTAAGCCTCGTTTATTATAAATACATAACACAGCCATAGCATAAAAACACAAATCTCTTTGTTTTGTTTATTACAAACAAATGTTCAGTACAGTGGAACCCTTAGTGAAATCTGGTTGGATATGCGTATGCACTATGGTATGGACCTATTATAAACCAGGCTTTAACCGCAATCAAGAACTCTTAGTACTGCAACAACTTAAACTTATAAAGATTAATTCTCCTAATCTGAACAAAAAGTTTTTGTTAAGACGGTGTAAAACTTGAATTTCTTTATATGTTCAACCTTTTAACACGCATATCGGATATTTGGAACATTGCAGCTGTATTAAAATGATCATTTTTGTTCAAAATAAGGCTACAATGTAGATGTTCGATTATAGTCGGTGTTACGGATAAGATGTTACGCGTATTACGATTATAGTATTCTTAGTCCTTTTCGTTAATGGCGACAGAGTCATTAGTAACTAAAGGATTAAAGTATTTTAATTAAAGAACTGCTCTACCTGCCCTGAAGTGATGTTTTTTGATCATTTTAAGGGAGCTATTTTATTGGCGGTATTTCTAATTTAATCAGATGCGTATTCAAGAATTCATTAAAGAGGTAATAAATTAGATAAAAGTATTGAGAAGTGCGGAAACAAAGAACAAAATAATATAAGAAAGTTGTAATGGTGGACCAGCAAAGACTAGGATATTACAAATTCCCAAACAGTAATTTTAAAATTGAAATTTAAGACGGAATAAAGAGATGACTAAAGTTCATTTTAAATAAGAATGCACTCATATTGCACGCTGTGTATAATGTGGCGCACATGCGTGCTCATCTGTGTATAATGAACGTTTTAAGACGCCTACAGATGGTGTGCCAAGTGATGCCCAATGTTTACGTTTGTCTAGTTCCGCGTATCGTGTCTACAGACAACACATCATAAGTCACAGTCAACGCACGTTGGGCTTGGCACTTACAGACGCTCGCTTCCGAGGTGATATTCTTATCACACGTCAAAGGGGTTTGACCAACGTTGGTGTAGGCTTGCATATGCATGTCACTACCGTAAACACGACGTGCATACACTTGTCATCATATCAGTCGAGTGAGTTGTGCTAAAAAGGAAGTTTATAATCCTTTTTACTTATGAAGTCTACTTAAAGTAAAAAGTAATTATTTATATTTAATTTTTATACTTTTAGTCTAATTTATATGTCAAAAGCATGGTCAAAGCTCAAAGCCGTAGCAATGTTTTTGGCGCCCTTGGCAAATAAAGTAAATTGATGAAATTTAGCTCCTAGAAAAAAGATCTTCACTTCCCAAATACAGGTGTGGACCAAAAAAGAAAGGTTTTCACCTGCCACTGCTTTTAATGACCAAATATACAAATATACAGGCCACGCGCCCTTGTCAAACCTCTCGCCCCTGACTCGATGCCATCCCGTTGCTACAGCTCTGTCGAAGCTGCGACGATATCCTCTCACTATCAGGCGCCATTTTACAAACGTTGGCCCATGTTCGCTATTTTTGCACTTGGCCAGCGTTGGCAATTAATCGACATCGTCTGTATACAACGTATATACAAATGTCTGACAATGTTAAATGTTAGGTCCAACGTTGGTAACAGCGTTCGCCAACGCTAGACACATCGTATGTAGGCGTCTAATACCCTTTTCACATTTGAACTAGACGAGTGAACTTAAAGTTCATCGATGTTTAACATGGTGCTTTCACACTTGATGTTTAAATCGCCGGTGCTGCCATCTGCTACGGTAATTTTGTTCTTAAGTTACTGTTCTTAAGAACTGTCTGCGCAGACGCACATTTTGAATTATTATAAACAAATATGGATATTTCATTCCATTCTACAATAAAGATACTACAATATAGAATATATTACACCTGTATTAACATATAAGTCGATACATTTTACCTTAATTATTGTAAATAATTATTGTATTAAATACATTATTAAAATAATTAATTTTATTTTAACAACAAAGTATAAACTTATTGATATAATACAGTATTCTTGTTTATGATAATTTAAAATGTTGTCAACACAAATCCAACCAGTATTTTTTTATAATAGAAATTATGTTGGCAATCCGGACTATGTATAACAGGCAGATCTTTGTATTAAAGTTTGCTTCAGTTAAACCGAGGCCTCACGTTTTCACACCAACACTTTAAGTCACCTTCACTTTAACATCCGAATTTAACCATCTAGTGTAACAAGGGTATTGGTGTTTTTGGACCTTGCTTCTGCTTGGTTTCAAAAGTATCTAATAAATAATAACCTTCGGCGAGTTCAAAACCTCTCGTCGTTCGTTGGCTGTTGAGCACTTAATTTTTAGCGGAAGCCAATAGGCTTCAATTCTTCACGTTTTTTTTTTTGTATTACTGTTTTTGAATTTCGAACAGGGTATATGATGGTTTGGTTTGCATGGATAATATAGAAATTACTAGACCCAACTCGCTATTTTTTCGTAACGTTCAACTTTCCGTACTGACAATCTAATACTGGTCTAATTATTTCGACGTATTTACGTCAAAAAATCAGTATGATTAAATAACTACTACAAACCCTTAAAGGGTTTTAAATTGAATCTCTGAATACGTTTCTGAATATTATGAAATAAACATATTAAAGTAAATATAGCAATAACGTAACAGTGTTATCTAAGAAATATTTTAATTTCACAATCTAAAAATAGTATTTATTAAACACAAAAATAATTGAGCAAATGTAACAAAATTAACACATGTGTATAAAACAGTGGCGCCTCTAATCATAACTAGAATTATTTTATACCAATTTTAAAATTATTTCATTTAGAATAAATTATATACCAACTTCCACAATGTATGCAGGTTTAAACAAGCGTGTTATGCACGCAATAGGAACATTTCTATCTGTTTGTATATAAGGGTAACTTAAACGGTAATTCCAAACTTAAAACCTAAACTGTATTTCAACCAGGTATTGTTCCCGGCAATGGCGTAGAGCCCCAAAAAAAGGAGGTTCTCTTTACCTGCATATATGTAGAATGTGTTCATATTATTTTTTATCATAAGTTTTTTATTGTGTTATTTAGTTCTATTAAAATAATTTCATCTTTTTTTTTATTATAACAATCTGTGATTCTCGACTTATGCAATACATACATAACTACACAATAGATAGGATAGAGCTGCAATGAACAAATAAATAACATTGACATTATATTAGGTCATCTGTAGTAAATTCCCAACATTTTTTATCCTTCGGGAATCGGGAACGAGAAGTCGCATTTCTGGGAAATTCCCTAAGTGTATTTTTTATTTAATTTTCTTATATCAACAGTAATAATGACTATAATCTTCTTCTTCAAGTGCCATCTCCGCGCCGAAAGTTGGTTAACAGCATGGTAATTTTAATTTTAGATATGGCACTTCGGAATAGATTCACACTTTGTAGACCGAACCACTCCCTGAGTACCTTCAGCTTCTTCCCTCTGTTCTTGATTCTTGAAATTTTCCTTCCAGAATCAACTTAATCAACAAAAAACCAGCTTCTCCATTCATCATTGGATAATAGATTCACACTTTGTAAGCCGAGCTACTCAGTGAGATTCTTCAACCACGATGTTCTTCTTTCCTCTGTTCTTGATTCTTGAATTTTTCCTTGCAAAATCAACAGAAGAAGCTGGTATTTTTCATTTCTCAATACGTTTCCAAGATATAAAGTTTCTTTATTGTGTACATCAGTTCTAACTCTGTATTTATAGTTTGGAGAACTTTATTACATGGTCTACCCAAGATATTTTTAAGATGCGTCTGTGCATCCACATCTCAAAAACAGAAACTGTACGAAGCTACTGTGTCATGGACCATGCTTCCGCACCAAAAAGATAGGAAGTACGTAGCACTTTGATGATCGCATTCTCAGCCCTAAACTTAGATCGCAACAAAGTGAGAATTCTCATCCTACCGAATGAATTTCTGGCTTACTCTATGTAACTCTTAATTTCGGTAGAAGCTGCCCATTGATCGTTTAGGTTAAATCCAAGATATTTGTAGGTATGCACCCTGATCTCATTCTATCGATCTCTTCGTTCGCTATTTTATTCCTGTGCGAACATTAGATGCCTTTTTTGCTGATGACCATAGTATTTAGTATTTTTCGTGTTTATTTCCAGACCATGTGCTTCAATAGTATTCTGTATAAATAAAAGTGGTTTTAGTCAACATTTAATCTTAGTCTTAACATTAGGTTTAGTTTTAGTTGCGTAAATAAATGAATACAAGTTTATTGAATGATTTAGTTTTTACAAATATCCAATTAAACGCCGATATTTAGGTAAACGTAGGTATTTAGGAGTCCTCGTTTAGTGTTGGCAATGTCAACTGAAATTTTAAACGTCAAAAGTCAAAATCTTTGGTCATTGTTTTAACAGACAACGGTTAAAAAAACAAACAGTGTGAGTAAAGATGTACCGGAATAAAAACAATAATGAAATTATTAACAGTTCGTATAAAAATCTGCACATTTTATGTCGGTGTGTGCGGTTGCGTATTTGAGCGTTTTTAGTTTTAGTCTTTAGAAAAGATAAAAGCTAGTTAACTTTCAAGCAGTGGCGTAGCATGGATTTCTGCCACCCGGGGCGGAGGCCAATTTTGTCGCCCCCTTGTTTAGGTATTTAAATCCTGAAGGCTCCAAAATTTACAGAATTTGCCGCCCCAAAAAAGTGCCACTCCCACCTCTCTCGCTACGCTACGCCAGTGCCGTTATTCCGTCGGCCCGTTTTCCGATTTTTTCAAAATTTTACCAACGCCAGTAGGAAATTTCGACACGTAAGTGACGAAAATTTCGTTTTTCTGCGACGGCCGGCAGCTGAGATACGATTTTGTAAATTAATAGAAAATGTCTCTTGAATACCAATTGCCGCTTGATTAGGTATAGAGGAACGCAGGGGCACTCGCTCCCAACACAACAGCACTGCACAACAGTTGAACCCTCCTAACCACGCGGCGGTGTCTTTGTTAGGAAGAATCGCCAAAACAAAACCATAAAGATGAACATCAACGAATTTTAATTAAAACAATAAAATAAAAATTATTACCCTATTCTTTGAACTAGAATATAAAATTAGAAAAGCAATTCGTTTTATAAAACTAACATGATTGAAAATTTTATAATTTAAAGTGATTCACAAAAAAAATATACATTAATGGCGCTAAATAGCTGGTGCCCGGGTAAACCAAACAAAAATACATATCACCTACTAAAATAGATTAATTAGTTTTTTTTTTTTTTTTTCATTATTCCTTTATATGTTTCGTCAATATTCTAGCTGGATAGTGGTGTAGAGAGCCCCTACATTACTATGAAATATTAGTGACGCCACTGTTGTTACATGTTTTTCAATTTTACACAATCATTTTACATGTGAAAGCAACAATTTAAATATATGCTTCAAATACATCCATTAACTAAATAGAATTTAATATTTATTATTTCAAACAATAACCTTTTAATATTTCCCTAAACCAGTTGTTATTTAAATATTCCTGCTATATTTTTGGTAATATTATATTTCATTAAACATTAAGTTGGTAATATGACTAAGGATAAAATATGACGCTTTGGGATTATTTTAAATATTGGATTTTATTTTTGTATTTTAAAAATATAAAATAATTTATGCTGGATTGAAACACAAGCCGCGTACAAATCTAATGAACGGAAAGGAATGAGCAGAAACAAGCTAGCAAGAAAAATTTGAACAATTTCGGCGTTTGTTGATGTTCAATCAGCCAAACTTATCTTACGCCCACAAACCCAAATGAACAATTTATACCGATAAAGGTTGTTTTACATGGTACTTTTCACTACATTTTCAAACAATGACATTATCATAACTTTATAACTTTTTTCGGTAGTAAAAAACGGCAGAAAGTCATATTCAACACTTTCTGTTTTTTGTTACTTCTTCGCTACCTTAAAGGCTGTTTTATTTATTACTTTTCGCTACACTTTCAAGCTTCTGACGTCATTCAAACTTGTGAACTTCTTTCTGAAGTAAACAGCACAGAAATAGGTATTCAAACACCTTCTGTCTCTTGTTACTACTCATTGCCAACTTAACAATTTGAAGTGATAGATAAAAGTTTGGTTATAATGATCAATTTATAAATATCGTTGAATTATGTTAGTTTATATTTAATTAAGTAACCATTAACCAGTATAGTCCAAATCTTAATCAGGATTATTAAAACTGTCAAAATTAAATCAGTACAGCATAAATATAAACGTAAAGTTAGCCTGACAAAGTACTGGTACGTCACACAAAAGTTTGACTGAATCTAGTTTGTCATTGAAAGTTTAAACTAAATGCTCTTCAGATCATCCTAAAGAATGTTACTGTTCGTAATAGGACAGTTGAAAAGTTTTGAGTCATCAGCAGAAAAAGAACGTTTTTATTTTATAATATCATCAAGATCGCTATACAAGGTGTCTCAAAAGAAATTTTATATTTATTTAGCTTACTGCGTGACCGCAACGTATCCGAGGGGCGCGGGGGTTATGTCAATCGGTAGCCTGGCTCTTGGGAATTTAGTCGCTATGGAGCATTTCTCGGAAGCAGACCGCGCGTTATGCGTGCGAGAGTTTTACAAAAACGGTGATTCGGCGACTGTAGCGCGTAGAAATTTCTGCAGTATTCGAG
The DNA here is from genome assembly GCA_963971575.1 of Liopterus haemorrhoidalis. Classification (NCBI taxonomy): domain Eukaryota; kingdom Metazoa; phylum Arthropoda; class Insecta; order Coleoptera; family Dytiscidae; genus Liopterus; species Liopterus haemorrhoidalis. Next base: position 57,322,770 of record OZ020612.1, on the reverse strand, counting down.
GTTTTCGCCACTTAAATGATGCGCCAAGCATTCCTCTCATTCGACATTGGGTTAAAAAGTTTGAAGAGACTGATACAGCGCTGGATAAATCAAAAACCAGGCGACCTAGATCATCAAGAACGGTAGAAAACGTGGAGAATGTTAATCAGTCTGTTCGTGACGACCCGAACCTTTCAATTCGGAAGCGCGCAAGTGCTTTAAATGTGCATAGATCATCATTACATCGCATTATGCACAAAGACCTAAAGCTGCACCCCTACAAAATTCAATTGGTGTAAGAATTAAGGCCCCAAGATGCCAGTCAGAGGCTTAATTTCGTAAATCAGGTGATTGAGCGATTTTCGACGTTTACCAACATTTTGTTTTCGGATGAAGCTCATTTTCATCTTAATGGCCACGTAAATAAGCAGAACTGCCGCTACTGGAGTGCAACGAATCCGAAACGCAAACATCAGAAACCCCTACATTCGCCTAAAGTGACCGTATGGGCTGCGATGTCGGCGCGAGGAATTATCGGCCCTTACTTTTTTGAAGACGAAAGGGGGCGTGCAGTTACAGTGAATTCAGAGCGTTATGTGGAGATGTTAGACAACTTCTTGGTACCTGAACTGCAAAACTTTCCTGGCTATAATCAAAGAACATGGTTCCAACAGGACGGAGCAACTTCACACACGTCCAATATGTCTCTGCCACGTGTTCGTGAAATTTTCTCAGGCAAATTGATCTCCCGGAGAGGTAACATAAATTGGCCTCCACGCAGTCCAGATTTAACCCCTATGGACTTTTTCCTATGGGGTTATCTTAAATCTAAAGTTTACGCCAATAAACCGACTTCACTGGCGCATTTGAAAGAAAATATCCGTCACGAAATGGCAGCCATCCTTGAGTCCACCTGCCGAGACGTCATAAGTAATTTTACTGTTCGATTAAATGAGTGCCGAGAACGCGAGGGTCTACATTTAGACGATATTATTTTTAAGAAATAAATCCCCAAAAAGTGTATTTTAATAATTAATAAACATTTTTTCTATATACGGCTTACTTTTTTTTTAATCGATCCACTAAATATAAAATTTCTTTTGAGACACCTTGTATATACTAGGAATAGCAGAAGTCCTAAAACTGAACCTTGAGGGACGTCGCTTTGAACAGAACGAAGGTTATACAGTTATTTATTAATCTTAACTTTAAATGTGAGATTGGATAGAAAACATTTAATCCACGTAAGAAGTATGCCACGAATGTCATTGTGGTCAAGTTGCAAGGATGGCAAATGGGTACTTTGTTAAACACTCTTGCGATGAGAAGAAAGTGGTCTTTACTGGTTCCGAGTTATCCAAGGCACGGAACCATTCATTGGTGCAGTATAAGTTGGTATGGCTGAAAAAGTATCCATACTTCAAACAAAATCAGGCTGGAGCTAGTTTTTAAAAGTTGTATTGAATATCGGATAGCATTAAAAGTTTGAAGGAAGTATTTTGTTTCACATTATATTTTTTACGTCAATACTACGCAAAAAATCTATAGTGTTAAGGAGAAAAGTGTAATGTACAACAGATTTAACAATTTGATCTGACAGATAAGGGTTTGGTTATATTAAACAATTAATAAACTTTGAATTGTAGCGAACCCTGATACGTTACTTTAATATCGTAGCTTTTTTATCAACTAGCGAGCCTGTGATATTATATAAAGGTTGATCTCAAACTGAAATGAGATTTCTGACTAAAGTAGTTCGGGTACTAGGCGTGAGTGTTATCCAGGGTTCATCATTACAATATGTGAATTAAATAATATGTATTAGTGCTTCTCAACCGACTGATCAGGCATCTTGTAATTAGTCTGGATCATAGCTGTTCACTTAAGTTCTTAAAGGTTTACATACGTTAACTAAGATGGTTTAAAATTAAAATGAATTTAATTTATTATAATACACTATTTACAAGAGTAAGTTTGAAAGATTAAAATATAGGTATTAAAATAATGAAAAGATTAGAACAAATAGAATCGGATAGACCACCATAATGCCGACACAGTGCCTCTAAGAATTCAACAACTTAGATGTTTACGATAACCGGACCGAATACTTTCTAACCCGTCTTCAGAGAGTTGGGGGTTTATATAAGAAGCCTAGGTAGCGTTTCTAGGAAAAATGGTATAAGCATTGTTCAAGGAGATGCTAGTGTTCAAAGTTATTAAGCAATAACTCTGAACAAATGTCTCCTTGAACAATGAACCATAAAAAAGTATATTTCTAGAGTTACGTGTTAAACGTAAGGTTTCTAATTTTGTTTTATTATCTGAATTCTCACAAATGTTGACTGTAAAGTACCGTTTAAAATCCCTAAAAAACTATTGCAGTCCCTTTCAAAGAAATTCTCGTGACGGGTGGTTTGTGAAAGTTTTTGGTAAATAATTTGTCCGGGAAAATAAACGTTAAGTTGGTACGCCTGAAAAACTATTGAAACTTGAAACACAATCTAACTGGAGATAATTTCAAAAAATGTTTTGGATGTCTGATAGTATTGAAAGTTTGAAGGAAGTATTTGTTTCACATTATACTTTTTACGTCAGTACTACGCAAAGAAACGTAGTGCTTAAGAGAAAACTATAATGTAGGGCAGCGGTTTCCAAACTTTGTCCAGTAACGACCCCCTTAGAAAAAGCCCCCCCCCCTATTTAGGAAATTTATAAACAATTTGTAAATAATTTCTGTATTGAAATAATAATCACAAAAGTAGCAAAAATATGTAATGTAAATAGTTTCTCTAATTCCTAAATATTTATTTTCACAACATAAATCACGAAAATCATATAAAAATAAATTATATTAATATAAATATGTAATACAAATTAAAAATGTAATAAAAATCAATTTTAATGTGAAGTATGGACTTGTTTCTTCGCACATAATTCGTTAAATCGCGGTTTATATGAATAAAGAGCCACTCTTATTTCGTCTTCCACTATTAACCGTGCGCGATATTTTGTTTTAATAACAGCTAATCCTATTTCGCACATGTATGATGTGACATTATAATAGCTTTTGCTGATAAGGCAGGATATTCCTTGCTTATTTCCAGCAAGAATTTCTCCGGATTATTTGGATTGAAGCGATCTTTTAGCAAGCTATCACAAGAAAATTCTATTAATTTTTCTTGTTCATTAGTTGTTAGCTCAATCATTATAATCGATAGTAAACGGATTCCATATCCATTCATATTTGGCATTTTCTTCCAGATCTTGAAAATAATGATTAAAATATTGCTTCAAATTTTGTAAGTGTCCTATAAATAGAGACTTATGTAATTTAATTTTGTCAATGCAACAATTGTTTTTTAAATTCGAAAACTTGTCATCTTGAAAATTTTTAGTCCATAATTCAATTTTTTTAATAAACGAGGTTATTTTACCTTTTTTAAAAAACGATCGGAATAAAAATGACATTTGCAATGAACCTGCGACCCCCTGGTGAATCTTGTACGACCCCCCACGGGGTCGCGCCCCCCACTTTGGAAACCGATAATGTAGAGAATTAAGCGATATAGCTTTTTCTTTTCTTTTGTGCTCTTTACATCGAGCATATTTCTTCGTTTTTATTTGTTTGTTCGGTGTTTATTTTAGAATAAGATTAATTCAAAAATTCATTTAAATACTTTAGTTACCGCGCACTGAAGACTTCTTGTCACGTAACTCTTCAGTTACTGACGCCGTCTTTTCCCCGCGGACTACTTTGGTACGTACACGGTAAGTGACTGTCACCTAAAAATGTCGTGTTTTATATTGGTGGAAAGATGGCAGTTTCTGTAACAATTTATTCAGCGATTTTATTTACATTATAAATATATTAAATTGACTGATGTTGATAGCTTAATATATAGTTCCTTTGTTATTCCCCGCGACGTCTTCGGAACCGATCAAACCATACTCGCATCCAAGTTGAGCGAAACCCCGTCATCCGTACTCGTCAAGGGGATTTTCACAGCTAGGTACTTAGATAGTGTAGGCCACTCTGGCAGCGTTGGTAACCTCTTGACTACCTCTTGATTACCTCTCGACTACCTCTTGACCCTATCGCTCTAGACTGTTTTATATGTGTGAACCAGGAACAGTTCTACTTCCATGTTTTAAAAACATCTCGTTTAAACATTTGTTTAACACCAATAAAAATAAACGAATAATATTTATCAAAACGTTATAAGTAGTTCAATATACAATAGTTGACACAATAAATACATTGCACATTTTATATTTCACAATTTGTAACATCAGCCTTGATGTACTTGACCTATAATTATGGCCTGGTGACAATATCATGAATTTCAAAGTATAAGGCCATAAAACAAGAAAAATCAACGAAACAGGGGCTTTTAGGTCCATCCAGTTTCGCCCTAAAGAGCGACAGGTTGCTGAAAAGTAAACTTTACCTAATGTTTGATGACAAAATTTAAATAGTACAATTTACTTCTCACCGACAAACTGTAGTAGAACGCTATTTTCGAACCAGCGACTTAGAGAACCTGAATCGGAATATGAGGTGAAGTAATTTCACCTTCATTTTTTTTTTTTTTTTTTTTCAAAAAGCGACCATTTATTTTCAAAATAATAAATAAAATAAATCGTACAAAGTTAAACATAGCAAGCTTTGAAAATGATTTTGTTACTTAAAAAAAACCAAATAAAACCTGAACCTTTTCTTACCTGTTAGTACGAGTTTGATATTAAAGGTGATAACATCAAATCATTTGTAATTATGGTTTACATACGTTATTCAAATGAAGAAATCACATATATGGTTCTGACATTCGGGGAATATTAAATAAATTCTATTAGGGCCTAGCAACTCTACCAAGAAAGGTATCCTGAAGGTAAAGAAGACTTAGAACATAGGGTAAGAACAGCTATCAGGGAAATTCAAGAGTATATCGTTCTAAATGTAATGGAAGAGTTTTTATTACGAATGAGAAAATGTGTGGATTACAATAATGACCGCCGTTCTAACACGTTTGAACATTTGTAAATTTTCCTTTTATTACTAACTTAAGTCATATTTTGTTTTATTGTTTTTCCTAGTTACATAATGTTATATCTTTTTATAATTTAGTTTCTACGATTTTTATGTTATTTATTATTTTGTAAATAAATGGTCGCCATTTTGATATGGTTAAAATTAAAGTATGATATTTTGATATCATTGTAAAGCTAATTTAATGTACTTACAAGAAAAAAATAATAAAGTACCGATTCCCTATGCTAGATAAACAGTTGAAACAATTTCCGTTGAAACCGGAAGTGATGGAGAATTCTTATTAAAATCCTTAAGTGGGCCCTTTTGTCTAGTTTAAATTTTATTCTGAATATTTTTTTCTATCTCTTAAAATAAAGGAGTTATTCGAGGTGCGGCGTTTCAAACAAATACCCTGTATAATATGTACAATTTCAGCTTAAATTAATTTATTTGCCAAGGGCGCCAAGTCTATTGCTACGGTTCTGTATACGAAATATATGCACACCAATGATTTTAAAATTGTAAGATTAAAGGTTCTAATTAGAAACCCTGCTCATCAACAGAGCGTAAGTAATTCGGTTTCCTACCTGCATTACTAACACAACAACCCTTATAGCTCGAAAGCTGACAAATTAGGTCAAGACACCAAATTTACCTACATGAAATCCAAGACTTACGAGAAGAATATAGATCTGACTTCTGACTTGGATTATTTTAAACTGGAACAACAATATCAACACAAATATAATTAAACAAATTTACAAAAAGTTTATAAAATAATGCCCTTGATTCTTATAGACCCTATAATGCTTAAAATAAGTTGATTGCAAAACTGCATTCACAGATTCAAATTTAATATACTGTACGTTGTGAGTTGTGGATAAATTTAGCAAACTCTTCTTTACGTTTTAAGCCAGGTCCACATTAGCGACCGATCCTGTGATATATCGCGTAAGGCAATGCTCGCTTAATATCTACGTATCGGGAAAGTATTGCAATAATTCTGTGAACAATTCGAAAGTGGAACACGCTACGAACATAAGCAAAAAATTATAATTTTAGTTAGGGGGTATTCTAAATACACAATGTAAACAATTTTATGCAAAATTTCGTAGAAAAAAATTACCCCGGCATTACTGGGTTAAAGTCCATTCTACATTATACTTTTTTCAATACTATCCAACTCTGACGTCATTTCAACTTTTGATACTACAGAATATAGTGGAGGAAAAAAATAAGAGACAGTGATAAATTTTATATCTTCCATCTCTTATTACTGTAAAGTTGTAAACAAAAACTAAAATGTTGGTGTTGGTACGACTGAAAAGTACAGAACTGTCATCCAAAACTACCCCCGGTCAAATTTTTGATTGACAGTTCTGTACTTTTCAGTCGTACCAACACCAACATTTTAGTTTTTGTTTACAACTTAACTTTTAGTAGTTTATTAAGTTGACAAGAAGTTTATTTAGATCATATAATTAAATATAAACTTAGCACAATTAAACAATATTTATAAATTGGTTTACTATAACCAAATTGTTGTCTGCCATCTGAACCTAAAAATTTTTAAGTTGGCAATGAAAAGTAATAAGAGATGGAAGATATAAAATTTATCACTGTCTCTTATTTTTTCCCCCACTATATTCTGTAGTATCAAAAGTTGAAATGACGTCAGAGTTGGATAGTATTGAAAAAAGTATTGAAAAAAGTATAATGTAGAATGGACTTAATTATGTTAATTAACCTTAAGATATGTTAGGTTAGGATAAACTTTATACTGTAGTTCAGTGTTTCCCAACCTTTCTGACTTGCGGAGCCCTTTTTAGAATCAATTTCTATGGCGGAACCCCTTAGGCATGTCTTACGAATTAATGTTACGGGAGAGGGGGTAGATTTTTTCACTATAAATTACTTTTTCTCTTTCGAAACTCACTTATTGATAGGTAAACAGATTTTTATAAAATGAAGAATTTTGATTATATTTATATTATATTTTTATTATATACATGCAGATTATTCAAACAAAAATGCATCTCGCTAATTACATTCCAGCTAGTCATACAGTCATAAACCGGCTAGAGGCAGAAATTACTCGGACATACATTCAACTTGGCATATTTTCGTTCAGAATGTAATTTCCAGTTTTCTTAATTTGATTCTGTTTTTTTATTTCTAATTCTTTTGATTTTATTCCATTTTTATTTATTTTATTTCCTGGAACGGCAGTGGAGCCTTTGAGAAGTGCACGCGGAGCACAGGTTGGGAACCGATGCTGTAGTTTTATTAAATTCTTGTTAAAACTTGATATGTATAATATATACCTACAACACAAAAAATCTTTGAAAAGGTCAACTGCTGGTGAAACAAGGCGAAAAAAAATTAATGAAATGTATTAACTAAAATTTACTATCTGCTCTAAGTTATGTAAACTTTGTATCAAACATCCAGGCTTGCAAGCATCAAAACAAGCACGAACGCGTCCAAATAAATTCGGTGAATTCCTTTGTGTTCATGACAATAACCGATTACATACCGTTTCTCACCTCACGTGGTATATAAAAGAAAAGTCAAATCAGTAGATTTGATTTTATAGATTTCTCCCAGCGAAATAACTTCGAGGAAGGCAAAAGTAGTTCCCTCGGCCGGAAATGTCGGAAATAATCTTCATAAATTATCTGGAAAAGGAAAAAAAAAATATCACAGGACAGTATTATGCCGCTTTATTAGATCGATTACAAGCTTTATTCAGTAGCGTAGCAACAACATTTGGGCCCTCCGCAAAATTTACTCCCCCTCCCCACCCAAAAAAAATTAATAAGGGTATATTAAGAAAACAACACAACTTTTTTTGAAAATATTATCTTAAAATAATGATTAAAAATTTCTCACAAACTAAATAAATAAGAAAAATTGAAAAAAATAAAATTAAAATCTATTTTTTTTTTTAGAAAATAGATTTTATTTGAGTTTTTTATATTTTATTTTAAGTAAAATAAATAAAAGTTTAATACATAATTATACATAATTATTTTCACTTGCGTTTTGATTTTTTTTTTTACATTTTCCTTGGGCCCTCCGCGACTGCTGTACTTGCGGGCCCGTCGCTACGCTACTGACTGAATTGATTGACAAAAGTGGCCCCATTTGGCGAAGAAAAAAGTACTGTTCCACCATGATCATAGATCAGTCACTTGTCCTCAATTGCAACGGCCAAATTGATCGAATTACGTAGGAATTGCTCCCTAATCCACCCTATTCTCTAGATCTGCGTCTTGCGACTTCTTCTTCTTTCCAAACATGGCTCTCTCGAAAAATATTTACATCGACCATAGACACCATCGCTGAAATACGAGGTCTGTTCAAAAAGTATCGCGAATTTTGAATTTCCGCGGGTTACGTATATTCGATTTTCGATTTTTTTTGTGGCGTTATGTTGGTACTCATGTCTCTCACTTATGCCGGCCATTTTGAATGTTCAGTTAATTTTTGACAGTTGCTTTGCTTGCACGTGTTTTGGCTCGTCTTCAATTTTTACCTATACCAAAAAATGGATCAAAGAATCTGTATCAAATTTTGTGTGAAAAACAAAATTAAGTGCGCGGACGCATTCCGAATGTTGACTGTGGCATATGGTGAAGCTACCTTGGACTGAAGCAACGTTTATCGGTGGTACAAAATGTTCTCAGAGGGCCGAGAAAATGTGAACGACGAAGAGCGTACCGGACGCCCGAACAACATACTAAGCAATACATACCCAAAAACAACACACTAATAATGCCGCAGCCACCGTATTCCCCAGATCTGGCCCCCTGTGACTTTTTCTTGTTCCCGAAACTAAAGAGGCCCATGAAAGGACGACGCTACGCTACGAGTGAGGAGATAAAGATGGCATCGAAGGAGAAGCTGAACAAGATCACAAAAAAATATTTTTTCAAGTGCTTCGAGGATTGGAAAAAACGTTGGCACAAGTGTATAATATCTGGTGGGGATTACTTTGATGGGGACAAAATAGATATTCATGAATAAATAAATAATTTTTGAAAAAACACAAAATTCGCGATACTTTTTGAATAGACCTCGTACACGCCTGTTTTGCAAGGTTCGAGAGATCGTACTTTTTGTAAGGCTTAAAGAAATTGGAATATCAATGGACAAAATGTATCGAGTTAAAAGGAGACTATGTTGAAAAATAAGTCGCATTTTGGTAAAAAAAAATCATTTCTTTTCAAAGTCACTAAGTTATCAAACATCCTTCGTATCATATTTCAACTGTTATATTTGGAATCATTCTTGATAAAACTGTCAGGACAATAGATAAGAGGAACAAATGCTAAGATATATTTCTTTAAAAGAAAGTGAATGGAGTATTGAAATCTCTGACAATGAGTTTTCTTAACCTGTTTTCATGAAAAACTCAAACCTGAACAAAGAAGTAGCAGCTATTAGCGAAATTCAATAACCACAGAAAAACTTTTCCCAAAATTTAGAAAGAATTTACTTCAATGAAATCTATTTTTGTATTCAAATTAATTACATTGATGCATAATTAATTTAAATTTTGGGCAGGTGGAAGTTAAGGTCTTACATCGTGGTTCTGTCGTTCTAACTATGGTTCAACTTACTTGGCAAAGGAAATTAAATTAGTTTCAAATGTGTTGATGTTTCTCTTGTTTAGTAATACGATGGTTATCTCAAGAATACACACAGTAATGTAGATTTACATCATATTTTTCAATCCTAGTTATATTTACTCTTTACTCAACTGGCCGTCGTAGACATCATAGCAAAGAACCTGCGGGATTGTTTCTCCAGTGATTTCGCTGAAATAGATTTCCAGTGACTAGCTTAATAGTCAAGCCATCTAGTTGAAGAGCGTACCCGAAATCTCACCCTCGAAAATAAACGGATCAAGTTTATTTTCACCGTTCGATATTTCGGACACATAGATGGACGATCAAACGCCTCCCTTCTCAGGGAACACCAGTGGCGCAGACAGGATTTTGTCTTGGAGAGGGCCGAAACAAAAATACAAATAAACTAATATGTAGACATTTATTATTTATTATATTATAATTAGACTCCTGGACTCTTTTCAGTCGTAATTAGGCACTGAAATGATTTTAAAATTTGTAAAATCTCATATTCAACATAGTCCAAGAATATTATTCTTGGTTGGGTTATATATGATTTTTAATTAATAATGTTAATAATAATATTTTTTGCTTTTTCATTAATGATTTTTAATTTATTGTTTGAATTTATACCAATATTGCTAAGCACCGATTGAACATTTTTTAATTGTTGAATGGCTATACTTAAATCCTCAGTTTTGGATTGCAAATACAGTCGATTCCGCTTAATCAGGACACCGGTTAATCGGGACAGCCGCTTATTAGGGACAAATCCTAAAGAACGGAAACAAAACCGAGGAAATAGCGTAATTTTACTTTTTCTGGACAATATTCCATTTAATCGGGACAGTAATCGTGTGAAGTCCCGTGGCGCCGGGAATTCATGTTGGAGTGGGGATTCACTTTGACATCATTATGTATAAGCGTTTGGTCGAGTTCACGTAAATTTAGTGTAGTGACTCACTGATATAACCCTTACCGGGATGCCAAGAAAGGATTTGACACATTTGAAAACATTTAATGTATTACGTATATAATTTTTTATTATGTATACATACCTACGAATAGTTTTGTGAGTTGTTTTATTTTTCTGCAATTTATCAAATAAAATACTTATCAAAAAACACTAATCCGGTAATTTTTGTGGTAACTTCGAATAATTGGGCCAGCCGCTTAATCGGAACAAAATGTATTAGTCCCGGTGTGTCCCGATTAAGCGGAATCGACGGTATTTATATTATTGGCAATGTATAGCCAATTCTTTTTCTATTGATAATAACGAGATCAGGAAATTTGGTTTCTGTATTGCGGAAATTAAAATATCTGGTAAAGAAGAGGTCGTATTTTCTCTCCAGGTGGCAATTTCTTCCAGTGCATGAAAAACTGATTCTTATAGTTGTACCATAACGATGATCAAATAGTGTCTTTCCACCTATCGTGTTGGGCAGATTTATTTAAGTTTCTGACGTTTCAGGAGCGAATTAATTAATTTTTTCGGACAATACTGCATTTCGTTTTGATGTTTCAAAAAACCCATACTTTTTTTCAACGGTTCCAAAACAATTACTGACATCACGTATTGTCAAAGACTTAGATAGTGCTAGATTTAGGGATTGAGTTACACAATGTAAACAGCAGTAAGGTATCTTTTTCCGATGTAAGCCTGAACTCCATGTACTACACCAGTATTAACTGGAGCTCCATCATATCCTTGTCCTCTTAGATACTTATTGAAAACGAGTAAAAATCGGTGAGAAATTATCCTCGAGAAGTACATTTGCAACTTTTATCCTTTAACTTGAAAAATGTACCCTGTCTGGCCTGATCTAGTGTAAGCATATTTTTTTACCTAATTTTGTGTTTATATTTAATTCCGCAAGCTTCCACATGACATGACATTAAGGGGAGGGGTATGGTTATTTTGCATTTTTTAAACATATTTTTAAGAACGATTTGTGGAAATCTGGTAAAGGTAAGCCAAATGGGTGAAAGTCTATCTTAAAGAACAACACTTGAAGAGTATTGCGTTAAATTTTTATTGAAAAATATTGAAAAATGAGCCATTGGCGTCATTTTTTAGTAAACACTCCAAAAAAAAAGTTGATTTGCGGTGTACACGATATCTAGTGACACAATCATTTGAAACATATAATTCAAAAAGTTTTGGTTAGTTTAAAAGTTTCTTCAGGTAGTGACGTCGAGTTTTTTTTATTAAATTGAGTTTTAAATTTTTGGTACATTAAAGTGAAAAAATCGAAAAAAAAACGTAAAAAATCGTGTTTCGTAATCGGAAAACTGGTTATAAAAAAAAGTATATTCAAAATAAAAGCAAAAACTCAACGTATCATCAAAAATACCATACCCCCCAAAACCAAAGACCGATTTTTAGACTGCGATTTTCTCCAAAGCAAAATGTGGATTTATACGGAAAAAAATTGTCAATATTGTTTACAACGTAATTTTAAATTAAATTACTGTTGCGGTTAACAAATTTTATCTTCAATTCCCCGAGCTGCGCCGGGTAATCTGCTAGTATTGTATAATACTTCATAATAGTTCTGCTGGACCTGGGGGGGAGGGCTGCACCACTGGGGAACGCGAAGGATCTTACCAATATTTTCTTAGTGTTAATGGTGAGATATTAATCTCCAAATAACCTCTTAAATAATAAATACAATTCCGTGTTAAACGGGCAATTATCAGGCAAATAAATTTATTAGTAGGTGAATATTTCAGTCGTAAGAGCAACATGTAACTTTTAGACATTAAATACAATTAGCAATAAATTAACTAAAATCCCGCTGGGTTAAAACTGAAGTTAAAGTCAACATCCATCATCCTAAATTTGTAACAATTAAATTATTCGAAAAGCAGCTGAGAAAGGCAACACAAGCTTCATATTTAATGATATTAAAATCTGTATGAAGACAAATATATCAGTTGAACAAGAAATGGTAAGTGTATTATTCAATAATAAATTAGCTCATTTAGTTCATCTCATATTTAAAATATATTTGCACTTGCACATGTTCATCACTGTCAATTCGACTCTCATATTTCGCTCGGTAGAAATAATAGAAAGTAGTGGTATACTGCAATTAAAAGGTCAATTTTAATTTTATCAATGTCAGTAGTGAATCGTACGGACTAAAATTTTAATATTAACTTATTTTTTAAACAATATTTATATAACTTGTCAACATCACGTTGAATGCTGATACAATCCATTGTGCTATTAACTTCTAAAAATAATTTCAAATCATCAGTAAACATAACAAATTTAGAATCTAAAAAACACTCAAAAATATCATTTGAGGGGGTTAGAAGTAAAATTATTCAAGTGCATTTTTTTCTAAATTTAAGCTAAGTACATATTTCGTCACTGAAACTTTATTATTATTAGATAGTAAAACGATTTTAAACAGAATTCACTTTACTAACACCTTCTGTCGAACTTGAAAAAAAAACATGATAAAATAAATTTCTATTTCAGTTATTGGTAAAACGATTTAAGTACGCTTGAATCATTTTACTGTAAGATCCTAAGAACAATACTGATGGATACCCATTAAGTTGGCGAGAGATTTTCTCTTTCTTACTTATCTTAAAACTAAAAAATTCTCCTAGAGCAATTAACTTTGAAACTAATTTTCTCGAAACTTTAAATTATGTACTTAATTTCTTTTACTTCTAGCCACTTCATTTATAAAAAGTAAGGGACCAAAATTAGACCCCTGTGGAACTTCAGAAATAAACTTGAAGTAAAGCCTTTAATTACAACACATTTTCCAAGATCACTCTAGTAAGATTAGATCCATTGATAAAGGCGACCATTTATAACAACGACTTCTTAAGAGATTTTTCTTAGCTAGGCTGCTTTAGGCACAAATAGTCATCGTTGCTGTGCGCCAAAAAGTTTAACTAACTAATTCTTAAGAGATTTTTTTTAAAGAATTTATTTTTAGTGTGAGTTTTATTGATTATTAATAAATTGTATATAAATTATCTTTCAGCGTGGTCTTTAGGTTGAACTGATATGTTTACGTTATTAAAATATATTAAACATTTATAATATGGTTTTTCTTAACCAAGAAATTTAGTTTAGTTGATATTACATGACAAGGCGTGGTATTTATTATGATGCCAATGTATATGTAAAGAGAAATTGATTAAAAATACAAGCAAGAAATATAACGTCACTTGTCAGTTGAACTCAAATTTTATTTATTTATTAAATAAATTGACAGTATATCTAAAATATTTGTCTTTTAACTCAACACTGTTTAAACCATCTATTGAACACAGTTTAAACTTATTATCGAAAGAAGTTCAGTTTCAAACTTCTTATATATTAAACCAAAACATACAACACAAGAACTTAATGATATTCAAAGAACTATAGAGAGAAAGCCTGTGACCGCAAGCGTCTAAGTGTTTGTTTTTGCCGTCGACCGATGAAAAGTAATAAAAGCAGAACAAGTTGTAGTTTTTTTTTTTTTTTGCTGGCAGTTTAGAAAGGACAATGCAAGGCATAGTTTTTTTACTTTTTTCTTTATTTTCCCTAAAATTATTGGAGGTAAAGTCCAATTTTTTGCGAGATGATTCTGTTAGTGAACGATTAGAGATAGAAACATACAGTTTGATTTTTTTTTAATCTAGACTTTTATATACTTAAATAAAAATTGATGCTCCCCTGACCCGCCTTTTTAATCAGTGTAGTTTTGAAATTTTGTAAATATTTCATTTTCGAAAGACAGTATCTCAAAAATTATATACTTTGAAAGATAGGGACCTGCAGTTGGAATTTTTGAAATCCCGAGGTCCTAAAGGACCACAGGATATATTCAGATCAATTCTGTAAAAAGTTACTGTGTAGTAACGTTACTACAAAATAAAATATTATAAAAGTATAATGACTTTCATTCATGATAGTAACTGACCTTGCTCATAGTGACAAATTTAGTTACTATGATCATAGTAACTGAGTTCTATAATCACACCATTTCTGTAGAATTGGTCTGATTATATAACAAACAAAAACAAAAAAAAATAAATAAAAGATGAAATAGAGACTGTGGTTGGAATTTTTGTAATTCTAAGAACCTTAAGGGCGTTAGGAATCATTTTGAAACAACTACCAAAAAAAAATTTTTTTTTATTTTTAATTTGTCATTTTTTATTATTTTTTTTATTTTGTAATTTCGAAAAATTCTAACTTAAAAACAATAAAATATAGCGAACTGCGGTTTGAATTTTTGAAATCTTCGTATATTGTTTAGTTAATTGGGGCCCTAAAAACTTAACTTTTACAATAAATTCGAATCGACACACAAAACCTTGGAAAATGGTCAAAAATCTAAAAACCCGTAAGGGATACCCCTTACGATTTTTTCAATTTAGGTAAATTTTTTCTCTCCGATTTACTTTAAAATGCATTTTGTATGTTTTTGTGTATACTTATGTATTTTGAGTCGTAGATCTCAAAAATAATCTCCATTACCAGTTATAGTCTGGTGCCTACGTCGAAAGATACTGCACTTGATGATAATGGAATGCCATTTGGCACACGTGTTCCTTATAAAAATTAAATCATTTTGACCCGCAGCCCCTATTTGTGAATCGAGACAAATTCAAGATGGCGGCGAAACTAGCGCGCCAATTACGATAACGATAACTGATTGTTATGATACAGCAAAATAGCTAAATACATATTTGTACAATGGACCTTTAGCTACAATTTGCCGCGTCGTACGCGAATTTCCGTCACTTAGTTTACAAGATACCGTCCATAATTCATTCTCAGACGCAAAAAAGTGATTTCCGAAATGGCTAACGAATTTCGTATGATATGGCTCGTTTTCTATTAATTTAATGCCGTAGATTACGGCATTAATCTCTGTAAGGTAGGACTGGAAGTCAGTATTATAAAGGAAGCATAACACATAAAGCAAACATAAAGGAACTATCAACACATTAAAATGTTGTCCTAATAACTGGTAAAAATATTAGAGTATATTGTAACCATTTTCGAAAGAATAGTTTTCGGCCACCATTAGAATCGTATTAAGTGTGCAGTAATCTATATTATTTTGTCAGAACTGCTATATACTACTCTTTTGGATGGAGAGACACTTGACTATGTGTGATAATACATGTAATTATTTTTTTTTCGGGCAAAATACAATCTTTTGTGTAGCAAATCTTTAAATTGACTCAATTTTCGAAATTTACGACTTCAATATACCCGAAATTGATATACAACTCAACAAATTTGATGTAAATAGCAAAATTCGATTTTCGAGCGTTATTTCGAAAGCGGCTTTATTTGAGACCAAGTGCTGCGAACAAACCTAAGCAAATTGATGCATTCCGTATATGCATGGAGTATCTTAAGTAAATGTCATAATTTACAGCCGTTCCGGCCGGATATGTAATTTTTTTTATTTCATTTTGGGCAAAATCCAAATAATAACAAGTCATATGCCATTTTTTATTTCATTTTTGTAATGTTCATGTCCGATTTGGTCGAAAACGATATAAAGAGTGTCAAAATAATACGAAGTTGAGACTTTACACATTTCGGCCGCTACCTTAATTTCGGCGCCCCGCAGAGAAAAATTCCGCACATATTCTTGTAGCCAAGGATATGCCCTACAGATTTAGGAAGAATTGAAACAAAATATTAATATACGCAGATTTGCAGTGATAGAGAATATCATCATGTCTCGAATTTGGGAAAAAAATCTATCAAAATTTTAAATTTTCGCCATTTTGATAACAGATTCGTAATCTACGGCATTAAATTAATAGAAAACGAGCCATATCATACGAAATTCGTTAGCCATTTCGGAAATCACTTTTTTGCGTCTGAGAATGAATTATGGACGGTATCTTGTGAACTAAGTAACGGAAATTCGCGTACGACACGGCACATTGTAGCTAAAGGTCCATTGTACAAATATTTATTTAGCTATTTTGCTGTATCATAAGAATTAGTTATCGTTATCGTAATTGGCGCGCTAGTTTCACCGCCATCTTGAATTTGCCTCGATTCACAAATAGGTGCTGCGGGTCAAAATGATTTAATTTTAATAAGGAATACGTGTGCCAAATGGCATTCCATTATCATTAAGTGCAGTATCAACGTAAAATATGGTGCGTAGGCACTAGACTATTACGGATTACCATTTTTAAAAAAAATAGAAAAAAAAAACGACAGAAAATGACCAAATTTCAAAAACTACATATAAGAAGGCGCTTCAAATATATTTTTAGACTCCCCACCCTAAAATTGGTCTATCTATAATTTAAAAAAAAAGTAAAATTTGCGTGTGAAAATAACGTAGAACGATGATAGTTACTCACTAAGTATTGAGAAGTGACACGCTCGAATACGCTTACTAGTTGCCAAATTAGTTTTTTTACCTTAGAAAAATGGAGGGAAAGTTAATATCAAAATAAAGTCCAAATTTTCCCGAGATGATTCTGTTATACACCTTGATACATGTGTAGCAAATAATTACTCGCATTTTAATAAAATAAAAACGTATTGTGCTTAAATTAATTTGTACGTTATGTTCAAATTGACGACTAAGTACTACTGTCGTCAATCATAAATCCTTCGATTACAGCACCACCACCGGCAATGTTACTTTTTAATTGATCAGTCTGAGCTAACGTCACTGGTCACATGATTTCACACCATGGAGGTATACCACGAATATTTTCCTATGCTTTGTTAATTCTGTCGCCTTTTACTTTAGAAGTATGATAGTGTAGTGAAAAGTACAACGTGAAACAGTAGCCGTAAATCCAAAATCAGTCTCCGGACTTTTCGAATAGTCCATGTATAATGAAACAATCTATGCTTTATGTCGTAGCAGCAGGATAGAGTATTATCCTGAAAAATCTCTCTCGGAAGTGTTTGACAAGTGAAATTGTTCTCGGAAGAGGCCTTGTTGTACTTAATCTAGGGAGGATGGAACGTTAAAGGGTTTCTGACATCCCAGTACAAATCAATTAAAGTTCAGTGATTGGTATATTGCAACCGTGTCTCTAAAGGGGTTTACGTGCTTCAAGTTGATTTTGCCGAACGACGATATCGTCGCTTTGTTACAATTCCGTTTCCGGTAATTCCGTTTATAGAACTATATAGATATTTGGAATTAGTGAAATCTATTTACTGTTAAGTAGAGAATAAAAATTGATGTGAAGTGTGAATTTTCACACATTTCAGGGTTTTGCAGGTATTTAGTAAGTGAATGATGATTATTTGGGATACCAAAACAAACTTTATATTAAAATATTTTTTTTTGTTAATTTTAATTCGAACACCTAATACCATTATTTAGGTTTCTAAATATGTGCAGTATTTTTTTTATATAGCAAGTTTCATTAAGAATATAAAAAATTGCGCCTATGGCTTCCATTGGTTGTTATAAGTTCCGCCCCTCTGATTTCGTGTACATTGAAACAGAATTAAATTATAATTTAAACAATTTCCACTGGTTATTAAATTTACGCTTTTAAAAATTAAATGCAACATTTGCCAAAATGTAACTAGAATTTTGAAAAAATAATTTAAATAATATAAAAATTAAAAGAAAAAAAACAAAAAATAACATTGTCTCTTCTCGCAGGGTTCGATCCCTTTCGGATCGAGTTACTTGGGTGAAATGCCAGCGCAAAACCACTACACAAGCATACACGTTCCAGTGTAGCGTTTTACAAAGTTATAACTTGTGTACATTATTAGCAAAAAATCACAAAAAATGCGTTTTTTTCCAAAAACGTAATCTGATCAAAAATTCCTGTTGTACTATTCCGGTTCACACCAATGTACATTACTTAGAATTTTTTCAGATTTTTAGTTTAAACCATCTGGGCTACAGGGTGTGGGACAAAAAAAATTCTGCACAATTTTGGCAAAAATCGCTTCAAAATAATTTATTTTGCAAAAATAAAAATTTGATCGTTAAACCACGTACCAAGGGCTTTCATTTGATACCCTACTCAGAATTATAAAAAAATATTTTTTTTTTCGATGAGCACGTATTTGTTTATATTTTTAGGGTGATATGTTTTTTAGATGTTTTAGTATTTTTCCTATGTGCGGGTCAAAGAGTTGTATGAGCGTGCCAAATTTCAACTCTCTAGGTTTAGCCGTTTAGCTACAATTTTTACCGAACAGACAGACAGACAGACAGACAGACGACAAAATGACGGTATAAGGGTTTTTTGGTCATACCTACAAAACCCTAAAAATGAAGAGAAGGATTACAAATTGCAGGAAGTGTAAATTAAGAAAGCCATTTTTTAGGGTTTTGTAGGTATAACCAAAAAACCCTTATACCGTCATTTTGTCGTCTGTCTATCTATCTGTCTGTCTATCTGTCCGTCCGTCTGTCTGTCTGCCTGTCTGTCAGTCTGTCTGGCCGTCTGTCTGTTCGGTAAAAATTGTAGCCAAACGTCTAAACCTTTTTTTTTTATCCAGGGGAAATCTTTTATAGACACCGGAACCGAGAAAAAAATCCCTCTCCGGTAGTGTCGGATTCTCCGTTTGGCCTACCAACTAAAACCACCTGCTTGTGCCTCTAGTTTGCAATCAAGGAACTGTTGGAAGACATTGCGTCTTGACTGCAGGCAAAGTAATAGTTCTCACGTTGTTATGTTTTTTCCGATTCCTGGCGGATGAGGTCCTCCAGTGCCTTCTTCTGCATGATGTTATGCAGCATTCTCCATATATACTCCCATGTTTCCTTGTCCTGGACCATCTTGGGTACAAGGTTTCTTGGTGTTAGGCCGATCTCCATACTTACTGCTTCCCGTTCCCTATGCCACCTGCCACATATGAAGATTGTGTGTTCTGGTGTATCTGTATCACCACAGTACACGCAGGTATCTTGATTTTCTTAATCTTCATACGACCTAAACGAGCCATGTCCGGTAAGTGCTTGCGTAACAAAGTATCCTAGACGCTTATGCTTACAGGCACTCCATGTCCTAACATCTGGGATGAGCGTTCGTGTCCACTGTCCGGTTGTAGAATTTTGCCACTCGGATTGCCATTTCGTCATGACGTTTGCTCTTATTTCTTTTCTAGTCATGCTTCCACCTCCTTTTTCGTAGATCACCCGCCTCTCTTCTGCTAGGAGGTGAAGCGGAAGTGTGTCAGTTATCACCTGCAGTGCTGTTGTTGAGACAGTACGGTATGAAGAAGCTACACCAATCAGAGCTTTTCTTTGTCCCTTTTCCAGCATTGTTCTGTATTTGGCGCACTGAAGTTGTGGATACCATATAGGCACCCCGTACAACAAGATCGATTGCACGACACCCAGTAGCACCCTTCTCTTATTGCTACTTACTCCCCCGATGTTAG
This sequence comes from Liopterus haemorrhoidalis, assembly GCA_963971575.1. Classification (NCBI taxonomy): domain Eukaryota; kingdom Metazoa; phylum Arthropoda; class Insecta; order Coleoptera; family Dytiscidae; genus Liopterus; species Liopterus haemorrhoidalis. The sequence continues at coordinate 57,302,750 of OZ020612.1, read as the reverse complement.
GCATCAAACGACTTAGTTTGCCAGCTTTTTCTTCGGCTTTATTTGAGGCATTTATAATATGCTCCATGAAACTACCGTTTGCACCAAACGTGACTCCGAGGTATTTGAGGCTTTTGCCAGGTATGATGTTTGTGTTTTCTATGCGAAAATTCACTCCATCTCTGTTTCGCTTCCCGCGTAGGATCATAGCCTCTGTTTTGCCCGGGGCCAATTGTAGTTGGTGTTTCTTGATCCAGTTGTTTATCCTCTTCAGATTGGCGTTTGTCTGGTTTACCAGTTCGTCTGGGTACTTTGCCGTGCTTACAATCGCAAGATCATCTGCGAACCCAATGCATGTCATGTCCCCTTCAAGTCTCAGGCGTAGGACGTCGTCGTACAATATGTTCCACAGAGTCGGCCCAAGAACCAATCCCTGTGGGACGCCGGCGTTTGTTCCTTGGCCTCTTAATCCCAGTTGCTATTATGTGCCGATTTCGCAAGTATTTGTCTATTATTCTAATGAGGTATTCTGAGATTTCTAGCTTCCTAAGTTTTTTCATGATTAGTGCCCACTTTGCCGTATTCAAGGCGTTTTTAACATCGAGTGTGACGAGGACCTACCATTTTGCATGTTTTTCTCGAGGTGCATCGAAGACCATCCGCATAGCATCAGTTTTAGACCTATTTTTCCTGAAACCAAATTGTAGGTCTGATAACCCATGTTTGGCTTCGATCTCTTTCTAAATCCGGTCTCGAATTAATGCCTCGTATACCTTACTGAGTGTATTTAGAAGACAGATGGGTCTGTAGGAGTCTAGATCTTCCGGGTTTCTTCCCTGCTTCGGTAGCAGAATTACATTCGCGACCTTCCATTCTTCCGGAAATATTTGTTGCCTAAGAAGTTCATTAAAGATACCCAGGAGCCATTCTCCTTCCGTCTGATAGGTGATCTTTATTGCTTCCGCAGGGATACCATCTGGCCCAGATGATTTTCTTGCCTTCATAGAAATAACTGCCTGTAGTAGTTCCTCCGTGGTGAAGGGTTCGGCTTCCTGTTTATTAGTTGTTTCTAATGGTTCTCTGTCGTCTTGCTTGGGGAACAGGTGCTTGAGAATTTTGATTTTTTTGCACTCTGGGATTTCGAAAGGCATTTTATTTTGAAGACCTTTCACCAAGTTTTGGTATCCTTGTCCCCAGATGTCATTTCCGACATTGGCAATTAACTCTTGCCAATGGAGTTTCTTGGATCTACCAATGGCTTTTGCTAGTTCCTTTCGTGCGTCCTTGTAATTGCGGTGGAGTTGGTCCGTATCCACTGCTGTTACTGCTATTCCCGCCCGGCTTTTCTCTCTTGTTAATATTCTTCTCGCTCTCGTACATTTTGCCCTTAGTTCGCTTATCTCTAAATTCCACCAGTACGGTAGCGTTTTCTGGCCACCGTGCCCTGTTATTTGGCTAAGTAACGGCTAAACCTAGAGAGTTGAAATTTGGCATGCTTATTTCTTAAATTCTTAAAATCTTTTATCCACAGTTTTCTTAACTTCCTTTTTATGGTTTTATAGGTATGACCAAAAAACCCTTATACCGTCATTTTGTTGTCTGTCTGTTTATCTGTCTATCTGTTCGGTAAAAATTGTAACCAAACGGCTAAACCTAGAGAGTTGAATTTTGGCATGCTTATACAACTCTTTGACCCGCACATAGGAAAAATACTAAAACATCTAAAAAACATATCCCCCTAAAAGTATAAACAAATATGTGCTCATCGAAAATTTTTTTTTTTATAATTCTGAGTAGGGTATCAAATGAAAGCCTTTGGTACGTGGATTAACGATCAAATTTTTATTTTTGCAAAATAAATTATAAATTATTTGGAAGCGATTATTGCCAAAATTGTGCAAAAAAAAATTTGACCCACACCCTGTAGCCCAGATGGTTTAAACTAAAAATCTGAAAAAATTCTAAGTAATGTACATTGGTGTGAACCGGAATAGTACAACAGGAATTTTTGATCAGATTATGTTTTCGGAAAATAACGCATTTTTTGTGTTTTTAACTAAAATATGTAAAATATTTAATCCGCTATTTAACATAGTAACCGAGTGAACCTGCGTAGTACAGTGGTAACGTTGTAGCTTCGTGAGTTGAAACAACTGTTCCGTCAATTTTTATTTTTTGTTTTTTTTTGCATTTTTATTTTGTTTAAATTATTTTGTCAAAATTCTAGTTATATTTTGGCAAATGTTGCATTTAATTTTTAAAAGCGTAAATTTAATAACCAATGGGAAGTGTTGAAGTTATAATTTAATTCTATGTTTGAATGTATACGAAATCAGAGGGGCGGAGTTTATGACTTAAATAACCAATGGAAGCCGTAGGTGCCATTTTAAAAATATTAATGAACCTTGCTAGATAAAAAAAAAAAACTGCAAATATTTAGAAACCCAAATAATGGTATTAGGCGTTCGAAATAAAATTAACAAAAAAAAAATATTTTAATATAAAATTTGGCATCCCAAATAATCATCATTCACTTACTAAATACCTGCAAACCCTGAAATGTGTGAAAATTCACACTTCACATCAATGTTTTGTTTCTCTTTGAACAATTGTTTTACAAATACCCTTTTCACACTAGATCTTTAAGACGAGTGAACTTAAAAAAGTTCACCGATGTTTAAGATCGGTATGCTTTCACACTTGATGTTTAAATCTCTGGTGCTGTCATCAGCTACAGTAATTTTGTCCTTAAGTTACCGTCATGAAATTACCAGTTTTGAACTGTCTGCGCAGACGCACATTTTGAATTATTATAAACAATTAAGGATATTTCATTTCATTCTACAATAAAGGCACTACAATAAAGAATATATTACACCTGTATTAACATGTAAGTCGATGCATTTTATCTCAATTATTGTAGCTCTGTATTTTATTAAACACATTATTAAAATAAATAATTTTATTATAACAATAAGTATAAACTTCTTATAACGTCGATATAATACAGTATTCTTGTTTATGATAATATAAAATGTTGACAGCACAAATTCAAGGAGTATTTTTTTATAATAGAAATTAAGTTGGCAATGCGTACCAAGTTTAAGACGCAGATCTCTGTCTTAAACATCGGTCGTGTTTAGACGAGGCCGTACGGTTTCACATTAGCGTTTAAAGATACATTCACTTAAACATCCGATCTTAAAGATCTAGTGTGAAAAGGGTATAAGACCCGGTCTTTCCACCTTCAGATAAAGTGGCTGGTATCGTTATCTGACGGATAAAAACAATACAGCCTCTTTCCACCTTTAGATAAAGTTATTCCTACGAATAAACTATGCTATCTGGCAGATAAGTTATTCGGTCGTTAAATTTACATTTTAGAAGTCTCCAGTTTTGTAAATTTTTCTTCATCCAAGTTTTCATACCACACAATTTAACAAAATACACGTAACAGTGGACAATTCTTATACGAGTAGAGGATTCGCTATAAGGTGTTTCATTCTTGTAAACGTATCTCTTGCTGTCTCTGTTCGTGTTTGAATTACCTTCGGGTATTCCAAACTATTGTTTATTCAAGTGCCAAACTAATTGTAAGCGAGAAACTACTATTATCATTTAAAATTTGATCAATGTCTGTGAAGTTTTTGTTATTCCATTAATATTGTTTTACGAAAGTTCATATGTAGGATGTGTTCTTCTCTAGTAGTGTTGAATTGATGAATAAGTTTGAGATCTTGCGTGGTATTGTGGTGTATGTGATGTTGTTAATAAACTTACCATTAACAATTATACAGGGTTACTTTTATGTTTATAAAAACGACCACTAGATGGCAATAATGAAATGTGTCATTACCATATTCGTAAAATTTGACATTTGTTATTGTGAAATCTGTGGCAGCTTTTAAATTGACAGAGTAGTTTGTTAAAAGTGAGCCCTAAAAAAAACGTTTGTGAAAAAATGGATATTACTCGTAAAGGTTTTCGTTGAATGATTTTTTACGATTTTAGTAAAGGCCTGATTCAACAACAATGCATAGATTCGCTTAGTTCAACTTTTGGTAATGAAGCACCATCAGAAAAGACTGTTTACAATTGGTTTGGAGAATTTTAAAGGTCGACAAAAATTGGTTATGATTCAAAAATACATCGATGCTGTGCGCAAAATGATTGAAGAAGATCGGCATGTGACTTACCGTGAGATAGAAACATCCTTTGGCATATCGCAGACTGCAATACAGTCGATTTTGCATGAACATTTAACTGTGAAAAAGATGTGTTCCCGATGGATTTCGCATAATTTGACCGAAGCTCAAAAAAAGGCCAAACATTTTTTTGCCAGAAGTCATCGACAAAATCAGGAAAAACAACCAAAAACGTCGCATCATTCTTCATCATGACTAACATCAAATTAATGTCTCATTGCCCGTATTCACCTGATTTATCCCCTAACGACTGTTTTTACCGACCGCCAACATATATAAGGGAGGTATTGTAATCATACCAATTTTGACGTTTCGAGATTTCGATGGATCTCCACGAATTGAGGTGCCTGCATAACGTTTTGACTATTTTTAGTATGATGTCTGTCGGTCTGTCTGTCCGTCCGTCTGTCTGTCTGTCTGTCCGTCCGTCCGTATGTCTGTCTGTCTGTGTACACGTGCAGAGCAAATTCGGCTGAAAGGATTTTTATGAAACTGCATATTTAAGCTTTTGACATCAATGACACAAGTTGATCAACTTTTGGTAAAAATCGGTAGACTAGAAATGGGAGTTTACTCATGTCGATTTTAAGATTTTGCAAATATTTAGCAACAGAAAAATATTTCGAAAAAAATTATTGAACGAAAATTGCTATAAATGTAATAACTAATAACTTTTAATTGAGACGTTTTTTGATAAAACGAAAAATTTCGACAAATTTTTGTCTCAATTTTTTCATACTTTTATGTAACGTTTCCATGGTCATGACAAATAATATCTCTGTTAGAAAATATTAGGCCAAGTTATTTTTACTCGGCTGCTAGAATGTATTTTATACAAGTACTTTACGATGGCGGTCGGTCCTGTGGTGGCCACAGCTGATTTTTTCATACTTATATGTAACGTTTCCATGGTCATGGTAAATAATATCTCTGTTAGAAAATATTAGGCCAAGTTATTTCTACTCTGCTGCTAGCATGTATTTTATACAAGTAATTTATGATGGCGGTCGGTCCTGTGGTGGCCACAGCTGATTTTTTTGTTCTTCAGTATCAAACAAAAAATGCGTGGACAGCGATTTACATCACCTCAAGAACTGTTGAAGCCTTCGAAAAAATGTTTTTGAGATACCAACTTCAGAGTGGAAAAATATTTCGAGAATTGGTTTGAAGGCATGCAAAAGTGTATAAATCTTAAACTTATACATTTAACAAAGAGGAAGACATTGATACAAATATCTCAATTTTGAATTTTATGTAACAAATCAAGTTTTGAATGTCACCTCCTCATTTATCATAATAAACATAAATTATACATGCATTTCGACCATAAATATGTTACAAGTACAATCAGTTTATGTTTCGATGTTAACATAGTTTAGTAAATTATCCGTGACCGCATAAATTGTTTAATTATTCTCCCTAATAATTATTTCCTAATTATGCAAAACTAATTAATTAAACATTAAATCATTATAGCAATGATATTTTATTGTTTGGGAACTAATTTATCTGTGCTCAACAAGTTGGTACAGCTATTGTTCCATGTAAATGATTACATTTTTAGAGTTTTGTAGGTATGACCAAAAAACCCTTATACCGTCATTTTGTCGTCTGTCTGTCTGTTCGGTAAAAATTGTAGCCAAACGGCTAAACCTAGAGAGTTGATATTTGGCATGCTTATATAACTCTTAGGAAAAATACTAAAACATCTAAAAAACATATCCCCCTCAAAAAATAAACAAATATATATGTGCTCATCAAAAAAAACTTTCAAAAAAAATAAATAAAATTCTGAGTAGGGTATCAAATGAAAGCCCTTAGTACGTGGATTAACGATCAAAATTTTATTTTTGCAAAATAAATTAATTTGTGGCGATTTTTGTCAAAATTGTGCAAAAAAAATTTTGTCTCACACCCTGCCCGTTTAGCCCTGTAGCCCGTAGATGGTTTAAACTAACAATCTGAAAAAATTCTATAGTGCGTTCAAAGGTGAGTTTGCAGTACAGGGCATATGGAGTAGTTCTTTTTCATACTCTCTAATGGGTTTACACAATGACACTATCCTTTTCTTGCTTGTCGACGTTGCCAGCTCTAAAACGCGCTGATATGTGAATGGCCATTTGTTTTTGTTGACTGTTATTTTGAGTTTTATAACAGTTGATTTTTGTAAATCATTCGAGTTTTTCATATTATTATAATTGACACATTTGACACTTTTACAACATTTGGCAACACCGCTCCCATTTTCCATAAGAGCTATACTGCAAACTCACCTTCGAACGCACTATAAGTAATGTACAATGGTGTGAAAATAACGCTTTTTTTGTGTTTTTAAATATGTTAAATATTTAATTCGCTATGTAACACAGTAGATAAGTAAGCGCTCGTAGCGTAGTGCGTTTCGTCGTTTATTTGTAATTTGCAAATTACAGTTCGATTCCTGTCAATTTTAATTTTTCTATTTTTTTTGCATTTTTATTTTTTTTAAATTATTTTGTCAAAATTCTAGTTATATTTTGGTAATTGTTGCATTTAATTTTTAAAAGCGTAAATTTAATAACCAGTGGGAAGTGTTGAAATTATAATTTAATTCTATATTTGAAGGTATCAAAGGGCGGGGCTTATGATTTAAGCAACCAATCGAAGCCATAGGCGCAAGTTTCAAAATCTTAATGAACCTTGCTATATAAAAAAAAACTGCACATATTTAGAAACTTAAATAATGGTATTAGGCATTCGAATTAAAATTCATAAAAAAATTTCATTTTGACATAAAATTTGTTTTGGCATCCAAAATAATCATCATTCAGTTACTAAATACCTGCAATTAATGCTAAATAAGGTTTGAAAATTATGCTCAATCCACAACAACCAGCGTATTAAATTTGGAGGTCTGAACGGTTTCACGTCTTATCATATGACAAACTTGCTGGTGACAGTGAACAATCCATAAGCTACAGTGCATAAGCTATTGATTTAAGAGCTCTGAATGCGGCTTAAAAATCCTTTTAGTGAACCAACCATTGATGCAGCACCATTTGTACAAATTCCTAAACATAATTTCCAGCTTAAATCATCTGTTTCCAAATAGTGACTTATAAGTATTAATTATATTATATATTATGTTTTGCCTTTTGTGGTTTTTTCAAGTTCTTTACAACAAAAAAACTGATTTACTATTTGTTCATTATACACAAAGCGAATAAATGCCAGTAATTGAGCCTTTCCGCTTATGTCCGTTGACTTATATATCTGAATTATTTTTTTACTAGTACATAATAATACTAATTCTTATATGGATTTAGTTGGAATAGTTTACAGTTTACACTGTACTTCGCGGCACCCCTAAACTGATGTTGCGGCATCCCGGTTAAAAACCACTGCTCTACACTATAAAATATTTCTTATTAATCTAATAAAGACTTAAATACGAAGCAAATGCAGAAAAAAATGCGAGGATATTTGGCAAATTATTTAAATTTTGTTTTAAAAAATTAAATGGAAGCTCTTAGTTCTCAAATAACGAATGAAAGTGGTCAGTGGCGGCTCCTAAGTACGCGCTGCAGAGCTGCAGCTTTTACTTGAAAATAATATAAAAAAAAATCTTTTTTTGAACTCAAAATGCATTTAATTGTTGTGCGAAAATGCTTTTTTAGGGTTTTGTAGGTATGACCAAAAAACCCTTATACCGTCATTTTGTCGTCTGTCTGTCTGTCTGTCTGTCTGTCTGTTAGGTAAAAATTGTAGCCAAACGGCTAAACCTAGAGAGTTGAAATTTGGCATGCTTGTACAACTTTTTGACTCGCACATAGGAAAAATACTAAAACATCTAAAAACATATCCCCCTAAAAATATAAACAAATATGTGCTCAACGAAAAAAAAAATTCTGAGTAGGGTATCAAATGAAAGCCCTTAAGTACGTGGATTAACGATCAAAATTTTATTTTTGCAAAATAAATTATATTGACACGATTTTTGTCAAAATTGTGCAAAAAAATTTTTGGTCCACACCCTGTAGCCCAGATGGTTTAAACTAAAAATCTGAAAAAATTCTAAGTAATGTATATTGGTGTGAACCGGAATAGTACAACAGGAATTTTTGATCAGATTATGTTTTCGGAAAACAATGCATTTTTTGTGTTTTTAACCAAAATATGTTAAATATTTAATTCGCTATGTAACCAAGTTGATACGTCAGCACTCATAGCTATGTGCGTTTAGTCATTGATTTTCTAATTTGTACATAGGTAACTTGCAAACTAGAGTTCGAATCCTGTCAAACTTATTTTTTTTGTTTCTTTTTGCAGTTTTCTTTTGTTTAAATTATTTTGTCAAAATTCTAGTTATATTTTGGTAAAATGTTGCATTTAATTTTTAAAAGCGTAAATTTAATAAGCAGTGGGAAGTGTTGAAATTATAATTTAATTCTGTTTGATGTATACGAAATCAGAGGGCGGGGCTAATGATTTAAGCAACCAATAGAAGCTATAGGCGCAATTTTCAAAATCTTAATGAACCTTGCTATATAAAAAAAAATACTGCACATATTTAGAAACTTAAATAATGGTATTAGGCATTCGAATTAAAATTCATAAAAAAATATTTCGACATAAAATTTGTTTTGGCATCCCAAATAATCATCATTCAGTTATTAAATACCTGCAAAACCCTGAAATGTGTGAAAATTCACACTTCACATCAATTTTTTAAATATATTTTGAACATTGAATGCTATTGTTTCATAAATATTTACAAGTTTCCTTTGAATAAGTCTACTTCGCGCTGCTTATATCCTAGCGTCAAGGAAAGTGCAAATGTTGACTTGTAAAGGAGTAGCGATGCGTAGGCAGTAGTGATAAACTGGTGGGGATCGGAGCTAGAATGCTGTTAGCGTCACAATAATAATGATCACAGTACTATGAAATTATTGAATGTATTTATTTAAGTCGTAACTGAAATCGCTATACCTATATTATCTCTAAAAATTTATTATTTAGGTAGGTATTAATAATTAGTATTTTCTAACTCTTTTCTTTTAATTTATATAAGTATCTTAGCTTAACAAATACGATTCGTATTTTAGATTATAAAACAATAGGTTTAAAAAATTAATACTGTCAAATCATTATTGGAAATTCCATTTAACAGACGAATGTACGAAGGAAAAATTGATATTAAAAAATTGGGGCGACACACACCAAATTTAAATATTTCGGAAAGTGCAAAAAGCAAAAATTATAAGAGGCAATTCAACAGAGTCTTGGTTAAACACCTAAACCTATCCTTGTATTATAATTTGCAGCTCTGAGGCCCAAAAAGTCAGGAGCCGCCACTGATTTCTTATTAATCTAATAAAGACTTAAATACGAAGCAAATGCTGGGATATTTAACAAATTATTTAAATTTTGTTTTAAAAAATTAAATGGAAGCTCTTAGTTCTCAAATAACGAATGAAAGGGATTATCAAAAAAACTGTTGATTTTTTTTTTTTTTTTTTAATTGGTTTATTTAGGGGTGCTCCAACAACACCCGACTGACAGTAAGGCACATTATCATAGAATGCCCTCAATACCGTATGGAAAGAAGCTCCAACCAATTACCAGCAGACCCAGATGAAATCCTCTCAATCCAAAACGTTTAATTGTAATTATATTAGCACCTCGGAACATAAGTTTACATTGTTTTACATTTGGTACGTATTGGTTTAGTTACATTTACAAGTTTTACATTAATTTTGTTACATTTGTTGATATGTGTATATTATATATGCTAGATTTTATCGAAAAAGTTGGTTTCTTTTAGGAACTTGATGATTTTATTTTCGTTTTGGATTGAGAGGATTTCATCTGGGTCTGCTGGTAATTGGTTGGAGCTTCTTTCCATACGGTATTGAGGGCATTCTATGATAATGTGCCTTACTGTCAGTCTGGTGTTGCAGGCCTGGCAGTTTGGTGGGGCTTCTTGTTGGAACAGGTGTTTGTGTGTTAGTAGAGTGTGTCCGATTCTTATCCTGGTTAATACAATCTGTTCTCTTCTGGTCATGTTGTTTTGGGGTTTGCTTCCGTGTATGTGGATGCGAATGTTGTTCCATGTTTCTTTTGTTTTGTTTTTGTAGTGACTTTTTATATCGTGTATTTGAGGTGGAAAGGGGTAGATTTGTTCGTTTATTGCGTCTTTTGCCGCTATGTCTGCTGCCTCATTTCCTGGGATATTTTGGTGCGATGGAACCTATAGGATTGTAACTTCTTTCCCTTGTGATATGGATTTTTTGGATTATGGTGTTTCTGGTGTATGTTTGCTGTATGCTGGTAATGGTACTTAGAGAATCTGATTGTATTAAGAACTTTTGGCCTGGATGGAGTCTTATGTATTCTGTCGCCTGCAGAATAGCAAATGCTTCAGCTGTGTAAACACTTGTTTGATCTGGTAGGTGGAATTTTTTAATTTCGTTTTCTGTAATTAGCGCGGCACCGGTACTACCTTGTATTTTGGCCCCGTCAGTGAAGATGGCAATGTGATTATTGAATTTTGCGATTGTTTTATTGTAGGATTGAAGGATGATCATGGGATGGGTTTCTTTCTTATTGTATTGGGTTAGGGACTGTTTCATTATGATGTGATAAATATACCTAGACATCCAGTATTATGTTGACTTATTACACCTATTAAATACCTGCAAAACCCTGAGTTGTGTGAAAATTCACACTTCTCATTAATTTTTCTTGCTTTTTAGAACATTTTGATATGATGTTTTTTTTATACTTTAAATTTATTTATTTTCCTAAACTGATACATTCTTATGACATTTGTACTTTTTTTTTCTGGTAGCAAGAAATATAATATTTCCAAAAATATCTTCCAAATCTTGATAAAAAATTATATATAACTTCCAATTTATTTCACCCTAACCTAACTTGTAAAGAGAGTGAAAATGACACAGTAACATAGAAAAATGATTTCAAAATGTTGAGGAAAGTAAAATCAATATAACTGATATATCGTTACAACGAAATTCTGTTTTGATATAGAGTTACAATATTTTTAACCTAAAATATTGCATTCATATACCCAACATATTTTATTTTATAAAATTTATTGCATTTTGTACCATTGTGTATTGTGAAAATGTCACTATTTTATTAAGTGATAGTAGGGGTACGTTCCAAAACCTATGGAGTTTGCTCTAAACTTAACTAAAAGTTTAGTAAGATCGTTCCAAAACATTCGAGTTTCCGGTTTGAGTTAACCCTAGAGTTTACTCTTTTATCTCTGCTTGCAAGGTGGGTAATATTTACTCCCATGCGCAGAATGCGTACGCATGTAATGTAAGTTGTGACATATCGAAATTAACAGATATTAATTACGGAAAAACAGAAATTCATGATTCTGAAATAAAAAGGAAATATTTTACTTAATTATAAATAGGTTTTTATAATACAATAGTTTGTAAATATTTATTAAAATTACCGTTAATAGATATACATTGTTGAACAGTTGTTGACTCAAATCAGCAGCAATAATACAAGGTGTCTCAAAAGAAATTTTATATTTATTTAGCTTACTGCGTGAACGCAACGTATCCGAGGGGCGCGGGGGTTATGTCAATCGGTAGCCTGGCTCTTGGGAATGCAGTCGCTATGGAGGGTTTCTCGGGAGCAGACCGCGCGTTATGCGTGCGAGAGTTTTACAAAAACGGTGATTCGGCGACTGTAGCGCGTAGAAAATTCTGCAGTATTCGAGGTTTTCGCCACTTAAATGATGCGCCAAGCATTCCTCTCATTCGACATTGGGTTAAAAAGTTTGAAGAGACTGGTACAACGCTGGATAAATCAAAAATCTGGGCGACCTAGGTCATCAGGAACGGTAGAAAACGTGGAGAATGTTAATCAGTCTGTTCGTGACGACCCGAACCTTTCAATTCGGAAGCGCGCAAGTGCTTTAAATGTGCATAGATCATCATTACATCGCATTATGCACAAAGACCTAAAGCTGCACCCCTACTAAATAAGCAGACCTGCCGCTACTGGAGTGCAACGAATCCGAAACGCAAACATCAGAAACCCCTACATTCGCCTAAAGTGACCGTATGGGCTGCGATGTCGGCGCGAGGAATTGTCGGCCCTTACTTTTTTGAAGACGAAAGGGGGCGTGCAGTTACAGTGAATTCAGAGCGTTATGTGGAGATGTTAGACAACTTCTTGGTACCTGAACTGCAAAACTTTCCTGGCTATAACCAAAGAACATGGTTCAAACAGGACGGAGCAACTTCACACACGTCCAATATGTCTCTGCCACGTGTTCGTGAAATTTTCTCAGGCAAATTGATCTCCCGGAGAGGTGACATAAATTGGCCTCCACGCAGTCCAGATTTAACCCCTATGGACTTTTTCCTATGGGGTTATCTTAAATATAAAGTTTACGCCAATAAACCGACTTCACTGGTGCATTTGAAAGAAAATATCCGTCACGAAATGGCAGCCATCCCTGAGTACACCTGCCGAGACGTCATAAGTAACTTTACTGTTCGATTAAATGAGTGCCGAGAACGCGAGGGTCTACATTTAGCCAAAATTATTTTTAAGAAATAAATCCCCAAAAAGTGTATTTTAATAATTAATAAACATTTTTTCTATATACGGCTTACTTTTTTTTTAATCGATCCACTAAATATAAAATTTCTTTTGAGACACCTTGTACATACTGCCCTCATCTTTTTATCTATCACTATTTAAAGACATTAATAATTATTTAAAATAATATGTCGTATTGACAATATTTTAGCGAGAATTTTCATATAAGCACTCCTAATCTTAACATCGCCGTTCCAAAACCTGATCACATGACCACATTATCTTTGAGTTAACTCGAACTTCAAGACTTATGTTTTGGCACGTACCCTAGTAGTTTATATCAACATTCACATAGATATCGAAGGACCAAAAAGCGTCGTCGCTGTGAATGCTACTTACAATTTATTTAAATAAAACTGTGAATGCATAATTAAAATTTTATTTAATTTTTTTGTATATATTTTTGAGGGATTTGGTCATCAGGTACTAGATTGCGAAGCACAATAACACATTGCGTGCCATGTCACACACGTATGAATGTCATGGATATTTCACGAACGATTTCGTCATTCATATATGAATGACGAGCATATACAGTGAGACCATTCATTCCTGAGCGTTATGTAATAATTGACAAAAACATTTAGTTCTCAAACTTATTTCCAAGGACATGTACACATAGGCGTAGATTCTATGTTTATTACCTTATACCAGTGGCGCAGCCAGAATTTTGTCTTGGGGAGGGCCGAATCAAATTTCGAGGGCACGCGGGCCGAATACGGCCCTCAACCTAATTTTTTGTGGCCCCTGAAGCGGTAATCAAAATCACTTGAGCTTATTTAGGGGAAAATATATTTAAAAATGTAAAATATACTCTCTTCCCCTTTTCTTTTTATAAAAAAATGTCAAGAAACACTTCGGAATATTTAAAGTTGCGTCACTGCTTATCATTTTGTATGTAAAATAGACTGCGACCCAAATCAGTTCGACACCCCTGGTGTTGGATATTGATGTTTACATCAAATAATAATTCCATTATTTTTTGATAAAAACATGTAATTGTTAATCCATGTATCAAAAACTTTCACTTGATTTTTTCTTCGATAAATACATATTTATTTATATTTTTCGCGGGATATATTTTTGAAGTCTCAATATTTCTCTTACTTATGTTCAGTTCTCTAAATCAACCGCTTGGCCACAATTTGTACCGAACGAACAGACGCATGTGACGGAATAAGGATTTCTTGATTATAGCTACGAAAACCTAAAAATAACATGTAAATATGCATTTTCTGTTAATTTCAACAGTAATCATAATAAAATATAGCTTATTATTATTGTAAAATACGTAAGTTATTTTGCTGTACGATTATGATAAATTTGTTAAATTTTCATTTCATTGGACCTTCAGAGGGGACTTGTGCCCCCCCCCCTCCCCTCTTAATACGCTACTGTTGTTCACTACAACTTATATCAGTCCTTTTTGTGTGTAAAACATCATAATTTCAAAAATACCTAAGAAGATATTGATATTCACATTTATCTACAAAGTAAAACCAAATACCGATTTTAAGAGCACAATTGTCCCCACAACTACTCTCTTTATTATATTTCTACTATTTCTACTCTATTTCACGTTTGAGGTGTCATTTTAAAATTACATTCTGAAGGTTATGCCGAAGTCATATTTCCACTTTATCTTATCTGAATCGAGTAATTAGTTGTTTAAAATAGTTTTGTCATTTGACTGGGCGAATGTTTTAGTCGATGTGTCAGGGGGAAAGAGGATCAACGCTCCCCTTCATATAATTCGTTGGAGCATATTTGGATAGTGATGTATTTTCACTTGAACAATAATTATGTCACTTTATCAAGAGTAGACAATCTAAAAAAATGTTCATTTATACGAAAAAAAAAAAAATGCCAATATTGTTAACAATGAAGTAATTTAAAAATTGTTGTTTACTGTTGTGGTTAACATATTTTATCAAAAACTCTCCGAGCAGCGTCGTGTAATCTGCTGGTTCTGGGAGGGGCCCAGGCCCGTCGCCCCCCTCCCTTGGCCGCGCCACTGCTTTATACCAATTAATTATTAAATGAACACTGTTTTTTTTTTCACGCCAATGAGTTAACAACAAATATGAAGTTTGCAATGGATCATCGTTGTTCTTCGGGTGAGTTCGGGTCAACGAAGTAATCTGATTGGTTCCTTACAAAATTGCGACTTTCAACTGTGAATTAGAATACAGGTTTGATATTTTAAAACTCATTGTTTACTGTTATATAACGCTCAAGAATTAATGATCTCACAGTATTAGTAAAAGTACAAATGAGTACAAATTCTTACGGAGAATTTTTGCCGTGACTCATGCGCAACCAGGGATGGAAAGTCGTGAGTTGGAAGTCGAGGATTCGAAGCTTTTTTGAGGAGTTGGAGTCGAGAGTCTGAAAAACTATCGACTCCGGACTCTTTGATTCAATTTTTATCAAAGACAGTGGCGCAGCCAAGGGGGGGGATGAACCTCGGCTTTTCAACTATGCTCCAATAAATTATATGAAGGGGAGCGTTGATCCCTTTCCCCCCTGACACATCGACTAAAACATTCGCCCAGTCAAATGATAAAACTGTTTTAAACAACTAATTATTCGATTCAGATAAGTTAAAGTGGAAATCTGGCTTCGTCATAACTTTCAGAATGTAATTTTAAAACGACACCTCAAACGTGAAATAGAGTAGAAATAGTATAAATATAATAAAAAGAGATGTTTTGGAGACAATCGTGCTTTAAAAATAGGTATTTGGTTTTATTTTATAGATAAATGTGAATATCAATATCTTCTTAGGTATTTTTGAAATTATTATGTTTAATACACAAAAAGGACTGATATAAGTTGTACTGAACAACAGTGGTGTATTCAGGGGGGAGGGACACTGGGGGGCACATGTCCCCCTTAAGGTCCAAGGAAATGAAAATTTAACAAATTTAACATAATCCTACAGCAAAATAACTTTAATGCATTTAACAATATATAAACTATATTTTATTATGATTACTGTTGAAATTAACAGAAAATGCATATTTACATGTTATTTTTAGGTTTTGTGGGTATAATCAAGAAATCCTTATTCCGTCACATAAGTTTGTTCGTTCAATAGAAATTGTTGCCAAGCGGCTGATTTAGAGAACTGAACATAAGTACGAGAAATATTGAGACTTCAAAAATATATCCCGTGAAAAATATAAACTAATATGTATTTATCGAAGAAACAAAGTTTGTAAAACTTTGAGGAATATCAAATGAAAGTTTTTGATACATGGATTAACAATTTTTTGTTTTATAAACAAATAATGGAATTATTATTTGATATAAACATGAATATCCAACAACAGGGGTGTCAAATTCATTTGGGTCGCGGTCTATTTTTCATACCAAATGATAAGCAGTGACGAATCTTTAAATATCCGAAAGGTTTCTTGAAATTTTTTTATAAACAGA
The DNA here is from genome assembly GCA_963971575.1 of Liopterus haemorrhoidalis. Classification (NCBI taxonomy): domain Eukaryota; kingdom Metazoa; phylum Arthropoda; class Insecta; order Coleoptera; family Dytiscidae; genus Liopterus; species Liopterus haemorrhoidalis. Next base: position 57,286,494 of record OZ020612.1, on the reverse strand, counting down.
ATAGGGAAAAAGTATATTTTACATTTTTAAATAAATTTTTCCCCTAAATAAGCTCAAGTGTTTTTCATTACGTTTGTTGTTTTTCATTTCGATTTAGGATTCACAAAAAAAAAGAAAATAAGTTGAGGGCGGTATGCGGCCTACGTGCTCTCGAAATATGATTCGACCCTCCCCAAAACAATATCCTTGTTGCGCCACTGCCTCCTTCTGATATAGAATAACAGTTACTTCCTAAATTAAATTAAATAAAGTAATTATTAAAACCTGATATCGTGTTTAAACATAATGGGCCATGTTCATAATATTTTACTAAATCTTAGTAGCACTACTAAGACAAGTATACTAAGCGTTACTAAAAATGGGTGTTCATAATACAGAATTATTGTTAGTAGTGCTTAGTAGTGCTTAGTAAATTGTAATTTAGTAGTACAGATTTAGAAGTGCGGAGAGGCTGTATTAAATACATTAAAATAGCAATTGTGTTCATAATACTGACTGACTTTAATCATGTATATGAGAGATTTGCGTGATGTTCGTGAAATTCGTGAATTACGGGCACAATTGCCAAGAAAATTTTGTAGTACAAGAAAAAATGTATTAGAAATATTAAGTGAAGAAGATTTTTTAAAAAATTATAGATTTTCAAAAGACAGAGTTCGAACATTAATTGAAATCTTACATGACGATATAAAACCGGTATCTTCAAAAGGTGGAAGTATTTCTATTGAACTCCAAATATGTATTGCTTTACGTTATTTTGCGACAGGTTCATATCAACAAGATATAGGTAAGTAGTTAATAACATGAATAATTAGTTAACATTATATTTTTGTTTATACCGCGATAATACAAGCTAGTAACACGCCTTCCATCTCTTTTATCATGTTGAACAATGCATATGTCTATCTCTTTCTAATGCCAACAGCACCGTTGTCAAATTTACATCGATATTAGTTAAAATATCTTAGTATTGTGATTATGAACACTACTAACGATAGTATCGTACTTGCTTATTTTAACAAGTAACGCTTAATCGCAATATTTAGTAAAAGATTATGAACATGGCCCATTATCTTTTGTTTATTTTCAAAATATTTAATTAATAATATCCTTATTAGAAATATACACTGTAAACAATGAAAGGGAAATTAATTAATTTCTTAATATATCTGTATAAAATGAAACCTTTCACTCAATATAAAACTGTTCAATTTCATTAAAAATGAAAACATCAATGTTGAAACAATATTGCGAAATTGAACGCACTTTTAGTCCTGAGAGCTTTGTCCTATTTTTTATTTCAAACTAATCAGACTTGAAGCTTAAAAGGACTGGCCAATAGGATTCAGACACAAAGTGAAGTTGCGGCCTTTGGGGTTTTGTCATTTCCTCTACGAACAAACCTGTGCTCTCTCAGTTTTATATCGTAAAATATATAGATAAAGCGCATTATTATTGTGACACAAAAAGAAAAATTATTACTAGCAAGCTTATTTATTCCACAAGAGTCTAAGTAAAGAATAAAAACAAAATGAAAATATGTGGCAGAAAAATATTTAAAATTCACGGAAAGATTACAATGCCCAACAAAATAATTTTTTTATCTTGGGGCCGGAAAAGTAAGAACTGATTTTGAATATTTTTGATGTGCTAATTCCAAAAATACAGTTTTTCGTAGCAGCTCTAGTTTTTGAGGTACAGACTAATTGATTTTATTTTTCTATCTAAAAACGGTAAACTTCCTCCTTGGACAGCAAAGTAGATATACAAAATATCCTTGTTTTTTACGTCTTTGGGACAGCAGAGCTAAGGATCAGCACTGGGTTAACAGAAATTGGGTGATTTCCATTAAGAAATTTCATAATTCAAGAAAAACAAAAAGTTGTCAACCTCTGGTTGCGAGAGAGAAAATTATATTTCCACCCTTGCATATCAAGTTTGGGCTTAAGTAGCAATTTTCGAAGGCTTTAAATCGAGACGGACTTTGTGTAGGCTACTTGACACGTAAATTTCCTGGGATTAAAAAACTGAAAGCCAGAATATTTGATGGTCCTCAGATAAGGCAACCTACTGAAGATCCACAATCCAGTCCAACCGCATCAATGAACGAGATTGAATCTAATTCTTGGTGTTCATTTATTCAAGTAGAACAAAATTTTCTTGGAAATCATAAGGCAGAGAATTAGTGGAAAATATGCTTTACAACATTAATATTCTCGTTTGTATTATGACCACTTACCAGAAAACCTAGGTGATTTTAGTGAAGAACCGAGGGAAAAATTCCATCAGGACATAAATCTATGGAAGATAGATATCAAGGAAGATAAGATAGCCACATGATGGCCTACTACTGTTGGAGTCTTCAGAGAGACTGTTCTGGTAAACTCCATGCTAGCAAGTGGTACTAAAGAACATTTTTAAGTGATAAGTGATGAATGTATATTTATCTACTTTGTAAAATAAATACTTTACTTTGTCTCTTTTGTGTTTGCAACTGGCAGTTGGAGCAAGTAGTAACAGTAATAACGTGAAAAATTTCTTAACTTGTGTTAAGAAATAAGATATTTTATTGTAAAAGACGCCAATATAGCGTATCTCAAAAACTAGATCTGATAGACCAAATCTGACGGCTATTTTAGATTCTGTGCCCAAAAATTACCTGGAGATAGTTAAAAACTCGCAGGCACCAAAATGTCTGTTGGGCTGTGTTATTATTTAAAATATTCATGTTATAATTTTTAAAGATATTTTTGTTAAGACAAATACTTTACATTACGAGGGTTGCCTTTTATATTTCGGGATTTGAGATCAAAAACAATTATTTATCGACAAAAGTGGCTTTATTGTTTTTCAAAATATTTTTCGTGAAGATCACTTTTGCATGCGTTTGAACCAATTTTCGAAACAATTTTTCCACTCCGATTGAGGTTTTTCCACTGTGATTGTCAAATTATGTGGGATCCAACAACGCGAACAAATCTTTTTGACGACCAATTGTTCATGAAATAGTGAATGTGCAATAGCGAATGTCTCACGCTAAGTCACATGATCATCTTGCAGAATCAGTTCACGCACAGCATCAATGTTTTCCGGAACAATAATCGATTTTGGACGACTTTCATGAAATTCGTCATTAAGCGAACTATGGCCACGATTGAAGTCGACAAACCATCGATAAATAGTAGTCCTTCATCGCCAATAGTCGATTTAAGTTCATCGATGCACTGTTGTTGGGTTCATCCATGTTGAATGTTGTAAAAAATAATCGCTCGAAAATGTTCACGATTTAATTCCATTTTTAACCGAGATGAATTTTTTTAAGTTACTGTAAATAACACAAATAGCGCTCATATGGCAAAACGTTCTGAGTATGTATACTGTCAACAATGTAAAAGTTTACGATAGAAGCGCAAGTTGCCAGATGGCAGCACTAGTTTAGCGCAATATAAGCCCTAAATATAAGAGGCAATCCTCGTTTTAAGATATTTTAAAACAATATAAATTTATATTGACTGTGGAAAGTTACACCAGCTTCTCATACGACTTTTACAATTTAATATGGCACAATTCACCACTTAAGGCGGCGCACAACCCTATAGTCCTCAATAGTTTCTTATACAAAACTAATAATTGGAAATAAAATTAATAACAATCTATATATCAAAATTTGCAGCGAACTTTTATCTATCTAATAAGATATTTTTAAATGTAGAAAAAACTGTTAGGTAGTTGTAAATAAGCAAATTGCATTATATCTTGTAAACTAATCGACGCATATTTGCGTACGATACGGCAAATTGTACCTAAAGCTTCATTCTACAAATATGATTGTAGCTATTTTGTTGTATTGTGAAAATTACTTATAGTTATTGTACTTGGTAATCTATTTTTGCCGCTCTCTTGAATCTGCCGCGATTTTCAAAATTGGTATTACGGGTAAAAATGATTTATTTTTCGTGAAGAATAATTGTACCAAGTGGCATTTTATTATCTTTAAGTATAATATTTTTCGACGAAGGCTCTAAACTATATGTAATCAAGGCGAATAAAAATTGACGTATTATTTGAACATTTCTACACATAACTATATAAATATAAAAGTTATTCGAAACCCACAAATAGATTTAAAAAATTACAGAACAATATCGCTGATGTCTATTTTTAAGTTATTGAGCGATAATATTTTTACTATAAATGTTTCTACAATTAAAACTATTATATTAGATAGATACAAATTCGGTGCAAAATTTGATGTATAGGTTGATACTAATTTTATTTCAGATTGTTAGTTTTGTATAAGAAACTAGTAACCTCCGGGGGTTATACGCAGCCTTAAGTCTTTGTTAAAAAAAAAAAAAAAAAACTTCAAAACACGTTTATAATCAGAGAATACGAACTTGAAATGTAATGTTGACACCACGATGCCACCAAACAATGGCCGACCTGTTTCACTTCGCTATACAAGCTGTGATACGGTCTGCCCTCTACTTGTACCGCTTTGATTATTAATTATTGCGTAACTATAATTTTAACCTAGATAGACAAGTTTCGAAATGCAGTTAATCCCTCATAATTATTTTAAATAGAGTAAATCATCCCTTAATGGTAAAATCGATAATTACTTAGGTTTATTTCATTTTTTAATATTCTTTATGCATCGACTTATTTCGTTTTTAATGTCCATTATTTAGTTTAGAATCTTACCACTAGACGGAGATTAATCTGCTTCACTTATAACTGCGATATCTACCTTCAACATATCTAAATTTTCTTCTCCACCAAATTTATTCCTAGGTAAAAGGTATAATACATAAAACCCTGAAGGCTATATATCTTGGATACGGAGTTTAATAAAACCTATAGATATTTTGTCTTTCAGTTCATGTTATATTGCTTGATCAATATCAAACATAGTCTTATATAGGAAATGTCCCTGCTCCCATTTCTATTACTCATATTTGTTCAAATATACTTATTTCAATATATCTATTTGTTGCAGGATATTTCAACGAATACACAACCAATAATGTTTAAATCATCGTTCACCACAAGAACATATTCAGTAACGAACTTTAATTGAAAATAATGTAACGAAAATGTAATAATTCCAACCATGTTCATTATATTATTGAATTACTTTTTGAAATTACATTTGTACAAGTATAAAGTTATTATAAAATTAAAATGTTTTTGTTTACTTATTTGATAATTCCTGAAAATTGAAATATTCTTTTGGTTGTTACATAAGTCCGTTTTTTTTTTTTTTTTTTTTTCACGTTTTATTCTATAAAATATACATTCTAAAAAAAAACTTTTATTACAATTGTACTGTCCGTTATTTTCTTCACTTTGGACAAACGCTTAGGCAATTTCATAATGTCATCTTAGACCGGGAGCTCATGACATTTTTGGTCTCCGATTTCATACAGCATGCCTTTTGGAGGAGAGAATATTTACCCTGTGACAACAAAAAAGGGATGGTACTAAACCCCTGCACGCTTTCCGGTCATAGGGAAAATTGCATATCCAGTTGCACAAAATTTTTGTGTTTCTCTGATTTAATATTGCTTGCCCTTTTGTCAAAAGAAAGTTATAACAAATTTAAAGTCTTTTAATTATAGGCATGCTGTATGAAAACGCGGAAAATCATATTTTTTTATTACAAGATCACATGACCGTTTGAGCCCTTTGGGACCCTCCGAATCGCATGCATATATTTAAAAGACTTTAAGTTTGTTATAACTTTTGACAAAAGGGCAAGCAATATTAAATCAGAGAAAAGCACAAAAATTTTGTGTTTAAGTGGAAATGCAATTTTCCCTATGACCGGAAAGCGTGCAGGGGTTTAGTACCATCCCTTTTTTGTTGTCACAGGGTAAATATTCTCTCCTCCAAAAGGCATGCTGTATGAAATCGGAGACCAAGGAGGTTCCGTCTTTGCTCTAGAAAATTCTTTGTCCAGGTGAATTTTGATATCGTCCACAGATGCGAAATTTTTTCCGGGAATTTTGTAGAAAGCAGAACAAATGGTAGTCGGATGGTGCGATATCTGGACCATATGCTCCGACTACCATTTGTTCCGCTCTCTACAAAATTCCCTTAACGGAAAATATTTCGCATCTCTGGACCATATCAAAATTCTCCTCAACAGAATTTTCTAGAGAAAAGACGAAACCTTCTGAAGAGATGGTATTATGAAATTGCCTGAGCGTTTGTCCAAAGTGATAGAAAATAATGGACAGTACATTTCATAATAAAAGTTTTTTTTAAATATATATTTTATTGAATAAATGATGAAAAAAATGAACTTACTTATATAACAACCCAATAGATAATCTTATCACATAATTCTGTCAATGAATACTAGTATCTCGCTACAGTTATTAAGAATAAGACACAGAGTTCATATTTTTTAGGATTTTAATTTAAATATGTTCAAAGTAGTTCCTTTTAAGAATAATACACTTGGTTATTCTTTCCTTCTACTTCTTAAGAGCTCCCAACTAATCTTCTTTCGGAATACATTCAAAATAATCGTGAATTGCAAACTTTTGTTAAGACGAATACCTGCTACTCCGTAATTTTTTCAAGCCCATAAAATAGCAAAATTTGCACATTGCCAAATCAGGTGAGTATGGGGGGTGTTCTGCTACTTATATATATATTTTCAGAGTTAAAGCTGCACTATGAGGAGGCTCATTATCTTGATGTAACAGAATCCCTTTCTCTGGAACGCGACTGAGCTCTTCAGGCAAACAATTTATCTGTAACTGTCTTCTATCCATCCAGCTTAACCGTTTTTACCAAACCCGTACTTCTAAAGAATACTGCATACATTACTATTTCATGGTTCGCTGTTTTTTGTTATTGTTGGACAGAGCTGGATCGAGGATGAGGCGAGCGAGGCACTTGTCTCAGGTGATCAGATAGTGTACCGATCCGCTAGTCTAAAGCAGGATCCGTTTTACCATTTACTAAGGCTGCCACGGAATGGGGGCGCCGGAAGACCATGAAATTAGTACTTTTATGAATTTATGAGTAGCATGTAAAAATTCTATTTTAATATTTTTTTAATACCTCCATAGAATTATATTTAGAGGGCGCCGAATTTGTCTTACCTAGGGATACTGAATTAAGTTTGCCTAGGGGCGCCGCATTATATATTGCTTAGGGGCGCCAACGACCAGAGCCGCAGTAAGGAAAACTTGCGCTAGGGGCAAAACTGTGTTTTGGCGCCCTTGGCAAATAAATGTAAGTGATAAGCAAAAACAAGGTTCTCACCTCCCAAAATCCAAGTGATGAGCAAAAGAAAAGGTCCTCACCTCCCAAAATCCAAGTGATGAGCAAAAAAGATCCTCACCTTCGCAATGTGGCGCCCCTTAGTCAAGCTTATCGGCGCCCTTTTCCTGCTAGGGGCCGTCGCCCCCTCCCCTTACTGCGGCTCTGCTAACGACCCTTGCGCCGGCTCTGTTGTTGGAGTTTTATCTTCATGAATGGTGTTGTGGCATGACTCTCTTGGAATGTAAGTACGTCGAAAAAAGGGATAAGTATCATCACCTGTAACAATTATTGAAAAAAATATGTCCGCCACAATTTAAGAATTTTAAAATTTCATGGCAAATTCTTATACGATCCACTTTTTGGAATTTAGAAAGCTGTTGTGGCTCGAAACGACTGACAACTTTTTTTAAATGCAGGTGATCGTGTATGAACCTGTTAATAGCTGAGGATCCAATTTTAAGTTGGTACTCTATTGCCGCATAAGTGACTTTTTGGCTTCTATAATTATCTTCTTAATAGCCGCAATTTTTTTTTTTGTAACAGTTGTAAATAATGTACGGCTACGATGTTAGCCATCACTGACCAAAACATGAATTGCTGAGTAGCAAAGATACAAATTATGTATCAAATCTTATTTTTAAGTAAAATGTTTAAAATGTAACTTGTATTTCTGTTAAAACAAACTTAGAACTATTATTATACTTGAGCTCTTCTTTTATCCTTAAAAAATAATATAAATTTAATTTTTGGTTATATATGCTAGAGACAGATCGTGTTCTGTCACTTACCGGCACATTGCACTACGCATTCATTTTGACAAACTTGTGCAAACGACACAATATTCACGTGGCGCTTCACATGAACAGCACAGACTCGGCAAAAATGTGAATTAACCAACCCGTATATACGAGGGATGTTTCCTAAATTCTGGGTATTGTGCTATAATTGAATTACGCAGAACTTATAGGCAATGTTATTGGTGCCAGACAAGTCTTGACATGTTTATGCAACTATCTAGTGCAATATTGTTCAGTCTGATTTAGGTGTTCGACTGATATAGACGCGTTTTCATAGCACTGTTTTTGTGGAAGAAGCAGCAAAATCTCAAAGAGCAATAATTTTCTTTTTGTGGAAAGAAGGTGTGAAAACATCAGAACTTATTCAGCGTTTGCAAGGAGTATTTGGTGAGTCTGGAGAATCCAAAAGTAGTGTTTATCGGTGGATCGATCGTTTTAAAACCGGTAGAACATCACTAGAAGACGATCCACGCAGTGGGCGCCCAAGCACGTCGGTAAATGAAAGAAACATTACTGGCGTCGAAGACCTACTGAAAGAGGACAGGCGAATGACTATTCGTCAAAGTAGTGTGCGCCTAGGGATAGGTACACGACAAGTTCATGACATCTTGCATGATTGTTTGGGCGTTAGCAAGGTTTCGCCGCGCTGGGTGCCAAGGCTATTGGGCCCAGAACAGAAACTCAATAGGTCTGATACTTGTCGTCAACTTCAAGAGCTTAGTTTATCGTTGGGATAAATGTATTCAGTTAAATGGAGATTATGTTGAAAAACTACATTGTACCATAATATTGACGAAAATTAACAAAATAATAAAAATTATAGCTAAATTCCCAGAACTTTGGAAACATTCCTCGTAGTTACATCCATGATACGTACACAAAATGGAGTAAAAGACTCGCGGATACCAAGGGACTGCAAAGAAAGACTGTAAACAAGGGACTGTATATAGAAGAGGTAGATAGTTCACGAGATGGAGAGATGAACTGATTTATTTTAATAAGGAATGGCCAACATTTACAAACCAAAAGGAAATCTGGAGAAACTTAAGGGAGGCCTTTGCCCAACAATGGAACGTATAGGCTATTATTATTATTACTAGTGCACCTGTTGCCAACTGTGTTGGCAAACAAATCATTACCTTAATGTGGAACTTGCTCGACACCTCAGACTTCTTTCTCTAGCCATACGCCTAACTTCATCCAATTCAAATTGAATCAACTCTTCGCCCATTATTAAAAACTGAGCAAATAATGAGCATTATTCCGAATTATTAATTCATTAACTTTTTAAGATGGGAAAACGATTCATTTTCACTCAGTGCATTATATTTATAATGTTAAAACTAAAAATGATTTGAGACGTTAAATTTAAAATATATTTATTAAAATTAATTTTCCATTTTCTTATATAATATAAAAATACGCACACGGAAAAAACGCACACGGATTAATACGCACACGGAAAAAAGCACACATGAAAAAATACACACACGGCAAAAAGGGCACACGGAAAAAAGCGTACTTACACTATATCTCAAATCAGGGGGTAGATTTACAATATCCCACTGAACACTGCGCATGCGTCACACACACGTCATTTGTTCAATATACAGAGATTCTAAACAGGTGGGACTGTGCAGAACTTTTAAAACACAGTTTATTTTTAGGTGGTTTATAAAAAAAAATAAAAAATAAACAGTTATCAACCATAACCTAAGATAGTGCTTTTAAGGTGAATCACTGTCCCTGGCCCTGCACAGAACAGTTAAAATACAATTTATTTTTAGGTGGTTTATAAAAAAACAATAAACAGTTATCAACCATAACCTAAGATAGTGCTTTTAAGGTGAATCACTGTCCCTAGCCCTGCACAGAACAGTTAAAATACAATTTATTTTTAGGTGGTTTATAAAAAAATAAAAATAAACAGTTATCAACCATAACCTAAGATAGTGCTTTTAAGGTGAATCACTGTCCCTAGCCCTGCACAGAACAATTAAAATACAATTTATTTTTAGGTGGTTTATAAAAAAAAAAAACAGTTATCAACCATAACCTAAGATAGTGCTTTTAAGGTGAATCACTGTCCCTAGCCCTGCACAGAACAGTTAAAATACAATTTATTTTTAGGTGGTTTATAAAAAAAAAAAAACATTTATCAACCATAACCTAAGATAGTACTTTTAAGGTGAATCACTGTCCCTAACACTGCACAGAACAGTTAAAATACAATTTATTTTTAGGTGGTTTATAAAAAAAAATAAAATAAACAGTTATCAACCATAACCTAAGATAGTGCTTTTAAGGTGAATAAATAAACAGAAACCATTGTTTTAGAGCCACTGATAATTCTTGAATTATTTAGTGTAGTCGTTATGTGCTGCCATCTGTATAGAGTTTGCAGTGGGATATTGTAAATCTTGTCCTATAAATCGTAGAAATAAAAAAATAATAAAGCATTGAAAAAATAATAATAAAGAAAAAAAAGTCACATTTTTCTTACTTTCATCAAAACCAAATATTTTTTAAAATAATTATTTTTCTGCTAATAATAATTTTAATCAAAAATGTCGAATATCACGGAAGGATAACGTTTTTCTGTGTTTTGTTTCGTAAAAAAACCGATCCGTGTATTTCACAACTAAATTAATAATTGTGAAGTGATTTTTTAATGAAAAACACAACTGTCATTTTTACTAATTTAATGTCAACACTCAAAACAAAAATTCACAGCACACTACTGTCCAATACATAAACAATAATTTCTTACAATTCTATCAATTATTATAAAAAGTGTTCGTAGAATATTCACTATTATTGCATCTTATAATAATTATAAAAAGTGTTCGTAGAAAATTTACTATTATTGCATCAACAATATATTTTAAACAATTTTGACATAAATAATTAACATATGCGCGCCTCTATCGGGGAATGAAGAAACGACCGGTCGAACATACCGAACATACGAACATACAAACAGGCGTATTATATTATAGGATTATTTATTTACATCAAGATGTACATGTTATGTGTAAAAATATGCACTATCCATTTAATAAGGTTACAACACAACTTAACTGCGTTGGCTAAAACAGCTTGTAATACCAATCGCACACAAAGAAGTAATTAGAAATTTCCATAATTTGGTTAAAAATATTTTTAACATGTTATAAAAATATGTAAATAAAAAATTAGGATCCAAAATATAAAAATTTTAAATATTCACACCCACATAAAAAATAAATTTAAGGTAGGAAAATTTAAATAAAAAAGCTATCTCATATAATTTTAACGTGTATATATATAAAATTCAAAATACCCTTTTCGAGAGACGATTTATTTCGGTCACCGGAGCTCTATAAGATTAAAGTGTAACCAACTAGAAATAATTCCGATAACATCATACTTATGTGTGCAAAAAGGTTCTCGACCTTTCCATTAATCTCGTAAATAACTTAAAGAATTTAATATATATGTTAAGTGTAACTTTTAACCTTATTTTTAGGGTTTTGAAGCTATGATCAAAAAATTCTTATAACGTCACTCACGTGTCTGTCTGCCTGTCTGTTTGTCTGTAACTGTCTGTTCGGTAAAAATTATAGTCAAACAGATGAACATAGAAAGTTTAAATTTGGCATGCTTGTAAAACTTTTTGACCCATATATAGGAAAACTATAGAGATTGAAAAATTGATGTGAAGTGTGAATTTTCACAAATTTCGGGATTTCGCGGTATTTAGTAACTTTGTATTAAAATTTAACTAAAAAATAACTTTGTAAAATTCCTGTTGTACTATTCCGGTTCACACCAATGCACATTACTTAGAATTTTTTCAGATTTTTAGTTTAAACCATCTGGGCTACAGGGTGTGGGACAATTTTTTTTTGCAATTTTGGCAAAAATCGCAACAAAATAATTTATTTTGCAAAAATAAAATTTTGACCGTTAATACATGTACTAAGGGCTTTCATTTGATACCCTACTCAGAATTTTAAAAAATATTTTTTTTTTGATGAGCACATATTTGTTTATATTTTTAGGGGGATATATTTTTTAGATGTTTTAGTATTTTTTCTATGTGCGGATCAAAGAATTGTATAAGCATGCCAAATTTCAACTCTCTAGGTTTAGTCGTTTGGCTACAATTTTTACCGAACAGACAGACAGACAGACGACAAAATGACGGTATAAGGATTTTTTGGTCATACTTACAAAACCCTAAAAAGAGTTCATCATGGGAAAAATATAATCAAGTATGTATTTAATGAAATAATATATATTTTTTAAAAATTTCGAAGGGAAGGCCGGAAGCTCTGGATAAACAAATTTTTATTTATGAAAAATTATATTTTTATGGGTTTTCACCAAAAATGTGAATCTTGTCTTCAGAGTTCCGGCTGTTTTTATAAGAGGGCTAGTAGCGTTTCTAGGAAAAAGAGATTAAGCATTGTTCAAGGAGATACTAGTGTTCAAAGTTATTAAGCAATAACTCAGTTACTAATTTAATCATTTTACAAATTAGTTTAGTATATGGGAGAAATTAGATCAGAAGCCGCAATTTTTTGCCATTACAATAAAATTTATATTTTAAAATGTATTTAATTCACTATGACACGCAGGGATGAAGCCCCCGGATCCACATAGGAGCTGTACCTAATAATAGTAATCTCCGAATTAATCAAATGGGACATTAATACCAAATAAATATTTGAAAAATATTAAATTCTCTATAACAGGCAGGGACGAAGGAACTATAGACATTGAAGCTCTAAGTAAAAATAGTAATCTCCGAATTACTCAAATCGCTCATTAATACAAAATTAATATTTGAAAAAATATTTAATGTACCATCACAAGTAGGGACGAAGTCCCCGGGATCCACAGAGGAGCTCAAAGTAATAATAATAATCTCCAAATTAATCAAATTGAACATATCATAACCACAAAATATTTCTTACATAAATAATATAGGATTAAGTTTTAAATCAGGTGTAGGTAAGTATTTCTTTTTTTCTTTCTTGTATATTGTTTGACTTTTGACCTTACTCCTACAAATAAGGTTTTATAGAATTTATATTTAGATTAACTTGATCAAGCTGAAGTGAATGGCATGTGTATTGTAAGAGTACTCACAACCACTCTAAAATTTAATTTTGCTATCGTCAAAAGATTTAATTCTTTTCATTGCGTTCCACGTTCAAAATGTAAAATCTAATAATTAACATTACAAGATGATTTTAATCAAAAGTTAACAATTCTCAAAGTGCAGTTTGTTTCTCTTTTTGTAACTGGGTCAGAATTAAATTCTTTACGAACAATTCCGAGTATCTTTTATGTAATTTAAGTCTTTTATGTTTTATACATAGGACAATACTCCATTAAACGCGTTTGATGAATGTGCTAAAATAATACTGGAACTGTTTAATAATGAGTGGTTTTCGTTTGACACCTCTAACTAAAATATAATGAATTTTTGCTGCTGTTTTAAACAAAAGAAATATTGTCAAGGTAAGTAACTTGATATAAAACCATTTCAATTTATATTTCTTTATCCAGTTTTTATTTCATTATATGTTAAGTTCTCTTATGTGACTAATACTCCTGCTGCAAATCAAAAGTTTGAGTACCACTATTCTAATCTAAGCTCCTCCTACTCAAATTAGATTAAACTTATATGTACAGAAATTAGGTAAATTATCCGAGCTATATTCTCATCGCCTCCGGCTACGGTATTATCTACCTTAAATATTCAAATTATTAATTCAGGTACTGAGGAACTTTACACAATTTTCATACATCATATTTGAGGTAGATATAATCATACGTAACTTCCTTGCAAATTAAAACTATCTTCAGTCAAATTTACTTTGTATGGAAAAGACGTTGTCTCTGTAATCGAGTCTTTGAAATATAAAGCATCTAAGATACATGTATGGTTTCTCTAAGAAGATTTTTATCTTAACGTTGATTAAATACTGTCACTGACAGAGCTATCTTACGACATGTAATCGTCAAACGTTTTACTAAATACTCCTATAATGATGTTAAAAGAACACATGTAATATTATTGTTCAGAGAATTATTGTTCCAAAAATAAACATTTCAGCTTATAAAATAACATCCTGACTATTTTTTATGATTTGAGAACGGAAAGGAAACTGTACACGATTGCCAACTGTTAATATATAAAAGAAGCTACGTACATATTATATATATATATAGTCAGAAACCTCTTCTACCATTCGGTGTAGAGGTTGTTCTTCTCAGTCTAATTCTTTTATGAAGTTACGCCACTCTGTCTTATTGTGAGCCTTATTTTCTGCTTCTTTCCATATCAGTCCTTTTTTATCTAGGATTTGTGACATTGTTTGGTTCCATGTTCTATGAGGTCTTCCTCTTGGTCTGCTTCCTGAAGTTCTGGCTAGCCATATATTTTTTGTCGGTCTTTCTTGCTTCATTCTTGTGATGTGTCCGTACCATCTTAATTTCTGTCTGTCTATTGTTTTTTCAACTGCTTCTATCTGCAGCTCTTCTCAGCCTTATTCTGTCAAGTTTAGTGACACCCTTAACTCTTCTTAAAAATTTCATTTCTGCAGCTTGAACTTTGCTCTTGAGCCGATCTGAAAGTACCCATGACTCGCAACCATATGTTAATGTGGGTAGGTAAATCGTTTTGTATACTAGTACGTACATATTACGAGAGTAATTTTTAGGGTTTTGTAGGTATGACCAAAAAACCCTTATACCAGTGTTTCTCAACAGGTGGTCCTCGGACCATCAGTGGTCCCCAGAAAAATTTTAGTTGTCCGCGAAAATTTTTAAATGTATTTTTTGCAGTATTTTTTTTTATTTTTTACGAACATTTTTTATGTAAATAATTTATATTTTGTTTATTTTCTGTAAACTTTCTATAATTTTCTACAAATAAAATAAATGTATTTAGTAGCACATCAAATACATTTGTTTTCTTGCAAAAATTAACCAACATTTATTATTAGTGGTCCGCGTTTGAAATATATATATATTATTGCGGACACCTTTATTTTGGACGTTTGCCATTGCTGATAGTACTAGGCTAGAATAGTACAATATAATGAGTATTAGTATTAAAAAGATATAATACTTCAAGAGTAATATAAAAAATAAATTCAGACGTTTCGGAAACTGCTCAACAATCTGTTTCCGTCTTCAGCGATCACGAGAAGTGATGAATCACTTCTCGTGATTTTGATAGGTGTCCGCATTAATATTGGACCATTGCAAAATAATTTCAAAGATATTATATATATTATACTGGTCCGCGGTGCGTTTTTGGTTGAGAAACACTTCCTTATACCGTCATTTTGTTGTCTGTCTCTCTGTTCGGTAAAAATTGTAGCCAAACGGCTAAACCTAGAGAGTTGAAATTTGGCATGCTTATACAACTCTTTGACCCGCACATAAGAAAAATACTAAAACAACTAAAAAACATATCCCCCTAAAAATATAATCAAATATGTGCTCCTCAAAAATTTTTTTTTAAATTCTGAGTAGGGAATCAAAATCCCTTAGTACGCGGATTAACGATCAAAATTTTATTTTTGCAAAATAAATTATTTTGATGCGATTTTGGCCAAAATTGTGCAAAAAAAATTTTGTCCCACACCCTGTAGCCCAGATGGTTTAAACTAAAAATCTAAAAAAATTCTAAGTAATGTATATTGGTGTGAACCGAAATAATACAACAGGAATTTTTGATCAGATTATGTTTTCGGAAAATAACGCATTTTCTGTGGTTTTTGGTTCACAAAGTAAAAAAGTTATACCAATGTAAGACACTCACATGCAAGGCGTGCGATAGCTTAATGGGTTAGAGCACTGGTGTCGTAAACGAAGGGTTTCGAGTTCGAGTACGGAGTGAATTTTATTTTTTCTGTTTTTTTTTTGCATTTTTATTATGTTGAAATTATTTTGTCAAAATTCTAGTTTTATTTTGACAAATGTTGTATTTAATTTTTAAGAGCGTAAATTTAATAACCAGTCTTATTATATGATTAACAGACGATAAATTATTTTAAAAATATCGTTCATTTTGCCGTGATTACTACAAAGTAAAATTTGTCCTACACACTCAGCATACCGCCTTCACTTATTATATACCTGCGAAACCCTGAAATGTGTGAATATTCACACTTCACATCAATTTTTTATGATTTGAGAACGGAAAGGAAACTGTACACGATTGCCAACTGTTAATATATAAAAGAAGCTACGTATATATTACGAGAGTAATTTTTAGGGTTTTGTAGGTATGACCAAAAAACCCTTATACCAGTGTTTCTCAACAGGTGGTCCGCGGACCATCAGTGGTCCCAAGAAAAATTTTACTTGTCCGCGAAAGTTTTTATATGTGTTTTTTGCAGTATTTTTTTTATTTTTTACGCACATTTTTTATGTAAATAATTTATATTTTGTTTATTTTCTGTAAACTTTTTGTGATTTTCTACAAATAAAATATATTTAGTAGCACATCAAATACATTTGTTTTCTTGCAAAAAAAAAAACAACATTTATTATTAGTGGTCCGCGTTAGAAATATATATATTATACTGGTCCGTGGTACGTTTTTGGTTGAGAAACACTGCCTTATACCGTCATTTTGTTGTCTGTCTGTATGTCTGTCTGTCCGTCTGTTCGGTAAAAATTATAGCCAAACGGCTAAACCTAGAGACTTGAAATTTGGCATGCTTATACAACTCCTTGAGCCGCACATAGGAAAAATACTAAAACATCTAAAAAACATATCCCCCTAAAAATATAAACAAATGTGCTCATCAAAAAAAATATATTTTTTTAAAATTCTGAGTAGGATATCAAAGGCCCTTAGTACGCGGATAAACGATCAAAATTTTATTTTTGCAAATTAAATTATTTTTGCCAAAATAGTGTAAAAAAAATTGTTCCACACCCTGTAGCCCAGATGGTTTAAACAAAAAATCTGAAAAAATTGAAGTAATGTCTAAATGTTTAATTTTTAACCCCAAAAATTAAAAATTTATATTTCTCTCTTATTATTATTGACTATAGTTATAGTTGAAGGTAATGGGATTCGGACCAGTCAGAAAATAAAAACAAATTTATTAACTTCGCTAACGTTTCGATTTAATTTAAATCTTCATCAGAGCTTAGTTAATAGTCACGAAATAAAATAACAGTTTTAAAATAAATGAAGAACACATCATATTGTCCGGTTATTGAACTCAGAGATAAGCAATTAATTGCTCATTAATTGCTTATCTCTGAGTTCAATAACCGGACAATATGATGTGTTCTTCATTTATTTTAAAACTGTTATTTTATTTCGTGACTATTAACTAAGCTCTGATGAAGATTTAAATTAAATCGAAACGTTAGCGAAGTTAATAAATTTGTTTTTATTTTCTGACTGGTCCGAATCCCATTACCTTCAACTATAACTACTAACTTACGGACGTAATTCATCTAATCAAGATTATTATTGACAACAGCAAAAATCTATATAACAAATATTGTAAAGGATAAGAAGACAAATCTTTTATCTAAATGCATGTTTTTTATTGGATAAATATTTGGCGGAATTGGAGTTATGGCGGAAAAATCCCAAAAATTAAAATCTTAAATTACGCCCCCATTATTGACTTAACAGCTAAAACTTATATTACAAATATTGTTAAGAATAAGAAGACAAATATTTTATCTAAATACATTTTTTTTTTATTATCTCTTTTATTATAAAATTATTGCTAAGTTTTTCGCCTTCTTTTGACCTGTAATATCACCCATTAAAAAAAAAAGAAGACCGTAAACCCCCACAAAATCTAAATTAAAAATTAAAGATGGTTTTGCGGAAAATTGGTATTATTATTATTATTATTTAACATGGCATATCTCCTAAGTGTCAGATTTCAGATCGCGACTAGCGTTCTCCTGCATAACTTAACACTATTTTTTATTGTATTCGAGACTTTTGGTAATAATCAATTTATAATAAATTATAAATATAATACAGTAATTTAAACTTGGTGAAGTTCCTGGAATTTCTCAACGTTTAGTCTAGAGTAGTAAAACAAAAACTGTAAAACTTTTAGGTTAAGTAAAGTTTTAGCTAAAGTTAATATATTTTAACTACATTAAATTAAATTTTAATTAAGCTAGATCCAAGTAAAAAGTATGTATTATAAAATATCAATAAAAATATGAATTTCCGTTTAACAAAATGGAATAAAAATGCAGACGGATCAAATATGACGTTAAATTTAAATAAGCTAAAGTAAACGTGAAAGTTAAACTAAATTGGTTTATAAAAATATTGTCAATAATGATTCAGAGTTCATTGTTTTCAGATTTATGATTGATGATTTTTATTTAATACTCATATAATATTTACGTTTATTGCTTGAAAGTACCTGGAGATTAAAAAAATCAGCTGTAGCACCGCAGGACCGACCGCCATCACAATGTACTTATATAAAATACATCCTAGCAGCAAAGTTGAAATAACTTGGCTCAATATTTTCTAACAGAGATGTTATTTATCATAAACATGGAAACGTTACATATAAGTATGAAAAAATAGATACATAGAAAAAATTTCGAAAATTTTTTGGTTTTATCAAAATATATCTTAAATAAAAGTTGTTAGTTATTGCTTTTATAGCAACTTTTGTTAAGTAAATTTTTTCGAAATATTTTTCTGTTATGAAATATTCGCAAAAATTTTAAAATCGACGCGAGTCAACTCCCATTTTTAGTTAACCGATTTTTACCAAAAGTTGAGCAACTTGTGCCATTGACATCAAAAGCTTAAATATGAAGTTTCATAAAAATCCTTTTAGCCGAATTTGCTCTGCACGTGTACACATACAGACAGATGAACAGACAGACAGACAGACAGACAGACCGACACAGGGGCGCACACAGATTTTTGGCTTCGGGTGGTCCAATTATACATAATTTTTATAAGCACAGGGCAAAATTTCAATTTCAAGTGAAGAGTAAAAAAAAGGTCCTCCTTTCTAAATTTTAAGTGAAGAGCAAAAAAAAAGTCCTCACTACTCACGGTACGGTGGGGGGGTCCGGAAAACGGTCCCTCAATGCGGCAACTTTGGTCTAATTTAACTGTCCTCGTATCTTTTACCGTTCTCGAGATCCCCATGCTTAACCAGTTATTTAGGACACCCTGTATAGACTGAGCTAAGCTTCTCTCCCTATAATCTTCTTGATAAAAATGTAATCTTAAACCACTCGATAAAAAGCGAGAAATTTTACTGATTGTCTTACGTCATATAGTTGACGTCAACGATAACCTCAAATGATGTTAGCTGATAACCATCGTAAAAATCTCACCCTTATATGTATACTGTTGACTACAAAAGAACCAATATTTGATTTTCTGAATTTTGCATCATTCTTATCGCTCGTTACAACTGTTATACATCTCTTTCCATGTCACTCACCAAAATGTTGTTATTACTTTTCTTACATCATTCGTAAGCATCGCAATTTTGTCAACGACCTTGTTGACAATTTTTTCTTTTTAAATTTGTATACTTTAAATAAAATAATCATAATAAAGAATAAACAACAAAGAAATAAATATTTATTTTCAAAACAAAGTTAAATTTTCATTGGCAATCGGAGTAAACAGCGGTACATATTGCAACTTTACATTTCTTCTGAATCCACCAGTTGATTAAAAGTTTATAAAACATTCATTTCCTTATACCCTTTTCACACTAGATCTTTAAGACGAGTGAACTTAAAGTTCACTGATGTTTATGATAATAAACATCGCCTGCGGCTCGTGGGGCAAATTTCATACTCGTGTGAAATGATCATCATTCCATGCTCGTTGTATAATGTACTATTTCGCTTCAAAAGAACAGTTACTTGTACCATTTTTCTTGTTGCGTAAACTTGTGATGAATAGCAGATCATATAACCATAAATTCCAATTTTTTTAAAAATATTTACTGGTCTAGCGCTAGTAGACGTTCAAAAAGCGTTGGACACTCTGTAGTATAATTTTTACTGCCGTTTGATATTTAAACTAATCATCTATAAATTTCCAATTTAGTGGAATATGCTTATCAACTGTCATTGCTTGTAATACTATTAATTACTAACTAACCCGTCGGAAAATATCTGCGATATTAATTTATTAATTTTATTGATCAATTCAATTAACACAGCTAATATCTAGTACCATATATACCAGTGAATCTCAAACCCTTATTCACATTTCATTCTTTTCATATATTTCTAAAAAAACACATTATCTGTGAACCAATCATCGCTCTTCTGTACCCTTCCTTGCGTTGCACTATCTAATGTTTCCTGTTTTTTGATATTGTCACGTGGATTGATTGAAAGACAACTCCTGGTTTTAACTCACCAGCGGTACGAGTATCTGGCGTCGGTGTCTTGGTTGTCACCGTGTGGACTAGTACGTGTAGAGGAGTTGGCTAGGTTCCTCTGCCTCGATACTGTGCGACGTCCAAGTATTTGTACTGATGGTTAACCCAGTTCCAATATTCATTCGTCATGACGCCATTCATCGTACATATTTTTCTCATTACGCAAATGCGGCGTATGCATTTTGTAATCAGGCAACATACGTCAGACACTGACAAATAGTTTTTTAAACAGACAGCTGAGCGTCACAATGTCTAGATGTCGCAATCCTGACCTAGTATTACTTTTGTGACAATATTGACAAAGCAGCATATAATTGTCGATGGGAAAAGACTGACTCTGATAATCCCACATGTTCAGACATTTGCACCTGTACCTTGGTGATAGTAATTGTAAAAGCTGGTATAATAAGAAACTGTCATTTAATTGGAACAAACATTTGTTTATTTATTTAATTTAAATAAAATATTCGTATTCGTATCATTTATAGTACGTATATAAATACGTATATAAATACACTGATTGACTCAACACACTCCCAACTATTTAATATTAGAAGAAACAAAGAGGTGTCAAATAAAAGAGGCACGCAGGGAAGTTGGCGATGAGATACGAGGAACGTGTCAGGATAATGCTGGAGAGAATTAAGGAGAAGAGAGTTGAATGAAGTAGGAAAATCCAGATGGGAGAAAAATAGAAGAAAATATTACGAAAATAAAGGGTTTTCGACAAAATTAATAGAACAAACGAGGGAATTTGGAGACCAAGTTCTCTTGCTATTACGATTTTCATACAGATACAGGCACGAACGAATAGAATAGAAAACGGCACATTTTCCCCCATCTATAGTCAAATAAGAACATTCAACATGCCAATGTATTTGACAAAAAACAAAAATATACAGCTGATAGCGAGATTTCGATGCGGGAATGAGACTCGGTGAAACATACCATGGCTAAATCCAGAAGAGAGAAAATGCAGACTGTGTGGAAGGAGAGAAGCGACAATGTGGCATATAATGCAAGACTCTAAAGCACAAGAGGTGAAAATCAGCTTGACAGAAATATTAAAAGAATCCGGAAAAGGAGTAAACGTAATGAAGAAATTATTGAAAGAGAGAAGAAACATACACAGACACGGAGACACGTAAGAAAAAAACAAAGAAAACAGAAATAAGGCGAAGATAAACAAGAACATTTCAAAGAAAAACGAAAAACGAAGAGATTTGTATTTAACACAATGAAATTATTAGCAATAGATACAATGTATTTAAAAAAAAGCCCAAAGCCCAAAGGCATGAATAAATTATATTATTATTAATACTAATGGCTAGTTTTTCAATCAGTAGTTAACTTATATATATATATATAGCATTTAGACATTTTTTACTATCCAACTGTTTTTATAGTATACAGGAATATTTACACCATAAAGGCTAATATTGAATAATGTAATCTCCTAACTGCAGTATTTGTTAAATCTATATATATTGTTTAACTCATGTGGTTTCAATTTATATCATATGTGTCACATTGACTAAACCACAACATTTATGTAATGTGTTATTGGTTGAATAAATTTATTATTATTATTATTTATTTTATGAAAAGTAGGAACTGGCTGCATATCACTGGTCACTTTGGATGAAACGCAGATGAAAATCTTTACACGTTTCACTGTGGTTGGGTCATCCCCGATTCACACCCAATGTGTAAAGTACAAATTCGCCTTCAGATGAGCGTCTTGATCTTGGTTCATCATTTAATTACTCAGATTATCTCCAGAAAGACGTATCAGAAACCAATAATGCAAAGTGTCCGTATAATTGATGGAGCACGTAAGAGCTTTTATATGAGAAAGCAGAATAAGTTCTCTTCCTCTACTTTCTTGCCATCTCATTTATTATTTTCTTGTCAGTTGCAATAGTGATTTTTTGTTTAACTCATTCCATTGGTTACTTACTTTTCATGTCATGATGTTTTCAAGTGAAAAAGAAATTTTACACATATTGACTTTTCCTGTCAATTTCAACGCTATTCATCAACCATAATGGAATATATTTCAATATGCTTTACTTCAAAGACGTCAAGCAAATGTACGTACATTTGATTTTGAAGCAGAACATTACTGAACATTGAATTTCACATACAATGCTTATTGCACCACGTCGATTTGATGTAAGATAATTGACAGACTTTGATAAATGCACACAACTGTAAAGATGTTTATGCACACGCTGTAATGTGTTACGAAGCAGAAGTTATCACATTTACCGAAAGACCCTGAAGTTATAAGACCAGTTCGGTGGCATATAAAGGTTAAATAACTCCTAGGGCATAGAATTTTTGTACTCCATTACCCTATTTGTCGCCTTATAGATATATAGATATATATATTTGCTAGTATACAAATCATCATCATCATAGTTGGCGCTACAGCTCTGTGTTAGCCTTGGCCTCCTGCAGAATTTTCCTCCAATCCGACCTTGATTGGGCAACGTTCCACCAATTATTTATTCAAAGTTTTTACCGCCAACATATATCAGGTCGTCAAGGATGAAATTTGAATTGAATAATACTGTCAATTTTAACAGCTTATTATTTGGCTTAATATTTTACCGTTGTTTTTTTATATATATATATATATATATATATATATATATATATATATATAATAATAATAATATATCTCTTTATTTGCACAAAATATATACACATATATATAAATAGACAAGATAAAATAAGTATAAAAACAAACAAGAGTAAATCACCCCCCTAAATGGTTTAATATTTGGGGAGTGTACACCACTAATACCGTAAGGTATGCGTGTGGTATCTATATATTAATTAATTCTATATAATTATTCTAATGTATATCGGACTGTGCAATTAATGAAAAGAATGAAATGGAATACAATACAATTTAGATTTTATTTTTATATGAAAAAAGATAATCAAATTTTAGTAACAAGAATTTCATCTATTTTATTTTGATCTAGTTGTAAAATCCAGGTTTTAGCAATTTTAACTGTTTGTTTCCCCAAAAACATTAAATTATTTTCATTTAAATAGTTATTAAAATTATTATAAATTTTAGGTATAAAATAGGTGAAACATCTTTGACCAATGGTTTTTTTAGTTCTAAACAATAATGCTTGACCAACATTTCTGGTATTATATTCATGGGATGTTCGTTGAATGGGTTGTATTCTATACATGTATTTGATTATACTTAAAATATATAATTGCCTAATGGTCATTATTTTGGTTTCTGAATATAATTTTTCAGAACAGTAATAAAGTGGCTTCCGAAAAATAGTTTTTAGGATTATATTTTGTATAACAGAATATATATATTAGAAAGTTACACATCTCTCCTGTTTAAAAAAATCATTGTACGCTCTAAAAAATATCAAAAACTTTTTTTAAAAATTAGTTTTGTTGAAAATGGAACGGTCGGAAATTCACACTATTATGAAGTATGAGTTCTTACGTGGAACTACGGAATCGCAGACCGCGCGAAACATTAATAGTGTATTTGGCTCTAGTGTTACTACGCAGCAGACAATATCAAGTTGGTTCGCCAAATTTCGTACAGGTAACTTAAAAATAAATAAAAAAAAAAAAAAACTGGCTCATCGATCACAGCAGAAATATACTGCAACCAACTGGACGAAATGATGCAAAAACTTAAAGAAAAACAGCCTAGATTGGTCAACAGATCGACTTCTATCTTATTGCATGATAACGCTGGACCACACAGCATAAATGACTGTTGCAAAACTACAGGAATTGGAGTTGGAACTTCTTCATCATCCTCCATACTCACCAGACTAGCCCCCACTGACTACCACTTCTTCCGCAATTTGGACAACTTTTTAATAGGAATACAATTTAATTCCGACAATGCTGTAAAATCCATTCCAGGAATTCATTGACTCTCGTCCACCAGGGTTTTATACCACCGGCCTGAACAACCTGCCGCTTAACACGTTCGCGGACAGTTTTGTACAATGAGATGTACCCAAAATGTCACTTTTTTAGATTTTTGCTTATAATAGGACATTTACTGTGTTTGGTATGTTCCTGATAGGAGAGTTTATACTAGTTTTCATATACTTAAATGGAATTAAAACCTGCCCCAGCCGTCATTTGTATATTTGAATAAAAAAGTAGGACGGTTTAGACCGTCATGACCTGAGATAGGAAAAATATTCGACGGCTATAACCGTACTGTCCGCGAACGTGTTAAATGGCAAAAGTGTATAGACAATATGGGTGCATACTTTGATGAATAAAATAATTCCTTATATTTGTAAGTTATCAACAACTTTGCATTTTTTTCTACAAATTTCATCCTTGACCTAATATAAGGGTATTGTGATCATACCGATTTTGACATTTCGAGATTTCGATGGAGCTCCATGAATTGAAGTATTGACTATTTTTAGCATTATGTCTGTCTCCTAAAAATATTTTTATGAAATTTCATATTTAAGCTTTTGACTTCAATGATTTTACATTTTAAGATTTTTGCGAATATTTCACAACAGAGAAATATTTCGAAAAAAAATATTTAACAAAAGTTGCTATAAAAGCAATAACTAACAACTTTTATTTGAGACATTTGATAAAGCAGCATAAATTAAATAAGTACTTTGTGATGGCGGTCGGTCCTGGGGTTGCCACAGCTGATTTTTATATTACATTTTTATTTTTTTACAACAAATTATAACTTGATTTTGTTTTCTGTGATTATTAAATAAATTAATAATTTTGTACTTGTAATTCCATTTACAATTTTCTTTGAACCCGAATCCGGACATGAACTTAATAGGTTCTTGAACCTAAAAAAAAAATCTATTATTGAAATTGAACCTGAAACCGAACCGAAATTAACATATTGTTTTTGAGTGGAATTTTATAATTAAATTTTCAATGAAATGTAAATAGGAAAAATTAATTTCAAACATAAACTTTAGATTCCGAACATCTATTTATTTAAATGAAGCGAAAACCTAACATCAAATGAACATAGGAACACTAAACAAACCAAAGCATTGTAATAAAACTCGAAACTTTCGTAAATGCGAATGTAATTCATTGTATTACAAACTTGACTGATTGATTTAGAAACTGATCATTTATTTGAACAGAGATACAAATATTTTACCAGCAAACTCTCGTAAGCCAGTGATTATTACTTTCTGTGATACATATTACCGGAATACTATTAGTTCCGGAATACTTCCCCGGACAATTTTCGGGATATTTAGTTTGTGTGTATGTCAGGATGGATGTAGGCTGGATTAAAATTTAATGAAGCTAATGCGTGTCGTTTAAAAATTAGTATCGGGCCGGATACGGCCCGCGGACCATATGCTGGACATCAATGGTATAGCTGTTTCCAATTTTACCTAGGAAATCCTAAAAAGACGGTCAGTGCGTGTCGTTTAAACTTAAAAAATTAGTATTGGGCCGGACATGGTCCGCGAGCCGTTATATGTTGCGTAACATCAATTCTAAATAAAAAACATGCCCTTGACACAACATTCTTGAGTCAAGCATGTATTCACTGCAGACTGCAGAGCTCTGGTCTCGGTAATTGAGCTGCTTGTCGGGGTATGTCGTTCCCCACCACTCAGTTCGTGACCGACCGCATGCCGCAAGACCCGCTAGTAGTCAGGAACTTAGCGTTACGGTAAGACAGAAACTTGGGCTTTTATATATATAATTGCCAACAGCAGACATGACTTTTACCAACGCGCCGGGCCACCGCAACTCGGGCGTGCAAGGGCTGCATAGCACCCTGACAGCAAACCATTATTTTTAAAATTAAACTTTCATAAATGGTTAGTTTTGAAAGATCAGTGTTTGAAATGTTCGGTAATATTTACAGTGAAGGTGCAGTGCATTTTCGATTTTCCAAAGAAGGAGGCACATCACGTGATCATATTTGGTCGCACCCGGGTGATCTAACCCTGGTATTCTGTAGAACATGTCGCGGGCCGTAGGACAAAAAAAAAGACGGATCGAAGTGATGACAAAAAAAATCATGGTAGTTTGTTCATGGTTTACGTGAATAAGTCCGCGTGGTCCTTCTGCTGTATTGCGTCAGTCCGGATTTGCTGCGTCAGTTCTCATGTGTTTTCTGTGATCCCTGCACATTTACGTATTTTTTTGAATTCCTCAGGATACGAAGTATTTGATTTTGATCATTGGATTGATTTCTGCTTGACTTTTCAACGACAAAATGCTGACATTGTGAAATTTAAAAAAAATTTCAACTGCGATCGAAAATTTCAGATCCAACACTCTATTCGTATTCAACTTCACTTTACGATCTCGACGTTAGATTCGTTTCGACTCTATAGTTCTTTGGAACAGTAGCGACCGGTCTTGGGTTCGTAACCTGTTGAGGTATGGAATTTTTCAAAAATAAGAATTGTTTTGGCTAATTGCCGCAGCAGCAAAGGCTATTACAATTTAAAAAAAACTTACTATTACAGCTCCGAATTGTTAAGGGAGTTACAGCTAGCGCATAACTTAACCGTTAGTCGCGATACTGTAAGAAGTAGTCTCCACGAAGCTATCTCGACGACCTATCAGATGTCAACCCCTCTCTAGAGACAATCGCAGAGCAAGATTAGACTGCTGTCACAATTTTCAATATTGGTGTGATAATTATTGGGCTACAGTTTTGTTTACTGGTGAGTCCAGATTTGGAATTCATTCAGATTCTCGTCGAACAAGGGTATGGAGAAGATCCGGTAATTTGGAACGTTTGAGGCAAGTCCAGGAAGTTCACAGTTACAGAGGTGGTACTGTTATGGCATGTGGTGGGATATTCATTGTCGGTAGAACTGATCTCGCTTTTCCCAATAGATTTTTAATAGCACAACAATATTTGGATAATATTCTTGAACCTATTATGCGCCCATTTCGTGTTGATGTTGGTGATCAGTTTCATCTTGCCCAGGATAATGCTCAGCCACATGTTGCGCGAATTGTAACGAACTAGCTGGATAATGAAGATATTGATAAGATACCATGGTCAGCACAGTCACCGGATCTAAATCCGATTGAACATGTGTGGGACATGCTTAATAGAAGAATTGCTCCACATATGAATTACATCCACGATAATTTTAGATGCAGAGAGCTTCTAAGAGCAAAATGGGCACAGTTACCTCAAGAAGACATCGATAATGTTATTTTGTCCATGAATCGCAGATGTAGGGCTGTGATCAACCAACGTGGAGATCATATTCTCTTTTTGCAATAGTTTTTTTTAATTTTTAGGGTTTTGTAGGTATGACCAAAAAACCCTTATACCGTCATTTTGTCGTCTGTCTGTCTGTCTGTCTGTCTGTCTGTCTGTCTGTCTGTTCGGTAAAAATTGTAGCCAAACGGCTAAACCTAGAGAGTTGAAATTTGGCATACTTATACAACTCTTTGACCCGCACATAGGAAAAATACTAAAAAATCTAAAAAACATACCCCCCTAAAAATATAAACAAATATGTGCTCATCGAAAACAAAATTTTTTTTTTTAAATTCTGAGTAGGGTATTGAATGAAAGCCCTTAGTACGTGGATTAACGATCAAATTTTTATTTTTGCAAAATAAATTATTTTGATGCGATTTTTGCCAAAATTGTGCAAAAAAATTTTTGTCCCACACCCTGTAGCCCAGATGGTTTAAACTAAAAATCTAAAAAAATTCTAAGAAATGTATATTGGTGTGAACCGAAATAGTACAACAGGAATTTTTGATCAGGTTATGTTTTCGGAAAATAACGCATTTTTTGTGGTTTTTGGTTCACAAAGTACAAAAGTTATACCAATGTTCAAGGAGTTAGCAAGCCTCAAGGAATCTTCCTCTCTTGGACCTGATAAAATACCATCTGTTGTCTTGAAACGTTGTAAGGATTTTCTGGCTAAACCATTATCACAAATTATGAATTCTTCTTTTACTTCGTGCATCCTTCCCCCCTCCTGGCGGCTTGCTCACATCACTCCTATATTTAAAAAGGGAGATAAGCTCGATGTGTCGAACTACAGACCAATTAGCGTGGCTTCGTCAGTGAGAAAAATTATGGAACGTATAATCGTATCAAAAATTTTACCATTTCTAGAGAAGAATAACATTATCCCACAACATCAGCATGGATTCTTGCCTGGACGTTCAGTTGCGACTAATTTATTGTATTGCACTAATATTTGGACAAGTGCTCTTGATAATAATATACCATTGGATGTGATTTACCTCGATTTCGCACGAGCATTCGATAAAGTACCGATCCGACGGCTTCTTCTTAAACTCGAACATTATGGCATACGGGGTAATCTTCTGAACTGGATTAGAGCGTTTCTATCTGACTTATCATTCCAAGTAAAGGTAGGTGATGCATTTTCCACTCCGAAACCTGTCCTCAGCGGAATTCCTCAGGGCTCTGTCGTCGGTCCTCTGTTATTTCTTATATATGTTGCTGATCTTTCATCAATCATTACTTCTCCACATGCGATGTTTGCCGATGATACTAAATTATTTAATAATGCTGTAACTGATCAACAAGCAATACAGATCGACCTTGATGAGATCTTCCGTTGGTCTACAAAGTGGTTAATCCCACTCAATGTTAACAAGACCAGCGTGTTACACATGGGCTCCAATAACCCTCAACACCTCTACCTGCTTAACGGGATTCCGTTAAAGAAAGTTGATTCTCAGGTTGACTTGGGAATCATTATTACATCAAACTTGTGTTGGTCCCAACAAGCTCTAGAATGTGCACGAAAAGCCAATTTTATGCTTTACGTCATTAATAAGTCCTTTTCGAGACCATCACCCTCACTGGCGCTAAAGTTATTCACCACCTATATTAGACCAATTCTTGAGTTCAGTATTGCTGTGTGGTCTCCGTGGCTAATTAAGGACATTAATTTATTGGAGCGCGTGCAACGAAGAGCCACCAAGATGTCTCCTCAAATTAAAAATTTGCCCTATGAAGAACGTCTTCAAATTTTAAATCTTACGCCTCTTTCTGACCGTCGACTTCGAGGTGACTTAATAGTGGCGTTTCGTGTCTTAACGGGGAATTATAATTGTGATTTGTCGAATCTATTTGTGTTAAGTGCGAATATGGGATTACGAGGTCACATTCTTAAGCTTAAACATGAAAAATATCGAAAGAAAGTGCGGGAAAGTTTTTGTCTAATCGTGTTTTCGATATTTGGAATAGTCTGCCTAGCTCTGTTGTCAGTTCCAACAGTGTGAATATTTTTAAGAATAATCTAGATAGTTATTTCAATAGTATATAGTATATGTTTATTATTTGGGTATTACATTTTATTCTGTTTATATTATTTCGTAATTCATTATTGTTATAATAATATGTATTATTATTTTGTTTTCGATCCTTTTGTAATAGTATATAGTTTAAGTTTGATTTAATATTAGTTACATTTTGTTACATTTTATGTCCGCTCTTTTTGTAACACCGATGTATAAATGAATGTACTTGTATCGAAGCTCTACAAGCCTTTGGCTTCTGCTTCATGGAATAAGTAAATAATAATAATAATAATAATAATGTAAGACACTCACATTCAAGGCGTACGATGGCGTTATTGGTTAGAGCACCGGTGTCGTAAGCTAAAACTGGCTGGTAAACGAAGGGTTTCGAGTTCGAGTACTGAGTGAATTTTATTTTTTGTTTTTTTTTTTTGCATTTTTATTATGTTGAAATTATTTTGTCAAAATTCTAGTTATATTTTGACAAATGTTGTATTTAATTTTTAAGAGCGTAAATTTAATAATTATCTTATTATATGATTAACAGACGATAAATTATTTTAAAAATATCGTTCATTTTGCCGTGATTACTACAAAGTAAAATTTGTCCTACACACTCAGCATAACGCCTTCACTTATTATATACCTGCGAAACCCTGAAATGTGTGAATATTCACACTTCACATCAATTTTTTACAATTCTGTTTTCTACATTAAAAAAAATCAAATATTGATTATTTTTATATATAACATTTAGCTTATTTTGTTGTAATCTATATTTTATTGAGTATTTTAATTGATAGAATACAATAAACCTATAAAAGAAACCATACGCTATTTATTTTCATATATATTTTTATATCCCTAGACTTTTCCGATGTATGTATTTAACAGTGCTGTAGGTAAACTAAACCCGAATAAATTGTATGATAATCCCTGTACACAATTTGTAAATACGTAGTTGATTGTTATGTATTAAAGGCTTACAACTTTTAAAAATTTCATGATCATGAAACTACGGAAATATACCATAAATATTTTATGCTATTTAATTAGCTGTACGTTCATATTTTGATACTCAATTCATTTTATAATATACATGTTCCAACAAAAATTATTTTTAAATTTAAATAATTTTAAAATATTACACTGTTAAAAATGTTTTAATAAACTTTGTTAAAAATTTTATGAATAAATGTATATTTCACAAAAGTTTCAGTTACAGAACTTGAATCTCAGGTAATCTTATTGGAAAACCCTTGTTACTTCTGAAAGTATACAAAGTGATACAAGTTTCTTTCAAGAAAGTTCTTAAAAAGTCAAACAAGATTTATTTAAATATTTCAATAATAGTTAGAGTTAAAGCAGAAAATTCATATTATTTAATAAAAGAATGAATTACCCTTGCAATAAAATCTAATAAAAATTTAAGAGGAAGTATACGAAGCATATTAAATAATAAGAATTATTTTGTAATATAATTTAATGAAGAAAACGTCGCTTCTTGAATCGAAGTACCTGCTGGTTTTCCACGTGCAACGTTTACATACTGTTGCATCTTAGTTTGACAAGTAACATATGTGGAAGATAACTTACACTGCAGTGATTAACATTAAAATTTGATTTAAAACAATCCTGTAGTTCCATCAGTTATCTCAAAAACTTCGTTGTTTTCTCTTAATAAAAAAGAAATCGCATGAAACACAAGACTCTTTAGTAATGTCGCCATTTTTTTTTTTTTTTCAAATTCCGTTGAGTTTCAAAAACAACTAAGGGTAAAAGCAGATAAATTGTTAAACATTACGGCGCAAGCGCCGCTTAACAATGACAACTGAGTTTCCATTGCCAACCTAACGGAACTTGAAAAAAATAGCCCTCGCATGTCAACTCAATAAAAATTAATAAAAAATTTGGTCAACTTTCCTTTGCGTAATATTTCCCTAAGGCAGTGTTTCCTAATCTTTTTACTCTCGTGGCACATTTTCCAAAGAAGAAAAATTTCGCACACCTATGTAGTCATAGAAGAAGAAATTTATAACGCTAGTTTTTATCCACGGCCAACATATATAAGGGAGGTATTTTGATCATACCGATTTTGACATTTCGAGATTTCGATGGATCTCCACGAATTGAGATCCATACATAACGTTTTGACTATTTTTAGCACGATGTCTGTCGGTCTGTCTGTCTGTCTAACTGTCTATCTGTCCGTCCATCTGTCTGTGTACACGTGCAGAGCAAATTCGGCTAAAAGGACTTTTATGAAACTTCATATTTAAGCTTTTGACATCAATGGCACGAGTTGATCAACTTTTGGTAAAAATCGGTTAACTAGAAATGGGATTTTTTTGCAAATATTTCACAACAAAGTAATATATTTCAAAAAAAAAAATATTTAACAAAAGTTGCTATTAAAGCAATAACTAACAACTTTTATTTGAGACATTTTTTCATAAAGCAGCATAAATTAAGCAAGTACTTTGTGATGGCGGTCGGTCCTGTGGCGGCCACAGCTGATTTTTTTTTCTTTAACTTTTCGCGGCACACTTATGTGTCGTGGTCTACCCTTTGAGAAACACTGCCCTAAAGTATTCAACAATTTTTTTTTAATTTTAAAAAGTCAAAAAAATAATTTCTAATAAAATAGACATAAGTTTATTTGTTTTATTAATTCATTCTTTGTTCTTTTTAATTTAAATATTTTTCATATGTGTATTGTCACACTATAAATTATTTTAATTTTTTTATGTATATTATTTACCGTGGCAGACAACTGTTTCGATAGTTAAGTGACAAATGTATTTAATATTAAGTACAATTTTGTTTATTTTTCTTAAATACAGTATTTTTTTGATGTAATGCATTTTCGAAATAAAGAAATTGAAAATAAAATCAGGAAGATCAGGCTATACCAGTGATAATAAACAAAGTCTATCGCTATCCTTTTCTTGCTTGTCGACGTTGCCAGCTCTAAAACGCGCTGATCTGTGAAGACGCAGTATTCTACAAATGGCCAATTATTTTTTTGTTGAGTGTTATTTTGAGTTTTATAAGAGTTAATTTTTGTAAATCATACGAGTTTTTCATATTATTATAATTGACACATTTGACACTTTTACAACATTTGGCAACAACGTTCCCTTTTGCCATAAGAGCTATACTGCAAACTCACCTTTGAACGCACTATAGTTATGAGCTAAAACTGGATATAAAACACGAAAATGCGTAGGAACACAACACATATTAAATATGTTGAACATGCTAGTAAATATCTAGGCCACCCACATTACACGTATGTAGTTCATACATTATTGTATATACAGTAAGGCGTCACTAAATATATAACCGCAAATAATGTACAGGGGCGAAGAATTTAAATTTCACTGGGCTCTCATACAACCCTTCCAGCCCATTTTAAATATTTATATTTTTTTGCTAAGCCATTTTTATTTGCAAAAATAATAATATAAATGGTATCATTCTTTTCCTACATATATTCAAAAAATGATCAAATCAAAATAATATTTTTCTTTCGGCTTGAAATGTATTCCTACTTCGTTAGAATTTATTTCTGCCAAATGTTTTCTTTTTCAACACTCTTGAGCATAAAATGTTCCAAATGCAGTATGTTTTGATAGATACCTATATTTATATTGAGATTTTGCAATGTATACTTAGCTTTGTATGTTCTATCTTTTTTTGTATCGATTTTTATGATCACACAAGACCATACAAGTCCTCTGGCTTAGTTCAGTATACTAATAAATAATAACAATAATGTTTAAAAGAACTACATATGCGATGTAAAACGAACGTTATTGGTCTTAAAAAATCGTTCGTTATGGCATGTGTTCTTTCTAGTATACATTGTATTAATAGTAATTGAGTAATCTATCACAGGCTCAAAGTCTGAAGCAAAGTTGTCGCACAATACAACAATTTAAACAGTAAAAATATAATACAAAATAATAAATATGTGTCAAAATCATATAATATTAATTTCATTAACTGAAGATGTAAACTATGAAAAAACTTTTCCTAGTAAAAATCATAAACAATCTAGCACATGCATAATCACTCTTTCCCCAGTGAAAACTATAAACTAACTTACCATAATAAAAGTATAAAATATCTTAAGCACATGAAATGCATAACGATATATTATACGCACGCTCGTGCTTTATCGGCCGACAGCATTAAGACGCCTACAGACAGGGGCGGACTATGGCTTAGGCAGCTGTCTAGGGCCCGAGAAACAATTTTATTATATAGATGTTTTCATTATTTTATGGTTTATTTGACTGGTAGGGCCCGCAATGAGACATTTGCCTAGGGCTTCGATTTTCCTTAGTCCGTCACTGCCTACAGGCGGAATGGCAAGTGATAGCCAGTGTTTACCTTTGTCTAGCTCCACGTATAGTATATACCAGTATATAAGACACCTTGAAGCTTGAAATTAAAAATTATTTATTAAAATCATATTCTCATCTAATAAGAAAGATGAACCTGGTGCGCTGCTATCAATGTATCAATCCTCGGCTCTATTTTTGTCAGCAGTATTCTTAAATCACCGCGATTAGCTATTTGCAGTCGGTTTCTTTTTTTGTTAATAGATTTGTGACCGTACTGAACCCACGTTCCACTAAATATGACGAAGGAAATGCAATTAACTTTTGTATTATAGCCCATAACCCAGGATACGCTGTAAGAATCTGCCTTTGCAGCCAGAACTGTTGGTAGCCGTTTTTAAATTTAAATATCAATTCGTAATTTGTTGTTACTTCCATCAGTTCTTCTTATAATTTTGGAGATTCTTCGGTGTTTACACTTGAAAATGGATCCAAAACCCAATCGGGTATATTCATTTTAAAAATACCTTCAAATCGTTGGTTGAAATCAGAATGGAGAGCATCCAAGTGCTGACAATTGGTAAGGAAGTCTTCATCAATTTTTAACTTAATTAAGTCCTTATGTATTAACTTTATTAAGTCCTTAAGTAAAAAGTCATTTTTTGTACTTAATTTTTATATTTTTAATTTAATTTAAATGTGCAAAGCAAGGTCAAAACTGCGACAATAACCTTACTTTTACTATCATACGCCATTTAACATTAGCCCATGTTCGGTATTTATACACTTGGCCAACGCTGGCGATTAATCGACACATTGTCTGTATGCTGCGCATATACAAATGTCCACCAATGCTAAATATTACGTCCAACGTTGGTACCAGCGTTAGGCAACATTATACACATAACCTGTAGGCGCCTTTACGCGTTCGTCGTACCATATATTTAAGTTGCAATATTCTGATCATATTGATACAAACTGTTCATTGAAGCATTCGTTCGTTGTAACATCGTTCGTTGTGGCATACCACATTGTAAATTGCATTCAACGTTGTATTTGTTTCTAAATGTATTTACCTTTAATTAACGTAAATGTTAGGTAAATTTACTAAAGTGATTAAAACTTAAGTTTTCTTAGCCTTATTTCAACATGTTAAGATGCATTAACATCGATTTTCTATTCTCGTATAGAGCAGTTGACAGAGTCAAGTGATATTGGGTGTGAGAGGAAAAGGGAAGGTCACCCTGTAATATATGTTAATAGAATATCTACATTTAACGAGAACACAACACGCCTTGTTTTAAAGGTTAATTAAATACTAAAATAATGTACTAAAATATATATCGCTACGTGGTAACAGTAAAAAAAGTAGTGCCAACCATTGTTGAAAAATTTTGCCCCAGAGTTTGATTAGGAACGCTAGTTCCCTTGTGCAACAGCATATTTTATTACTATAAAGCCCTTTCACTGGTTCTTATTGCAATTACTGTTAAAGGAAATATTAGGTGTACCGGAAAGTTTTTTCGTTTTTATTATTAGTCTAGTATGCGAACTAGTCACGACTTATTCGCTGAATTAAACAAACGTCTTTTGCGTTTTGATTAAACTCTGTAATCTGGAGTACCTAATTATTGTTTTCGTTTCATTTTAAACTCTTCCATTTTAAAAAGGCGGAAGAATTTTCATCAAAACATTTTTTATGCTGTTTACTGTTGTATGAGTACCATAAAAAAAACTGCTACAGTTGCCACGTAAAACTTTTGCACTGTTTATGGTGAAAACTATGTGTACATACATGTGGTCAGTGACGGATCTTCGCATGAGACAAAAAAGACATTTGTCTTGGGCCCGTAATTTTCAAGGGCCCGGATTTGGGAGGTGAGGTCTTTTTTTTTGCTCTTCACTTGGATTTGGGAGGTGAGGTCCTTTTTTTTGCTCTTCACTTGGATTTGGGAGGTGAAGTCCTTTTTTTTTTTGCTCTTCACTTGGATTTGGGAGGTGAAGTCCCTTTTTTTTGCTCTTCACTTTGAACGCCTCTAGGTTGAGGGCCCGTAAAGCATAGGTTGGGGGCCCGAAAATCAAAAATGTCTTGGTCCCGGCGAAGGCTTGACCCGCCACTGCATGTGGTTTAAAAAATTTGAATCAAAATACTTGGATGATGAACTTCGATTTGGAAGGCTCTATAAAGGAATAATTTATTATGAGATGTTAAAACCGGGGCAAAGTGTTAATTCTGAAAAAAAATTAAATTAATTAATTCATTTAAATTCAGCATACCAATCAGTAATAATTGATTTGCCTGGTGCAGAGTCTCTATAATGCTTATCAAGCCACGGTTTGGCTTCAACAGTATTTTTTCCCATCAAAACACAAAGTTTAATCAACACACGAAATTCTTTTTTATCCATTCTTTTGAAAATTACAAAACTGGAGTCACTAAAACCACTGTAACCTCTAAACTAATTGTCAGAATGTCATGAAATTTTAACACGTATCGTTTGAAGGTTGGTACTATCCAGAAATCATATGGAACTGTCAACAGCGGTGCCATATATATGTCAGACCGGAGACTTATTGAGTGAAGTGTTACACTACGTTCTTTAAGATCTTTTTCTGTTACATTAATCACTCTGATTTATCGCCGAATATTGCTCTCTAAAAACAAATTGGTGGTTTAATATTAGTACATTCTCTTCTATTATGGGTCTTAATAGTTTTAATATAACTTTCTCAAGAATTTTAGAGAACATTGGGAGTAACGATATAGATGGACTGTATGGACTCTTGAGTTGATTTACCGGGCTTATGTATTACAATGATTTGAACAAATTTCCAACAAAAAGTAGGGGCAAAAATATTTTCTACCCGGCGGGCGTAAGCATTGTAGTTACGCCGCTGCCACTCATTTCCGCAGTCAACGGTTAAAAACTATGCAACCTTTTTTATTATAATAGACATTTATATAAAAGTGTAAAATGACATCATTTATTTTTATTTACTTTAATTCTATAATTTCCAAAACTATAAAAAGAACTTCCTCCTGTCAAAACTAAATGAAAAATTTGTGTTTTTTATAATTGCACAGTCATTTAAATAAATTATAAATTCAGTATATATAAAATAAATTTTTGATGAAATTTTTAAATCTTCCAAACAGCTTAAACATGTTTATAATAAAAATTGTTGGTTTTTTCATGTGTGTCAACGCAATTCAGGTAATGTCTTTTTTAAATGTATTAAATAATTCTGTCAGTTATCATTTTGTATGGAAAAATGCTATTTACAACTAGTTCATAAGGAAAGCTAGTTAGTTAACATTTATTTTATCGTATCGTGAGCTAAATTCGACTCGATAGTTTGAAAATAAATTTTAGTATTCAAAAATCAATATATTCCAAAAACGATCCTTAACTGAATTTTTGGTTATTAAAACCAAAAAAAATCTATCCGTGCCGAGTGATAAAGTCACTTATTTTCTAAATTGTAGATATATTGTAGTTAACAAGATTCGTTTAAGCTAATAATCATTAGTTAATGCGTCAAAATAACAATGAATTTGATTTTTAGGCACAAGAAGTTCCAAAATCGCCTTATGCTAATGGGCTTCTGGATATAACAGAAAAGTGTGCAGCAAAATATCCAGTAATAACAGGTAATATTGTTTCAGAATAAACGATCTAGAGTAATTCTCACATTTGCACAAATATAAATTACAAAATTATACAATTTGAACCGCCATCTCTTTCTCCGGATTTCATTTTCTTGAGAAGATTGCCTAAATCGGCGAAATAGCAAAATAGTTGTTGAAGGACCGAACACAGCGGCATTTTAAAGCGGCGCACAACCCTATAATAACAATCTATATCAGTGTTTCTCAACCTTTTCTGGCATGGGACCCCCCAAAATAACTTAAATATTGTCTGCGGCCCCCCTATATATATATATTGTCGGGACAAGAACGGGAGCTAGGGCAAAGGAAAAAATTTAACCACAAAAAATTGTTTTATTATTAAGTCTTACAAAAGAAATATGCAGATGGTCTGCTGCAGCAGAAAGTTAATTATTTTATTTATTGTACCAGTACAACAAATATTTTTAAGAGCAGGTTCTAACTTATAAATTATTGTTGCGATACCAATATAATTCAATATTCATTTAGTCAATAATCGGTATTTATGAAAATGATTTAAAAAATAGTTTTGTTTCTCTAGTTATAGCCGATAGTGTATGCATGTATGTGTTTCTATATTGTCCATAAAAGCACATTCTACATAACAATGACTTACATTATAAAATTAACAAAAATTACTACAAATACCTTTCCATTCGCTCCAATTTTGGTCTGCATGGAGTCCAAACACTAAAGTCCACACTATAACACATTATTTCAAGTATTTTCTGCACTTTTATCACTTAAAAATAACTAAAAACGTCAGAAAAAAATGAAGACGCCACTTGCAAAAATCACATATCACTACATATCAAGATGGCTAATCCTGATAAAACTCATTAAGGAATATAGTCATTAAAAATTAATAAATAAGGAACAGAATTGCTTAAAATAATTCTTTATGAGAATAAACACATATATTAATATTTTATCAATAGTATACAGGTGGTTGAAATTGAACTACCGGGCCCAATACACTATTTTTTATTATTGAAGATGAAGTATAACGTTAAATTTGGAAGTTACTTGACACTACATGATCTAAAATAGTTTATATTTTGTTACTTTGTATCTTTATATAAATAGTTATACATTTTGATTGAGGATTTAATAAAATTTCAGAGCTATAGCGTTGGAGACATGGCTTATATGGTAAAATTCCCATTTTATGCAATATATGCATACAATAGGACTAGCTTTATGTTGTTAAAAAAGCGCAGTTTAATTGGTCTTTCGAAAGATAACAATCGAACAGCAGAGATTTTTGAGTAAACTAAAGGCAAATCTTGCCTTATGGATTCTGGTATTTATATCAGCTGGATAGTACCTATAGAAGATTATCTTTTCAAGCTAATATCGTACGTTAGCAGAATTATTGCTTAACCTTTGTTTTATTTAATTTGACACTGTTTACAAACAATTTTTAATCTCTTCGCACCTAGTTTTTTAATCACTGTCTACAACAGTGTTTCCCAATCTTATTATTCTCGTGGCATATTTTCCAAAGAAGAAAAATTTCGCGGCACACCTTCGTAGTCATAGAAGAAGAAATTTATAACGCTAGTATTTTACAGACCGCCAACATATTATAAGGGAGGTATTGTGATAATACCGATTTTGACATTTCGAGATTTCGATGGATCTCCACGAATTGAGGTCCCTACATAACGTTTTGACTTTTTTTAGCATGATGTCTGTCGGTCTGTCGGTCTGTCCGTCTGCCTGTCTGTCTGTCTGTCGGTCTGTCTGTCTGTCTGTCTGTCGGTCTGTCTGTCGGTCCGTGTACACGTGCAGAGCAAATTCGGCTGAAAGGATTTTTATGAAACTTCATATTTAAACTTTTGACATCAATGGCACGAGTTGGTCAACTTTTGGTAAAAATTGGTTAACTAGAAATGGGAGTTTACTAGTGTCGGTTTTAAGATAAGTTGCTATAAAACTAATAACTAACATCTTTTATTTGAGACATTTTTTGATAAAGCAGCATAAATTAGTACTTTGTGATGGCGGCCGGTCCTGTGGTGGCCACAGCTGATTTTTTTCTTAAGATTTCGCAGCATACTTGGAAAATTTTGCGGCATACTATGTGCCGCGAGTACATCCTTGTGAAACACTGGTCTACAATGTCGATAATGTGCAATGTGAATGTAATTTTAATTAAATATTGTTTATAGATTTTAAAGACCAAGTAGAAAAACATTTTTTTCAACATCCTGAAAAGCTAACAAATGATGCACAATGTCTAATCACCTGTTCGATAAAAGAGACTGGTTTTGTAAGTTTTAAACACTTATTATCTTTAATTTATTTATATTTACTTACCGTAATACTTCAGTCTTCCTACCTTGAGGTTAGTCTTCCTACCTTGAGTTAGCTAAATAGCTAACTCAAATACAGCTTTACACCAGAAAATTCTGGTGTTGTTATCCATATTTCTTTCCATCGTGTTTTCTCCTTTGTGTATATCCTTAACTCCTCCCACCTTACACCTCTCTTCGCTGTAACTTTTTTCGTTTCTTGTTGTCAATTCTTTCTAGGTCTATCTGGTCTAACTGTCTACACTGTTTTTGCTTCAAAAACAATTTTTATTATTTTGTATTCGCTCATTCTGTATGTATCAGGTCGTCAAGGATGAAATTTGTAGTTAATAATATTGCCAACTTTAACAGCTTATTATTTGACATTGGCTTAATATTTTACCGTTCTGTTTTTTTTTTGTTGGAAAGTTACTGTTGCTCTAAAAAATATCAAAAAAATGTTTAAATTAATTTTGTTGAAAATATAATGGTCGAAAATTCGCACTGTTATGAAGTATGAGTGGTTATGTAGAATTGCGGCATCGCAGACCGCGCGAAACATTAATAATGTATTTGGCTCTAGTGTTACTACGCAGCAGAGAGTATCAAATTGATTCACCAAGTTTCGTACAGGTAACTTAAAAACAAAAAAAAAAAAAAACCTGGCTCTTCGATCACCGCAGAAATATACTGCAACCAATGGACGAAATGATGCAAAAACTTAAAGAAAAACAGCCTAGATTGGTCAACATATCGACTTGCACACTGCACAAATGACTGTGGCAAAACTACAGGAATTGGAGTTAGAACTTCTTCATCATCTTCCATACACTGGCCCCCACTGACTACCACTTCTTCCGCAATTTGGACAACTTTTTAATAGGAAAACAGTTTAATTTCGACTGCTGTAAAACTGGCCTTCCAGAAATTCATTGATTCTCGTCCGCCAGGGTTTTATGCCACCGGCCTGAACAACCTGCCGCTTAAATGACAAAAGTGTATAGGCAATATGGGTGCATACTTTGATAAATAAAATAATTCCTTATATTTGTAAGTTATCAACCAACTTTGCCTTTATTTCTACAAATGTCATCCTTGACGACCTAATATCTCCCAGACATCTTAGCTGTCCTTTTATTACGCTTTCCACTGACTTAGTATCTAGTTTTTCTCTAATATCTCATTCTAATTCTGTTTAATATTGTTGTACCTTCAATTTTTATTAGAAATCTTATTTCCAAGCTTATTTTGGATCTGTGCTTCTCTATGGTGGCCAAGATTCAAAGGTGTATGTCAGAATTGATACTGT
Source organism: Liopterus haemorrhoidalis (assembly GCA_963971575.1). Classification (NCBI taxonomy): domain Eukaryota; kingdom Metazoa; phylum Arthropoda; class Insecta; order Coleoptera; family Dytiscidae; genus Liopterus; species Liopterus haemorrhoidalis. Next base: position 57,245,060 of record OZ020612.1, on the reverse strand, counting down.
TATTTTTCGGAAGATCTCTACCTTGATATTGGTTGGTTCTTTCTTATTTAGGAACGTAGTGTTGGTGCTGTTGAAAAGTCTACTCTTTCCAAAATTACTTCATCAATTTTTCCTTCTTCCAAAAAAACTGTGCCTAGATATTTGAATTTATCTACCTGTTCGATTGTTTCGTCATCTATTTTTATTTAGTGTTTTACTTTTATCTTGTTTCTTACTATTATTTTTGTCTTTTATGTGTTAAATTACATACTTATTTTCTTCGGTTCTTTGCTGTACTGGTTTAAGGAATTTTGTAGTCCACTTTAATGCTTTGCTCTTATGGCCATGTCATGCTTACAGCAAGGTTCTGTTGCTTTCACGTTTTCCATTTTTCAGTATCTCACAAATTTATTTATTTAATTGTTTATTTTATAGATTACTAACGATAATAAAATAAACGTGACATTAACAGCAGTCGAAATGAAAAAATTTGAAGGTCGGAATAAAGCTGCTGCAGAAATTATGGCTAAAGGAATAGAAAAGTGCAAAGGAGGTAAGTGATTAAAATAAAACTTCAGATTATGATATGAACTCAGGGTAAGCGTGGTTATATCACATAACACGAAACAACTTGTTGCTTCTCCCATCTCTGACAGCAAATATATATGCCTCATTGTATTAGGTCGAATCATAAATAAGTATATTAAGAGCAGGTGTTAAACATAATAAAATAAGTAAATATAACATTAATACATATTAAAACAATATAAGTAAAGGCAGTTATTATTATAACATTATTTAGATTATATTATATTATGATAGTAAAAATCTATTTTGTTAACATTTCTTCAGAAAATGGACCACAAGTCTTAAGTCCATTCTACATTATACTTTTTTCAATACTATCCAACTCTGACGTCATTTCAACTTTTGATACTACAGAATATAGTGGGGGAAAAAAATAAGAGACAGCGATATATTTTATATATTCCATCTCTTATTACTTTTCATTGCCAACTTAAAAAATTTTAAATTCAGATGGCAGACAACAATTTGGTTATAGTAAACCAATTTATAAATATTGTTTGATTGTGCTAAGTTTATATTTAATTATATGATCTAAATAAACTTCTTATCAACTTAATAACTACTAAAAGTTGTAAACAAAAACTAAAAAGTTGGTGTTGGTACGACTGAAAAGTACAGAACTGTCATCCAAAACTACATCCGGTCAAATTTTTGGTTCAAAAATACGATATTTTTTAGGCATTTCATTCAATGGTACTAAGAAGTTACATACAGAAATTTAGGCCCTTGGTTGCCATGATACCAAAATTACCAAAATAAAAATAAAACCGTAATTGAACAATCTCAGTATTATTCATAAATATGACAGACGTAAACAAATTCCTTTTCATTTTTTTGTTAAAACATGAATCATTGGAAATTCATTTAATTTGTGAGAAGACAGCTTTAAGGATTCCACACACCAAAGCGGCCGCGGTGGCGGCCACGGTGGCGATAATGCAGCGGCCTAACGCAACCTATACAATACAATGAGACCACGCACATACAAGCGTTCCGCTATCTGAGAACGCCACCGACTGCAGCGTTCAGTCTGCGATCACCAAACACTGGCGGCCGAACTCGACAAGTTGCGTTAGGCCGCGCGATATTCATTGTTTATATACCACAGAGTGAATATATTTAAGAAAATAATGTCGAATATAGATAATTTAACAGAATAGATCATAGATCAGTAAAGGATCATTTAATTTTGTATGACTTAGCACATCCTGATTACAAGAATATTAGGAAAATAAATAAAGTGTGGGACGAAATAGGAAAAGTTTTGGAAATTGATAGTAAAGTCTGTTCCAAACGATTAGGCGGAACTAGATTTTGCAATCTAGTTACTTTCATCGTTTAAATAATGCTTTTCAGCCGTTTTGTTTAAGCTTTGTAAATCATACTTGCAACAAACATTTTTTGGTTAAGGTTAATATCATTTTAAAATGTAATTTTCTTTATATTTTGATTTTTTGTGTCATTCTTAATACAAATATCCCATTTATTTATTTTTTGTCATTAAAATATGTAAGAAAATTAATTTAAGTTTGACATATGTCATTCGTTTCCATGGTTTCATTGTTGGAATTTTAAATTTTAACATTCCAAAGGGGAAAAATGAAATAACCCAAGCAAGGTCCAATGTTATCATACAACTATATACCGTGATTCACTAACTGATCGCTACCGCTACCGCCACTCCCACCGCGTTAGTGTGAGGAGACCTGATCGCTACCGTGGCCGCCACCGTGGCCGCCACCGTGGACGCCACCGCGGCCGCTTTGGTGTGTGGAATCCTTTACACAGTGCCACGCAAAGTAGACCGTTTCTGATAACAATAAGGACTTTCAAGGACAATAACCTTTATTTGTGTTGTTTCAGGTTTAGAGAAATCCGAAATAGAAGAATGCTTACGCATAACAACATTTATTAGTTGCATAGTTGTATATAATTAATAGAAAATATGTACGTTGTAGTGCTGTAATTTTTTTCGTTAGAAATAAAAAATGTTTACTGATATTAGATTATTTATTTATTGCATACAAAAACAACTCTACACGCGGTGAAAAAATAATAGAATTAATTTGTTACATGTTTATACTATAATTTAAAATATTTAATAAAATTACCTTTTCCTGTTCATATACAAGGTGTATAATTTTGTATATTTCACTGAATCTCTCCTACTCTCCTACTGCTAACCCATGTCGTATATGTTTAATAACCTATTTATATGATATTTATTCATCTTAATATCGCATAAATAAAAAAAAAAGATATTTTTTATTATTTTTACTTGCCCGACCTTAATATATAAGGGGCAAGTATTGTAATCGCGAAAATTTTCGATGTCGAGATTTTGACGGATGACCACGTTTCACGGTTCAGGGAATCCAAAAAATCTATTTTCGAAGTGCCGTCCGTATGTGTGTGTGTGTGTGTCTGTGTGTCTGTGTGTCTGTGTGTATACACGATAACTCAAAAACGGTTTAACGTAAAGAGTTCGTTCTGGTACTAAAAAATTCTCCTATTAAATGGGAAGAACCCTATTGTTTTTTATGAAAATCGGTTGACTAGAAATGGGAGTTTACTCGTGTCAATTTTAAGATTTTTGCGAATATTTAGCAAGAGAAAAATATTTCGAAAAAATTTATTGAACAAAAGTTACTATAAATGCAATAACTAATAACTTTTATTTGAGACGTTTTTTGATAAAACGAAAAATTTCGAAAATTTTTTGTAAAATTATTTAAAATTTTTCCAAGTCTCAATTTTTTCATACTTATATGTAACGTTTCCATGGTCATGATAATTAATTCGTAACTAGTAAAGCAAGCCTTGGACAAAAATTTGTATAGAACATAATTTGATGTATTTTTGAAGATTTATCTAAATATTTAATTTTTTTTTTTTTTTAAATTTACATTTTTTTTTAAATATTTTTTTTATGGGAGGGCAAGTCTAGCGGAGGTTTCCCTTCGCCACTGGTTTATTTTGACATTGTTATTTGCTTGGGGTCTCCTGACTAAGAAAACGTCCTAAAATAGTGGTTCTAAAACTTTTTAATCTGAAGGCACCCCAAATTGATTATTTAAATTTCGGGCACCCCCAACATCATGTGCATGGAATTATAAAGACATTTTATTTATCTTAGGAAAATATTTTTAATTAAAAATATATTCATTAAATGAGAACGAAAGGTACACAAAAAATTCTCTCCTTTTTCATGACGAATATTCAGCGATTAATTCTTTCATATAAAGAACAGAATTCAATATTCAGATCAATTCTGTAAAAATTTACTATTTATAATAATAATAATAATATTTTATTGAGCCTGTTAGTGATCATAGAAATACAGAGGTTAAGTCAATATAATGTTTACATAGGTAGATATTCTACTGTTTAACAGAATTCAAAATTTAACATTATTCAGTTTTGTAATTTAAATATTCAGAGATTGAATAGAACGTATGTTCTAGTAGATATTTCTTAAACATATTTTTGAATAATTTTACATTGGTTATACTTTTAATGCTATCAGGGACCTTATTATATAATCTTGCAGCTATAAAACGAGGACTTTGTTCGTACAAGGTAGTATGGTGCCTCTCAATTTTCAAGCTAGATTTACTCCTTGTATTGTGATTATGATAATCACTATTTATATTAAAGTTACTGTAATGATTTTTGACAAATAGTGCGCATTCTAAAATAAAAAGTGAGGGAACTGTTAATATTTTAAGATTTTTGAATAAATTTCTACAGGAAGTTCTATATGGAGTAAATGTCAATATTCGAATAGCTTTTTTTTTGCTGCAAGAGAATTTTGTGAGCTTCTTTTGATGCTCCCCAGAAAATAATAGCATAATTTATAATTGAATGAAATTTCGCAAAATAAACCGATCTTAATACTGAAGGTGAAATAAAGTACCTGAGCCTTTTTAGCATATAACATGATCCTGATAGCTTAGTATTTATATAATCAATATGTGGAGACCAACGAAGATTTTGATGGATTATATGTCCAAGAAATTTGAGTTGTTGGGATTGCTGGAGGGAATATGAGTTTGGGACTCGTATTAATGGGCTACTAATTTGGGTATTTTGAAAGCTGTGAAAATTTAGGAAGGTTGTTTTGTTTTTGTTCAAGAGAAGTTTGTTTTCTATGCACCATTGATTGAATACGTAACATTGGTCATTAGCTCGTGTTTGAAGGTCTTGTGGATTAGGACAGTTAATCAAGAGGTTAGTGTCATCGGCATATTGGCAAAGTACTCCATTAGATAGATGCTGAGGTAGATCATTCACAAATAGCAGAAATAACACTGGACCAAGGATCGAGCCCTGTGGAACACCTGAAAGGGAACCACGAGTAGCCGATTTAGAGTTTTTCGATGCAGATGTTATTGACACGAATTGATCTCTGCTAGTGACAAATGACATAATCCAATTGTTGGGTATGCCAAATATACCAAGCAAACGGAGTTTATCAGAGAGTATGTTGTGATCTATTGTGTCGAATGCTTTCGATAAATCGAAAAACATTCCAAGACTTAAGCTTTTATTATCTAAGGCTTGGTAAATACTCTGAATAAATGAATATATTGCTGTTACAGTCGATCTATTTTTAACAAAGCCATGTTGAGAATCTTCTAAAAGAGAAAATTTATTTAAATAAGATATTAATCGGGTTAGGAATAGTTTCTCAAATATTTTGGAGAAACAACTCTGAACCGCAATGGGCCTGTAATTGTCTATTAATGTTTTTGAACCATTTTTAAATACTGGAACTATTTTTGAGCACTTAAGTGCACTGGGAAATACTCCACTATTGAAAGAAATGTTAATAATAGCTGTTAAAGGTTTCACAATGTAGTCTACACAATTTAACAATAATTTGCAGGGAATTTCATCGGCACCAACTGAAGTTGTTTTACCAACATCCAATATAATTTGTTTCACTTCAAACATATCAGTAGGAAACAGAAACATTCTTGAACTTACTGGTGTAGAGGATTTAAGTCGTGGTCTATTATTGATGGAGCTAGTATCTAGAGTCGAGATTAGGTTGTTAATTTTATCTACAAAATGATCATTAACTAAATTTGCTATTTGTTCGCCGTTAGTAATTTCATTATTGTCTAATTTAATTTTATGAATATTGTGTTTTGATTTATTGGCGCAATGATTTTTAATAATATGCCAGGAGGCCTTACATTTATTATTTGATTGAAGTATTATATTATCATAATATGATTTCTTAACAGAGTTCAAATATTTATTAAATTTACGTTTTTCTATTTTATATAGGTTAATTAAATTAGGATTTACTTTTGAAATTTTATAAAGTGTATTAATCATATCTTCTTTCATTAATAAATCATGGGTAACCCATGATTTTTTATTTTTGCCGCTATTGTTATTTACGTACATTGAAGGGAAAGCTGCATTAAAGTAATGCATGAAAATACCGCAAAAATCATCAAACATACTATTACAGTCTTGTTTTTGAAAAACCGATGTCCAGGATTCTTTTTCCAATAAATATTTGAAGTATTCCAGATTGGTGTCTGAAAATTTTCTCGATACTTTCCTGTAAGGATGTTCGCTTTTTTCTCCAGAATGGGAGAAAGTCATAATACAGGGAGAATGCTTAGTAGCCTTACTACAAGATAAAATATTATAAAAAGTATAATGACTTTCATTCATGATAGTAACTGACCTTGCTCATAGAGACAAATTTAGTTACAATGATCATAGTAACTGAGTTACAGAATTGGTCTTTATGTCTAATAACACCTGCAACATCAGTCGTCCAATTCACATTGACTCAATTTACTTGCTAGAATATATATTTTTTAAGTGCGTGTTGTGATATGCGATTTTTAAATTATTCAATTTTGTCGAAAAATTGTATGCAAATTCTGTAAATTTTGGAGCCTTTTGGATTTAAATATCTAAATAAGGGGGCGGCGGAATTTGCCTCCGCCCCGGGCGGCTGAAACCCACGCTACGCCACTGTGTGCATATATGCACACACTACAATATTGTTGTAGTATTTTAACGGCTTTCAACATCGAGATTTCATGACAACATCAAAAATGTATTAAAAATAATGACAGGCGGTTAGAATTAAAATACAAATCATTATTTTGACTTTTTTAGGGTTTTGTAGGTATGACCAAAAAACCCTTATACCGTCATTTTGTCGTCTGTCTGTCTGTCTGTCTGTCTGTCTGTCTGTCTGTCTGTTCGGTAAAAATTGTAGCCAAACGGCTAAACCTAGAAGAAAATAGTTGAAATTTGGCATGCTTGTACAACTTTTTGACCCGCACATAGGAAAAATACTAAAACATCTAAAAAACATATCCCCCTAAAAATATAAACATATATGTGCTCAACGAAAAAAAAAAAATATTTTTTTAAAATTCTGAGTAGGGTATCAAATAAAAGCCCTTAGTACGTGGATTAACGATCAAAATTTTATTTTTGCAAAATAAATTATTTTGACACGATTTTTGTCAAAATTGTGCAAAAAATTTTTTGTCCCACAACCTGTAGCCCAGATGGTTTAAACTAAAAATCTGAAAAAATTCTAATTAATGTATATTGGTGTGAACCGGAATAGTACAACAGGAATTTTTGATCAGATTATGTTTTCGGAAAATAATGCATTTTTTGTGTTTTTAACCAAAATATGTTAAATATTTAATTCGCTATGTAACCAAATTAATACGTCAGCACTCATAGCTATGTGCGTTTAGTAATTGGTTTTCTAATTTGTAAACAGGTAACTTACAAACTAGAGTTCGAATCCTGTCAATTTTATTTTTGTTTGTTTTTTTTTGCAGTTTTCTTTTGTTTAAATTATTTTGTCAAAATTCTAGTTATATTTTGGTAAAATGTTGCATTTAATTTTTAAAAGCGTAAATTTAATAACCAGTGGGAAGTGTTGAAATTATAATTTAATTCTGTTTGATGTATACGAAATCAGAGGGCGGGGCTAATGATTTAAGCAACCAATAGAAGCCATAGGCGCAATTTTCAAAATCTTAATGAACCTTGCTATGTAAAAAAAATACTGCACATATTTAGAAACTCAAATAATGGTATTAGGCATTCGAATTAAAATTCATAAAAAAATATTTTGACATAAAATTTGTTTTGGCATCCCAAATAATCATCATTCAGTTATTAAATACCTGCAAAACCCTGAAATGTGTGAAAATTCACACTTCATATAAATTTTTTCATATCAAATTTGGTTCGTAATGTATTCTTCTTGTTCTTGACAAAGGTTTCACTTTTTTATACATGTCTAGTTGTATAGTAAATATTATTTCTCAAAGGACTGTACACCTTAGTACAAGATCCCTTGCGCGACACTGTAATAATTACAATAATGTGCTTATCATTAAATCAATCCAAAAACTTTAATTGTTGAAAAAGGTCATTAAGACTTCATTTTAAATTATTAATAACTTATGCGAAAAATTATTACTGCACTATTTGAACTTTTATCAAGTCCCCAGTATAAATAGTTTTTCAATCATTGTAAAAATAATTACAAAAATTACCTACACCATGTTATTTTACAAATTGACGTGAAAAGCAAAAAAATAATAACACGTAATTGCAAAATTTGTATGGTATAAAGTCAGAATTTGTCGGTTTAATCATTAATACTAAAATAACAACAAAATGTATCGATTCCAGGTTTTGTTTCTTGCAGTTTTAAGTGTTACAACTTTGGTAAGTTTTTAGTTTACATAAATTCCTATTAGTATATTGTTTTCACTTTGTAAGGCCAAACCAGTGGTAGGATCACGACGAAAAGAATTCTATTCTGTCATCTCTATATAGGTATTTATAAAAATGGATAATTATTTATTTATCCACTATACATTCTGGACCAAATTTTGCACAGACGGTCTTCTAGAGAATCCTGCGGAAACAGGAGCCGCCCCCTACGCTCCTGTCCCAAGCCCCGGATAATTATGGGCTCGATAACAAATCATGAACTGAATGAATTTAATTTTTCTGTAATATAATATATAAGTGAAGTCCATTGTCCACGCGGAAACTACCGATAGAAGCGCTACAAAGGGGTCCAAAATACTAATCGTTGATGAGAGTTAAATACATTAAAAAGCACGTCAAATCGGAGCTTTGGACCCAGAGCCGCAGTAAGGGGGGGGCGACGGCCCCTAGCGCACTAAGGAAAAGGGCGCCATTGCGAAGATGAGGACCTTTTTGTTTTTTTCTTTTTTTCGTTACTTTGGATTTTAGGAGGTGAAGACCTTTTTTTTGCTCGTCACTTGGATTTTGAGAGGTGAGGACCTTTTTTTTGCTCATCACTTAAATTTTGAGAGGTAAGAACCTTGTTTTTATTTACCAAGGGGCCAAAACACGGCTCTGTCCCTAGCGCAAGTCTTCCTTACTGCGGCTCTGCCTACGTTTAAAAATTGACTAATTTCTTACCTCGGTGCAAAATCTCAACGATATCGGCCAATAATTAAGCGAGTAATGGCCGTGCTCTACTTTCGGCCGAAACTGGAGCAGAATATTTTGTCAAAGTTCGAATTTGGCACTTTTAAGAGTATAGGCAGAAGCACTACACAGTTATAGCCATTTGAACTAGTTTTAAATAATCTGCGGTCTAGATCGAGGATTAAGACCAGATTAAGTGAAAACTAGTTCAAATGGCTTTAACTTCTTTATTTATGAACCGATTTTCAAAAACATCACGCTTCTGGAATCAGCACATCAAGGTGCTTCCGTCTATACCCTTAAAAGTGCCGAATTCGAACTATGACTGCTAAAATAAAATAAAATTCTGCTCCAGTTTCGGCCGAAAGTGGAGCACGGCTATAACTCGCTTATTTATGGACCGATATCGCTGAGATTTAGCACAGGTGTGTAGAATTAGGTAATCTCTAAACGTAGCTAAACAAAAATAAGATATATAAAGCACAGGGGCCTCCAGAGGCCCGCAAAAATTTAAAATATCCATAACTCGCTTATTTATGAGCCGAATTTGTCCAAATTTGGTATAAGGGCTCAAAATAAGTCAAATAATAGCGATAGCGGTCTATAAATAAGTATATTATTGGCTCTGACTTACTGTTGACAAAAATGGAACATATTTATTTAATTTGCAACAACTTTCTACATCACAGGATTAATTTTGAGCTTTCATACCAAATTTCAACGAAATCTGTTCATAAATAAGGACATTTTGAAAATTTGAGAGCCACCTGAGGCCCCTGTGCCACGTATATCCAATTTACGTGCACCTACGTTCAGAGCCGCAATAAGGGGGGGGGGGGAAGGGGCGACGGCATTTTTTTTTTTTTTTTCTTGCTCGTCACTTGGATTTTGTGAGGTGAGGACCTTTTTTTTGCTCATCACTTAAATTTTGAGAGGTAAGAACTTTGTTTTTATTTACCAAGGGGCACCAAAACACGGCCCTGCCCCTAGCGCAAGTTTTACTTACTGCGGCGCGACTCGATGACAAATCATGAACTGAATGAATTTAATTTTTCTGTAATATAATATATAAGTGCATTGTCCACGCGGAACTACCGATAGAAGCGCTACAAAGGGGTCCAAAATACTAATAGTTGATGAGAGTTAAATACATTAAAAAGCACGTCAAATCGGAGCTTTGGACCCAGAGCCGCAGTAGGGGGGGGCGGAAGGGGCGACGGTCCCTAGCGCACTAAGGAAAAGGGCGCTGACGGGCTTGCTAAGGGGCGCGAAGATGAGGACCTTCTTGTTTTTTTTTGTTCGTTACTTTGGATTGTAGGAGGTGAAGACCTTTTTTTTTGCTCGTCACTTGGATTTTAAGAGGTGAGGACCTTTTTTTTGCTCATCACTTAAATTTTGAGAGGTAAGAACCTTGTTTTTTTTACCAAGGGGCCAAAACACGGCTCTGTCCCTAGCGCAAGTCTTCCTTACTGCGGCTCTGCCTACGTTTAAAGATTGACTAATTTCATACCTCGGTGCAAAATCTCAACGATATCGGCCAATAAATAAGCGAGTAATGGCCGTGCTTTACTTTCGGCCGAAACTGGAGCAGAATATTTTGTCAAAGTTCGAAAAGTCACTATTGTTTTTTTGTCAACTATAGAATAGAATTCTATTACTCGTAATTCCCCAACTGGTTATTTTGGTTACTTTTATATTGTAGTACTAACTTTAAACGTCATTTAAATAGTGCGTTACATTGTAAAACAAACTTCACATTTTTGGGTAATTTTTGTATGATCTAAGCATATGACATATTAATAGTGTAACATTATAATTATTTCTTATAATACCAATATGAAGTGAAATCAGTATTATATGTTTGAAAAATAGTATAAATCTATATTTATTAACCATTATTTAACGCAATATTAACTTTTGACCCGTCTTTTGAAGTCAGTGGTTATCAAGATGTTTTATAATCTAGTAAAGATCCCAATAAACGAGGACTCGTTTAACCGAGGTTTCCCAATATCCGAGGTGAGTTGTTTAAATGTAATACTTGCCAGGGTTATTCCAAAAGTAATAAAAAACTTATTGTAAATTGAAACCATAATATTTTTCAAAGCTAGCTGCTAACAAAACAATAAACAATATAATATGGTCGGATGTATAAAAAGGTATAGGCTATTCCAACTCTTTTTGTAAAAGTTTTTTAAATCATACTCACATTGCAAATTCTAGATTAAATTGATTGTCATTATAAAATGTCCTTTTCATTGCTTTTTAATTTTGTGGCATTCTTAATAAAAAATTCCCATTTATTTATTTATTATTTTTGTCTTTAAAATATGTAAAAATGATTTTTTAAAAATGTCATTCGTTTCCATGGTTTCACTGTGAGGATTTTGAATTTTTACATACCATCGTCAAATATGAAATAACCCAAGCAAGGCCCCTTCTCGTGACCACCTAAAAGAACGAAATTCCTATTTAGTTCCGTCTAAACGTTTGGAATAGCCTGTACGTTCATATCATCAGGCGTCAAAGGCTTCTGGGAACGTTCTTATAGTCTTTTATTAATTAACTAGGTTATTGACCGTCAACAATGACGGATTTATAATATAAAATTTTCAATTATTTGTATGTGTATTTGGTTTTATTTTTTTAACATATTTTAATTTCATCGCCGGTCAGCGAATCACGGGACAAGATATCACTCGTTAGCCAATCATAGGAGAGGGTGTCACCTGTCAGCCAATCAAGAGACAGGGTGTCTTCAGCTAGCCAATCATGAGAACCTTAGGAAAAATTCCTTTGTTAGAGAAATGTTACCGACACTACATACAACATACACTTGCTAATTATATAGTTAGATTATTTATTCATGAACTTTATAAGATCGGAAAACGATTCATTTTTACTCAGTACATTACATTTATATTGTTAAAATTTAAAATAATTTGAGACGTTAATTTATGCCTACGAAACCCTAGATATTTATATATGTAATTATGTTCGTAGATTCTTAGAGAATAAATCTGCGAAATTTTGTTCATATCGGTCAAAGAATATAAGAGTGTCTAAAGTTTCTTTTATATGCCTACGAAATCCTAGATACTTTTATATATAATGAGATTCATAGATTCTTAGAGAATAAATCTGCAAAATATTGTTCATATCGGTTATACACGCCTATATCTTTTATATAGGCGTGTCTAGAGTTTCTCTTTTATGTCTATGAAACCCTAAACATTTCTATATGTAATTTTATCCGCAGTTTCTTAGATATATGATATAGGAGTGTCTAGAGTTTCTTGTTTATGCCTACGAAACCCTATACCTTTCTGTAAATAACTATATTTGTAGAAATAAATCTGCAAAATATTGTTCATATCAGTCAAAGAATGTAGGAGTGTCTGGAGTTTCTTGTTTATGTTTACGAAATCCTAGACATTTCTATACGTTATTTTATCCGCAGATTCTTAAGATATAAATCTGCAAAATATTTTTCATATCGATGATAGTATATAGGAGCGTCTACAGTTTCTTGTTTATGCTTATGAAACCCTAGACATTTCTATAGGTTATTGTATCCGCAGATTCTTAGAAAATAAATCTGCAAAATATTTTTCATATTGATCATAGGATATAGGAGTGTCTAGAATTTCTTGTTTATGCCTACGAAACCCGAAACATTTATATACGTTATTTTATCCGCAGATTCTTATAAAATAAATCTGCAAAATATTTTTCATAGTGATCATAGGGTATAGGAGTGTCTAGAGTTTCTTGTTTATGCCTACGAAACCCTAAACATTTCTATATGCAATTTTATGTGCAGTTTCTTAAAGAATAAATCTGCAAAATTTTGTTCATATCCAGTGGCGTATCATGACAAGTGGAGGCCCTAAGCGGTAGAAATAAAGGAGCCCCAAAATCAATTAGGCCAAAAATAAGTTTATTTGAATCAATTTACAAATTAATTTAAAAATTTTAAACTGTAAAACAATTTTCTCCACGTTTCTACTACAAGTAATTGAAAAAAAAAGTATTTTGCATTATATCAGGTTATTTATTATATCAATTTTGAGAATTTTAATGAAAATTTTTTTTTTTCTCATTGAATTTCTTGTTTATGCCTACGAAATCCTACACATTTAATTATATTCGTAGATTCTTAGAGAATAAATCTGCAAAATACCTGTCAATCAAGAGACCTCAAGATCACTATTAAATACACACTAGCTAATTATATATGTACGATTAATTTCATTTTAACTCCACAGTCTCAAGCTGCACCCGAAACGTCCTACAAAAATGACTACGTGGAATTTAAAACAGACTGCATAAAAAAGAACCCAGTTAGAGGTATTTATATTAGTAAAGTTTTAAAAAAGTGTTAATAATAGAGGAAAAAGAAAAATAGAAAAATCCAAATACGGGTCCCCAAAGAAAATCTAATACAGCTAACATCATCTTTCGGCAATAGCTTAAAACACACCTACCTTTCATTCAACAATTTTACAAATTTAGTACAGATTAGTTCTTGTTCCGTTAGAAACGAATTACAATAAACGTGTTTGCTTAATTTTGATTCTTTTATTAAGGTAAGTTGTTGTTATAAGAATTGGCAAGATTTTTATTCGATCTACTTGTGATTTATACTTGAAGCTGTTGTATTGTGATCGAGGTATATTGTGTTACTAGGAGCTACTGCCTCACGTAATCTCAAAAAAGTCAAACATTAATTTAGATTTACATGTGCAATGTTGGAAATATGGGCTCCCCGCGAAGTCTAAATATGGGCCAGGGCATATTCAACAATTTTTCCAGCTAACGACGACATGGACGTTGATGAAGGCAATAAAGTCCGGATGATGAAGTTACTGCTTGCATGTTTTGTGATGGTTGTTTTTTAAAGGATCGATGCCTAATGTGCAATATGTGGGCAATGGAACAATTAATGCTCCGGGACAGAAAAAGATTTATATGTGATTTTTCTCAGTAATCAATTGTTAAACTGTTACTTTGATCATAAACAAAAATAAAATTTATTTTAAAATAGCCATTTTTTAATGGGGGCCCATATTTCATACACTCAATCCTGATTCGAACATTTTACAAATTTTCATAGTTTGAATCACATTATTTTTCTATTTTTCGAAACAATGAAATTTTGAATATTGTATATAAGTCTTCGGGCTAGATGTATGCCAATTCTAAGATCATTTATTCAAAAACTTAAAAATTACCGAGAAAAAGCAAAAGGGGGGGGGCATATTAGGACCTTATCCGCTATATAGTCACGGATTCTCGTTAAAAATATGTATCATTTTTCCAAAGTACATTTTTTACTTTAGTTAATATTTAAAAAAGATCAATTTTACTTAAAAAAAACAAATTCAATATCTGCTATTTTTGTTGGTTATGATTCAGATAGCCAAAAATTTTACATATAAACTTTTTTTTTACAGTAGGTGGCCAAATTATTAGGGACAGCACACCCCCCCCTGTAATTTTCAAGTTTAAATGCATTTTGTGAGAAAATAAATTGTTTTTAAATCATTTTTCTTTTATATTCTTGTTGCTGGTATCATTATTATTTTAAAAAGCTGGAGATCGCCAAAGAAATCATCACCACCAAGCGGCAATTTATAGAAACCCTTATCAGAGAGTGGCATCACAACTCCAATCTACGACACAACGCAAAAGTCTGCACAGAAAGCATGCCCAAACGCCTGGAAGCCGCAAGCGCAGCAAAGGGTGGCATTACAAAATATTAAGATTTTACTTAATTTGTTAAATTAACACTTTTTATACAAAATCAAATGATTATGAATAAGCAATTATGTCGTTTTATATTCTAAATAAAGCACTCTAATGAATAAAAATAAATACGAGACCCAAAGCCACTTATTTCCTCATTAAATTCATTTGAAAATTACAGAAAATTTCCAATGTCCCTAATAATTTGGCCACCCAGTGTATATCTGAACACAGTGAAAAATCATGTTCCCTCTATCTTTTTACACACCGTATAAGGTTTCATTTATATATTATGTATACACTTTTTATTTTATTTATTTATAGATTTTCAAGAGCAATTTAGTAAAATTACAAATCCTGAAAGTACTTCTAAACAGTTCCAGTGCCTACTTCATTGTCAATTCAAAGCAGACAAATATGTATGTAATTGAGTATATATTACTTTTCCTACGATCACAAACAAAAGGAGGCCATTTTAAAACAGTTTGAGGGTGTAAAGTATTTTAAAAACCCTTCATTAATAATATATTAAAACGCAAGTTTCGTAAGGCATGGTTTTGCCCCACGTGTCGAAGTTCGGTTTACACTAGAATTGTGGTAGTAGAAAAAATATTGTATACAACTCGCGAGTAATATGTCCCGTGGTAACAAATTTTCCACTTATAAAAAATATGACATTTTACTCACACGTTGTCTAAATAACTATTATATTTTGAATGCAATTTTCATTTATAGATCAGCGCAGATAATAAATTTGATCTGAAAGTAATCGAAGAAGATATTAAGAAAGAAGTAAATAACAAAACAATGTCCGAGCTGTTTATAAAGGCTGTAAGGAAATGTAAATTAGAAGGTAAATAATATTGTATTTCTAGATTTTAATGTTTTGCATTTGAATGGAATTAAATATATTCGTAAGGAGTAATAGACTTATTTTACATTTTTGTCAGTCTCAATGCATGTAATTCTATTGTCCTTTAAGTGTTATCGGCGTTATTTGAAAAAAGTCGTGGTTTTGGTGTACCTCAATGGACTGGTCTCACTTTCAAAGGCAATGATTTGCTGAAAATGTTGATGTCTCCTAATGAAATGGAATTATAGTAGCAAACAAATGAAAATTTTATTTAATTATTTATTTTATTTCAATATAATTTTATTCTTTGTTATAAAAATAACAATAAAAACAAAACAAAAATTTAATTTTATAGGAAAAAATTGAAAAAATATGAAAAAATATTCAATTATAAATTGTATACATATAAATTATATTTTGTTAGTTTAGACTTTTAAGATTTTTAAAGTATTCATGATAATGGGTGGTATATAAAGTAATAAATCCATCATATCTTTATATTTTTCTTTAGTAATAGCCCTAGTGTTTTCATATAAAGATGGTAATATTATTTTTCCGAAATTACACGGCCCACCGTGCTTTGACGATAAATCAAGTTTTAAATTGTGAATCTTTTTCTATTGACGTTTAATAAAACATTTTATATGGCGCATTTCTCAAAAATCTTATCCAGGAAATATTCAACCAGTTAACTATTTCTCCATCAGTATTTTTCCTTCTTCTTAAAATTGTCTCCTCGAGAGGTTTGGTAGAGTAAAAGTCTTCACTTTTCATTTCATGCACTAAAAAGGGATTATGCTTGCGACATTTTTGTATCAATTTATAATAATCCTGGGGTATTAATCTGGTTTCGGTTCGAGAGAATTTATTCGAGTGGACTTGCCTCATTTTCAAAATCAGTGCATTTGAAATACTGTTGATCATATAAACTAACAGTAACAAATTTGTACTGATATTGAGTCGATATTTATTATAAATGATTAAAAACATGAAGTTAATCTCAATTTGTAATAAGACGTAACATTAACTCATATTTTTCACAAAATGGACTTATCTCACTTTCAAAATCAACGGCTCATATAATACATAGATTAAATTTTAAGTTGACAGATATATTATAATAATAACTATTATTATTTTTTTAGAAAAACATTCAAAGGAGGAGTGTTTTCCAGCTGCTGCATTTTTGGGCTGCATTGTTAAACTGGAAAATCAGTCTACAAATGACTAAATGAAGACAGAAATTTTATTTAATAGCACTAAAATATATATTTATTACTATATTTTATTGAAATATGTAACAATTATCTGATACTATATTAAATTCAATAAAAACTCTTATGCCGGTTTCATAAAGGAATGCTAAATTTTAGCAGGGTTTAAATCTTAAGTTATTTTAACAAAGGTCTGAACTTATGTTAAATATCTAACATAGCATTATTGACCATAGTTTTACTAATATTTATATTTAATTCAAATAACTAAATATACCTAAAAGGTAACAAGTAAGTGATAATAAATATTTGTACACACAAAGTTTCATATATTCGAAGATTTGTATATAAGTTTTATTAATATTTAATAATATCATAACATATAACCTCTTTTTAAATCGCTTTTTTTTCAGCAAAATGTAATAAAATTCGTCAAAAAATAAATCTTTAGACATGCTGGGTATAGGAATAATGCTTTTGAAAAATATGGGGACACTGATTTCAATTATTGGTTTCGTTTTACGAAAGACAGTGTACTCCTATTATTTGGAGAAATTGGAAACAATTTTAGTTTTATTACTGAAAAAATAAGTTGATAAACCTCATGGAGCAGTTATTGTGTGTTTGTTGCTTGCTCAATTCAAATAATTTTGAAACTATGTCCTGCATGACAAAAGGAATTAAATGCATAACGAATTGAATATTAAAACTTTATATCAAGGCGATCTAGCGATTCGTTGCACTACAGAATATAACAATTTCATGTTTTGCCAGTAAACTTTTCATGTTCAGTAAAGAACTGAAGGCAGTTTAAAATTAAACTACAATGTGAGGCAGTATTTTTAATATTCATAATGTTTTTAAGTAGAGGTAAAAAGATTGCAACAAAATAGTTTCAATCTACATTACGTTGTGCATTACTTTGAAATATCTCTGTTAGTTCTTATCAAACTAGGAAGTAAAATATGAAATATCCTTGAGAGAACATTTCACGGTGTAAAGATATGCAGCCGTTTAAACTACCGGAAGCGCCTGGAGGGGAAAAAGATCCTGGGACTTGTTGTTGATAGGAATATGTTATGATAAAGCTATTCGTGTCATATAACGATAATATCGAATATCGAACACGATATAATAAGTTTACTTTGATAGCGTAGGATGTCTTCCCTCTAGAACTAGTCTTGCATACAGAATGCATTTGTGTAAACTTATTATGTAGCTCTTGTAAATAAGATTGTTATTTTTAATTACAAAACATTGGAAAGTTATTATCCACTCTACTTCATAATAAGTAATAATCGATACGTAGTTTCGGTTTCGCACATAAGTAATACAATAAGCGTAAGCATCTGTTTACACAAACTTGTATGATGTTTTTGAATTTATACTAATACTAAAAGTCCCTCCCGGTTTCGCTCGGGAACAAATCATTATTATTAAGAACTTACAACATACCTACTCTTAATAATAATAATAATAATAATAATAATAATAACTTTATTTACATTTTTTACAAATAGATATGTTGTACATAAGTTATTAACAAATGTTAACAAATGTAAATAAGAAAATATATATTCTAATACCCACTTAAATTATTAGACATAAATTTTTTTTACAACTTATAGACCGATTAATTTATTCATAACTCATTTTCATCATTCTGTCCAGCATCACTAAGCTGAAGCTTGTCGCAATGCCAGGACAAAATAATAAACAAATTAACATACACAAATAATAATAATAATAATAACTACAAATTATTATATAGTAAAACTACAAATACAATAGAAAATAAGGTAAATAATTTATTCATTGAAAATCTAGGAGGTTGATGACATTCTTAATATTTTTAACATAGGCATGGTAACTGCCAGAAGAGATTTCTTCAAATTTCTTATACTGTGAAATAGTGTTATAAACTAGAGGAATATTATACATAAAACTTGATTGCCCAACAGATTTTTTTGATTGCAGTGAATAGCTTACACTAGCGCTTTGTAATCTGGTTGAATATTCATGACAAGGAAAATTTAATAGAATTTGAAATTTATTTTTAAACATATATTTAGCAACAGAAAGAAAATAAAGTTGATTTAAATTATATACTTGAGCCTCGATAAATAATTTGTCACTAGGAAAACGGTAGTCTTTAGCATATATGATCTTTAAAATTAATTTTTGAATAATTTCTAGTTTTTTTAAATGTGATGGTGAAGCTTTTCCCCATACTAAGATACCATAACTTAATATTGATTGAATGAATCCAAAATAAAACATTTTCAAAGATTTTATGTCAAAAATATGACGAAGAGTTTTGAAGAGGTAAATAAAGGTTCGTACTTTACTTTGAAGTTTCAGCAAATGAACGTCCCACCGAAGATGTGTATCAATGTATATTCCCAAATATTTTAAAGAATCAACTCTTGAGACTAAAGATTTACAGCTACAGTTTATCTTATTACAGAGTTTATCATGAATTAAGATTTGGTTCACATTGGGAAGACCACTAATGTATGAGGTGAAGGTGATAAATTCAGTTTTATTATTGTTAAGAGTTAATGCGTTATTATCAAACCAGTATTTTAGAACGGACAATTCATTTGATGTTTTAGCAATAACTTCATTCCATGTGGTTCCTGTTCCTGTATCGTCAGCGAACGAGAGTAGTACTGATGTAGGACACATCTTTAGCATATCGTTAATGTAAGTAATAAATAGAAGAGGGCCTAATACTGTACCTTGCGGTACACCACATCTTACAGTTCTAGATAAACCAATTGAACCATTCACCTTCACTGACTGAACTCTATCTGTTAAATAGCTTTTCAGAAGTTCCAAAGAAACCCCACGAATTCCCTACAACTCCAATTTATCGAAAAGTATTTTGTGGTTAACTGTATCGAACGCTTTGGCAAGGTCGAGAAATACTGCAATTGAGGGCTTGGAATTATCCATGTTCTTATAAATTTTACTTAAAAGAAAGGCTAAGGCATCCTCTGTTCCCTTACCTTCTTGAAAACCGAATTGATAGCTAGAACAAATATTATTTATAAGAAAGAATTTTGTTATTTGTTTTTTTATCAATTTTTCGAAAACTTTGGATATACAGGAAGTTATAGCAATAGGTCTGTAATTTTCTAATTTGTCTGAAGGACCACCCTTATGAAGAGGTGTAATGATGGTTTGTTTAAATAATTGAGGATAATGACCTACAAATTAGGTGATCGGACCGAAGACAATACTTTAAACATGAGAAAGGCAGGATTAAACTGAACAGAATTACTTATTTGAGTTTGACTTATTGAGATTACCTTTATATGTTTTAATATTTACAATGTTTTTAGTTTTACTATTAATAGGGTTATCATATTCAGTTATTAGAAAAGAGGACATTTTTTTTTCACACAGTTTTTGTTATTTTTATTTTTGCTGTAAAGCAAATGACGAGCGTTCATGCAAA
Organism: Liopterus haemorrhoidalis; assembly: GCA_963971575.1. NCBI lineage: Eukaryota > Metazoa > Arthropoda > Insecta > Coleoptera > Dytiscidae > Liopterus > Liopterus haemorrhoidalis. The sequence continues at coordinate 57,224,740 of OZ020612.1, read as the reverse complement.
AGCGATATGTTCGTATAAAACTGTTTTTCATAAAATGCAAAAACTCGTATCTCATAAATCTTTCTGTTTAAAAATTTGAATTTGAAAACACGAATTCATTAGACAAAAAAAATAAATATTTAGTAAAAAAAAATTCAAATATGTAATATGACGCAGAGAAACAGATTTTACCAATTATATATACAGACATAAATTTAAAAAATTAAAATGACATTTAGAACTTAAAATGAGCCAAAAGAACATTAAAATTTTAAATAATACAAGGAGTAAGAAGGGGCCCCTTGATCCCAGTAACACACCGGCCCACAAAGGTCTTGCTACGCCACTGGATTTCTACTCTTCGTTAATTCATCATTATCTCTTCAATGGGATAATGTAGGTAAAGAATGTAACAGCAAAACAACAATTACTTTTACATAATCGGTTTATTAACAACAAAAACCAATACACTATTAAATTCATCTTTCCTTAAAAATTAAAAGTGCACATGTAGGACGCGATGGAAAAAAAAATCTACTCCTGGTCACGCATGGGAATGTTAATAATTAATAATTTTCATTTTCAAATTCATTAATTTACGCAAAATAACCGCATCACCATATGAAATTTAATACTTTAATTTTACATTTTCATTCGGTGAAAATGGAAATGGAAAGCCGTAGTAAATAAATCAAAAAATTATGTGGAAGGGAAAATAATGAACAATATTTTCCAATATCATTAAACATCATGTCAAAAACAACAAATGATAAAAGATATAACACTGTCACAATAAATATAAATGTATATTCTAGATCATATGTCATTGTGAACGGACAAATATGAACACTTCAACAGCACACAAATAACAGAACGGTAGTAAGTTGAAACGAATGTGCGAACATAAATTTAAAAAAAAAAAAAGAAATATAAATTGTGTTTTAAATTTTTGGTTTTCGTTGTGATCCACATTGTGTACGGTGGGGCCTTTTGGAAAACTCGCGGCGAGCGTACCTAATATATAAATACTTTGGCTGTCATGGTTGGCTGAGGGTTGGCTGATTAATTTGGAATGTGATACAAATGTACTTATTCGTACTTACTCTATATATCTCTCAAACTCAAGGTCTCCCACATAATGAGTTCAAAATGCGCGAGCGGATCGAATATGAACTACCGGGTTCGCCTAGCTGGTTGTTCTGCTTCTAAGGATGGATTTAAGGGTCGATTAAGTTGTTGAACTCTTCATTTTAACGAACCAACTTACATTACGATTACGGTTTACTATTTACATTATTAAACACTAGACTTACAATTGTGCTGTTAACAGGTAATCCAAATTTTGAAACAGGTATTCAGAAACAGTCATATACCGGCTTGTTAAACATGAGCCCAGTTTTACGGACCACCCCTAAAAAAATCTGTGTCCGTCCCTGGAATAAGTCAATATCCTCCGAATAATTGTAAAACAATCTGTGGAGTTGAGGTCACCATTACTTCTAGTATTTTTAGATTACTCTATTACACACTGCAATCTAGAACACCTTCAGAAATACTGGAGCACCAAACAACAGGTGTTTGTAAATAAATGCCTCGGGAAAATACTATGCATATTCTGGCCAAATATAATTTCTAACGTCGAACCCAGTGGTGGGATTCAGCCGGTTCGCAAAGGTTCGCGCGAACCGGTAGCGAAAATTTTCGTTAGTTCGGCGAACCGGTAGTAAAAATGAAAATTACTAAAAATTATTTTATTTTATATTTCACATCGTATAAAGGGATGAACAAATAAGTAAAAAAATAATACAGCATATTTTTTTGTCAACGGTTATCAATTTTTAACTTAATATAAAACGATGGGTAACTGGATGAATACCGGGAGCAATTGTACATATTTTACTTCTATACCAAATTATATTTAATGTAAGGATAATGATTTTTTTTAGAAAAATTGGTAATAAAAAAGTTTCCCATTTGGTTCCAATGTTGGATCACGCTGTATAATTTATTTAGATACGTAAAATCATTTATATTATTTTTGTTACCATTTATGTTAGGTTTAAGTTGTAATTATTGTTATATATTTCCATGTAGATTAAACACAGATTTTTTTTAAACAACCACCCGCCCCGTCTCAGATCTTGCTTCTATAGAGAACCGGTAGTAAAATTATTTAAATCCCACCATTGGTCGAACTTCTTGGAGAAGACAAATAGGAGATAGATATAGACTTAGATTAAAAACCGTAAGTAGAAGTGGATTGGCCATATATTCACAAGCTCCAATAAAATAACAGAAGAAGATCTAGATTGCAATCCACGGGGAATTCGTTCAAAAGGAAGAACACGCATTATTTGGAAAAGTACAGTTTTGAAAGAGGTGGAGAAAGCGGCGAAATCCTGGAATGAAGTAAAAGCGCTAACAAGAAACTGTTTCCCTTGGAGGAGTTTCGTGAATGCTATATGCCATGTATACTGACCCATGTTTTTGTATTAAGATATTTTGAGGAATCCGTTTTGTTAAGTTTTATTTTTTTTATGGGCATACATTATTTTTTAAGACGGCGCCTTAAATCCTGTTACGCTACTGACTTGAAATAGTAATTAGTCCAATAATTATTAATGTCGTTGGCAGAAATTGTTAAACTTTGCTATAACGTAATGAAATAATTATTAATAAAGTTATTAATTCATATAACAACAAATATATGGAAACAAAATTAATTTATGAAAAGTTAGAAATGAAAATTGTTACATAATGTTTCATACAACTAATTGGCCAAATGCAACTCTGATTAAAACGAAGTAGTTACGAAACATTACAAATTCAAACAAACTTCTCTATTATTTCAAATAGAGACTATGTATGGAAACATATTATGGCAAAAATATCGCTAAATGGCGATCTTTGTAGTGCACTGAAAGAGAAAGAGAGAGAGAGAGAGAGAGAAGCGGAAGGGAGCACCATAATAGACAATGACAATCAAGGCAATCAAAGGTGCGAGCATCAATCCAAATCCTAATTGTAGTTGCTAACATTAGCTTCGTAAGCCACCAGAAAGGATCCAATGAGTAACTCGACCGAACAAGACTATGAATTGATGTGAAGTGTGAATTTTCAGTAAGTGAATGATGATTATTTGGGATGCCAAAACAAATTTTATATATATATATATATATATATATATTTTTTTTTTTTGTTAATTTTAATTCGAACGCCTAATACCATTATTTAGGTTTCTAAATATGTGCAGTATTTTTTTTTTTATATAGCAAGGTTCTGTAACATTTTGAAAATTGGGCCTATGGCTTTCATTGGTTGTTATAAGCTCCGCCCCTCTGATTTCGTTGAAACAGAATTTAATTATAATTTCAACAATTTTCACTGGTTATTAAATTTACGCTTTTAAAAATTATATGCAATATTGGCCAAAATATAACATATATAAGAAACAATATAACACGGTGGGCCACGTCAATCACATATGAGTGACGTAAAAAAATTAATATCTACGTTTCTAAGAACAAAAAAAAATACTTATGGGTACCTAACTACTTATTTTGAACTTATTAAGAATTTTTCGAAAAAAAAAAAAATGGCGTGGCCCCGGGGTAATTTTTTTCAAAAAGTATCGTGGCAGTCAATGTGTTAATCAGCACTGACTTGTCAGTCTGCAGACATTTGTCTAAATGACGTGCTTATGACAGCAACAGATAATATTACCTTGGGCAGTTTCTGTTCTGTCAATTACAGAATGTTACGATTACATAGTACTGAACTGTAATCTTTAGTTATCCTAGATGCTAAAATGTAATTCCCTAATGAGATGTGATGATGCCGATTTGTCCAACGGCCATCATCTCTGCTAATAACATGACCAGTCCACGTAAATTTAGCACTATCGATGATATGGGTCTTATTCAGTGATTTAATAGATACATTTAAAAAAATATCTAGATACAGATACAGATACCAGTGATGGGCGTATACACGACTACTTTAATTGTTTACGTTTACGTGTAAACTTAAGTAAACAATTGATAAACTTGTCAACAATGTAAACAATGTAAACTTTGTAAACTGTCAAATAATGAGGTTAGTTTTAGTTATTTAATACGAATAATAGAGAGTTAATGAACAAGTGTATTCAGTTCAAAACAATAAATTTATTTAAAAAATGGTGGGAAGAAACCGAAAGAATAATTCTGAAGAACTAGGTTTTGTTTTAATTAAAGAAAATAGAAGAAAATATAGGGCGTTATGCAAATGAATCTTTTCGTTATTAAAAAATATAGGCTGATTTTCTTAAAGGTGAAATTGAATGTATTTTGTTATTAAAAAAATTAGACTGAATTTTTTAAAGAAAAAAGTTTTTTATTTTTCATATTCATATTTAATAATTTGTATGTAACACCTGTATAATGGTGCAAATTCGATTTTTATTAATATGTATATTAGCCTGTCCTAATTTTATTTACTTACTTTTTCATTTAAAATCATTTCACTAAAATTTTATTATTTATAAAAATGTATTGAAAATGAGGTTCTGTAATTCAAAACAAGTGCGCATGTCTAAATCATTGTTTACATTGTTTACGTTGTTTACATTGTTTACAAGAGTTTTGTGTTTACTTTACATCAATTGTATACGCGTCAACAATGAGGTAACTTACATCATGTAACTTACGCGCCCATCACTGACAGATACATAATTATAAAAAATATCTAGATACAGATAAAAGTCTAAAAAATTTGTAACTAGATACAGATAGATACTTTTGAATAAACACTGAATAATGAAAATACCATATAAAAACATGTTTAATATATTCATTTTTATTGAAATACATATAATAGCTAACAATTAACAATGCATTATAATTAAACAAACAGTGCATGTTAATCAGTATTATACAGGCTGTTCAAAAATGACCGTGACATAACAAAAATCCCACTAAATTTAAGGTAAATTACTATTCACGGAATAGTGATATAAGTGATATTTTGCATTTGGCCCCACCGTTCTTCAAGTGATTTTCCAAATTTCTGCCGTTTGTCCATCAAATAATTTTTTGTGATACCCAGCTTTTTGTTTTCTCCGGATCAGAGTGAGGCGCTAAATTGCAACCTTAGTTACCAACCTGGTTTTATTATAGGTATTAGGATGGGTGCTGAAAAAATATTACAAAATATACAGTTTCTTTCTCAAAAAAATTTTAAGAAATGCTGACCTATCTGTTCGATGAACAGATATTATATCCAACCTCACAGGGACGAGCCTCGTGACAGCTGCTAGAGATGCCGAAGATCGATTCACTTGTAGACGGATGGTCCGAAGAGTATTAAACAAAGATGACACGTATAATATGCGGACATCGTTATTTTGGACGTTTGCCATTGCTGATAGTACTAGGCTACAATGGTTCAATATAATGAGTAGTAGTATCAAAAAGATATAATACTTCATGAGTTATATAAAATATTTCGGACGTTTCGGAAACTGCTCAATAATCTGTTTCCATCTTCAACGATCACGATCTTTGATTCACGGTTTTTGAGATAAACTATAAATGAATACTTTGAAATTTGAATTTGAAAGTCCGCAGATAATTTACCATAAAATGTAATTTATAAATTTTGTATAATTTTAAAACGTGTTGGTAAATGCTTCATGAAACACTCTGTCACTACATATTAAATCTTCCTCCTACTCGTAAATTCTACATAATAATTTGTACTACAATTCACAAACACAATTGATTCTCTAGTGATTGCTTGCTGAATGGAAACATTAAAGTACTGAAGTTCTTCAAATTTAATCTATGAGGTAAAGTGCATTCTGTACATTCTCCATGAAATATCCACCATCAAGTAGTTTCCACTTTAAACAATGAGCATTTATAAACAAAGATGCTATAAATGTTTCCTAAAGTGATATTGCATTTTAGTCTGTAGGTAAATGATTCAGAATATTATTGAATAAATGTTTAATCTGTGTTATAATATATCAGTCACTTGCAAAAAGAATACCAAGAAATGCACACTGGAGTCTATGGCACCCCAAACACAGTTCCGAACCTTAACCTAAGTCGAAATGGGCGAATCAATTCCGGAATGCATCACCTAAAGTAAGTCGCTGTGTAATGTTTTTTTTTAGTTTTGACGGGATTACGCGCACAAGCCGAGCGGTTCGTCAAGCGCTTGACCTGACTCACTCAGTGTTAGTTTTTGTAGCGAACACAATACGCCGAATTTGTTTGGAAGTGCTAAATGGGCCCACATTAGAGATGGAAATTTCGGCTCGGACCGGATCAGTGGAGGTCGTTCAGTTTGTTGAGCCGGTTCATTGATCCGGCTCAGTGATCCGGTTAAGTAAACATGTTTCCGAGACACAGGTCGGTCGTTAGTTCGTAAGTAGAACGTCGCTTAGAACCGGTTCTTGCAATATATGAACTGTAAACATGATCCCGAGACACAGGTCGGTCAGTCGTTCGGTCGTAGGTAGAACGTCGCTTAGAGCCGGCTCTTGCTTAGAGCCGGTTCTTGCAATTTATGAACTGTAAACATGATCCCGAGACACAGGTCAGTCAGCTGTCGGTCGTTCGCTCGTAGGTAGAACGTCGCTTAGCCCCGGCTCTTATCTAACATTTTTGAAACAAAAAATTCACTTTATGTAGCTGCTGTATTTTAAACCAGATGTGTTAAGTTTATGGCGATGTTTATTGCCCTTATAAATCGGACATCTGGGATTTGGGCAATATTTTTAATATTTTTATATAGTATGGTTGTAAGAAAATACAGACTAAGCCTATTAGTTTCAAATAAACTGCCCTACAAATTGATGACAAAATACACTTTATGATAATACATTATAAGCCGAGTTCTCGCGAAGTTCAACATGACATCGATCCAGATCCGGATCACTCCGGTCACTGCTCACAATCGCCCGACCAATCGTATCCTTGAAACTTGAAACTATACAGTGAGCCGTGAGCCGGCTCATTTCAATTTGGTGAACCGTGTCACTTCGGTCAGTGTACTGAGCCGGCTCAGTGAGCCGGTTCCTTCATGAACGACCCATCTCTAGCCCACATTAGCGATACGATCCTGTAATGTCCCGTGTAAGGTAATAATCTCTTGAAATATACATGTCACGAACGTATTGCAGTCATCCTATGACACATCCGAGAGTGGAGGGCTACTAATGCTGCGAATATTAACAAGAAATTAAAATTTCTGTTATGGGATATTCTAAATACACAGTTTAACTCATTTTATGCAAAAAGACGTAGAAAAAAAATTGATGTGAAGTGTGAATTTTCACAAATTTCAGGATTTCGCAGGTATATAATAAGTGAAGGCGGGTGTGTAGGACAAATTTTACTTTGTAGTAATCACGGAAAAATGGACGACATTTTTAAAATAATTTATCGTTTGTTAATCTAAGAGCTTTAAAAACAAATTTTATGTTAAAATATGTTTTTGTTAATATTAATTTGAATATCTAATACCATTATTTAGGTTTCTAAATATGTGCAGTATTTTTTTATATTGCCAATATGCATTAAGATTTTGAAAATTGCGCCTATGGCATCCATTGGTTGTCATTATCCATGACACATAGAATGGAAATATAATTCCAACATTCCAACTGGTTATTAAATTTACGCTCTTAAAAATTAAATGCAACATATGCCAAAATATAACTAGAATTTTAACAAAATAATTTAAACAAAATAAAAATGGAGAAATAAATAAAATTGTCTCCCCTGCGGGTGCGAACCTTAGTTAGTTTCGTAACAAGCGAGCAAGCTAACCGTTAGATTAGAATACGTCTTCCAGTCTATTGTGTTACATAACTATAACTTTTGTAGATCGTCAACCAAAAAACACAATTTATCCGAAAACATAATCTGATCAAAAATTCTTGTTGTACTATTCCGGTTCACACCAATGTACATTACTTAGAATTTTTTCAGATTTTTAGTTTAAACCATCTGAGCTACAGGGTGTGGGACAAATTTTTTGCACAATTTTGGCAAAAATCGCCTCAAAATAATTTATTTTGCAAAAATAAAATTTTGATTGTTAATCCAAGTACTAGGGTTTCATTTGATACCCTACTCATAATTTTAAAAAAATATATTTTTTTTCGATGAGCACATATTTGTTTATATTTTTAGGGGGATATGTTTTTTAGATATTTTAGTATTTTTCCTATGTGCGGGTTAAAGAGTTGTATAAGCATGCCAAATTTCAACTCTCTAGGTTTAGCCGTTTGGCTACAATTTTGTTGGCTAGTATAAGGGTTTTTTGGTCATACCTACAAAACCCTAAAAATGACTCCGTCTGGACTAAGATATTTTAGGTTAGGATAAACTTAACATTACAGTATTATTAAATTCTTGTTTAAAATTTCATGTGTGTAATATATACAATACACAAAATATCTTAAAGAAGCTAAACTGCTGGCGAAAAATGCTATTAACTAATATTTACTATCTGCTCTAGGTTATGTACATTTTTTATCAAAAGTTCATGTTTGCAAACGTCAAATGTCTGGATTAAAAGTTCTGATTAAAAGTTGTTTGTTTTACTGGAAACTGATTGCTTTATGTTTAAATTTGGAGTGGATGCCCAATCATTTAAAATAAATAAAAATTTAATGTAACTTATATCTTATAATGAATAAATTGCCGTTGATTATTATTACGAAAAAACTCATACTTTTTCTTTTTTGTTTGGGATTACGCTGTCGATTATTTTTAAGGTTCTAGAATAGATTGATCTTCCAACGCATTTATTAACTAAACTAGGTTATTACCCATCAACAATGACGGATTTATAATATAAAAATTTCAATTGTTTGTATGTGTATTTGATTTTATTTTTTATCTTAATTTCGTCGCCGGTCAGGGAATCACGGGACAGGATATCACCAGTAAGCCAATCACGAGAGAGGGTGTCACCTGTCAGCCAAACAAGAGACAGGTTGTCCCCCAGTTAGCCAATCACGAGAACCTTAGGAAAAACTGACGTCACAATGTTACCGGCACTACATACAGACTTCCTAATTATATTACATTCTTTATTCATAAACTTTTTAAGATGGAAAAACGATTAATTTTTACTTAGAACATTACATTTATATTGTTAAAACTAAACATAATTTAAGACGTTAATTTATGCCTACGAAACCCTAGACATTTCTCTATATAATTATATTCGTAGATTCTTAGAAAATAAATCTGCAAAATATTGTTCATATCGGTCAAAGGATATGGGATTGCCTAGAGTTTCTTGTTAATGCCTACGAAACACTAGACATTTCTGTATGTACATAATTATATTCGTAGATACTTAGAGAATAAATCTGTAAAATACAGTTCATATCGGTCAAAAGATATATGGGTATCCTAGGTTTTTTTTGTTATTCCTACGAAACCTAGACATTTCTATAGGTTATTTTATCCGCAGATTTTTAAATAAAAATCTGCAAAATATTTTTCATATCGATCAAAGTATATAGAAGTGTCTAGAGTTTCTTGTTTATGACTACAAAACTCTAGACATTTCTATACTTTGTTTTATCCGCAGATTCTTAGAGAATAAATCTGCAAAATATATTTCATATCGATCATAGAATATAGGAGTGTCTAGAGTTTCTTATTTATGTCTAGGAAACCCTAGACATATTTGTATGTTATTTTGGCCGCAGATTCTTAGAGAATAAATCTGCAAAATATTGTTCATATCGGTCAAAAGATATAGAAGTCTCTTGTTTATGCCTACGAAAGCCTAGACATTTATGTATGTAATTATATTTGTAGATTCTTAGAGAATAAATCTGCAAAATATTGTTCATATCGGTCAAAGGATATAGGATTGTCTGCCAACCACGAGAACTTTAGGAAAAATTGACGTCACAATGTTACCGAGATTACATACAGACACTTACTAATTATATATGTACGATAAAATTTCTTATTTTTACCTAAATTATTTTGTATTTTGATATATTTTTTATGTAATTTGTTTGTTATATTTTCATTTGCTATTTGTATTTTTTCTAAGCAATTTACGTAAATAAATAGCGTGGAGTCCTAAGATCCCCTGTGTATCTTCCAACTTTAAATGAAAGTCCAAGTTAATAAAAATCTCCCATTTAACACTTTTTTACCCAACACGAAAATATAAACTAATAATTTAAATTATTTACGCGACATTTCCACGGATAGTTTCAAAGAGATCTCTTATTATTTTTCTTCTTTGGAAGAGTATAAAACAGTGACACCGAATCAATTTTTATGTTACGAAAGATATTGCATTGCATGAAAGGAAACGTATAAATTCGAGTCACATTAAGCGATTTGGAAGTTGAGCAAAATCACGTGTAGGCCTAATGTCACAAAGAACATGTGAAGAATATAAAAAAAGTGTTCTTCAACACACACACATTATTTTTATCAGAATAATCTTATCATTTTATATTTTAAATTTTATATTTTTTATATATCTACAAGGTGCGCGGCCAAAATCCGGACAAATTAATAAATTTTTTCAAACTATATTTTTTATTGTAAAAATGAAAAAGTTAGCAAAAATTTTCTTGCCAAATAATGTGCAACGTCATAGAGAAGAAATTTATTCAATGTATCCCCCACTTGCTTGAATAACCGCCTCCAATCGTGGTCTGAAGCGTTCGCATGCACGTTGTAATGCGTTACGGTCCATATCATTGAAAGCGGCTTGAAGTGATGCTACATTTGGATGTCTGGACTTCGTGACTCTTTCATTCACGCTCCATACATAAAAGTCCAAAGGATTCAAATCAGGGCTGTTGGGAGGCCAGAATTCTTTTGACCAAAACATGTCAACATTGTCCGACAACCAGTTTTGCACTAAGTGACTAGTATGGACGGGTGCACAGTCTGGTTGGAAAACATACGGCCTTCCAGAGGACACAGTCTCCATACAGACTCCGACCATCGATGACAATTTTCGAATCGACTGTCCTGGATCTTGCAAAATCAGCTCCTGAGCCCGTTGAATGACCTCAGGCATCCTGACAACGCGCTCCTTCGAGTGTATCTTCCTCGCTGGTGTTGCAGCACCTTCCTTCGACTCCTCCGACTTATTGTATTTCGCGACGACATCATAAACCGTCGATCTCGGGTAACCGAAAAATCGAATAATTTCTGTCGCTGAGCGCCCAGCGTGAATAGTTTCAATTATCGCAGCTCTTCGGTTATATTCCGCACTTTGTTTCAACATTGCGACTATTTTGAGGTTATGACTGCTTAGTACATGCGTACAGCTATCTAAAGAACCAATGGCGACAACTTCAAGTGATATAGAACAGCGGGAAATTCAAATCTAATTTTGTCCGGATTTTGGCCGCGCACCCTGTATATATTTATTTATGCAGTTTACGCTATACTTTCATTCATACTTCTATTATATACATTTATTACTAATACTGTTACACTACATTCTACTATTATATACACTTATACTATTATCCTATTGTAGCTCCGATGAAGAATAAAACTTATTCGAAACTTGTCAGCTGATTTGATTGGTTTTCATTACTGTCCGCAACCCGTACAACTTCCTTCTTCATATTTATCAACAGACACGAATATTACACACACACATTATTTTTATCACTCATCGGTCATCTGAATCTTTCCTTGATGTAAATATTTAATTAGCCACTACTGGTTTTAAGTTTGCTAACTAGTCGTGGGTGTAAATTTTTAAGTGTAACTTTGATCTACATAGAAAGCAATTGAATCCAGTAGTTTACAAGTTAACGCGTTTGATGCGCTTAAAGGCTAGAATTAATTAATCCACAAAGGCACATATTAGCCCTCATTTTAATTAGGTTAAAAGGAATTACTCGCACTATTAACAACATTCCAAACATATCTTCCCACTGAAATTATTTCATATATCAATATCATGCAAATATTATGCGAGGCATGTTTGAACTCAGTGACTTTGATAAGCGATAGCGCTCAGATCGTAAGTTTGATATTATTTCTGACATTTGCCATTCTTTGTTAATTCACTAAATTTCAAGTAGATCAGTGAAATAGTATATTTTTAACAGCGTTAGACAGCGAATAAGTGTTTATTTGATAGATTGGAAAAAAGTGAATTCCGTGTGTCGATAAAGTATTACTTGTTGCTTGCAAAACCCATTATAGAATCTGAAGCATAGCTAAAACAATATATTGGGAACTCTGATCCAACGCATGTAATGGTTCACTGAAATTCATTGTGGTCGTAAGAGTACGAATGATACAAAGCGCCCGGTTTACCGAATGAGGTCACATCTGAGAAGTTGGTCAGTAAAATTCAGAATATCGTGTTGGACGACCGCCCAGTGAAGATATATGAGATTGTCAAGATGTAAAACTTCTTAGATGAACGTATGTTTTATATCCTGCTCGAACATTCGGGCATGACAAAGCTATCGGTAAAATTAAATGATTAAAAACGGAATCGCGTGACCATTTTGAAATAATGTTTGGACTTTGGACATGTATAAGCGCAATCCTAGTGAGATTTTGTGGCGTTTCATAAGCGTTGATGAAATTGAGTCCATCACTATACACCAGAAATGAAAGAATAGTCAAAACAGTGAATTTATCATGGCAAGCATACTCCAAAGAAGGCAAAAAGGATTGCCGCTGCCGGAAAAGTCATGGTCACGATTTTCTGGGACTCGCAGAACTTAATCTTCACAGGCAAGCAAGCAAGAACGATCCCAGGACAATATTATTCCGTTTTATTGAATCTATTACAGGCATAATTGATGAAAAGGCGGAATAAATATTATAGGTGCGTTAATTCCATAACATTCCAATAATCGGATGCTACTTCATTAATATTTTATATAGCATTCTTCATTTTTATATAGCATTTAATTTAATGTATATAGAGAATGAATATTTTATATTGCAAATTCTTTTTTTTTACATATATCTTTCTTATGTAACATTTGTATATTTTATATATCATTTATGTTGTTTTCTTAGATGAATAGAAAATGACGATGAAATGAAAATGACAGTGACAAACTGGCTGGACTTACAAGCGACTGGTTTTTACGCCTAATAATTAAACAAATTCATACACAATAATTTTATAAATAAAATACATAATTAAGTACAATTAATAAATTATTTCATTCTGACTAAGGGTGTAAAAATACTCCTTTTAAACCCGACGAGTCTTGAGCAAAAATTATCTGCTGCGTTATAAACACTGCAACAGATAGAATTATATAGGCGACAAATCATTTCCGTAGCAGGTCATGTGCCGGCACACAATAAAAGTATCATGTATCCTTATCGATATAATATACCCTTATCTGTATCCTTTCTAAAAGTTCCGATGAAGGAATAACTCCACTGAGTTTATTAAATAGACATAATCAGCCCATATCCCGCCTCATTTATTTCCGAGGAAGTAAAAGACAGTTTGTACCACACTTCGTTGCCACTACATCCAAGTCGTTCTGTAAACTAACAAAGTTAACTTAATAATAAGTGCCTCGCCCTAAATGGTGACTATGTAAACAAAATGTATTGATATATATATAAATCAATAAACAGAGTTTTGTGGACCGTTTACTAATTCTTGAGTTTGTTTCATGTAACAAAGAATATATTATTTTATGTTTTTCAAAGGAACGTATTTGGTTTATTTTTAGATATTTCTGAACACAAATGTAAATACACCATTGAGATTATCAAAAGCAGATAACTTCAAGCTAGCACGATCTGTAAACATTGTTGATCTGACGTTCAGCAAAAAATTCTTTTTGCTGAACTCAAATTATTTACCTTAGCTTGCAAAATTATAAATATTAAAAGAAATTCACATGAATATTTCAGTAGATCAATGTTTCTCAAATAGTGTTACTCAGAAACTTGAGTCACTGAAATTGTCACGTGGGTCACGTTATTTAAACCAAATTTTAAATGACTATCAGTGGCGTAGCAAGACCTTTGTGGGCCGGTGTGCCACTGGGATTAAGGGGCCCCTCCTTACTCCTTGTATTATTTAAAATTTTAATGTTGTTTTGGCTCATTTTAAGTTCTTAATTTCATTTTAATTTTTTAAATTTATGTGTATTAATGTAATGTAAGTAAATGTTTGTGCCTTATTCGAAAAAAAATTTCAAATAAAAGTTGTTTTATTTTTATGATAATCAAAATTAATTAAAGTGATTTTTTGTTAAAATGCAATCTGTATTTTCAAAATTAATAAATTAAAGTGAAATGCCTAAAGAAACAACTTGCCAGGAAATATATATGTATGTACCTAATAATTATAATTTCTGTGTTCTATGATCTAATTGTCTTTTCCCTAGATTTAGAAATAGGTGGTCGCAAATTGTTCAATATATTAATTCTTTTCTAAATGTAAAAAACGAAATGCAATAGACACATTGAATGTTGGCTTAACTATACAATACGCGACACAAGTCTGAACAAGTCTGGATTGTCTGTAGACAACGGTATTTTACTTGATTTCATTTATTTCAACTCTTACCCTGATTGCGAACGGATCCTATTGACATACATATTATCAATTTGTATAATTTGTATTGTTAATATTTAGTTTAAAGTTTACCTGAAGCTTGAGTGCAATTGTTTCAAAAATACGTTAGAATTTTCATTTGTGCTAATTTATCATAAGGTAAGTTTAAAAAGATATTTTTTTATGTTTAATACATGTCTAATATAGTATATACTTATAAGGATAAATATGCCGAAACATCAGATCGGGGCGGCGAAAAGAAAGAAAAAAGAAGAAGCGAAAGAGGGAATAAATAAATTGCCTAAACTAGACAGCTTTTTTAAACAATCGACGGCAGAATCGACTCCTCCAGTTCCTTCTACTAGCTTATTATTAAATTTGGAAGCAGAAGATGACACAGAATCTGAACAAGTGCCAGAGGGTGACGAAGTGGAAACAAAATCATCAGAACAAGTTGTAGAAAATGTTGATCTAAATCATAGTGCAATAAGTATGCAAGGTAATGTCTATTTATCAGACAAATTAAATTTTCCTGGTCCACTAATTAATTAATTAATAAATTAATTAATTTATATAATAAATTTATTTAATCCTATGAATGGTATTTAGGTATTTCCTCTTCTTTGTCCTTTATTTATTACAAAAAAATTAAAATAAACAAATAAAAATGGTAAGTATTAATGAAAATAAGGCCCCATTGGCACTTTGGCTCGTAGGCCCCTCGAGCTCATGGGCCCGTGTGCATCGCACTTCTTGCACCCCCGGTTGCTACGCCCCTGATGACTATAACTTTATTTCTAATAAACATATAAAGTCAAAATAAGAACCCTCTGCTTCTATGCCTTGCTGCCAACGAATTGCAAGTTTGTTTATGCCAATTACACAAAATTCTGGGGTTTTAGAGGTTGTAATGAAGGTAATTTTGATATTGTTATAGAAATAAAATTTAATAAATATTCCAATTAGAGTAAAAAAATTGTAACAATTAGACACATTGTAATTGTACAATTGTTGTAATAAAATTGTTGTTGTTTTTACTCACAATATATCAGTGTTGTGGTGAAAGAAAATCCCAATGTTAAGTGAGCGTCACCCCTAACGCAGGGGGACACCAGTGGGGGCGAGGAACCCCCGGACATTTCAACGGCAGCCGCGTTCGTACAGGCATTTGACGTTATCCACAACAGTTCATTACAGTACTAATATAGTAATTATGACTCTACTCAACAAGATAAAACACCAGAAAATCACATCACTTTTCACAATACACTAAAACGAAACCGCAATTCACAAAACACACCATCCAAGCCAAAGAAAACATATACTGCACATTCATCAGCTGGTGACATGATATCGCCAGTCCATAATGCTCGCTAATGAGATAAGCCGTAATCCGGCAATAATTAGTACACCGGACAATACAAATAACCAGGCTGATTCAAATAGTTTAAAACATTAATTTAAATATTACAATACTCATCATAAAATTTATTTTCAAATGATTAGTGAGACGCTTCGATTGGTCCTCATCTTCAGTCTAAAAATAAGGTTCAAAAATTGAAGTATAACAAATTCTAAATAATTAATCTTGTATAAAAGAATATTTGCAATAAGGAAAATGAAAAAGAAAAACGAAGTTACTAGAAAACAGAGCCGCAGCAAGGGGGGGCGGAGGGGGCGACGACCCTGGGCGCACTAAGGAAAAGGGCGCTGACGGGCTTGACTAAGGGGCGCCATTGTGAAGGTGAGGACCTTTTTTTTGCTTGTCACTTGGATTTTGGGAGGTGAGGACCTTTTTTTTTTGCTCATCATTTAAATTTTGAGAGGAGATAACCTTGTTTTTATTTGCTAAGGGCGCCAAAACACGGCTCTGCCCCTAGCGCAAGTTTTCCTTACTGCGGCTCTGCTAGAAAACTATAACAAAAACAAAAATTGAAAATTAAAAACCAAAATGGCGTGAACTTCATTTTGTAACTAAGTTGAAACTAATAAGTATATGTGTAAAACACACAAACAGAAAACATTTAAATGTAAAAACAATAAAAACAAACAATATTCTTTAATACAGTCAAAATTTGTAAAAAAGGAAGTGTTCTTAACAAAGATATCTCTTCTTTATTCAAAATTTGTACATTTTCATAATCAAATATATGACCCATTTTATTTGAGTGTACCGCGAGAGCTGTGCTGTTAGGTTTTAATCTTACGTCACTTTTATGTTGGTAAATACGTTTTTTTTTTTAATTTGCTAGGTAGTGCCTATGTAACTTTTGCTGCATTCCCCACATGGCATTTCATAAACAACATTTGCGGTCTGAAATTTAGGAATTTTAAATATTCATTTTGAGAAATTAGTATTACTATTGTTATCTGTGGTGAAGGCAAAATTTAAATAAAATTTGTTGAAAATATTTTGAAAGTAATTTTATTTACGTTATTAAAGTATTAAAATATGTTAGTTAAAATGTCGAGTTTAATTCAACAACCCTTAAGTCCATTCTAAGAATAATTGCAACCAGTCAGCGAACACGGCGAGTTCATATCCGAAACCACTCGCGGATTATGAATTCATTATATGGGAGTCTTCAGATTCTATTGTGTGGTGTGAAATGGTACCTACTAATTGTTGCGGAAATTCCATAGTGTAATAATCGCAGATTAGTGGTTTAATTAAGTCAGGTGCACACACAGAAAATTTTATGGGGGGGGGGTACATTTCGAAAAAATATTACAGTAGGGGGGCTTATATATAAATTTAATTTTTATTTGAATTTAATTTTGACCTCAATAAAATAACTTTTGTTTCAGTTGCTTTTAATTTTCATTAAATAGGATAAATTAATAATAAATGGTTGTACTTCATTTCTGAAAGACGAACATTTCCAATTAATTTTTCGATAAAAAAGTTAAAACTTATTATTTCCGTGATTAATTGGAACAATTAAAAATAATCTTCGACAGCAAGAAGCAATTAAAAACTGTATTGGTAATGTAGGTCAATTTTATTAAGTAAGGGATCTTGAAATATTTTTATTGAAAAGTAAGTTTTAGGATTTCGTAGATATGTTTGTCTGTAGTAGATATTGTGGCCAAACGAGTGAACCTAGAAACTTGAAATTTGGCATGCATTTAGAATTCTTTGTACTTAAATTTTTTCTTCAAAAATTGACCAATTTCAATTTTTTTGTTTTTAAATATACTCTTTAAATAAACTGTGAAATAAAATATTCACGAAGCTATTGTATCCTAGTAATGCTTGTAAAATAATTATGCAATAAAAATTAAAAAATTGCTTTCCTTAAAAAAAAATAATTTCTAAAATGTTGCGTATACGAATCTTTGGCCATTAATGGGTTAAATATAAAAAATATTATTTTCCCTATATATATCGGACCTTGAAGAAATACTAGAGAAATGGCAAGCCGGAGGAGTAGTGATAGGCAATATAAAAATATGGACGCTAGCTTACGCAGACGATATTGTCTTACTAGCCAAAACACCGGGAGAATTGAAGGAAATGATGAGCAGATTGGAGAGATACCTGGACAAAAAGAAGATGATCCTCAGTACGGAAAAATCCAAAGTTTTAGTCTTTAAAAAGGGAGGAGGACGACAGACCGAGAACAAATGGAGATGGAAAGGGGAGGATATAGAACAAGTAAAAGAATTCAAGTACCTAGGGTATACTTTTCAGAAGAGCAATGAAGACCAGACACACATAAAGGAGATAACAAAAAAGGCAAGAATGGTAATGGGAAGAGTTTGGAGTATGGGAGAAAGAATGTTCCAGAACAATTTCAAAAGAAGAATTTTTATGTTTGACAGCCTGGTTAAAAGCCTCTTATATGGGCAGGAAATATGGGGATGGCAAGAACAGGAAAAAATAGAAAGATTGCAGGAACAATACCTGAAATGGACTTTGGGCTTAGACAGACATACCCCAAGTTACATTATTTTGGAAGAAACAAAGAGAGAAAAATTAAGAATAATGACGGGCAAAAGAGCAATGAAGTTCGAAGAAAATATTGCGACCACCGAAAACAATATTTTAAAAGAGTGCTGGAAGGAAAAAGAAACTAATATAACAAAATGGACAACGAAGAAAAATGAATTCCTAGCAAGAAATGGCACATCAAAGGAAGATATCGAAGGGAGAAAAAGATCTGGGTTAGAAACAGTGCTAATGGTGACGGAACGAGATAAAGATGTGCAGAAACAAGAGCAATGGAGTAGAATAACCAAGTCCCGATACAATCAGCTCTACCAATACATTGCATGTACAGAAGTTCCAAGGTACCTGGCAGAGCCCAACAAACATCAAAAGATTATTGCGAGATTTAGATGCGGAAATGAAGAGAGGGCAAACTGCTTCTGGACGAAGGAGGAGGAGCAGTTTTGCAGGACTTGCGGTACAGAGATAGAGACTCTTAATTATCTGCGATGCTGTGAAGGACTGGAGTTAGAAAGCAGGGGTCCTTTACAACTTCTGGGAGACCACGGAAAAGGAGAGGATTGGATGAGAGCAGTGCTGAAGGCCAGAAAAAATAATAATTAACACAATAATATATGTTACAATTTATGTAGATTTTAAGCCGAAAGGCAACAAATAAATTATTTTACTACTACTATAAAAAATATTAAAGTAGCTAATGAAAAACTTTAACTTGTGTCGGAAATAAAATTATTAGTTTTGTTGTGGTTTTTACATTTTGATAAACTTTAGATCAAATGACACGATTACATATCATGTATACGTCATCGTTTTGTTATTTCATGAAATTCGACATTAGAACCATGATAGACATTACAGAACTGGACCGTAGAGAATGCAGGATATTTCCCTGAGGCGACTTGCACTCTGGGGTGAGAGTTCAGAACAAGACACTGGGAAATTCGGGGCATTTCGTGAATGTTGTGCTAGAACAGAAACAACATAAACTGCAATTAACTGGCCACTTAATTGCTGACACTAAATAAAGTGTAGCAAAGATGAAACTAAGAGGGCAGCGCCTTCAAGATCAAATTATGTCTATACAGCGTGTTTTAGGGAACTGTATATTCTTTTTTTTTTTTTTTTTATATTATTTATTTTACATCGGCCTATTTCTGCAACGAGGCTAATCGCCGACTGTATATTCTTATTAAACTACTTTGAAGAAGTCATTAAAAGTTCACTAATTAGAGTCTCTCTGATCTGGAAATGCCGATATATTAAATAATCCACTACGAAAAATGTATCACCATGACCTACTACAATCACAAAATAAAGTTTTATTTTTTTTTAGAGACATATCATACAAAAAGATGGCTTTATAAACATTTGTGTATACTTACTTGTTGATAAAATAGTAAAACAAGTTCACAAAATATTGTAAAATATACTTATTCCTATAATTTTACTTTCGCAGCTATGTAACATTAACATTAAGTACCCTCTACCAACGTTTCAAAATTGACCACCGCGGTGCTACAATTTGAAATGTATTGCCCTATAGCTGCGTCTTGATGCGAGCGCATGTTAAGTACGGATGTATGTCTCTAGACCAGCGTTTCCCAACCTTTTCTCATTGCGGACCGATGTGTATCGCAAAAGTTTTATAGTTTTTATTGCACTGATTACAAACACAAAAAAAAACAACAAATAAAAAATCACATATAATTAGTGAAAAAAGGAACAAATTATTACTTAAGCCAGTGTTTCCCAAAGTGTCGACATATCTGTAGGGTAACTGCAGCGAATTTCGACTACGCAGGTAATTTCGACTATCCCATTATTTATCTAAATAAGTGCTGCCATATAGCGGTAGTATAATGTAACACTATGTTTATGTGAAAAACTAACCTCACTTTATTTTAAGTCACGTGTGAATGTCTTTAGACGAACAAAAAGTTGAACAAAATATTTTGCATTGAATAAACTGATAAGAACTGATCCAAATACATATATATTAGCTGGTAAAATTTGATTTTCATAATATTTTGTTACAATATCACAGGCTAAATAAAACAGATTTGATTGCAGGTAATATCGACTAGAGGAATGAAGCTAATACCGATTAGTCGATATTACATGCATGCATGTTTCACTTACCTAATTTGACGACAATTAAAATCACGTCTTACTAAAAGTCTCTATTATTATATTTTTTTACCTAAATAAAATGTAAAAGAGACTAGAATCGTTGATTATCTTAAAATTTTAGGGTAGTCGATATTAACATCACTTTTTTGAAATCCACATTTTTTTCATATTCTTTTTATGTCGAACTTAAGTTGTAATAACAGCTTGTTTCATCGTGAAAATATTTAGCACCTAAAGATAAGTGAATGAGGTATCGATTGGGACCACTTTCCTACCAAAATATTGAATAGTACGTAAATTAAAATATAAATAAATTTGGTAGTCGAAATTCGCTGCAATTACCCTACCCCTTTTAAAGTTTTCGTAACACTAAGTACCCCCTCCATTAGGAAACATCGCATTTTCTTTATTAAAAATTAAAAAACATTTATTATATAAATCGTTATAATGGTAATAGTAATACACGATATATAACAAATTATATTATATAATAACATTAATTATATTTATATTAATTAATGATAATAATAGCATTGTTTATGTTGCGACTACAGGACGATGCGCCGCTATCACTGTAAAGTGTAAATCAACACTTATACGTCACTCATTTCCAGCGTACCCCCTACAAATCCTTCCCGTACCCCCAGGGGTACGCGTACCATACTTTGGGAAACACTGACTTAAGCAATTAACAGATTGAGGACAGAGACTTTCATTTCAAAATGAAGCTAGTTATAACTTATTAGGCGAATAGTTGCATAGTAAAAAAAAATCTCGCGGACCGGCGGTTGGGAAACACTGATCTAGATGGAAGCATGTGGATATTCTTTCAAAAGTTATTAAAATCTGTGATTTTTAATATGTACCCACAATTTGTTACCACTTCATATTCATATATTTTGAGTCTAATTACGAATCTGCCATGGTTGCTGTGCGCCAAAAACTTTAACTAACTTACATTTTCTCATTTGATTGATATCAAATGTAAAGACAATTCTACATCGTTTTCCCACAGCATAATACTATTTGTTCTCTAAGACAAAAAGACCTATTTCAGAATCGTTTAGTTCTATAATATTATTAAGGTTTTCCACTTTCATTTCTCTCTGATCTAATAATTTTCTTTTTCTATAACACACACGCAACAAAGATACAAAGAAAATTTCATTTTATAAGAATTAAATCATGTCGTGTGGTTAAAGTGAATTTAAGATTGTTGAAAACACTCAGTTATTCTTTTTAAAATTTTATACGTATTTCGGATTACTAGACCATTTCTAGAGTATAAAGAATAACATATATGACTGAATTATATACCAACCAGTAAGTACAACAAATAGGACCTAAATGAGAGGAAAAACAGAAGGATTAAAAAGGTGTTAGAAGTGGAGAATAAATAATTCTAGTTATTCATTCATTAAAATTCTCTTCCTATAAATAGCCTTTTATCTCTAATGCTTCTAACAGGTTCAGTTTTAATCCCTCAGATTGTACATATAATATTTTTACATTGTCGAAATGGACGTACATATGTAAGGTAAGCTCTTAATAGTCAAATTCGCATAAACAGAATGTTGAAAAATGTAATAACATAAAACAGGTCAACAAAAAAAAAATTTTTTTTGAGTCTTTATATTAATGACTATTTTCTGATTCTTTATATCGAAAAATAAGTAAAACCTTAGTTTATTTTTGAAAAACTTTGCTTTTGTACATTTTACAACGATCAATATGTATTTATTTATTTTTATGACCATATAAGCAGAAGCGCGTTATATTAAGTAAGGGTGGGGACGAACGGGTGGAAAGCAAGTGGCATTTCACTTACGTGGTTCATAGTCGATATGCGCATGCGCATTGCAGCGGTACAACGCATTTTATGTGGCGGCAGATCCAAAAATGACGTAAAAATGTGGAAACACGAGGTAGACTCATCCTGCTATATTTGCGATGATCTTATAAAAACAAGAGAATGGTTGGATTTCTGATGGGAATGCATCCCATCAGATATCCAACTATCTTAAAATCCCCTATCACTGGTATACTCATCATACTTTAAACTCTCAAGCGCCATTTTCACACTTTCGTAATTTTCTTTGAGCATTACGGAATGAGCCAAAGAAGAGATGAAAATTTATTTCCATTGTGAAGAAGGACAGCTTTTAAACTTTTTGTAGAACTGTCTATGGAAAGACGCCAGTCACATCTTCGTTAAATAATTGTCAGATCATTGTTATGCCATTAACAGTGTTACTTGAATGAGCGCTTAGGCTAACGGGGCTATTTTGCGAGTGATATGTCAATTACATTAAAACGACTATGAAAGTCCGGGCCTACTACAATTAACCAAATAAACGTGTGTTAAAGGTAACATGATAAACTGTAATTAGTTGGTTAACCTAAATCGACACATTAATTTTATGATAAACATCTGACGGTTATGACCGCATAAATAATAATATTTTAATATATTGTATAAATTCTGGTCTAATTAATTCATTAATTTAGTTTTATTGTAAATGTACATGCTGTAAACCGAGCTAAATATGTTAATAGTAGCATTTGGGAATTTTGTGGTTGTAAAATTGACATAAAATTTGGCTATAACTGCAGATAGTAACCCATCTAAAACAATTCTTAAACTATAAGAGCAATCAGAAAGTGGTTATTTAAAATAATAAAAAAAGAGTTATTAAAACTTTATTTTTAACATTTATTTCAATTTAACCCCAATTTCAATAAAACAGTGACTTGGTCAGTAATGCCCAATTGCATAAAATTTTTAAAACTAGATTTATTTTTTTATTTGTGGTAGTAAATAAATAGGATAAAGAAATTCAGTTCTTTCTCTCCAATTTCTCTAGATTTAAAACGTATTGTATAGTTTAACAATACCCATTTTACAGTAAAACAATTTAAGGACCTTTTGTTCGTAACAATTGAATACGATTTCGTATTTTGTTTCATTTTATTGTTCTATACCTCTATCTCAATGACCAGGAAAAGAAATAAAAATGTTATTACATCAAAATAAATACAAAATTGTTATGTCACATCTTGTGTCAAGAAGAATTAAAGCAGTGGTTCTCAACCACCGTACCTCAAGACGCTTATTAATGTGCCGCGAAGTTTTGTAGATAATATTTTTGAATCCATTTTAAAACACTGTTATGAAACAATTAAATCACCAGTTATTGAGCTTTTGACATTAGAACAACAAACTGAAAATTATTTTTGAATTCCGTTACGAAATATTGGCATTTAATTCTTGTTTTGAATGTCAAAATGGCACCCATTTCCACACTTAAATCTTTTTTTTCCATGCTGAAAAAGTTATTCAAGAAAGACAATAATTAGAACAATTGAAAAGAATGAACATAATTTATTTAGAATAAAATGTACAATACAATTATTTAAATTTGAAAATGTAACTCTGTGTAATGAACATGCGCACTCCAAATCACTTCATATTTTTGTCTTGATATTTTTGATAGAAGCTGTGCAAGAGCCTCTTCTACGGCATCTTCAACATAACATTAATCTTCTGAGTCATTTCGTTTAATTTCTTTACAATTAAATGTGATAGTAAAACGGATGAATGTTTCTTTGTTGAAACTTATTATATTAAGGACAGAACTGTTTACCATGGTAAAGAACTCTCAGATGCCTGTCACTTATCAGGTAAATGTATTATCAAAACTTTTGATTTCAGATTATTTAAAAAAAAAATCGACGAAATTACAAAAACCCATGTGTATCACGTGTTACGAAATGGCAGGTTTTTTACATGTTGAGATAGGGTGTTGCATAGAGGCAGTCTGCCTGGCAGCGCCGCTTAACACGGCATTTCGGGATGTTGTTTCCTTTTATTTACTCATCTCTTGATTTTGGATTTCAGGGACGATATTTAATTAGTTGCCTCGGGAAGCAAATGAATAGCTTCTAAATGTTATAATACTAAAGCACAAACTTACTCGAATTTCATGTTTAAATACATTTAATGAACGCGCACTCTTTAGCACAAATATCAAAAGAGCGATTTTGGGATACCTAAGAGCCAGATCTGGGTCAGGAGTCATATGTTGTCGACCCCTGTATTTGTATACATAGCAATTTAAATAACTACCTATACCAATCTTATACAAATTATGGCACCACAGGAGTACACTTTCTTGCGTTCATTCGTCAATGTGTATGACCTAATTTAGAAAATAACACTTTTATTATCATCCGTCAGGGTTGGATTTGAAAGTAAAATATAAATATTAAGGATAACTAACGTGTAGATATTCTTATTTCACATAATATACATTCATGCGCCGCTCAAGATGGTAACAATTAATCGAATGATTGCAATAATCGATTAATTTCTTATTAATCGATAACTTTATTTTATTGTCAATAAATTACTCAGTTATGTTGTTGAAACACTGGTCGGTAGATGACTCTGCTCTCTTCTTTTCAATAAAGTCCCTAGATTACTAAAGCCGCATTCAGAGCTCTTAAATCAATAGCTTATGCACTGTAGCTTATGGACTGTTCACTATCACCATCAAGTTTGTCATATGATAATACGTGAAACCGTTCAGACCTCCAAATTTAATACGCTGTTTGTTGTGGATTGTGCATAATTTTCTAAACTTATAGCTAGTGAGATGTTTTAATGAGACAGACATATAAACACATTGGCTATCGCATTCTATCAGTGACATTGTAGTTATCGAATGCCTTTAAATAACCTAACATAATGTCATCATTAACAAATCTTGCTCAAAATTACAAAGACGGAGAGTAAATATGATCAATTTAGGTAATTAGGTAGGTAAAGGTAGATTAGGTAGTTAGGACAACAGAATTATAAGAACGATAATACATATAAAATATTTTACGAAGCTAAATAGTTGGTTTCAAAATTCACAGATATTCGTAACAATTTATAACTAATTTATAACAGATGTGAATGGTTCATGGAACGTTAAAAAGAATGCATAGAATCATAACTTACAGCTAACAAAGCACAGTCTACAACCTCTTAATTTAAAGAGCTCTGAATGCGGCTTAAGCCTTCAGAACACTCGTTCTCGCTCATTTAGATAATTAAACTCAACCGCTGCTCATTTCAGCACACTATACTGCTATAGCTTGCGTCCAGTCAGTCCAAATGCTCACGATAATTTGCGAGAAAAGCCTGGCAAGTAACTAAAAGAATTTTTAGCTACATTCAAAACACCAGCGATATTCCAACACTGCGGCCATTTTCATATAATGGCGCAGTTCGTACAACGTCTTCCGGCCACTTTTTAATTTTATTGCACAAAAAAAGACTTGCAGGAGAATAGAAATATCTAAGATGGGTAATTAATGGCAAAATGCAATTTTTAAAATGAGTTATTTGTGTTAAAACTTACGTACTTAACATGCGATATTATACAGTCTTCGTTCAAACGGGCATTATTTATTGTTAAAGCCTGTTTAATTAGCAACAAAAAATATTTGTCTATGAAGACATTGTTTTACCTCTCATTACTTATAGTTTCTTAATAAAACGGTTTAATATTTTTTATCAGCCCTTAAAATAACAGGTGTCTCAAAAAAAATATTATATTTTTAGTGGATCGATTAAAAAAAAAGTAAGCCGTATATAGAAAAAATGTTTATTAATTATTAAAATACACTTTTTGGGGATTTATTTCTTAAAAATAATATCGTCTAAATGTAGACCATCGCGTTCTCGGCACTCATTTAATCTAACAGTAAAATTACTTATGACGTCTCGGCAGGTGGACTCAGGGATGGCTGCCATTTTGTGACGGATATTTTCTTTCAAATGCGCCAGTGAAGTCGGTTTATTGGCGTAAACTTTAAGATAACCCCATAGGAAAAAGCCCATAGGGGTTAAATCTGGACTGTGTGGAGGCCAATTTATGTCACCTCTCCGGGAGATCAATTTGCCTGAGAAAATTTCACGAACTGGCATCTTGGGGCTTTAATTCTTGCACCAATTGAATTTTGTAGGGGTGCAGCTTTAGGTCTTTGTGCATAATGCGATGTAATGATAATCTATGCACATTTAAAGCACTTGCGCGCTTCCGAATTGAAAGGTTCGGGTCGTCACGAACAGACTGATTAACATTCTCCATGTTTTCTACCGTTCTTGATGACCTAGGTCGCCCGGATT
Source organism: Liopterus haemorrhoidalis (assembly GCA_963971575.1). NCBI lineage: Eukaryota > Metazoa > Arthropoda > Insecta > Coleoptera > Dytiscidae > Liopterus > Liopterus haemorrhoidalis. The sequence goes on along the minus strand of OZ020612.1, from coordinate 57,197,945 downwards.
TTGATTTATCCAGTGTTGTACCAGTCTCTTCAAACTTTTTAACCCAATGTCGAATGAGAGGAATGCTTGGCGCATCATTTAAGTGGCGAAAACCTCGAATACTGCAGAATTTTCTACGCGCTACAGTCGCCGAATCACCGTTTTTGTAAAACTCTCGCACGCATAACGCGCGGTCTGCTCCCGAGAAACGCTCCATAGCGACTAAATTCCCAAGAGCCAGGCTACCGATTGACATAACTCCCGCGCCCCTCGGATACGTTGCGTGCACGCAGTAAGCTAAATAAATATAAAATTTCTTTTGAGACACCTTGTACAACATTAAGGTTAATCGATTATTTTCTACCAATGTAATCGAAAATCGATTATAACATTTCGATTAATCAAATGATCAATTAATCGATTAATAAATTTTTATTGCCATCTCTATGCGCTGCATGATGGCATTTTTCACTGTCCTTGTTTAATTGTCGACATATTTAACAATGGGCCTCTTACACTTTATAGATCAATAGACCTAGCCATAAAATTCTTACTTCATTAAAAAATTAATACGTAGTCCGGATCTGTGACTGCTATTTGATTATCCATTGAGATTAGGTACCCAGTTGGCATTAATTCATAATCTCAAATTATTGTGTATTATCCCCATTTGGTTTTGTATCCAAACTTGGCTTATTCAAAACTGCTAGAAGGGAAAAAGACTGTATTATCTAACCACCTACAGATGATTATATTTCTCGTTACGTCATATTCCACTATCCCTTCAGAGTAATTCAACACAATTACTGTCCCTCGTCATATTATTAGACACACTTTCATTCAATACAATTCATTGTACCAGAATTAAAATACTGCTCTTTCATACGCGCATACAGATAATAATTTGTCTGGGGGGGACCCGTTTTGAAAAATTTCTGTAAAATAACACAAATTTATTATTGATTTTTTATAATAAAGTATGTATCAAGATAAAGGGAACACGATTTTTCTCGGAAACACTATATATGAGCAATGTGGAGGCCCTTTCTAAATATGATTGAAAAAGCACGGTTGGCTAATTGAAGTATAAATATTTCATTGTACTTCATGGTACTTACTTTGAAAGTCATTCCACATAATTTGTTTCCAAGACTCGCGAGCGGATCAAGCCTGGAAACCCCTTAAAGTCCCACCAACTGGTTGCTATTACTTAACTTACGTTTGATGATAGTTAAAAGGTGAACTTTAAAGATACATGATTACACTAAACTTACCAGAGCCGCAGTAAGGAAAACTTGTGCTAGGGGCAGAGCCGTGTTTTGGCGCCCTTAGCAAATAAAAACAAGGTTCTCACCTCCCAAAATCCAAGTAACGAGCAAAAAAAAAGGTCCTCACCTTCACAATAACGCCCCTTAGTCAAGCCTATCAGCGCCCTTTTCCTTAGTGCGCCCAGGGCCGTCGCCCCCTCCGCCCCCCCCCTTACTGCGGCTCTGAAATTTACAATTAAGAACAGATGCAAATAATCCCATGAGAAACACAAAACAAAACCTCACAATCACCTTAACACCTCACACAGAGCCTCTTAAGGACCTCATACACTCATAGGGTTTACCAACGACTTCTTTGTCTATCACCGGTTTGCTCAGCCTTTTTCTTAAAACTAGCACTCTGATCTCTGAAATTAACCAACAGAAACCTTTTATCTTATCTTTAAGACTCATGTTTCTACCCCCATAATTTATAAACTCAAATAATTAATTTTGACTCAATTACCTACTGAATTCATATCACTGAATAAATATGGTCGTATAGCAACAACTGTATAAACATTCGACTGTGTACTTGAGATAAACGGTGACAATATTTTAAATAAATCATATAATATACGATCGTAAATTGTACCCCTGTCTTTCAACTTAAAACTAAAAACACAGTCACTCAACTAATCTCTGAGGATATATATCTTAAAACAGATTAGTTTTTATATTTAAATAATTTGGATATTTTTAACTAATTGAATAATTTGATTTTAAATTATTATGAAATTTTATTTCTGAAATCATCACTCCCACAGCAAAGAAAAAATTTAATGACCAAGTTTACCCAAATAATCAAACGGTGATAGTGAAATTTTCCGGAACAAACTGGAGGTATGTCATAGACAACTTTGATTTTTTAAATAGCAACTTATGTCGGGCTGGATAATTTTTTATAGCGATTTAAAAAAAAAAATTGTATTATTATTTACAAGTGTCCAAAGTGCCTTCTATTTTGAACTTAAAAAGGCACCAAAGCCGGATCCCAATACGTTTTTTTTTTTTTTTTGTATTATAAGTTAAAATTTATTTTTGAATGTCAGAGGATTAATTTATTATTTACCAAAAAAACTAGCTGTAGTAGAATGTATGTTAAAAAATACAGAACATGATATTTTCAAATTTAGCAAAAAATGACAAAAATTATGGTTTTGAAAAAGTTCTACAAATTTAGACCCCTAATACAAACGATTATTAATGAGTAAAATAAAAATAAACTTTTTTATACATTGGAATGATTTATTTAAATACTACAGAGCGGTCATAATTTCTTGTCAGTTATGCAATAGTTGACAGAAACATTTTGTTATCAAATTTATTTCCAAGGACATGCACACATAGACGTAGATTCGATTTTTGTATTGGGTTATGTATGTTCAATATTTCACTTACCTCTAAGAGCTAACCTCGATCAACAATCGTCTTCCAATTACAATCTTAATAACAATAATATTAACAACAACAATAATAACGAAAAAAACAATAATATATCTTAACAAAAACCAATTCATTATGAAATGAACACTACCTTTTCTCTACACGCCAATGAGTTAACGAACAACATGAAGTTATCAATACAATATCGTTACTGATTGGTTCTTTGTTAAATTGGAATTTTTAGATATGAGATAGAATACAGTTTTGATATTTTTAAGCTCATTGTTTACTGTTATGTAACTGACAAGAAATTATAATCACACGGTATAAAAATACTCGTTAAAAACAGGTAAAAAATCGACTTGATGTTTTTGTGAAACCGTAGTTTACAAATGTGAAAAGTAATCATGTATTTTAATTAGTAAAAATAGTCTCTTCAGTCGACTTTATTTGCAAAAGCATAGATACAAAACCAAACTGGAGAGCGTAGGTTTCCTTTTCAAAGTACAAAATACTTTTACTCAGAAAATAAAATTGTTTTGAAAACATGTTGTCGTCTGTTATTAATTCTAAGAACCACAGAGAGTGTTACTTCTCCTTTACCTATTTCTACGAATGAGCAAATGAGGTACGAAGTCAATATACAAACCAAGTTAAGCCGAAGATGAAAAAATTTCACAGAACGCAAATACAAAATTTGTTTCCTCTAGTTCATCAGGTCCTTCAATAGGAAACTTTTTAAGATCGCAGCGCCATATGCGGCAAAAGCTGGAACACTCGACAGTGACATTAAACTGTCATGTATTTTCTATTTTCCGGGGTTTTTTGTACTTTTTTTTAATTTTATTTATTAAGGTAAAATACGATTTACAAGGAATGTATTAATATGCTATTCTAAAGAAATTTCAAGAAAAGTTTTAGTTTTTCCTTGTATTTTTAATTCTTTTTGACTGTCTGTCAATATGATATCAACAAAAATATGTTAAATATATTAGTAAATGCAACGAGAAAATGCGCATGCATGGGTTTGGATTTTTGCCCATTTTTAATTTTTGGATCCATAGAGACCTACGATCCACTTTCTCTCTACCTCAAAGTGGATAGTTAGTTAGTTAGTTAGTTAAAATTTTTGGCGCATAGCAACAAAGGCTATTTGCGCCTAACGCAGCCCATCTAAATGACTACACTATATACTAAAATCAATAAATTAAACAATACATAAATATATAAAATCAATAAATATACGCGTACTCAATAAAAGAAATCTTGCACCAACAAACACAAATAAATAGGATAAAAGGTAGGTTCGAAAAATTGAGCAGACTAAGGGTGATGGTAAGAAACTGCAAATGGGCCAATTACCATCGAATATCATAGTCTAATAATAAAACTCATTAAAAAAGGTGTAAGGCCTCAAACATAAAACAGTAAGTTCGATTCTCTCAGGAAGAGTATCAGCCTGTCCATGAGTACTCTGTCATCACCTAAAGCAACTGACAGGTCATAGCACAGGCCTAACCTCTCCCTGACATCCTCGAACTGTACACATTCAGTTAAAATGTGTAACACAGACAAATCTGTGTTACACGTCTCACAGATAGGGGTCTCTTCACTTCGGAGGAGGTGTCCATGGGTCCACCAGCAGTGGCCTATACGAAGGCGTGTGATGGCGGTTTCCTCCCTGCGGTAAATCCTGCAGGAAGACTCCATGGCTTAACGTCTCCCTTAATCTCTCTCAACTCTACTTCAAAGTGGGATTCTTCTTTATCCACGATTTACATTGCGGCACACAACAAAATGAATTGTTTTTTTGCCATGATTCACAAAAATAAACCACAAACACCAAAAAAAAACACGTATTTCTCCATTGAACAAAACAAAACAATGTCACTCTCGTATCTTCCGAAATGCGTTAGGCGCAAATAGCCTTTGTTGCTCTAGTAGGCGTATAGGCGTAGTAGACGTATTAATAAACATTTTCTTAGCAAAATAATTCGGTGCTCGGGGATGGTATCCGACTTTTTTGCCTTTCCTCTGCGTATTTTTGTATCCGCCTACAAGTTTCGAACTTCAATATTAAAATCTCGTTATTATAAATTATTTTCTTATCAAAAATTAAAACTTCTTTTTAAGTCATTAATAATTGGATTCAATCATCTGGTGAAATTCTCACGCTTCGATTAAAAAAATATTTAAAAGTATAACATTTACTCTAAAAACCATCTAGCAAACATCTTGAAAATAATGCAAACATTGAATTCAAAGTTAAATATCACTTCTATCGGTGACAGCTGAGTGTGGGGTGATATCCACACGGGATACAATTGATTTTCTTCGGCAAACATGAATTGGATGGACGGAGCTGTCAAATTTTATAAGAAATTGAAATCGCTCTTAGCGGACTTTCTAAAATCCTTGAGCTTAAACAAAAATTGTGTTATCACACTGCAAAATTCATCTCATAACACAATTTACTATTTTAAAACAGTGGTTCTTAAGCGGTGTGCCACGTGATTTTGTGTGGTGTCCCGTAAGATTTATAAAATAGCTCAGTAAACGTGTGCCACAAACTATGTTGCCAATAGTTGAGGTTCGTTTTCCACCAAATGTGCCACTAAAATCTACCAGAATTCTACCAAAGACGGACCGAAGTGATGAGTAAAAAAGGAAAGCATATCGAAGTGTTGACCCAAAAACAAAGAAAGAAGAATCGAAGTAATGGCAAAAAATCAAATAAGATACCTTTTAACATGTTTTAAAATTTTTGAAACTAAATCAAGGATTTCACTTGGCGTTTCCACGAAACGAGCTCTCATCCATATGATAAATATAGTAAATAAAATATACCACTTAGGGCCGCTTTTACAAACCTTGGATACGTAGCGGTATAACTATCTAAGGTATAAGTTTATTCCGATGTTTATTCCAACGTTCGCTTTTACAATGCATTTTTTATTCTCGGATAGTTATCCATGGTTTTATTGTAAATAAAATAAAGTTGGTATCGTTTGACACATAAACTGACATATTAGAAATGTCATATTTTAAATTGAGATTACTATTAACAATGAATAGATCCAGATGGAGGGCTTATGTGACTGAGGCCAAAAGTCAACCTGACTGATAGTGCCCAAATAAAAAGAAGAAGAATTACTATTAACAACACATTTGAGCATGTTTATGGAAATATTGGGAGATGTCGAAGTATTCGACTCAGATAATTCTTTTATTGTGCTATATCTACCGCGTTAGTGTCAGCCTCTCGTGAACCAGCGTCAACCATTTCACTGATTAATAACAGGAGTTTCTTTTTTTTCAGTGTATAACAGCATTAAGGACCAGTTCGCGTTTTGAAAATTTTATAAATAAATAACAACCGGTTCATCCGAATTGGCTCCAGCCCAATACTGCATATATACATATAGAAAAACTGGCATTATGTGTACATATTGTGGAAGGGATGATAGTGGCCAGTTAGATTCGAAGCGCTCAAAGTGCTAAGAGCATATTCTAGCGGTAATCGGCTGCTACTGTTCATTGCTACGCTTTTAAAAAATAAATAAAATAATTCAAAACTGCTGAACAAATACATAGATAACGAGGGATTACGTACTATTATTATTTCGTATGGCAATGTCTAGGTTTTAGAGATTTTAGGGTCGCGACTAGCCTCCTCTGAAATGACCTAACGATTACTTTTTACAGTAACTGAGACCAACGTGCCCTGTGAAACATGCCCCATATTTCTGAAAATTAATTCTGAGATACAGGCACTCATTGTAAAGAATATGAGCTTAAGGTTGCAGCAGACAAGTTTTGTTTTTTTTTTTTTTAAATCTTTTTACCCCTACTAAGTCGATCTAATGATTCCACACTTTTAAAGCAAGTGAGCTAACCACTACGCTGCTACATTCACAATTATGTAACTGTAATAAAAATTCAAATGAAATGTTATAATGTGACATTTATCATACTTCAAATTAATTTTTTTATCGTTGCTGGGTAACAAATACTTGTTCGCCAATCAGAGCAAGGGAATAACTTATACTGCCCTTTATCTGAAGTGTCGTTGGCCGGATAAGATATTCTGGAGTTTATTCCGATGTTTATCCTATCCGAGCTTTATCCGAGCATTGTTAAAGCGATTTTTTGACTTTATACCGGGAATAGCGTTATCCGAGCTTTATCCAATGATTGTAAAAGCGGCCCTAAATCAAAAAAAAAAAAAAAAAACAAAAAATGATGTGTAGTTTAATTTTCACACATTTCAGGGTTTCTTAGGTATTTAATAAGTGTAAGAAGCCAACATAATACTGGATATCTAGAAATATTTGTTCTATAATCACATCAAAATCAACAGATTTTTGATAATCATTTTTATTCGTTAATTGAGTACTAAGAGCTTCCATTTAATTTTTTTAAACAAAATTTAAATAATCTGCAAAAAATCCCAGCATTTTTTTCGTATTCAAGTCTTTATTAGATTAATAAGAAATATATTTATAAAAGGCTTATTTTCATTTTTTTTTTAAATTTCAGAAACGTATTTTCCGCTATTAACAATGTGTTATTTAATTTATAAGTATTTCATTAATAGTGCAGTGTGGTGTTCAAAACTCGGTCCTCAGCTATTAAATATTATTTATCATATTTTTAATTTCAAAAAAAGACTCTTAGCCATAAATACAAAAAATCCATAACATTACTAGCCATAATTTAACCATGAATTAAAAAAATTATTAATTTTGTGAAAAACACAATAACTGCAATATTTTTCAAAAAGCAATCTGATCAAAAATTCCTCTCGTACGTTTCCGGTTCAGATCAATCTATATTACCTATAATTTGTTCATATTTTTAGTTTAACCTTTTTAAGTAAAAGGGGACGGGACAAGAACTTTTTCGGCATATTTTTGTCAAAAATCCTTTAAAAAAAAAGATTTTTCAAAAATAAAAAAATTTGACAAAAGTTGATTCACGCGTTAGCTTTCATTTGGTATGCCACTTAAAATTTTTAAAAATATATATTTTTTTATTAAATACATAATTGTTTATATTTATCTCGGGATGTGTTTTTTTGAACTCTCAGTATTTTTCATATATGTGGGTCAAAGAGTTGTATAAGTGTGCCAAATTTCAACTTTCTATGTTAAGCCGTTTGGCTACAATTTCTACCGTACAGACAGACAGACACATGAGTGATGTTATCAAAGGCAATCGACCGACAGACATTTTAAAAATAGTCAAAACATTATGTAAATACCTTACATTTGTGGCAGTTGGTAAAAACGACGAGAGACCCTACTGATGACAAAATAATGCTTTTGGACAGATTATATAATCTACCAGATTTTCTAGTATCTACTATTTAAATTTTAGTCAATATCCCTTGGCATCAGGAGACAGTAGCGAGCGCAAAAGATTTTTACCAGGTACACAAAATAAATAAAAGAACAATAGATTGTGGCCTTGCCCGGGCCCCTGAGAACCTCGGGCTAGAGAATTCTACCCCCTTCGGGCCTGTATGCAATTATTGTAACACTGGAAAATAAAATATTTGGAAGGAATCGTCCAAGCGACAACGGTAAGTTATTGTTGTAAAAATTTCCACTCGTCTAAATGATTTGTTATAAAAGTTTCCGTCTAAAATTCCTAAAACAGTTCTTTTGTTTTAAGAGTGACCATTTTTAACTGTGTGCTTGTATTAAAACCTTCAATGTACACATTCCCATTGCAACATTAGCATGCAAAAATTGTTTTTTAAATTAATCTATTATATACCATGCGTGTATTAATACTACTAAAAATAATAAATCCATTACTGTACTGACCTTTTGCTTCAATTTATTTCGGAAGTTCTGCTTTTGTTACGTTCCATACTCTCCGGAAATTTTAACTAAAAAGTTTACTCTTTACCTCATCTATGTTTACTCCATTAAAACTTAGGTAAATAGTTTAAATAAAGCTATTATGAAAACTTTTAATGAGCCAGCGCTAAAAAACCCTTTTACTTACTACAAAAAAAATACTTAAAAAAAAATAGAGTCAGACAGATAAATTCTACCACATTTTATTTTTTGTTAATTCGCTACACAAGAAATACCATAATTTTTATAAGCCAATCCTGGAAGATTGTTGAGCCGGGGGGTGATAATTATTCCCCGGAGGTTGTTAAGTGGGGTGTCATAATTTTTTATTAGGTTTTGATTAAGACAAAAGAATATGTATTATACTTATTTTTTTTTGCTCACCACTTATTAGATTCGTCTTCCTTTTTTTTTACTCATCAGCCATTTAAAATAGGGGCGCCAAAATATTCGAAAGGGCGCAACTTGGACACTTGCCACCGGAGCTTAATATCCTCGTTACGGCCCTGATGGTATACCTAGAAATGTACGAGAAGTAAATATTAATAATGGAAATAAACAAACAACATCGCACATTACGCGTAGTCAAAAACAAATCAAGTAAGTGACGCCACTGAAATGTGTTAAACTAACTGTTGATACCGTAATAGACGAAATTTGATTTCTGGACATGGGAGCCCCTAACATCCGCCTGTGTTTTTTTAAATAAAGGACTGATAACACTTCAGAGTTGAATTATTTTATGATTCAATAGTGTGAACAATCTCACATATGTGAACAAGCTCGATTTATTCGCGTTCTCACCAGCCAGAGTCTACTGCAGTTTGAAAATGTGAACTGAAAGTAAAATATTTAATGATAGTTTTACGTATCAAATGTTCATACACAAGATTGGAAATCCCTTGGACATGTGTCCGTTTGTATTATTTACAAATGACTGCCCATTTGAAAACGATTTAAACTCTGACAAGAATTTACAAATACGATGGAAAGAAATCCATTTATAAGGTTTATTTTTAAATATTTTTATACGCGGCCACACATTTAAGTAAAAACAAAGGTATAAAATGTCATTTTACATTATATATTCAACAAAATTTTAAATATTTTTTAATAAGGTTTAAAAAAAGCTAAACGAAGAATTAATTCTTTCTGCACATTTATGTAAATCTCTAAATTTAAACGACTCAAAACATTTATAATGAATTTAAACATAATTTCGTTTTAAAATTGAGTTTTTTCAATTCAATTTCTCCAAATTCAATTCGTCTGCTACTTTTCTTTTTGCCCAATTAAATGTTCTATCTTTAACTTTTAAATTTCTTTCCTAATTCATATTGCATAAGTTTTGTAGTATACAGTTAACAACAACGTCATCATTATCATCAGCATTATTCAATCCACTGGAAAATTTAGAGAAATTAATTGTCTAAAGCAGTGGCGTATCCAGAGTAGGAATGACGAGAACTAAAAATTTATGGAACCGGGTACTCGATACAATTACCCGGGTATTACCCGTTAATTACCCACTACCCGTTAACTATCCGGTACCCGTTATCTATCCGCTACCCATTAATTACCCGCTACCCGTTAATTACCCGCTACCCGTTAACTACCCGCAACCCGTTAAATACCCGCTATCCGTTAATTACCACATATTTCATTAAATTACGGAATGACGTCGATTCAAAAAAATGCAACGGTAAATTATTCTCAGTTATTATATCCGCAACAAAATCTGAGATAATATTTTGCCAAGTTTTTGTACAATTTTTCCCAGTTGTAAAGCCAAAATCTGTTAGTTTACTACTTGGCTCACCGGAAGACTCAGTGTCTGCTTTTAATTGTTTGTGTACACCGTTTAAATGTTTGCCCATTGAACTAGTAGACTGATCCGTTTTTATAAACTGTTCACATATTTTACATTTCACCAAATTTTCGTCTATTCTTACTTACAAAGTCCTTTCACACTGATGATCGTTTAAGTCTGTTAGTAAACATTTTTAAATGTGCAGTAATTTAATTAAAATCACACTTTTCTAAATGTAAGCACTCAAGAGATGGCACATGTACCTATACCACTGTCTCGAAATACGTTGCAGGTTACAACTTGCAATGTATTGTTTTGTATGTAGTAAGATAGTAACGTAGTGGCGGATTAAGTTGCTTGGGGGCCCTGGGCGGTAAAATTAAAATGGGCCTTCTATTATTTTAAATAGAATGGAAATATTTGCATATAGGCCTCGGTGGGCCTCCAGGTTGCGAGGGCCCCGGGCGGCCGCCCAGTCCGCCCACCGCTTAATTCGCCTCTGAAGGAACGAGTCTGAAGAATCTAATTCTGATCACTATATATGTATTCTGTAACATTATTTTTGTACTACGCTCCCTAAGAATCAAGAACAATGCAGCAATGGTTGATCAACAAAGAATTAAATAAACGAACATATGCTAAGAAATATTTTCTGTTTGTTGGCTGTTGTAGATATCAAACACTTCACACAACAAAATACACACAATTACCCGTTAATTACCCGCTACCCGTTAATTACCCGTTACCCGTTAATTATCCATTACCCGTTAACTATCGGGTACCCGTTATCTATCCGCTGTTCGTTAACTACCCGCAACCCGTTAAGTACCCGCTACCCGTTAATTACCCGTTACCCGTTAATTACCCATTAGTTAACGGGTAATGGGTAATTAACGGGTAGCGGGTATTCAAAATCGGATCCGGGTACTAGCTTAACGGGTCGGGTAGCGTGTACCCGGGTACCCGTCGTCATTCCTAATCCAGAGCTGGCAGAGGGCGGTGCGACCGCACAAGGTCCCGCGCTTCGGAAGGCCCCAAGCCGAGTTTTTTTTTTTTATTTATAGAATGACTAAAGCTGCGTTCCCACCTCAGTAATTTAACACTCTGTGCGTTGTAGATAGTTTTTAAACGAGGTCATTTGGTATGATCGGACATGCTCGTGCTTGGTCGTTGCTATACTACTGTTGAGCGAGATAGTACGAGCTTGTCCGATCATACCAATTGCACTCGTTTAAAAACTATCTACAACGCACAGAGTGTTAAATTACTGAGGTGGGAACGCAGCTTAAATCGATTCTTTTCATAGTTGCAGTTTACCTTTATACAAAATATGAAATGATTTGGACTTATTTCTACTAACTATGCAGCCAGTACGACATTTGTGGTTTTAAAATGTCGGTAATTTGTGATACTTATTTGTGATATATATAAAACTTCGTGACTAATAATTCTAATTTTGTCAAGAATTCACACAACCTGTTGAGATGTGAATATACAAAAGATGACTGACGACGGTCTGCTTAAATGGTGCAAAGATTTAAATTTGTGTTTAAAAGACGACATTGATTATACAGACCTTTTTTGTGAAATTAAAATGTGTCGTCGGGTATTTTCGCCTAGAAATACAATTTTAGAATATATTTACAAGAACAATTTATTTGAATTGTATCCCAATTTTGTAACTGTTTTGAAAGTAATACTGACAATTCCAGTAACAGTTGCATCGGCAGAGAGATCGTTTTCAAAACTGAAAATAATAAAAAATTATTTACGAGTTTGTATAAGTCAGGAGCGATTCTCTTCATTGGCAATTTTGTCAATCGAGTCCGAGTTGGCAAGAAAACTAAATTATGACGAGATAATTAACAATTTTGCAATAAAACATGCCAGAAGGGATTAGTCATCATTACTGGTGCGGCCTTCAAGGCCCTTGAAGGCCATAGGCGTTTTAATCGTCTTCCGCCATTCCTTCCGATTTTGTATTATTGTCCTCCTGTTGTGTGCACCGCTCAATTCTACTACCTACTGGTACAATACGAAAATCTCTTTGTACATGGTTTATTTCATTGGCTCCAGTCCATCCTAGTCGATTTAATTAAACTTTTTTCTTCATACCGATTAAACAGTTTGAAATTATATCCGCATCGTAATTAGGCACTTTTGCATACGGTCTAAAACGTTCTATGGGCATCTGGGTCGCGTCATGATTTCAGTACTGTTTTCAGAATGAGATTTCATAACAATAGGTTTTCTATGGGCAGTGGTCGTTATGAAATAGGTATTTATAGATCTTTTTAGCTATTTATATTATTTTGTTAAATATTAATTATAATTATTCATAAATTATTGGTGTAACTAATATGTACAAATAATAAGTGCAATATTGTAAAATACAAATATTTTGAATGTGTTTTTTTTTTTTTTTTTAGAAGAAGAGGTCCCGCACGGGCATCTTGCACCGGGCCCCGCTTTTTCTCGGGCCGGCCCTGGGCGTACCAATAAGGAGCAGGGACCATCGAATGAAGATATATATTTTTATGTTCTAATAGTGGCAATCACAGTGCCTGTGATGTGTCACACAAATACTAGCAGAGTACCCGTTCTTCCTAGGGGATAATTTCAATTAAGTGCATTGTAGAAAAGATAACCATATTTTTTAATAGTTCTTTGTATGTTCAATAAAACTTCTTTGTTCTTTTTCAGGTGTCAGTAACATTAAATAAATATTTAACTTTATTTGTAGTATGTCGTTACAGCACGTCTATCTAAATAGTAATGTGAAATATGAGCGCTGGGTGTTGCTGAACCCGACGCAACTCACCGTTTTCCACTCCTCCTCGTTTCATACTCCAACCGTTTTTTCACAATCCAAGATTTCCTAACAGACTAATACCATTATATTTTAAAACTGTTAGAATTTGATAAAAAGGAAGAGTGCATCAGGGCCGTAACGAGGATACTAAGCGCCGGTGGCAAGTGTCCAAGTTGCGCCCTTTCGAATATTTTGGCGCTCCTATTTCGAATGCTGAAAATATAGTATATGCTGGAAACCCAGTACATTTTATTCAATTTTACTCACCTTCAAAAATACTAAGTGATGAGCAAAAAAAAGTCCTCACTTCCAAAATACAAGTGACAACCAAAAAAAAAGGTCCTCACCTCCAGAATACAAGTGATGGGCAAAAAAAGATCCTCACCTACAAAATACAAGTAATGAGCGAAAAAAGGTCCTCATCTCCAACATACAAGTGATGAGGAAAAAAACAAAAAAAAAAAAAACATATGTCCTCACCTCTGATGACACAAAAAAGCCAAAAACTAATAATTTTGCGTCCTCAATACAGCTGCATCGGTGCAAGGCGCCTCTTTCGCCACACCCTAGTTACGGGCCTGGAGTGCATTAAAAAAAAAAAATAATAATAAACTATATATTACATATAATAAATAAGTATCCATTGATACAAATATATAATTTTTAAATTTACTATCCCACCTTACATAAAGCAATTTATTTTTTGTGTTTTTTTGCGAGAACAAATTTCAATATAGCACTTATGGCTTACGAAAACTTTTGACACACCTCGTGTATCCCCCATTGGGAAACGCTGCTTCAAATCACCGGATACTATTGAAGGGTCTCAATTCTAATGTCTTTCCTAAGGTCTCACAAAATCAAAGGGACGGCCCTGCATGAGATTTTAGTGCTATGTAATAAGATAACCGAAATATGATTCAATTTCAAATAACCCTTTCATTTGTACAATTATCAACTCAATAATTTTACGAGGTATAAAACTGGTGTGTAACAAAGCATAAATGAGTTATGATCAAAGAGTTTTAATAAAATTGAAACGAATTTGATATTCTTAAGCTCCCTGAACAGTTCATTTTAGGAATAAATTGAGCTTCTATCATTATCAGGAGAAATTTTAAATTTAAGATAAAAGTTTTTGACTTATTTGTAAAATGACATTTACGACAATGATAACACTTTGATCAATGAACCGCAATCAATATCGGGAAAACTAAAAACATGAAAGTATATACCACCTGTAACCAACCACTCTGATTAAATGACACAGATATTAGTCGAATAGACGAGTTCTGCTACTTGAGAGTATATTTACCAATAGTGGGGGAACTGATGCTGATATAAATGCCAGAATACGTAAGGCAAGATTTGCCATTAGCTCAACGATCTCTGGCGTTCGACTATTATTTCTCGAAAGACCAAACATGTTAAGTCAGTCCTGTTGTACGCATGTGATACTTCACTGGCCAGATACGATCCCTAATAATAACCTATGACAGCTCCCAGAAAACAAAAATCAGGCTAGCGTGTTCGCCCGAACTGTACTTCGCGCGTGCTCGGCCGCATTTAGTTGACTGATTCAAGGATTCAGAAGTAAACATGGGTGGTTCCAGTAGAAGCTTATTAGTCGCGTGAATAGCTGGTTATCGCTAGAAGTTCAAACGCGTTTCTTTTCTTCGCGAGACCTATGTGTTCTCCATTTTAATTTGTTTTTGTGAATGAAAAATGGATATTGAAAAATTATTTTTTTTTACTTTTTATAGAAGATCGCTGAGATCATAACTGTCAATAAGACATGTTTTGATTTATCTAATAGAATATTTTTAACTACGGGAAAAGTTGTTATAAAAATGTTACAGCTCAATAATTTAATAACAGATTTCAGACAACAATTTTCTGTAATATATTTGTGGATTTCAAATAACTTTCATATAATAATTATAAAATTTTGTGACACTTTTTTTTTAACTTAAACTTGAGTTTATAGTTCAGAACTTTCGTCAAAAAAATACTATACTTGATGATAATGAAATGCCATTTGCTACCCTTGCTCCTTACGAAAATGAAATAATTTTTATCTGCAGAACTGTAACAAGTAATGGGTTGCGTAAATGATACACGTGTATACTCTTTGATAGTTCATTATTAACTGCCTATCATATGGTTTAGGCTTGTCTGCCCAGGTCCGTACCTTTATCTAATATCACATATATTACAAAAACCTATATTGAGAACCGTGGCAGATTTAATATAGCGGTAAAAATATATTACTAACATATTTGTAGATAAATTGCAATTCGCTGCAAAATTTGATACATAGTTTGTCCGAAATTTTATTTTCGACTATTAGTTTTGTGTAAGAAACTTGTGAAAACTATACTGTTGTGCAAACCTTCTACCACGCCCACTCCACTTGTAAAGAAAATCATGTGAAATAGCCAGAAGAAGACATTTCCTAGCTACTCGCCCGAATGCGAGTGAAGTGCACGTCGCGAGAACACGCTTGCACTGTAACCTTAGCCTGGAACAGAATGCAAAGCGCGCTACGCCGTCATTTGCGACGGCGTTGCGTTAGCGCCGTTGATTTTTCGCCTGCACACAATAATTTTTAACGCCGTCAAAGTAACAAGTGACAACCTATATCTGTGTTTATAGGTACGCTTTCTTTTATTAAAATTATAATGGATGATGAAGACTTGTGTGTGATGTTATTTATGTTGTATGCAAGTTATTTATACATACAAACACTTTACCATTCAGTAAAAACTGAGGTTAGGTGCTCTACGTCAACGTTCAACGGCGTCAAAAGTTGGAAATTGACGAACATTCAATATCAACGGTGTAGAACGCCGTTCAGACGTTGCCTATTCTAGGCATTTGCGTACGACAGCTTGATTTTAACTTTCGTCTGACAGATAGCGCCGTCCAAACGCCGTCAACGCGCCGTAGAACTCATTGCATTCTGTTCCCCCACTTTAGGCGAGAACCGGACACTGCAAAACAAGCTTTGGACTGGAACCCGCAGGGTAGAAGGCGCGTTGAAAGACCCAAATTAACCTGGCGACGGTCAATAGAGAAGAAGGGGAAGGCATATGGGAAAAGTTGGAACCAGATTAAAGAATTAAGGCCAAACCGTACCGGACGGAAACACTTCATTAAAGCCCTTTGCTCCATGTAGAAGTACAGGACCCAATATAACACTTTGATGTATTAGAGATTAAATGTATTATGTATCAACCTGTTTCTTTTCTGAAATATCATTAATCAAAATAAAAAGAATTGTTTCAATAACAGTGACTAAAAATAAACTTTATTTTACACTTCCTATTTGATATTCAACTAAAAAGAGCATGTTAACATGCAAAAATATCATACTGCATAAAATAAATGTCTATTATAAAACATAAATCAAATAACAACATTTTAGGTTAATATATACGTTAACGTGTCCATAATTACATGTTAACGAAATTAAACACGAACGTGCATTGTTATACTTTACATTTTTTAATTAAAACAATCCTATATTACACAACAAAACATCAACACTTTATAAATCATTAAAACATAACATAAACAAATATTTAAAACAAGTATGGTAACTTACAGGTAACATATATGTATATAGTTAAATATGGCAAAAACAATTTAATCAATTCACTAAAAATAGGGATCGGCGACATAAGCTGTATTTCCCGACAGCATTTTTTTTTCTGCTAGGTGCCAGACTGAACTTCTATTTATCATCTAATATCGAGAGCTTACAGTCAAATGTAGGCGTTTATTAGAGCAGGAAAAACAGGAACAAATCTTGACGTCATTGGTCAACCATAAACAAAGCATGTATTATCATGTCTCGTGTAGGTATGCAGTTTGTGCACTGCACAAAAGCGCCTAATGAAGGGGGCGCCAACGGCACCCGCCTCCTGAGGTAATTATAGTATCGTACTATAATTTAACACAAATCCCGTTTATTTATAAAATAAAAACTAGTTGAATATAAAAAGCAGAAAATTGGTTTACAGAAAAAAAATAATAATAATAAAATTGTTCGTTTTGTTATAAAAAAGAGGCGCTACAGCGCTCCCCTGACTATACGCCTGTTCATTATTAGAACAATTGCTTATTTGGTTTTGAATTGAACATTTAACCTCCTCCGTCCTTTTGGTCAGCCCGCTGGACAATTTTCTATATTTTATTTACCGATTTGTATGGCAATATAAGCGCTGACGACCAAATGTACAGCTTACTAGACATCTATAGTATTGCCTGAATTTTTTGTTTGGTGCAGTTGGACATTCTGGCTCTGATATGTATTCGTTTGCGGTTAAGTGATGAGTGACAAGTGTTTCACCCGAACGACAGTGCTTTTTTGAGTTTCACAATTAATTTTCTTAATTAAATTATTTCATCTAATCAAAAGTTTTAAATATAATTTTTTATAATAATATTTACTTATGTTTGAGCTTGTTTAAAATGTAACTTTAATACAATAATATGTTTTGTTTATACTTAAGTATGTCCTAAAGTTCAGAATGCTGGGCAGCCTGTAATTTTTGTATGAATAAAAAAAATAAATAAAATTATTATATATATTTAATTTATACCCTAAAAAAAGGGTATTTTCAAAGGTATATCAAAGATAATTTGTCGGGACTGAAGAGGTTAAAAGAATGGAAAATGTGTAGTCGGATTAATTTATGTTGAGAATCGTGGTACTTGCGCAGCGACTAATTTTAGTCTAGGTCAGGGGTCGGAAAACTTTAGAAGCTAAAGAGCCAAATTCACCCTTTACGGCATCTGGGAACATTTTAAAGAGCCATAATTTTGTTTTAATACATGACTTTTTTTAGCATCATTTAATGAGTAGCGCATCTTTTATTTTAGTCCTTGATATTATCGACACGCTGCATAAAAATGCATGAAAATAAAATGAACTTTTACGTGAATATTTTCTAAATTTTATTCCTTATTAACTTAATTTGAAGAGCCACGCGAATATCCAAAGAGTCGCATGCGGCTCGCGAGCCGCGGTTTGCCGACCCCTAGTCGGTCAAGTTTAGTATTTTGAAATTAGGGCTGTTTAAAATATTTTTGGAAAGGATATACCGGCCTAACTGGCTAAATGTTTTCTAGACATAGTGGGTTCGGGAAGCAAGCTCGGAATGTTCCGAGTCATTCTGTTAACTCCAGACCGCTCGAGGAAACGCGTGTAGGTCTTTTCTTGAACGCTCTGGAGTTAATCTGGAGTAACTCGGAACACTCCAAGCTTGCTTCACGAACCCAGCTACAATAGTATCAAGGGAATTGTACGATGAATTATCATCAAAGTTTAAAATTACTCTACTTCTATCACTAGATAATAAACGTACCGGTATCACACCGAAGCGTATGCTGATCACAAACTTACTCTTATTTTATTGGGAACTTTCGTATACCTTTTTATATCCTCTGTGATATTCAGCTGCGAGTACAGCGTTCGGATACCATTTTTACGGCAAACAATTTACGTTTAATCAACCCACAAGATTGCTCAGATTGATCTGGTGACATCACAAGCTAGATCGAATAGCTGAGATTTTGTCGACATTTTCCTAAGCAATATTAAATCTGAGGTTAAGGAGTTACGTCTGGTGGCGGTGGCGTTAAAATAAACTATCAAATTTATGACATTAATTGCCAATATTGCCGCGTTTTCCTATCATATGAGCTTATTACCATTTGGGCTAAAAGATTTCTTGTTGAAGAAGCTGAAATTATATTATGTATGGCAAACGATAATGGACAAAAACGTAAAAAAAAAGAATGTATAATTTTCAAAATAAAATTGTTGACAAAACACCTCAGTTGCAACAGTCTTGTTTAATCCATTTTTTTGGCTCTGTTTATATATGTTTCAAATTGGCTGTGAGATTCATATTTATTCGCGCTAATCCCAACCACAAAATTAATCCCAGCAAATCTGCTAGCTCATCGGATTGTTTAGAAATGCTTTAAGCGTTCTGATAGATCACACAGATGGACTAAAAACAAAGCTATTATGTACGATCCGATTGACTCTATGCACTTAGATCGCATGGCTTAATCTGACTGACTAAACGTAAACGCCTATTGTGTGTTCCATGGCTAGATTAAACTGGTCCATTATGTATTTCACAAATGGTAAATATGTGTACATGCTTTGCTTGCTGGTAACTAATGAACCATAAGTTATATTTCCAAAGTTTATGAAATTTATTATGACCGACGGCGGGTGAAAGCAAATACTGCGTCCCCTGAATTTTATATGCAGCCTGTAATTCATTTTATACGTCCAGCAAATTATAAATATAGATAATATTTATTTAGGTCTGCGATTATAATTTATGTAAGTATAAACCAGGGAGAGGACCTTGTTAGGTGAGCCAGTATAAATGCAATAAAGCCGGAAAATTATCAAACAAATATCAAATATAATTTTCCGCCTTTATTGCATTTATTCCGGCTAGCCTAACAATGTCTCTCTCTGCACAGAACATATTCGTAGGTATAATCTTATCGGGAATATTTATAGTACTTGTTACATATGGTCGCCGACCCTTTAACAATGGCAGAACAAAAATATATTGCACAAATAAACTCAACACAATATTATCACACTAGCTTCTCGATATAATCAGTGTCAATTTCAGACATTTTCCATTGAATAAATAAAAACATAAAACAATTAAATTATTTCATATTTGAAATTTCTTTTCCCTGTTTAATGTAACTGACTAGAACAACGGTGGGCAAACTGCCACCCCGCGGGTGATTTAATGCAGTTCGCCAAGTAGAAAATATGATGTTTACTTTTTTTATTACGATTTCTTATCCAGCATAGCCAATAAATTACAGCTGCGCTAATTTAGACTTCTCACACACTAGGCATATTTATATAGTTCCATCACTCCTAATTGGAGCATAGGGCTTCTACAAATCGCTTCCATCGGACTTTATTGAAAGTCTTTTTACTTCGGACCACGTCTTATTTTTCGTTTTAATTTCATCTCCGATACTTCTTCTCCAGGTAGATTTCGGGCGACCGACTTTACGCTTCCCCTGTGGGTTCCAATCTAGCGCCATTCTTACTAGATTGCTTGGCTCTCTTCTTAGTACATGGCCAATCCAGTTCCACTTGCGCCTCCTGATTTGTCTGTCTATGGGAATTTGTTTGCAGCGTATTAACAGCTCTTAAACCCTATTAGTATATTTTATTTTAAGGATCCTACGCATGCATTTGTTGACGAACTAGGTATATTTACGTAGATGTAAATACGCGTAAATCGGCGTAAGGAAGCTCTTCAGCAGAACCTAAGAAAAATATTAATTGCAAAAAAAAATTGGTCCGCTAAAATGTTTGTTACAGAATGCGTAGAATCCACGACGTAGAATGATGCCCGCCCGTAGTCCTGAATTTTAACAATTATCAAGTAAAAGTAAGATTTTTATTTGGCTGCTGTTGGCAGTATTGACAATGGTGATGTTTACATGTGGTAGTATCCAGCCATATTTGATTATATGTGTCAGATTGACTTGTGATATTATTTATTCTTAAAGCTTTGGATTTTGTATTTACAACCAAACTGTTAACACAGTGTGTGAAACTTAAATACATACTTGATATTGTAATAGTAAGTAGGTGGCAGTGTGTTGCATTTACAAAAAATAAACTTTCGCATGTAAACGTACGTTCGTAAGACGGAGAACTTATGTGAGTGAGGCTAAAAGTAAGACTAACAGTGCTCAAAGAAGAATAAGAAAATGTAAACGTACAAGAAAGTGACGTCATCGTGATATTGTGGATTACGTACACAAGTTCTATCAGCTATAAATTATTTTACAAGTAATATTACCAGCTTTTGCAAAGTTTTTGCGGACCAGCAATTGGGAAACACTGTTCTAGAAAAAAACAGTAATGTAACTTCATTCAAAGAAACACATATATGAAATCAACACTGATTATATAACCTAATATTAATAAAAACATATTTAAAATTTTTAATTTAAATAATAACATAATGAAAATAACAATTCTTTGGTTGAACACAGATATACCAGCACCTTTGGATAATTATAAATAACATATTTGGCATTTATTTCATAAAACTCTTAAGTAAATCATTAATAAATATTACTAAAACCTCTTTCCAATTTATATGAAATAAAAAGTGATAAATTTCAATTTTAACTAGTGTTCTAATGTACAACATTATATATTTATTATATGATTTTATATTATGATTTCACATATATACTAATCCTCTGGAAGGCCGTCAACTGCTCGGCAGAGCATCATGGTCTATTGCACTGAGGTCGAATTTGTTGTTCTCTGAAAAAGAAAACACAATTTCTAAAATAGTAGATAACAATTTTAAAATACACATAACGTCGTTTTGCTTTGCGTTGTTTAGTAGAAAGTGTAGAGGTTAAAGTGTAGAAGTCTTGACGGACAAAATGGCTCAAGTCGTTACTTCTGAAATTAATAGTATGCAAAAAAAAAAACTAATGATTCTAAAAAAAAGTTTTGTCCCGCGAAAGTATATCAGAAAATTATATTATATGGCCTTCGGTCTTTTGCAAGTTGCACATGCCTGCAGTAGATAAAATATTGTATTTGTCCCGCATATAATGGCTATATTACACTTGAATATTTACAATCCTCGTCATCCGTTCTCCAGAATTCTCGTAGAATAAAGCCTAAATTACATGTTAAATAAAATACTATTTTGATAAGATTTCTTGCAAAAATGTGACAAATAAATTTAATCCTCTGCTATATACCAAATCCAGATTGGAATCGATGATAAATGGATGTGAGATGTTTCGTTTAGTTGTTCTATTTTTCTTTTTATTTTTATGAAAATAACGTGATAACGACGAATACAATTCGGGTGTTCTAACCAGAAACGTTCGCAGGACACAAGCAGAATTCAATCTGCGCTTCAACGACAGACGTTTATGTAGTATCGATTGTCATGAGAAATAAACGATTTCACAACCACTTACTCATAAGGAATCAGTGGCGTAGTAAGAAGTGGGACTAGAGACAATTGCCCCTGGGCGACAAGTATAGAAAATTTTAGATACGTAGAGTAATAGAATATATATTTTTGAACACAACTGAGATTCTGTTCCTAAAGGGGTTAAAATAAGCAGACAGTTGCACTCATCGATCGATTACAGAAAGAGTGCACGATTTCATTGGTTAAATTCAGCGTAATTTTTTTTTTTTTTTATTTGATTCAGCATGGCCTCAATACCGAATATACCGACTTCAGCCAAAACTTTGGTATTCGGCAAATAATCTTGACTCTCAATATCGTCTTAAGGCATCTTTGGTGAAATATTCCAAGAATCTTAATATGCCGTCTCTAGAGACACCATTATTAACTGCTGTAGATAAGTATAGGGAGTACAGCCTTGTACATCAATATTTTTGTTTTAAGCTTTATTCCTCATATACGTAAACGACCTTCCTCACATTTTCAAAAACAATGCTAGTCTTCTTCTCGAATGTAAAAACTGAGATAGAGAATTCTTTTAATAGTTTCATGTCCAAAGCCCAAACTTGGACATGAAGAAACAATATAACACTAAATATAGGAAAAACAACCTGTTTAATTTTTAGATCAATATTTAATAAGACCATCCTGAATGCACCTATGAATTTTCGTGGAGACTAAATTATGATCTCTAACAACATTAAATTAATAGGCCTTAAGCTAGATATGAAGATTACCTGGTCCGAGCATATAGATTACCTTGCCCATAGATTAAGTTCATCTTTATTTGCCCTAAGATCGTTAAAAATTAAATGTAGCTCACATATTTTAAAATCATTTTATTTTTCTGGTTTCCATTCACATTTGCATATATTATATTATATATATTTAATACAATATATTTGGGTCAATGTAGTGAATGGAAGCGTATATTCATATGACAGAAATCAGCTGTGCGAATCTTGGATTCCCTCGGTCCCAGAGAGTCCTGTAAAGAGTCGTTTAAAAAGTTACACATTCTGACCCTGCCATCTATGTATGTATTTTTGCTATGTCGTGTATTTACGTACAAAAATAAATACCTGTTTCACTCTTAAGTCCATTCCCATAACACACACAATAAAACTCTTTTGGAACTTTTTAATATATATTAACGATTTATTAAATATTTCACATCTAAACGGTAAACTAATAGCATACGCGGATGATACAGTTTTATGTATAGAGGCCAATACCTGGAACGATGTTAGAAAAATGGCGGAACATGATTTGCGTTTAATAAAAATTTGCTTAAATAATAATGTGCTGACACTAAATGAAAAGAAAACATTGTTTGTACCATTTTCTATATATAACAATACCCAACCAAATTTTGATTATTTAACTTTGCATATAGATAGTTGTATAGTAGATAATAATTGTACATGTGATTGTAAAATATTTAAAAATGAAAAAACCAAATATCTTGGAATATATATAGATAATAATATGAGATGGGATGAGCATATATCGTATCTTTGCAAAAATGCTAGAAAAACTTTTCATTTATTTAAAAAACTGAGGGATTTTATGCCACTTAAAATTTTATATACATTTTATTACGGACTAGTACAATCTCTTCTTTCGTACGGGCTGATAGCTTGGGGTGGCGCTGCTGAAACGCATTTACAAAAAATCAAAATAATATAGAAAATTATCTTAAAATTAATACATAAAAAATCTATGCGTTACCCCACTGAAAGATTGTTCAAAGATTCACCGGTTTTAAATATAAATCAACTATATGCCTTAACAATATTGAAATACATTAAAAAATATCTTCAAGAGATTACATATTTCACACATGATTACAGAACCAGAAATAAATTAGTGGGCAAGGCACCTAAAATGTATAAAAATATTGGTCAGAAGTACTTTGTATATTTAATTCCCACACTACATAATAATTTTCAAGCATTTTTGCAAAGTGTAGGTATAGAATTGGACAGAACGAACATCAGATATAATAAATGGGCGAAACGCTTTTGCAAAAGTAATTTGTAAATGTGACACATTAATTATATAAATTGTATATGTATTGTAAAAAAAATTAATTATATAATTGTAGTGTAATTGTATAAAAAAAAATCAATCAATTGTATTCAGAAAATATTATATATTGTTGTATCGATGAGCCACGCACAGACTGGCAACAGTCTAATGTGGTATTTTTCAATAAATTTCAAACCTAAGGAGCACAAAACGACTAGCTACCAAAAAGGGACATATTTTAATTGCTGCAAATTTTTTAATGCGCTGCCTAGCACAATCAAATCGGCAAAACCAATCAATAAAAAAATAATGTTGAAAAGTCATCTGTTTGAAAAATCTCTGTACGACATAAACGATCTTGTTATATAAATGTGCATTATTTTTATTGTATTTTCATTTTATTTTATTTTTTTTTTAATATTGCATTTTATTTATATTGTATGATACACTATCATAAATAATTATTATATGTATTGATTTTATAATAATTAAACAATAAACTAAACTAAGCTGTAAATATCGGCAGTTCCATATAAATGTTCTTAGAGCACCGAAGTCCTGATATGCAGTGGATATTTTTTGTGACACTTCATCATCAAACAAACTGTTGCAAGATAATATGCTACCTAGGTACTTGAAAGACATTACATTAATTATGTCTTTACCATTTATGTTGAAAATATGACGATGTTGGCATTAATGTTTAAACCGAAGTTTGTAACAGCTGCTACAAACAGATTTAGTACAGCCTGTAATCCAACCGTTTTTAAGTGGAAAAACAAACAATTACCTGCATATAAAAGTTCGTTTACTGCCCCATTTATAGTCTTGCGCTTTTAATTGAAACAAAAGGTTCAGTAACCCTCTATCGAAACGGAATCGTATATTAACTCCTCCACTATAGTTATTTAAAGCATACTGAAGCATGGCATTTAGGTATAGTGTGAATAAAAATGATAGTATATACACAACCTAGCTTAGTTCCGCTGTTTATGTCCTACTTTAAAAGCTGCTGATGTCCTACCTTTGTAAGAAACAGTTTCCTCCATTTCGTGTATATTTCGAATCTAATTTATATTTTTACTAGTGCAGCCATATTTCTTTAAAACTGTCCACAGGGATTCACGGTGTACTGAGTCAAAAGCTTGGTAAAGTCTATAAAATAGGCATAAATTGGTACACGTTTTTCACGGCTTTTTTCGAGTAGCTGTCTTGCAACGAAGATCATGTCAATATCTCCATTTGGACAGAATCCACATTGAGATTCAGTTAGCTGTTGAAATACAAAACTTCGTCTGTTCACTAGCCGGTCGCTGCGGGGTAGTGGTCAGCTGATTTGACTGCTAACCATGGGGGCTCGGGTTCGAATCCCGGTGATGGCATGTATGTTTGTATTTGTCATAAAATTACAAAAGTATCCAAAATAAAAATAAAAAGATACACTGGTTAATGACCTTCAGCAGCAAAGACCAAAAATAAAATTTAAAAAAAGCTGCTCACTAATATTTTCGATAAAACTTTACCACCGACAGAGAGGTTATTAATGCCACGGTAATTTCCGCAGGCCATTTTATTCCCCTGCTTCTTATAGATCGGTAGAATTTTGGCACCCTTGAAGGCTTTGTGAACCTCCTCAGTTTCCCAAATTTTAACGACAAACTTATGAACTGCTGATAATGTACCGTCGCCGCCATACTTCAATATAAATTTTTATATATCAAGAATAAATAATTGCAGTAAATAGATTTTCTTTTTCTTTGCCTCCGGGCACTATAGGGAACCTCTTTTAAGATTGCAGCGCCAATGTGACAAAATCGGAACTAAGTAAATAGACAATAACAACTTTTTGACATATTGATAATACGTTGTAATCTGACATTTAGAAAGAATTTATTAATATTTTTGTCTTGATTTATGTTTTCGTAATAAATATGACATATATGCCAAACAAATATAAAATATAAAATCCAAACAAATGTAACACATCTGTCAGAACAATAACAAACTTGCCTATTTGGTTAGTTCAACATAATTCCGCCAGATAGAGTCTCTCTTAGGAACATTTCCCTATACCCTGCTACACCTCTGTACGCACCGAAGGCCTGATATGCAGCCTGATATTGCGATGGATTTATATATCCATCGCAAAAAAATAAGCTTAGTTTGGATTATTTTTTTACTGGTATGAAATATGATTTCTTTTATTTTTTGCTCGCATCTCCACACACATTTTCAGAGCAATAAAACATGGTCATCAAATTTCGGTCAATACTGATCACACACTCTATCTTAAAATGTCAGATCTAATAAGCAGTTAAATACACTACTCCAGTATATCATAACAATAAAAATGATAGTTAGTCTGTGGCATAGATCATAAGATATTAGACAATGAGAACGTGTCTGGGTGTTAATTTCGTGGAGTTATTACATTCCGCAAAGCTGCTATTGATGCCACGGTTATATTTGCTGGATACACGTGCAGACAAGGTTATTAGAGATGATATAAATAATTTTATACCACAACAATTAAAAGTTTTTAATTTGGTTGCTTCTAACTGTTTGATAGAAGATATTTATTATAATGACTGCAGTTCTGATCTCGCTATTGTCAAAGTTACAGTTGTAACTTTACATACTACGCTTAGCCTTTCCGTTCCGAAATGCGTACATTTAGTAATCTAGAAATATTTGTTAATAAATTAAATATGACCAAAAATTCCTGTTGACCTATTCTGGTTCCCCTCAATGTACGAGGGTTGCCTCTTCTATATCGGGATTGTGATAAACTAGTGCTGCCATCTGGCAATTGAGGCTTCTATCGTAAAGTTTGATATCTTTGACGATATACGTATTCAGAACGTTTTGACGTACGAGCGCTATTTGTGTTGTTTACAGTAAATTGAAAAAATTCATCTCGGTTAAAAATTGCATTAAATCGTGAACATTTTCGAGCTAATCTTTTTTTTAACCTTCGACGTGGATTAACCCAACAACAGTGCATCCATTAACTTAATTCGACTTTTGGCGATGAATCACCATCAAGGACTACTGTTTACCGATGGTTTGCCGACTTCAATCGCGGCTGTAGTTTACTTAAGGACGAAGATCGTCCAAAATCGGTTGTTGTTCCGGAAAACATTGATGTTATGCGTGAAATGATACTTTAAAATCGTCATATGACTTATCGTGAGATTGAGGTATCCTTGGGCATTAGTGGGACCAGCATACATTCACTATTGCATGAACATTTGGCCGTCAAAAAGATTTGTTCAGGGTGGATCCCACATAATTTGACCATCGGAGTGGAAAATGCCTCAAACGGAGTGGAAAAAGCACTTCGAAAATTGGTTTAAACGCATGCAAAAGTGTATTGATCTTCATTTAGAATATTTTCAAAAACAATAAAGCCACTTTTGCTGATAAATAATTGTTTTTGAAATCAAATCCCGAAATATAAAAGGCAACACTCGTATAATGTAGTTTAAAAAAAAAAAAATTGTGTTGTACCTTGACAATCACTGGTTTAAAAAAATATTTTCTTATATTAGCTCATATCGTCTGTGTCTCCTACAACGTTGTTAGTTAGTATTTTTTTTGTAACTTTAATAATAAAGAAAATAATGGGGGTGTTCCGTTCAGCTATTACCTACATCCTGTATACCACCAGTAAAAATACATATTTATTATTTCAAGTAAATTTGACACACATCAATAAAGAATTTCCCTGAAAAATTGCTTTTAAAAGGTTGCTATACAGCAATAATTATTTTTCAAATATATGAATGGTATTTTATTTTTCATCCACATATTAATTATATATGTTGCTATGTATGTGTTATTGAAATAAAGTTAGTGTTACAGTTTTTGCAGGAAAAATAATGTTCAAACAAATTGAAAGTAGTTGTTGTTTTATCCAGGCTTTTCACACAGGAATAATATTGTTCTAATATAACTGGTGCGTATAAAATCGGTAGATTCCTAAATTGCACAAAGCTTTATTATTTGTTCAGTTTAACAGAATTGGCAAGCGAAAAACAGAATTATGTTTAGAATGAAAATATTGTTCATTCTTCTAAAGGGTTTCGATAAAAATACATTTAAATGAATTCAATATTAATGTAACAATATTGGTGTTAAAAAAATAATAATATAAGTCCGATGGAAAATTATGTTTGGTGTCCCACAAGGGTACTTGGCCCAACTTTATTTTTAATATATATTAACTCAATAGGGAACTTAAACTGTGCTGGCAAAATTACATTATGAGACCAGCTTGTTATACAAACTCAGAAAAACTCAGATAATAAAAACGCAAATGAGTTCTGATATCTAAAAAGTATCATATTGGCTACAATCGTATACCAGGTCTACAAGTATGAAATGCGGATTTTTTTTTAAATAAAACACATTAAACGCAAAAGAACAGTAAAAGTTTATTTATTCAAAGTATGCTCCATTAGAAGTTATACATTTTTCCCATCTTTCAGGCAATTTGTGAATACCTCGCCAGTAGAACTCTTCCCCTTTCCCCGCAAACCATACATCTAGCCATTCTTTCACATTTTCATATGAACAAAAGTGCTGCTCGGCAAGGGCGTGACCCATCGATGCGAACAAGTGGTAATCTGAAGGGGCCAAGTCTGGTGAGTAAGCAGCATGGAGTAGCACTTCCCACTTGAGTGCCTCCAATGTGTTGCAAACTGCTTTTGTCTTATATGATGGAGCGTTGTTGTGAAGAAAGATTACCTTGTGCTGTCTTCTTTCGTATTCTGGTCGTTTTATGAGCAGCGAATGGTTCAATTCGATCAGTTGTTGTTGGTAGCGTTGGGTATTAACTGTTTCACCAGGTTTTAACAATTCATAATAGACCACTCCCTTTTGGTCCCACCAAGTAAAGAGCATTGTCTTTTTGCCAAAGCGATTCGGTCTTGCAGTTGATGTGGATGGGGAGCCTGGGTTCACCCATGATTTTTTGCGTTTGAGATTTTCAAAATAAATCAATTTTTCATCGCCAGTAATGATACGATGCAAAAAAGACTTTCTTTTGTATCGTGCAAGCAAAATTTCACAAGTGTTTTGCGTCTTTCCATCTGCCTCTCATTCAATGCATGTGGAACCCATCTGCCGACATTATGGATCTTACCAATCTCTCGTAGGCGATTGGAAACAGCTTGTTGACTAACGCCTAACTGCTCTGCTAGTTGTTTTTGTGATTGACTATCGTCTTCCTGTAGCAATGTTTCCAATTTTGTATCTTCATATTTTTTGGAGGTTTTCCATGTTCTTTGTCTGTAAGATCTAAGTCACCACTTTTGAAACGCCGAAACCATCGTTTACACGTATCTTGCGATGGAACATATTCACCATAAGCTTCTCGAAGCAGTCGGTATGATTCAGCAGCAGTTTTTTTCAAATGAAAACAAAACAGTAGTACTGTCCGCGAATGCTCTATTTGGCACAAAATTTGACATTTTTAACACAGTAAAACAAAACTATATGATCACTTTTCAAATTATAACCTATACGCATTTGACACTTAATAACTTAACAAAACGCCATGTGTTGAAACTTTGAACTATACACTCTGTTTGCGCGGCAAGTTTGAAAAAAATCCGCATTTCATACTTGTAGACCTGGTAAAAAGATCTCAAAAATCCAATTTTTGTTAATATTTCTACAAAATTTAGTATGACGATAAAGTAAAACTTTCAAACGTAGGCTATGAGGCATTTCAAAATTTTTATTCGGAAGGGTCGGGGTGTTAACGGGTTTAAATTGTTTATTAAAAAACTTAAAATATCTCCCTTATTATTGACTTGACAACAAATACATATATGACAAAAATTGTTTATAATAAGAAAATATTTTAAATAGGGGTTTTAAAAATATGCATCTTTTCATGGTTATTTAGGGAATTACGGGAGCCCACCCAAAAGAAAAACTTATTGTTGACTTAACAGCAAAAACGTATACGACAAAAATTGTTTATAATAAGAAAATAAATCTTCTTTGTTTTATATCTTTTTCGATTGGAAGAATATTTGGAGAGTTACGGGGGACACCTTTTTTTTCTCGTAAATACATTTATGAATAAGATTATTTAGGAAACAAGGAGGTGTTACTTATGGTTGAAATACCTAATTTATCATTTACTTAACAGCAAGAATAAATAAGAAAAAAGAATCTATTCACTGCAGTTTTTAATATATATTTGGGGAGCTATAAGTAGAGTACGTTCAACTTAACTTCATCACAGGTGGATATTACCAGTTCCCTTGCGCAGAAACCAAATTTCGTCCATTACATTTCAAAAACAATAAAGCCACTTTTGCTGATAAATAATTGTTTTTGAACTCAAATCCCGAAATATAAAAGGCAACCCTCGTATAATGTAATTTAAAAAAAAAAATAACTTTGCGTTCTACCTTGACAATCACTGGTTTAACATTACCAACAGTTAGCTTAACACATTTCAGTGGCGTCACTTACTTTGATTTGTGTTTGACTACGCGTATTGTGCGATGTTGTTTGTTTATTTCCGTTATTATTATTTATTTCTCATACGTTTCAAGGTATACCGTGTACTAAAAATAGTAAAATGTATATGAAATACATAATTTTATGTGTTTGGTTTCCACAACAATTGCACATCAATGTGATCAGCTGTTTTCTCGCGCAGAATTGATGACGTAATTTATGATATCCTGTGATGAAGTTAAGATGAACGAGCTCTATATCACGTATTATTTACTTAACACTGAAAAAATATACAAAAGAGTGGTTTAGAATAAAGAAGCGATTATTTTCTGTTCTACTTGAAATTGAAATATATCACTCGATTGATAATCTCGAGTTCAAAGAACAAATTTTCTGAGAACAATATAAAATTACAATTTTTTCCTTGAGAATTGTTCCGAAGATTCCCTAATCCCAAGGCACATTGTTTAAAAAATGCTTTGATCGATTACAAGTCGTTAATAACCTAATTGTCGTTCAAGATGAATACACTTTAAAATGATTTTGTTGTAACCAAAATATTCCTTTCTACATTATTCTTCTTGTTCGCCGAAGGCAGAGATATGAGATATATATTAGTGACAATGGAACTGTTGAATGATTTAAAGTACTGCTGAAATTTTAATCTTACGAAACGATGTGGAAACGAAAACAATGCTAACTAATTAATTTCAAGTTGTTAATGTGAAAACAACTCCATTTCTGAAGATTAAGATGTGCTTCAACAATATTCACACCATTTTCAATATAATTAGTATATATTAGTAGATTTATAACTTCAGATACCCGAGGAATTATTCTCAATGTGAAAATTAGTGCGAAACATTTGAATATAACAAAAAAAAAACGAGTATCTTGCCTCCCTTAGTCAGTAATCAAATTCCTCTCGAGAAATTACTACCTCATATCTCCCACTCATTTAATTAGTTCCACTTAACTGGATGTGATAAAACATTGTTTTAAAGTTAACTATATGGATCTCTGAAGCCAAATAATATTTGAAAAACATTTTTTGTGTAATGCAATTTTCAGGGCCGCCCAGTGCGGGTGTTCAGGGAGTGCGTCGAACACGTCCATTAAAAATTCGTTGATTCTAGTAGAATCCTACTAGTAGGAGTCTTATTAAAGGCTCCACATGGACGGTATTTGGGTTCGATTCCACAGAGCGCTACGCTATATACGAGGTGTGATAAAAAAATACGGTGAATAATTTTATTACGAACAAAATAATAAGCTTATATCAAATTTGAATTAACCTCCTTTAAAGTACTCTCCTTGTCTAGCGCTGCACTTATCCCAACGTTGATTCCATGATTGGAAGCATTTCCGGAAGGCTTGTTTCGGAAGGGCCTTCAGCTGCTCCGTTGTGGCCCTTTCAATGTCGGGAATGGTGTCAAAACGTTTTCCTTTTAGCATGGTTTTTATTTTTGGGAAGAGCCAGAAGTCGCATGGTTGTAAATCCGGAGAGTAAGCCGGATGTGGACAGACAGGAACCTTTTTTTTTTTCGGCCAAAAACTCACGGGTCAGAAGCGCGTTGTCGTGATGAAAGAGGAAGCCATTGGCTCATTTTTCTGATCTCTTTCTTCGTAGATCGTTTCGCAAACACGTTTTCGTGTTTTTGAGGTCGAAGGACGTCCCGAGCGTTGCTCGTCTTCAACCGACTCATTTCGGATTTTAAATCGCTCATACCACTTGTAAACAATCTTCAGAGTCACTACATTATCACCATACGCTGATTTTAACATTTCATGAGCTTCTTTGGCACTTTTTTGCAACTTAAAACAAAACTTAATGTTAACGCGTTGTTCGAAATCCATTATGCGCGACAGACACGGTAAACACGATCTCACTCTTCCAGCTCTGGAAGCCGACTGACAAGTCACAACTTGTTCAAACTTGACATTGCTTTATACGTTATGAGTTATATTAACCTATTTTGACAAAAATGCCACTTTTTTATACAGGTACCCCGACTTACGACCAAGTTCCGTTCCGAAGGGTTGGTCGTAAGCAAGGCTTCGAACCGTTATTTTTTTCGTTTCGGTTTTCGTTCCGGTTCAATTAAAAAATATATATATCAGTTCGGTTCCGGTTTTCGTTCTGGCAAAAATAACGTTTTTTTTCGGTTTTCGGTTCAGTTCCGAGTGATACATTTTTAAATGCTTTTATTTGTATTAGAAATTTATTTTCTACTATAATTTAGAAGAACACTTTATTCTTTATTTTGTGATAATTATACCATGGTAGCTGCCACGAGGGAGGAGGGAGGGGGGTTCTGCGCGTCCCGTCCCCCCCGAAATAATAGAAGCGCAATTTTTTTTTTTACTTATCAGTTTAAAAAATTACGAATTACGATTTTTTTCTGCTCATCAGTTTAAACAATAATCTTAAATAAAATGTATTTTATATTCACTTACATAAACATTATCTAAACCGAAACAACCCGATATTTTTTTTTTGTTCAGTTCCGTCAAAAATAACAGTTTTTTTCGGTTTTCAGTTCAGTTCCGGTTCGAAGCCCTTGTAGTAAGTCGGGGAATTTACAAAATTTCAAAATATGTATACATATCTTATACCCCCCCCCCCCCCCGAAACATGGTTTTAACTTCAATATATGTTAAATCCCGAGTTACTGTCCGCAAATATGTACTTGAAAAAAGACGATAAAAATAAACAAAATTGGTCTTACTTGGAGAAAGAATACAATTTTTATTTGAAGACTGGAAGAAAATAAAGTGCAAGAAACGTTAGAAATCATAGAAATATAGAATTTAAAAAAAAAAAACGTACATTGCATATAGGAATCATTTTTATTTCCTACAATACTTCAATACAATACGTAATTGAAGTACATTTATTGCATTCAATACTTCAATACAATACGTAATTGAAGTACATTTATTTCATACAATACTTCAATATAATACGTAATTGAAGTACATAGTTAGTCATAAAAGTAATTTTACCAGTAGCATTGCAAGTGAATTTGACCAATATTTGCTTGTTTTTTACGTTTTATGGTGTTTATATATTTAAAAAAAAAATAATTTTAAAATTTTGGTCGTAAGTACAAGAATTCGTAAGTCGGGAGGTCGTAAGTCGGGGGATACCTGTACATGAATTGTTGAATAGTAGTATATTTATAAAATACCATTTTAATATATAAATATTGTTTCTC
The DNA here is from genome assembly GCA_963971575.1 of Liopterus haemorrhoidalis. NCBI lineage: Eukaryota > Metazoa > Arthropoda > Insecta > Coleoptera > Dytiscidae > Liopterus > Liopterus haemorrhoidalis. The sequence goes on along the minus strand of OZ020612.1, from coordinate 57,164,032 downwards.
AAGGACTGCAAACCTTAGTACAAGTTCCAATGCACGCCACTGGATTTACAACGTTTGAACAGAACACAGTCTATAAAACAATATATTTAGGAACAATATCCATAAAACAACATTCAATAGTATATGTGGTGCCCTTCAAACATATACCTATAAACTCTATTATAGGTACATGCCTTGAAAGTATTTAAATAGAAAATCATTATTTGTGACTTTACAATATGCAATAAAATATAAGGAAAAACATAAAACAAGTAAATGGTCGTCTAACGGTAGCCATAAAAAAATAATAGGAGTTTATAGACAATTTTGTATGTTGTATAGATGGGCCACGAGAGGCAATTTGGGAATAAGACCGCGTCAAACCTACCCTTGTGGAAATGACAAGACACTTAACCTGACATGTTATCGGGAAATGGACAACAACTAAAGTGTGTTCATGTCAAAATGACATAAAGGGAATGACTGGCCTAGAGCGCATGATTTTTTCACATTCCCGCAGGGGCGTAATAAGGGTTTTTGGCGTTCTGCACAAATTATAGCATCTACGCTATTCTACCAGTAATTTATTGCGAATATTTTTAGTACTACAGTCTACCCTTGGCATTCGCGCACCCCGGGGGGGGGGGCGTTCCCCCCCCCCTGTGAAGGATGGAAATACTTATAAATTTTTAAATCTTTTTTGCATTGGTAAATATATAGATATGGATTTAAAAGTAGAGATGAGGACGTTTTTTTTGTCTTTTCACTTCCTGTATTTTACAAGTGAAGACCTTTTTTTTTGGCATTACTTGTATTTAAAAAGCGAGAAGCTTTTGTCTTCACTTTTTTTTTTGTCTACCGGGCCCCCCCAAAAAACATTCCTGGGTGCGCCACTGACCCTTGGCATTTGAGGAAGTTACGTTCTCGGGTCCCCACGATGTGGAAAATCAGCGAACAACCATAAAAATGAGTTTCGTCCGCATGGACATTCTGTATCCCAACTAATACCCTTTTCACACTAGAACATTAAGTTCGGATATTAAAGTGAAGGTGAGTTAAAGTGTTGGTGTGAAAGCGTGTGGCCAAGGATTAAGTCCAGCACACTTTAATACGCAGATCTGCGTGTTAAACATCGTCCGCATTGCCAACATAATTTCTATTATAAAAAAATACTGTTTGAATTTGTGCTGTCAACATTTTATATTATCATAAACAAGAATACTGTATCATATAAACGTTATAAGAAGTTTATACTTATTGTTATAATAAAATTATTTATTTTAATAATGTATTTAATATAATACAAAGCTACAATAATTGAGATAAAATGTATCGACTTATATGTTGATACAGGTGTAATATATTCTTTATTATAGTGTCTTTATTGTAGAATGAAATGAAATATCCATATTTGTTTTTAATAATTCAAAATGTGCGTCTGCGCATACAGTTCAAAAGTAGTTATTTCTGACGGTAACTTAAGAACAAAATTACTGAAGCAGATGACAGCACCGGAGATTTAAACATCAAGTGTGAAAGCAAACCAATGTTAAACATCGGTGAAGTTTAAGTTCACTCGTCTTAAAGTTCTAGTGTGAAAAGGGCATAAGTAAGACAGTGAACTTCGGTTAGAATTTTTGGATTCTCCGTAGTTTATTTAGTCCAGAAAAAATTTGGTGCTTTAATCGTATTACGCGTTTTGAGATTACGACAATTTTTTTTAATGGCATAATTTACATTATATTTGAAAATTGTGAATTAAAAAAAAGCACAACTCAAAAACGATTACAGAGAATGACCTCCGATTAAAATTTTTGGATTCTTCGTAGTTTATTTAGTCTAGAAATAATTTGGGGCTTAAATTGTTTAATGCGTTTTGAGATTACGACAAATTTTTTTTTAAATGGTGTAAATTACATTATTTTTGAATATTGTGAATTTAAAAAAAGCACAACTAAAACGACCTGCGGTTGAAATTTTTGGATTATCCGTAGTTTACTTAGTCTAGGACAAAATAGGGGCTTTAATCGTTTGATGCATTTTGATATTATGACAATTTTTATAATGGCATAATTAATATCATTTGTGAAAATTGTGAATTAAAAAAAAAAAAAAATCACAACTCAAAAACGGTTAGAGCAAACGACTTGAGGTTAGAATTTTTGGATTCCTCTTAGTTTATTTAGTCTAGAAAAAATGTGGGGTCTAAAGCCTGGTTTATAATAAGCCCATAGCATAACTGCATATGCATTAAACAATAGATTTGACCCTTCAAAACATCTGTTTGTAATAAACAGAACAAAGAGAGTAGTGTAATTTTAATGCTTATGTTCCATAACATATCTATTATAAACCAGGCTTTACTCGTTTTTCGTATTTTAAAATTATGAAAATTTTTAAAATGGAATGATTTATTGAAATTACCATCTTCGCATGGACGTACCTCAAAAACGAAATGCGATAAAGACCTGCGGATGAAATTTATGAAATCTGGAACTCCTAATTGACTTGTCACCTTATTTTGAAACAAAACATTTTTTTGAAAATATTCATATTTTTAAATTTTTTTTGAAAATATTGATAAATTTTAAATAAAAAATGGTTTGGGATAAAAATCTGCGGTTTGAATTTTTAAAATTCTACAACATTGTTTAATCTAGAAAAAAATTTGGGCTTTAATAAACCACTTATTAAGTTTTGTATGGGCAGTAACCCAAAACCCTTGAAAATTGCCAAAAATCGAAAAAATCGTAAGGGGTAGACCTTAAAAAATCGTGATTTTTAAGCAAAAAATTTTTGTGTCCGTTTTTATTGAAAATTGGTACATATATGTATTTTTGGTCATAGAATAACAAAATTTAGTCCATTTCGAAGTTTGGGCAAAAGTTTTGGAATTATAAGCATAAAACTGACCCAAATTAGCTTTAAATTAAAAACTAAGAGAGCATGAATTTTTTAAGTATTTTTTTCATAATACTCACCCCAAAATTACATTTTGGATAAAATCGGATCGGAGTCAAAAATTTTTTGACCAAAATTTCAAAATTTTAGGGAAAAAAGTATTTTGAATTTTCTTGGCATATTGGTATATCTATTTTAAGCCTTAGATCACAAATATATGGTCACTTTTGAGTTATGGTCTAAAATTTTGACATTTGCGGCAAAAAAGTAAAAAAAAAAAAAAAGTTCACAAAAATGACCAGAGCCGATGAAATGTTAAACTGCCCTCTTTTTTTAACTATCTTTATAATCTAATACTTACTTCTTATGTATCATCTATATTAATAAAATTGAAGGCTATAACTGTTTTTATATTTGCCTCATATTTGGTTTCTACACGTTTCGGACGATTATAAGACAATATTCGCAAAAAAAAAAACAATTTTTATCTGTCTGTCTATCCGAGATTCACGCAAAAACATATTTTCACGTAATTTGGTATGATGATGAACCAGGATTCGAACACAGGCTATAAGGCATCTCAAAAAATATATTTTAAGGGGGTGTTTCGGGGTTAAAACTGTTTATTAAGAAACTTAAAATATCTCCCTTATTATTGGCTTAACAGTAAATCTGTCGTGTCGTGACAAAATGAATGCAATTCAAAGTGACACCAGTTGAAACTGCAATTAGAAAAATACGGCTTCGGCAAATTTTGCCTTACATAGTAGAAGCATAAATGAAAAATATTTACGAATAATCAGCTATTGATACAACAAAAGATCGACATCATCTTCAGCCACGGGGTGATAAGTATCAATAAACTTTAAATTGAATTAAATAAATAAAGAACACAATATCGAGATATATGCCAGGAACCTCAAATCTCCGCATCCCTAAATGGTAATAATAATTAAAATAACACTTACCCAAAATACCTAATTGCCTTCATTTTGAATGCGGTAGAATTTTCTTTACATTTATATGCCAGAACTTGTTTGATTCTACTGATTTCAACCATCGGAAAACGAGTTGCTACGTAAGCTGAAATGATAAATTCGTTAAAATCTTTCAAATACTAACTATAAATTTGACTTACATATGATCGCCTGAACTTTGGCTCTGTCTAAAGCCGGCTTGACAGGTCTCTCCCCGTTACCGGCCCTACTCCATCTTTGTCCAGTCACAGAACATGTCGCCAACTCCATAGGGCTGAACAAAATCGTTGCTAAACCCCTGGTAAGTTTGCGATAATCACTCCACTTCACACCTCGCAGTTGTTCTTCGCCAATTTCTATTCCCTCACCCAGTTTAACCTGGAAAGAATAAAATCAATTAGAAACTAATACGAGCCTACCTTGAAATTTGTACAAAAATTAAGTAAGTAAAAAAACAAAATGAACAAACTGTTTTATTGCTTTTCAAAATATTCGCCTTTAAGATTTATACACTTTTGCATGCGTTGAAACCAATTTTCAAACCATTTTTTCCACTCTGAAGTTGGTATTTCAAAAACATGGTTTTCGAAGGCTTCAACTCCATCTTGCAGTGATGAAAATCGCTGTCCACGCATTTTTTGTTCGACATTGGGGAACAAAAAAAAAGTCGTTAAAGGATAAATAAGGTGAATACCAAATTGTTGTATACCATTCAGGATTAACTGTTCTTCGATCCTCTAAAGGAATGGTTCCGACATGTCCAGAACAACCGAAGAAACAAGCGATTATTTTCTTGGAAATGCTTCGTGAACGAACAACTTTTGTGAGTTTCAGTTCATCTTGTAGACCCAAACAGTGGATTGTTGCTTAGTTTCCGGTTGAGATGAATAAATCCAAGCTTCATCACTTGTAACGTGTTGCATACGGATTTTGTAGTGCCTAGGTTGAATTTTTTTAGCATTCTCCTACACCAATCAACACGAGCCTTTTTTGAGCTTTGGTCAACTTAAGCGGAATCTATTGGGAACAGATCTTTTTCACAGCTAAATGTTCATGCAAAATCGAATGTATTGCAGTCTGTGATATGCCAAAGGATGCCTCTATCTCACGGTAAGTCACATGCCGATCTTCAATCATTTTGCGCACAACATCGATGTTTTTTTGAATCACAACCGATTTTGGTCGACCTTCACGAGATTCATCACTGACGGATGCACGACCACGACGAAATTCTGCAAACCAATTGTAAACAGTCTTTTCTGGTGGTGCTTCATTAACAAAAGTTGAACGAAGCGAATCTATGCATTGTTGCTGAGTTAGGTCTTTACTAAAATCGTAGAAGATCATCCAACGAAAACCTTCAGGAGTAATATACATTTTTTCACAAACTTGTTTTTTTTTAACGCTCAGAGTCAACAAGCTACTCGGTCAATTTATAAGCTGCCACTGATTTCACAATTACAAATGTCAAATTTTAATATAGTAATGACACATTTCTATATTGTCATCTAGTGGTCGTTTGTGAAAACATAAAAGGTAACCCTCGTACGTAACTAACACGGAAAGTTCATTTTTAGGGTTTTGTAGGTATGACCAAAAAACCCTTATACCGTCATTTTGTCGTCTGTCTGTCTGTCTGTCTGTCTGTCTGTCTGTCTGTCTGTCTGTCTGTCTGTCTGTTCGGTAAAAATTGTAGCCAAACGGCTAAACCTAGAGAGTTGAAATTTGACATGCTTATACAACTCTTTGACCCGCACATAGGAAAAATACTAAAACATCTAAAAAACATATCCCTCTAAAAATATAAACAAATATGTGCTCATCGAAAAAATAAAAATATTTTTTTTTAAATTCTGAGTAGGGTATCAAATGAAAGCCCTTAGTACGTGGATTAACGATCAAAATTTTATTTTTGCAAAATAAATTATTTTGATGCGATTTTTGCCAAAATTGTGCAAAAAAATTTTTTTCCCACACCCTGTAGCCCAGATGGTTTAAACTAAAAATCTGAAAAAATTCTAAGTAATGTACATTGGTGTGAACCGGAATAGTACAACAGGAATTTTTGATCAGATTATGTTTTCGGAAAATAACGCATTTTTTGTGTTTTGAACTAAAATATGTTAACTATAATACGTTGTGTAACATACCACATCGGTGGCTCTCGTGGCGTAGTTGGATTTGTCGTACGCTTAATAATTATAAGTTAACTTGCAAACTAGGGTTCGAATCCTGTTGATTTTATTTTTTGTTTTTTTTTTGCATTTTTATTTTGTTTAAATTATTTTGTTAAAATTCTAGTTATATTTGGTAAATGTTGCATTTAATTTTTAAAAGCGTAAATTTAATAACCAGTGGAAAGTGATGAAATTATAATTTTATTCTATGTTTGACGAAATCAAAGGGCGGGACTTATGATGTAAGCAACCAATGGAAGCCATAGGTGCAATTTTCAAAATCTTAATGAACTTTGCTGTATAAAAAAAAATACTGCATATATTTAGAAACTTAAATAATGGTATGAGCATTCGAATTAAAATTCATAAAAAAATATTTTGACATAAAATTTGTTTTGGCATCCCAAATAATCATCGTTCAGTTACTAAATACCTGCAAAACCCAGAAATGTGTGAAAATTCACACTTCACATCAATTTTTTAGGTTGTATATTTACAATACATTTATAATATTATCATAGTATTGGTTCACACGGATACATTAAAGTCTGTTTACACCACAAAAGTCACCAAAATCATCAGTTTTATTTACAAAATTATAAAATGAAACATATATTAATGATACCTTAAATTTGTATCAGCAACAGGCGTCAAAAACTTTTTAATGGAGCAAACAAAGTAACTTTTTCAAAGTCCCAGTTACCATGGTAACACCAGGGGTAAACAATAAGCATTAATTTGTATTTAAATGTGTTTATAATTTAATTTCCGAAAAGGTAAAGTTGGTGATTTAACTCTCTTTGTTAAGAGGGCGAGAGTAAGTCTATGAGAGAGGTAATTTAATTACAATGAATAGTAGATAAGAAACGTATTTGAAGACTCACTCTAGGGTCTGTGGAATTTCACTGTTCATTATTTGCTATTCACAGTTCGTAAAATGTAACTAATAAATGTAATTAGCAAATTGATTTATTAAATCAAATAAATCATTCTTAAATTAGGTTTTTTTCTAATTTTAATTAAAGATTCTTAGATTTATGGAAGACAGACTTTTTATAATCAGTGGTAAAAAAGTATAATAGATGAGTCTTTTGTAGTATTTCATTCAGGTACAGGATAAAAATGTTTTTTTGTAGTTTTAAAATTAATTTCTCGCTTGAATCTATGTTGCTACAGACTTTTTTTTAACTTTTTACCTTGTAGCTTCATTTGTATCGCTTCATGATTACTTAAAATGTTTGGATCTGTTTTAAAAAAAATAATCGTCCATTACCTTCTAATTTTTCGCAGTACTTTAATGACCGGCTACAATTTTTTTATGGGCTGATAAATATAAAGTATATAAAGAAACCAATCAATATTTAAGGTTTTGTAGGTATGCCCTGCGCGGATACGTTTTTCTGTATCCGCATCCGCATAGACAGGATCCGCATCCGATCCGCATCCGCAGCCTTTGTAAATATGAAATCCGCATCCGATCCGCATCCGCAAAAATATCCGCACAAGATTTGCTGTCTGTTTGGAAATATTTAACATGTTTCACCTTATTTGGCATATCGCTGTTTTAAAACACTACTAAATTTTTTTAAATTTTATCACATTAGTATTACTTGGTCCAGAAATATGTTTTCTATCTAACGTCGTACTGAGATTATATAGATGGAATAATTTCCATCTTTATTTAAAGATGGAAATTACAATTATTCGACCCTTAAACCAAGTTTATATAAAATGTAAAACTTTAAACAGCAATATCTCAGAAACTTAGTTTTTTAAGACATCTCACTATTATTTTAGAGCAGCGATATTTAGAAATAATTAAACAGATTAATTTATCACATTTATGACCAATAAATAACAAAGAAAGTCCTATAAGATCAGCAAATTTAAAAAAATAAGTTCTTAATAATAAAATAATAAAATAAATAAATTAATAATAATAAAACTAAATTCTGAAATTCATCCTATTATTAAAAGATAAAAGTTATATGACGATTTCAAGAATTTTAAGATATTTTTATTTTTTTAAATTTGATATGAGGTTCTATGTTTTTAAATGTGGCAAATTACCATGGTTAAGCTTTACTAATATTTCCAAAAATGCAAAATAAAGCGATACATAATTATTTTTAAATTAGTAAACGCAATAAATCCAAAGAAATTGTTGTATCTGCGACTGTTATATAAACTCTACTATATTTAACTATTAAAGTAAGCGTAAAATAATTCTTTATGGGAAGAGTAAAAAAAGTAAAAATTGCCCTAACATATTATTATTTCACTCTTGTCATAAGCACAATACAAATGCTCTAAACACGTCTTCCGTAGAAAGAAGCGTCCAACCGAAGATTTTATGTTCACGCGGATATTGCGGATATGATATATAATCCGCATCCGTACGATTTAAATGATAATTTATCCGCATCCGCAGAAATATTGCGGATATCCCCGGGTAATCCGCGGATATGCAGGGCTCTAGGTATGACCACCAAAAAACTTTTATAACTCATGTGTCTGTCAGTCTGTCTGTACGATAGAAATTGTAGCAAAACGACTGAACATAGAAAGTTGAAATCTGATATGCTTGTACAACTCTTTGACCCCCATATAAGAAAAATATAGAGAATTCAAAAAACACTTCGTGAGATAAACACATATGTATTTAATGAAAAAATGTATGTTTCTTTAAAAATTTGAGTGGGATATCAAATGAAATCTCTTAATGAGTGGAAAACAAGTAAATTTTTATTATTTAAAAATCGATTTTTTTATGGCATTTTGACAAACAAATTGAAAAAATATTGTCCCCCACCCTTTTTCCCAGAGGGATTGATTTAAAAATCTGAAAAAATCTCAATAATATACATTGATGAGAAGCGGAATAGTTCAACAGGATTTTTTGATCAGATTAGTTTTCGAAAAATATCGAATTTTTTGTGGTAGCAAAAAACTATTATTTTTTAAAAAATTTATTGTGTGGCGTCCAAATAAAGTTCTTAAGACGTAGATTAAGAACCGTAAAGTAGTTTTTTTTAAATTTCTTTATTAAAAAAAAAAAAAAATCAAATTGTACTAAGAAAAATATTGTCTCGCATTCTTTAACTTAATCGAGGTAAGCTAAAAATCTGAAAAAAATCTAAGTACTGTATATTGATCTGAACCGGAAACGTACGAAAAGTATTTTTGATCAGATTGCGTTTTTGAAAAATATTGCAGTTTTATTGTTTTTGACAAAATTTATTATTATTTTTTAATTCATGGCTAAATTATGGCTAGAAATGTTATAATTTTTTTTATATTTACAATTGTGTTTGTCTTTTTTTGAAATTAAAAATATAATACAACATGTTTCATAGCTGAGAATCGAGTTATAAAGCGGTTTAAACTACGTTATGTAATGAGTATCGGTCATGTATGTAAGCTCCGCCTACTATTATATGTCATGATCAACCTATTGTTTGAATTATTTTAGTTTTTTGTTTTTAAGGTATCACATAAAAATATATCATTTATACTAGTGATATACTTATAAATCAAATAAAACATTGTTAATAGTGAGAAATATGTTTCTCAAATTGAAAGCCATTTATCAATATATCTAATTAAAGATTCAGATACGGGGCAAATGCAGAAAAATTCACTGGGACTTTTTAATTTAAATTTTATTGACGAAATTTTCTACATTCAAATTATTTAAAAGCTTTTAGTACGCAAATAAAGATTAAAAATGATAATCAAAAAATTGTTTATTTTGATGTGAATATAGAAAAAAATGTTCTAGACATCCAATATTCCGTTGGTTTTTTACACTTATTAAATACCTGCAAAACCCTGAAATGTGTGAAAATTCACACTTCACATCAATTTTTGTTTTTTAAATACTTTACTTCAGATTGAGATTTTCTTTTAAATTAATTTATAACAAAAAATTGAAGATTTTCTTGTCTTATTCCATTAAATATGTATGTCTGGAAATTACTTTACAAAAAACTAATTTATTTTAAACGTTTGTTTGCAGTCAACAGTGAAAAACAGGATAATAAAGTTTTATTTTCAACGTAACAAGACTTTTTACATTGTCTTTATTAGATATTAAATTATGTTTTCTTTAAAAAAAAACTTTTAATATATTTAAAGGGCACTGACGTTTTATTAAGCTCAGATAGATTAGTGGTAGCCAAATTTCATGATTAACCCAAGCTTGACCAAATGGGGTGTGTCACACCCCAGTATATTAATAGTGGAAAGGTTTTATCTGTTGACAATATTTGTGAATTAGTTAATATTTAACAATAATTTAATTTTTAATCGACAAAAAAATCAAAAACACCATTTACAAAAAAATGTGTGTAAATTATATTTGGCAACAGCGCATTTCGAACGAATTATGCTTGAGAAATGAGAAAGAAATTGTCTCCCCCACCAAAATACATAGACCAATCAGAGAGCTAGCTAAATTAGTATGTGTGAGAGTTGGTGTGAACGAGAGATGCAATGTTGTCAGTCAACACGAGACTTAACTTGAAGTAGGATGCAATTTAGGAAAGAAATTGGCGTGATTTTGACTTTTATTGAAAAAATTATTAAAAAATCATTAAATAATTACTTTTAAAAAAATTTTTTTTTCTGTAATATTGTTCTATAGGCTTGACAGCATCTAACTGTATAAATTTTACCTTATTTTAATTGATATTAAACGAGAAAAGCCTGGGGTATAGTACACCCCACTTGGTTGGATGTGTATATTTTGGTCAACTACGGGTTAAAAAAGGGTCGCATGATTTTGGAAAATTTAGTCTGGAAACTATCCAACTTAATATTGGGCTACAAGAGTTACCAATACATATTACCAATCAATCGGTCAGTGTAAATTTCCCAAGAGATTTATAAATATTCTCTAGACATTTGATTTATGGCAATTTACTACTTTCAGAAGTGTCAGAAGTACTCCCAAAACTCATCTTCTAATCAACAAAATTTATTGAAAAGAAATACAAAAAAAAAACTTCTTTCAAGGTTAGTGAAACCATTTTCAGTAATCTCAAGTATAAAAAAAGTGATTATTATATATGTTAGCATCTAGCCTTCCACGAAGCCCTGTTACGGGACCCTAAAATGTTATCTAGATGCAATCCTAATGATGACGACTCATTAACGATAATGATGACGGCTCATTACACTTATTGGTTTTTATAAAACACACGTAGAATTTGATAGAGAGATCAGATGTTTTCTTACGTTGTAAGAGTGAATACCTAGAATAAAATAGTCTGTGAACAACTTGAGTTTTATTTAAACAATAGATCCCTTATTTGTTTACATATATGAAGTCAAGTTACTATTACGTGTGATTTAAAATCACGTGTAATATATCTCAACCAGTTTAGATGCGCATGGGACTGACAGAAAAGTAGTAGTGGCAACGCATTTAGACTCGTATTTCATGTATTTCTTTTTCTCTCTCTGCGCAGACTCATATCTAGATGCACCACGAGTCACTGGTTGAGGTTTAGGAAACCGACTGACTGTATACTGGGTGTATCTAAAAGGACTTTACAAATTTGAAAGAGCATAAATATTTATTCAGAGCGCATATGAAATGTTTTGAAGTTTCAGAACAGTGGCGACACTTCATTTCTTGCCACCTTCGCCAGTGGCGGACTGGTCCGCCGGGACACCGGGCAATTTCCTAGTAGGCCGGTCCCAATAGGACCGATTCCTGGATCAATGGGTCCGGTCCGTGATCCAATGAGGTCGGCTCAACCCTATGGGACCGATTAATTCCAATTTTCAAGGACCGAAACATTTTGCCAGTCCGCTACTGACCTTCGCACAATTTTCTTTGGCCCACCCCAAAATTTTCTGTGGATCCCCCTACAATGTTTGTCACCTTTGTCTAGGGCAGGAGTGGCCAACCTTTTTGGAAGCAAGGGCGCAATTAAGAATTTTCAGAGACGTTGCGGGCGCAATGATATGTGTTCATGACATCATATATGTTTTGTTTTTTATTGTTCATTTCGTGATTTTAATTTCTTAAAAAAAAATGTTTGTAAATTTTTGTCATTTTTAGGGTTTTGTAGGTATGACCAAAATACCCTTATACCGTCATTTTGTCGTCTGTCTGTCTGTTGGGTAAAAATTGTAGCCAAACGGCTAAACCTAGAGAGTTGAAATTTGGCATGCTTGTACAACTTTTTGACCCACACATAGGAAAAATACTAAAACATCTAAAAAAAATATCCCCCTAAAAATATAAACAAATATGTGCTTATCGAAAAAAAAATATATTTTTTTAAATTCTGAGTAGGGTATCAAATGAAAGCCCTTGGTACGTGGATTAACGATCAAAATTTTATTTTTTCAAAATAAATTATTTTGACGCGATTTTTGCCAAAATTGTGCAAAAAATTTTTTGTCCCACACCCTGTAGCCCAGATGGTTTAAACTAAAAATCTGAAAAAATTCGAAGTAATGTACATTGGTGTGAACCGGAATAGTACAACAGGAATTTTTGATCAGATTATGTTTTCGGAAAATAATGCATTTTTTGTGTTTTTAACCAAAATATGTTAAATGTTTAATTCGCTATGTAACCCAGTAGATAAGCCAGTGCTCATAGCGATGTGCGTTTAGTCATTGGTTTTCTAATTTGCTAGACAGGTAACTTGCGAACTAGAGTTCGAATCGTGTCAGTTTTAAATTTTTTGTTTTTTTTTTTTGCAGTTTTCTTTTGTTTAAATTATTTTGTCAAAATTCTAATTATATTTTGGTAAACGTTGCATTTAATTTTTAAAAGCGTAAATTTAATAATCAGTGGGAAGTGTTGAAATTATAATTTAATGCTATGTTTGATGTATACGAAATCAGAGGGCGGGGCTAATGATATAAGCAACCAATAGAAGCCATAGGCGCAATTTCCAAAATCTTAATGAACCTTGGTATGTAAAAAAAATACTGCACATACATATTTAGAAACTTAAATAATGGTATTAGGCATTCGAATTAAAATTCATACAAAAATATTTTGACATAAAATTTGTTTTGGCATCCCAAATAATCATCATTTAGTTACTAAATACCTGCAAAACCCTGAAATGTGTGAAAATTCACACTTCACATAAATTTTTAATTTTAAATCTTTTTATTTGATTTTACTTATAGATTAAAATCCCATTCTTTTTTGAAAAAAATGCTCTTCTTCATTTTTAACACAACATAATACTACAAAATAATAATAATAATTTGTAATAATAATTTTATTGAACGACATATATTACATATAATTACATAATATATGATAAATTATTATTCGTTAATGAGAATGTTGAGACTGTTTCTTGACATAAGTTTTCAAAATCAGGACAGTAATTTGATACTGGTACTCTTAAACTGTCATTCAATGATCAGTTTTAATAAAATGAAACATAAAAAATGGCGCTAAAATTCGATAGAATTCGCTAAAATAATATTTTTTGTAGTGGAACTACTTATATTTTATTATACCTATAGGGAGGTATTTAATATGGCATAATAAAAAACTTGAAAATTACAATTAATAAATAAGTATTTAACCCAAGATAATTTTGCTTAAAAGTTGGAGAATGAAATTGATTGAAAATAAAATTTTAAAAAATATTTTAATTTACCGGGAATCGTATCGCGGGCGCATAACAAATCACCCGAGGGCGCAGTTGCGGCCGCGGGCGCGGGGTTGGCCACCCCTGGTCTAGGGAATCAAAGTAATAAAAAAAACTTATGTATAGTTTCCATGGGCCCCTGAATGACTTGCCCAAACTGTTGCAGAATGTAGCAAAACAAGTTTGATACAAATTGAATGCACATAAGAGTCCGTATTGTGATAATTCGCTCACAATATTTCTATTGTGAGCGCTTACTACCCCAGCATGCGTTCTAGCGCAGTTGAGATAAATATAGTTACTTTCACAGGCGCAGAGTGTGCTCGTTATGTGTTTTGGTTTAAAGAAACGAAAAGTATAACAAACGAAAGCAATTGTTGGTAATCCTAGGCCCAAATATAGCATAGGCTGCAGCTAATGCTGTAATTACAATTACAAAATCACCTTAATGACAAAGTATTACAGATACATGAGAGTACTTAAAAACATTTTTCTTTGTGTTCGTGTGCTCGTAGAACCGTTCCAAATATTTGCAGGGCAGTGGGGGACTGGTCCGCCGGGACACCGGGCAATTTCGCTATGGGCCGGTCACCATAGGACCGATTCTTGTATCAGTGGAGCCGGTCCTTAAACCAATGAGGCTGGCTCTTGGCCCTATGAGGCCGATTTATTCCAATTTTCCAGGGCCGGAAATTTTTGCTAGTCTGCTATTACTGCAGGGTATGAACGATAAAATTCACATATCCGCGGATACAGCTACGGATTACTTTATAGAATATCCACGGATACGGATAAAAATGTTCTGTTAACCTTTATTAATTAAATTTGCTTTAAAATTATAGTTAAGTGAAATTTTTCATAATACGGTTAATTTTGTAAGTTGTTACAGTGGTGACCGCTACAGTGTTTTAGTGTAGTGCTTCTTAAACTTTTTGATGTCGCGGCTCCCCTGAATCGCAAATCGATAACCCACGGCCTCCCTAAATTTATTTTTTGGAACCCATGTTGGTTAAAAAAATATATTTTTTTCTTGTTTCATTTATATTACCTATATTTTTTACGCTCAGATCATTCAACAATCTATGTACACTAAAGAATAAAATTTTTGTAACATTAAAGTTAAAGCTACTTAATAATAAAACAATTAACAAGTGTTACATTCGCGGCTTTTCGCGGCCCCCTTGTGCAAAGGCCACGGCAGCGGCCCACCACTTTAAGAAGCCCTGATTTAGTGTATTCATCACAGTATATCCTCTAAATAAATATTTATTCTTTCTCTTTCTCTCTCCGAAAGTCCCTTTAGATTTCCTCGTACACTCACACCCTGTTATCAAAATCACCTGCCATGAACTCACAAATAATGGGTGTTTTTTTTAGAGGTATAGAACTTTAAATTGCAATAAAACAACGATGGATTATTCGATTGACATGATTTTTTTTTTATTCGAAAGATAATCTTGTGGCATTACATTTTAAATATGATTTCTGGCATATGACCGCCACGGCTGGCTCGGATGTAGTCCAATCTGGACGTCCAATTTTCGATGACTTTTTCCAACATTTGTGGCCGTATATCGGCAATAACACGGCGAATGTTGTCTTCCAAATGGTCAAGCGTTTGTGGCTTATCCGCATAGACCAATGACTTTACATAGCCCCACAGAAAGTAGTCCAGCGGTGTTAAATCACAAGATCTTGGAGGCCAATTCACAGGTCCAAAACGTGAAATTAGGCGGTCACCAAACGTGTCTTTCAATAAATCGATTGTGGCACGAGCTGTGTGCCATGTTGCGCCGTCTTGTTGGTATGATTTAATGTAATGCCACAAGATTATCTTTCGAATAAAAAAAAATTCATGTCAATCGAATAATCCATCGTTGTTTTATTGCAATTTAAAGTTCTATACCTCTAAAAAAAACACCCGTTATATGCTAAAACAAAATGTTACTAAACATTACAAAACACTGTAAAATAAATGTTACAAAATAAAGCTGCAAACCAACCAAACAAGTAAAGCAACATTGAAAATGGTTGTAATGTGGTCAGCACTCACCACTCCTCCGGCATGGTTCTCGCGACCCCGCCAGTCCACGAATCGGCTGAGCATATCCGAGGGCGTGGGGGCGGGTGAGGCGGCCATGTCGAGCGCGAGCGGCAGGTGCCGCCACTGGTCTGACCTCCTCCGATAAGACCGCGTCTTCATACGGTTCCTTCTAGACATCCGTCCTGCGTCTACATAACATTTCTACAATCAATTACTAACAACAAACTTTATTAATATTATAAAATTCCACTGCCAAGTTGAAAATTGTTGAAACACAAAAGAAATATCTAAATCCCTAAAAAAAAAAAAAAATACTTCGAGAAAGATTTTCTTGTAACCACTTTCCATAATTAAATAATTAATTATGACAAACACCAGTTTTGGTTCCAAATTAAAAAACTACTCTTAGATTAGTTTTACAGGATTCGTTTAGGGGGGGGGTTAGGGTCTGATAACCACATTTTAAGCATATTTTTGTGAATATTTTTCAAATCTATGTTTAAATTTATTCATTTTCAAACTAAGTACATATATAAAGTATGTTTTGAAGAAGATACAAAAAAATTTTGAAGGCAAAATATGGCGAAATGAGCCAGCTGTGGCAAATCTTCTCAGACTCCGGGAAAAAAAAAAATTGCGGTGACCAGCATAACTCGTCAATGGATCATCTGAAATCAAAAATCCAAAAAGATTTTGTTAGTTTATGAGTTTGCCGAGGTAATGACGTTGAGTTTTTATTTTTAAAATGATTTTTCAGTTTTTAGCGTTACTTAGAAAACAAACAAAAAAAAAATCCCCTAAAAAAAACCTAAAAATGAGTATATTTGTGATTGTTAAATAAAAAAAAAAAAAAACATGAAAAAAAAATATATCTCAACGTCGTTACCTCAGCAAACTCATAAACTAACAAAATCTTTTTGGATTTTTGATTTCAGATGATCTAGTGACGAGTTATGCTGGTCACCGCAAAATCTATTTTTTTTTCCCGGAGTCTAAGAAGATTTGCCACAGCTGGATCATTTCGCCATATTTTGCCTTCAATTTTTTGTATCTTCTTCAAAACATACTTTATATATGTACTTAGTTTGAAAATGAATAAATTTAACCATAGATTTGAAAAAAATTCACAAAAATATGCTTAAAATGTGGTTATAAGACCCCCCCCCCCCTTATACATCGCGATACACGTCTGCGATTTATGGAGCCAAGAATAAAAGACAATATCCTATCCGTTTGTGATGTTCAAGAATATTGTTTTGTCTGAACCGATTATCAACCGATCTTCAAACCGTCAACATCAAATATACGAAATCGCTAAAATACTAACACTGATCTTTTACTTAAATTCCTCCAACCACAACATTTCACAGGGTTTATAAGAGAGACTCGGGAGGAAAGTGCTAAACTTCGGCCGTAAAGGAGAAGGTGGTATTGTAGAACGTGCATTTGATATGAAACCCCTTAAGATCTCGAGAATGATAGAGCGCATTCTACGGGAAACAGTCGGAAGTAAACCACCGGATTGTCTAACTAACTTATACAGCGTTATTTGCGTCATTCGTGTGCTCTTAGTGTTTATATAAATATATTTGTGATTTAACAGTTTTGAAACTTTTGTCAGAGTAGGCAAATTTCAATTATTAATTATATTTATATTTTCACAGTTCTCAAGAACCTTAAAGCTGCGTTCAGAATTCTTAAATAAGTCGACTATACGCTATGACTTGTGCACTGTTGATTGTCACTACCAAGTTTGTCATATGGTTACTCGAGCGACCGTTCAGAGTTCTAAATTTAATGCATCATGCTTTGTCGATTGTAGTTAGTGCGTTGTTTTAATGAGACAGACATATAAACACACATTAGCTATCCCACTTCACATAACCTAAAAAATACTGTCGCATATTTCAACCAATTTCGGAAATCGTTAAACGAAAAAAAATTGCTGTAGTTGCAGTTATACTTTTGTTATTAAATTTTAGTAAGAAATCACGATTTCGCTGATGGCGGATTCGTAAAAAGTCACAAATGCTTTAATTTCATCGTAGCTGGTTTGAAAAAACATAGATATCACAACAATCGTTTCGCATTAATATTCAGAGCTGTAAACGTTTTCGTTAAACGTTAAAACTATTTACTAATTATATCCACAAAGCATAGTCTATAGTCGACTAATTTAAGAGCTGTGAATGCAGCTTTGAATTTGATCAAAACTTATCAATTTCTGCTCTTCAGCAAACTTAGAAGAACTTACAAATTATCTAGTAATGCTATTATAATCTAAATGAGCATCTTCTACGAAATTAAAAAAATATATATTTAAGATATTCAATATGACAATAAGGCCCAGTTGCACAGTAACCGCTTAAGTTTTTATTTAGGTTTAAGTTTTAGTTTATAGTTTAGTTGTTGCACAGTTTCAGTTTTTGGTTTAAACTTAAGCTTAAACAGGAAAATACTTAAGCGGTAGATTTGTTTGGATTAAGCGAAAATAAACTGTCAAATAGAACAGGTTATGTGTCATATTAAAATTGATCAGATTAATTTAATTGAATGAAAATGTTATATATTAATATATTTCGCCGCATACCCGTCTATAGGCACCGGTATGATTATATTAATCAATGGGATGATGAAAAATTTTACAATAGATTTCGAGTAAATAGTAATATTAAGTAAATAAAGTTGTAATTCAATATTATATCATATTAAACATTTAATTAACCATCCTACTAATAGGTAAGTTAGTGCCTTGGTACACAAATACCTAATATTTTATGAAATAATATTTACAGGAACCACGCATTCACTTCAATACAAATCCTACGATATTATATTATTGGAAGTATGTTAATGGTAAGGGAGTTTACTGGTTGCCATAAATCTACAGCTTCAAAAGATATAGGAAAAATATCGAGAAATATCGCAATTTGTACCTTGCGTCATCAATATATTAAAATGCCTAATATTCAAATGGAACAGTGTAATGTACGCCAAGACTTTTGCTATATCGCACGGTTTTCTCGAGTTCTGGGAGCAATTGATTGACAAATCTTAATCCAGATCTAGAAACAGATGTTAATTTTGTAAACAATATACCTAACACAGTAATAAATCAAAAAAGAAAATATAATGACAACATTCGAGTTAGGAACAATAATAAATTTTATTTTTCTAATTTATAATGTATAAATAATAAAATTGTTTATAAATGTAAATATCTTGTCTATGATTTGCCCGTAATTTAAAATTTATTAATTCTAACTCTTTCTCTGATTGAACCACCTCCAGTCACTTTCAGTGAATACATATTGTCGGCATTTTTTTTTTCTTGTACATGTTTTAGTTTTCTTTTATATACATATTTATAATTCTGCTTCTCTGTAAGAGTGACCGATTACATGGTTAAATTCATCATGTATGTTCGTCCAAGGAGATTTTTTTTCTTGCACAACATTTAATTTAATTTTTTTACACACAATAATATATTGTATTTATATTTTTTAAATAAATTTTATAGAAGACCAACTCATCTAATAAGTTCGTCGTACATTTATTTTTACGTTTCGTTTACCGTATTTTCCATTGCTGGTAAAATTTGCATTATTTGTATAGTAAACTACTTGACAAATGACATTGACAAATAACATTGACAGTTATGTTTATAGTGAATTTCAAAATTTCCCCGCCAAATATTCATTTTCCATGTTACCAACTTTGTGAATTTATCACATCAGTTGGCTTAGCTAAGTATTTTTATATTTTTGACTGTGCAACAACTGGCGCTTAAGTATTTGGTTTAAGCTGAAGCTTAAGGTTTAGCTAAACTCATACTTAAGTGGTAACTGTGCAACTGGGCCTAAGTATTTATGTATTAATTTTTTTTTTTTTTTTAATTTTTTTGTATTTATTTTAATTTTAATGACTTTTATCTGTAGACTGTAATAATAATTTATTTTCTATATTGATTGTATTTTAAAAACTAACTTGTCCAATATTATGTACATGGTCTACTGGACCAATAAAATTATTATTATTATTATTATTATTATTAGTCTGCAAACTTTAAATAATTTAGTAAACAGCAAATATTTCAAAAATATAATTTTTCACAAAAAAATTATTGAATTCTAAACAATGAGTAGGAAATTTTATTGATAAAATGAAAATCAAATTCCGTCTATGTTTGAAAATCCATTTTAATAGTAACTTCAATTTTATCCAAGGTTGAAATATAAAATTTTTAATGAAACAAATCTCTAGTGGCATGTAGCAATACAACACACCAGTAACAATCTAACAAAATATATATGTCATTTGCAACTCACACAAACTAATTCATAGAAAAAAAGAAATGTTTGGCATGTTCGTGTGTTATCTGAAAAAAGTGTTAGCAAATTCTTTTTAATTCAATATTAAACGATCAATGTTTTTAAATAATTCATACATTTCATGTTACAGCATATTTTCACAGGTTTGAAACACTGTTTATTTTAGAATAATAGTATTCAGTTGCATGTAAAAATTTAGAAAGAATGAATAGCTGAATACTAATAGAAATGTAATGTTACATTATATACTGACACGTAACTATAAATAATCCGTAAATATCTCGTACTACTGATTCACGGTAAGTTCATCGAAAATCAATTCATCGAAAATCAATTAATCGAAAATCAATTAATCGAAAATCAATTAATCGAAAATCAATTAATCGAAAATCAATTAATCGAAAATCAATTAATCGAAAATCAATTCATCGAAAATCAATTCATCGAATGATCAATTCATCGAATGATCAATTCATCGAAAAAAAAATATTTTGTAAATATTTGAGAGGAATGCCGAGGGGATCGGAAAGTCAAAAAAGCAGTGGTCAACAAAAGTTGACAGACTACACTTATTAAATAACTATCATACTTGGTCTATTAAAAATATGTAAATTTTCCATTCAGAAAATACGCCATGTAAAAGATACCTGTTGGATTATTTTGAAATCGAACAGGGCTCCTTAGATCAGAAAAACCCAGTTAATGGGATCATAAATGTACTTAATACACCCATTCTTAAAGGATTCTAAAAATGGTATTTCCCCATTTGTTAAGTCTTAAAGGGTTTTGTGTTATGTACATAGTTTTACTATTCATATCTACTATACCACACATGATTTGTTCAATGTACGGTGATTCTAAACAGGTGGCATTGTTATGTTAGTGTGAGTTTGTTTTGTCATTAAACTAGATGATGGGTAGCTCGCTTCGCTCGGCTTCTTCTAACCAAACCCTTACTAACCTAACCTAACCTAAGATAGTGTTTTGACATTAAACTAGAAGATGAGTAGCTCGCTTCGCTCGGCTTCTTCTAACAAAACCCTTACTAAACTAACCCAAAATAGTGCTTTGTCCTTAAACTAGAAGATGGGTAATTCGCTCCGCTCGGTTTTAGACTTTTACTAACTAAATCTAACCTAATTACCTTGTTTTTAGGCGCATAGTACTTTATTTTCCCCCATATTAGCCCAATTAAAATGCGTATCAAGGTGTATGAATTTATAAAAATTATTTGCGTGCAATTGCCCATAACCTGTCTTATTAAACCTTAAAAACAAAACATTTATTTTTTTTATTATATAAGTTTTCTTATTATATTTCTTTATTTATATTCAAACACTATGTCACTTTATTTACCTTTTTTTAAACCATATAAAAAAATTTACGCAATTATTTTTTAGTCTGTCAACTTTTATTGACCACCGCTCTTTTGACTTTCCGATCCCCTCGGCATTCCTCTCAAATATTTACAAAATATATTTTTTTCGAAGATTTGATCATTCGATGAATTGATCATTCGATGAATTGATTTTCGATGAATTGATTTTCGATGAACTGATTTTCGATGAATTGATTTTCGATGAATTGATTTTCGATGAATTGATATTCGATGAATTGATTTTCGATGAACTCGTCGGTTACCCGTACTACTACGTAAGCAGACAGTTTTTAAAGAAATTTATTGAATAAAATTTTAATAATGAGTATTATTAAATATAATGAATTGGACAATTTAAATACAAAATTGTAATACTATTACAGCATTCAAAAGAAATTTAAAATAAGTATATATTTAGATCTATTTTTAAGGTTTTGCAAATATGGCCAAAAATTCCTTATAACGTTACTCATGTGTCTCTCTGTTCGGTAGAAACTGTAGCCAAACGGCTGAACATAGAAAGTTGAAATTTGGCATGGTTGTACAACAATTTGATCCATATACAGGAAACATATAGACAGTTCAAAAAACACATCGAGGGAAAAATATGTATTATTATGGGGTTATCTATTGAAGCGTAGTGTTTTGAAATCCCGAGTTATGCTAATTTGATGTTTGCGTGGTGTAGCAGAAAGGCCCTAAAACCCCACCTTCCACTTATAGCGGCGCGCGAACTCAAGGTTATTACCACGTCTTTGTTCCCTCAGCTATCGAATGACTCTAAGTTGGTTTGGTTCGCGTTAATAATATAGAAATTATTATACCCAAGTCGATGCCAATTTTTTCGTAACACTCAATTTTCCGTACTGGCGTAGTACTAATCTGATTTTAAAGACGTATTCACAAGAGATAGGAATTTCAGCTCAGTTTACGGAACCGGATCAGTGGAGGTCGTTCAGTTTGCTGAGCCGGCTCATTGACCCGGCTAAGCAAACGTGTCCCTGAGAAACAGGTCGGTCAGTTGTCAGTTCTCCCACCGTTCAACACGGTTGTTGGTTTGCAACATGTAGATAGAACGTCGCTCAGCCGGCTCTTGCATTATATGAACAGACATCGGAATTGTTTGGTCGAGTGGAATAAATGCGATAAACTGTCTGAGTATTTGCCGCTTTATTACCTTTATTCTTGTATACTTTTAGTATGAATTTAAGACGTAAATTATGACTTATTGACAAATTCTTCTCTCTCTCTATCTCTCTCTGTCTTCCTCATTATCTTGTTATAAAGAAATAACTAAGTTAAAAAAAAATCTATAGAAGTGAATTATCTAACATTATTGCCGGGTTAATAGTAAACAAACAATTCACTTTATGTAGCTACTGTATTTTAAACCAGATGTGTTAAGTTTATGGCAATGTTTATTGCCCTTATAAATCGGACATCTGGGATTTGGGCAATATTTTTATATAGTATGGTTGTAAAAAATTACAGACTGAGCCTATTAGTTTCAAATAGACTGCCATACAAATTCACAAAATACACTTTATGATAATACATTACAAGCCGAATTCTGGCGAAGTTCAATATGACATCGATCCAGATCCGGATCACTTCGGTCACTGCTCACAATCGCCCGATCAATCGTACCCTTGAAACTATGCAATGAGCCGTGAGCCGGCTCATTTCAATTTGGTGAACCGTGTCACTTCGGTCAGTGTACTGAGCCGGGTCGTTTATGAACGACCCATCTCTAGTATTCACGTCCAAATTTATATACAAGTCGAGCAACAAAGGGTTAAAAATAAACATAAAACGCTGTAAAACTAATGGCGATATTTGTAGCACAACTGATTCATTTTAATAGAACTGTAAACATCCAAGGTCAAACGATGATACATGTACAAGATAGGATATGTTTCGAACATGGAAGTTTATAGCTCTCATAAAATGAACAAATTGATTTTTTTTTAAATCAAAAGTTACTGATTTAATTAAAAACTGGTTGAAATAAAACATATATTAATTATTACAGGCTATTCATTATATTTTATTGCCTATATAATCACACTAAAATAATTACAATTTTAAGAATTTTACAAAATATGTTCATGTGTTACTTAAAGATCAGTTCAAAATTATAAGTCCAGAAATCTTAACCTATACATGTAACTTGTTGTTATATAAATAAATGCGAATTCATTTATATCTTGTATAAAATGTTATAACAGTCTGTAACTGATAACAGCCTGGTAAGGCTTGTGAACCTGAGGTAAGTTCGGTCTATTGTACAATATTGCAATAAGTGGATGTATAAAATAAATTCTTATCAGTCTGTAACAAATATCTAAAAAACGTTATATATATTCATCTGTAACAAAGTATGCTATAGTACGGACGTGTTTAAACTGTTATGTGATTGCCACAATTAAAAGAGTGGAAAAATGTATTCAAATTCATAATTAAATTATTATTAATCATAGTAGTTTCATAAAGCAGTTGTGTAACCCCTATTGTACTCTCACTGTATTAGGCAAGGGCTTCTCAAGGAGTTTATTGGGAGATAATAAGTCTCGCATGATCTTGTCACGTATGACGTGACGTCAGCGTAGAGCATCTCGCCATTTTAGTGTACCCATAGCATTTAGTTTACGCTGTATTTTGTATGCTGAAATTTGAGTATTTTTTCGTGTTATAAATGCTTGTTTTACAAATTGTTCATATGAACAGTTGTGTAAAATATTAGTTCAGTGCATTCTTATCAAATAAGTGAAGGGACTCGTAATTTTCTAACAATAGTAAAAATAGAGTTGATGCAAATTTTATTTATGTTTTGAGACCTATCTCAAAACATAAACAAAACATAAATAAAGTCCTAACTCTAAATATTTAGTTTATTTATTAATCAGTGTAAGAGGTAAGAGCTAGGACACCAACTTTGACAAATAAGTGTTTATAGTGCAAAGAGAAAGGGATACATTCTTAGTGGCATAAAACACTATAAATCATGCGACATGTACATTGTACATTGCGATAATTATTTCTTGAACGTTATGCAATACTTGACAGAAAAATTTAGTTATTAAACTTATTTCCAAGGACATGTACACATAGGCGTACATTCTATTTTTGTTACCTTATACGAATTGATTATTAAATGAACACTATTTTTCCTCTACACGCCAAATAATTATCCACGTCACATTTCGTATCAATCAAATTAATTGGATAACTTGAACTCATTAAAAATTATTTTCTCCAGTTCTTATTAATTACTAAACTCTTTTTTACACGGTCTTTTATACATCGTTTGTTTTCTATTATTATTTTTTTAAAATGTTTTTTAAATGTATTTTTCACATATTTTCGTTTGAACGTATATTCCATGTAAAAAAAGTGTTCGGTATACCTGAATTTTCCAAATTTCTGAGCTGACTTACACAATATCGAAAGGTGACAATTCTGAAGTGTTGTCATTAAAGAATGAACTTGTGTCGTAGTACTCTGTCGGCAACCATAACGACACAAGATCTTTTTTAATAGTACTAAGCATTTTTGTTTAATAATACTTTGCAACTTTTTCCACTCATTTAATTATGGTATACTGTAAGCACCAAGGCAAATTATTAAGAATAAGTTAGGAGAGCCATACATTATTTTTCTGACATATGAAATAAAATTACGTCAAAATTGAATATTAAGAAGTTTGAGATAAAATTAAATGTACATTTCGGCTACAGATGTAGTCATTTTAAGTAGATGAAAATATTTTAGCGAAGTTTCGAATGGTTTATTAATTTTACCTCTTCTTAAAAGTTCACGTTAACTGAACAATCATTAATCACAAGTTTATTAGTTTAAAAGTACAGGTAAAACTCGATATACGCCGATTCACTTAAACCCATGCGCAGAATTCCGTACGTCTGGGATTCCCCGATTCGATCAGGAAAGTACCGCGACAACTTGGCGGCGCTCCAGTATCATCGTGTATAAATATCCTTCTACACGTCTGGCGTATATCTAGTTTAGTTATCCGTAATTAAATTAGTTTATTTGTTTCTATAAAATAGGTGTTTTTTGCATACTCATATACAAAAGGGTACAGTAAAACAAATCTCCCTTGAGAAGAAGATGGAAGTTATTAGACGAATGGAAAGTTGGGGGAAACGTCCCGATGTCTGCAGGATAATGAATTTGCCACCTTCAACTGTTACTACCATTATGAAAAATGCAGATAAAATCAAATAACCTGCTAAACAAATTACAGAAGTAAACGCTAAGTGAGTCAACGAGTACTAAGTCAAATAAAATAACGTTATAGATAATCTTTATGCCTATTGTTTATTTACTTGGAACCTAACCCTATACCCTCATTATAAGTTAGGTTCATTTTACGCCAGTTCGGTTTACCACGGTTCTCCTAGGAACGAAACTGGCGTATATAGAGTTTTACCTGTGTATAGTATTTTTGACAAAATTAAAATAAGTTCAGCCTTCGCCTACTGTACCCTTTAATTGTAATGTAACGAGTTAATAAACAAGAATTTATTGTGTTCTATCTCTGTTATTCTCATTAATTATTTGGATGAGTAAATAATAATCTCTCACATATTATGCTTTTGCTCCTCTTCTATCCATTTACGATGTTAGCCATAAAAAATTACTAGACATGTACTATACTAGCGTCGGCGAATCAGTGCAGTTACGTTACACGACGTAACAAACAATTGCATTATTCCAAACAATACAAGTCTTTTGTTACGTATTGTGACGTAACTGCATTGATTCGCCGACGCTAGTATACTAAACTATTTGCATAGCAGATTACATCAATTATAAAATATGATTCATGTGACATTCTATTAGTAAAATTCATTTGACAACACTGGTAATATATTTAGCTGATGTAAAAAATTTATTATTTTTCGATGTCAAATTTTGGCAACCTAACAAAAAAAAAATCAAAGCCTACCCAGATGAGGAAACATCGTGAATGGATTATATCTTACTATTCATTTCGTCAAATTGCCACTATTTCTAGATATGTAAGGTAAGCCAGGGTATAACCGGCTCCCGGGGTATAATGGGCTCCCCTCTTTTTGGCTGTTAAAGCATGCCGCCATATTTTTCACACATATCCAGATGTTGATTGCTCTAGTGCAGTGTTTCTCAACTGAAAACGTACCGCGAACCAGTAAAATATTTAATTTTCTACCGCGGACCAGTCTAATATTTAATTTTTTACCGCGGACCCTTAAAAATAAATGTACTACTAAACAAATTGTATATATAAACTCTACATATATTTTAGTAATACAAATTAACTGAAAACTGAACAAAATGCACAGATAATGAACAAAATATCATAAAAACATTAACAAAAAATCTCAAAAATATTATAATTTATAAGCCTTTCGCGGACCACCAAAATTTTGCTACGGACCATCGGTTGAGAAACACTGCTCTAGTGCAGAGCATTTGGAAAGTGGGCGCATCGTTCTTGCGCTGGAGAAGATGATAACGATGAGGAATGCACTCACATGTGTTCATTCTGCGCCAGATTTTAGATGATTGCCCATTATACCCCGCCCGTGCTCATTCTGCCCCGACATCGGGGTAAAATGAGCACAAGGAAGATTTTTTTATATCGTCATAACTTTTATTTTTGTATTTTTTTACTGTCTGTAATAATTAAACAATAAATCATCTTACGAATAAAAGTATTTCGAAATTTTTACGATATTCCTTAAGATTTTATTAAGATAATCCTTAAGGTGCCCGTTATGCCCCGGCTTCCCCTACGATTGTATGGTTTATATATCCTTACAATTTAAACTACATTTAGGGTTAAACCCTAATAACTAAAATTTATTGAGTCAGAAAAGTAATATAAGGCAATCCAGTATTCTTAAGTTTACATTTAATTTTCCAAATTTAAAATTTAGGACATGATGAACCGAAATATATGTTTTTCTTAGTATGTAAACTAGAGCTATTGTATATTAAAATACTGTTGTGAAATGTTTTTAAAGATATTTAAAATAAAGTCTTGTTTAAAAAACAGCCAAATATTACATAATTTACTCCCGAATAGTTCAAAATTTTAAAATATTTTAAAAATTTTAATACTATTTTTTTGAGAAATCCTTAAAACAACTATATCTAGAGCTATTTCAAAAAAGCCTACCGAAAATTCACAATATTATATCCACAATGTACAATTTTCAAGTGTAAAAATTAAAAATAAATTAAATTTAAAGCTAATTTTGAATATCACAAATAATTTTTACTCCTAAAAAATAGACTAGTAAATGTTAAGTCTATAAGCTGCATAAAGAAACAAATTTTTCTTTACACACAAATTATTTTTCATTAAAATAACTAGGAAGTCTTAAATTATTATTATTATAAAAATAATTTAAAAATGGCGCATCATAGTATCACTTAAAAGTGAAAATATATTTTGAGATCTGAATATTAAACCTATGCTTAATTTTTGGACACTACATGTAATTTTGAATGCCACATAGTATTTATATAAATATGTTTTTGTTAATACGCTTAGAAGTTAATTTATACAGTAGTACAAAACCATTAGTTTTCAAATGGCGGTTTTAGATTTGAATTTTAAACATTAGAACAATGTTAGGTATTTATTAATAAAAATTAAAAATTGTTAAAATCAAATAATTTGAAAAATTCCTCGCCAAAAATACAAAAACTTGTTTCACAATAAGTGACTTTTCTTTTCTGATTGCAAAAATGATGAAAATGTCCCTTAAAAATGGGGGTCTATGATCTTAAAGCTGCATACAGAGCTACAAATTAATGCACTGTACGTTGTGAGTTATTCACAGTAGATTGTCACTAATCAGTTAGTCATATGGTAACTCAAGCGACCGTTTACATCTCTAAATTGGGTGTACTCCGAGCGACAAATCGAACAAGTTTGAGTGTACAGAACGTGCTCGGAGCACTCGGAGAGTCAAATCGAATGGACCCATTATCTATCTCACTTTACATAACCTAAAACATGCTGTTGCACATATTTCAATAAAAATCGGAAATCGCGAATTTCTGTAGTTGCGACTACAACTTTGTTATTAAAATATAGTAAAAAATCACGAACTCGCTGGCGGACTCGCAAAAAGTCACATAAATGCATTTACTTCTTCGTAGTTGGTTTGAAAAAACATAGATGTCACAACATTCGTCAGGCATTAATTTTCATAGCTGTGAACGCTGATATTTATATAATATTAGCGCTGATATATATTAAAGGTTAAAACAGTCTATTTAATTTTTCCACAACTCACAGCGTACAGTCTATTAATTTTGAAGCTGTGAATGCAGCTTCACACAGTCATATTTTGTTGATATTTGTTTATATTTTCTAATTTAGAGGTTACGATTTTTATATAGTCTGAGACATACTTTTATAAGAATTGCAAAGCCAATTGGTTTTTTTTCTTTTTGTTTTTAATAAATTCATGTTATGATCGTAATGTTTTAAGGCCGTGTGACATTCTACTTTCCATTACAATTTCAACTTATGACGTAATTCAAACTTATTACCCTATACTTTGAAGTATCAACTGCAGAGAGAGATATTATAACACCTTGTTTTTATTTATTTCTCACTACCAACTTAATAGAAAAAAGTTTGGTTACAGTAACCAATTTATAAATATCGTTTAATTATACTAACTTGTAATTAATTATGTGTCAGTATAGTTTTTATTTACAAGATCAGATCTCTCAAGAAAAATGTCCGAAAAGTAAAACAATACAATTTAAAAAAAAAACACAGCTGCAGTATATGTCAAATAAAGTTTAACTAGTGATAGTTTAAGTTGTGTTGGTTGTTGGAAAGCTTTTGAAAGCTTAATACCCTTTTCACACTGGAACTTTACGATATACAAACTTAAATTCCACTAATATTAAAGATTAGTATACACACTAGATGTTTAAATCGATGGTACTGCCATCTGAAATAATAACTTAATTCTTAAGTTGGCGTTACGAAGTTACTAATATTCAACTGTCTGCGCAGACACACATTTTGAATTATCTTTAAACACATGGATATTTGATTCCATTCTACAATAAAGAATATTATACCTGTATTAACATATAAGTCGAATCACGTTTAACTTAATTATTGTATAGTCCGTTCAAAGGCGAGTATGCAGTACAGGACATATGGAGTAGTTCTTTTTAATACTCTCTAATGGGTTTACACAATGACGCTATCCTTTTCTTGCTTGTCGACGTTGCCAGCTCTAAAACGCGCTGATCTGTGAAAACCCTTAATCTACAAATGGCCATTTGCTTTTGTTGAGTGTTATTTTTAGTTTTATAAGAGTTGATTTTTTTAAATGATACGAGTTTTTCATATTACTATAAATGACACATTTGACACTTTTACAACATTTGCCAACACCGCTCCCATTTGCTATAAGAACAATACTGCATTCTCACCTTTGAACGGACTATAGCTCTGTATTGTATTAAACACATTATTAAAATAACTATAGTCCGTTATGGAATAGTTCTTTTTCATTCTCTCCAATAGGGTTACCATACATCCTGTTTTCCATGGACATGTCCTCTTTTTGAGGCCTTCAATTTCCTCTGGCTGGGATTTTTAAATATGTCAGGTAATTTTTATACCTACTTATGACATATTTAGAGGTATAAAAAGGTAATAAAATATTATTAAGATAGATACAATCTTCAGAAAAATATAAATGGACACAAGAAGATAAATGGTATAATTAAATAAACACTAATCATTTTAGGTTTCATCTTTTCAAGTGACCAGGATATGGTAACTCTATCTCTAATGGGTTCTCGCAATAACAGTATCCTGTTCTTCTCTGGCGTGGTTGCCAGCTGTAAAACGCGCTGATCGTTGAACTATCGGTAGAAATGGTTATTCATTTTTCCCTGCTACTTTCTCCATTTAATTTGAATAAATTATCAACAATATAATATAAAATTACCCATAATATTTTGGGTTCAATGATATATTTGACACTTTTACAACATTTGGCAAGACCGCTCCCATTTCCCATAAGAGCAATATTGCATTCTAACGTTTGAACGGACTATAGTTAAATAACTAATTAAATAATAATAATGTATAAACTTATAACCGCGACTTAATTCAATATTCTTGTCTACGATAATATAAAATGTTGGCAGCACAAATTCACAGATTAGGTTGGCAATACGTACTACGTGACTGCACTTTAAAACGAAAAACTCTGTCTTTAAGTCAGGCTGTATTAGAGTGAGGTCACGCGTATTCACATTAGTGCTTAAAGTCAGCCAAACTTAAACATCATTTTTTAAAGTTCTAGTGTGAAAAGGGTATAATTTTTTTTTTTTTTTTTGTTTTACATTATACTATTTACATCCATACTAATCAGAAATCTGTAGTGCTTAGGAGATAAGTACGTCAAACAGCCTTCATACGATCACAAATATTTGTTACCAAATTTGTATCACAAACTATGACTGTGTAAAAAATTTTACAACCCTGATTTAAAAATGTTCCAGCTTACAATCAAGTCAGTACTAATTTGTAAGTAAATAAATAATTTAAACAGAAAGATTTTCGTTGTTAATTTGATGTAATTCATAATTATTTAAAGAATCATCAATTTTATCAACAAATGAATCAGCAGTAAATTCACAACTTCTATTACTCGCAATCATCTGCGACTTTTCATTAAAACCATTACAATTTTGTGTTTGATTCGATGAAACTCCATTCATTTTATTCAGCAGTTGTTTAACGGTGAATTTAGTTTCTCCATGGTTGAATCGGCAGGTGACTAGATGTCGTTTCAAATACAATGTTGATTTGAACGTTTTATTACAGATAGGACATCGTACTTGAGTAGGATTGTGTATGAGTCGTATATGCTGTCGCAGGTTGGATAGGTTACTGTACACACGACCACACATTCCACACGGCCTGGGATCCAGAGAGTGCAGTTTCTGATTGTCATATGCTGTAACCAAACACATAGTTTTTATTACGGAGTGGTTACTGCATTTACAACTGGATCCCAGTACATGTGTGTGTAAACCCAGTTGCACGAGTAAATTTATTTTATTTATCTCAAATATTTACTAAATAATGTTACCGGAAGAAAAATTAAAACATTATTCGAACAATGATTCTGAGTTTGATATGTGTAAGAGATATTAAGACTGGGGTACAGCCTTAAGAAATACAGCATTTTTAATATTTTAGAACAAACTTAGAAAATGAGATACTTTGCAAACAAAATTAGTCTGCTGTCCAAGGGCTATTACCACGGGCTATTTTTTTTTTATCCCGGAAAACACAGTCCTCATTCCCATAATTACCATTAATTGTTAGCATGTAAAATGCGTTTCTTTTAATACAATACAGAAACTAACAAGTCACTATTCGTTACTATAGTAACTTAACAATTCTTTTTTGCCCAAAACAATGAAATTTGCAAAAATAAATATGCCAATGTGTATAAACACTTTTTTTTTTTAAGTTTAAAATAAAAACACTCGGTTTATTGTTTAAAAAATTATTGATACATATTTCGACTTACAAAGTCATCTTCAGAATAAATAGATCACATACATAACTGAAATATATAAACAGGTAGGTACAACAAACAAGATAATAAAGGAAAAACTTTTTTTTTTAATTTTTGGTCTTAGCAACTGATGGCCATTAACCATTATATCTTTATCTTTATTTTGAATAAATTAATAATATTTTTATAACAAATACAAGCATACATGTCATGACTAGGATTCGAACCCGAGCTTTATTATGATGACAAACAACTGAAGAGATTAATAAAAGTTGCTAGCAATAAATTTATTTCGTTAGTTTTTCTTAAAATATAAAAGCCGGCATAACCGCACAGGATACCTGATTCTCAGTATTAAAATGGATTTGTAAGGCTCCTAAATGTTTCTAAACTAATCAGAATCGATATGATAATTATCAATGCTACGGTAGCTTGTACAAATTAAACATGAAAATTAATACTCTTTCAAGTAACTGACTATTATGCTTAAAAGATTAATGCCTAATAAAACAATAAAATAAAACAAAACCAATAACACATCTTTCATTCATTTAATATTAGGTTTATTCATAGTCATTTTCAACGATTTATTGTCGTCAACCTAGAAGCAGAGTAGAATCTGCGTTAAAATGACTAAATATATGATGTAATGTGACAAATTTGTAGAAATCATAAAAGGAATGATTACAAGATAGTTTGGAGAGGGAAACTATGCCCAAAAAGCCCTCTTTGCGACTATAGACGTCTTCAAATTTTCAGTAAGATTCCCTAAAGCAGTGGTTCCCAACCTTTTATTACTTGCGTACCCATTGGCAGCCCATATCTCTAAACTGTACCCATCATATTAGAAAAATCATTGTAATTTATACTTTGCTGTTTATCTTTACATTTATATGTAACTGTAAAGCATTAACAGTGGCGTTACAAGAAGAATGCAAGCAGAGGACCCTCAATGGGCGACATCATGATTAATACTAAGCTTTCTTGTGAGAGCCCAATTATAAAATGCTCGGTGTTTAATCTACTTTTTAAATAGGCGCCGTCCTGCCAAAACACGGTTCTGATAACTGGTTACATATAAAACAATCTAATAAAAAAAGCAAACAATGTATATTCAAAACTTAAAAAGTAAATATACCCCTAGACGAACCAGCATGTATCCCTGGGGGTACGAATACGCTTAGTTGGAAATCACTGCCCTATAGGTAAGAAAAATGTACATATATATTTTATTATAACTTACCTTGTGAATCCTGCGTAGCATCTCCTAGGCCAGAAGTTCCAGCAACCGTTTCTATGCCACCTACAAATAAAACAGCATTCATACAGTTATGCACGAAACTGAATTGAATATCAAAATACTCGTACATATGAAGATGAAAATATACTCTCTCCAGAATTTTAGTGCGAGTGCTAATAACTGGCCTGAACGTCTTACAGCAAAGAATCGCTCAGAGCCAGATTGTCTTTCAAAGTTCTTTCACGATAACTATGAAATGCTGTTGTAGTTGGTAAATTTGCTGTGTTGCCAATTATTTGTTTCCAAATGTCAAAAATGTTAGGTTATATTCAATTACTTGTAAAAAGGGATTGAAAATCTATATTTCCTAGGGATTATTGTGTCTGCTGGATTTTAAATTAAAATGCCATTGTTAAGAGTTTTTAAATGATTTCTACTTGGATTGAAATGATATTGACTGTTCAGGGATGTATCGGTATCTGACTAATTATTGCTATGGTCTGTCCCAAAAAGGCAGAGAGTAGATTTGACAATAATTAATGAGTTAACAGGAATCAGACAAGTGAAAAATTAAATAAAATATGTTTAACTAAGCTTATGTTTCGATTTTATTAAAATCTTTATCAGAGCTAGTTAAAGACACTGAACTTAAAAATATACGTTAAAATATAAAATATAATATAGATTAAAATGTCCACAGTTGTTAAGGTCGTTGAACCCAGAGAATTGGAAATACTAGCATATGATTGGTTGTTCGCAGGGCAGTTTTACACTGCTGAAGTGGTAGTGTCGTCCCAGGTTTATACCTTATATCTCGCGTCTCACCCCTTAGTCCTATTGCTTTTGTTAGCCAGTGTAAAGTGTTTTTTTTTTTATTTTTTGCTTTTTTGGGACAGAGTATAACTAGAGGGACCGTTTCTCGTCGTTGTCAGATTGTTTATGACCTCTTTTGGGTAAAAATAATTTCTTAAGTGAAGGAAAAGTACGTGTCTATTTGTAAAAATCTAATAACGGTAACTAAGATTGTTAAATAAATGGAATTGCAAAAATTTTTGAAATATGTTAAGCCCGAAGGTAATTAGTAATAAAATATAATCTGGGAATTTCCATTATAAATGGGTATACATTTCAATTATATAATGGGTCATAAACCATCTGTCACCACAAGAGTAAAGGGGCTGATGTGAATTTTGATAGAGCAGAGGTTCCCAATATTTTTAAGATGTTATACTGGTATGTAGTAGACAATATGGTGGCGTACCAGTAAATAAATATTTTTGGAAAAACGAGTCCTAAAAAAAATTCCTAAATTCTCAAGTAATTCGTCGCTTGTCCCTCTCAAAACTTTTGTCGAGCAAAACAAAACGACTGGCCGTACAATAATACTTTCCTAAATTCTCAATTCATAACTTTTTTTAGGTAAATACGGTTTGCAATGAATTGTATAAAAAAATATATATATATTTTACGCAATATATTGTCACGCAATATATGCTCACGTGTTCTATATTTATACCCCCATAAATCATATTTAATTCTGCCGTCAGGGTGTAATGAAGTAAATCGCACTAGAGTTCTGTACAGACAGATAAAAAGGGTAACTTACCAGGTATTGTTGAAAATGTATTAGGACCATCATTGATGTCCATAAAATTCTGCGATTCATCATGACTAGTATCTTCCTCGCTATAATCCGGCAATTCTAATTTAGGTTCTATTAATTCAGATGAAATATCAATTTCACTATGTAATGATTTACTTGGCACAATTGCAAAGGGATTTATTGTATTTGACTTAGCTTCATCAGTTTTATGATGTTTTATATCGTGCTCTGAAGAGTCCGTCAGTCTATCATTTTCATCAGATTCAGTCTTGGAGCGTTTACGTGGTGCAGGAGACGTTGATATTTGTGTTTCCTTTGACTTATCTTGAGTAGATGTCACTATACGATTAGGTGAATATTTTGATTCTAATGGATATTTTAATTTATTCATATTACGATTTGATGTTGTTGAACACTGGTTTGTTTGTACTGGTGTTGGTAATTCAGATGGATACTGCTCCTAAAATAGAAAAACGCTAATAAGAATATCTGTTTCCTAACGCATTAATGGTACATAGGGTAAAGTAACAAACTTGTAGAATGATACTGAATTGATGAAATTTAGTATTTGCACCTCAAAGAATAGCAATAAAAAAATGTTAAAGAAAAAAAAATAATATCTTGTTCCATAAGAAAGTTATTAATTAAGTATTACACAGTCAAATACCGCTCTTTAGGGAGTTTCTGTAACTGGCCACAAGAGTGTCTTATGGCGTATTCGGTTGGGTTCTCTATTATGCATTCAGGTCACTCAGGGCACAAATATCATATTTAGTTTGTCGTGGTGTCACTTCAGAGTTATTAAAAGTTATATTCGATTAGGATATGTTAATGCTCGTCGAATCGCGAGAACTTGCTCTGACTAAAGAGCTAGAGCAATGGTATTCAACCTGTGTTCTGCAGAACCCAGGTGTTCCGTGGAACGTTTTCAGGGGTTCCGCAACTTTAATAATGGTATTATTGTTTTTTTTTTTTTTTAATGATCTTATGCTTGGATACAACGATTTTGAAAATTGAACAACTTTAATTCTGAGGGTGCTACAAATTTATTAATCATTTCCGTATTCAGTAGGTCATATTTACTTCACCTACCATTTAAATATGTACTTTGTAATGTATTATTGAGAAGTGACATTACCGTTGGTGGCGCTGTAATTTATGGCAAAATGGCTGAATTGTCTAGTATTCAGCTGTCAATATGCTAACAGGGAACAGGTTAATTTAAGCACAGTACATTTTTATTTTATGAAAATGTATCTATGGACGTTCTAACAAAAAATCAACACCAGAACATATGTAATAATTTCAAACAGTACTACAGTCGCGTAGTACAATATTTCACCACCAGACTGCGTATCCGAGCGTGTCAGTTCTCAATTGGATTTTATGTTTATAAATTACTATATTACAGTCTGTTTCAAACGGTTAGGCGGAACTAAATGGGAATTTCGTTCTTTTAGGTTGTCACGAAAAGGGACCTTGCTTGGGTAATTTCATTTTTTACGTTGGAATGTCAAAATTTAAAATTCCAACAATGAAACCATGGAAACGAATGACATTAAATTATTTTTTTACATATTTTAATAAAAAAATAAATAAATAAATGGGAAATTTGTTTTAAGAAAGACAGAAAAAATCAAAATATAAAGAAAATGACATTTTAAAATGATATTAACCTTAACAAAAAAATGTTTATTGTAAGTATGATTTACAAAGCTTAAACAAAACGACAGAAAAGCACGATTTAAACGATGAAAGTAACTAGAACGCAAAATCTAGTTCCGCCTAACCATTTGGAACAGACTTTACTTTGATTTTGTGTTTATAATGTTGCTAATAAATGTGTGCAATAAATAAATAAGATTCAAAACAGCATATCGCTAATTTTTCGATTCCATTTTTATTTATAATTTCCATTAAAAGTTATATTAGGTATAAGCTGTTCACTTTTGTAAGGACAAACCAGATCTAGTTATTTTGGTTACTTTTATAGTGCAATACAGACTTTAAATGTCAATTAAAAATATTCCTTACGCTGTAAAACCTACTTTAGATTTATTGGTTCTGATAATTATTAAGAAAGTGACATTTTTTATAATTTTTTAATACCAACATGACATAAGTTTCAAAGGTGCAAACTATTAAAAACAAAATTTCCTCTTAGTTTTTTCTTACAAAAGTGAACAGCTTATAGGTATGGCATTATTTAAAAAGTAAAATAGTATACCTAAATTTAAAAAAAATAGAAATATAGGGTGCTATAAAATATGAATTTTGATCAAGACTAAATTCAATAATAAACACCTATATTAATATTTTAAAACGTTTGACCAAATTTTTTTGAAAAATCAGCCTATTGTAGCTTTTTGCCTTGGGGTTCCAAAGAAATAACATTTAAACTGTAGGGTTCCGCAGATGTAAGAAGGTTGAAGAACACTAAGCTAGAGTAACGCGGAGCGAAATAATGGAGCAATATGGCGTACGGCGGTTTTTCAAAGCTTGTTTGTTTATTAGAAATTACTTGAAACTTCATCAAGTAGTATGTATCTTTTGTATAATAAATTAAATTAGGAAATTTAAAAAAATAAAATAATTTAAAAAAGAGAATAAATATAAAAAACAAAAATGAAGAGAAAACTAGATGTTTATTGAACATACGAACATCAAATAAAAATTAAGCCTTTGTATTGAAATATTTACAAAAAAAAAAAAAATCTTTTCTATAACATACCTAAGAAACAATAAATTTAAAAAAAAATAATAATAATAAAAATTATACACAAAGTATTACCCAGCAGTGTTCACAAGGAAATCACTGTATTAGTAAATAATTATTAATAACAATAATAAAACGCATATTAGGGTGGGAGTTTACTGGCGTGTTTTTTAGTAAACCTCGGGTTGAGCATGTCGTCATTTACTCGCTCGAAAAGCAATTTCAAAGTGATCCAATCGAAAATGCTATTAGATTACTATGTCCGCAACTGACGTCAATGATACCCATTATTTTTTCATTTTCATTAATTTTTAAAACAGATTACCAAAATATAAAGTGATAAAAAAAACAAACTTTATGTTTGACAATATTAGCAAGAGATAACATGAATGTATGAATGTTCAGGCACTTCATGCACTCTCGAGTGAGATATAAACGTACGTTGAATACTAATAAGCATAACATCCACTAGTGGCAGCTACGTTACATTGACGTTAATTTTAAAAGTATAGCCAATTTCTTTGCTTTAAGTGGAACTAAATGAGAATTTCTTTCTTTTAGGTTATCACGAGAAGGGACCTTGCGTAGTTATTTCATGTTTCATATTGGTATGTGAAAATTTTACATTCCAACACTGAAACCATGGAAACGAATAACATTTATTATAAAATATAATAATTTTATACATATTTTGAAAACAAAAAAAAATCAATAAATGTGAAATTTTTTATTAAGAATTACACAAAAAACCAAAATGTAATGAAAAGGACGTTTTATAAAGACAGTCAATTTAATCTAGAATTTGCAATATGAGTATGATTTACAAAGCTTAAACAAAATGACCAAAAGTCCGATGTAATAGATAAAAATTACTAGATTTCAAAATCTAGTTACGCCTAAAGGTTTGGAATAGCCTATATTTATAATTATTTTTTGCCAAAATCATAACGATATTTACAAGATTAAACATGCCGATGTGTATAAAAACAGCTAATTAAAATTTTAAAAAAATCTCCCCACAGGTCTATTTTGTTCCTTGCTATCTTTAAAAAAAAATGCTTTTCTTCTATTAATTTACATATTTAGAGCATATATTTGATATCACACAAAATTATTAAAAAATAATTATTTTTTGCAAAAATACATCGAAAAAGAAAAACCAAATTAAGCAGAGAATTTTTATAATTGGGAAAAATGATATCAGATTCAGGGAAGGTGGATGCAGATAAAGACAGTGCAGTAACTAGCTTTTTGGGCCCTCGACAAGATTTTATAATTGGTTTTTGAGTTCGTTCTCATCCTTGATAAAAATTTAATCAGAGGCATTACGACTACACCAAAAAGCTTTGATTCCTCAACTTCCGACTCCGATTCTGACTTCCCATTCCTTGTCACATACCCATCACTTTCCATGCTTGCGGCTCAATTTAACTTAACCGTCTTACTGTAAATTTAAAGCTACTCAAAGTTATTTCTAAGGCTGATTATACCTATTCAATTGTTGCTTTTTCTATCAATTATTATTATTGATTACTGTAGTAACGATGTAAACTTTAAATTTTTTGAATTAAATTAGTGATTTAAAAAAGAATTTTGGTTAGTATTGTGCGCAAGGTTATGAAATTCAAATTTCAACGAATACTCGTTAACATATGTAACACTCTTAATATGATAGGAACGTAATCTGAAAATTGTATTTTCAATTTTTGATATAACCAAAATATCAACTGTCAAATACAACGGTCATCATTATGAAATCTAATAAGCAAAAATTAAATAACTTAACAAAATTCTAGTGCAATATGTAGAAGTAATTGGGTGAAAGAATTAGCTGTTGAATACATACATTATCTGACTGTTCTTTTGAAGCATCGGTCAGTCCACGAATCTGCAGAGACTCTGCCGTTTTAAGAAAACCAGGTAAGTTGGCTTGCGCAACATTCACTTCACCAGCATACATAAACTCCAGTAATGCTATTACATGCTGTAGTTCTACATCTCTCATAAATATAATTGGATGAGGGCAGGGGTTCGTCTGAAATCATATTAAATGTTAGCGTAAAGCCTGTTACGAACAGCAAATTGTCTTACTTTAAAGAGCTCCTTAAAAAAAGGGCTACATGCTGAAAGAACCACCTTGTGAGCACCTAACCGTTGTCCCTCACAAGCCAAAGTAACATCCACAAAATCTTCATCATCCCTTAATGTCTCAAATTGAGATGTAATATATGCTTGAAAATTGTTCCATCTTAAACAAAATTGCTGATCTTCAGAAACTGCCATTCTTATACTACACACAAACTCCAAACATTTGTAAATTGCATTGAATTTTC
The DNA here is from genome assembly GCA_963971575.1 of Liopterus haemorrhoidalis. NCBI lineage: Eukaryota > Metazoa > Arthropoda > Insecta > Coleoptera > Dytiscidae > Liopterus > Liopterus haemorrhoidalis. Next base: position 57,124,127 of record OZ020612.1, on the reverse strand, counting down.
ATAATACACAAGAAAAAGTTATCTTAAGGCAAAATTTTGAAGAAAAGAAAGACCAAAAATTGCAAATGAATTAAAATTAAAATTTAATCAATACTTCTTCTAGCCAACTATGCAACAAAATATATCTCTGAAAAAAAAACTTTTTTTATTTCATTTTACATAATTACAAGTAAATGAATTTAAAGACAAAAAATTAGTACAAAATCTACAATCTAATATATTTACAATATATAAAATCTTTATATTAAATTTATATCAAATATATAAGGAAAGTTTTATTTTTAACTTCCATTTTTAAATTCAAATGTTGCCAACCTGCGCAGTAAAGATATTTCCAATCAGTCAGTGCTGTTTTCAGACTGTTAAATTGAGGTTTATTTGCTATTGTAAGACTTTGATCACGTTAAATAACTTAAAATAGTTCTAAGATTTTGCCTAAATTAATATAGATATTTGTTAAATCAAGCTGTTCTTAAGATTTTAGGAACAGTTTAGTTTGTAAATTGTTATAAATATAGTGTTGTTATTGTAATTTTCAAGTGACATTTGTGACAGTTAAAAGATCATGCTTAGGATCGAATATGTAAGTTTAATTTTTAAAATTATTTGTAAAGGTAAAGCCCTAAAACAATAGAAATATTGGTTTCTAAAAATGTGAAGTATTTTTTAAATACCAATTTGAAACAGTTATAATTTACATATATATTAAATAATTAACTCTCACTTTTAATTTGCAAAATTTCTATTCATATTTTATTATTTCTTAAATTTGAGTATTTAATGCTATCAACAGGCTTTGAAAATAGTTATATAGATATATTTCAGACTACAGATAAGTTATCTTTTTTATTCGCGTAAGGAAAATTGCAAACAGTTAATTTATTATGTTGTACAACAATAGATTACCAATAGATTTTTGATGACAATGCCGAAATAATACATTTCGATGTCATGGTTATCTTCTGGTAATTATTTTATTTTAAATACAATTTGTTGTTAACAATTAAAAAAAATAATGACATTACATAAACACATGCGTCAAACCAACCTAACTTTACCGATGAACCTTTCATGTTATTTTAACTCATATTTAATTAATCTAGGTCAAAAATTGATATTTTAGAATAATTATAGGTTGTTAAACTTATTTCCACTTTTCTATAAATATGTACAAAGGAAGGAATCTCCGATTAATATAATGGAAATTTATAAAAAATTAAATTTACAATTTTTGAATTTAATAACAATGACCTATTTCATTAAATGTGAAGGACGTTGCTTTAAAAGGCTTAAAAACTGAAGGGTGCATATATTACGTCACATTTAGAAAAATATTGCTCTTATTAATGGACATGAGTAATATCTACAATATATCATATTACACATATTTGTAAATAATTTTCTGTTGTTTGCAAATTTTTACATTGTGATGTTTGTACGTAAAAAGGTATGATTTTATTATCTTATCTTATATTATCATTTCTTTAGGAATATCACATTTAATTTTTTCTTTTAATTTCCAATAATTGTTTGGAATATTTTTTGTTGGTAACGTTACTTGTTTAATTCGTGATAATGTCGTTATTCATAGTATACGTTGCAATAATTCCTTGCTTAATGTTTCTAAGATCTTAACTATTTATTATTTGCAACAGATTTTTTAGGATATAATAATTATTTTATTTTTTATTTTATATAATAATTAAATTTGGTAAAGCCTAAAGAATGTTCGTGTAAGAGGAATTTACAAATTTAATAATTTTTTAAGTTTACCCGAATTTAATAAAGTAATTCGATTTTACAAATTTTAGGTTCTTATCTTTTTCAGCCGATTTAAATATAAGTTTGTATTATAGGTATACCCCACTATAACAAAACATATTTAAATTTTAGTTATTATTATTTTCTATAATTATGGTATTCCAAATTAGTCTCCAATGTGGCATAATCCACGCTGTTGTCAGTCTTCGTGCGGGACGGAAGGGGTCTATAAGCCGGAGGCAGGTGTCTGTAGCATAGAATTTTTTTTTTATTAATGGCAAAATAAATATAAAGTAAGATAATTTAAGGTTTATTATTATGATTTTCCATAAAGCAAATCAGTGCCTCTTTTACTTGTCAGATCGGTCTATACCAGAGGTTTTCAACTTGTGGTTCGCAGACCACCAATAGCCCGCGTTCCTATTTTTGTTTTGTTTTTAGTAGTACCTGTAAAAAAAATGGTAGTCCACCGTTAAAAAAGGTTGAAAACCACTGTTCTATACCAATGTTTATTAACCGCTAATCCGTGAAGAAATTTGGCCGGTCCCCAATTTTTTTTTTATCTAAATTATTATATAATGACAAAAATTTATGACATGCTGTAAGTATAAAACACATTATACTCATGTAAAGTTCATATAATTTATAATTGGACTTTTTACCAGTTTTTACCCGTGAAAGGTAAAATGTTTAAAAAACACTTCTATGCTACATCTGTACAACATATAATGGGTATTTTTATAATATTTAATACAGGGTGATTTTTAAAGGATGTAATTACTTAATAGGAATTCACTTAAAATTTTGTGCTAGCTGCTAAAGATAGTAGTCTAAATTACACAATAAAAGTGAACCGCTGTTGGCTGTTGCTCTTTACGCATAAACATATAACTAAAAATATGTCAAACTTGTTTAAAAAAATATATATAGGAACAAATTCAAGCTTTTTAAAAAGATCGTAACACTAACATAACCTAACATCTTTTAATAGATCTTTAATAGACAATAACAGAAACTGGCTGTTACGATAGGTCTATTTAGAATATTTTGAAGCGGCACTTAGGTCGACGTATCTGTTACATAATTACGGCATTCACCCTGTACTGTGCTACTGTTAAAATTTGTTAAAAATTATATACCGTCCTATATCGAAACTTTTCGTCAATCTTGTCATGTCTCTTCTATTCCAAACCGCGCTGTGCAAGATATTGCTGTATTATAATATCCTAGAGTTACATTTAACTGACCTTTAATATTAACTTTTTATATTTTGGGCAGTATATAAATAAAAATGTTGCCATCTCTAAAATTTGCAATATGTCAAAACAAGAAAAAATTCAATTTGTCATTTAAACTGTGAAAATTTTTGAGACTAAATCAAAATAGTGTTCTAACAATTTTAAATAGTTAGCAAAGTGCCCTGAGTAAACTAAATGTCAGTATATAGCTCTGAAAAATGTAATAAAAATATCATTAACGATTTTTTTTTTCTTTTCAGTCGTCTGTTATCCTGAAAGCTTTGAATGTTACACTTGTGCAAGGAAGAAGTAATTTGTCATCATTTTAAAGGTGAGATTCTTGAAATTTTTATTTATATACTATGGGTTGCCGTGGCTTCTTGTTAAGATGTTTTCCTATGTAGCAGTTCTTTTGAACCGCAGATCTTCGGAAAATTCTAATCAGTCGGCGAAAATTTTCAAAATATATATGTATGCCGTTGATTTTGAAAGTGAGATAAGTCAATTTTGTGAAAAATATTAGTTAATGTTACGTCTTATTACAAATTGAGATTAACTTCATGTTTTTAATCATTTACAATAAATATCGACTCAATATCAGTACAAATTTGTTACTGTTAGTTTATATGGTCAACAGTATTTCAAATGCATTGATTTTGAAAGTGAGACAAGTCCACTCGAATAAATTCTCTCGAACCGAAACCCGATTAATACCCCAGGATTATTATAAATTGATACAAAAATGTCGCAAGCATAATCCCTTTTTAGTACATGAAATGAAAAGTGAATACTTTTACTCTACCAAACCTCTCGAAGAGGCAATTTTAAGAAGAAGGAAAAATACTGATGTAGACATAGTTAACTTGTTGAATATTTCCTGGATAAGATTTTTTGAGAAATGCACCTTATAAAATGTTTTATAAATCATCAATAGAAAAAGATTCACAATTTAAACCTCTTGATTTATCACCAAAGCGCGGTAGGCCGTGTAATTTCGGAAAAATAATATTACCATCTTTATATGAAAAAACTAGGGCTATTACTAAAGAAAAATATAAAGATATGATGGATTTATTACTTTATATACCACCCATCATCATGAATACTTTAAAAATCTTAAAAGTCTAAACTAACAAAATATAATTTTTATGTATACAACTTATAATTGAATATTTTTTCATATATTTTCATTTTTTTCCTATAAAATTAAATTTTTGTTTTGTTTTTATTGTTATTTTTCTAACAAAGAATAAAATTATATTGAAATGAAATAAATAATTAAATAAAATTTTCATTTGTTTGCTACTATAATTCCATTTAGGAGAAATCAACATTTTCAGCAAATCATTGCCTTTGAAAGTGAGACCAGTCCATTGAGGTACACCAAAACCACGACTTTTTTTAAATAACGCCGATAACACTTATCGTATAATAAAATTACATGCGTTGAGAATACCAAAAATGTAAAATAAGTCTATTACTCCTTACGAATATTTTTAATTCCAATCAAATGCAAAACATTAAAATCTAGAAATAACGAAAAGTGGACTTGTCTCACTTTCAAAATCAACGGCTCATATGTAGGTAGCTAGTAATATTTTTCGTAAAACAATTTATGACTAGTAGTTACTCATGTATAAAACTAACAGTATACACTCTACCGGAAAAAAATCAGCTATTTATCAATGGCAGTTTATAATTTTAATATATTTATATTAAAACCATGGATAACCATACCGGAATAAAAAAAAATGCATTTTAAAAGTGATCATCGGAATAAACTTATACCTCCGATAGTTATGCCGCTGCTTATCCGAGGTTTGTAAAAGCGGCCCTTAATGTAAATTTGCAGTTTTGTACAATAAATTATATTTACATTGGCCCGTGTAAAAAAAAATGGATATTTTGCCGATTCGCATAAGAAAATTGAATATTTTGTCGATCCGCGTAAACGTTTTGTTACTTTGCCCGTCCGTGGTAATTTTTGAGATGAGAATCGCTACTCCATACCACAGAATCCAGGTTTCAAATCCTGAACACTAACTCAGAATTTTCATTTTCCGATACTGCTAACAGTACCGAAGAAATGAAAAGAAAATATGAATATTTATCTGCCTACGGAAGTTCTTTTTGAAACTTTTGTTTCTTATGCAAAATTGTCCTATATATTTAAAGTTTTGCGAATTTATTTCTGTACTTCACAGCTGACTTTGTATACATGTCAGTAAATTTAATTTATCATTGTTTATCTTTGCCAACTTTGAAATGTGTTTTGCACCAATATAAATACCTCCTGGTGTTCTGCATTTATTGTGAACACTCTGTGTGGTATCGTAAAAACATTATTCTTATGACATAACAGTTGTCATTTTGGAAACTTTCCAATTATGTACATCTAATTATTTCGTTATAATATTAGATTAACTAGTAACATTGAACTACACGTGATTAGTAAAAATAGAATCATCTGTTATATCACTGGTACTAAAGTTTGTTCCTTAAAGTCTTGTTTACATTTAAATTTTGGGTTTAATGGACTGCATCTGGGTATGTCTATGTATGTCTGTATATTGTTTATCATTACGAGATATAAGTATTCCCACATTAAGGTCGTGTTCTTACACACCGGCAAAACCGGTGCCGGTGCCGGTACCGGTACATACGATGTAATCAAATGAACGTTTTCACATGCAGCCCAATCCGTCAAATTTGTATCGTATTAATCTGTGTTACTATACTGTAAACCAGGGATCTCAACACTTTCGGAAGCGGCGCGCATCAAAATTTCTGAAGTAATTGGTGGGTCGGACAATTTGAATTCAAGTTTAATAATAATGGTAATATTATTAATAAAAATAATAACTCTATGAATCGGATATTATTTAGTTATAATTATGTTTTATTTGGTGATTTTATAATTATTTTAAATTGCTGTTATTATATAAGTAAACTTTTAAAAAAATATCCACGGGCTGGATGATTTCTTGCGGGCCAGATTTGTTCCTTAGGCTGTAGTTGGGAGACCCCTTCTGTAAATTATCAAACATTAAGGCCCGGTCTTTCCACCTTCAGATAAAGTTCCAGGTAACTATCTGACAGATAAGGTTATTTATAACTTCATCTGCTGAATAAATGTCATCCCTTCTTTCTATACAAATGTATCTATCGGATAGTTATCTAACAGATAATGAGACTGACGTATTGGATTCACTGACTGGTATTGACATTTATTCAGCAGATGAAGTTATAAATAACCTTATCTGTCAGATAGTTACCTGGAATTTTATCTGAAAGTGGAAAGACCGGGCCTAACGTAGTTATTCTAAACACGATATGTCAAGTTATATGGCAGTGTTAGACCCTATCTTATAATACGGATATCTGGTCAGTTTTTTTTTTTTTTTTATGTTACATTTTTTTAGACAACCGTGTATTAATAATATGTACCGTAAATATAAGAGAATAACCACATAGTTGGTTACAATTAGTAATGATTTTTGTTTGTAGTTGAGTATTTAAGGGACACTTTATTCAAATTCTTCTCTTTACAACAATAACCTCAATACTTTGTGGTTTCTGCATATTATATATGTATGTATATATAAATATGTGCCAACATTATTTATTAAATGACATACTTTTAACTGATTCATCGTCGATTGAAAGCGATGATGATGAATTTACTATGGATTATTTGAGCAGAGGGCTGTTTCACGCCATAAAAAAGTGGACGAAGGTCTACGAAGAAACTAAGAAAAACCAGGATTCGATCTTGGTTGTTTTGGTTAGAAATCTATCAAAATTCAGTAACCGCGTTCTATAAATAATATAGGTATTTACTACAATTTTGTTTTTAGAAAAATCGCATTCTTGGTTGAAATCTGATATTTACTGTATTATCAATTTCGTTTTCGTTTTGAACAAAAAACCAAAATGTAGTTCCTGTTTTCGTTTCCGTTTTTTTTTTTTTTTAACATATTAATATCTTTATTTCGTTTTCTTTCAATTCTCAGTCCCTGGTTGCAAATAAAATGGTATACTTTGTTTCTTTTTATTTGAGCTTTTAAGGCAACAACGCATCACTCGAAGTAAGAGGACAATTTGCTAACTTCATTATTAACTTGCAACATAGGCGGCTCAACAAGATTTTAATGTGGGATAACTATGTATTGTAATGCGTGTTGCATAGATTCACATTTTGAATTTTTATTAGATTTGTTTATAATTCGTTTAGTAATAATGATAATTATTGACACCGAGAAGGTTTGAAATTTACAGATGACTATTGACAATTAACATATTTATTAAAAATACGTAAATACAGTGTTGAAGTATTTCAAAATATGTTGTCTGAATCACCGACATACGATATTTGAAATGCACATAAGAAAGTAAATTACAGATAAATGAGAGCATCGTAGATAATTTTCGAATTATTACATTGTTTTGGTGTCATTAATAGGGGAAACTTCCTAAGCGCCCTGAATTCTGGTGGCAATTTGTGAAAGATACGAAAGCCACATTGTTTTGTTTTGTTCAATGGATAAATACGTGTTTTTTTGTTGTTTGTGTTTTATTTTTGTGTATCATGGAAAAAAAAAAACAATCAATTTTGTTGTGTGCCGCAATGTAAATCGTGAATAATGAAGAATCCTTCTTAAACATTCCATAATTTACTTAAATCGAAAAAAATATCAATTGAAACGACGTTTGGAGGCAGAGAGAAAGTGGATCGTAGGTTTTTATGGACAAAAACTAAAAATGGGCAAAAATCCAAGCCCATGCATGTATGTTTGCTCGTTGCATTTTATAGAAAGTGTTTTTTTACGTCCAAAAAAAGACTGAAAAAAAGCATTTATCGCACCCAAAATTTGCCTAAATCATCAGTTGTTATATTAAAGGCCCTTCTACTTTTTCAGGCAGAGATATTAATTTTTACTAATATATTTACCATATTTTAGTTGTTATTATATTGATAGACAGTCAAAAGAATTAAAAATACAATGAAAAACTAAAAATATCCTTGAAATTTCTTTAGAATAGTATATTATTACATATCTTGTAAATCGTAGATTACCTTTAAATTTAAAAAAAAACTCGGAAAACAGGAAAAATACAACTCGTGTTCATTTTCACCATGTAAACAAATACACGAATAACAGTTTAATGTGGCTTTCGAGTGTTCCAGCTTTGCGCATACGGCGCTGCGATCTTAAAAAGTTTCCCCTATTGAATTGTGACAAGTGAAAAAAAACATGCATTGCACGTGTTTTATTAGTACGTATAATCAATCAGCTGTCATGGCTCAAGTGAAAAATATCAAACTATAAGTCTGTTCGTAGAATCATTTCTAATGTTTTCTTATAATCAGACGCAAGCGCAAAATGTTTTTAAAGCACGCACACGAACTCTGCGTTTGTGGCTGAGGATAATAAACCATTGGAAATGTATCAGTCGAAAATAGCTAGTCCAATGCTTTTGGAATAACCCTCGTATATTAGAATTGACTCACATAGATTCCCTAAATATCTATTTTGTGAATCATTGTATACAGGATATACATATTTAGAATCAAGATCGTATCTGTCTACCCCTTTATAAATGTTTTCCATTGCACTTAATTATTTTTGGAAGTTCGTGACCTCAGTTCAACTTACAACCCCTGGTCACGTAACAGATATAACTGAAATATATTGGATAGGTTGTAATATATTGTTTAAGGTTTTCTTAATAATAGTATGTCTTCTTTAATCTTGTGAAAACAAAAAAAAACTACCTTGTAATTATGTTTTGTAATACGTAAAAATGTACATAATTTAGTTGTTTACATTCCATTGTAGTAAATTCAGAATTATGACTCGATTTTATAACTGCATAACTCTTTGACAATGTAAGAATGTTACATTTCTCAGTATTAATGTTAGAGAAACGTATTTTAAAAAATAAATTACGAAATTATACATAATTGAAAACAAGAAAAAATACTCTATGGTGATAAAGACGTATGGCGTTTCAGTTAAAAAAATATCCAATAATACCTAACCTAACCCATCTTGTATCTCTTATAGTTTTTGAGATCCTAATGGTGAAACTGAAAAACTAGACACTATGGGCCGGTTTCTGAAAGCTTAGCCAAGTTTAATCTTTTGGTTAAACTCGGTTACAATATAACAATCCCATTATAGTTAATTAGACTTTCAGAAATCGGCCCTATATAATTTTGGAGCATATTATTAAAAACTTAAGTGGGATACACTTATCTCCACGTTGTATAAATTGACATTTATCTTAGAGATAAGAAACTCAAAATTTAAATTTAGCACCTGTAGTCGTCAGTTTTCACACATCGCCCAGAATTTGAATATTATCATAGAGTAACTAATACTCTTATGATATTATTTTACTTACTTATGATATTACTTACTCTTATGATATTATTAAATGTTTGTTTGTGATAACTACTATCTTATCTTCTTATTTCCAATGAAATTTCAGTGTCAAGATTAAATGAACAAAAAACACATTCTGAATTTTTTTAATTTTATCTTTTATAAACTTCCTTTACGTCAATGAAGAGTGTTAATTTTAAGCCTATGCATATCAGTCATAAAATAAAGTAAAATTACTAATCGTAGGATTCTCAAACAAACACAAATATATTGTTCAAGTTTAGGAACTCGCACAGACGAGTTATATTAGCAATTGTAATCAACGACAGAACGTGGTTCGCAGTAAATTGACCACTAGGAACCCCATTTCTGCAGATTAGACACATATCTCGATAGTCTAAACTTTAGTCTAAAGACCCATTTTAACATCCATATTAACCCTCACCGTGCCCAATACCGCGTCGAGGCGGATTATATATTATATAAATCTATGTAAAAATACAATACGTGTAATTTTCATCGAAATGCCCGTGGCCGGCTATGGACGACTGCACTATGAAACCCAAACGCCGATTGAGCAAATTAAGGGGTATTCTATTCTAATTAAGAGGTTATTTTGAATAGAAATTCCAGAATTTTAACAAAATATTAGTAATAATTTTGAAATTACATCGAATTCCTTAGAAAATATTGACTGTAGGATGACATCGTCGCCAAGATCAATGGAGAGGATTGCAGATACCATTGGATAGGGTGACCATTTTCTTAAGAAGGCAATGCGGGACGGAGCAGAAAAAGGTCGTCACTTCCCAAATATAAGTGAAGAGACAAAAAAAAGGTCCTCACCTCCCAAATCCAAGTGAAGAGCAAAAAAAAGGTCCTCACCTCCCAAATCCAAGTGAAGAGCAAAAAGAAAAAAAGGTCCTCACATCCCAAATCCAAGGGAAGAGCAAAAAAAGGTCCCCACCTCCCAAATCTAAGTGAAGAGCAAAACAAAAGGTCCTCATTTCCTCAAATACAAGTTACAATGCGGGACAAAATGTTAAAATGCGGGACAAAATGTTAGAATGCGGGACACCCAATCAAAATGCGGGACAGTCCCGCATAAAGCGGGACGAATGATTACCCTACCATTGGAGCAATGGTGCAAAATCATCCAACAGTTTTTTTAGATTAGCTAAATATTATTGGAAGTAAATAACACAGAAACAATTACAAAAACAAACAAAACATGATATTCTCATTAAATTACCGACTCATCTTCACCACTTATAAAAACTTATAAAATATACTAGGTCGTTTAACCCGTCAACAATTACGCTTTTTAACAAAAACATTTTTTTTGACTGTATTAACTTGGACAACTTTTTTTCTTAATTTATCAAAATAATATCAAGTTAGCGAATCACGGGACAGGATATCACCAGTTAGCCAATCATAGGAGAGGGTGTCACCTGTCAGCCAATCAAGAGACGGGTTGTCCCCAATTAGCCAATCACGAGAACCTTAGGAAAAATTGACGTCACAATGTTACCGACACAGAATACCAACAGGAGGTATTTAAAGTCTATATCCCCAACTTTAGATAGGACACTAAAAAGAATTGTCGCAAAGCTTACATATAGACTCCTAGGTAGGATTACTGCCAGTGGTTACTTGTAGAATTTTTTGGATAGTCGATATATACATTTTTTTAAATTTAGTACAGGACATCAAATAGAAAGTGGATTAACGCAAATATTTTTTTTAACCTTTTTTTTAACGCCTATTTGTCAAAACTATTACTAAATTTTATTCGCACCCTTTTTTGGTGATTTAAAAAAAAATACCATACATCCAACATATTCGGGCTCTCTGTGAGCTTTCTGTACTGACTAAATACCTACGAAATTCTGACATGCGTTCGAATTCACAATTGAAAGCAATTTTTATTAGGATAAACAGACAAGGAAGACCTTTGATCTGAAATTTTTTGTTTGTGTGCTGATAACAAAAATAACATTTTCTACCTTCATACTATCTACTAAATAAGATAAAAAAAATTAGTCTGTACGCATATTTTGACGTAGTATTATTAAAAATACATTTTTTATCTGAAGATCAAGAGATTACATTAAGATTTAAAAAATATGATCATAAAAACACGCGCGTGTCAAAAAATCGTTTTATTTTTCCTCTAAAATTTATTTTCGAAAGCATGAATGAATTTTCTTAAATCACAAATTTAAATTGGTTGAGATAGGTTATTTTTCGTTGTCTTATTTGTGTAACAAATGTTTTGCAACTACGTTCACTCACCCCTCTTTGCAAATATATGCCAGGCATTATGCCAAATATTGTGAATATGCTCGTATTTTCGCTTGGATTTTACGTTATTTTATCGATACATCATTGTCTGTAGCCTAAAAAAAATGATAAATATGACTACGGGTTATCATTATTTTAAAAATTCCTTTAGAAATAAACGAGTGAATAAAAAATATATCGTGCTGGATTTATTGAAATGCATCTCTGTCGTTCTCCCTTTAAATCAGAGGTAAAGAGGTCATCGATATTTTTGAAGGAGAAAATGTCAGGATTTGGTATTTCTAGTGACAGGCTATACCATCCTTTCTCGTATTTTTTAGTCTGGCGGAACTCTTGAAATACTTTTAAAATCGTTTATTTACTTGGCGTAGGCAAACAAATTTCAGCGTTCTGGTACAGTTATTTAAAATTCAAATAAAATCTTTTTGTACTTTTGGTGGGTTGGTATTGGAGTTTGTGAAAAGACATGTCATGCTTTAATAATAAACGTAACCTAAAAAATAGTAATGAAAACGATTAATGACGAACAGCTGTGTGAGTTCCAACAAGGGAAAACCACCACTAAATCAGTCGAATTAATTTGTTTTGTTTATGGGGAATATATTATGTCGCATAATACTTGTAAATATTGGTTTCATTCGGTAATTTTGTTGAACTGGTTTGTCCGATAAGTTCGTTCCGTTTTTGCGACTATAAAATTTGTTTAATTTATTCAAGAATTATCAATTCAAATTAATCGATTATGTATTTCACTTTCATTATTCATTACTTCACCCGGCGGTCAATTCCACATCAATAAAAAGCCTGACAATTTGAAGCAGACCAATTGCTACTGCAATGTATCATCCTTCAATGTAGTTCCATGAGGAGCATTCAAAATTGAGCAGAAAATGTTATAATCAAACAGGTCAAGGTCTAACCAGATGGGAGTACGACGAATGCTTAAGAACATCAAAACCTGAATGGGCATTTTTGTGACATTTACGACGCGAGATCGAGCGTTGTCATGCTGCAGGAGTATCTTAAATCGATTTGGACATTTTTGATGACTATCAAGCAGCTCTCAGTGGATTATTCCCTTTATTATCTATCAAACAATTTAATTTGTGTGAGACATTTTCTTGCTAGGATGGAGATTTTGCATAATGCGCCAGCTTGGTTGCTGATTTTTGGCCGCTGCTTTTCGCTGCTCTTGTTCACATAATGACACCACTTAATTGTGTGTCACTATAAAATAGAGAAATGGTCAAATATAGATCAACTTCAGCCTTGATTAAACTCGTAGACAAGGAGATATCGAAGATTTGTTTCTGTCGACCTGTAGCTCCAGATTACTGGGTACAAATCAATTATAAATAAATGAAAATGTATAGGGATTCTAACAGAAGAAAACAAGAGCTAAAAATGGTGGGTGTATAACACTCACGTCCGGTTAAGGAAAACATTCCTATAGTGCGTTCAAAGGTGAGTTTGCAGTATAGCTCTTATGGCAAATGGGAGCGGTGTTGCCAAATGTTGTAAAAATGTCAAATGTGTCAATTATAATAATATGAAAAATTCGTATGATTTACAAAAATCAACTCTTATAAAACTCAAAATAACACTCAACAAAAACAAATGGCCATTTGTAGAATACTGCGTCTTCACAGATCAGCGCGTTTTAGAGCTGGCAATGTCGACAAGCAAGAAAAGGATAGCGTCATTGTGTAAACCCATTAGAGAGTGTGAAAAGAACTACTCCATATGCCCTGTACTGCAAACTCACCTTTGAACGCACTATATATCTAGTTTAATTTACAACTGTTTTAACTTTAAAACTAGGCCGACCGGCGTAGCGTAGTGGTAGCACACCTGCCCTGTATTGCTAAGGATTCGGGTTCGAATGCTGTTCAGGCATGGAATTTCCATAATCCAAAATGAGTATGTTCCTAGCGAATTGCGTTAGTAGCAAAGGCCATAAAAGTGAAATTAAAAAAAAAAAACTATAACTAGAACGTTGCTGAAAACATATTCAATCAAGTTGTAATTAAATTTGGTTTTAACACACTTGACAGGCATATATTGCGAACGATTGGACTGTGTTAGTGGCCACATACAGTGGTAAAAAGTAAAATATTTATATTTAACCTTAATTATTTCCAAAAATATAATAAATGCTTTCCTTTAAACATCTTTCATCCAGTTAATTTTTTGTTTATAAATATATGTTTTTCATATACCTAAAATAAGCTATGGATTTTTATTTTTATTTCCAAAATGTAAAAGTTTTTCTTTAATTCATTATAATAAGGAATAAGAACGATGAGAAAGGACTTACAGTCCGTTTAGAAATGACCCGATTGTCCACATGTAGTCCAAGATATTTGACCCTTGGTGACCAGGAGACATTTTCACCATGTATTTGGATATTATTATATAGCCATGGTTTTCTTTTCATGAATAAGATGGCTTCAGTTCTGACTTCGTTTAGATTTATTTTCCACTTCTCCATGAACTTCATAATTTTTAGTTGCATATTTATGACGATGGTGTCTGATCTCCAAAATCGAGTGAAAATAGCTGTGTCGTTTGCATATAACGAATAGTAGACATTGTTTACTCTAGGAAAGTCGTTAATGTATATGCTGAAGAGAATCGGTCCAAGGATTGATCCTTGTGGAACGCCAGCTTCTATTTTCCTAGTTATATCGCAATGTTGCAACGCGGTTTTATGTTTTTTTTTTTTTTATCTAGTTGTAGCTTATAACTAGTTTTTAGACATTTATACAACTGTGCATCAGGGGTTGGAAATTTCTCCAATTATATAAAGGCAATTAACTAGCACCCTTTATAAAAATTTCAATGGACACTAATCATTCTATCTTTCAACTTAATTTAATATAAAATTTTTGGTGGGCTTTATCATCAATTATACGCTAATCAAACATCAATTTTTTGATAAACCCACATTTCATTGTTAACAGTTTGAATAGGTTTTTTTAACCTTGCAAAACTTTCATCTGCCTACGTGACAAAATCAGCATCTCTCTTACCGTCAACTATATTTCAATTTTTTTCAATTTCAATTTATTGCCCTAAATAACAATACATAAACTTTTTACATTAATACATAATTTGTTCAATACAATAATAGCTAATAAACTAAGCGCATTGAACTAGTCAATATGCTTGTATCTTATTAGCTGTCTATTTTATAATATATATATATATAAATTTGCACACATAATTTTGTAATAATATACTTTATTTAATAATATAACAATTAATAAACAATTAATAAATAAAAAGGGACGAGAATATCCGCGTTAATCAAATTTTGATCCAAAAACTTTATAAATGATGTTCGATTATGTCTTTTAATAATATTTTATTATCCAATACAAACATTTTCATTTCCCGGTTGAATTTATTTAAATTCTCTATATTTCTGATTTTCGTAGGTAGTTTGTTATAGACTTTAGGTCCTATATATGCGAAACTTTTTTGCCCTGCTTTACTACTAAATTTTAATATTTTAAACTGCTTACTACTCATTAACCTTGTTTGATAACCATGGTCAATAATATTGGTCGGGTTTTTATGCATTCTTTTCATTACTTTTATAATGTATAGAGTTCTCACATCAGGTAAATTTAGGTCTTGGTATAATTGATTGGTTGAGAATAAGATTTTTTTCTTATAAATTATTTTTAAGATTCTGTTTTGTAATATTTGTACAGGTTGTATGTATTTTATATACAGACTACCCCAAGCAATTATTCCATAATTAATTATAGATTCCACTAATGCTATATAGATTGTTTTTAAAATTTTTAAAGGAAATATGTCACATATTTTATAAAATTTGTAAGTTAAACTTCTTATTTTTTTTCTGAGGTATTCGCTGTGAACATCCCACTTCAGATGCTTATCTATAATTAAGCCTAAGTATTTGATTGATTCTACTCTATTTATGGTGATCGATGAATTTATGTGCAGATAATTATTAGTGGGTTGTCCCGCCATAGTGCTAGAGAACGTGACAAATTTTGTTTTATCTATATTTAGTGAAAGTAAATTGTTATCTAGCCAGTCTTTGATTTTTCCTATTCCTATTGATGCGTTACGGTACACTTCTTCCCAACTGTCTCCTTCGAATATAATGGCTGTATCGTCAGCATAAGAGAATATTGTACCTTTAATGGAAAGGTTGCAAAGGTCATTTACATAAATAAGAAATAATATTGGCGATAATATTGTTCCCTGGGGTGCTCCTGTTTTAATCAGTAGAGGTTGGCTGATTTCATTATTTACTTTTACAGCTTGGTGTCTATCTGTAAGATAACTTTTAAGTAATTCTAGTACTATGCCTCGGATTCCTATATGTTTTAGTTTTTTAATGAGTAATTTATGTGATATAGTGTCAAAGGCCTTAGTAAGGTCTAGAAATACAGCTAGACTCTTTCTATTATTATTTGCGTTTTTATTAATGTGTTCTGTTAGGTTTAGAATTGCTTCTTCTGTATTTGACCCCTCCATGAACCCATACTGATTTTTTGAAATTATTATGTACATATCTACTTCAGTTTTGCTTCTGTATTTAGCGTGTTGACATTGTTTATATTTCATTTAAAATCTTCACAATGTGTAAAGTACGATTCAGTTATCTTCAGGTATGACATATTTATCCCTTATTTTATGTTTTATGTTTATGATATGTATAATCTAACTGATAAGATATTATTTTTTATTATATAGTTACCGCAGGTCATTTTGTTGATAATATTCATTGTAGTGACATTTTTGTTTAAACGTTCGTTTCAAGTGCGGTCATTTATATTTTTGTTTAAGTGGTGACAAAGTTCAGTGGTCGAGATGTGATTCAAGAGAAGAAGTGACATCATGTGTTATGACATGAGCAATTAATGGAAATTATATGTTTAAGTTGTACTTTGATAGTAGATTTGCAGAAGACAATGAATAGCGACGTATGTGATTTCTCGTATACAATATGTTAGCGTATATTAGGCTATTCCAAACGTTTAACCGGAACTAAGTGGAATTTTCATTTTTGTAAGTTGTCATGAGCTTTCATTTTAAGGTGTGAAGAGAGCTTTTGCTAAACAAAATGATCAAAAGCCTTACTTAAAGGATAAAAGTTACTAAAATTGAAAGTCTAGTTCCGCTTAAACCAAAGAAACAGATTATATGTAAAAAGTGTATGTGAAGTGTGAAATTTCACACATTTCAGGGTTTCGCAGGTATTTAGTAAGTAAAAGGACAACAATTTGTTGTACGGTTAAAGATCCCACAGGCCCCATATTAATTTATAATTATTATTAGATATTATTTAGGGTTTGCCAGGTCTTGACAAGCGTCCAGTAATCGCAAACTTCAGCAACCTTTTGAGCCGCGTCATACTAGAGACTAGTGGAGCTAAATACGCACGACTGAATCCCAAACCCTGGCGATATGCATACGCAGAAATCACGCCAGACCCAGTGCCCGCACAATGCGGACTGACCCGAGCAACACAGCTTTCTGCGTCCTGCAGATCCTTATTATTATTATTATTTTAGAACAATGCAAACTTCTAAATATAAAATAATCTGATCAAATATTCTGGTGTACTATTCCGATTCACATATCAATCTAAAATACATTTTTAAACATAGCTCTTTGGGAAATAGGGAGGGGACTATTTGCAAAAAAAATGGTTTTTAACAAAAATCACGTCTTTCAATTTTTAAAATAAATTTTTGTTCGTTAAATTGCCAAAAAATAATCCGATCAAAAATTCCGAGCGTACTATTCCTGTTCATATCTATTTGAAATTCACTATGTTTTACGTATTTCAGAAACTACATGAGATAGGGACCTGTGGTTAGAATTTTTGAAATCCCGAGGTCCTAAAGGGCCTCAGTACAAATTATAAAACAAAACCAAAAAAAAAAAAAAAAATGATTTGGAATTTTTAATTTATCATTTTGTTTCAAATTTTAAAAAATCCTAACTTAAGAATTATAAAATATAGGGACCTGTGGTTTGAATTTTTTAATCTACATACTCTATTCTACCTAGATAAAAAATAGGGCCCTCCTTAGTTAACGCCTTCTTGTTCCGTGTAGTTTTGAAAATTTGTAAGTATTTCATTTTCGAAAGACCGTATCTCAAAATCTACATGAGATAGAGACCTGCGGTTGAAATTTTTGAAATCCAGAGGTTCTAAAGGGCCTTAGGACTCATTTTAAAGTAAATCCCAAACAAAAATTTTTTTTGCAAAATTTTTAATTTGTAATTTTTTTTTTGTAATTTTAAAAAATCCTAACTTAAAAACCATAAAATATATAGAAATGCGGTTTGAATTTTTGAAATCTTCGTATATTGTTTAGTCTAGAAAAAAATTGGGGCCTTAATAGCTCAACTTTTACAATAAATACGAATCGTCAAACAAAGCCTTTGAAAAGGGACTAAAATCGAAAAAAATGAGTACCCCTTACGATTTTTTCGATTTTGGAGCAATTTTTTTTTTGTCTCTGATTGTCTTCAAAATGTGTATACTTATGTATTTTGAGTCGTAGATTTCAAAAATAGTCTCCATTACAAGCTACCGTTTATCATTTTTGAATAAATTTAAAAAAAACCTCTGAAAAACACCATATTTCAAAAAAAAAAAAAAAATACAATTGTAATGACTTATCAATGAAAATTACAACTGTAAAAAAATATCGATCCAAGATGGCGAACATATTTTCCTTAGTTCCTTAGCATCTTTTTTTTTTCGTTTGGTCTCTCGGAATTGTAACTGTCCCGATTTGTGATTTTGGAAATCTGGCAACCCTGTGCAAATCTCACCCCATGAAATATATATTTCGTAGGGCGAGATTTTTCGAGCTGTCCAAGAGCTGTATATGCTTGCAAAATTTAAGTTCTCTAGGTCCAGTCCTTTAGCCACATCTATCGTGCAGACAGACACATTTGTGACGACGGGTTTCGTAGTTAAGCCCTTATAATAACTCCATAACATAACGCATACGTCTGGAACAATGGGTCTGACCCTTCAAAACATCTGTTTGTAATAAACAGAACAAGAGAGTAGTGTAATTTTTATGCTTATGTATCCATATTATATATGTTATAAACCAGGCTTTATTCCTACGAAATTCTAAAAATGGAAAGCAGAACGTGATCCTATCATGCCGTATTTCACTCGTCCATAAATTTATTCTTCACAAATTGATATGTAATATGTCCCTATCTTTTTAGGCATCTTTAAACATCACAATTTATTTTCTACTTCATAAATTTTTATGTTTGTGACACGATAAAACGAGCACAAATTTTAAGCTAAAAATCTGAGCCAACAGGTATTGTGATTCAGACTTTTCGATAAATGTTGCCAAATAATCTATATGAATGTGAAATTAACAGAAATAAAACAGAATGCAACAGGTTGGTTTCATGGATAAGTGAAATAAATACGTTCAATTTAAAAAAATAAATCTGTGTCAATGATACTGCGGTTTTCATAGTTTAAGTAACTGCAGATTGGTTTAGTCCAGGGGTCGGCAGACCGCGGCTCGCGCGCCATATACGGCTCTTTGAAGACATTCGTGTGCTCTTCAAATAAAAAGATCTTGTATTAAAACAAAATTATGGCTCTTTAAATTATTTTCAGATGCCGTAAAGGGTGTATTTGGCTCATTTAGCCTCTAAAGTTTGCCGACCCCTGGTTTCGTTCATAGATCTTATCTAAAGTTACTAAATTATTAATGTTATAATGTGGAACATCGCTCGTAACCCCCCAATCATATTTTTTGAAAATTTTTATTCAAAAATGACTTATTCTACGTTTCTGTTCAGGAAAATTGAATATTTTTATGGATATGTGAAAAATGCAATATATTAATTTAATCTTAAGGCCTTATCACACTAGTGTTATTATACAAGTCTAAACTTGGAAAATTAAAGTCTTTGCGTTCGAATCGAAGTCTTGTGTGTGTGATAGCATGACAAAAAACCTAGGTCTTTAAGTCTGAGCAATTACATCGAGATATATTTCCCCCGCCTCTCAGAAGACAGACGAAATCCAAGTCATCAAATGCGCTTGCGCGGCCCCGCTCTCTCAGTCAGATCAAGTGAGATGGGTCTATTGTTAACGTTATGTACGCAGACGCAAGTTACTTTTCACTGTTTCGCGCGTGATAGCTGAAGACATGAAGACTTGAAATCTCGAAAAAGACTTAACAAAATAAAACTTGGATAGCGGTCTAGTGTGATACGCCTTTTTGTGATCAGTAGTAAATAATGTTTTAGCAGCCTTTCTCAATACACGTGCATCAAATTTAGCGCAGTTGCCAAAAATGTGCAATAAAATCAGTGGTGTCATCCAGCCTGTTTATGGAAACCGGTTGTTAAAATTCCATCATTGGCGTGACAGCCCGAGATAATCCTAAGCCTCCTGTTTCCAGGTTTCATGGCCATATTTTTAATTTGTGTACGTACTTTCATGAGTAATTTGGTCAGTATTACGTCCATTTATTAGCGTACACACAAAATTAAAATGTTAAAATTTACGATCGTTTATTATAAATCAACACTATTTTTATCTGTAGTTATTTTATACTTTTGGATGGATCCATGAATTTTTTTACCGGGATTTGATAGATGGAACAAAAAAATACAAATATTTATAACCCCTCCCCTGTCTCTTCAAATATTTAACGGGGGGGGGGGGTTGTAAAAAAAAACAATAGGTAGTTAAGTGTTCCTTATGATATAATATAAGCTAGATCTAAGAACGACAGCAATGCTGTGAATAACATAGTACTTATGTTGAACCGGCAATAAAGAATTTAAAAAAAAAAGTTTCTTGTGTTTGATATGATCTTGAACAATAAAATCTTCCATACTAAATACCAACGAAACCTTGAAGTGTGTGAATATTTACACTTAACGTCAATTTTCTTATGCTTCACTCATACGAGGTCTTATATGCCGGTGTACAATAACCCGGTAAAATATTTGTTTTGAGTACAAGCCCATCTTGTACTAACGTCTCCTTAGGTTCCAAGCAAGATCCGTTAACCGAAAAAGCCCACTATTTTCACAGATCGATTCAGGCAGTGCCGTAATTAGGCAGGGGTAAAAGGGGCACATACCCAGGACCCCGCTCGGAGGAGGACCCAGATAGAAAATATTGACATAATAATTGTATTTTTTTTTTTTTTTAGCTCATCATCAGTTTTATTATATAGTGTTTAGGGGGGCCCAATTATAAAATCTTGCCCAGGGCCCGAAAAAAGCTAGCTACGGCCCTGGATGTAGGTACTTCTTTGCAATGATACTTTATGGGCATAACTGATGTAAATGACGTTCTTGTAACAAATAAACAACTTATATATTGGTTGTGTAGGGTGTACGTTAATTGGTTACCACCCCATCAATCTCATTACCTCTATATAGGCTAGCGGTCTTCTGTTTGTCATTAACAGCAGATAGTAACTGAACTGCCACTTCGCTGGTGTTATTATTGTCACTCTTCTATCTTCTTTACTGCACTCGCGTTATTCCAACCGAGATGCAGAGTAATGCGCCAACTTATATGAAGCATGAATCTGACAACAATATACGTTAAAAAACTGATGAAAATGACGCACTTGTAACTAAAATAAACACTGTAGACCTCTTTTTAAGAAAAATCGTAATCATATTAATTAACTTAATGACCGCTAGGGAGTCGCTATAGCGCTTATAGGGGCCGTGATTGGAGAGCATTGTAGTAATACCATGAGTTCAAAAAGTAATTACATAAGGGTTGGCTGTGGAAAAATAAAATAATGTCTACTGCAAGCTTTATATAACAAAAAAATAACTTATGACAACAACAATAGTTATGACAGTTAGTTAATTCTAAAGCTTGCAGTAAACATTGTTTTATTTTTCCATAGCCAACCCTTATGTAATAAATTTTTGAACTCATGGTATAAAGGGATCGCTATAGTTAACTGAGATGCCATCCTTCGATGTGTAGTATCAAGTTCAAAATAACGAGATATTCAAATGACTTATGAAACATATTTGTATTCACAAGAGTCCCACTCAATCTTATTAACTTGTGTGACAAAGTATGATATAATTTCCTTCAGCACGCGATTCGGATAATGGTGACCTAGACCTACATGACATGGAATTATAATAGATTACTTTGCTCTTTTTAATTGTCATCGGTATAATTATTTTATGAAATTGAAAACTATTTATAAAATGGCTTTCATTAGACGATGTCAATAAACAGGGTTATTTTAAAATTACAAAAATAGGGATTAATGTTTATTTTCCATATACAGAGTGGAACACAATAACCTTAGAAAAACATTGAAAAAGGAATTAAGATGGTTAAGAAATGTTTTTAAAATTCTCGCAAAAGGTGGTTCATCCAGAATGAATATGCAAATTTATTTTATTAAATTAGCATTTTAAATTCATTCATTATTAAATTCCTCTTGGAAGATCTCATTGATTGAAAATCTATCGTAATTTGACGATTTCGGTTAAATATTTTTTGCTGTAAGGTTGGTACTGGTTGATAAGTAAACTTTATTTATGCTATGCTATTTTCAGAGACCTAACCGTCATGTTTAAATATGTTTTACGAATTAACATATGTACTATGCATATATAACTATTTGCTTTTTTATTCACATATTTATCCAAGTCTTCTTTATCATTTACTTAATTTATTTTTCTAAATTTTCAGAAATATAATAAAATTTAAATTAAACATAATATGTTTGGCTGAAAACAGATTAGTTGTCTATGTAATGGTATGTCAATATCAGTAATAATAACAAAGCAAATGTCATAGATATTAATAATTATAAATGTTTTTCCCAAAAGTAAATACTAAGTTTCTTATGGTGGTTAATTGTTAAACGTGAAGGTTTTAGAAATGGTAGAAATAACCCAGCTAGCACAAAATGCTTCATAAAAATTGTATAAATATTTTTACAGCAATAATATAAAACTGAAAACTTCAGCAAGAATGTCTATCGAGCAACAAAAAAACACTTAAACTTCCAAAATAGGCAGGATTATAAAACCTTTTGGCTATATTAAAATTCCATACGCAACATTTTAAACATAAACAATAAAACATTTATAAAACAATATGCATTATTTTTCAAAAACGCAATCTTATCAAAAATTCCTTTCGTACGTTTCTGTATTAGCTTAATGTACATAACCTATAATTTTTTCATATTTTTAGTCTAACCCCTTTAGGTAAAAGGGAGCGGAGCAAGAACTTTTTACCACATTTTTGGCTAAAATCATGTTAAAAAAAACGTATTTTAAAAAACTTTACTTTTTGTTTCTTAATCTATGTCTTAAGAGCTTTCTTTTGATACCACAATAAATTTTAAAAAAATATTTTTTTTTCGAAACAAAAAAGTCGTATTTTGTTTGAAAACTTGAACTTCTTAAAAAATATATTTATTTTTTTATTAAATACATGTTTGTTTATAATTAACTCGAAATGTATGTTTTTGAACTCTCAATATTTTTCCTACATGTGGGTCAAAGAGTTGTACCAGGTCTACAAGTATGAAATGCGATTTTTTTTTTTTAAATAAAACACATTAAACTCAAAAGAAGAGTAAAAGTTTATTTATTCAAAGTATGCTCCATTAGAAGTTATACATTTTTCCCATCTTTCAGGCAATTTGTGAATACCTCGCCAGTAGAACTCCTCCCCTTTCCCCGCAAACCATTCATCTAGCCATTCTTTCACATTTTCATATGAACAAAAGTGCTGCTCGGCAAGTGCGTGACCCATCGATGCGAACAAGTGGTAATCTGAAGGGGCCAAGTCTGGTGAGTAAGCGGCATGGGGTAGCACTTTCCACTTGAGTCCTCCAATGTGTTGCAAACTGCTTTTGCCTTATGTGATGGAGCGTTACCGTGAAGAAAGATTACCTTGTGCTGTCTTCTTTCGTATTCTGGTCGTTTCGATCAGTTGTTGTTGGTAGCGTTGGGTATTAACTGTTTCACCAGGTTTTAACAATTCATAATAGCCCACACCCTTTTGGTCCCACCAAGTACAGAGAATTGTCTTTTTGCCAAAGCGATTCGGTCTTGCAGTGGATGTGGATGGTGAATCTGGGTTCACCCATGATTTTTTGCGTTTGGGATTTTCAAAATAAATCCATTTTTCATCGCCAGTAATGATATGATGCAAAAAACACTTTCTTTTGTATCGTGCAACCAAAATTTCACTAGTGTTTTTGCGTTTTTCCATCTGCCTCTCATTCAATGCATGTGGAACCCATCTGCCGACTTTCTGGATCTTACTCATCTCTCGTACGCGATTGGAAACATCTTGTTGACTAACGCCTAACTGCTCTGCTAGTTGTTTTTGTGATTGACTATCGTCTTCCTGTAGCAATGTTTCCAATTTTGTATCTTCATATTTTTTTGGAGGTTTTCCTTGTTCTTTGTCTGTCAGATCAAAGTCACCACTTTTGAAACGCCGAAACCATCGTTCACACGTATCTTGCGATATTCATCATAAGCTTCTCGAAGCAGTCGGTATGATTCAGCAGCAGTTTTTTTCAAATGAAAACAAAACAGTAGTACTGTCCGCGAATGCTCTTTATTTGACACAAAATTTGACATTTTTAACACAGTAAAACAAAACTATAAGATCACTTTTCAAATTAAAACCTATACGCATTTGACACTTAATGATAACTTAACAAAACGCCATATGTGTTGAAACTTTGAACTATACACTCTGTTTTCGGGGCAAGTTTGAAAAAAATCCGCATTTCATACTTGTAGACCTGGTATAAGCATGCCAAATTTCAACTTTCTATGTTAAGCCGTTTGGCTACAATTTCTACGTACAGATAGACAGACAGACAGACAGACACATGAGTGACGTTATAAGTGTTTTTTGGTGGTCATACTTACAAAACCCAAAAAATGATAGTTGTTGAAAAATCTAATATTCTTAAAAATACGGACTTTTCTAATGCACATCAGTGTGCATTACTCTGCTTTTCGTTCGTTAATGTGCTCCTATCTGAACCTTTAAATTGATATCCTTCATTACAGTTTAAAAAAATATTCAATAATTGCAACCGCACTATTCCGGTTTGCTACTTATTTCCTTGCATTTTTTTTTTTTTTTCAGATATGTAAATCAATCATTCTGTGAGATAGGGTGGGGACAGAAGTTTTATGGCATTTTTAATTTGGTGTCCAGTATCTTTTTAGGTCCAAGTTATATTAATGTAGATTATCCTTCGCATTAGAACTGCCGATTCGTTCAAATTTTACCGTCTATTATGATGTTAGTTTTCAAATGTCTTGCTCTTATATTGTTTTGGAACTGCTATTTGCAATGACTAATAAGGGGTGGTTTTTGAACAGACACATGTTATTCTAAGTGGTTAATTAGTCCTAGGTGCAGGATTGGATTAGTGGAAGGGTAAACCGGATTGGGGTAGTTGCCATGTTCAAGATTAGTAACAAAGTACCTCTTATTAGTAACAAATATCTGTTTTAACTATATGTTCTAGATTTCTGTTTGTCAAATATATAGTAGTTTTGTTGTTAAATTTTGTTATGTCAAAAGTAAGTTTATAATAACGTATCAAACGTCTCCTTTTGTTAATATAATTTACATTGTATCACTTTTCTTTATATTTATAATTGTATTGTTAAGGGATATTGTTTACAAATTTAATTTTAGTTTGCCAACTGTTACACTATAGAGTACTACAAATGTTATGTAAAAAAAGTTTAGGTCAAAAGTTCTATACACTATAGACGTTTGCCAAATCACAAATAAGATTGATTCGTTGTCAATAATACTGTTTGCCAAATTAAAAGGCTCTGACAAATTTGTTATGCTAGTCACGGATATATTTAACGTAGTTTAATTTTATATTTTTGTTTCATTTTCATTTTTCTCTCTATTGGTAAAACAAGATAAGGAAATTACAAATACGTGATACAAAGTTAAAACGCTAATAATGCGGAATACTTAGGCGCAATTGCACGTATAACTATTGATTATAAACAACATTTTTAAGGTTTAGCGCTAATACCGAGTTTTAAAACGTATTTTAAATTGGTTCCACAAACGACGAAGAACAAGCTAAATACAATGGGTACAAGCTAATTACAAAAGGGTTGCTTTAGAGTGCCCTAAATTTATTTAAAAATTGATGCGACAATCTGAACAGTCCTACAGTGCACCGTTTACACATGTTCAATTTTTTTGGCAAATGCATTTCTTTGCCTACCCTAATAAATTGTACGTTGACTGAACAGAGTACTTGTTCTTGGCAGTAATATCTGCGTGTATATTAATCTAGAAATCTTGGATACATTATTTCTTTTCTTATGTAATGTTTATGAGGAATTTGTTATATAGATGTTTGTGCTAACAGTTATGTTTGTTTGGTTGCAGAAAGAAGAGGCGCAGCAGCCTGTCGCCTCAGTATCCAAACTGGCCGCCTTGGAGGATGTGGGTCGTTCGGGGCCCGCCTCGGTGACCTTCGATCCAAACATCAGGCGCAAGAACTTAGTAGACGCCCAAACTCTTACAGGTACGAAATATTTATTTTTATTAATAAAATACTTTTATACTCTATTTGCGGAGAACATGCAGTCGATGTAAACATTCGAATTACGTCACTCTTATTCTGACTGAACGAAAAGTCATTTAAATCATTTTTCGTCCAATCACAGTGTGACGTAGTTCTAATGTTTATATCTACTGCATGTTCTCCGAGAATAAAGTATAGTATTTATATCTCCTGTTTTGGAGACAAAGTTGATATTTTGTAAATATTATTAAAAAAATAATTATAAAACCGTTTGACATCTAACGAATTGTCATTCACAGTTTTCATTTGTAAGGAAGTATTCTCCATCACTATACTAGCGTCGGCGAATCAGTGCAGTTACGTCACAATACGAAACAAACGAATGTATTGTTTGGAACAATGCAATTGTTTAACTTAGTCGAGAACTGCTTGAACAGAGCTTGGCCACTCCGGTGGCTCGCCCCAAATTTCGTAAGCTGGCATCGCCAGAGATCCTTGGCCTCTTTACTATTCGGTGTGCGGCTGGTTAGACGCATTAGCAGCAGGGATGGGGAGTCGACAGAAAAATTATCGACTCCCGACTCTCGACTCCGGAGTCGGTATTTTTGAAAATCGACTCCGACTCCCGACTCCTTTCACTGGTAAATTGTAAAGTCTATTCCAAATGTTTAAGCGGAACTAAATGGAATTTTTATTTTCTCAAATTATCACGAGTTTACTTTTTAACTATCAAAGTGGGCTTTTGTTAAACAAAATGATACAAAGCTTCATTTAATCCTTAAAAGTTAGTAGATTTCGATATCTAATTCCGCTTAAACCAAGCAGACTATACTTACATTAAATATCTTGGGTTGGGGCGAGCTGTTTTTATAAAATGTCATTTTCATTTCATCTTGACTATTGAGTCATTTTTAATACAAATTTTCAAATATATTAGTTTTAAAAAAAAATTGTTTTGTATTTTATATAAAGTCTGTTCCTTTGGTTTAGGCGGAACTAGATTTTCAATACTAGTTACTTTTACCGTTTGATTGAAGCTTTTGATAATTTTGTTCAGGAAAAGCCAACTTCAATATATAAAAAAAATAGCTAATGACAACTTACAAAAATGAAAATTCCAGTTAGTTCCGCTTAATCGTTTTTAACAGACTGTACTTTATTTTTCATAACATGTCACTTTTTTCTTTTGACATATAGATTTTAGCTGCCAACATGAAATATAAAATAATCACAAAGCCCGTTACAACTTGAGAAAATAAAAATCCAGTTTAGTTTCGTTTTAACATAATAAACAAAGTATACAAAAAAAGAAAAATTAGATATTACGAAAAATTAACTAAATTTTTAACTGAAAAGCATGAAGGAAACCGGAATTGAATATTTTTAATTTCATTTTCGTTCATAAACAGAAAAAATGTCGTTCCTGTTCCCATTCTTTAACAAATTCTGGTAGTATGGTAATTTGCTTTCGCTTTCGGATTGTTCTCATCCTTGATAAATATGTAGTCAAAGAGTCGGGAGTCGATAACTTTTTCCGACTCCTCCAAAAAGCTTCGACTCCTCGACTCCCGACTCCGACTCCCCATCCCTGATTAGCAGTTCGAATTGTTTCTGATTTCTTGCTGCATTTACATTTATTATTTACATGATTTATCATGGTGCCTAGGCATTTGAAGGCATAAACTCTTAATGTTTCACCATTAATTTGCAAGTCGATCGACAGGCGTTCAGTCTTTTTTCCCAAATCTTTATCATTCTCTCCTCTTGTATCTCCATCGCGTGTCGTATCTACTATAATCACCAGGCGCTCAGTTTCACTGTCACAGTATTAACTTTACATGATTTATCGTGGTGTTTAAGTATTTAAAGAATTCTATTCAATACGAACTTGACAATCTAAATATGCCATTATTTATTATTTGTTTCTATTCAATGAATATTTGTTTCGTTCTACATGCATTTGTCCATGCATCCGAATTAGATATAATTAGATCTTATTCATATGGGGTACCTTGGCTCTTGTCCAAGATACTGAAGAGGACAACGTTATTCCTGTAGAAAACTATGCCGCTTTTACATCACATCTAAGTGTGAACGATTGCCGATCTAACAAACAATTATCGATTTAAAAACTGTAAAAAAAATAATAAAAAAATGTGCTTAAAATTTTGTGTTCTGCGCAGTAAAATTTGAAAGTTGCGTCTTAAAATTAAAATATAATGTGTATTAATAATATGTTGTTAATATTGTTCTTTATCAAATAAATCAACCGTCAATACATTTTTTTATGCACTCTTAATTCTTATAACCTATATTTTGATTTAATTCGCTAATATTTAAATGTGTAAAGTGGAATGGACTTTTTACATATTAATGTGTTTATTTTAATATTAGCTATTTATACCATGTATGGATATTTATGTATATGGATCATGTTTACTAATATCTTTATAACATTTTTTATTTTAAGTAATTATGTTTTTAACTTTTAACACCTTTTTAATTACGTAATTACGTATGTTTTCTAATTAGTTTATTGCTTATTAGAAGTTTTCTACAACTAACACTAAAAAAATAAAATCGTACAGAAGTATGTCTTAGTATCAAAGAAGTTAAAAATCTGCACAAGTTAGATACTGAAATAAATGGTCAATTCTCGTATGAGCTGCTCTGGTATAGATAATGGTAATCAGCAAAAACATACTTTTGAGGGTCTATTAATTAACATTATAAACAAGATGTAAACATAAGATCACTATCATCATCTTTCAGCCGTTCTTGTCGCTTCTTGTAGCCAGTGAGCCAGTGGGTGGTCTTCCTCGGTTACGATTATATTACTAGTTTCGGTTCAATCTGAACCTATTTCAAAGCTTACATCGTCATCATCATCCTTCAGTTATTCGAATCCATTGCTGGATATAGGCCTCCCTTTAAAAAACCCATTTTGTGTCTTGAGTTTATTGTAGCCAGTTGATATATGCTTTATTTAATTAGTCCAGCGAGTGGCTGGTTTTTCTCGGTTATCTTTTATATACCCATGTTCTCCACTCAAGAATCCGTTTGGTCCATCTGTCGATGTTGTTCTAGCTAGATGGCCTACCCATTTCCATTTCATGGTAGCTACTTTTACAAGGATGCCGGTTAGTTTCGTCTGTTAAAATAAGAGATCACTCATATAATTGTGACCAATACTAAGGGCCGGTTTCTGAAAGCTTAGTTAACTATAACCAAATAGTTAGAAAGTGGTTGCTATAGCTATTTATAGGATTGCTTTATTGTAACCGAGTTTAACCAAAAGATTAAACTCGACTAAGCTTTCAGAAGCCAGCCCTAAAAGGCACAGTTCCACCTACCTAAAATTTCTTATTAGTATATTGCCTACGTCGAAAGATGCTGCACTTGGATGATAATGGAATGCCATTTGGCACACATGTTCTTTATAGAAATTAAATCATTTTGACCCACAACATCTATTTGTAAAATGTGGCAGATTCATGTTGGCGGCAAGAATAGCCCGCCAAGTACGATAACGATAACTATTTTTTATGATAGAGCAAAATAGCTAAATGCATATTTGTAAAATGAACATGTACCTACAATTTGCCGCGTCGTACGCGAATATCCGTAACTTGGTTTACAAGATATCGTCCATAATTCATTCTGTGACCCAAAAAAGTGATTTCCGAAATGTCTAATGAATTTCGTTTGAAATGGGTCGTTTATTACGAATGTCGTATATTACGAATCAAAATGGCAAAAAAAGTCAATTTAGATAGATTTTTTTCCCTCAATTTCGAAACATAATGATATATTCTGTGACTGTAAATCTGCGTATATTAACATTTAGATTAAATTCTTCCTAAATTTGTAGGGCATATTACTGGCTACAAGAATATGTGCGGAATTTTTCTCTGAAGGACGCCGAATTAGAGATAGCGGCCGAAATGTGTTAAGTCCCAACTTCGTATTATTGCGATACCTTTTATATCACTTGCGACCAAATCGGACCTGTAAATTACAAAAATGAAACAAAAAAGGCATACGACTTTAGTACAGGAAATGAAGCATTTTGGCTCGCAATTTTTTCGTCCAGCATGGAATTACGTGAAATTGTCACAGAAGGTAGGGAATAGCCCAAGGATCATTTTCTACATCATGCCGGTGTACGCTAAAACCTTGGGAGTGGTTGGCACCCCATCTCGGGGGTGGAAATTTTTTACTACATTTTAACTACAGGAATCGATGGGAAAAGTAATTCTAAGAAAAAAATGTTCTTTACGTTTTCTTCGTAAAACTAATATTTTTTGAGTTATTCGCGGTTGAAAGTAACAGTTTTTCGACGAAAAAATCGATGTTTTTAAAAAGTTTTTTGCTAATAACTCGAAAAATATGCATTTTTTAAAAAAAGCTGTAGAAAGCAAAATTGTAGCTTTTAAAAAAACAAACAAAATTCTTTTTTTATTATTTTTCTACGACCAATACGAACCGAGATACGGCATGTTAATGGTTAACTTTTTTTCGCCAAATGCATAATTTGAAAGATTCAAAGTCAAATAACAGGAAAAATTTGCATTTTTCGAGGAAAACTCATTGAATCTTTTTTAAAGTATTTGATTAGATTTTTCAAACAAAAAAACAAAAAAGTCTCTAGCATAAAAATTAAGCGACTTATGATCAAAATAAGGTCGGTACCTACTTTTTTCTACGAAAAAATCAGTGAAAACAACCCCCTATTTACCCCCCCTAATTAAAATTGATCCTCACCCTTCTGTGGTTCTCTTCTTATATGTATTTTCAGTACACCCAAGAAGTTTGACCAATTTAAAATGCCTAATTTTAGAAAAATTGGAGTTTAAAGAAAAAACGATTTTTTGCGATTTCGTATTTTTCACCCTTTTCTTCAAAATATCTCCGAAATTACTGGAGATACGAAAAAAATGATAGAGCACTAAATTGTAGCTTTTTTAATGACTTAAATTTCCCTGTGCATATATTTTCTGTACAGTGAATATTTGGCGAGATATAGCCGTTTAAAACCTCTATTTACAAGCGAACACCACCTTATTCGAGCTCTTCAAACTCACCCCATTTAAAAACTAAGGGATTTAAAGGAATTTAATTTACATAGTCTTATAGCTCTTGAAAAGCCCTACAAAATCGTTTTTAAAAAAACTTTCTATCACTAAAAATGAAGGAGCTATGTTTAAAAAACCAATATAATTTTTTTCAAAACATTGGAATAGCACGGTTCGGAGCGATTTTTTTTATATCAAGCTCTAACAAGGGTGGGTTTTTAAGGGTTGAAAAATTTGAAATTGTATTCCAAAGCATGAAACAATCATTATTCAACTAATCCAAACCAAATTTTACCCATCTTAAGGTTTACAACGTTATTTTATAATTTTTGACAATTAGGGGTAGTTTTCACCCTTAAAAAATAAACAGTGCCCATGAGCATGATATAAAATTTGAAGTAGAGGGTGAGAAGAACCTAATTTCAAATTTTGGTGCAAATCGATGCAAGATGAAATCATTTTTTAATCCAACAAGGGTTGATTTTTAAGGATTGAAACATTATGAAATTGTATTCTAAAGCATAAAACGATCCATATTTAGCTAATCCAAACCAAATTTTACCCATATTAAGGTTTAAAATGTTATTTTATAATTTTTTATAATTAGGGGTAGTTTTCACCCTTAAAAAACAAAACGCGTACAACGGCACAATGTAGAAAATGAACTAGAGGGTGAAATGAGCCTAATTCCAAATTTTTATCCAAATCGATGCTGGACGAAAAAATTGCGAGGTTTTGTCATTTTTTGAGCTTCATTTCCTGTACTACTTGTTATTATTCGGATTTTGCACCAAATAAAATAAAAAATATGACATATCCGGTCGGAACGGCTGTAAATTATGACATTTAAGTAAGATGCTCCATGTATATACGGAAGGCATATGTTTGTTAAGCTTTGTCCACAGCATTCGTTTCTAAATATTTTGCCGTACAGCAGGATCAAACTCATTCTTCAAAAATTGTAGTCTAAATTACACGACGCTAACGAAACGCTACAGCCTTCTATGCATATTAAGTTTGAACAAGAAATGTAATATCAAACCTATTTTTAATTTATATTTTACAAAATAATTAAAATTATTTAGTCCGTTCTGTATTATAGTTTTCTCCTTAGCATTACGGATTTTTTTGCATAGTTTGACGTAAAAAGTTAGTGTGGAACACAATACTTGCTTTCAATGCTATCCGACTTCCAACTCAACTTCTGAAACTATCTCTAGTCAGATTTTGTTTGCAGTTTCTATGCTTTTTCATGCGTACCAACTTTGCGTTTATTTTTATGCTATACTGATTTACTTTTTCTGACATTCTTAATAATCCTGATTGAGATTTAATCTTGTAAATAAAAACTATACTTGGTAATGGTTACTATAATTGAATATAAATTAGCATAATTCAGCGATATTTATAAATTGGGTATTATAACCAAACTTTTATATATAATTTCAAATTATTAAGTTGGCAGTGAGAAGTAACAAAAGACAGAAAATGTTGAATGCCTATTTCTGTCGCTTTTTACTTCAGAAGGAAATTTTAAAAGTTTGAATGACGTCAGAAGATTGAAAATGTAGTGAAAAGTATAATGAGAAACAGTCTTTAGATGTAGTAATTAATTTGTAGAAAATAAAAGCAACTAGATCTAGCTGACCAGTTTCGAAATATTTTATTTCTTTATCAGATCTTCACAAAAAAATATAGAATTTAAAGTACAATAGCTGGTTATAAAGTATAAAAACCTTGGCTGATCTAATAACGTAAGGTCATTGTAAAGTAGTTAAATTAGGTAAAAATAGTCATGGCGGAAAACAATCAGTAGATAAAATATAAGTATTACATAATGACAATTATTAATTGTTTGTTTCATAGTATAACTTAAGTTAAAAGATAAAATGGTCTTAATTTACTGTAATTTGAGCATTGCTTTGAGGATATTAATCTAAAGCTTTTCTAGGGTCTAATTCAGTGTAAACAAGTCGACATGTTTTGCTCCTAATTATCTAACTGAAATCTAGTTTAACCATCTGAAAAGATCTCTAATGATAAAAGCCTTCTGTAGTTAACTTCATATTAGCGCCAACATTTCGACGGCGCTTCTTCTAATTAACACTACCTTGAAACTCTATTGTTCTAATATTTAATTTTTTATTAACCCATATTAACTAACTAAAATATTGTGTGAAATCTATTGTAATTCTAGAGACGAAAACATTTTCAATTCGTTTTTGAATGTATTATTTAAAGGTGTTTAATAATTTAATGTCTTGTTAAGACTGTAGACAGTATTGGTGGCGGAATTGTGGTGTAAGGACTTAAATAAAAGGTCATGAGCAAAAGGGACAGACCTCGCATGCGAGCAGGGCGCTCTGTTGATTTAGATATTTACAATAAGAGACAAGCTATTTTATCTTCATGGAGGGATGGTACGTACCTAGCCTATATGATAACGAGAGGGAGGACACTTGCTAGGTGAGGTGGAATAAGTGTAAAAAGCGGCAAATTATCAAAAAAACATCAATTTTCCGCTTTTATTGCACTTATTCTGCTTCACCTAGCAATTGCCTCACTCTGATAGTCCGAGAGGCAGCGTTGCATTTTTGATGGTGATTTCATCCCGCTTCATTTTTTTACCGACCGCCAACATATATAAGGGAGGTATTGTGATCATACCGATTTTGACATTTCGAGATTTCGATGGATCTCCACGAATTGAGGTCCCTACATAACGTTTTGACTATTTTTTGGCATGATGTCTGTCGGTCTGTCTGTCCGTCCGTCTGTCTGTCTGTCTGTCTGTCTGTCTGTCTGTCTGTCTGTCTGCCTGTCCGTCCGTCCGTCCGTCCGTCCGTCCGTCTGTCTGTCTGTGTACACGTGTAGAGCAAATTCGGCTGAAAGGATTTTTATGAAACTTCATATTTAAGCTTCTGCCATCAATAGCACGAGTTGATCAACTTTTGGTAAAAATCGGTTGACTAAAAATGGGAGTTTACTCGTGTCGATTTTAAGATTTTTAACACAAAAATATTTCGAAAAAATATATTGAACAAAAGTTGCTATAAAATCAATAACTAATAACTTTTATTTGAGACGTTTTTTGATAAAACGAAAAATTTCGCTTAATTTCTGTAAAATTTTTCGAATTTTTTTTTAAGTCTCAATTTTTTCATATTTATATGTAACGTTTCCATGGCCATGATAAATAATATCTCTGTTAGAAAATATTAGGCCAAGTTATTTCTACTCTGATGCTAGAATGTAATATATATAAGTACTTTATGATGGCGGTCGGTCCTGTGGTGGCCACAGCTGATTTTTTTTTTGTAATTGATAGTTTAGATATGGCTAATAATCGAAACAAGCGTCAGCCGCCAAAATCGTGGTGGGGCTGGTCGTGAGAAAATGCACATCTTGTAAAATAGTCATTTCAAGCCACTTGAAAATTTGCACAGTTATTGTTTAACTGATAATAATAATAATAAATAAAGTCAGCTGCGTGCTTAGTGGGGGACTATACGTCAGTCGCTTGTATAAACCTGACAAAAAAATGATGTAAAGTCATTTCAAATTCAATGAAACTTATACATCGAACTTATTATTGTTAGCAATAAAATAATTATTAAACATTTATTGCAATATTATAACATAAACAATAAGCCATATCATTTGTAAAATCATATGGTTTCTTATATTTGAATGTATTTGACATAATTCTTTCCTTATCAAATAAATGTGAGGATTGTAATCCGCTTATATGTTATGTCATGCTAATTAATGAACGGGCCGCTGCTGGTCAGCTGGTTGGGGCATTCTGTGCTCAGATACCGACTGCTCAGGTCACAAGGCTGCTCGTTATACGAAATTAAGATATTTTCAATAAATAGTGTTAAAAGTGATTATTGTTTTATTTTTTTTATTTTTATAACAATATCTTATAGTTCCTTATATTATATAATTAGAATAATAAAAACAACAATCAGGCTGTTTGCACAATAGGGGCAAGACCGTCAGCTGAGGGATTATAATTGCTGAGCGGGCATTTGGCCTAAGCATTTTATAATGTAATCAATGACGTAACTGACGATCTTTACCCCGTTATGTCGGCAGCTGACGATAATTTTTATTTAATATAATATGTAAACTATTCATTATAAAAATGAAAACAATCTTTTTTGTCATTCTTAATACAAATGTCCCAATTCTTAAATTTTTTTTTCCCAAATATTTAAAAATGTATTATATATTCGATTTTTTATGTTAAATGTCACTCGTTTTTCTTTTAGCAATTCATATTTTAACATGAATTTTTTCCGTCAACATGAAACATGAAATAACCTAGACAAGCTCGGTTCTCATGATAACTTAAGAAAACGAAACTGCCGTTTAGTTCTTCTTAACCAAATAATGAACTATTTTTACCCAATTATTTTAGATTTATTAATATTTTCGGGGGTAGACGTTTTTTGCGTGTAAAACGTGAATAAAGGACTCTTATTCAATCTCGGTATTTTACATATGTGCTACCATTTTCTGTACTTTACATATTAAATGCATAAATAACTATTGTGAAACATTACCAAATGTGTTATTATTATTTTTATTTTATTTTATTTATTTATTTTTTTTTCGTATATGGTGGATATTATCAATTAAGAATACATAAACTGTTTAAAGTATCAGCTTGAAATCTTGTCTGAGTTGAAATATTTATGTCCAACGACCGGAAAAACAAATCAAATTCCATATTTATAAATAACCATTCAAAAGTTCTTTATTTTTGGAAAACACGGAGTTCCCTCTGAGTTCAACGTCTACACATGCCATGTGGAAGTTATTTTCTCAGCATCAACGAGAAAAAAGTATAGATGACAGTGATTTCCTTTTGAAGTATATTGCAAAGATGAAAGTAGAAGTAAAATGACATTTTCTCTACTGTATAAATTTATATATAATGTGAACAAGTTTTTCTTAATCTAAGGGTAAATTTAGAAACCTTACATTCACTATAACAGTTTCTCTTTTTGCAATAATTTTTAACAAAAGCAATCACATATGTATTTTAGAGTATATATTTATTGTTTTTGTTGAGAATATATCACCACTGACAGGACATAAGTTAACAAGTACGTTTTAAAAATAATATTTGAGATTAAGTGCATACCGTTTTTTTCGGACCATAAGACGCACCTTTTTATGCAGAAAAATTAACTTAAAATTGGGATGTGTCTTATGGTCCGCAGATATAGATACGTTGTTTAAAATGTGTGCGATGTTAGTGTGGAATCAATTTAGAGCGCATAAAACAGAATCAACCAAGAAAATATAATAGAAATGAATACAGAATTAGCTGTCATTTCTGGAGGCCTTACAAGTCAACGACAACCCTTGGATGTGTCGATTAATAAACCATTTAATAATTTTATGCGGGAAGAGTGGGACAAACGAATGAACGAATAATACGAACAGTGACATTAACGAGACGAGTGATACCTACAGAGAGTGAAGATGAACAAAATGTTCCTGGTACAAGTTAACGTAATAATAAATATTTTTTCTAAAAATAGTCTCATAAATTTGAGGTGCGTCTTATCATCCGGTGCGTCTTATTGTCCGAAAAATACGGTATATATAATTACAACTTTTTCGCAATCGGAATTTCTAAAATTTACCATTATACCTTTTCAGTCACATTTGCCAATGGCATATTATAGGAATAATTCAATTATCTCCTTTTTCTAAGGCAAAACTGTTCCAATCTCAATACTGAAAAAAATTGATGTAAAGTGTGAATTTTCACATATTTCAGGATTTCGCAGGTATTTAGTAAGTGAATGATGATAATTTGGGATACCAAAACAAATTTTATGTTAAAATATTTTTTTTGTTAATTTTAATTCGAAAGCCAATTACCATTATTTAGGTTTCTAAATATGTGCAGTATTTTTTTTTATATAGCAAGGTTAATTAAGATTTTGAAAATTGCGCCTATTGCTTCCATTGGTTGTTTTAAGTCATAACTCCGCCCATCTGATTTCGTGTATTTACTTTCAACAATTTACGCTTTTAAAAATTAAATGCAACATTTGCCCAAATATAACTAGAATTTGAAAAAATATTTTAAACAATATAAAAATGCAAAACAAAAACAGAAAAAATAAAATTGTCTTGAGACCGGAGCGAACCCTAGTTTGCAAATTAGAACGCGAGAACGCTAACCATTACACTGTCAAAGCATGCTGGTTTAGTGTGTTACATAAGTTATTAAATATTTTATATGGTCGAGCAAAAAACTCAAAACATGCGTTATTTTCCGAAAGCATAATCTGATCAAAAATTCCTGTTGTACTATTCCGGTTCACACAAATGTACATTACTTAGAATTTTTTCAGATTTTTAGTTTAAACCATAAAATTTTGATCGTTAATCCACGTACTAAGGTCTTTCATTTGATGCCCTACTCAGAATTTTAAAAAAATATTTTTTCGAACTGTTTAGTTTTGGGAAAAAGGTCACACGGGGCCAAATAAAGTAATATGATGGATGGGAAAAAGGGTGAAATATTGTCAAACCATATTGTGAGCTGGTGCGTTGTCGTGATTGTCGGCAAAATGTCTTGACAAATCCCATATGATATTTTTATATCTTCTGCAACCTGTCTAACAATCAGTCGTCGATTGATTCGGATTAATTCTAGAACCTGGATAAGGTTTTCGTCTATTTTAAAAATCAAAAGCCAACCCAATCAGACCAATTCTGTAACTCTGTTACTATGATAATAGTTACTAAATTCGTCACTATGAGCAAGGTCAGTTACTATCATGAATGAAAGTCATTGTATTTTTTATAATATATGTTGTAGTAACGTTATTACACAGTAACTTTTTACAGAATTGATCTGAATCTCTCATAATTATTTATTTCTACTATCTTTAAACTGCCCGAACAGCTTAAAACACGAAGTTTGACGCATCTTCTCTAACGTTGCTCAAAAGTTCAAGTGTTTCAGGCAAAAAGAAATTTTTAAAAAGTTTTTTATCAAGAGGTTTCTGTAATTTGAGTCGGATTCCAATGCTTCTATCATTTATAGAAATGTTATATTATGTAAGGAATGTTATGAGAATACAATAATTACATTATTTATAATTATATTAATTTT
This sequence comes from Liopterus haemorrhoidalis, assembly GCA_963971575.1. Classification (NCBI taxonomy): domain Eukaryota; kingdom Metazoa; phylum Arthropoda; class Insecta; order Coleoptera; family Dytiscidae; genus Liopterus; species Liopterus haemorrhoidalis. The sequence continues at coordinate 57,085,610 of OZ020612.1, read as the reverse complement.
ATTGAATTGTTTCTTATGGTATTAAAAATTGAAAGTCAGGAATCTTTTAATTTTAAGGATTTGTTAACAATTATCTAATGAATGTTGTTTTTAGAAGACTCAATACTTTTGGTAAAAGTATGTATTAGATAACACTGTTACAGATTTTAATTTCTTAGATATAATTACTCCTGGATAGTGGGATGAGTATACATATAAATGTAATGAATTGTTTTTGTTGCAGAGGTCTGCAGTGGCGGTTCATTGCCTGAAGTTGAAATAATTAGCCTACTCGAGGAACAGATACCACAGTATAAGTTAAGAGCAGACGCTCTAACTGAATTCACAGGTTGGTCTCATTGTTTATTAATTATTATTTATAGTAAATACGACACAACATTAATGGCGGGTTACTAACGTAAGAGTTATCTCTAGCTCAAGTTAAAATCATTTGTTTTTATATGCTACAACATACAAAAACTAATGATTTTAATTTGAGTTAGGGATAATTCTTACTTTAGCAACCGACCATAAGTAAGTTATTTAAGAAAAAAAATTGATGTGAAGTGTGAATTTTCACACATTTCAGGGTTTTGCAGGTATTTAGTAAGTGAATGATGATTATTTGGGATGCCAAAAGAAATTTTATATTAAAATATTTTTTTTTGTTAATTTTAATTCGAACGCCTGATACCATTATTTATGTTTCTAAATATGTGCAGTATTTTTTTCTGTATATAGCAAGGTTCATTAAGATTTTGAAAATTGCGCCTATGGCCTCCATTGGTTGTTATAAGCGCCGCCCCTCTGATTTCGTGTACATTGAAACAGAATTAAATTATAATTTCAACAATTTCCACTGGTTATTAAAATTAAGCTTTTAAAAATTAAATGCAACATTTGCCAAAATATAACTAGAATTTTGAAAAACAAAATAAAAATGCAAAAAAAAAAAACAAAAAATATTATTGTCTCTTCTCGCAGGGATCGAACTGATTTAGTTGGGTGAGAAACCAGCGTCATAACCACTACACCAGGATACACCTTGCAGTTTAGCGTGTTTCAAAGCTATAACTTGTGTACATTATTAGCAAAAAAACACAAAAAATGCGTTTTTTTCCTAAAACATAATCTGATCAAAAATTCGCTGATAAAGAGATTCGCCTCGAACGAGGAGATCATCGATGAAACACACGCCTATTTTGCAGAGTTGAAGAAATCGTTAAGTAGTTGGAATATCGTTGCGTAAAATCTATCGAGCTAAAAGGAGACTATGTTGAAAAATAAATCGCATTTTGATGAAAATAAAATCTTCGTCGAAGTCACTGACTTATCACCCCTCGTAAACATGCCCTTTAAGGCATATTAACTTCTTCAGAATCTATTAAGTACTTGAGAAAGTCATTAACTACCTCCAAGAAGTGCTCTTATACATAGTTAAGAGCTTATGTTTATCCTAACCACCTGGTGCATCCATATTTGCTTGTGTTATTTCGTAACTCGCATGAAATTTTAAATATACATCCCATGTATTTAAATATTTACTTAAATTTTGTAAATCTAGATGTCATCTTTAGTTTAAAATATTATTTAGTTACATACATCATAATATTTTCTGAAAGTAGCAGATAACAATAAACCATGAATAAAATAACCATTTAAATCATTACTTGTCGTGTTGTGAATAAATTTGCGGCAATTTTTGTTTCATCAGCAGATTTTATTCTTGCATAGAATATTTATAGCAAAATTTTGGTTATAAATTTTTAGTGTCAATTGTTAGTAGCAGTATTAAAATACAGTACAACATTTATACAGATTGAAATTATGAGAATATTTTAAATACTCGTTATTGTATTATGGGAACGTCAGTTCCTAATCGTGATAATAATAATAATAAAGTCAAAGCATAACCTTTTTTAGGGTTTTGTAGGTATGACCAAAAAACCCTTATACCGTCATTTTGTCGTCTGTGTCTGTCTGTCCGTCTGTCTGTCTGTCTGTCTGTCTGTCTGTCTGTCTGTCTGTCTGTCTGTCTTTCTGTCTATCTGCCTGTCTGTTCGGTAAAAATTGTAGCCAAACGGCTAAACCTAGAGAGTTGAAATTTGGTATGCTTATACAACTCTTTGACCCGCACATAGGAAAAGTACTAAAATATCTAAAAAGTATATCCCCCTAAAAATATAAACAAATATGTCCTTACCGAAAAAAAAAATATATATATAATTCTGAGTAGGGTATCAAATGAAAGCCCTTGGTACGTGGATTAACGATCAATTTTTTATTTTTGCAAAATAAATTATTTTGAAGGGATTTTTGCCAAAATTGTGCCAAAATTTTTTTGTCCCACACCCTGTAGCCCAGATGGTTTAAACTAAAAATCTGAAAAAATTATAAGTAATGTACATTGGTGTGAACCGGAATAGTACAACAGGAATTTTTGATCAGATTATGTTTTTGGAAAAAAACGCATTTTTTGTGTTTTTTTGGCTAATAATGTACACAAGTTATAACTTTGTAAGACGCTACACTGGAATGTATATCATGATGTAGTGGTTATGACGCTGGCTTCTCACCCAACTAACTCGATCGAAAGGGATCGAACCCTGCGAGAAGAGACAATATTATTTTTGTTTTTTTTTTTTGAATTTTTATATTGTTTAAATTATTTTTTCAAAATTCTAGTTATATTTTGGCAAATGTTGCATTTAATTTTTAAAAGCGTAAATTTAATAACCAGTGGAAATTGTTTAAATTATAATTTAATTCTGTTTCAATGTACACGAAATCAGAGGGGCGGAGCTTATAACAACCAATGGAAGCCTTAAGCGCAATTTTTAAATTCTTAATGAAGCTTGCTATATAAAAAAAATAAAATACTGCACATATTTAGAAACCTAAATAATGATATTAGGTGTTCGAATTAAAATTAACAAAAAAAAATATTTTAATATAAAATTTGTTTTGGCATCCCAAATAATCATCATACCTAAATACCTGCAAAACCCTGAAATGTGTGAAAATTCACACTTCACATCAATTTTTTATTGTAAAAGCTTTTTTCTCTGTTACTTAATCCTTAACTCTTTTTACAATTTTCTGGTGCCAGACATTTTACTGTATGTTATTTATTTATTAATTTTTGCAGGTTACGAGAATCAAGACTGGTTTATCCCTAGCCCTGCACTGAAGTTAGACGACAGTGATCTGAAGTTAACCCCGGACCTGATCCGCGAGACATTAAATTATTTTCGTAAGTTATTTTAATCATTTATTATAAAAGCTTATGACATTGCTTACTTAGAATGACTATGAGAACTAGAACATATGTGCTTATATTTAAACTGACATATTCGTGGGTCGGTTTAAGGAGGGGGAACTCAATTTAGTTCACCTAAAATGTTCAGAAGTTACGAGGCACGAAAATGATACTGGCCTAAAATTGTTGCCACTCTATTTAGGTTTTTGTAAGATAATAACAATAATTTAAAACACGGCCTAGTAAATGCCAAAAGTGCCTAAGTCATACTGATTGTGAATTCAAAACGAGATTTTGATTAACCCATTAAGGCCCGGTCTTTCCACCTTCAGTTAAAGTCCCAGGTAACTATCTGACAGATAAGGTTATTTGTAACTTCATCTGCTGAATAAATGTCAATACCACCAGTCAGTGAATCCAATACGTCAGTCTCATTATCCGTTAGATAACTACCCGATAGATACATTTGTATAGAAAGAAGGGATGGCATTTACTCAGCAGATGAAGTTACAAATAACCTTATCTGTCAGATAGTTACCTGGGACTTTATCTGAAGGTGGAAAGACCGGGCCTAAAAATAATAAAAAGGACATTTCCAATATAGGGTACATTCGATTTGACGCTCCGAGCGTTCCGAGCACGCTCTGTACACTCAAACGTGTTCGATTTGACGCTCGGAGTACACTCAATTGCATTCGTTTTGCGATCGAGCGAGCATTTAGAGTGCGCTCTATGTGTTCGGGGTTTTAAGACCGAGCATATGGAGTATGACGTAAAAAAGTGGGGGAAGTTTAAAATTAAATTATAAATAAAATTAAAATAATAGCCTTAGACAAATAATATTGTTATTTGTCTATGACTACAGAGTACGGTTATTTTATGTATTTGTGACGTTCTGTAAACAGTAAAAAAATTATTAAAATACACCGTACATAAAATTAAAATGGAAAAAATTCATTAAATTAATTCATTAATTATTATTTAATTTTTAACTAATTTTATTTCTTCATTATTGAAAAAAAAAATCAAGGAAAAACCGAGGTACATATATAATTTTGATTCATGACTGACGTGAATTAATCTGACAGTAAAAACGCCGCCTAAAATTGTAGGGTTAGATTTTATAAACAATACGTCACAAGAACGCTCGCTCCGTTAGTTCTCTATTCATGACGTCACCATCAACTGTTCGCTCAGCGCTCGCTCTACTCTGTACATCTCGAATGCACCCATAGTGAAACATGTAACCCATCAGTGACGATTTGGGGGGGGGGGGGGGGAGATTACAGAGCTGCAACCAGGGGTGACCTTAACGTTAAAGTTAGGATAGATAGAAAAATACAATGAAGTTTTTTCGTTTATTTGGTATTATTAAAATAGAAACAAATCGAAAGAAAAAATGTTCTTTACTGAGTAAAATAGTTACCGTTCTGATCTATAACACACTGCCATTTATTAGGAAGAGAAAATATTCCCGATTTATAAAATTCCTGATATTTGAAAGGAAAAGAAAATGTTTTTAACATGGTTCATTTCTCTAAGGGCTGGTTTTACAATTCACGGTTACCTGTTGGTTAGCTCAAATCAATGGCTAACGACATATTTGCAATATAATAATTACCATAAGTTTCCACGGTAACCACTAGCCTTAACTGCCGATTGTAAAACTAGCCGTTAGTGTCTTGTTTCTTAAAAAATGTTCCGGTGACCGAAATAAGTGATAGTCGGAGAATGAAATGTCTGGTGAGTAGGGTGGGTGTGTTAGAACCTCCCAATCAAGCTCGTTAATTTTTTCATGTGTCTTTTTTGATGAATGAGGTCAGGCATTGTCGCCTTGAAGAATAACTCCTCTACTATTCACAATTTCTGGACGATTTCTGGTAAAGTTCTAATTCAGTCGATACAATTGTTCACAGTAGAGATCAGAATTAACACTTTGCCTCGGTTTTAACATCTCATAATAAACCTTCATAGGGCCTTCCAGATCGAAGTTCATCATCCAAGCATACATTTCCTGATTTAATTTTTTTAAACCACTGTTGACATGTGCGTACACTTAGTTTATCACCATAAACAGTGCAAATGTTTTATGTAGCAACTGTAGCAGATTTTTTTAATGGTACTCATACAATATTAAACAGCATAAAAAATGTTTTGATGATAATTCTTCCGTCATTTTAAAATGCAAGTGTTTAAAATGAAACGAAAACAATAATTAGGTACTCAAGATTACAGAGTTTAATCAAAATAGAAGTTTAGTTTGTGATAAACTCTTTACAATGACATAACTTTCGAAATACTAATATAAAGAGAGATCACCTTGCTTAACCTAACTAGTGGTTTTCAAAACCACTCAATGCTGTTTATGAAACTTTTTTTTTTTTATGAAAATTTAAGATTTGTTACGCCATCTAATTCACATATGAAGAATGACACGAACTTATATTTTGCAATAAATATGGTATTTTACTTAAAAATTTCAAAAGTAAATATTTTCATCTGAATTGCAATAAATTATATGTTATGCTAATCAAATTAAAAACAATACGTTTTGATTTCACATACTTTTATTTGATTCGTTTCTAAATAAGAATTCTTTTATATGAAATGAAAAGAATTTTTTTCCTCTGATTTTTCTTTGAAATATTTTCTCATGTTTTTCCTTTTGTGGTATTTCTCGAGAAATGATTAAAAATGATTCACTCATGGTTTGTGCTTATCTAACACTTTATTCTTAAAAACGATTTGAAGAAAGTATGACTATTAAATACATAAAATCTTTTTGACACGATTTTGAGAATTTGACAGGATTTTTTGGCAAAAAATATTTCCAAAAATGATTCCCTCAGAGTGGGTTGAAAATTTCAAAATAATGGGCATGTAAACCGGAATAGTACGCCTCATAAAAAGGAAGGTCAAACTATATAGTTCTCATAAAGGCTATATCACATTAGGGTTATAATTAAAGTCTAGATCTAGAAAATTAAAGTTTTTGCATTCGAATCAAAGTAATTTGTATGTGATAGCATGAAAAAAAAAAAACAACTAGGTTTTAAAGACTAAGCAAATGGAACATGATTCAGTTCCTTTCCAATTGACTTTCTATCCAGGTTTAATAAAACGCGATTCATCTTGGTCTTTTGTTACCGTTAAGGTTAGTTTGTAAAGTTGTGATTATAGGTAACTCTTCATTCTACAAATATGTTTCTAACTATTTCGTTCTGTTGTGAAAATTATTTATGGTCATTGTACTTGTAGTCTATTGCCGCTATCTGCTGCGGGTCAAAATGATTTAATTTTCGTGAAAACCACGTGTAACAAGTGGCATTCCATTATCAACATGTATAGTATTTTTTGACGATGGTAATTGAATTAAAAACAATCATATCGAAAAAATATCAACGTATTATTTGACATTTCTACGCAAATATATCCAAATATAAAAGTTATTTGAAACCCTTGAATATATTTTGAAAAATACAGAAAATTGTTGACTGGTACCTATTATTAAAAATGTAATATCTGTTTGGTACTTTTGAAAATTTACATGATTTATGACAAAACCTATTTAAAAAAAAATCCCCCAGAGTGTTTCTAAATATAAAAGTTATTTGAAACCCATATAAATTTTTTTTTTTTTTATCAGAAATTTGTTGTCTTATACCTATTATTAAATTATTGAGCGATAACATTTTTACAACATTTTTCTTACATTTAAAAATATCCTATTGGACGGGTAAAATTTTGCTGCAAATTTTGATGCATAGATTGTTACTAATGTTATTTAAGATTGTTAGTTTTGTGTGAGAAACTTATGATCTGTGGAGTTGAATGTGGGCTACGATTTTTACCAAAAATATTACATAACATTTTGTCTCCACTATGTCATCCAGAGTGGTTGATCTAATAAATTGGAATAATGTACATTTCAAAAGATATACAATTTTTTGTATTTTTGAAAAAAAAAAAAAACAATATATAATGTGTGGTTTTAAACACACACAATGAAAGTTTTTAGTATCTATATTAATGGAAGAAACAGATTTTCAAATGATTCTTTATTTTGTTGCGATTTCAACAATAAAATGTTACTTGTAACTATATTAAATAACTACGAAGACCACAAAAATCGCAAATAACCATTGCTGTGTGTCAAAAATTTTAACCAACCAACTACGAAGACCTTAAAGGTGTTAAATTCACACCACATCAATTTCTTAAACAATAATACAAAAATAGCACAATCGACCAAAAATAGGACAACAACAAAAACACTAATGAACATAATATCTAGAACGCATCCTAATGACACATGGAAACACGCAACCCTCAACCAGGGGCGTAGAGAGCGAACCCGGGCCCCAGTAAAACAATAACTACGGGCCCGAGTCCCGGGAAAATAATAATTCCGCCCCACCCCTCGGGAATCGATAATTACGGGTTTGATGACATAAAAAACTGTTCTTTGATAGAAATTAATCTTTATTTTTTTCTAAAATATGAAATACAGGCGCACGTGCAGAATTTATTCTTAGGGGAGGCTCAGTAGGCAGTTTTATAATACCTTTAAATATTCGAAATCTTCATGATTAAAGCGGGACGATGGGATACTTGCGGCTCGCTTGCATGCCCGGTGAATGTTCCAGTTTAGTGATGTGAAAACAGTTGAAACGAACAAAAAAAATATTTTAATGTTTCTTGGGTGTGGGATCCAGCCCGGGAGACCACCCCTCTCCTGAATGTGCGTCTGATGAGATATGTTTATATAACGTGCCCATTGTCCACTTGGAAGCACCAATAAAACGCTACAAAAAGGCTTAAGATACTGATAACTGATGACATCTAAATGCATAAACAAAATGTGCAGTCAAATCAGATCAGAGGCCTAGATTCGGGCCTTATTTAAATTAGTATTACGTATTACAATAGGGGATACGCATAAAATTTATATTTCCTTAAAATTTCCTTACATTTTTTTGATATTTTAATGTTAGTTATGTCACCTAACACAACAAAAATCACATTTTAATTAATATTATAGCGAAATTTTTTAATTAAAATATTGTAGATTTGAAATAAGCCGACCACGCCGCGAAGGTTGCCGAGTAGATACGACTGAGACTGAGAGGGTTTGACGTCACAGATACAGACAAAACATAATGTTTACGTGTTTATATTGTATTGTTTGAGAGTTTTGTATTTGTTTTTAAACAATTTTTCACGCATTTATTTATAAAATAATTTATAAAATATATGTACTCACATTAAAATGGTCTTCACAAACATAAAGTTTACTTTTTTGTGAAATATCGGTTTTATTTCGCCTCATAGCTTTTCTGTTGTTTTTCGTCATCAGGTAATGATATAAATTATTTTTTTGGATTTCTAATTGAACTATTTGTGCACATTGGTACTAAACAATATTTTCGACTATGTTTCGAAGTACTGGGGCCTGGATCTTCCATATTTTATATATTTTAATATTAAATTTAATTCGGTAAACATGTATAAATTGTTTTTATAGAATTAAACTTTATTTTAATTAAAATCACTCTAACTTTACATAAACTATAAAAGTTATACAAACAAATAAGTTCACAACAGACTAGCTGCTTTCCTTTTACAAGTTAAAATGCTTGGCTAAGCTAAGAAGTTAGTCAAATATCTTAGCAAGGGAAAGGGGGGAGGAAAAAACTTAGTTTATCTTAGCCAGTGTCTTATAAATGGAACGCTCTTACAACTTAGCTTAGCTTAGATTTCTTAAGTAAAGTGGTAAAAGGAAAGCGCCTACTATGTACGCTGGGTAGACTAGTAGTGTCATGTGTCAGTTAGAAGGGTATGACGTCACACGTCGTTTTCGCGCGCTACATACATTTATGATATTTTTAAGCCTTCAAATAAAAAAAAAAAAACTGTTTTTTATGTTTATATGCAACAAGAGGAATACAATAAAAAATTTAAAAAAAATCATGCCTATCCCCTATTGCGGACAAATAAATTATGCAACAAAATTACAAATAATAAAACTGTATAATGATTATTTAAAAAATAATCGAGTCCCGGGGCTCGGTATTTTGTAGCGGCTTCTCCCGTCTCTCGACGCCGCTGCTCACATTCACATAAAATCATGGTGTTAACGTAATAACCTGTTTTGTTACCAAAAGTATCATCCTTAATTTATCTTTGCCTGTCTTTTAATGGGTCATCAAAACTGGATAACTGCCCGGAAGTGGACTAAAGTAAAATATTGATTTCTGCGCGCGTCCTCCTCTCATTTTGGTCTAGGTTACCGGTGATGTCTGACAGTGTGCCGGTAATCATGAACATCGTTTTAACCTAGTCCGCGCTCCTGTGTCGCCAAAAATGATATTACGTCCTTAAGTCAATTTAATTTAAGTCAAATTAATTTAAAGTGACCTTTCTGTTTGTTTCAAGTGTTGTTATTGTGCAATTTAGGGATGACATATGTAAATAATGTTTGTTTTGATAATTTTTTCTTGTATACATATTTATTCTTATTCGTTTTTAGGGTTTTGTAGGTATGACCACCAAAAAACCCTTATAACGTCACTCATGTGTCTGTTTGTCTGTACGGTAGAAATTGTAGCCATACGGCTGAACATAGAAAGTTGAAATTTGGCATGCTTATACTATGTTTTGATTCAATATAGGAAAATTGTGGAAACCTCAAAAAAATACATCATGAAATAAATATAAGTAAATATGTATTTAACGAAAATATTAATATTTTTTTCTAAATTTTGAGTGGGGTATCAAATGAAATGTTTTAATGGGTGGAGAATAAAACAGATTTGTATTTTTTAAAATCTTTTTTTATGTGATATTCGGCGACAATATGTCAAAAAACTTTTGTCCCCCACTCTATTTCTCTGAGGCGTTAATCTGAAAATCTCAAAAATGTACATTGGTGGGAACCGGACTAGTCCAACAGGAATTTTTGATCAGATTAGTTTTTTGAAAATATAGAATTTTTTGTGTCGTTGAATAAAAAATTCCAAAAATGGACTAAAAAAATGCCTACACCCTTTACCCCAAAAGGGTTAAACAAAAAATCTGGAAAAATTCTAAGAAATGTACATTGGTCTAAACCGGTAAGGTACTAGAGGAATTTTTGATCAGATTTAATTTTTGGAAAATATTGCGGTTTTTGGGTTTTTGACAAAATTAATTATTTTTTTAATTCAAAGCTAATTTATGGCTAATAATGCTATGGATTGTTTGTGTTTATGACTAAGGTAAGGTATGTTTTTTTTTTTTTTGAAAATATTAAATTTTTTAAAATTTTTGACAGCTGAGAATCAAGTACGTGTGTTTACATAGGTGTTTACTTAGGTGCTTACATAGTAGGCGGAGCCTATTGTTATTCGTGTTGTTTTAAGGTATCATAGACGAATAAATCATTTATAGTAGTGAATTACTTATAAATCAAATAGCACATCGTTAATAGTGAGAAATGCGTTTTTGAAATTGATACCTATGAAGTCATTTAACATTATATTTCTTATTAATTTAATGGAGATTTAGATACGAAGCAAATGCAGAAAAAATCGCAGCTGTTTTTTAATTTATCTTTTATTGAAATTTTCGCAAATTATTTAAATTTAGTTTAAAAAAAAAATAAATGCAAGCTCTTAGTACTCAAATAACGAATAAAAATGATCATCAAAGAACTGTTGATTTTGATGTGATTATAGAAAAAATATTGCCCTAGACATCCAGCATTTTTTTGACTTATTAATATCGCATTTATTAAATACCTACAAAACCCTGACATTTTTAAAAATTCACACACCATAATTTTTTTTTTTATTTGGTCTATAATATTCTCAAAGACTAACAGAGATTTGATTTTGCCAGCTGCTTGCATAAGTAATTGTGCAAGCTCGTATGCAATGTTTTATTATAGTGGAAAGTAATTGCTTCTTTGTGATAAATTACTTATCACTCCGTCATTCAAAAGCAAATATTTGTTGTCACACCTTCTCGCGAAGGCGTCGTGTGTATAACGTTACCCTTTTAATAATTCTTTTCAGCATCGCGCTTCCCGCTTTTAACTTGTCAATTTTGACGCAGTTTGAGACGCATATTTGTGATATGTCGAATTAACTAATTTGAAAAAATATCTTTACATTACTCCAGATTTATTAAGGCTAACACTGTGGTCACTTAATTATTTTCAGGGGTTTTAACTTGCAGAAATATAATTTTGAAATATTAAATGTATTCCTGAAATCACAGTTTATTTAACAAAAATTTTATTTTCCGTTTCTGAATTGCCTTGTAAATTAATATATAAATTCTTAGTTCAGAATTATGACATATATATGTTGTCCAATTTCATATATATCTTATTTAGTGACAAAATGTGGCTGTATACCCTTTTCCCCAAGCCCTATTGCTTATTGGTTCCTTAATTAAATACGGTTTATTTTGATTAACACACATTCCTCGAAGACCTCGAAACAATAAGGTTGAGAATTTTTTTATTTGGTTATAGACTGCATTTGCTAAAATTTTGCTTATCTCCCTATGATTTTGTATCTTAAGGAGTGGCTTTATACTGCACCGTATCTGCATTATGGCGTGATTCAATAATCGAAATTGAATTTAACGTAAGATTATAGGAGGGTTGATACTGGTCTTCGCTGCCATTAAGTGATTAAAATATTGACAAAATCTAAATAAAAATAATAAAACAGCCAATATATCTTGCACCAGATCTCACGTATAGCTGCGTCATTTATCATAAACATATCAAAAACAACGGAGATTGATCTGCATATATGAAAAATACTTATGAAACTATGAATACTTATGAATATATGAAACTTACGAATAAACGCAAACGCTCGAAAAATATTTATGAATACAGATCGCAGTATTTCGCTTGTTGTTAGAGAACTAGAGTTGACTATAATCACAAAGTAAACAGGCTGATTGCTGTCCCCCAGCAGTTGCGTTCGCTAAATGCTCCCAATATTCCGCAATATGATTCTTTTTAATATATTACAGTAAAAATAATTTCGTTTGTTAATCGTTTGCGTGCAAATACATTTTTTTTTTCACGTGCCACGTGTGTCATAGTTTTCCATCCCTGTATTGAGAACTGACACGCTTGAATACACTGTCTTACAAATATTGTACTAGACACTCTAGTACTGCTTGAACTTATTACTTCTGTTTTAGTGTTAATTTTTTGTTAGAATGTCGACAGAAGTTGTGAAAAACTATAAAAGTAGAATATATTGTAGTGTTTTTGGTCATTCAAGACAGGGCAAAGCATATTGACAGCTGAGTACTAGAGCCAACAACCATATTGCCTTGTATCATAACGCCGCCACCGATAATGTCACTTCTCAATTATGCCATGCGTATGTTTCTTTCGACTATTTATGCTTCTTTTGCGGGAACCTAACCAGTCGTATGAGCAAAATTTGAAAGCATTTCTTTTTCCAATCGACATGTATGACTCATACACAGACCTTTTAAAATACCGGTAGTCTTGTATTTTTTATTTTTATTTTTAACTTTTTCTTCACTCAAGGAAGACTTGACTTTTAATTTTACTTTCATTAAATTAAATCTGCATCCGCAAAGATTATTTAAATTCAGCAATACAGCGTAACCATATATTTGGTTCATTACACTTACCAAATTTGATATACGAAAATCATTGGCGCAAATAGTAACACATCGTCGAATGAATTAATGCAATAACATTTGCAATAGCTCAGTGAAAGCATGTTCGCTGTCTTACCTGACTCTGTTGTTGGTCAGTCTTTTACCGTATTAAGAAGTGGTATGTGCTCTGCAGCAGTTTAGTGCACTTTGTTCAGTGTTGATTAATTAATTAATACCATGATAAATAAATAAACAGTGTTAAAAGAGTTTGAAGATGTGTTTGGATTTTAAGTGATCTTGCAGTTTTGTGAAAATAGAAATTTTCCGGTATTGGCAATATATAAAGATTTACGCAAGAAGTAACTATTGTATATATAATTTTTATATTAATTTAGAAATGTGATTGAATAATAGTTTGTTTTTTTTTTTTTCAACAATACGGAGCACAGGGTTTCGATATCAATCCCTGAATTCTGTTCGGAACGTGTTCCCAATTCTGACTAATATAAGGCAAGTTTGATAAGTCTTATCCATCATACTTTCAAAATGAATAGCTTTTCTCGAGCCCTTTATTTACTTCTTATTTATACTATGTATATCAACTAAAAATGTCATCTAACACCGCTGGTCATCCTGGTATCTTTAAACATTTCAAATGACAAATTTAAGGTCTTCATAAATTTGATTAAATTATCTTATTAAAAAAATAACAGAGACTGTCATGTTTATTTTAAATACAAATATTGTTTTCTACATGTGATCCGAATACGTTTAATAATTATTTGACACTTTTGTAAAATAATATAGAATTATGATTTCCTGTTCTTGTTGATATTAGGGTTTCAAGTTATAATAATAAACATGTCTGCACTTATCTTAGGAGTCCTTTCTAAAAAATTATTTATTTTTAATTTAATAATTTTTAATATTTTTCTCTTAATTTGATACATATACTCAATTTAATTATGGAATTTTATTTCTAACAATCCAAAATTACTTGCCTTACGAATCGGTCAAAACGGCACACCGAATACTTTGTATCCGTATTGAGAAGTGACATTACCGTTGGCGGCGCTGTAATTCATGGCAAAATGGCTGAATTGTCTAGTATTCAGCTGTCAATATGCTAACAGGGAACAGGTTAATTTAAGCACAGTACATTTTTATTTCATGAAAATGTATCTATCGACGTTCTAACAAAAAATCAACACCAGAACATATATAATAATTTCAAACAGTACTACGGTCGCGTAGTACAATATTTGACCACCAGACTGCGTATCCGAGCGTGTCAGTTCTCAATAGCTTCGGAGGTCTAGGGACAGAGAACTTCTCCTGCCTATGCGTTACATGAGCGTTCTATTAATCAATGTTTTTAGTGCTAATAGTTCTTGATGTAATTTTTGTTTTATTTCTAATTAAATTTATTGGCAATGTAAATTGAAAACAAAATTGTCTCTATAGTGTGATAAGTATTTGTTAGGCTTTAATAGCCACTAATAGGCACTATTAGGGATTATCAATTTTAAGGATTTTGTAGGTATAACCTAAAAGCCATTATACCGTCAGTTATGTGTCTGCCTGTCTGTTTGTATGTATAGTAGATATTGCATCCAAACGGCTGACCCTAGAGCAGCGCTTCCCAACCTTTTTTGATGACCGAACTAGAAAAAATTCGCGGACCGGCAAGATTAGAAAATTTCGCAAAAGTTTTATATTTTTTATTGCATTGATTAAAAACACAAAAAAAAACGACAAAAAATCAAATATAACTAGCGAAATAAACAAATTATTACTTAACACGTTCGCGGACAGTACGGCTATAGCCGTCGAATATTTTTCCTAGCTCAGGTCATGATGGTCTAAACCGTCCTACTTTTTTATTCAAATATACAAATGACGGCTGTGGCAGGTTTTAATTCCATTTAAGTATATGAAAACTAGTATAAACTATTCTATCAGGAACATACCAAACACAGTAAATGTCCTATTATAAGCAAAATCTAAAAAAGTGACATTTTGGGTACATCTCATTGTACAAAACTGTCCGCGAACGTGTTAAGCAATAACAGATTAAGTACCGAGATTTTAACAGCATATAAAAATAATTCTGCGGACCGGTAAAAAATCTCGCGGACCGGCAAAAAAATCTCACAGACCGACGGTTGTGAAACACTGCCCTAGTTGAGATTTGGCATATATAAGCTATTCTGAACCTTTAGGCGGAACCAAATGGATTTTTAATTTTCATAAGTTGTCACGAGCTAATTGTTTAATTTTTGAAGTTGGCTTTATGTAAACAAAGTGATCAAAAGCTTCAATCAAACGTTAACAGTTACTAGATTTCAAAATCTAGCTATACCAAAGAAACTATACTCAACGAGATTTCAGAAGGCTGATCGATCGATTGAAAACCGATAAACAATTATATCTCAATTTCACAATATAAACTACTAATAACTTATTTGGAATATTCAGTACCAACGTACATTCGTACTTTTTATCTTCGTTTATTTCATTTGAATATATTCACAGAAATCTGTGTGTTATTTTGATATTGTTTTTGCCTAAAATGGGCCAAAAGAACATTTTGTCCCGCACTCTATATTCCAGAGGGACTAGTTTAAAAAACTTAATACATTTAAAGAACACTAATGAGAATCGGAATAGTATACTAATTATCGCTAGATCTTCTATCTTCTGATTTTTTATCAAGTTTTCTCACTGACTGACGGATTTCCAGTCTTCTCTCCCAAGTCATGTGTCCTTGCATGATCGTCATGTGTCCTTTGATGATCGTCATAGTATATCCTAGTCACTATAAACGTTTCCTTTTCATTTTCTGTCTAATAACACTTCATGACTATGTGATAGGCTTTGAGTACAATACAGTTTTGAGATTATTATTTTTTGTTTCATGAAAATTTTCAGGTTTAACTTCTAATTTACCATTTTTACAAGCTACATGAGAAATATTTTTAAAAGAAAATATGTTATAGATATAGTATTTTTGACTGCAAGATTTATTTAATGATTTTTCCATATTGTTTATGTCTGCTTTAAAAGAATATATCTACCAATGATCAAAGAATTTCTTACTTCTATTTGAAATTGTTTGCAAGAAGATTGACAACATTCAGTTGCAACTGAACTTCAAGTAATGTTCTAGTCAGTCAGGTTTGCAACAGTCATCAAAGAGCATTCAACCTCATACAAAAAAAAACATCAATCTTAAAAAATTATTTGCGAAATCATAAAATTATTTATGATGCGTAAACTCATAAATTTTACTTTGTCATTGTTATATAATCTGTCAAGAATTTAAGCAATATACAATATAAATTAAATAAAAAAAATATATATGGTAATAAAAAACTATGATCTAAATTTTTTGTTTATAATAATAAAAATATATATCCTGTACACTTATATCAGTGTTTCTCAAAGAACATAACTAATTAACGAATACAGTAAAACCCTTGTTAATGCTATTGAGGAGCAAATAGCCATCGTTGCTGTGCGCCAAAAATTTCAACTAACTATTCCGTTCTAGTGAAACTTTTACTATTTCAGCAATACATAACATTAAAAATGACAATAAAAATGTATCAGATTTTTTTGATACTATAATAAAAATTTATATCCTATACTTATAGAAATGGTTTGAAATTCATTCACAATCTTTACAGCCATTTATCTTAATATAAAGAATATTTTGTTGACATTTGAACTGAAAAGAACAATAGAGAGGCGTATATATCACGAAATACACCTTTTAAAGAACTGATTTCCTTTCGAAGGAAAACACGAAAGGCTATCATTTTTAATCTAGTAAATGTTCTGCTATTTTTCTCTATTACGTAATAGTTCTATTCAGAATAAATGTTTGGGATATTAGTGTACATTAATAATAGTTTCATGTTTAAAAACAATTAACAGGTGTCACATTACTGATTGGTTATTCTATTTATACCTTATTAAAGTTTATTACTTTGTTTTATTACAATGATTTTATCGTCACTATAGTAAGCTCTCAAATATATCTTTGTGTAAAGATGGTCTGCATCAGCGCTAATAGCCGTTGTGTCCGTGCGCCAAAAATTTTAACTAACTGTCTTTGAGTAAAAATGGCCACTATAGTTCATGTCCGTTGAGTGCAGCCGGTATGTACGTTCAAAATGACTGAGGTTATGGAGTTTTTGAAAATTAGCCTCCTTGGATGGGCGCCAAGATTTGGGGGACGCAAGAAACGGGGCTAGTTAAAAAAATATCTTTTGAAAGACTGTGAAAACAATTAAATAAGTTTGATACCTCGCGATACCTATTTAATTTTTTATTATTTCAAACGTTAATTAACCACTTTCATAACGACACCACTTCCATAAAGACACTATGTATATGCAGGGCTGCCGAGAGGACTCCTGGGGCGAAAGGAGAAACTTTCTTTGCGGGCCCCGGGGAGATACTTTCCTTGCGGGCCCTGGGTAATGATCAATTCTATATCCAGGAATTTTTATTATAATACAGGTGAAAATACAATTGATGACCTACAAAAAACAAGTGATGAGCACAAAAAAGGTCCTCACTTCCAAAAATACAAGTGATGAGCAAAAAAAAAGCTTCTCACTTCCAAAATATAAGTGAGTGACGGCTATGTGCCCCCCTGGCCGTTGCCAGGCCGTTCTTAGGACTCTGTCCATGACTCCTGGGGCCCCGGAAAATTTTCCCGGCTACCCCCTCCTCTTGTCGGGCCTGTGTATATGTGGTAAAGAACCCGAAAACTTGGGAAACCTGGCGCAGAATTTTTTTTTTTAATTCAAAAATTTTATTACTTAAAAATGAAAAGGCAAATATTCGTGTTTAGTGTGTGAAAAGATTAAATGGAACCCAATACTTTTTTAGTGATTATTTGATTGGACTCAAGCTCGTAAGTCACTTTCCGGGTGCGCGTTTGATGCAGAGTGATTTTAATGTCTGGTTATTATGCAATATTAATGAGATATGAGTCAAGGTGCGCACCCAGAGAGGGTCACGAGCTTAATGCCCCTCAACACTTTCTTAAGGAACACATTTTTCTTGTAATTTAACGTGTAATTGAAAAATGTTGGCTTCTGAGTCCCTTACAGAAAAAAATTTTGGTGTCACCCCTACCCAGAAAACACTGGGTGTGCGCCTGTTTAAGTCATCACATGTACCGCTACAAAGTATCCTGAATCGAATTACCATTGCCGACAATTTTGTTTTGTAATATAGTTGCAAAATTTGTTATGATCTTTTTAAATTACTTCTGAAAATTTGAAATTTGTTTCTAAAAATAATTGTCTTCGGACAATGCTACATCTAACATTTTTAATGATTTTGTAAAACATAAATTTGAAATAACTTTGTCCGTTCATTTTTATTTAAGTTTTTATGTCTTAGATCACTGTAGCCTTTCATTAGAGTCGTGTAACTGACCAAACTTTTTAAAATCTGCACAAAATTTTAATCTATTTTCCATTTGCCGTTATGTAGTAACAAACTTTTAAAACACCCTGTATGTTTTTATATAAAAAAAGTAAAAAACAATAAAAATTGGTAGCATGCTCTTATATTAATTAAAATGGTAACAAAACTCTCATCTTGCAGTTAATAATATAAGAATTATTTCAAGAATATTCTTCAGAAATAATTACTTGACGTTCTCGTAAATATTCACTGTAGTTAATTTAGGGTGCTTTACTTAATTAACATTGTTGAATTTTAATTAACATTAAGTCGTTATTATGATTAAGAAATTGTTTAAGAGTGTAACAAAAATATTAGGTATTTGCACTTGAATTTCTCATGGACTTGATAAATATGTAATTAAATATCTAAATAATTACACAGGTCATGTTGATTTTTCACTAGCATGAACATTGTGTTTAAAGTTTGTTCACATTATACAGAATTATGTGCAATGTTTACAAACATTTCTTGTCTTGCTAATTCCAAGTTAAGTAGATATTCTACATCCTTGCGATTTTAACATTACACTATGTAACCCCAGAAATTACCAATTTTTTATAGATAATCTATAGTCCGTTCAAGCGTTAGAATGCAGTACATGATATATGGAGTAGTTCTTTTTCATACTCTCTAATGGGTTCTCCCAATAACACTATCCTTTTCTTCCTAAGCGAGATTGCCCGCTGTAAACGCGCTGATCGTTGGAAACGCGTTACAAATGATTTTCCGTGATACTTTTTCAATTTAATTTGAACATATTATCAGCAAAAGAATATAAAATAAACGCACAATGTTTTGAGTTCATTAACATTTTTGACACTTGTACAACATTTGAAAACACCGCTCTCATTTTCCATAAGAGCAATGCTGCATTCTAATATTTGAACGGACTATATATTAATAAAATTGGAGGCTATATCTGTTTTTTTTTCCGGTCTCATATTTGGTTTCTACACGTTTCAAATGATTAAAAGACAATATCCACAAAAAAATCAACTTTTGTCTGTCTGTCTGTCCGAGATTCACGCAAAAACTGCTGAACATATTTTCACGTAATTTGGTATGATGATAGAGTGAAACCAGAATGCTAACATAGGCTTTAAGGCATTCCAAAATTTGTATTCTAGGGGGGTGTTTCGGGGTTAAAACTGTTTATTAAAAAACTGAAAATATCTCAGAAAGTTATGAATTAAAAAAAAGTATAACTCATAAATGGTTAAAGATAGCGACCCACAGTTGAAATTTTTTAATTTTCCATAGTTTATTTAGTCTTTAGAAATTGGGGCTTTAATCGTTTAATGCGTTTTGAGATTACGATTACAATTTTTTTAATAGCGTAATTTACATTATTTGTGAAAATTGTGATTTAAAAAAAAGCACAACTCAAAAACGGTTAGAGATAGCGACCTGAGGTTGAAATTTTTTGATTTTTTGTAGTTTATTTAGTCTAGAAAAAATTTGGGACTTCGTTTAATGCGTGTTGAGGTTATGACAATTTTTTAATGGCATAATTTACATTCTGGCATAATTTACTTGTTGTTGTTGTTTTGTAAATTAGAATATATTTTTATTTATTTTTTTTAATTTGTAGTATTTTTTTAATTTTCTTCTAAACGAGGGCTGTCTTTACAAAATTTCCGGGTCGGTTTAATTTACCAGTACGCCTCTGTATAATATTAAAAAAAGCAACTTGTTGCTTTTTCTTTTGGTAGAGCTGAATCGATTTAGGCTTGCAGTCATACGTCTATTAATTTGTTTTTATCCAATTGAAAATATGTATATATTTTGTTCCACAAAAATAATTTAACACCTTTAACGTATAAAATCGAGATTAATGTTTATAATAATACATATTTTATTGTGTATTGTGCTGGAATTTTCTAAATTCTTTACGTTTCGGTAAACGCATATAAGGATAAATTGGAAATATGTTTTTCGTTTCGGTCAGTTTATTTCCCGTCCGTAGCTCTCTGTATTTATTGGTGAAACCACGGAAACTTCACGTAATCTGAATTAATTATTTTAATTTTACACATCATGTTCGATTATATTTGAGGTTAAGTTTTGTTTATTGATAAATATTTTTTTTGACCTTGTTTCACGTAACATTTAACATCGAAGTATTCGAAATTTATGAAAACAAATGTAGATATTCTAAAAAAGTTAGTTAGTTTAAAATTTTGGTGCACAGCAATGATGGCTATTTTCGCCATATTCTAGACAAGATATGTTAAGTTTGCAGCGATGTTTATTGCCGTAGACCTATCTTATAACTAGTGGTGTGTCGGAGCTCTGTATCCGTATCCGTATCCGAATCCGCGGATGATCCGTAAAAATAAAAATCAGTATCCGGGTCCGTATCCGTTTCCTCAAGGCGGATCTTAAACGGATCTCATATAGATACATTTGAATAAGTTATAATATAAGCTTGCGTCTAAATATGCTCAAGGAGGAGTCAATTTTACTCTGACGTTTAAATTCATATTTAGTTGAGCATGGCATGACATTACTTACCGGTTGATTTAGAACAGTCTAGTACAGTGTTTCCCAACCGCCGATCCTCGGACCGGCACCGGTCCGTGAAATTTTTTTGCCGATCCGCGAGATGTTGCTACAAAATTTCCGGGTTTGTAGTTTGGAGGGGACGACTTTTTTTTTATTTGCTCATCACTTACAGTTTGGAGGTGAAGATCTTTTTTTTCTCATCACTTAACATTTTGGAGGTGACGACCTTTTTTTTTGCTCAGCACTTACATTTTGCAGGTGAAGACTTTTTTTTGCTCATCACTTATATTTTAGAGGTGAAGACTTTTTTTTTCGCTCATCATTTGTAATAATTTTGCGATACACAATACTTTCTAAACTTGCCGGTCCGCAAATTTTTTCTAGGTCGCTTGCCGGTCCGCCATGAAAAAAGGTTGGGAAACGCTGGTCTAGTATACATTAAATGTTGGAGTAAAATTAATCCAAGACAATGAGCGAGTGATTTTGAACTCAACTAAAATGTGTATCGGGGTATCAACATGTAGAAAAATTGTTTCCGTTGCTTATAAACAGGCGTTTAATTAGATATACTGTTGTCGGCGCTTGACACCGTTTAGTGAACACGTAGAATCATTATTACCAGTGCCTGTTTACCTAGGGTGGCCATTCGTCCCGATTTTTGCGGACAGTCCCGCATTTTGATTGGGTGTCTCGCTTTAAGACATGTCCCGCAAAAGTCCCGCATTATAATTTTTGTGCACTTCACTTGATTTCTTGACTTGTATTTGAAGAGATGAGGACCTTTTTTGTGCTCTTCACTTGGATTCGGGAGGTGTGATGACCTTTTTTTGCTCCTCACTTATATTTGGAAAGTGACTTTTTTCTTGCTTTGTCCCGCATTGCCTTCTTAAGAAAATGGTCATCCTATGTTTACCAAAATTTCTTCATCAAAAAGTGGCCTGGTTTATAATAAATGTACCTGTAGTTGCTTGGGGAAGTAGTATATCTAATAAAACATACCACTTATGCAGACTATACGTTGGAAAGCAAATGAATAAGAAAATTATTAATTTTTTTCTGCCAATAAGTAATTGTAAATGTCGGTTATTCGCAACAACAAAATTTTTTTATTAATAACTATTAAAAAATTCAACAAAATATCAGAAAACTGATTGTCAGCTTCTTGTAAGCTGATAAAAAACGTTTCAAAGACTTCTTTTACTTATCGGTGTATGTTTCAAGCGCCAACAAACATTCTACGTGCCCAAGTGTAATTGAAAGTAAAGTCGTATTTATTCTCGCTGGCCGGCGTAAGTTAGCAAGCGCTTATGGGCGCTGGTAACAATCTTTCTACGTGTTCGTACCCTCAGTTTGCATGCTTTGGTATATTACAGTGGTTCTCAAACTTATTTGGACTATCGCCCCCTTTTCAGAAAATAATTAGTCAGCGCCCCCTCGAAATCTACATTCTATAAGCGAACAAGCAGAAAGATATATGTATTTATATTTTTACCTACGTTCTAAAATATATTAAAGAAAGATGTTGTAAATAAGACACCTTGAAGCTTGAAATTAAAAATTATTTATTAAAATCATATTCTCATCTAATGAGAAGGATGAACTTAGTTTAGGGTGACCATTTTCTTGGAGACGGCAATGCGGGACGGAGCAAAAAAAAGGTCGTCGCTTCCGAAATATAAGTGAAGTGCAAACAAAAAAAAGGTCCTCGCCTCCCAAATATAAGTACAGAGCAAAATTCGGCCTTGGGGACAACAAATCAAAATGCGGGACGAATGGTCACCCTAACTTAGTGCGCTGTTGTCAATGTATCAATCCTCGGCTCTATTTTTATGAGCAGTGTTCTTAAATCACCGCGATTAGTATTTACAGTCGTTTTTTTTTTTTTTTTTGTTAATAGATTTGTGACCGTACTGAACCTACGTTCCACTAAATATGACGAAGGAAATGCCGTTAACAACTTTTGTATTATAGCCCATAACCCAGGATAAGCTGTAGGAATCTGCTTATTTATGCCCCCTTATTTTTATTCAACGCCCCCCAAATGCACCCGAGGCTACTATCGCCCCCTGGATCGTTCCAGCGCCCCCCAGGGGGCGGTATCTCCCACTTTGACAATCACTGGTTTATAGGAACAGCACGACACATCTAACTATCCCTTCAAGCAGGGCCGCCCCTATGCGGGGGCAAGTGGGGCACCTGCCCCAGGCCCCGCGCTTCGACTGTCAAGTAATAAAATAATAAAATACATTAAAAATATTATTCCAAGTTTTAGTAATAGTTGGAAAAAAATTATATTTTCATTGAATATAAGTATGTGTACTTTGTTAATAGTTAGTAATATTAAAGAAAATATCGTTATTCAATCTATATATATAAAATCGTAACTAAGCTACCTACTCATAATCAACGCCCAGCCCAAACCACTGAACCTACAATCATGAAATTTGGCGAGTATATTCCCTCCATGACGTAAGCACCCACTAAGGACGGATTTTTCGATACTCATCCTCTAAGTGGGTTCACAGTTTTCTTAATATCTCTTAGGTCCAATATGATATCGACTTGGTTTTTGCTCACAATGATTACTCATGTAAATATTAAAAAACTTATTTCAGGATTTTGTTCTAATCGACCCCTAAAGGGGTGAATCTACAATCAGGGTGAATTATAGAACCCTTCGCATCTTCTGTATTTATTGTGTTATAAAATTCCTTTTTGGCATATAGGTGCCGTTTTAAAATATTTAGAAAGTGTTTTGACCGTTTTTTTAATTTTCACCCCTAAATGGGTAAATTGGTATTTTTTATTCGATAGAATTTCGTCTAGACAAAGAAACATAAAATTCGGGGAGAGTATCCCTTTTATGACTTAAGAACCCCCTAAGAAATGATTTTTCGAAATTCGACCTCTCAGGGGTGACAAGGGGTGAAATGTGTTCACACGGATTCCTCAATTTCTTTTAGGTCAATAATATATCGCCTTGGTTTTTGCTTATAAAGATTATCCTTATAAATGTTAAAAAACCTATTTCAAGATTTTGTCCTAATCACCCCCTAAAAGGGTGAATCTACAATCAGAAACAATTATAGAAACCGCCGTATTTTCTGTTTTGGTTGAATTATAAAATTCCTATTTGGCATATAGATGTCTTTTTAAAATATCTCGAAATGGTCTTGACAGTTTTTCAAAATTTCACCCCTAAAGGGGTAAAAGGATATTTTTTATTTAATAGAACATCCCTTGGACATAGATACATGATATTCGCAAAGTATATTCCCTCCATGAGGTAAGCATACAATATCTCTTAAATGAGTTATCTACTTGGTTTTTGTTTACAAAGGTTACCCATATCTATCTGCAATCTATATATATATAAAATCGTAACTAAGCTACCTACTCATAATCAACGCCCAGCCCAAACCACTGAACCTACAATCTAGGTTTTTGCTTATAAAAGTTAATATGATATATAAAGAACCATGACTTAACCACATAAGGATTGTACGATGATGGCAAACCATCAATATACCGTAGCGAAGCACGGGTACTCAGCTAGTATATCTATATGTATATATAAATGGGGCCCCGCAATTCCAGTTTTGCCCCAGGCCCCGCAAATGCTAGGGGCGGCCCTGCCTTCAAGGTTGTTCGTTTTTCTACTACAATGCAAGCCCGTATCCGTATCCGCGGATCTGGCTTTTATGTGATACGGCCCATCACTGTTTATAACATATCACTCCCATCTGGCCAGTTTTTTAATAATATTAATAATAACAATAATAGAACTGAATCAACCAATGGTCGCTGAATCAATCAATTGTTACTCGCAAAAATTCACGGCCTGCGCCCATCTCTACTCCAAGCCTCTATGTCTTGGGTCAGGATTAGCCAAACTAATACTAAGATCAATATATACAAAAATACAAATGAAAACTAGATAAGCCTGACATTTGCAAATAAATTCAAATATTTATATAAATAAATGCTACACTCAAGGTTAATGTAGAAATAGTACTCGAAATCATTAACTCTATCTATTTTTTGTTTATCTATAATTATCGTTCTTGTTATTTCACGTCCAAGCACTAAAATAGTAGATTTCGTTTTAATCCTTTTACATAACTCGATGAGTTGACATCCGCTGTATCCTTTGCTATGTTTCCCCGGGCTATTATTAGAAACTGCTTTTAAATTGTTGGATTTTTTGGGTTTTTGTTTTGTTGCTGCAAGAATAACTGCACAAAGAGAGTTCAGTTCAAATTTAAATTGAATTATTTGCGAGAAAATATTTTAAAGAGTAGTAGATTTATGTGTCTGCAGATTTAGCTTAACATAATAGATGAGTACTTAAGCTATTGATAAATGTGCTACTATTATTTACAATGAAACATAGTTTAGTAGACTTATTATAAAACAACCCCAAACAAAAAATTTTTTTGTTATTTTTAATTTTTCAATTTATTATTTTTTTGAAATTTTAATTTAGTAATAATAAAATATAGGGACCTGTGGTTTAAATTTTTTAAATACGCAGACTTTTTTCTACCTAGATAAAAAAATAGGGCATTTCTTAGTTAACGCCTTTTTGAAATTTTGTAAATATATCATTTTTAAATGACCGTATCTCAAAATCTACATAAGATAAAGACTTGCGGTTGATATTTTTGAAATCTTGAAGTTCTAAAGAACCTTAGGACTCATTTTCAAGCAAGCCCTAAAAAAATATTTGCGAAATTTTTAGTCAATTTAATATTTTTTTTTTTTTAATTTCAAAAAGTCCTTTCAAAATTTAAAAACTATAAAATATAGAGAACTGCGTTTTGAATTTGTGTAATCTTCATATATCGTTTTAATCTAGAAAAAATTGGGGCTTTAATAACCCAACTTTTACAATAAATACAAATTGTCAAACAAAATCTTTACGATTTTTTCGATTTTGGAGCAGAAATATTTCCTCTCTGATCTACTTCAAAATTTAGTTATGTATTTAGAATCGTAGATATAAAAATAATCTCCATTACAAGTAATGGAATAAATTCAAAAAAATCAGCTGTGACCACCACAGGATCGACCGCCATTACAAAGTACTTGTTTAATTTATGCCAGGGCTTCGAACCTTTATTTTTTTCGTTTCGGTTTTCGTTCCGGTTCAATTAAAAAAATATATATCGGTTCGGTTCCGGTTTTCGTTCCGGCAAAAATAACGGTTTTTTTCGGTTTTCGGTTCAGTTCCGAGTGATAAATTTGTAAATGCTTGTATTTGTAATAGAAATTTATTTACTATAATTTAGTAGAACATTTTATTCCTTATTTTGTAATAATCATACCAAGGCCGCTGCCAGGGGAGGATTTTTTGGCGTTCACCCCCCCCCCCCCCCTACCGAAATAATAGTAGCGCATTTTTTTACTTATCAGTTAAAAAAATTACGATTTTTTTCTGCTCATCAGTTTAAAAAATAATCTTAAATAAAATGTATTGTATACTTACTCACATAAACATTATCTGAACCGAAATAAACCGATATTTTTTTTTCGGTTCAGTTCCGGTTTTCGTTCCGACAAAAATAACGGTTTTTTCGGTTTTCGGTTCAGTTCCGGTTCGAAGCCCTGATTTATGCTGCTTTATCAAAAAATGTCTCAATTAAATTTGTTAGTTATTGCTTTTATAGCAACTTTTCTTAAATAAATTTTTTCGAAATATTTCTTTTGTGAAATATTTGCAAAAATCTTAAAACCGACACGAATAACTCCCATTTCTAGTTAACTGATTTTTACCAAAAATTGATCAACTCGTGCCATTGATTTATTTTTAGCCGCATTTGCTTTGCACGTGTACACGAACCGACTGACAGACAAAACTTAATCCTTGACCCTATCAAGGGATATTTAGAAAAACACAAAAGGAAAAATATATTCCCCAAAAAATACATAGTTTGTGCTGCAAAAAATAAATTCAAATATTCTATGATCTGAAGGAAATTATATAGATTAAATGCCCCAGTAAAAGGTATAAAATGATATTAAATTATCTTCTATCTAATCAAATCTATCCGGTTAGTATTTTCCTTAATGTCAGCTTGTCCGTATACAGCAGTGTACATGTGGTTGCATACATTCGGGCGTTGAAATCACTGCTAATAGATTTTGTTTTCTTAGTTTCTTCACTGTTGTTGGAAATAAAACTTTCTGTTCATATTGTTTTATTTCATTTTAATTAATTTTGTAATCGTTACATAGTTTTACATTTTTAGCATATTATTGTATTGGCAAAAACCGCGCCAAAATATGTATATTTTTTTAAATAACACGTCAATCTGCGCTATTTCACTGCTTATTATTTATTTTCTTATTTTTGAAAAATACATTTTAACATTCTTTCTGTGCATTTTTCTCAGTATTGAGGATCTGTACGCATGTAACTACAGAATCAGCCTGTTCTCGCACCATTTCTGTCGGTCTTCTGTATTTCTTAGGCTGACTCGGAATTTAGATCCGGTATAGTCTCTTATTTAGTCTATCAATCTTTTAGAAGGTCTTTCTCTTGGGCGGGTACCTTCAGTTTTGCCCTGGATGACCATATTTACTAGGTTGTCAAAAATCCTACGTAATACATGACTGAAATACTGAGGATTCTTTGCTGAACACAAGTGGAAAACCTGGATGGAATTTGGATTTATACCCTATTTGAAGCATTAGTACATATTGCGGTCCACGTTATTCGCAACATGCGTCTCCAGTACCATAACTCGAAGGAGTCTGGGTCAGTGTTTCTCAACCGCCGGTTCTCGGATCGCAGCCAACCTAAATGCAGCCATTTGGCCACAATATCTAACGTACAGACAGACACATGAGTGACGGTATCGGTTTTTTTTTAATATACCTACAAAAACCTAAAAACTGCACATAAACGACATATAATTTTAGAAAACATTTTAGTTTACGTTCGTTTTTGATAAAAGTTTGGCCAAAAATTTAGCAAATAAAATTTACAGGCTAAAAATTAGTTCCCAATAACAATGGAGCTTAGAGCACACTTCCCTATTTGTTGACCTGTGACACTATATGAAAACTACTTTCTTGTTGTTATCCTATTATCCCTTTATAAACAGGTATTCATTTTTAAGTATTAAAATTAACGGTTAACAAGCATAAAATTATTTTTAAACATTAAATATAATATACTTATATAATGTTACAAATACAACTACGGTCTAATCAACTTCAATTGAGCATAAATTTATGTAGTATTATCCTGCAACGTGTAAAATAATATACCGTAGTAAATAGTTAGAGATTATAGCTATTTGATCTGCGGATATGTAATGTAATGATATTGCCGGAATAACGGAATAAAATGGTAAATACATGCGTGTATGGATAATATCACAAAAATGCACTATAACAAATACCGTTTGCAACGACATTCCTAACTGAAAAGGCTTTAATGTGCTTAACACTTTAGGCGAGATAAAATAAGGAATTTTAAAAGCGGAAAAACGAGAAACTAGCGGTTATAGCTAGAAGGCTTAAAAGGAGTTAATCCTAACTTAATCTGACAATTTATAAAGATGAGATTTTAAGAGTTGTACAACTTCAGAGGCTTAGGTTGGTGTTGTCATTTAAAGCAGAGATTTTCAACGTACCCCCTTCTACAGTAAGTCATCCTGGAGTCTCTAGGAAGGCGTGGAACGATTTGGAAATATAGTAGAACTAAATATTCTGCTTCTTAATCATGTAGGTCTATAACCTTTGTGGTGATTCATAGGACAGGAATTGCCACTGTTTCTCCAACGTTTAGGTGTAAAATCAGAAGATTAATTCGCGAAGTTCATAATTACTAATGGCCGGTTTCTGAAAGCTTAGTTAACTGTAACCAAATGGTTGCTATGGTTACTTATGGGATTGTTATATTGTGACCGAGTTTAACCAAGAGATTAAACTCGGCTAAGCATTCATAAACCTGCCCTATGTCGCGAATATTTTACGCAAAACCAATTCAAATATAAATCTTATCATTGGGCACGTTTAGCGATCGCAACTATTGAGTACCGTATTTTTCGGACTATAAGACGCACCGAACGATAAGACGCACCTCAAATTTATAAGATGATTTTTAGAAAAATATATTTTAATGTTACCTTCGGACCATAAGACGCACCCAAAATTTGAGTCCATTTTTCTATGTAAAAAGGTGCATCTTATAGTCCGAAAAATACGGTATGTTGATTTCAGCGGTTCTCTGAACGAGTCTGTACGCTTTTTGTAAGCAGATATAGGGGGGGGGGCATTTTAATATAATTGAAAAGTCACGGTTGACTAATTGATTTTTAAATATTTTATTGTATTTCATGGTAATTAAATTGAAGGGCCTTCCACAGATTGTTTCCAAAAGTCCCGAGCGGATCGAGCCTGAAAATTCCTCATGTTCGCCAGCTGGTTGCTATAATTTTTTATGACTTAAAAATAAGGGTGTTTTGCATTAAAGTCAGCATTTTACGTAACCTACGTTTAATGTTAGTTTAGCAGTTCAATTTAAAATATATGGTAACACAAACTTACAATTAAGGACGGCTGCAAATGAGCTCATGAGAGATACTATCAAAACTTCACAAACACCTTAACACCTCACAAGAGAGTCGCATGTGAGTATTGTTAGGGTTTTAGACCGTTTTCGAGGTTCGGTTAACACCATAATAAAATGTACAGAGTTAATTCCGGATTAGTTTTGGTCTAACCACTACGTTACCTACCGAATTTCTCAACCAAACGCTTGGGAGGGTCGTCCAACTACTATGGCGTCCAAAATCCCTCTACAGAGATTTATACCTAACTTTCTAAAGGTTTACCAGCGACTAACTTTGTCTCTCGCAAGGTTTTCCCAGCTCTCTTCTTAAAACTAACAATTTGAACTCTCTTTTTTGTCCTTATAAACATAATCAGCTGCTCAATTACCAATCAAAAACCTTTTATCACTTTAAAAACACATATTCCCTCATAACTTAAAACCCAAATAATTAATTTTGACTGGACGTATATCAACATCTGTATAAACATTCAGCCATGTACTTGAATACGGCGCGTAGGTCAGTTGTTAACAAATGCGACACCCACCTTGCACACAGGTTTTTCAAACCTAAAACTTCAATTTCATGTATATATAATATTCGATTTACTTACCTTTTTGAAATGCCTGTGACTATGTACTATAAAAATAGTATTTTTTATACAATTTGAGTCGTAGGGGCTCTGACCATCTTCTGCACTAACATGATTCCTAGTTTTTAGGTGGTGTGAAATAAAACAGTATCGTTTATAATAGGAAGTGTGTATCTTAAATAAGAATTAAAATATAAAGGAACAATATCATTTAATAAATTTCTAAATATAGTTCAGTAGTATGGCCCCGCCCAACATGCCATTGAATTGCTTTATAAAGGTTGTGACCTTAGAAATAGAATTTACGTTAAAAAAAATATGACTTAATACGATAACGGACTAATCACGCGAAATTTTTGTACTATATTTAAACAGTATTATTTATACTAAAAACAGCAATCATGTCATCAAGTTATTAAATTAATATATTAAATAATATAATTTTATTGTTTTATAACAAAATAGACCATATTAGTGTGTCGTCACATACATGTGCTGCCATCTGAGAGCTGAGTCCTTTTGAAGTTTAAAATACATGGGACATTACTTTTGTTACCTTAATTTTATAAATATTTTCAATTTTGGAGCATAAAATATGTATTTTTGATAAATATATACTAATATATACAGTCCAGATACTTTATATTATAGAAAATTCAAATAAAAGGAATCCAACCGCGAGACGGCAGCACTGAATCCCAATTTGTGACGTAGTTACTAATATGGTCTATTAGTTATTATATGGAAGATATTAATTGTGACGTCACAAACTCTCAAGGTCGCGGTCCATTACATATCACATGGTTCGTGTTATCGCGTTGCGCCGATAGAAGTCGCCACTGGTAGTATTAACGAACCAGTCAATGTGAAATGTGTGTAGCGGAATGTTGTCTTGTGCTGTGTTAAAATCTGTGACTTTTCTGCGAGTGTATGTGTGTGCCATACCATTGTTTAAGGATAATTAAATGTAATAAATTTTGTTTCTTTATTTATAACAAATTGGTGGGAGTTTAAATTTGTTTAATGGAGATTTAACAGTTTTAAATTCATTCTTAACCTCACAATTGACAGAAGGCTTAAGTAATATTAAGTTATTATCATTTTATTGGTTTGATTTTTATTACTTATAATTTATAGTTCATAATTTATCGTAATAATATTGATATATTTTTTTTATTTATGAATTATAAAAACTTCGCAAAATTGCCGTTTTTGTTAAAATTTGGACATTGAACTTTATATCTTGTGTTAAATTTAAAGGCCATTATTTTTTAGTCACATTATTTTCTCCGTTATTTGCAAATTAGCGTAAAAATACCTTTTAAATATTCGTTAAAAATGTCCTTTCTTATCATTTTACACAAAAACAAGATAAGATTTACAGAATACGTAGTTTCTTATTATGTAATTGATTCTAAGGGACCAAAAATGTACGATCAAAACTTTCTAATATTAAATGTACCAAATTGAGTGCTCAAAATATTTCCTAAAATATACATTACCGGCAAAAGGCAGTGGCACCCAGAACGTCCCGCTGTGAGGGGCGTCAAAACAAGCAATCAGACATACACATTCTAATAAAAGGGCGCGGTATTGCTCGGTCTTGCCCTTGGCGCCATAAGAATTGGCGCCGGCTCAGATAATATACGAATGCCCTGAAGAAAGATTATACGTAGTTTAATTAAAAATTATACGAACTAGCGTTTGTTTATAATAATTATTTTAAACATTAAATTGGTCTCTTTCGAAATGTTCCCGTGCAGCAGCTACACCAGGGGTGTCCAGACTACGGTCCGCGGGACAAATGCGTCCCGCAAGAAGATATCATCCGGTCCGTAGACATATTTTAAAAAATTTACTAATATAAAAACTGCAACTTAAAATAATTATAAATTCGCAAAATAAAACATAACTATAACTAAATAATATCCAATTCTTAAAATTATTGTTTTTATTAATATCACCGTTATTAGTAAGCTTTTTTCTAAAATCAAGCGCCAAGAGCCCAATTAAATTCAAGTTGTCCGACCCACCGTTTATTTAATGTGGCCCGCTTCTGAAAAAGTTTGGAGACCCCTGAGCTACACACTGCTATCAACGCCTTTTGCACGTCTGGAAGCAATGCCGGATTAAGGTTTTTATACATTTACAATCTACGCCGATTATACATTCGGCGTAGAGCCCATATGTATAATCGTCCCTAAATAGGGTTGCGAGATTGTCCTGGTTTTGAGCCATAAGTCCCGATGTCCCGACTAGACCTTTCGCGATGTTCTAATGTCCCGGTTTAACGCTTTTCCGATTCATACCAATTTTTGGCGCTATCAAACCAGTAGTAGTCGAGATATAAAAGTGATACTGTTGAAAGTGTTCCTCTATGCAGCGCTGTGCTAATAATTCCGTACGAATTTTGAAAATATGGCAGCGGGCCAAAGGGCCACTTGCGGCCTGCTTACATTTTTCATTCAGAAAATCTAATTTTCAAATCACATGAAAAATTCAAAATAAAAATAGTAAAAGATCAGTTTTGTTTCTGCGATTTTTCATAAATGTGTTTTTTTTTTATCTGCCCTGGTTTGATTACTAAAATATCTGGCAACCCTAAAAGAAGTCGAATCGTAGAGATGAGCAAGAAAAAGGAGAAACCAGGCTTTTTCAGGCCCTAGACCCTGGCCTATTTGGGCTTATACATAAATTTGGCACTGTTTGTAAGTCCTTGTAGGCATTTTTTGGATTCGTTCTATCTTTCGTACCATATGAAAAGTATATCCTTTAACAGTTATTTTGAAACAAAAAATCATATCTCCGCCACTGGTTTTAACGCTGTTTTGGTTACTTTGCATGTTTTTATCAATTTTTATTGATTTGAAGTGCATTTTAGAAACGAAATTTCTATTTATAACTTCGTCAAATAAAGAAGGAATATTTAAATAAAAGTTATTCAAAA
This sequence comes from Liopterus haemorrhoidalis, assembly GCA_963971575.1. Lineage (NCBI taxonomy): Eukaryota > Metazoa > Arthropoda > Insecta > Coleoptera > Dytiscidae > Liopterus > Liopterus haemorrhoidalis. The sequence goes on along the minus strand of OZ020612.1, from coordinate 57,052,632 downwards.
CTTCTGTTTGGTTAAATTGACCTTGTAAATATTTAATGGAGACTGGAATTTATTTCGTACCTCCAAATTTAGCTTTGGAACATAAACGACAGGTTTAAGTAATTTAAATGAAATATAAGAATATAAAATTCCCTAATTTTAACGCCCGGTTTCTTTGTTTTGTATGTGTTGGCAACTGCAAATTGCATATTGGAAACTTATGATCTTGTGTGCCTTGACGTTTCAAAATTGATTTCCTGTTAGTTTATATAAGGATATTCTTGGTCTTCTTATAAAAACAGTGATAGCATTAGATATATTATAGAACATAAAGTATAGTAGCGTAACATCATACTTTGACCCCCCGCAGATTTTTCTTTGGGCCGCCTCGTATGTTTGTCAACTTTGTCCATAGAGACCAAACGACCAAGAACAAGAAAATGTCATTTAGAGCAGCGTTTATCAACCGAAAACGTACTACGGACCAGTAAAATATTTAATTTTCTACCGCGGACTACAAAAAATAAATGTACTATTAAACAAATTTATTGTATATGTAGACTTTACATCTATATAATATCTTAGTGTTAAAAAATTACTGCAAAATGAACAAAAATCACAGAAAATCAACAAAAAATCATAAAAAATTAACAAAAAATCTCAAAAATAATAATTTATAAGCATTTCGCGGAGCACAATAATTTTGTTAAGGACCACCAGTAGTCCGTGGACCACCAGTTGAGAAACACTGATTTAAAGGATCGATGGGAATCTGATAATGTACTAAGTACTGTTCGCTGATGTATATCCTTTTCAAAATTTTCATCCTTAGCCGTACAGAGTCCGCGGATCATCGTTGATTCGTGTATATTTACACAATATGGATATAAAATCTATAGTACCTCCCAATATTATGTATGTCTTCAAAACATGGACCTTAACCCCTTCAGTAATCATTAAAAAAATTTAAAATGGGAAAAAAACACATTTTTTTTATAAATGAATTTTATTTACTGAACATATATATCCTTCATAAAAGCCATTTCGGGCCCAAAATGGGATTGAAAGTTGATATTATGGTGTTAATTCATAAAAAAATATTCATTTTAATTCATCTTAATTAATAATTATGCCTTATTAATGCAAATAATTAATTAAAAAATAATATTCGCCCGAGTACATTCGGGAGTGATCTTTTCTGCAGGTAAAGCTTGCCCGAATTGTCTCGGGTGTGGAATTTTCGCACATAATAGCCGCCCGAGCATACTCGGAACATATGCGGTTAACGAAGCGAAATGGACAAAATTTCAGTCTGAAAATAAAGTAGTTCGCTAAATCTTTATTCTTATCCAAATTAATAGTAAATGGATAAGCCGTAAGAATGACGCTATCATAGTACTGAGGAACATGAAATGGGAGGCTATAGATATAACACGACATGAGGATAAAAGAGGACAGAATGATAAAGATTTTGGAAAAAAGAACGTTTGCAAACCAACTTGCAAATTATTGGTAACACATTTGAGAATTTATAAACCTTAGGCACCATGTTAAATAAAGTAAATCTAATAAAAGATTAAATTAGAAACGGAATCCAAACTGATGTGTCTTACTTATCGCACTTTTCAAAACAAAACTCCTCTTAAGAAACATCAAGATCGGGCTCTACTAAACTATAAGACGGTCCATACTTCTGTAATGGTTTCGGAACATGGACTTTAACAAAGTGATGTACAAAATAACTAGAAAGACATCAGACAGTCTAGAGACTATTTTTGTTTTAAACTACCGGACTAATGATTTAAACTTCCAGGTGTACGCATTATCCCTTGAGAAACATTCCGTTGTCGAAAAACTACATAGTCACGCAAGACCCAATTTTTCCATGTTAACATCCTAACACAAATTAAAATAATTAAAATTACTGTTTAACTAATTATAATCTATTTCCTAATATTTTAATACAGGAAATTGATCTCATCTGCTGAGCTGTAAAAAATGTTTTGCTGATCTTGTAAGATATTCTTTTTGTTTCCAAACAAATCAGCGCCAGAATAATCTCTCAACATTTGTTATCTCTTATATCAAATTGGGATTCGATTTGATTGTTTCACGCTCAACATTTTTGACAATCTGCGGTCATACTACATTCAATCTGGAACCCTATTAGATTTTTTTAGTCATCAGGTTGAGCCCTAAAGGCATGTTTGATTGTCGTGCCAAAAATGAAAGTGTTATAATTTTGGAACTACAAAGAATTTCAGCATGCTATGAAGAACGTTTTTTAGAATGAAATATGTAGGTTCACTCAGAGCGCTAAATATAAAAACTCAAATATCTGAGGTCCAAATTTGTACCTCGATGCCTTCAAACCCAAACTTAACCGAGGTATGGTTGATACTGTTACGGTTCTGTTCTACTGTAGATTTATATTGTACTGGGGATTTGAAAAATGTCATAGGTCAATAAATATTTTTATTGTTGTTGAGAATATTTCCAGCCACGCCCTTCCGCACCCAGTAATGAATAACGCGCAACATAAGTGCAATAAAATCAAAATGCATTTTAAAGTTTGGTTACATCCCACAAGTCGCATACCGCATACTAATAGGGAAGATGGTGACTCACAAAGTACACTGATTCCAGGGAAGTTATACACACCTCTCTTGCAGCTCTTATAATAAACTGATGCTATCTATAAATCTATTCTAATATTTAAATTCGTTTGTGTATGTATGTATGTAAACATGCGCTCGGAATTGGGGGGGGGTCTCAGAAGGGATTTTTTTTTCTTAGAGGGATCAAAAGCCAACATTTTTGCTTGGGGCGAACTCACGTTTAATTACAAGATAAATGTGTTCCTTAAACACGTGATTTTGGGAAAGTTTAACCACACCAGGCACGCCAGCTAGTATATTATACTTGTTTAATTGTCACTAATGCAATCTTATACTATTTCATGTATTTAAATAATTTTAAGCCCAGTTAAAAGCATTAGAATGAGTATTAAAGTAACATTATTTTTTTAATCCTTTTCATTTATCTTCCTCCGAAAATAACTAATTTAGCAGGAAAAGGATCAAGCCATCCAACCATCCATTTGCAGTGACATTTTTCCTCTCCATCTGAACAATCATACTTATTTATTTTTTTAAGCCATTGATCCTTAAAATACCTGATCCATCAACTTGATGGAGCAAACACGTTATTAATTATATTATTCGCGATTCTGTGAATTACATAGGTGCAAACAATCTTCACAAAATTAGATTTCTTTATTTAAATTTTCTTAATGCATTAATAATTTATCAACAATATCTACTTTCTAGTGTAAAAATTATTAGGTGTTATTAATTTATATTTATCAGTTAATTATGTTCTACGTAAAAGTATATCACAACAAATTACTACTGACCTACAAAATACTACATTAATCGACATAGCACATGCTATTTTTTATGCATTTTAATATTAGTCCATTTAATAAACAAGACAAATTATTATATATGTTTATAATAGATTTAAATGCATAAATTATTCAGTAGAATATTAAAATAACAACCTTTACATGTTTTTATTATCTATGCAACATGCACTACATGCATGTATTGCAACACGGCTTTATTCTACAACTGATTTAAGAATTTTAACATTGTATGCGGACACGAGTAACCGTGCGAATCATTATGCACGTACAGAAAAGTTTCAAATTTATGCCTGTTTGTCTTTGATATTTAAGGATAGCGCAAATGTAGAACATAGACTAAATTTTATCCCAATACAACCAGCGTGGGGACCATTCATTAATTTTGACACCGCTGTAACATTAAGAAACTGGGCAGATGTGCGTGTTAGAAGATAAAGTCTAGAACAGCAATGGCGAACCTTTTTCCCCTGACGGGTCAAAATTGAATTTTAAATTTTGTAGATTTAAATCGCGGGTCAAATAAGTAATATGTATAAATAAAAATGTGCCGCTTTAGGCTGTTTGTATTTGTGTGGAACCTCTTGCTAATTTCGTTAACTCTGCCTGTACTAGCGGCCTTGTGTTTGACGTGTATAATACAAGTATATAACTGGTAATAGTTGAATTCCATCTCTCTATTATTATCCTACTTGTCGATTTTTCTGTTGTAAATGCGCTGACTTTAGCCCAACCTAGTTATCTTAGAATCTCTTTTTAAAATCTTCAGAACTACAAATATCTTAATAGATCATTTTATTATGACGTCACAAAAATCCAACGGGCATTTCAAAATGGAAGTTGTAGGACAATCCACACTGGGTACCTTGTTTGAATCTTGAATACACGGGATACCGTTTAATACAAAAAAAAAAAAAAAAATGCTGAGCGACAAACTCGTGTTCCTTGTCGTCCAACTATGAAAATTATTCCGTCTACTTCGATTGGATTTATTATTAGTAACATAATTATTATTATGAATATTTTCCAAAATCTTATACAGTCAAAAAGAACGTCAAAACTAGCCAAGACTCCGTTATGAAAATACAAGTTTGAAATAGTTTTCGTAGTGCATTTTTTTTATTGAATATGTTTAAATAAATTAAATTTCTTCCTTCTGGTCGTAATATGGTAAATTATTGTACTTATATTTATGTTATATAAATTAGTTATTTAGTTACAAATGTGAATGTATTAAATCTGCTACTAGGGATACATAAAAACTATAAATTCACAAATGGCTGTATTTCAGTTTTACTTTGGAATTTCTACATTGAATATAATAAATATAATATCACAATATAGCAATATGGTTCACTAAATGTTTATAAATAACTCACAATAATTAAATAAATCATTAATGCGAGTATCGCACTTGTAAATAATGGATTTGTATGTTCAACAACGTCCATTTTTAAATGTCCGCAGGTCACGTGATTAAATGATCTATATTTAGAGCTACTGTACCCAAAGTTAGAATTGCCATGTTACTAGCTAACTTTCAATCCGATGGCACCTGAAGAAGACTTCTCTTTTTTCGTTCCTTGTGGTACTCCTTTAAAGATATTCTTATCTAGTGGGTTGTCCATTATTTCCATGTGTCCAAGACTTAGTCGGTTTCGTAGTATTTTTGCAGCTATAGTTGGTTCATGAATCAGTCCACAGATTTCGTCGTTCGGGCTAAATCGCTAATCGCTCCATTTGAAAACAATAATTGTTATTATTTTAATTTTCTACCTAAGTCCATTATTCACTTTTTAAGTAGTCTGCATATCTAAATTGTGCCTCAATTAAAAGTATGAGATCAAAAGTCAAGTTTTGGCATGAAATATATGGATTAAGTTTAACACGTTCGCGGACAGTACTTCTATAGTCGTCGAATATTTTTCCTAGCTCAGGTCATGATGGTCTAAACCGTCCTACTTTTTTATTCAAATATACAATTGACGGCTGGGCAGGTTTTCATTCCATTTAAGTATATGAAAACTAGTATAAACTGTCCTATCAGGTACATACCAAACACAGTAAATGTCCTATTATAAACAAAAATCTAAAAAGGTGACATTTTGGGTACATCTAATTGTACAAAACTGTCCGCGAACGTGTTAAAAATCGTTGTGTTAAGGGTATAATGTAGACAATTGAAAAGTCCGTCATTCTGCGCGGGGTGCGGTGGCGAGATAACTTATTACGTCATTGGGGGCGTGGCTACACAGGCTACTTCGAGGTGGGGGAACCTTGAAGTAGCTTACAGGGAGAGGGAAAAGTACTAATAATAAATCTACTAATTTATAAATCTACTTGTATGTTTCTGAATCATAAAATAAAGACTAAATATATTCGAATCAATTTGATTTTTTTTTTTAATTTCAAGATATGAAAGAAACATTTTTATTTATTTTTAATTTTCAATTTTACAGCGCTTAACTTTTTTTTAACTTCACATCACTGTTACTCAGTAAATGAATAAAAATTACAAATTTTAACTTTTAAATAAGCCCTTGTATGTGAAAAGTGATTAATATTTATTACCAATTCTGATTTTACAGATAATTTTGTAGAAATAATAGTTTTTTTTTTATCATCAAAAAATTATGTTAATAATCATTAATGTAATAATAATAATATGTGAGAAGAAGTTTCTCCCCAATGCCCCCCCGCTATGTCTCTGAACCTTATTGTAGACCGGTGGTTCTCAACATTTTTTCTTGACGTACTCCTTGGCGTGTCAGAAATTTAAGCATCCCTAAAATTATAGTAGGGGAGATAAATAGGAAATTCAAAATTAATTTAAAAATTAGTATAGTTATAAGCTTTATTATGCACACAAAACATTACATTACAAAATAAAAAAATATATATATTCGTAATGTTAAATTAGACAATTTTAAAAACAAAAGCGACAAAAAAAACTTTCTATTTTCTATTACTATTTGTTAAACAGTTCGTAGACTATATATACGGTTACCTCACTTCGGTTTGGAAGTTGATTCAATAGGTTAAATAACAAGTATAAATAACTTCGTTTAAATAACTTCCACAATCGTTGTGTATTAGGCATAAAGCGTGTTCTACATTATACTTTATTCATCAATTTTCTAAACTTTTTTCTTTGAACTAGAAGTTGTCAAAGTTTTAATACAATTTATTTTTCAATTTTTTGGTAGAGAATGAAATTCTTACACGTGTTTCAGTTCATTTAAAGTACCAACATAAAAATATAATTCATATCTTCTCAAATGTTTATAACCTAGCTATTAGATTTGTAAAATTACTGATTTACGTACAAAACACAATTTATATATTCGCTTATTCAAACCAATGATCAACAAAACACTATTAAACACGTGGTAATACAAAATATTTACAAGCGTAATTTTAATGTTGGTACTATTGTTAAAACTGTCTACTGCGCATGCACCGAGTTCCAAGTTGGATGTGTTTTGAAGAATAGTTGGATCAAATCTAGTTTTGAATAAAGTTGACCTTGACTAGATACCGTGTTCTACACTGTACAATTTCACTGATTTATTTCTAGTACAAGTTCTAGTCAAAGAAATAAGTATGAAAATTTGATGAGAATTGTATAATGTAGAACACGCTTTAGGAAGTAGTACCGTGTGAGTCCGTACAGCCTACGGACCGTAACTTAAGAGGATCCTGCACTGTTTACGAAAGTAAATCACTGTGTATGTAAATAACTGATAAAGAAAAACGAAATTAAAACAAATAATACAACTGAATCAACCCATAATCAATTCACATATATTTTATTTGAAGTTGGTCAATGAAATGTGTAAAAACTGCGCACCCGAGATTTTATAACATAATTAATAATTATTTCATAAAATTACAGATTTTACTCATGCTATTCAATGGATCAAAATCTAACAAAAATATAAGTATGTAAAGATCATAGATTGTTCCTTGTTTCAGTTGTATTTTTTATATGGTACAGTTTTTTTTTTCATTTAGTTCCTTTTTTAATTTTTTGGGTTTTCTTTATGATTATTTAATCTGGGAACGGATTAATAAATTTTCTATAAGATATAATGAAAAATTGGGTTTCTAAATACATACTTTAAGATACGAACCGCGGTCAGGAACAAATTAAGTTTGTAAGTCAAGGTGCCATTGATATCAAAATGTGCCACCAAAATCAGTTATAGATGTTTTCAGATGTGTAAGAAAGTTAATCAAGTATAGAAGCTGTTAAAAATATTAGTAACGTTAACAGTAAACAACGTACTGCTGAACGATCATTTTCTAGGTTTAATTATTTAAAAATCTATCTCCGAAACACCGTCTTTAAACAAGTAAAAATATTGAAAAATGGACTTTCTTTGTTATTTATATACAAATATATATGCATATATGAAGCTTTAAATATTTTGCAGAAGTCCAAAAGAAGACTGAATATTATTATATAATCAATTAGTGTGTACATCTTTAAATTAAATTTTGTATTTAATATGTACAAGATTAATTAAGACAAAAAAATTATATGTTTGAGTTAAATAAAAATAGAAAAACTTTATAATAACTTAGAATATGTATATCTAAGAGTTTGTTTTGGCGCCCCTAACAGCTTGCGCCCTGGGCCTGTGCCCCTGTCACCTCTGCCTTTCACCGCTACAGCCTGGGGCACAACAAAAAATTGTTGTTTTTGTAACTAGGTATTAGAAATTACAATTCGATGTATGTAGTACAGTTTCAGGTGCGCACACAAGACTGTGGTCCTCAGGCCCGGACCCCCCCAGGAACCATAAAATCATATACTTATTTAATAAAAATTAAGCAACTGAAAGTAGAAATCACCTTTTTTATTGATACAAAACTAATTATATGCAAAATTAAATTAATATATAAGCCCACCCCTCTCATAAATAAACAATAAAAAATTTGGTATAATTTTATGCATAATTTTTCGAAAAGCTCCCCACCAAGATCAAGCCCGCACAAAGGGGACCAGACCCCCCCCCTCCCCATTATAGCAAACATCGTATATTTGTACCTATAAAAATTCCCTTTTTATTGAAAAAAAAAAAACAAATTATAATCAATATTAAATTAATATATAAGCCTACCCCGCCCGTAAAAAGACAATAATAAATTTGTATTATTTTACGGATATTTTTTTCGATTTAGACCCTCATACCATTTTTCTGTCGCGCGCCTGTCCCAGACCTTTTTTCTGTGTGCGCGCCTGTCCCAGACCATTTTTCTGTATACGCGCCTGTACAGTTTCAATTCTATGTCCATTTTTAAAATTGCAGGTGTTACGTTATCTTTAGGCAAGATAAATACGATCGTAAAATCTGAAACCTTATTGTTCGTTTATTTTATGGCAATCGTTATAAATTTTGTTTACTTTGAGTGTTTACATTGTTAAATAAAAAAATTTACTAAAAGAACGAAGAAAGGAGAAATTATTCTAATATTTGAAAATGTTACATATTTTCTATATATAATTATATGTAGGTAATTCAGTTCATTTTAAGTGTAATTTTATTTAAACACGTAAATTCTACACCACAAACTGTTTTATTCCACAGATAATGCAATACTGAAAATGACTCATAAATTGAAACTATTACTACAATTACTAGTTATTAAAATTTCCAACCATTTTTTTAAATCCCGTATGTAACAATACATTAACAAAGTAATCATAAAATGTATTCTATCTAATGGAGGGTACATCTATAACAATTTCAAAGGAGACACTGCCAATAAATTAATATTATAATAATAATTAAATATACATACTCCCGTAAGTTCTTACTTTTTTTTTGGCGGCATGTAAATTTACCTTTGACTTTTTACCTCTTCGGTTGCCCATTTTTATAAATCAATAGAAAATTATTGAATAGAACAACTTAGCATTAAGCATAGTCAACTAAATAAACACCGAATTCAAAGATATGTGCAGAAAATTAAGGCGGAGCTTAGAGACTCCCTCTACTATTACTAGATTAGTTTAAAACCACGCTACCAGATGGATACATCTCTCGATGCTTGTAAATGCCAGTATTTCATATAAATAGTGTTTCGGTGTGGGCAAAAGAATTGGTGCTAAATATTAATTAATTTTCATAAACAAGGGCTCATTTTAAAGATAAAAGTACAATCTATAGGATTTCAGCTATGGAAATTGCAATTGTTATTGATTTACGGAGTAACAGTGATGTGAAGTTAGACAAAGTTTAGGACACTGTAAAACTGAAAATTAAAAATAAAACCAAATTTTACTACTGAAATCCAACGGGGCCAATCTTTATCTTCAAATTAAAAAAAAAATCAAATTGATCCGACAACATTTGGTTCAAATTCTTTGTCCCTTCCAAATGCACGTTTCCGTTGCGCGTAACCTAGGTACATTACGCTCTTAAGAAACATTTTCAACTGAATGATCATTTAAATTTGTGACAGACTCAAGATAGTCCACAAAAAAGTAAATAGCAGCCTTAATTGTTAAGAATGTCAGCCGAAACAAATCACAAACGTAATTTCTTATCAGTTTTTCTGTGAGAACCGTCAAAATTTTATCTTAATTGTTTCAATTACATTTTCTCAATTGTAAAACTATTTTCCGAAGAGGAGAAGAAAGCAGGAAATTAAATGTCAAAATTAAACAATATGCATTTTAAATTTCGCCCTTCACATATTATTTCTCACGTTTTATTATGTTCATTCAAATTTTTTCATCAAAGAAAGTTGTTAAGTCTCATCCATACTTTCAAATCCGTTGGAGGTCATTCATCTAAAATAAGAACTTAGCTTAAACAGTTTACACTTATAATATATAAACATTTGGTTTGTGGAATAGTTTTGGGGTGTTATAATTGCAAGACAAACAATTTGAAAGATACTTTTTAATTATACTTAATTGTGTTTTAAAAACGTCACAAATACTGTTATTTATAAACGTGAATTTCTAGGCATTCATGCATTTAAGTAGTATAATTACATACGTACGTTTTTAGGACATATAAATGATTCAGAACATTGCTGTACACAAAATAGTGATGGGGGGAGGGGTCAGAAATTCTACCATTAAACCTACAAATATAATTTTTGGATAGCATAGTTTTTTTTTTTTTTTAATTTACCAGTTCAGTATAGAAGGTCCTAATATGCCCCCTATTTTTGTTTTTTCTCGATAATTTTTTAAGTTTTTGAAAACATGATCTTAGAATTGGCATACATCTAGCCCAAAGACTTGTATACAATATTCAAAATCGCATTGTTTCAAAAATAGAAAAATAATGTGATTCAAAGCCAACTATAAAAATTTGTAAATTGTCGAATCAGGATCGAGAGTATGAAATATGGCCCCCCATTATAAATTGGGTGGTTCAAAATAAATTTTATTTTTGTTTAAGATGCAAACTCAATGGAACAGTTTAACAATTGATTACTGAAAATAATCACATTCATATAAATCTTTTTCTGTCCCGGAGCATTCATTGTTCATGCCCACATATTGCACATTAGGCACCGAACCTAAAGCTCGCCCCTTTCGTCATGTAAAAAACAACCTTGACAAAACACGCAAGCAGCATCTTCATAATCCGGACTTTGTTGCCCTACTTCATCAACGTCCATGTCGTCGTCAGCTGGACAAAATTACTGAATATGCCCTGGCCCATATTTAGACCTCACTGGAAGCCCATATTTCCAACATTGCACATGGCAGTCTAAATTAATGTTTGAATTTTTTAAGATTAAGTGAGGCAGTAGCTCCTAGTAACATAATATACCTCGATCACAATACAACAGCTTCAAGTACAAATCACAAGCAGATCGAACAAAAATCTTGCCTATTCTTATAACAACAACTTACCTTAATAAAAGAACCAAAATTAAGCAAACACATATTTACTGTGATTCGTTTCTAACGGAACAAGAACTCAACTGCACTAAATTTGTAAAATTTTGAACGAAACGTAGGTGTGTTTTAAGCTATTGCCGAAAGATGATATTAGCTATATTAGTAGATTTTCTTTGGGGGCCCATATTAAATGCAGGGCCCATATTTGGACCTTCTCTAAATTATTATGGAGTTTGTCTTTTTTACATCTGTCACTTCATTAAGGGAATAAAGTTCAAAAAATTTCCCTAGGGCATAAAGTGACTCTTTGTCAAAAACTAGGTACATACGTAAAGTCGGTTTTACACTTGGTCGTGAGAAAACTCTAGGGCTTACATATGTTGAATGCTCGCGTTTACTGGTGAACTAATTGACTTACTAACATTAAACAATTTTTACAGCTTTTATTTATAGGTGAACTTTTCTTTTTGTGTATAAATAACCGAAGTATTTGATTAGTCTTCCTTTGAGCCAAATTTATTTTTAATTACCGCAAGTTTATGAGGTGGATAAAAGGTAAACGGTTTACCACGTCAATTATGACGGCTGTTAATGAGTTTAGCACAATATATGAAAAAGAGACATGCAATGTTTTATTGAACATAAAAGTATACGTCATTCGTGACGTTACAATGCTTAATAGAGCTGTTAGAAATTTCTTGCATTGAACCGATGATCAGCGGGATAATCTTCAAACAATACGTCATAAATATTTTGTCATAATATTTGCACAGAATGTTTTTGGTTACTGTTTAAACGTTGTTAAATTCTTTATTATAAGAGATACGAAGGAGGCTGAATTAGGAGAGATCGAGTATCACTCTGAAACCAAGAATATTAAATTGGAAAAATAAGTGAACATCAGATTAAAGAATTGTCAAAGAATGTCAGAAAAATGGTTTATTTTAAATGGGACCACCTATATTTTTTATCTATCGCATAAAAAATATATTTCTTTTTAATAAATAATCAGGGCACTATGGGTTTAAACCCTGTATTAAAAAAATCATTCAAGACTTGATTAAAAAGTAAAACTCATGTAAAACAATTATAATTCCAATGTTTGATAGACATCTATTACATAAAGATGGAATAATTGATAAAAATCAAGTCATTACAACTTTTTCCTGCTGTAGATAAATAAAAAACAAAAGTTAAAAAGTTGGTTTTTAATATTCCTTCATTTCAGTGAAATAGATGACTATCAAACACTGGTATTTTACCTGTTTTGCTTGAAATTTACTTGTTTGTTCAACTTTCAATTCCATTTTTCGACCCAACAAAGTATTATTAACGACAGATTAGATATTAAAAACGACAGAAAAAATATTTGCACGACAGATTATTCCAATAACTACACAATATTTAAATCACGACAAAATATATAATTGCACGACAGAATATGCATGTGAATAACAAACATTGGTGCGCCATCTGTAAACCTCTGTAGAGATTAACGTCATATGGAAAGTAAGGTTATGTTAGATGTCATTTAAATAATTCAAAGACATATATTTGAGTGATTAAAAAGCAAAATGACAAACTTGTTTGCTTCTGTTCGGCATGTATGAAACTAAAAGAGCTTTAATGATTCAGATTTAAAGATAAATACATGTTATAATGTTTTCTGCAAGAGAATACATTTTTTTGGTAAATTTCTTCTACCGTTCAGATTTAATTTAATGTTAACTGCATCTTCTCTCGTTCAAACCTCACCTTCTATCGTGCAAAGAATTTAATTTCTCGGGAACTAATTTGTCTGGAACTAAATTGTCGTTATAATAATGTAATTTGTCGTGCCGAGTACATATTTTGTAGTACAAGGTTTGTCAATCGAAGTACGTATTTTGTCGTGCCGTTATATTTTCCCTCAACTTTCCTATTATTAGGTTTAGGCCCGTCTTTCCACCTTCAGATAAAGTCCCAGGTAACTATCTGACAGATAAGGTTATTTGTAACTTCATCTGCTGAGTAAATGTCAATACCAGTCAGTGAATCCAATACGTCAGTCTCATTATCCGTTAGATATCTATCCGATAGATACATTTGTATAGAAAGAAGGGATGACATTTACTCAGCAGATGAAGTTAAAAATAACCTTATCTGTCAGATAGTTACCTGGGACTTTATCTGAAGGTGGAAAGACCGGGCTTTAGAGTCTTAACTTTTTCATCCATAGTGCCGTCATGATTTTTTTTCACAGGGACTGTATTCAGCACGTTCATTAAAACACCTTTTATATAGTCAAAATCTTCTACCATTCGGTGTAGTACTTCTTAAACTAAGTTGCTCCATTCTATTCGTTGCGTTAGTCTTTCTATTATTCTAGCAAATAGAAATATTAAAAAGGTCAAAAATCTAATAAGCAAGTTATGAAAACTATGATTTCCTAAATTATATAAACATGATACAACATCCGCCGATAATTTTATTAAATCGGTGTAACAAGAACACGAACAAAACTCACGGATCTTCCGGAACTCCAATCAATTTTTAACCTTGAGTTTATGTAAAAGATCTTTATTTAAATGTCATATTTAAGTAACTCGTTATTACGTCTGCAAAAGTAATTAGGATATATTTAGTAGCATATGGATTTTCTAAGAATAAATCACGTAAAAATGATAATATATTCAGCAGTAAGACAGTAAAATATTACAAGTCAAATTACATTTAAACTGCACAATATAGACGGTCCACTATAATGTACATATTTAACTAAAAACAATTAACTTGCTTGTTGGCAATTAAATGTTACCTTAGTAACTGCAATTTTACTAAATAAGGAAAGCTAGGAGGACAACGCTAGGTCATTATGCTCTTATTACTCGGCAAACCATATTTATACTTGGGATGGGAAGTTCTTCCCCAGACTGCGTATTCACCCGTCTTGGGATTATTATTTTTGTTGATAGTGTAATTTTAGTATTTTTGAACTTAATGCGAATGGAAGTGTTCTGCAAATTTCGCAAATTTTTATTTAATAATCACAAGTATTTCGCGACATCAGAAAGGTTAAGAACTATGACAGCTCTTTCGAGATGTGGCTGAGACACGAAAATGGATCTACAGTTGCTACTTTAGCCAGGTTTTACTGTATATTAAAAAATATAACTATTTTTACAACAAAGCGCAATTAAATATGCTACAGGCTTTCTAATTTGAAGAATAGATTTAATGGGAGATAATTTTTTCACGTCTGCATTATTGTAAACAATTTTTTAATATGAATCACTGAAGACGTGCTGAGAAATTATTTATGTAAATTTTAGATCTATTTTATTATAAAATAATAGGTTATTGTGAAAAAGACAAAAATGCAGCGTTACACAACGTTATACAATGTTATAAATAAAAATAATGTTAACTAATTATAAAAAAATAAAATTGTAGCACTATTCTCACACATGACTAGGTTATTTTTAAGATTTAAGGCACATAATACAATTTGTTATTTTATAATTATTTCTTTAATTATTTTTGCTACCAAATCTCGGGAAAAAAATTGGATTTTTTTTGTGTCTATTTTCATTAAAATTCAGTCATTAAAATATGTTCGCATCAACGCGTATAAATCCTTATCTTTAGTTTATTTACTTTAGGATTTACAATATAATTTTATAAAAAAAAAAAAATTTTTGGTTCCCATTAGTGTAGGGCTGGATTCAGTGGAGTAGCAACTTCAAGCTGCGCTGGTGTGCAGAAAAATTTTATGTGCCCTAAGATTTGCAATATTTAATTAAAATTACGATATTTATTTATATTATTTAGGCCCGGTTTTTCCACCTTCAGATAAAGTCCCAGGTAACTATCTGACAAATAAGGTTATTTGTAACTTCATCTGCTGAGTATAAATGTCAATACCAGTCAGTGAATCCAATACGTCAGTCTCATTATCCGTTAGATAACTATCCGATAGATACATTTGTATAGAAAGAAGGGATGACATTTACTCATCAGATGAAATTAAAAATAACCTTATCTGTCAGATAGTTACCTGGAACTTTATCTGAAGGTGGAAAAACCGGGCCTTAGTGTAGGAAATAATGCAATTCGTCAAAGTTATAATCCCCACTACAAATTTCACGCGCATGTTTCACGCCCGGCCACGACAGATTTGTCCGGCAGTACGCTATTACAGTCAAATACATATGTAAGTGCAACATTCAAAACATATTAAATATTTAAAATCATGGAGACAAAAAGCAAACTAGGTGGACGTGCTATTAATAGTCAAAGTCGAGAAATAATTAGCAATGTTCTTGATTTTTGTAAGCCTATATTATTTACAATCTACTTGAAATAGCTGGAGTTTGGAAAAAGACGCGGGACGGGAGTGCTCTGGCCAATAGACAAGTCGACAAAGTGAACGTCAAATGCAGTAATCACTTAAATCAAACAGCTACGTTTCTATAGTTTTGTTGTTCGAATGTGATGGGAGGAACTTGTGTTTGTAGACGTACCTAACTGATAAATATAATGTACACGTGTAAGAATGTGGACTTGTTTCTTTGACTGTTCTCTGTATCTGACACTGTCTTTCATAGTGCGCACCATAAGCGCACTCTGTATGCGCACCATAAGCCCCGCCCGGCCACTATAGGTCTGGCCGGCTGTATTTTCATGGAAATATTACACAATATTTAATTTAACAATTTAAAAAATGAAAATATTGACTTACGACGATCTTCGTGGATGAAAATTATTATTATGAAAATTAATTTAACCTAAAATAGCGCTTTTTTTATCTTTTTCATTTTTATGTTTGTAATTTTAATACTCTCTGATTGTGACGATGCATGTACCGTATACCTTCTACTGATTTTACGACTACAGCACTGCTAATAGTATTTGAGAAGATTTTTTTTTTTGTTATTCATGTCGGTATACACGATGGCGTCCATCAGGCCTCGCGCCCCTGGTACTTGCCCCGATGTCAGGGCGTTGCTACGGCTCTGTTTGCATAGTGAAATTTGCTAGCTTTTGAGATACCTACACGTTATAGATATATTATTTATCAGATTTAGATCATTTATTGATATAAATTGATATATTACCAGTGCCACATGGGATGGTTTTCGGATTAAAAATGAATGGCGTGCCTAGCGTCAAAAAATATCACTAAAAATTGTTACAAAAGATTACGATTAATGTAAATTTGTTGTGATAATTGTGATTGCTGTGATATAGACCATATGTTATATTTTTATAAATATTATTACAATCATACAGATATACAACAAATTTGTGTCAGTATATTTTACGAAGAGCTACAAGAAACATGGTATTGTTATATGTGAAAATATTTGCACTGTTGTGGACCGGACATCTAGATTAATAAATATTACGTAGAGCGTGCACGCACGACTTTAAAATAACTGTGATAACTAGGCAGTTTTTAACCCTGCTCGATACCATAGTTCCAGTTTAAATTTTGGAAGGTTTTGAGGTCTTTTGTTTTTGTTTGCTCATCGCTTGTAATTTAGAAGTGAGAACCTTTTCAAATAATTTCGTGTTTTAAGCCTCCCCAAGAAAAATTACAGGGTGCGCGCCTTGTGCCATAAACATGCTGGTGTAGTTTTTGTTTAAATTGGTGCAACCGTTCTTAAGTTTTGAACATAACACGTCACTCAATAAGTCTCCGGTCTGACTAAGAAAAACATTTTTTTTTTTTTTTTTAGAAATTCGACTTAATTCATCAACATACTCTCCTTCAAGAGTGATACATTAATTCCAACGCTCCTAAAATTAAAAAAATTTAAATTAATTGTTTTAAATTCAGCATACCAATCAGTAATAGTTGATTTGCCTGGTGCAGTCTCTATTACGCTTATCAAGCCACTGTTTGGCTTTAACAGTATTTTTTCCATCAAAGAACAATGTTTAATCAACACACGAAATTCTTTTTTATCCATTCTTTTGAATATTACAAAACTGGAGTCACTAAAACCACTGTAACCTCTAAACTAGTTGTCAGAATGTCATGAAATTTTCACACGTATCGTTTGAAGGTTGGTTGAGCAGTGTTGCCATATATATGTCAGTCCAGAAACTTGTTGAGTGAAGTGGTACATACACAAACGAACTAATATATATATATTAATATAGATTCACATGCCATGATTCCTTTACATAAAGAATGTAGGATTTTCTTAAATTACAGTCATAATAAATAGGTTTCATACGCATATAAATTAAATGTCAGGAAGTATGCTTAAGAATGTTAATACTAATCATGGTAATACTAGTTTTATAACATTGTTAATATATTCACACGAAATGATAAAACATATTATATCTTTATGCTTTATTACAATGTTAAATTACAGTGAGAAAGAATAAAAGAAGTGTTCTGAAAAGTTCAAATACATTTCCAAAAGCATAAGGTGCGGATGTTATTCAATTTAGAAATAATGTGTACCTGCAGGCATTTTTTTTTTTTTTCAATGTTTACATTAATTTATAAGACTACTTTCTCTGGCATTTAAGTCAGACAGCTAATCAGACTTATTCAAATTTCAATACCATAACCGGTTTATATTTTTTATAACGTGAAGACAGTTTTAAGATGAAAAATAGGTATTTTTTTAATCAAAAAGCATTCACTAAGGTCATTAAACTGAACTTAATACGCAATATGACTCAAATATAAAAAGGCTCGAGCTACCGAAAATATAATTGGAACTAGAATCGGCGTGGTAACCAAAACAGAATTCTACCGCGATCAAGGAAACCAACCGAAGAAAATAAAAGTATTGAGGCCCCCTAATTTTTATTCTTCAGGAGGGCCCTATTGATCAGAAATAGCCTTTTACTTACGCGGGCTATGTTCTACTGAAACCATAGCGGCCCAGGGAAAAAACCACATTCCAGGAGACCGAGGAACAAAAAATAAAAGAAAAAGACATTCCGAAAGATCAAATAGGGTTTCACCGGTCCGGGTACCCGGGTTCGAACTATAAACGACGACTATAAATACTCGACGAATCTCGAGTTGGTCGGTTCTCTGAAAAATTGATCTTCTTGTACCTTCTGTATATCATTTAGTAATTTTTCTGCAGACTGCAGTTTGATAATATAATATTTTAACTTCAACTAATTCTCTGACTAATCACGATATTTGGCCATATAAGTGTCCCATCCAATCGCCGGGCTGCCTAGTTCGATTCGACTTTTTTTTATTTTTTTCTCTTAACTTCGATTTGATTTCATTTTTTTTTTTCAACTCAATTGAAAAAAAAAGGCTGGTAAAATCACTGGACCGTCATAACAGTCTCAATCCGCCCTTTGAAAACTACTGTGACTGCGCGCACACGTGATATTCTGTAAAAAGCGAGTTATTACCTGTCTGTATTCAATTTTTATTTATTTTTATCTTTCTTTGAGTGTATAAGTGTGTATATCTTAACAACTGAATTTCAGTTATCATGAAAGCTAATTAAAATAACTCCAATATGTCGAAGAATAATGGACTAGGACCTGGACCCGAAAAATAATCGTGGACGTTAATCGAACTCGTCGGCTTCAAAAAGACCAGTTATTCCTAAACTCTAATCCCGAAAGAATTAGCGAGAAAAAAGGACATTCCGATAAACTAAGCAATAAAAATGATCATGATTACGTAGGCCACAGAAATGCAATTCGCGGACTGTACTTTGGCCTGCTATAAATTCGTACACTGGCCTGCTAAGAACTTTGCCCAGAACAAAAATTTAAAAGAACTTGATGATTCAATGTGTCTTATTTAAAAAACATTAATTTTATAAAATAATTTTTAAAATTAACTTCTCGGCGACACAATAGTATATTATACAACGACGCTATAATGATATTATTACCGAAGATAAAGTTTGCAACACGAGCGAGCAAAGCGAGTAATCATCTAAGGTAATAATAGCCATTATAGCGTGTTGTATACTATACTTTATCTACGACTAAAAAAGTTAAAAAAATACATAATTTTGTTATAATTTTATTTTCTAACAAGGTGAACATTAGTGAATTGTTAGTTTATTTGTCAATGTTGTCATGGCTGTAGTAAATTTCACAGAACTATGATTCAAATACTTATTTCTAATTGGTTTACAAGAGGGAATAATAGTTTATTATTCCCGCATCATTATTCCCTATGGGAATAACATAGGGCATTATATTACAAAAAATACAGATATATACTTACATCATGCATTAGTCGTAGAAAAAATAAATAATCGGAAACCTTGTAACATGTAACGTAAAAGCACGTGAGACCGTGAAAACGTGAAAAAACGTTTGCTATTTTCACGTTTGTACACCACCTACGTACGTGCGTTCTAGTGTTCGCAAATTGTCTATTATATCATAATATAAAAATAATAATACCCTTTTTAGTAGCCTTTTGTAGTAAAAATAAAGTTAAAAACACACATCTTGATTGCATCTTGCATCGTCATTTTTTTTTTTTTTTTAATAACTAAAATCTTCATTGTATTTCTATTTTTGTATAATTAACATACATATCTTGTAAACAATATTATGTAATTATTATTGATATTTCTAGCATCCGGCGTGATCAGTGGTCATTAAAACGTCTTTAACAATACTTGATATTTACGCTACCTGAACTTACTTAATAAGGTATCCAAAGACGTAGTAAAGAGTTGTTGCAGTTTGATCACTTAAGTTCGGACACAATAAGTATTTTTTTAAATAAGTTCACTGCATAAATATGTCCGAATCTTATAGATGACCTTAAGGGTGGCATATTGATTGAGTAATAACTAATAGGTATGTTAGTCTTCTGTTACTGGGGAGAGATAGGACAGCATGTAACGTATTGTCTTTAGTTTTATCAATAGTCTGGTGAAAACAGTTTTCGTGCCAAGCATTCAATGCCAAGGGCAATATGGATCAGTTTTTACTTAAAAATATAAATATAGGGATCGATAGTATTTTCCCTTAACGTCTCGCCAATTTATACCAAATGAAAGCTCTTGAGCATAGATTAGTAAAGGAAAAATAATATTTAAAAAAAATTTTTAATATTTGGATATAGCTTTTGAAATATGAAATATGGAATAGAAAGCACTTGTACTCCAACATTTTTTGAATATCTAATACGGTTTACGAAAACTTGTATTCTCTATAACGACTTGAAAGTTAAATATTTTTATTTACAAGTGTTCAAAGTGCCATCCATTTTAATTTAAATATTTTAGCATCCTTATTCTTGAGCTGTCTGTAGCTCGGAGCATAAATACATTTTTTGCAATTATTAAAGGCGGCTACTATTGTTTATATGACTAATACATATATTTGAGCAATTAGTAGGTGATAGATGAGGTGATTAATATATTTGTCGGCTGTTAAGAGGATCCTGCACTGTTGGCGTCAGGAAATTACTGCATTTGTAAACAATTTATGAAGAGCAACACATTTTTATAAACATAATAGGTACTACTACAGAAACAATGAATATCTACTGTTTTTATATATACACACCGGCAAATTTAAAGGAACAGATTGAAAATTATGTTTTGTTTTTAATTTTATTATTTTGTAGTTTATATCTAGATAGCATTGAATGCTCTACTAAACAATGAACGAAGATTGTATCGACGCCAAGGAGAACAAAATGCACCATTTAATTTTGCTACTACTGTATCTTTTGGTGAGGGTTGGAATATGTTTGGGAGCTCGCACAGAGTTAGTGGTGATTGATGGCGGAGCGTTAACTGCAGATAGGTACATCAGAGATATTCTTCAAGACCATGTTGTACCTTTTGCCCCATATATCGGAGAAAATTTCACCCTAATGCAGGATAATGTGCACCCACACGTTGGCAACTGTGTAACAGACTTTTTAAATCAAGTGTATAACAACAATGGGTTGGCCAGCGTGTTCCCCGGACCTCAACCCAATTGAACATTATTCCAAAAAACATCGTACCTTAGAGATATCAACAATATGTAAACAACAGGAAAAATAATTAGATGTTTATATCTGTTCCTTTAAATTTACCGATGTGTGTATTTTTGTGTGATTTTAATCAATTCAATAGCATAAGTAAAATTTATATATTTATTAAGTTATAAAATCTCGAGTGCAAATTTAATGAATCAGAATCAAATAAAAATATGTATCATAACCAAAGTTGCGTTGTTTTAGTTGTAATATTTTTTAAGAACTTGTTACTCTTTATAAATTATTTACAAATGCAGTGATTTGCTAGCGTTAACAGTTCAGGGTCCTCTTTAAGCCACATTTTGTATCAATTACTGATACTGCTTAAAATTATTTGCTATTCTGAATAATTTTTTAATTATATCAACAGAATAATTTAACAGTCCTGACGATTTACAAAGTAAATATATAGTTTTATAAAGTTATTTATCTAAATGATGTCCATATGTGAGTGTGATAAAATAATTGTGATCTAAACAAGTGCCTAAATGTGATATGACGAGGAAATGGACTTGAACAGTACATTTGTTGAAAGTGCTGAAAGTGACTCTCAGTTGTTGCAACTGTTTGGGCCGGAACCTAGCGTACCGGTTGATGACAGTGAGCTGTTGGAAGCGCTAGGGGAGTACCCGGACTTCGTGTTTCATTTAGCGAGGAACAGGCATGGAAGAGTTTATTTTCGCGTCCTGCGAACTTTGCTCTTGGACAAAGGTAATTACAATACAAATTTTCTTCATAACAAATATTTTGATGTAATTCTTTTATTGTGAAGTGAATTGTAGTAATATATTTTGACTTTTTTTTTCCATTTCGATGAATCCCAATATTGACGTAGTTCTTTGTTTTGAAAGAATGAAATGTTTCTCTTCTCCTAAATACTTTCATATAACAATTTTTATCCAAATCCATTTTTTTATATATTGTACTTTACTGTCTTATTACTTATTATTATCCATTTCTTAGCTTCCTGCGAAACTAGATTTTGAAATCTAGTGACATAGGGGCGTTTTCTGAAAGCTTAGTTAATTATAACCAAATAGTTAGAAAATGGTTGCTGTGGTTACTTACAGGATTGTTCTATTGTGACCGTAGTTGACCATTTGCTTATAGTTTACTAAGCTTTCAGAAACCGGCCCTTAATGATTAGATGGGATATTGAGACTATTTGTTTTTAAAATTGTAAATCGGGGTTTTTAAAGTTGGGTAAATTTAATTTAAGTTAAACTTCAGAAAAACAAAAAAATCAAAAAGAGTCAGATTCATTAGAGCTTGATTTTTTATTTATAAAAATATTTTTTGATATAAAAAATAGATTATTATTATTCTAATGCACGGTTGCATAAATATCTTAAAACTAATTTTTAGCTAAAACTAGACATAAAACACTAAAATACATATCACCGTATTCCGTTGCTCGGCATTTTTGTGATTTATATCTATAAGTTTATATCTACTTTTAAGACTTTTATACAACTGGGCATCAGTATATTATAATATAAAAAATGGTTGTTTACTGTGCATTTTCTATTCATTTAAATAAAAATCATTTTAAATTATATTAATAAAAATACATCAACAATTAATATTACAAACGGATTAGTTTTATTGTATCATTGTATAAAATATGTCTCTATAAATAAAATATGTTCGCTATGAGTCCCAAATAGGGTGACCAAGTCTCAGGGTTTGAACATCGTTTCTTCGGGATCCGGGTTTTGTAATGAAATTTCCGGGTTACGCTAATTTTATCTAAAATTAATGTAAATGGTTTCTAGCAATGAAAATAACATAGTTACGTTTCATATAATTATCGCAAATCTCGCGCGCAGTGCCTGAATATATCAAACTCTTTCTATTTCCGGACCTCGCCAACGGTTAAAGACGATTATCCGGATATATAGAGCCTGCAGCAGTCGCCGTTTGGTTGACTGGTCTGCGTCGCAAACTGCTGCATTCGGACTATCAACTGTCAGCCGGTAGTGCGAGTCAGACAGAACCGGTTGACGGTCGATGGACGTTGTAATGTTTTAGGAAATAAAAGCAAAATTGAACAAAATATATTGTATTTACGATTTTTTTTTTTTCGATCTCAGGGTTTACCTAATCTGAAATCTGGTCACCCTGGTCCCAAATTGTTTTAGTTGTCATCAAGTCTAGGTTTATATTAGGCTTGTTTATACTTATATTTTCCAATTATCAATTAGTAACTGAATTAGGGCCTCCGAAAAGGTTGGTTGAACAAGCTGAAATCTTATACGTTGTCCAGGATAATTATATAGTAATAAGAACACTTAAAAGGGGTCCATATTATTGCAAACGGGGACGCAGGATTTATAATTGGTCCAGGGGATAGTAATTGTTTTAAGCAATCTTGAATACTATCAATGGCTACGCCAAACGATACGCCTGCCACGAAATATTAGGTATCTATACACTAGAAAATCCCAAAATGTGATCCCCTTTCAACAATAACCGATTAAATTATTTTTTATTAATGTTATTGAAATTTATTTCTAGTACAGCAGATCTTTCATATGTTGTTTTGAAAGAAACTAACGTGAAAGCTATTAAAAATTTACATTTAACCTCTAATTAAATTGGGTGGAATTGGAAATTGATTATTAATGAATTTGGTAATGAACTGAAAATCGAAATGGAACTAGATTTAAATTCAATATCGATTTATAAGTAGAAAAGAATATTAGTAATGCGCAACTATTTCTTGCTAAATACATAAAGAAATTCTTGAAATATGTAGAATTTTCATTTACAATACGAATCAAATAAATGTGTGGCTTTGAGTACGTCTCTACGCACTCTTGGTCTCATAGAAGCTCTCCTTGGGTGTTCTCAGGGCTGGTCACATCTTGTATATTCATATCTATTAAGCCTTTAAAGCGTATATCTTTTATCTGCCCAGTCACCGATTTTCAAGTTCCGCTGTGATATGGTCTTTCTAATTTCGTCATCCCATGCTTTTCATCGGCATCCATCCTTTTCCGTTATAATGTCTAATCCGTTGAACATGCATAACATGCAAATTCATGAACATTTGTATCATTTCAATTGTCTGTTACCCAGTATTATACGAATTCAGAATTTTAAATCCCAAACCTGTTGCTTTGACTTTGTTGAAATAAAACCCAAGAAAAACTTCTTTTAAAAACCAAATTCCCACTTGGTTTTTTTGAAAAACCTAAGTTTTTTCCAACCCTGTAGAGATTTTGCAACTTGGTTCGTGTTCTTTTTATATTGTTCACTGATGTTTGTCTTCTCTCTTGATGTTCGTTCATGTTTGTGCAATAGTCTGGCCTGTTTTAAATTATTCTTTTTAAATGTTTTGTGAAAATTAGAAAATAGGAACTGTATTCTTTATAATGTTGTAAAATCTTTGATTATTTCTGGTAAAAATTATTAAACAATTAAATCTAATTTTATTATCTTTTTGGATCATAAAACAATTATTTAAAATGCGTTACTCGTTTCCTTTGAATGCACATCTCACCTTATACCTTAAAATTTTCCAACTGACAAAGAACTTTCTCCAAGATTGGAAAGATAAACTTTACTATTGGTCCAGAACAATATGACCTTATCAGTAAATCAGATCAAATGCTCACAGCTACAAACAGTTGATTTAGATTGCATGCCGATTGCGAGGGCGAATAAGAGCAATTTATTTCAATCAACCTAGAAATCACATTTGGATCAACTAATTAATACAAAACTATTAGATTTACTTTTACTATGTTGATTACATTGTTTTTTGTTAAATTGTTTTTGTGAATATTGAGTACAGTGATGAACAAAAAAAAGGAAGACGGAAGACGAGGCGATAAACAAAATAAAAAGAGAAATCCACAGTCTAAATGGACCATTTTCCGGCCCTCTTTCATCTTATGCCTGTGCACCATCCTAATTACGGCGTTGTACATTAGTACTGAAAATAAATATTCTCGTAATTCCTGAATCATTTTTGAATGCACAATTTGCAAACATTAAAACACACGTACGTATGCAACGTAAAGACATGGAAATACGTTTCCATATATTATTTTCACGTTTCCACGGTTTTACTTGCTATACGTTGCACAGTACGTGTTTTTCTCAAATTAGCGCTCTCCCAGGGTTTTTCTTGGGGAGGCTCAGATGCAAAATTTTGTTCGTTTAGGAGGTTAGAAGTATTTTTTTTGGGTGAGCTTATGCTCAATTGTAAGAAAAATGTGTGCCTTAAAAACGTATTTATAGTGCGAGGGGTGGGGACAGGAATCAAGCCCATGACCCCCCCTTCCTTCTGGGTGCGCGGCTGGCATAAGTAGCTAATAAATCTGTTACTTTTTCATGCAAAGTTCAGTTTTTTCGATAACAAATGAACGAATCAACAAGAAACTTATTCATATATTTCTTTCTCATTCATACTTCATATATACTCATTCTTATATTTTGAGGTGTCACTTATGATTCTCTTAAGACAGTAGTCTCCTAAGTACGACAAGTGTACCCGAGGGGGTACTAGCTTCGTTATTTTGGGGTAGACGAAGAAAATGTTACATCTATATTCATCGTTGAGTGTCCTAAAGGAAAAGTTCCATTCAAATATAGGGGGGAAAGTTCATTCAAATTATCTCTGAAATGACACATTTGGTTAATTTAATTGCCAATAATAGAACATAATGTAACTAATATGCAAACATTACTCAGTTGTTACATTAGGCTTTCCTAAGGTTCACAGGTTGGTAACCCTTTCCTAAGTTGCAACATCTTCTAGACGAGTCAAGCTAAAGTTACTTTTAAAATATTGTTATAATGAAAATGCCGAAAGCTCTTAGAAGCGGCTTCTAAGAGGTTCTATGTCGCATCCAAAGGATAGTTTTAGACAGAAAATTCGAATATTTGGAATTCAAATATTTAAAAAAAAAATATTCGGATAATAAAATATTTGAGTGTTTTTATAACTCTGCATCATAATTCATTAATTGAATCGGTTATATCGAAAAGGTCACAACTCCAGAAAAATATATTTTACAGGAGAACAAAAAAACGTCTCCGGAGAAGCGGCCTTTTCAAAGTAAACAGATAACAACACCTGCCTGGATTATTATATAATAAACAGTGGAGATGAGGCATTTTCATATGCAACAAAGCTTAAAGCATATTTTGAGTCAAATGGTGACTTAACTCAGTTATGCAAAAACAAGTAGATGTGGCCTTTTCCAAATAACCGATTCAATTAACCCTTTTACTCCCTAGGAATAATAAGGTATCAACCTGTTTTTAGAAGTGGTTGGATATAACTTAATTTTTTTGACATTTGTAAACAAATAACAACTGGCAACAAAGCAAATATCTCTGGGCCCATTGATGCAGTAGGGGGGGGGGCGGATGGGGCGACCGCCCCTAGCGCACTAAGGAAAAGGGCGCTGACGGGCTTGCTAAGGGGCGCCATTTCTGCGAAGGTGAGGACTTTTTTTTTTTTTGCTCGCTAATTGGATTTTGTTCTCATCACTTAAATCTTGAGAGGTGAGAACCTTGTTTTTATTTGCCAAGGACGCCAAAACACGGCTCTGCCCCTAGCGTAAGTTTTCCTTACTGCGGCTCTGTCTGGGCCTTCATATCATAGTTAACTGGAATATACTTGACGTACACCCAATATATCTATATATTGGGGGACGTGGCATTTCTTCTGGTTTAGGGATATATGATCAAAAAAAGTTTAGAGATCACTGTCTTAAGATAACGTCGGATATGTATTGTCATCATGATGGCAATGATAAAAAATCAATGAATATATCCATAATCTAAAGTTTAAAATCCAAAGCACTTAAATAGAGCCTTAAAATTAAAATGTTGCACCTAAAATTTATTTTAATAAATTTGCTGTTGCCTTAACCCTATCATGCGCAACTTTTTAGATTTTAGTTTTATCTTATGAAAAAAATATATTGTAAGAAATTTGGTATAAATTAGGCTAAAGAACATAAATTTTGAAAAAACTACATTGAAATATTCTTTTTTTTTTAATAAAAAAAGAATTGTCCACATATGTGGACAAAGTGCATAAGGTTTAAAAAAAATCAATCACATTATATTGGAACAAAATTATACTTATTTTCCAACTTATTTTATGTGTGATATGACTCAAAACATTCAGGGTACAGATATATTTCGCATCTTTTGCAAATATATCTCATTCGCTTCGTACAACTCGAACTTTTACATCGTGCAGTGTACGTGGCACATGGGAGGGTTAAATATTTCGTCCATAAAGCGGATGATAAAAAGATAATCAGAAAGTTTAGAAGAATAATCGCTAGTCTCTGCATATTTGTAGATGTGCCTTTTCACCAAAACAAACATAATCTAATACATTATTAATTGTTCCATTGTTTTCAAATTACGCAACAGATCGAAATATGATTAAGTCGTTTTAGTTTTCAACACATTTTTCTAGGCTATAATTATTCTACGTTGTTTTGGTTGATTTATTTCATAATATTACCTAATTTTGAACCTGATCGTGCACTATATACCTGTATCAAGTCACGTACTCCATCTAATCCCACCTGCTATGTAAACAGGTAAAAAATAGGGACAAGACCCTTAGGGCATTAGCCTCAACAGCATTTCAAGCTTCATGACATCTCTAAAGATCAGATCGATACTAGGTGCAGTCTCTGGACAACAGTTTCTATTGCCTTTCATTTCAAATGAAACGAAATTGAACACGTAGTTATATAGAACTTTTGAAATATGATTCGGAGTTTCTCACCTTTCAAACAAGGCATAAATAGATTTATTACGAGGTTATAAAATTTGGTATTAGTATTTTGTTGCAACACTTTTTTTGTTTACTTACCCACCTTCAGGTAGAAGGGATTATGTAACAATTTTGGGTTAAGTTCTTGTTGTCTTTAGTGATGACTGTATGTGTTATTGACTTTTGTTGCCAGCAACAAGCAAAAATAAACTGGAATTTTAGATATTAGTATTCGCGGATGGAATCCATGACATGCTGGAGTACGCCACGCGCTCCCATTATTGCGATTTTGATTAATTTTGTTGTTCGGAATGTACATTGCGCACGTGCGTTGTACTGCAACCTATAAGGTTCTTTATCCGCGAACTCAGCTATTGTTATGATAGTGATACAGAAGTTGCGACTTAACTTCTAGTGCTAATAGTTCAGGGTTTGAATCCCAACCAGGACATAGATTTCCGTTTTAGTCGTGATTATCTTCATGCATTAGACCAGCGTTTCCTACCCTTTTTTCAAGGGACCTAGAAAAAATTCGCGGACCGTCAAGTTTAAAAAGTAATGTGTATCGCAAAAGTTTTATATTTTTTATTGCACTAATTACAAACAAACCAAACAACAAATAAAAAATCACATATAACTAGTGAAAAAAGAAACAAATTATTACTTAAGGACCGAGATTTTCATCTCAAAATTAAGTGGCTTATAACTTATTAGGCAAATAGTTGCATAATAAAAATAAATCTCGCGGACCGGCCGTTGGGAAACACTGCATTAGACAAACTTAAAGGAAGAAAAATTATGTGAAGTACGAATTTTCACACATTTCAGAGTTTTGTAGGTATTTAATAAATGATAACAAATTGTAGGAACATATTAGAAATCATAAATATTGATATATTTTAAAATAATAATCCACGTGGTTCCATATAGAGTAGGGGCAAGCATTTGTTTACGTCTCGGGCAACGACGGACTAAAAAAAATTGGGGCCCTAGGCAAGAGTCTCATTGTGGCTCCTATCTGTCAAATAAATCATACATAACGAGCAAATCGATATAATAAAACGGTTTCACGGGCCCTAGGCAGCTGCCTAGTCTGCCTAGGCCTTAGTCCGCCCCTGGTCTCGGGCCTCATTCAGTAACGTGATTATTTACCGGACTATATTTCCTTTTATAATTTCTATTTTTTTCCGATCCTAAGTTCTAGAAAAGAACCTAGTGTGTAACAAACCGTAAGCGGCTCGTGGTATTAAAAATATTTCACTTTCAAATCGTACCTACTTGAAAGTACAACTTGAAAATACTTGAAAGTGAAATATTTTTATTTTTATTGTACTCCGAGCTACAGACAACTCAAGAGTAAGGATGCAAAAGTGTTTAAACCAAAATGAAAGGCACTTTAAACACTTGTAAATAAAAATTCTTGACTCTCAGGTTGTTATAGAGCAGTGGTTCCCAAACTTCTCTGGTTCCCGGCGCCTTTAATGTATCAGAATTTTTCTTCGGCGCCCCAAGTTAAAACATTGGTCTAACTAACGCAGTTGGAAGAATATTGGAATGTTTTCGCGGCGTCCTAGGGCGCCGCTCACTGTTTGGGTATCGCTGTTATAGAGAATACAATTTTTTGTAAACCGTAAAAGAAATTAAAAAAATGTTTGAGTTAAACTTGTTTTTTTTTTTCAAAAGCTTTATCCAGACATAACCAATATAATATACGTTCCCATTTAGAAAATTAAGTCTTTGATATCCTGTACTCCCGGATTGCTCCAGAAAACTTTAATATTACCATTCGATTCTTTGGGTAAACTTTAGTAATTAAAGTTGCCCGCCCGTCCGTTTTTGAAAAAAAAATGTTTCCCTCTATCTTGATACCTCCTGTATAAAAATTAATTTTTGTTCAATGTTCTATAAATATCAACTATGGTACGGGAAAAAAACTAAATTAGTTAGTACACACATACCATATAATTGAAATTGTAAAAGCAATTATATTCATTTAACTAAATAAAATAAATTCTATAGTAGTCTGTATAAAGTTGTGTGCCAAGTCAAGATACGTAGTATCAGAAAAAAAAAAAAAACAGTTTCGTTTTGTAAAAAGTGCAAGACACATGTATTTATTTAACTAAACGTAATATCGCGTAAGTTAGTTCTTTAACCTTCTTGTCTTTATTGTAACCTTAAGTTTTTACTAGATAATAAATAGGTATATTGTTTTAATAGCTATAAACATCAGGTATCAGGTCTATCACTAATTAAAATCATAAGACAATGACCAGAAATTAAAACAGACAATATATATGATCACGTACTTGTTATCTTTGCATGAAATGCAAAAAATAGAAAAAAATTAACTGGATTAGATATTTTATCAGAAAATTGTATTATTCATTGACAGCTATTTGATACTCAATTTAAGATATTATTTCATGTTTTCTGTTGAAGTATTGACACTTAATCGTATTATAGTGTCTATGTTCTTAAATGTGTTTATATATTTTTTTAATATGCAATATTTATTTTAGTTATGATATGCAAATAAAGTAGTGTTTGATTTGTGTTAACATGTGTTGCGAAACATATTTTTAATCATAATTTCGTAGTTCATATCTTTTTATAGAACCGGAATATAATGTTTAAAATAAATAGCCCATTTTATTATTTAATAAGAGAGATATAACAACATTTACAAGAAGAAACATGTAAAGAGTTACTAATTTACAAAAACTATAACGTGTTGCGGAATAAAAGAGCAAATTTATTTTAATTTTTATAAACAGTGGCGGAGAAATTCATGAAAATTACAATGAAAAATATGCCCAGACCACATTTTGCGACGTTTTACTGTGCGTTATTTTCGAAACTGTGTTATAAAACAATTTCAGCGTCAAAACTGTATTAAGAAGGAATTATTTTTTAAGTTATCACGTTTCAAACAACGTTCTGTGACTACACGTTGCTGCCTGCGTCTTTTCTACTGGAAACACAGTTTTTAGGCACGTTCTCTCAGCTTTGATTGAATTTCTACCATCTTTAATACGCCCGAACCACTTAAAACACGCAGTTCGACTAGGAGTATATTCTTGAAAATTTGTTTTCAAAAGTTCAAGAGTTTCTGTCGCTGTTTTTCCAAATTTGAACCTATCTTAGTCAGGCCCATCTTAATCGCCTGTGTAAAGTATTTTGAATTACAAAAACCGGTATAAAATTCCAACGAAATCAGTTAGGCCCAGTTACATAAAACGCATTCTATTGAAGACGTTGTCAAATATTCGACGATGCCATGTTGAAAAACAATTTATTGTGTACTTAGCAATGCTTTCAGCAACACTTGACGACATGATGCATAGTAACATTGTCAGTTGTCAGACTTAACAACGCTTTATGCAACTGGCCTTAATGAAGCAAAATAAACGACAGTCAATTTACAAATGACTGCTACACCTAATCAAGTTACTATTTCCTCTATCCACTTACTGTAAAGTTTAAAAATGTCTTACAATCTGTAGTATCAAATTGTTATAATTTTACCAATTTCAGTAACCAGTATTGCCAATTTTTACTATGACCAATTTCTAGAGATTCTGAAATGGGGAGGTTATGTGAACAAAGGGGCAGAAATCCAAAAATTCAAGGGGAATCGAAAATACAAAACCAAGAAGCATTGCTTCCATACTAAAACCTGTTGTTACGTCCGATACAATGAACAAATATTACACCTATCGGTTCCTAATTTATTTTAGTCGTGGAAATTTTTTCATTTTGATAGAAAATTGTGGAACGCAAACAATTTTTGCTTATTTAATCGTTGAGCCCAATTACCATCTCTGGTGTCAGGCTTTGAGTTGGAATTTTATTTGTATTTATTTTCTTATTTCACGGGAAAACGTTGCTATAGCTTTTCCTTTCATTCCTGTTATGTGTCCTTACATCAGTCCAGAGGTTTTTCTTCTCTACCGCTTTTATAATTTCGTTACTTCATTCTTTACTAGGTCTTCCTCGGCGTCTTCTTTTAAATATCTTGGCTTCCTATACTTTATTCATATCTCTACCTTCAACCATCCTTTGGAATGACAATACTATCTAAATTAACCTTCATGTTATCACTTTTTCTATTGGTTTTGTTCCCAGCAATTTTTGATAATTTTTACTGACTGACTTTTACTGTGTTAATACAAATTAAAAAAATCAGCTGCGGCCACCACAGGATCGACCGCCATCATAAAGTACTTGTATAAAATACATTTTAGAAGCAGAGTAGAAATAATTTGGCCTAATATTTTCTAACAGAGATATGATTTATCATGACCATGGAAACGTTACATATAAATATGAAAAAATAGATAAATGCTTAAATATGCAGTTTCATAAAATTCCTTTAAGCCGAATTTGCTCTGCACGTGTACACAGACAGACAGACAGACGGACGGACGGACAGCTGGACGGACAGACAGACCGACAGACATCTTGCTAAAAATAGTCAAAACGTTATGTAGGGACCTCAATTCGTGGAGATCCATCGAAATCTCGAAATGTCAAAATCGGTATGATCACAATACCTCCCTTATATATGTTAGCGGTCGGTAGAAACAAAAATAATGTATTGAAAATACAATAAACAAATATTACTCATTCAAATGATAATTAATGTGAAGGACTTTGTAAACTTCTATTCTTTCAGTATTCCTTCAAAATTTGGTTTAATTGTGGACAGCTGAATTCTAGTATCAAGAGTGGCATCCAACTTATTTTGGTTTTTTTGTCGCAGTGTACAGCCAAAATACACTTTCACACTAATTGCAAACTGCAACAAACAACTAAGTGCCTTTTTGCATAATTTTGTATATTCGTGTTTTAACTCCAAAACTTTAAAGAAAATTTATTAAATTAACATTTGGCTGATTGTCATCAATTATTTATTTTTTATTATTTTAACATTGAAAGGATTGAAAACCTTGTCATTGTCATCTTTTAGTAGAGAAAAACGCAGGCCCCTATGAAATATTAATATTTTTTAAAACTTTTTCACACATTATTAATAAGAACCCAAAAACTCAATGCTGTGCCCCAAATTTTGTCAGCGAAACCTTTGAGTTCCGCGGAACACAAGTTAGGAACCAGTATAACTATTGGGTTTTTAAATTTGCCCCAGAGCCCGGAAATTTGAGAACATTTCCAGAAACTCCGGCTCAAAATACATGAGTTCGCAACTATATCAGTAGCTTAATATGCATTTTTAAGTTTTACCAGTTCCCAATGTAATATTTGTTCATACTGTATCTTTATTTTAATTTTAACTCGGTTCTCGTTTGTTATTTTCGTTCATTAATTTCACAATGCAGTGAACGTCCGCCCAAAAAGGTGGGTTCTAACATTGAAATACAGATGGCTTCAGTTATATCAGGCAGCGCTCTCCCAGAATCGATAATATTCCCTTCACGACAACGCTTTCTACATTTTCAAGCTTTTAAACCTTAGTCGCGTTGTCCTCACTGTTGTGACAATCCGTCTGTTTTATACTTTTCATACTTAATGAATTTGTAAAAAAATAATATATTTTAATATTTAAAATAGCGTGTTATTAATTATAGTGAATAGAACAATTTTATTGCGAAGGTAAATAATATGACGTCATGTGGTGTGCAGTGATTTTGTGCTTTAATTGATGTTTTTCTTCTTATCTTTATCCTGCATGATTTTCTCAGATTGTTAGTTATTGGGTAATGTAAATACGACGTATTTTTTACTGCTGTAATTTCAGTTTTTCTTGCGATTTCACCTTACATACCGGGTGGATATTGTTTATTTACAAACATTGATTAAAAAAAAGAAGTATTAAAATATTAAATCAGTGTTTTTTTACGAATAATTTTATAAAATAATACAATATGTAACTTTGTGTTGAAATAATTGAAATGTTGTGTAATATAATATAGATGTTACTTTTCATTTTATTTTGGAGATTATTCGTAATATCTTATAAATAAATGTAGAGAAAAGTAAGGAGTAGAATTTCTTATTCATTTTGAGTTTTGTTGACGTTCAAAACTCTTAGGACAAGATTACGATGACGACACAAAATAATTGATGAATATAAAAAAATGGGGACTGGAAGTCAGTAATAAACAAATAGAATGGACGTGTATGGGTGTAATAAAACACCTTAATTTAGAAACTGGGCCACGCATTCGATACTGAAACTGTAGACAGTATAAATATTTGGGGAAATCCCTCAAAATGAAACTCTAGATCAGCGGTTCCCAAGCTAGTGTTGTTGCGAAACCCTTATACAGTTTTCTAATTATTTCGGGACCCTTGCTATACCTGTATTTCACGAACAACTCCTTTGAATTTGAATAAGATTAAGTGACAGAAAAAATATTTTGGTGGTACAGAATTTCTTTAATTTAGCAATTGTTTGTTAAATAAACTCTTATTAAATTTGAAGTCGTATCTATGGCTGTATGAAAAACATCCAAAATATATAAACTCAAATTTGTGAGACAAAATATGTGAAAGAAAAAGTGACTATCATTTTAAAGAAAAGTATTTGGATTATGTATTTTGAACTTTTAAGCTGCAATCATTTTTAACTATTTATCTGTGTGATGAACATAAGAATAAAAAAAAATGAGTGTAAGATTGACTAAACCTACGAGGATTGTATGACCACGTTAAGTAAGTAATAATATTTAAAAGAATAAGCAAGATCTTTAAAAAAAGAGAACCTGCTCTCTTTAAAAAATACTTTCTTCCACCCTACCTGGCAATATAGTAAAGTAAATTTGGAATATTTTACTCGTAATACCTATAAATTGACCTGGTACGTGCTAGAAATCGCTGACACACAAGGGGGTAGACCGAGAAAAAAAGTTGTTTGTTTTTTTAAATTTCTATGTTAGTGTGCTGTAAAGAAATCATACCCTCACGAAAGTTACAAAAGTGGTCGGTAAGTATTAAAAGGTTGAAGAACATTGGTTTAGACCAAGAGTAATTTTTTTTAAATAAACTTCATTCATCAATCCTAGATTTTCGAATTAAAACACAAAAACGTATCATTTTAACGTAAGTAATAATTTACAATTCTAAAATACATTTTTCAAATATTTACATAAGTACTACAAAACTGTAAATAACATTTTTGTTTTTATATAAAAAATGGATTCTACAATCTTATCATTGTACTCGAGACATTATTTTGATAAGATAATGTTTTCCAGATTTGTACTATTATTAACCTATGGTGTAAATAAACAATTTCCTCTGTTTTTTTTTTTTTTTTATATTGGTATCTTATGTACGTCGTTTCGTTTTTAGTCGTGGGCTACATACATCGTTGACATCCTTTATCAGGTTTTGGCAACATATGATTCGCGAGCCAGATCTGAGTCATTGGTTAACCCAATATGGCTCTTGATACTTACAGGAATATCAAAACTTGCGAAGTTTCCACCACCTAATATGAATTAATAACGTATAAATTTTTAATTTGGGTTACGACGGCTTTAATTGCACTACCAAAAATTCGCTTTGTTTAAATTTATTAACATTGTAGTGGAGTAAGTATATATTTGTGGTTTCTATAGGTAAACTATTTTAAGATTGCAGCGCCAAGGTGGCAAAATCGAAACTAATCTAATTGACAACAACAACTTTTTAATGTATTGTAATCTGACATCTAGAATGAATTTAACTATATTATTATGTCTTGATATGTGGTTTCTTGTATTTTATATTCACTCATAATAAAAATATTTTTTCAATACCGTGAAAAATTTCAATACCTATTAGATTAAACACAATACCGCCAGGTAGTCTCTTTTGTGACCATTTGTATATAGCTCTTCTGGGAGTAGAAAATGTGGATTGCGATTATTTTGCTCATTTTAAATTTTGTGCCGACCCGTCCATCATCTTTATCATCATCATTATTTATCAACTGAATTTTTCCACTGCCGAAATACTTCTCCAAACTTTTCTACCTTGAGCTAAATAGCCAATTTTTCTGGCATATCTCGCAATTTGTCGGTCCATCTGATACGTAGTCTACCTCTACTTCTACAAACATTGTATTGTCTAGCCCAACGGTGGGTAACCTCCGGTCCGCGTAAAGTTCCAATCCGACCCGCGAGATCTTTAGAAGAAATAATAAATAAATATTTTCAAAAACAAAATTTTAAAAGAATAGGATTAGGTTAGTACCTAACATAAGGAAAAAGGAGAGATTTAAATATGTTAAGAGAAATAAATATAATACTTAATTAACTTTGTTTTATTATTGTTTTTTATATTTTCAGAAAAAAAAATAGTAAAGTAACAAAGGTAACAAAAATATGCCCATTAACTACTACGGCCCGCGGACGATACGTAAATTTTATTTTGGCCCGTGTTATACAAAAGGTTGCCCTGGTCTAGCCAATGGAGACATCAACAGTCTAGCCCAGCGGTTCCCAAATTTTTTGATCGCGTCCCAGTACAAGGTTTTAAAATTTTTCGCGACCCACCTTGAAAAAAAAAACATTTATTTACAAAACAAATTTTATTTTAAAGCAGTAGCTTTTATAGTAATAAATAGTAATACAGAGTAATAAATAGTAATAAAGAGTATAGTATAGTAATAAAGAATATAGTATAGTAATAAAGAGCACAAATACACACTATTCTAGTGATTAACTGACGTAAAAAAAATAATATGTACAAGAAAAATCTTTTTTGTGTTTTTACAATTTATTTCGCGACCCGGCAAAATTTTTCTTCGACCCAGTGCCAGGTCGTTACCCACACTTTGGGAAACGCTGGTCTAGCCAATGGAGCCATCGCCGCCATTGAGAGTCCAAATAAATATTTGTTTTAAATGAAATAATGTTATAATCTTTGCAGAAAGAGTAAATTTTGGGTATTATTTTCAGATAAATTTATTGTTTCTGCAAAGATTATCTTGTTTTTCCATTTGAATTTCTAATATTTCCAATATTTATTTGGACTCTTATTGGCGGCGCTGTCACCATTGTACATATTGTTGCTATACAGTCTCTGTATCTACTCCTATTAGTCGCGTTACAATCCACGCTTTTTGTGTACCAAAAATCACTTGATTTCTACCAGTTCTACGATCATGCAGATCAGTTGGTAGATCTCCGATATCCATTGTTTATGAGGTGTTCTAATTCTTCGAAGATGTTCATTTTTACTTCAAGATCTTTACAATTTTCTCCCTTTTCATTCTCATCACGTGTACAAACCAAATTGAATAGAATATTAAACCTGCGCATTCAGCGAAAAATGATTTTAATTTTTTTCTGGAATATCTGGCAAATATCACGTACACCTTGTTATTGTTTTCTCACATAAATATTGGCAAATCGATGGATTACGAAATGATTTAAATTGATTAGATTGTGTGTGCAGAATTTATCATGTCATTTATATTTGATTTGGAACATTCGATAAAATTGGAATTATTTAAAGATAAATGTTCATAAATAGAAATGAATATTTAACGAGAATGTTGAATTTTAGTCTGCCATTATTTATAAAGTATAACATTGGCCATGAACTTAAAATTTTTCTATCTGTGCGTAGTCGTATGTTCTGCAATGAAATCAATATCATTTACGGTTAGTAAATTTTTTATTTTTTATTTACATCATCATCAGAAGCTATAAAACCTTTTATTAGCCTTAGCTTAGAGCTACATAGGTTTATAGCCCTAGTTTCGGAATGACTACATTGCAAAATCGCCTAATTTCAAAAGGATAACATAACAAAATACTGATTGTCCTAACGACTTTCATGAATAAATTATCATCAATCAAATATGCTCCTAAATCCCGATCTTTATTAAGATTTCGCATGTATTCGCAAGTGTTATATATGGTTCAATTCTGTGGCAAATCTAAAAGCTACAGACGATCGTATCTAAGGAGTTGTTTTATATGTTGTTATGGAAGTTTCTTATAGGTTTTGTCTGTAAGCTTACAGATTTACCACAGAATTGCACCAGTAGTTCGTTATTTAGGGTTTTCGGCAGCCTAAATGTATTTGCAAGCTTAATAAACACTATGCTTTCGTCTGTTTTTGACTTACGTCCGAGCTCTGGTCCCTAACTGGTCGTAAGAGCAAGGTATATTATTAATTACTTAATACAGTTTATTAACTTCAAAGTGACAAGCGTGACAGCTTCTCTAAGTAAGTTTTATGAAACAATTTACGAAGCACTTTGCGATAATCAAGCCACTAATACAGAACTATGTAGATTTAGTTAGTATTGTAGTACTAAACTATTACGTTTTCTGAAGTGTAACATCGTACATATGAAAAGTAAACTACTAAGGTGTTCTCGGTTCAAGTAGGTTTTTGGTTATATAAATAATCCTTTAAATGAACCATCTACTACAGTGAACAGTCGACATTTAACATATTAGACGACTTGTCTTCAGACAGGACAAAATTAGAATGTTAATATGTTTGTGGAATACCCTGCTAATCTCGTTTACTCTACCTAAGCTGGCAGTCTTGTATTTAACGTGTATATTACAGGTATATAAGAGGTTTGCTCATCACTTGTATTTGGGAAGTGAGGACCTTTTTTTTTGCTCATCACTTGTATTTTGGAGATGAGGACCTTTGTTTTTGCTCATTATTTGTATTTTGTAAGTGAGGGCCTTTTTTGTTTTGCTCATCATTAATATTTTTGAAGGTGAGTAAAAAGCATTCGCAATAGGGGCGCCAAAATATTCAAAAGGGCGCAACTTGGACACTTGCCACCGGCGCTTAATATCCTCGTTACGGCCCTGCACTAAGGGCCGGTTTCTGAAAGCTTAACCGAGTTTAATCTTTTGGTTACACTCGGTTACAATATAACAATCCCATAAGTAACCATAGTAACCATTTTCTAACTATTTGGTTATAGTTAACTAAGCTTTACTTGTAATCTCTCAGGACATAAAGATGTAGTATGTAAGGGGAACATATTGGAAAAACATGTTAACTTAATTATTGAATTTCAACTAAATTTTGTTTGAAAAAATAAATTAAATTAAAAAATAAATATGTGTGTATTTGTGCAGATGCTAAACATCTGCATAAACATTTAAACTATAAAAATGATTTATAGACAATAATTTTCTCCATGCAAGTTTACACAAGTAGTTCAATTTTATGTTTTGGATCAAAATTTTAACATTTGGCTTCAAGGGTTCTATTCTGTAAGCTTTTCGACATTTCTTTTTACAGTGTCCTGTCGAAAGTAGTTTCTACTGTACAGTATGCACAAAAGTGACCTTGACAGTGTACAAGTATATTTTAAGAACCATGAAATCTTTCTTTAAGAAAAAATCTACGGCAGTTATTCAGAGAGCTGGAAAAGCAGCGGCTTACTCTGCAAATTTCAACAAGTGAAAAATCAAATGCAAGTCAGCATCGTCACTCATGAATCTCAATGAGGCCTATCCAACAAAGCCATACTGCATAAAGCATAATTTTCTGCATTCCATCAATTCATTCACCAATAAAATCTCTATGAACTCAATATTTTAGTAAAAATTCCTTTTACCCCGTTAGAAGGTAATTTAATTCCCGTTAAAATGCCTTTTACTCGCACTTTTAGCTCGACCACAACATACGACAAATCTAACAAGCTCACACGCTTAACAAAATGTAGTTCTAAGCGAGATTTATTCTACTAAATAATGGTTATACCAGTTAACGGTAAATGTAGTAACAGATAAAAAGTTACCTGGGGTTTTGAGGTTATTCCCTATTTATTACTGACAAAAAGATTATATATTGTCTAACTGTGCAGCATTTCACATATCAAGAATTTATCATTTCCTGTGCTAGTGTCAGATTACTACTCGAGACACGCTTTTCGCGATAGTAGGTTACAAGATAAGACATCCAATGAGACTAAACAATTACGATTCATTTTGGTTATCATTAGTAACGAAGGTGGAAAGGGAAATAGCTACTTTATATGGTGCTGATTTGTGAGTTGACTGCCGTGGAGTTTGGTTCTCTAATGGCCAGTTTCTAAAGAACGAGTTAAATGTTTTAGATAGGTGAATAAATAAATCATTTTTATCTTGGTTCTGAAGCGATTACGTGAGTCAATAAGGAACGGACTACTAGATAGAAAAATAGATCATGGATGCATAACGACAATGCACCAGCTCACACGGCCAGAGAAGAACAAAGTCACTCCCGTTCCCCATCCACCATCCTCACCAGACTTGGCCCTGTGTGACTTATTTTCGAAACCAAAAGCTGAGTTAGTTAAAAGGATACCATTTTCAAACAATTTAAGGACAAAAAAAAAATGGATACTAATCTAAAATTCGATTCCAAAACTGTCTACAATTTTAATTGATTCCAAAGCTGGTGTTCAATCTCCTGATCATTCTTTGGATTTTTAAGAGTAAAGCTGCATTCAGAGCTCAGTAAATTAACACGCTGTGCGTTATGGATAGTTAGTAAACGAGGTCATTTGGTATGATCGGACATGCTCGTGCTTTGTCGTTGCTATACTACTGTTGAGCGATATAGTACGAGCTTGTCCGATCATACCAATTGCACTCGTTTACTAACTATCCATAACGCACAGCGTGCTAATTTACTGAGGTCTGAATGCAGCTTTAGGCTTTTTTTTATGCCCGTCATCCATTTGATGCAGTTTCCTGCCTCCTCCAAAATTCTTTTCACCCGAGCAGGGTTTTTCCTCAGTTTCTGGACTCTTCAGCGTCGCAGAAGATACAAAGTTTCTAAGTATTCTCTGCATGTCTGCCAATTCTCTTCTTCCCCCCAAAGTTGATTCGCTGCCGCCTCGTTGCGCATCTGAACCTATCTGTCGTCTTCTGGTATGTATTATTTTCTCTCAGGTATCTTCATAGCGTTTTTTTTTTTTTTTTTTAATTTCACGTTTTTGCCTTTTCTATTAAGACAATTAGCTACAGGATAATTCTAATTTTTCGAAATGAAAATTTCATGCCTGAACAGGATTCGAACTTGATACCTTAGTAACGTAGGACACGTGAGTTACCACTACGTTACGCTAGTCGGCTTGGTACCGTTTGAACTTGTATAAGAAATTTGGATCATAAACGTTTGTCGTTTTATTTGTATTATTGTTTATTTAATTTTAAATGCCCTATCAGTCGCACCCAGAAAATGTTCGTAGGCAGTTTTCAGAAACCATATTTTTTTCTTGGAGGTGCTCACGTATATTGCTCAATTACACAAACAAATGTGTCCAGGAAAACTTGTATCTTGAAGGTTTTAGGGAGGAACTCCCTGGGTGCGCACCTGTTATTATATTAAATTATTTACAAATACAATGATTCCCATACGCAAACAAAGCAGGATCAATTCTTCTTTCAGTTTTTTAGTGCTGTGAATTTGGAGCTGTGTGTCTTATTTTTAATTTATCACTTCCTATTTAAATTAAAGTATACATACATGTATTTCTTTTATAATAGTAGAATAGAACAATATTGTTTACAAAAATACACATATTTATTCAGAGGGTGTCACTTTGTTTTTGTTACTCTAGGTTAATCGTATAACATTTCTCTGAACAGTCTATTCTTAAACTCGTCTCACGGTTGACCTCTTTCCAAATACGCTGACCTACCACAAATTTTGGCAAATACTAATGATGCTCGCTATAAAAAAAAAAAATATGCACAAAAAATATGACGTAATTATTTACTATGTATTTCATACCTGAAATTCTTCAACCAGTTGTAATTCAATATGTTTTTTTGGTCAGATTAAAAAAGAACAAAAAAATTTTTTTTAGAGAATTGTAAATACTAAAAATATACGCTTACGTGTTTATTCTTTGTGGGTTAGTAAAACTAAATTAATTACATTAAACCAGGACTTTTTTTCAGTAGGTACGCAGTGATATGCGTATCCTTTAACTACTAACACGAGTAAAAAACAATACGGTCAACATAGTTGAAATTTTTTGGTAATTTCAAAGAAAATTACTAACTTGGAGATACCAATTTTGTGAGTTGACAACATGTACGCAGGTGTATTTTCTTCAAATATATGCTTAGCAGTCAACAAACGTACTATCTAAATTTTTTGCTCACCACCCAATTTTTTATTATTTATTATTATTTTATTATTATTTTATTTATTTTTTTTTTAGAAAAATAGACTTAAGTAGAATCATGAAGTCAAACTTAAAAGCAGATATTTTGTAAACACAATAGGCATTTACGAAAAATCAATCCACAAGATTGCTCAGTTTGATCTGGTGACAACACAAAATTAGTTCACAAAATTAGTTCGGGTTGCTGGGATTTTGTTAAAATTTTCGTTAGCAATAAAATCTGAGGTTAAGTAGTGACGTCTGGTGTCGGTGACACTAAAAGAAACTGTCACAATTCTATCGTTAATTGCCACTACTACCGCGTTTTCCTATAACATTTGTTTAGTACCAATAATAGAATGGGCTAAAAGATATTTTTTGTTGAATTTTATCTCACTTATTATTTATTTAATTTATATTTTTACGTGTATATATTTTATATTTTAAATGTATATTTACAAAAGAGTGATTTAGTATAAAGAAACGATTATTTTCTTTAAACTGAAATATCTCTATACTGCTCACCAAATAAATAGGTGTTTAACAAGCCCAGTTTTGCGGACCGTCCCTAAAAAAATCTATGTGCGCCCCTGGTTTAAATATTTAGACACCGAATGATTTTTAACTAAATTACGTTACAACGTAATTACATAATTTTATATTTTACAAACTCTGTTTTGTTTATATAAATTATTGTATAAACATTTATTAAACATTTTTTTTACGTAATGCGGTAGTAATAAAATTTTTATATTTTTAATAAAATATATGCTTTCGATCAGAAAAATGCGCA
The DNA here is from genome assembly GCA_963971575.1 of Liopterus haemorrhoidalis. Taxonomy (NCBI): domain Eukaryota; kingdom Metazoa; phylum Arthropoda; class Insecta; order Coleoptera; family Dytiscidae; genus Liopterus; species Liopterus haemorrhoidalis. The sequence goes on along the minus strand of OZ020612.1, from coordinate 57,009,729 downwards.
TGCGCTTTTAGAATGCACACGCCACTATTTGCAAGGTTGAAATACCTAACATAAAAGAGGGTGATATGCCGTATGATTTTTTTATATTTTACGGTCAAAGAACGTAAAATTTCTTCGTTGTACAGTTAAACTATTTTTAAATTTGTTTACTCGTGGATAAGGAAAGGGTAAAATAGATTAAGGGGGAATAATTGATTAGGGTAGCAGAATAGGGGTAAATCTCTAGCGCCCTCATCTCTATACGTCGATACGTAGAACGGATCTGGCCTTGATAGAACTTAAAATTAAATTTGTATTTGTATACTTAATTATCTCGCGTAAACATTATAACTCTGTGGAATACTGTTATTAGCTGAAGTTATAACTATATTTCATAGACATAAATACCTTAGGCGCTCAGTTATATGAATACTCCGTTAAATGAACCATCCACTATAGTCAACTTATAATGCCTCATTGCCTCATTCATCAAGTTGGGTGTTATGCATAAAACAAATTCAACGAAATCATTATTAATATAATATGTTTTTATTTTCCTTAAACTATTTTATAACGATAATAATGACAACAATAATATGTTTTGATAAACAAATATCGTAGTTTTATTGACAAAAATAATAATAACAAAAGATAAATAATATAATAATTCCCCTCAAATTCAAATTTAATAAATTAGAGCAGAAAACGGTACGGCTTTGCGAATCCAGGAGATTAACTGATTCGGGACAAAGATTAATATTATCAATCTTCCAAAATTGGTAAATTATCTGTCCTTTCCTAGGTTAAGTACAATTATTTTAATTCTATCAACTTACAAAAATAGACGTAGTGCGCTTCAATTAATATAGATTCAAAGCGATAAATATTGGATGGTATACTACAATAATTTTACATCTGATAATTCTGAACATAATTCTCAATGCAATCATTATCACACGAGAACAAATTGTATCATATCGGTAAAATATCACATCGGGAAATTGCATCGTGTACTACAGGCTTAACACATTAGATTGTACGCTTCTCTTATCCTAGTACTCGTAGTACATACAACGAATTCCGAATATACACGATAGGTACATGAAAAACAACAGACATAGGGAATTATTATATATGATATTAATTGGAACGGAGACCAAGTGTGTTATATTTTATATTTCCCTAAATATACAGTTATTAAATTGATTTAAATGTAAGCCTTTACAGTAATTTTAATTTCTTAACCAGTTCTTTAAATGTGTCTCCCCAATAATTAAGTAAATTTACTTGACACCCTTTTCCTTGTCACCACAAAAATAACCCAATATGTTAATGTAACACCACTATGAACATGAAAATAGCATTAATTAAAAAACCTTAAAGTAATTTTTTGATTATTTGAACAATTTTTATGATTTCTATTAGTTCATATAACCCAGGGGTCGGGGAACATTTTTACCCATTACCCAAAGATATATTTCCTTACACCGACGTTACCCCATTGGCTTGTATAATAAAAATTAAGTGACAAAAAAAAGGTCCTCACCTCTCAAAATCCAAATGACGAGCAAAAACAAAAGGTCCTCACCTCCCAAAATCTAAATGATGAGCAAAAAAAAGGTCCTCACCTTCGCAATGGCGCCACTTAGTCAAGCCCCTCAGCGCCCTTTTCCTTAGTGCGCTACTAACACGTTTATAAAATAGCAAATTGGAAAAATTTTTATTACCCCCAAAAATTTCATTTTTACCCCATTTGGGGTAATTTACCCCGGTTCCCCGACCGCTTATATAACCGGACGTGTACTGTAAATAGATAAAGTACAGTGTGTTTAAAAATAGATGCATATACTGAAATGTTTTTGGCTACTAAATGCTATTGTTTTTCTCATGCCAAAATGCATCTTGCTGTACCTTAAATTTATAATAATGCTTATGCATCATCATTATTATTTTAAACAAAATATAATGACTATTAGCTCTGGTCCACTTATTTACAAGGATCCAATTTTCTTGATATTTTTTTCTGAAGCAAAATGCTGTCTTTTAGAATAATTCTGACGTAATTCTGAATGAAACTTGAAATTCAAACACGATCAATAAAATGTCGTAAAAAGCGAAAAATTATCAATGAAGTAACCGAGCGATCAATGGCTGCATGCAAATATGTATTCAAAGAGCATTACCGCATGGCTTAACGCGTATTATTTTTAGTACTATACGTGCTACTGTTATCGATATTTCCGGTTGTAACTTTTGGTCACCGTAGATTGCACAGTGGTGCCATTTACAGGTTTTGTTACTTAGCAATAAATAAAATTGATCTGAAGTTATACGTTTCAGAATTTCGTAGGTATTTAGTAAGTGAAAAGGGTCTAAAGAAGGCCCGAAAACCGAATATCTGAGACAAGTAATGTAAAAAAAAATCAAAAATACAAAATCTTTAGTATCTTTCGAAAAAATAAATTAATAAAATTTTTGTTTTGTACTATTTCGGTGCATTATTTTAATTTTTGTACCATTTTTTCTGACTGATAGGGTGTAAAACAAAATAAAATTGTACATTTTTGGCAAAATTAACGTTAAAATATTGAGCTTTTTAAAAATTAATTTTCGTTTCTAAATCTATGTTTTAAGAGTTTTTTTTTATGCCCACAGTAAATTTAAAAAAACATAAATTTTTGAACAAAAATTTCGATATTTTTCGAAAAAAATATTCTTATACCTATTGTGGTTCACATTAGTGTAAATTATTAACGTTTAATAGGCCTCTGTCACTCACACCTTGACACATTATTATTATTACTTGACTGCCGGTATGGCGGTTTTTAGGCTTTTGTAGGTACAGCCACCAAAAATACCCTTATAACATCACTGTGTCTGTCTGTCTGTACAGCAGAAATTATAGCCAAACGACTTAACATATTTAAGTTTTTCGAAATATGTCGAATTTTTTTTCGTCGTTGATAATTTTTTTTTTTAATTGTGTGGTATTAAAAGAGAGCTCTTAAGACGTAGATTAAGAAACGATAAATAGTTTTTTTTTAAATTTAACACGATATTTGCCAAAAATTTGCTAAAAAAGTTATTGTCCCGCACCCTTTTACACAAAGGGGTTAAACTAAAAATCTGAAAAAGTTATAGGTAATGTATATTGATCTGAGCCGGAAACGTATGAGAGGAATTTTTGATCAAATTATGTTTTTGAAAAATATGCCAGTTTTTGTATTTTTTAAAAATTAATTATTTTTTTAATTTATGATAATAAATTAAAAAATAATGGCTAACAATGCTATGAATTTTTTGTATTTATAACTAAGATAGTGCATGTTTTTTTTTTTTTTTTTTTTTAATTAAAAATATAATAAAAAGTTATATATATATATATTTTTTTTTTAATTAAAAATTTAATAAAAAATTATATATATTTTTTTTAACAGTTGCGAATCGAGTTACTCACACCACACTACACTCTAGCCTACAGGGTTTTTTAATTTTTTTAATATTTTACAAAATATTTCTTATTAATCTAATGAAGACTTGAATACGGTAAAATATGCCTGTTTTTCAGGGTCCCTGAATTTTTCTAAATAAATACACTCAAGCGAAAACGTTATAATCATATGAATATAAATTGCCTAAAAACCTAAATGCTTAGTAGTTTGTACCTAATTAATCCTACAAACGTTTTGTTTGTATCAACGTGTTCAGAAAATCTTTCCGCTGATCGAAGCCTCTTTTATATACTTTAAAATTTCATACTTTTTATACAGAATCTAAAAATATGTGGCAGATCGTCCACAGAGCGTAGACACGGGATGCAAAGACGTAGAGAGAAAGATGAAGTTAGGGGAAACAACGATTTAGCTAGTTAGTTCAATAAAAAAAATTTATTGTCAGGTCAAAAATGTTGTTTTTAGGGTTTTGTAGGTATGACCAAAAAACCCTTATACCGTCATTTTGTCGTCTGTCTGTCTGTCTGTCTGTCTGTCTGTCTGTCTGTCTGTCTGTCTGTTCGGTAAAAATTGTAGCCAAACGGCTAAACCTAGAGAGTTAAAATTTGGCATGCTTATACAACTCTTTGACCCGCACATAGGAAAAATACTAAAACATCTAAAAAACATACCCCCCTAAAAATATAAACAAATATGTGCTCATCGAAAACAAAAATATTTTTTTTAAATTATGAGTAGGGTATCAAATGAAAGCCCTTAATACGTGGATTAACGATCAAATTTTTATTTTTGAAAAATAAATTATTTTGATGCGATTTTTGCCAAAATTGTGCAAAAAAAAATTTGTCCCACACCCTGTAGCCCAGATGGTTTAAACTAAAAATCTAAAAAAATTCTAAGTAATGTATATTGGTGTGAACCGAAATAGTACAACAGGAATTTTTGATCAGATTATGTTTTCGGAAAATAACGCATTTTTTGTGGTTTTTGGTTCACAAAGTACAAAAGTTATACCAATGTAAGACACCCACATGCAAGGCGTACGATGGCGTTATTGGTTAGAGCACTGGTGTCGTAAGCTAAAACTCGCTGGTAAACGAAGGGTTTCGAGTTCGAGTACTGAGTGAATTTTATTTTTTCTGTTTTTTTTTTTTTTTCATTTTTATTATGTTAAAATTATTTTGTCAAAATTCTAGTTATATTTTGACAAATGTTGTATTTAATTTTTAAGAGCGTAAATTTAATAATTATCTTATTATATGATTAACAGACGATAAATTATTTTAAAAATATCGTTCATTTTGCCGTGATTACTACAAAGTAAAATTTGTCCTACACACTCAGCATACCGCCTTCACTTATTATATACCTGCGAAACCCTGAAATGTGTGAATATTCACACTTCACATCAATTTTTTCTTCTGATCTCCTATGAATAAATCCTGGGTGAGCGCTTGATTAATCTTACAATTTTTCTTGCGTGTCAGATAAAATTAATTTTGTGAAACAGCATTTAGAACGTGAAAACTTCATATTATGCTAATAGGCATATCTCTTAACAAAAGTTTTATTTCACTTAAAGCTAAGTCCATTCATGGCTTCCGTTCCTGTCTGGCGTATTGTAAACGTGTAAAAATCTCACGATACCTTATGTAAAATCCTTATTGTCTACATTAAACTGCCTCTGAGATTTCAAAAATGAAAACAGTCATAGTAAATTAACCAGAGAGACAACGTGAGTTAAATACAGTGGCGGGAAATTTTTATCAGATAACCTAGACAAGTTCTTGATAGCGTGCAAAGTTCTAACTGGTGGTATTTGTCAGTATGATTTTTATGTGTAATGACGTGTTTTTTGTCAGTTAGTTTTTGTGTTAGTGATATGTTCAGTGTTTTAAATTATTTATTTGTGTTTTTGACATAATTTTGTGTTAGTTCTGTTAATTATTATATAAAAGTTGTGTTATGAACATGCTTTGCCATGACAGGTTGATTGAAAATTTAAAGCAAATATATACTAGGTGGAATTGGCCAAACTTCAAATTTAGCTAACTTCAATTTATTCGGAGACGGACTGGGACTGTTGATGCCGGAGATTTGGAAGTTACCTACCCTTTTTATGACAATTGATTTATTTGGTTGCGTGAAAATACTATCTTGACGGACCGAAAACGACCCTCGCCCCATCCAGCCTGGTGATTCCACCGGCCACTTATTTAGTATATTCCTTTATTAATTTTAAGCAAACAAAGTTATATCAACATATATCCGATGTGAAGAGGTTTACAGAGTTATGGCTTATTGAAGCGGTTCTCCACCTTTTTAACGTCTCGTACCAACAAAACCAAAAACTAAAATTTTTGAATTCCTCTACAAATTCCTACATATAAATATAGGAAATATCTGGAATGTTTGCATAGTATTAAGGTGTACATACGTCCCGAATTGGATGGGACAGTCCCGAATTTCTGTCTTGCGTCCCGAATATTTTCAGAGGCAATATTTGTACCGAATTCGGGTTTTTTTTTACCGAATTGTCCCGAATTTTAGAAAAGGTACATCTTTTCAATATTTATTTTTAATATATTTCAACTAAAATTATTTTTACAAAACTTGAACTAAAAAAAAAAAAAAATCTGCCGAAGGGTATTTTCAATTGATGGAACAGCTTTTGGACAAGTGACAAGACTCAACTTGATGTAGACACATTAAAAGCAATATTACTGATTAAAGTAAATTATGAAGAAAACTGTGCGGATTTTTATAAAATGCTTCAAAACAAAAAAGACCTACTCAAAAAGATCGGCAGTTCGGAAAAATATAAAAGAAATCTACTGAGTAATTTTAATGAATAAATTTTGAATTCATTCAAAAAAATATTGTGATTTTAATGTTAAAATTATGTTCCTTTTAATAATATAAGTTATTATCTGTGATTTTATTATATTGAAAATTTTTATTTATTATAAATTATAATTCTTTATTGTATATATGGTCACCTTACAGCATTTTATTTTTGTTGAAAATTTCACCTTTGATGGGGTAAAAGTTTCTTTTTTCATCATTTCATGTATTTAAAAAATAGTGGTACGCGTATCACCGGTTGCTAACCGCTGGCTTATTGAATTCATATCGATGTATCGACCGATGAGGCCAAACTCTTGGCCAGCATTATCCCCCGACTTAACCCCGTTGGATTATTACTTTTGGGAACTTGGCTATGCGGAAAAGGCTCAAAATATAGATAAATTACTTCAGAGAATTTTTAATGCTTCACCTGAAGTTTGTTTTTAATCCTCAAATTTTTATTAATGCGACGAACGCTCTATTTGTTCTTACTCAATTGTGTATTCATCGCGGTGACCATTTTGAACAGTGATTGTGATTTATTTTGCTATTAGTTTGTTATTATTTGAATTTCACAAATATAAAACGTTATATATGAAATTTCTTGCATTTTTCTTTCAATGAGCAATAACTTTTCTAATCACACTTATATATATGTTGATAACTTTTGTAGCTTAAAATTAATGAAGGCACACACACTTGAAGTTTGGCAAATTCCTTCTGGGATACCCAGTATTTTCATTTAAAATATTTACGTCTAAAATTTATTTCAATATCGCCTAATAAACTAAATTGAATAGGAAATTGGTGTAAAATTCGGTCAAACCAAATACTAGCAATACTTGTGTACGCAAGTTAGTAAATCTCGTAATAACATATTGAATAACTATTAAGCATTCAACAGATATGCTGCCACGTCTCCTTTATACTCCCAACATATAATTTCATAATATGTATATAAAATTTACCTAAATTATCAATTTGGAAAGATTGCAACAAATGAATTTAGAAAAAAACTATAAATCAAATGATAAACATAATATTGGAAAATCTGGTACTAGTATTTTTTTAAGAATTAAGAGGCAAGCTATTTAAATGTATTGGAAAAAATGTATTACCGTATTTTTCGAACTATAAGACGCACCTCAAACTTATAAGATGATTTTTAGAAAAATATATTTTAATGTTACCTACGGACCATAAGACGCACGCAAAATTTGAGTCCATTTTTCTATGTAAAAAGGTGCGTCTTATAGTCCGACAAATACGGTAAGCTTTTGCGAACCCCGACTACTATAGAGCTTTGGATAAAAATATTTTTTTATAAATTATAGCTTATTACTTTAATTTTCTTCTTTACAACTAGACTTTGGACCATTGCTTTGTTAGAGATTTAAGTTTCATAGGCAAAAATTTTAATTATAAAATTTTAAATTAATTAATAAGCAAATTTTAAATTTTTTACCATTGATTGCTGAAAAATCAGTAAATGACTTTCAATCGCCAACGATAATGGATAAATTGGTAAATAAAAGAAGATTCAAAATCAAATAATCCATCTCATTAAAATTTTATCTCTGTATAGATTCACCCAATTTGACTTTGATTTGTAGACACATTTCATTTTCATTTGATTGAATGATTACACCACAATCATACTCACAATTTTAAGGAAGGAATATATGGAAGGCTTGAATGTCTCAAGCCTTCAAGAATGACATTCAAGCCCTCAATGCAGAGCCGCAGTATGGGGGGGCGGAGGGGCAACGGCCCCTAGCGCACTAAGGAAAAGGGCGCCGATGAGCTTGACTAAGGGGCGCCACATGGCGAAAGCGAGGACCTTTTTTTTGCTCTTCACTTGGATTTTGGGAGGTGAGGTCCTTTTTTGCTCTTCACTTGGATTTTGGGAAGTGAGGACCTTATTTTTTTGCTCATCATCTACATTTTGGGCGGTGAGAATCTTGTTTTTGCTTATCACTTACATTTATTTGCCAAAGGCGCCAAAACGCAGTTTTGCCCCTAGCGCAAGTTTTCCTTACTGCGGCTCTGCCTCTATGTACTCCTTTCTTTTATTAGACACCTACGAAACCCTAAAAAATGTGAGGATTCAAACGTCCCAGTAGTTTTTTACGTTAAAGGATAATTCTAAGTACGTATTTAGCGTCCCGTTAATTATTATGTTTGTTATGTAACATAAGTGACCATATCTTACTTAACAGTCATAAAAATCATATTAGTTTAATTATCTATTTGTATAACAGATGTCAGGTTTAATCATTAATAATAATAAATTATTTTTCTATAAACATTGACATGGAAAATGTTCTCATAAAATACTTATATGTAAATAACAATCTTCATTTACCTTATTATCATACAAAAGAGTTTACAATATACAACGTAGTTTATTCAAACGCGAGCCGTTTAATGTGTTAGTTTACTAACAGTGCAAAATGAATATTTGTGGTTGTTTTTTATCGTGAGTAATTTATTAGATATTTAAACAAATTTGTCGAAAAAAATTTGAACAGATTATTAATAATTATACTATAATAATAATATAACAATATTAATTGCGGAGGGATACATTGTAATATAATTGAAAAGATAGAACTTCAACCCGTTACTGCATGATTTTTTAAAAATAATTTTGTAATAGAAAAAATAAATTAAAATATGGGTAATTTTTTTTTAAAGGTCCTGTGATTCATGTTATTCTTGTGCTTATAGATCTATTATTATAAAGGAGTCACAAATAACAATAGGGTCGGTCTAAGTCTACTATGCAGTTTTCATATATAGTACTAGAGATTAAGAATTTACTGCCCTGTGATTTCTAATATCCGACGATTTGTTCTCCAAAATTTGAACTATATGAACATGAAAATTTACATTTAAAGATGAAACTTTTTTGATAAGGTTTTTGTTTAATTTAATCAGGTTTATAAGAATTCTTAATAAATTTATTTGATATTATAATGACGCTATATTCCGATAAAATTAGATTAACTTTATTCATCAAATAATTACAAAAGTTTAATATAAGTGGGCAGTAGACTCGGCAAATAATATCGGACGGAGCACAATCACGCTCGATTTTTGTACGGGTAACTTTATAAAGGACAACACAGTTAACGCGTTCTCTTTTTCCCTTTTATAGTGCGTTCTGTGCAACAGAACTCTAAAGAATAGAATTATGTATCTATTGCTGTGATTGGACGAAAAGGCATTGAAACTGATAGACAATCAGATCAATTCTGTAAAAAGTTACTGTGTAGTAACGTTACTACAAGATAAAATATTATAAAAGTATAATGACTTTAATTCATGATAGTAACTGACCTTGCTCATAGCGACAAATTTAGTTACTATGATCATAGTAACTGAGTTACAGAATTGGTCTGTTTTAGTCTTTTTATCCAATCAGAACAAGAGCGACGTAGTTCAAATGACTATATTGATGTTCTCCGCGAATAGAGAGTAGTTAATTCTATAAGTCTTTTATTTGTTGGTCACCTTAAAAAACAACAATAAACAAATTTCTACCAAAAAAAGTATATATATAATACCGTAAACGCCAGAAAAATCCTGACTGGGTTTTGAATCTGGATTTTAAGTAATACCGGAGCGGAAATTTGCTATTTAAAAAGTCCAGATTAGCAGATTGACTATTTCTAGAAGTTTTACTGTATATATTTATTATTTTATATTGAAATTATTATACGTACTAGTCGCAAACTTCAATAACCTTTTGAGTCACATTATGGTAGAGACTACTATTACTGCTTCCAAAAATCCTGGAGATCTGCAGCCATTGAAGGTACACCAGTTCAAATGCTGATTGTCCATTTTTAATAATGAAGACACTGTTTTAACAACATAAAATATTTGTATTTTCATTCATTTTATTTTTATACCATTGTTGTTTTATAACAAATATTATTGGTTGTATAACGTTACATATTACATAAATTAAAATACGTAAATATTTTAAATTAGCATTAAATATTATGTGCATTAAATTTCATTTCCGATAATCGAACCCTCAGGATACTAGACATATTTTAAACCATACCATTAAACCAATTTGCGAATTTAAAAAAGAAAAATCAATCTAGTATGTCATTGCAAAAGATTTCTAACCTAATGTTCGTTTATGATCGTAATGTCAAACAGTACGGACAGTATTGATAGTGAGTGTGATACGTGTACGGCTAGTGTCAATTTTATGATAGACGAGGATCAGTATGAATATGATGACGATATCAAATCAAGCAACCCAAGTAATGAGGATTCTGTGGATGATGAACTCATATTTGAAGGTAATAATTAACGTGTTATAACCCGCACTGTCGTTGCTAACGCACGCTTATTTTGTGTTTTGTTTTTTATTTATCAAAGAACACATAGAACGGATAATAGTTGTGTAGTTTATGAAACAAATGCTGATAATCTTGTAACTTTTGACAGGCTAGAGGATCACCTGAATTTTAGTTTATATTAAGACTTGTATCCACGAGTTTGGCAAAATTAACCTAAGAAAGAAATCTGTCAATCTTCTGTGAATAGGTTCATTTTGATGTTCTTTTGCCCGAAAGATTTATCGTTTCTTCTCTGAGATTAGTGGCTAAATTCGCGCTCGGCATCCTAGATCGAACCCTGGAATCCTTTTTGTGCTACAAGTACAAACTTACACCAGTAGCTTCAAGCTATGATTTTGTTAAATCTGTACTATTTAGGCTCTGATCAGCTAAACTGTTTCCTCGCAGGATAGCGTTGTCCCTAATCGTCGTTTTCTTTGGTTGTCCACTTCGCGGTTTCTCAATAATTTCCACATTTCTTTATGCTTCAAAATTATCGTAAAGATTGATTGCAGTGACTATTGCTGAAATTTCCCTGCAAGATTTTGGAAAATTACTGAATACCGTGTTTCGTCACACATTTTCTTTCGATTTTTTTTTTAAAGACACATTGACGCTCTCAAGATACAAACACAATACATGAAGCATATTCAATGCAAAAAGCTTATAAAGTTTTGGAATGCGTAAATCGCTTATAATTCGTTAGAGTAAACCATTTCCTACACCCTAAAAAAAAGTAATGTTATGGGACTTCATGATACACTAAAAAATGCACTTTTAGTGTACCATGAAGTCTCTCGTTTCTCGTGTATTTCGATAATTATTTACACTTCTTTTTTGGTTAAATTTAGTGTAAAGTTTACATTTACATACTGGTTAAATTATAGTGTTAAAAATAGCGTTAAAGTAGTGTTAGTTTTAATGCTGAAAAAGTAATATTTCTTCAAAATAACACTATAATAATATAATATAATAATAATACTTTTATTCCAATCGATCTCTACACACATTTGACATAGAATATGTCAAAGAAAATACATTTGTACATACTATTCTGAATAAATGTAGTTTTACACGGTGATTTGGTTAAAAATAGTGAACTTTTTACTTTTTTTAAATGGTAATTTTAACATTAAAATTTTAACTGGGATCCTTTTATTTTCTTTATATTTTTATTTTTATAATACAAATACATTTAAAAATATTAAAATGAATATTTAAAAACATTTAGGAAGTAGAAAACTGGCATGAAAGTAATAAAAACTTAGGTACATCTTTCTTTATAAAATAACACACACTAAAAATTGATAAAATCAGATAAGATAAAATTAGAAAAACTTAGGGTGAATATATACGTGGAATCCTCTGCTAATCTCGTTAACTATTCCTGAGCTAACGGCAATGTATTTGACGTGTATAGTACAGGTATATAACAGGTAATAATTGAATTTCGTCTCGATATTATTATAATATTTGTCGATTTCCTTACCCTGTTTCATGAATGCGCTCGCTTAGATCCAACCTTCTCCCTTTAGAATCTTCAGAACTACAAACATCTTTTTTACGGATCGTTTGAAACCGTCATATGGGTCACTTTGTTCCACGGGTCATATGTTCGCCATCACTGGTGTAGTTTAAAGTTCAGACCCGCCGCGGGGGGTTCAGAGTTTGCTCCGAACACGGGCAGCATTTAGAATCGATATTGATATACTCCTACTAATAGAAGGCTGTCTTATGAAAATTTGCAAACATATTAGTTAAACTCTAGTAAAGGACAGTCTTATGAATGTTTGCGCATGGGCAACTGACAACCACGCGGCGGCCCTGATGAAGCTCAATTTTGGCAATCATGAATTGCACGATCAGTAATCAAATTTAAAAAAAATCTGGTGTCACATTTACTTTACAGCTGTACTATTTGTTCTATTTTTCTCAACTGCCAATATGATTGTTTCTCTCCATTAATATTGCTTAATAATGAGATTTTAAACAATATGGTCTATTTTTTAATAATACTCTATTGATTTTTATCGTCTTATAAAACGACATTCACAACTAATATTAGCATTAACGGTAAATATTTCTTAATAAATTAACATTTCATTCATTTTTGACCATGAAAGGTTGCAGTCGTGATTATATCTTCGTGAACTGGCTTTCAATGTTTATTTTTGACTCTAGTGTGATAGTACTGATCTTATCCGGACGTAATTCGTCGTGGGAAACGATTTAATTTCGTAAATGGAATGAAGATGGTGTTGGATCTTTAAACATTTCTACTTTTAAATGTGTGAACAATTTTAATGTGTGAATGTTGTTTTCTTGAAGTAATTACTGTTTTATTACATGGGTTTTTATCTTATTAGAAATGATGATACCGTATTATTATTTTCACTCGTTTTTTTGTAAAATAAAATTTGATACACTCACTGTAGAAACATCTTAAACATGGAATGGGAAACTCTTCTTGTCAGAGATAGAGGTTGGGGGGAATATAACCTCAATTTTCTGGTTTAACGTTTAACCCTTTGTGTCCTAGTGTTCATGCTGTGGGGACACACATCAAATAATTTTTACTCCGACGCCTGGTGAGTCTACGCTGTAACCAAGCGTATGTAGATGCGTCAATGTGTCCTGTTTCCCAAACAACGCGTGTTTTCATGCTAATTCGTTCAACCAGCAACAGAATAATGTAAATTCACGTGTCCTCATAGCGCTTGTGTTCGTGAACTGTTTTCTAGTAGTTCTACATGCGATATTGGTCTATGCCTCAGTGACAAAAAAAAATTGCCTTGCTTCATTTCACTCTAGATACATTTATTCATCTTGAAATCGAATAAATAAGAAAACTGATTGTTTTATTTTGACATTGTTATTTGTCTGGGACCTCCATAATTGTCATATATCCAATATAGGCTATTCCAGACTTTTAAGAGTAACTAGATTTTGAAAACTATTAACTTTTATTGATTGTCTCGGTCTTTCGGTTATATTGTTTAAGCTTTGTAAATCATACTTACATTGAATGTCTTTAGGATATGCTGAATTGTTGTTATAAAATGCCATTTTCATTACATTTTGATTTTTTGTGTCATTCTTAATACAAATGTCTTATTTCTTAAATTTTTATCTCTTTGTGCAGGTCTAAATTGCACAAGTATAATTCGTACACAGTACAAAAAAATGTTAGACCAGTTTATGGACTGCTTCTTTTCATCAAAAATAATGTTGTAGGTGTTGATTTGAAAGTAAATTATTTCTAATAATTAGCCAATCGTAAAAATATTCTTGAAAAGCCAACCAGAAAAAATCGAGTTTGCGTAACATTCTAAAGAAAGATCTTCATTTAAATTAAAGCCAAACGATCACTTGTCTCTTCGTACGTTTGTTAATTGGGTCTTAGAAAAATGTCAAGAAAATTACGATTTTTTTCAAAAAATAATCTTAAACTACGAAGCTCACTTCATTTTTTTTTTTTTTTAATTTTCATTATTAACAGCGACATTTGTACTTTAAAAATAAAATAATAAAATTATTACATTCAAGTATTTTGTGTGTTTTATTATTAAATTTAAATCGGAAAGTCTAATTTGGAACCCTTTACATATGGCGGTCGGTAAAAAGTTTGATAAATACTGATCTATAGTTAAATTCGCATTCAATCCTACAATAGAAAACGTATATTTGAAAAGTTACATGTTATTCACATTTGTTTTCATTTCATGAGTAATTTATGCGTGTCTATACCTATTAATTCTATGTAATGTGTGTTCAATTTCTTTTGTTTAAATAATTACGGCTTTAACACAGTTAGAACAATAATCTCACGAAATGCTGAGTAAACGCTCATAAACGTGCAGTACTGTTAAAACTCTGCCGTAATAAAAACTACATGTAATGGATTTTTATACAATAGATAATTTTATACGTGTTAAGTAACTGGCATTTGTGCTGTATGAAAATATGGGATTTTTTTCTTTCATTACATAAGCCGATTAAACAACTATGTAGGAGTATTTTATGCATCTCCTTACTGCCTATTCTTTTCGATTACAAAATAACAATACTTTCTCGTATAAATGTTTCACTGGTAATTTACTGCACGAAAAAATGCAATAGTCGAAAATATGAGACAATTACAGTTACAACTTCCTGGCTCTCATAGTCCTGCTAGAGAGAGTTTCAGGATAGTAATTTTGTTACATTTCAATAATTACGACAGTAGAATGTCGAATTTTTTATATTTAACTGAAATTTTATTTTATTTAATCTATATATATTATCCATTACTTAACTTCGTGTGGAACTAGATTTTTAATTCTAGTGATATTTAATGATAAATGGGTCTTTGAGACTGGTTGTTATAACATTGTAACTCGAACTAAGATTAAGTTATTTTAATTTAGCTTACATTTTATTATCAGATTCAGTAGATCTTGATTTTTTTATAAATATATTTATTTGTTATAAATTTGTGGTACCTCCGTGGTTGTCTACGGAGCACAGGAACGCAGGTTCGAATCCCCCAACTACTTTTTTATCTCCCGAAATTGTGCAGTCTGCTCTGGGTAGGGTTGCAGGTACAAAAGTGAAAAAGGAGGACATTTATTGCGAAAAGGAGACTTTTCGAAATAAAACTAAATTTAAGATATATAAAACTTTATTGTGAGAAGAAAATAACTTCAACATTAAAATAATTTTTAGAACATTGTGCTAATACCATTTAGGCATTTAAATATACTTTTCAGGGTTACCTATTTTTGACAAAAGTTCTTCGTTTCTTAATAAATATCTATAAAAATACGAGCATGTCATATTCTTAAAATTGTGTTGTGTAGATATTGTCGCCTTCACTGATTCCCTATTAAGTATATTCCGTACCTTGGTCCATTCAGAGTTTATCAGTGAAAAACCGTCTCAACGTTTGCGTTATGAGCGGGAAGGCAAAAATAAAATTCACAAATTTTCAGTAATTCCGCAAAGCAATCAATATTGGGACAAAAATTAAAAAATACCGACCATTGTTTATGCAGATTATAACCTTCGATGGACTTAATCCCTTTGTCTTCAGATTTGAGGAATGACATTAGGTTGCAAAAATATATATATAGCAATGATAGTGCTCCACGACGAATTCTTCTTGTGAAAAGTGCTCCACCGCTCAAAAAGTTTGGGAACTCTGGTTTAAGGTAATAAAAATAGAATGTACGCCTATGTGTACATTTCCTTGGAAATAAGTTTTATAACTAAATGTTTCTGTCAAGTATTACACTTTCAGTAATTAACGATCGCACTGTAGTTGCCATCAAGTCTAGGTTTTTAATAGGCTTGTCTAGGCTAGGACGCAATTAGGGCCACCGAAAAAGTTGGTTGAACACTTCTCTTTTTCGAATACACTAATCAATTTTTACAAAATGCATATATTTCTTGTATTTTCAATTCAGATCAGTATCAGAAACATTACTTTAAAAATACCCAATATTGATCTTTAATTCTTTTAGTCCTTTTTTTGAAAAGAAAAATAAGAAGCATTCATTTGGGTGAAATTAATTATATGTACAGGTTTTCATAGAGAAAATATCCTTTTTGATGCATACATATTCATCAACTTTAATCACAGATGAGTTGACTTTGTACCTATATATAATCATTATATATGGTCTCACTTTGAAGTTTCACACATGTAATTATCTTTGAAAAGGTAGTTATTTCAAATTAACGGCGGAAAAACCAACCAAGTCAGTGCTATTTATAAAATCTGCCTTGCAGCATCCTTTATACCCCTTTATTGAAAAATACACACTAAGTTTCAGAATATTTTGTATAGGGATCTATATTCTTCTTAATCAACTAGTACCAATTATGCACCAGTTTTTTAACAATTGGGTTCAGAACCATATGACGCCTAAATGTAAGCGTCTACCGGGTAGCTCCGCGCGCAACTCAGACACCGCATAAAATTATTCCTAATGTATTTTAAATGAGAGTGCATCTACCAGCTCGCACTACCGCAAATGCGGCCAGCATTCTCAACGAACAATATTTTTGCGTGAACTGCGTTCGGACTGTGACATCACAATTACATTTGTTTTAGCGCACGCGTAGTAGCATCATGTAAGCTGATGAGAATAGCTCTGTTCGTAAAGCCATTTTAACCTAACACTTTATCATCGTCAGACGCAAGCGCATAGTTCTTAGGACTGCATAAAAATAATTCTGTGCTTCTGTCTGACAATAATAAACCCTTAGAAATTGCTCTGTGAACAGAGTTGACGTAAATAAGACACAATTATTATGTCTGCGGTGCGTTCACTACGACTTAGTGGACGCATTCACCGAAAAACATGCGACTACTGCGTTGTCTGCTGTACTTGCGACCCGGTGCTGTGGATGCTTACCTTAATAATGCATGACTCGAATCGGGCATGCGCACTAAAACAGTTCATGAAATTATCCCGGATCTATCAAGGCCTTGTCAAAAATTGCAACCGGAAACGAAGCTAAAGATTATTTAATAGAGATTTAAATAGTCTTCCGATATGCTGAAAACCGAAACTTTTTTTAAAATGCTCGAACAGTGAATAAGATTAATATGCGAAAGAGTTGTCAGAAAAGCTCCAAGTATCATTAGCGTAAGGTGTGAACCTGGCATCTCATAGTAATCTGTTCCTACTTGATATCTCGTAATATATATTTGCATGTGTCAGAATAAGATGAACTGATTTTCGTATTTCCTTTTCTATTTGAGTGTATAAATTAATTTAAAGAGGATATAAGTTGTTACACTGTCAAAAAAAGATAAGAAAGAATTTCATTTAACAGGACATCAAGTTCAAAAATCTTAAGTAATCTCATGTGAACTTTACTTAACATTAATTAATCTTTTTAAGCAGGAAACTAATAAATAAAATACCAAGTAATTTCAACTTTTGATTATTTGGGACCGTGGGATATTTAAGGCCAATGCTAAATTGAAAAAGAATTAACTGTTTTCCTGGCTAGCTTCATGTTAAACTGTTTTATCATATACTAAACCTTGGGTTAAGTTATTAAAATATATTATGCATTGTTATCACCTGATAAAAATAAAACTTTTATTGACGTCATTATTTGTGTACTTTACTGTAATTGAGAATTATTGGACACACCTTTCAGGGATGTTTTTTACATAATTAATTCTAGTTCTAATGTAATTTATAACTAAGTTTATACTTGCAAAAATCACTGAATTGTTTTGTAGGAGGTATGATACAGAGCCTAGATGATACATATTTAAAAAGGCACACAAAAATCAATAAATAAGATTGCAATTCGCCACACTATCGTTGGATTTGCTAGTAGAAAATAACAGAAGCTAAACAAACTCGCCACACTTTCTGGCCAATTCGCAGTTGTGGCGATTGTTGACTGGTTGCCCATTTCATGTTTATGTCGCATTTTTTAAAATATTTTCTTGTTTGTAAAACGGCTAGCTTTTGGCACCTTATTTGGCAAAGCTAGCTGCTTTATAAAGAGGCTAATTTTGTAAAAGGACTACGACTTATACATATTAAAAATAATCCACCAGCTTTTTGTAAACAATATATGCTTCATTGCAAAATAATTACAACGTTTATTGGTGGAGGTAAAAATTATGAGAAACTAATGGAGGTCTTTCAAATGATCTGGACGAAATGAATTAAGATCGATCATCAAAGTAAAACTGACGATATAACAGAGATATCCCCAGAATTGACACGCGAGCAATTGGACCAAACTCTTTCACATTTTGAAAAAGGAATACAGTTCAAATTCAACTTATTCCAATCAGTGGCGGATTAAGCCTTCGCCGGGCCCAAGACATATTTGATTTACGGGCCCTCAACCTAGAGGCGTTCAAAGGGGAAAGGGGAGGGGTTCGTTGGGCCCTTGAAAATTACGGGCCCAAAACAATTGTCTTTTTTGTCTTTGCGAAAGTCCGCCACTGATTCCAATGAAGAAAGACGTTCAAGTATCCCAAAAAATGAACGAAGATATTGTAAGCAAGAAATATTTGCCCCTTTTCAAGATCATTGTTTTTTTTTTTTTAACAATGCTAGAAATTATCCCTAATGAAAGTACAAAGTTTCAGGATATAAGGGTCAGCTTAATTCGCTTAAAATGTGGCTGAAAATTCAAGAAGGTACTTATTTCTTTCCAAGTACATATATATACATACTTATATCATAAATATAGTCTTTCTAAGAATATGTCATGTTTACTTTTAATAATCGTTATTAAATAAATTTTAATAATATTGTTTTCTTTGTTTCAGTTCTATGTAGCAACAGAGTGAGCCAAATGACCAAAACTTACAATGATATAGAGGCGGTTACTAGGCTGCTAGAAGAAGTAAGTTTATATTTTTACAATTTCTACTTGGTTATAAAATAAATTCTAAGTGTGCAGTATACAATATATTATATTTAACAATGAGAAATTACCTTTAATACAATTAACCTTTCAACCTTTGACAATATCACCGAACACAGGGTGGCGAATATAAGTGCCAGTAATAGCACTCGAGAAAATTTTGTTGGCACGCTGGCGATTTAATTTTTTTTTTTATATATTATTATTGGCACATGGCAATTAAATAGAAGCGTATTGTAAAATATTATTAATTTCAGTAGTAAATGAATTATAAGGTTGATAGTAATATTGAAACATGTCAGAAGCTACCGAAAATAAAGATCAATCTTTTAAAATATAGATCTACGGATCTACAGGCGTATACTCAGAATCTTGACCAACCGAGTCAGCAACACTGAAGTCGTCAAAAGAATATTACAAACCTTAAAGAAAGGGAAACTAAAATGTCTTGTACATATGAGGAACGATCACAAATACTGTATTCTACAACAGTGGTATCCAAACTTTTTCAATCACGTACCCCTAAACAAGAAAAAATAAAACGTACCCCTAGTATATAAATTTGTGTATAATACCTTATAAAAATTTTATATATTAAAAACAATAATCTGAAAATCTAACCAGAATTGGTGTTTGTTCACGATAGCCTAGTTGTATTAGAATTTTGGGACACAAGGAAAATTATAACCCAAAAACGGTTTGTGATAGAGACAATATTTAAAGATTTTACACCTTTTTTATACTACAAAAAATCATCTTAACGCCATATATATATAATTTTCATAAATGTTTTTCCAAAAGCAAAATTTGTAAATTATCATAATTTACAATGACAATATCTCAAAAACTAAAAAAAATTAAAAAATAGAGACCTGCGGTTGGAATTTTAAAGTTTTTTAGGTCCTAACTATTTTTTTTTTTTCGAAACAATTACAGGGAAAAAAATGAAAAATTTGATTTATTTTTTAGGGTTTTGTAGGTATGACCAAAAAACCCTTATACCGTCATTTTGTCGTCTGTCTGTCTGTCTGTCTGTCTGTCTGTCTGTCTGTTCGGTAAAAATTGTAGCCAAACGGCTAAACCTAGAGAGTTGAAATTTGGCATGCTTGTACAACTTTTTGACCCGCACATAGGAAAAATACTAAAACATCTAAAAAACATATTCCCCTAAAAATATAAACAAATATGTGCTCATCAAAAAAAAAAATATTTTTTTAAAATTCTGAGTAGGGTATCAAATGAAAGCCCTTAGTACGTGGATTAACGATCAAAATTTTATTTTTGCAAAATAAATTATTTTGATGCGATTTTTGCCAAAATTGTGCAAAAAGATTTTTGTCCCACACCCTGTAGCCCAGATGGTTTAAACTAAAAATGTGAAAAAATTCTAAGTAATGTATATTGGTGTGAACCGGAATAGTACAACAGAAATTTTTGATCAGATTATGTTTTCGGAAAATAATGCATTTTTTGTGTTTTTAACCAAAATATGTTAAATATTTAATTCGCTATGTAACCTATGTAAGTTGAGACGTCAGCACTGATAGCGATTTTTGTTTAGTCATTGGTTTTCTAATTTGCTAAACAGTTAACTTGCAAACTAGAGTTCGAATCCTGTCAATTTTAATTTTTTTGTTTTTTTTTGCAATTTTCTTTTGTTTAAATTATTTTGTAACAATTCTAGCTATATTTTGGTAAATGTTGCATTTAATTTTTAAAAGCGTAAATTTAATAACCAGTGGGAAGTGTAGAAATTATAATTTAATTCTGTTTGATGTGTACGAAATATGAGGGCGGGGCTAATGATTTAAGCAACCAATAGAAGCCATAGGCGCAATTTTCAAAATCTTAATGAACCTTGCTATGTAAAAAAAATACTGCACATATTTAGAAACTTGAATAATGGTATTAGGCATTCGAATAAAAATTCATAAAAAAATATTTTGATATAAAATTTGTTTTGGCATCCCAAATAATCATCATTCAGTTATTAAATACCTGCAAAACCCTGAAATGTATGAAAATTCACACTTCACATCAATTTTTTAATTTTTCTTTGATTATTTCTAAAATTCTAATTAAAAAACAGTTAAAGATAGAAACCTGCAGGGAATTTTTGTATTAACCGTACCTTGTTTAGTCAAGAAAAAAAAAACTAAACCATCGAAAATGGTTGAAAATCGTACACTTAATCGTACACGAAAATAGTAAAAATTTCTTGTCTCCTATTTGGCTCGCTTATGTATTTTGGGTCCATTTTGAGCTCAATGCAAGAGTTCTTTAGATATGGGCAACTGATTCAAAATAGCCATAACTCAAAAACTGGAAATGAGGTGTTTTAAATGATTTTCATCCTTATCCCTAAAGCTTAAAACCATATTTTGGACAAAAATAGAGCATCTTATTTTGTTTTCTCAGTCAACGGTGAAGATATACTAAAAAAAATGAATATATTACTAAATATAGCAGTATTAAAAAGATCATGCAAAATATTCCATTTATTCGTGAGCCCCCCCCCAGTATCGACGCTCGTACGTATATAAAACGAATTAACTTTTAACTTAACACTTAACATTACATGTAAATATTATTCAAGTATAAAATTGTTATTAAGTACACAATTACGTTCCTAAAACTCGTGTGAAATATTAGACAAATGAATAAAAAGAAAAATGTGTATTTCCATTGAATTGCATACTTTAATTATGATATTTATGAAATATGATTTTACGTAACACATTGAAAGTTCATGTAATTGTATTTCTCAACTTATGTTAATGCTGGTTCCATTTTGTTCTTTCAGAAAGAAAAGGATATAGAATTAACGGCACGTATCGGCAAAGATCTCTTGTCTTTTAATACAAAACTAGAGAATGATGTTGCTTCATTACAAACAGAACTCAAAAATGCTAACGAGAAAATCACACAGCTCACACACGAGATACATAAGAAGACTGAACTTATACAAGTCCTTACAAATGATATGGACGACACCGGATCTGAAAACGGTAAGTTTATTAAGGCTAAAGTTCAAGCCCTGCAAAATATACAAGTTTAAACTTGTTAATATCATAATTGGGTACTGAGAACTAAAAAAATATCTTCGTTACCATTCGAAAACGAAACATATTGTTTCTATGAGTTCCGTCTTTTTAAAGTCAGTTATTTTTTACAGGTACTCCCACCGGGCTACGATCAATTAACCTCGACCTAATGCAGAAGAGGATAGCTTCATTAGAAGAAGAGAACAAATCTTTGCGAAGAGAATATACGAAGATAGCTGAAGAAACAGATGACTGTGAAGCTAGGGAGCAACGTCTAGTCAATGATATTACGTTTCAATTAGGTACGAAACAAATCTTTATTACAATATATATAACGGCTACATCGAATCGATGACAACACTTCGCTACTAAAAGAAAAAATGTGTCACATATTTCGACGAGAATGGTTCATGCCAATTCTGGATACAAACATTTTACCACAAGTAGCGCAGATAACTCGCAACCTTAAAATATAAGGGTACTATCCAGAGCCGTAGCACAGTCTGTGAGACGTGTAACATAGATTTGTCTGTGTTACACTTTTTAACTGAGTGTATACAGTTCGAGGATGTCAGGGAGAGGTTAGGCCTGTGCTATGATCTGTTAGGTGACGACAGGGTACTCATGGACAGGCTGATACTCTTCCTGAGAGAATCGAACTTATTGTTTTATGTGTGAAGTCTTGCACCTTATTTTAATGTGTTTCTAGTTACAGACTGTGATATTCGAGGGTATTGGCCCCTTTACAGCCTCTTACCATCACATTGAGTCTGTTCAAATTTTCGAACAGACTTTTTATATTATTTATTTGTGTTTGTCAGTGCAAGATTTCTTTTATTGAGTATGTGTATTTTTAATGATTTTATCTATTTATTTATTGTGTAATATATTGTTTTTAATATATCTAGTCTAGTCATTTAAATGGGCTGCGTTAGGCGCAAATAGCCTTTGTTGCGGTGCACCAAAAATTTTAACTAACTAACTAACCAGAGCCGTAGCAACGGCCTGGCATCGGGACAAGTGCCAGGGGCGCGTGGCCTGAGGAGGGGCGCCATCGTTTGTTTTTCTTTGTTGTTTGTCATTACTTGTAGTTTAAAAGTAAGACTTTTTTTTGCTCATCGGTATTTCGGATGTGAGGAGCTTTTTTTTAAGTCATCAGTTGTATTTTCACCTGTGTATTATCTAACACAGTAAACAGTAAACAGTTTGTTTACTTAAAGGGTGTTAAGTCACAAGTTCAAACTGTTAAATATGGCGTCCCTCAAGGCTCTATTCTTGGACCTTTTCTCTTCCTAATATATATTAATGATTTGCCTTCCTTCCTCAAAACTACAAACACAATATTGTACGCGGATGATACCACCATAATTTCAACTTCGAAGGACTTTGAAGAAACATTATCTTTAAATAACACCAATTTAAAACTTAGTCGTGAGTGGTTCAGTGCTAATAACCTAAGTTTAAATGCTCAAAAAACTCAGCAAATGATCTTCTCACTTCGATTGGCACATATGGAAAATCCAGAATCAATTAAATTCTTAGGTGTCCATATTGGTGTTAATCTTAGCTGGGAAGTTCATATAGATCATCTTGCCAGTAAACTTTGTAAAGCAATTTTTTGTTTGCGTAATCTCAGAAATAGCGTGTCCCGTAATATTTTACTTACAGCATATCATGCACTCTTTCATAGTCACATGTCCTACGCGATTCTTGCCTGGGGACACTCCCCCTTTTCACAGAGAATATTTTCTTTGCAAAGACGCGTTATTAGAATAATAGCTAACTTATCCTATAGATCAGACTGTAAACACAAATTTACTGATTTGAATATCCTTACCTTGCCATGTTTATTTATATTTCAATGTCTCGTCTACGTACATTGCAACCTGATTAATTATGAGCAGCAAAATCAAATACATGCTCATTTTACAAGAAAAAATGATATAATCAGACCAAAATACGTAAGATTGACCAAATCAAGGCAGTCCTTCAATTATTTTGGTATCTTATTCTACAACATACTCCCCTTGGCAATAAAGAAGTTAAACAACCAGCAATTCAAAAAGACCGTAAAAACATATTTAATAACTAAAGCATTTTATAACTTTGACCAATACATCGCCAATAATTTTAATGACTTGTAATGTAATTTTGTAACTTTATTTTTAATGTTAAATTCAATGTATTATTGTTTATGCTATGTTTATTTGTAGTATTTTTTTCCCCATTATTACTTTTATTAACTGACGTATGTAAAAATATTTTGTATTTGTTAACATCAATAAAATTATTATTATTATTATTATTATTATTATAATAAAAATTATGCTCTCCTTAAATAAAATGAAAGAAGATAATAAGGGCGCTATTTTAAGTTAATTTAATTTATTTGCCAAGGGCGCCAAAAACAATGCTACTGCTCTGGTTCTATCTACAATTCTGATAAAATTGATATTTATAGATAAAACGGTTCCGTGTGCATAATTCTACTTTCCTAATAATGATTTATTTCCATTTATTACGGTAAAACTGAAGTTTTTAATTCAAAAACCTTACAACTGAGCAGAGCCGCAGTAGGGGGGGGGGCTTTTTTGCTCATCACTTAAATTTTGAGAGGTAAGAACCTTGTTTTTATTTACCAAGGGCGCCAAAACACGGCTCTGCACCTAGGGCAAGTTTTCCTTACTGCGGCTCTGCAACTGAGAACCGTTTTTCGTAACTGATTGAGCTTCATTTTTATAACAAACTAGATAATATATAGTTTATCTATATATTCACGTATCTGAAATGCAGCAAATTCAACCTTTAATATATTTGAAGAGAAAATAGGCCATTACAATGCCTTTATGAATTGCTATATTTTTTAAAGTAATGTATGTGCTTCATAACATTTAAGTACAAGATTGATGTTTGAACTCGATTTTCTCAAAATGGTCATATTGTCAGATACAACCCTTTTATTTTAAGGTCGCGAATTATAGGCAGAATCAGGCAGCAGCGTCTGGAGTCTGGATTTCCGTTTATTGCGTACTAGTGTGGCACGCTCTATATGTGTCTGTTCATACTGCGGTATTCCGTTTGTCACTAGATTGCGCCGTGAATTACATAAATGAAGTATTATAATACGTTTCGGATTTACATCGTACGTATCTTTTTAGTCACTTGTTAATCGCGATTTGTAGTAACTTTTGTAGTAGCTATTTTTATTTTATTTTTTATTTTTTCGGTCGCTGGTCAATATTTTATATTTGTGGTCCTCCAAATATAAAATATTTCCCAGCGCATAAAATGAAAATATAACATTTTTTTTTTTTGTGAAATGATAATTTTACAAAAAAAATCTTTCATTTACATATAAATTATTACGATTAAACTTTTACATCGTTGGATCTTACGTATTTAACTCAGTTACTCTTAACTTTATTTTCTTAATAGTTAACCTTAACTCCACGTCTTTCTTCATTATTTCTAGGACTTTGGTATTATCGTTATCTTGTCTTTCCATGATATACGTAGGATGCGTCTGTAGATCCACATTTCGAAATCTACGATTTTTTTAGATAAAGCTTCTGTTCATGTCCACGACTCGACAGTATATAATAAGAGTAGAGAGAACATAGCATCTTACAAATCTAATCTTTGTTTCCAAATTTATTATAACAGGTATAAACTTCCAAAATGCAATCAGCGGGATATAATCATTCTTCTTTGTTTCGTGGGTAACTGTCTTACCACATAATCACGACAGCTAAAATCGGAAACTCTTTTCACTTCAGGTTTTCTTCGACATAACAAAAATTTCACTAGAAATTTCCTATATTGAGAGTGAAAGTCAACAAGCAAGATGAATCAATTTTTTTTATAAAAACGAGACAGGTTATTTAATGACTCGGTGCAATGTCTACACGTTATAGACAAAAAAAAATTATAAACATGACTCGACATGTATTTTTTTGCAAACAAATTTACATTTACTTGAGACTTTAAATTTATTAACACTTAAAAATTGTTATTTTTTGACCTTCTGCTTGATCACGATGTACAGTCGGGTTTTTATTTACCTATTAGTATAATTAAATAATTTTTATGACATAATATGGTCTAAAACTGTGATTGATATTAGAAAGTAATATAACAACATTTAAATGAAATATTTTGTAGATGTAACTGGGCGTAATAGACCAAATTTCCAATTTACTATACCTGTTTAATTAAAAATGTTACTCAGATGCTATTTAATCAAAACGAGTAACACTTGTATATTTGTGTACCAGAACAAATTCTATGACATGTCTAAATACAAAAATTGAGGCATTTGAAGATTTATAAATTTTTACTCACATTTGAGCACAATGATAAAAATGACTATCTTCGTTTTGGACCAACTGCCACCTATCTCAAAAAAAAAATATATATATTTAAATATTATTTGTTTTTTATTATTTCGGCCCAAATTTAGTATGGGTCCCGGCTTGAAGGTCAATATACAGCGTTGTGGCATAAAATGGCACAAAAACCGTGGTACGGTTTAAGTAGAACCAATATAATGTAAGTTTAAAAAATCGAACTAAAATCTGTCTTAGTCGAGAAACCACTGTTTGATTATCACTGATAATGTATGTAATTTTATGCTGTCATTTGTCGTTAAAAAATTGTAGATTCCGAGCCGTATACTAGTTACCATTTATTTATTTATTGTTTTATGACATATTTATTATTAGGCTGCGTGACGGTTTCTCTTCCTTGGTCTTCCAACACTTCTTTTCGGATTGCCTACTGTTTCACTTTCGTGCATTATCTCGAGGTGTCCTATTAATCTCAGTCTATTGATTTTTATCTCGGAATATATTAGGATCTTTAATATTTAATACAAATGGTTTCAAAAAATATGATTACCGTATTAGCCCGAATATAAGACGAGTCCCATTTTTTACCGAAAAAATCAAAACCAAATAAAAGACGACCCTTGTTTTTTAATGATATTTCGTGGAAAAAAACCTCGTCTTATATTCGGATCAATATGGTATATAAATAATGTTTCATCTCTTGTAAAAGATATAAAATAGTTTGAAATATCTTTGTTACTATATATTTTATAACGATTTATTTTATCAAGTTTTATTTTAATATTATCTGTGATAAATCTTGCAGACTTTATTTGCAGTCTGATAACAAAGTTGTATACATAACATTGCTAGTGATTTTACAACATTCGTTTTCATTACAGCTACAGTAAACATGGATATAGGAACACTTCATGATGAATTGGAAAGGCAGAAAGAAGAGAATAAATTACAACACGAGCAAATACTAACACTTACTGCAAAATTAGAAGATGCGGAGTTACGATTACACAAAGTAAGTTGTATTTAGTAATAATATTAGGACAATTCTGTACTGTTTAAGTAAGGGAATCATTGTATTTCTAAATAATTTATAATTAGTAACTAAATAAATAATTATAATTATAATAATAATAATAATACATGTGTAACAATGAATAATACAGGCTGTAACAGCGAAACCGACCACCGCCAATATTATCTTTATTATTATAGTTATAAAAAAATACTATAGAACAAAGTTGGAGGAGACCAATGGTATATTTTATTCTTTAAGAAAATATCCCATTGGTCTCCTTTCTTAAAGAAGAAAATATTTTTTTAAACCACTGGTTCTCAAGTTAGATTTCAAAGTTATATATTTTCATGAAATTTGCTTGAAACCTGATCATTCTACAACCCTGTCAAAAATTACAAAAATCTGTTCAATAGTTTTGTAATGTTCTAACAAAATTTCCGTTTCATTTTTATGTATTTAGACTTAATAATTATTAAACCTAATTATGATAGACAGATTTAAATCACTGATTTACGAATTGATGAAAATTAAAAATATATGTATAAACTATACCTGATTTTAAACATCATTACTGTTTATGATTTATTTACAAATACAGTGATTACCTTATGTAAACAGTGGATCATCTCAAGGCAAAAACATTTAATTTATTAATAAATTTATTTGGGAGATAGCATAGCATAATACAGCAAGTCATCAATAACAGCGGGCATTGGCCTCCGTTGGCTTGACATAGAATTCTCCTGCTTTCTGTCTTAGATTGGACTTAATATCAAGTTTAAAACCTAATAAAATCTTTCTTTTCTTTGCAGTTCACAATGGAAAATGAAGAAGTCAGCAATTTACTGAGTATAACCCGAGAAAATCAGTCAAGTTTAGCGACAGAACTCGTAGACTTCAAAGAACGTTATGAGGAAGTTGTAGCTCTACTGCATGATGCCCAAGAACAGCTTAGAAAACATCGCAAGAAAGGAATGCCAACCGTTAGAGGTGGACTGTATCCATATCTTAGTGGACACACTGCCGGCCAACCTGATAGCTTACAATCTGAACTAGAGGGATCTATGCATTCAGAACTTAGCGTAGATTCTGGCATCTCGAACAATGAAAAAACGTAAGTTACTATTTCATTATTAGATATTCATCTTTTAATTTACTAATTAAAAAACAATTATTATCAACAAAATTAAAAGAGTGACTTGTACGAATTTAACAAGGCTGTTAAAAAGCATTTTTGTTTTGCTTAATTAAATTAAAGTTCCCATTCAGGTGTTAATAATTTTACTGTTACTAGATGTTTTTTAATATTAATTGAATTAGCTGAATTGAATCAAGGCACTCGTTGAAACATTATGAAAACAAAATGAATAAATAACACTCGGTTTATGATTCAAAAATATAATACACTTTATTGCAATGCTGGAAACCAGTTTAAAAAAATCGGTTAACCATTTTTTAAGAACTTTTTTACTAACCAAAACCGGAACAGATTTGTTTTTTCCAGAATATTTACCTTTAACCAATTATTGTAAAAAACTTGTTAACCGTAACATTTTCTATAATGTACATGCATCAAAAATATAATATCATCGTCATAAAAAAATAAAAAAAAATAAAAATTTAATTGCAGGCAGTAATCAATTCATGCCAATGGTTTACTCTGCTTGCGACGTCCTCGGGTCTCTGTCCATAGAATATTTACTAAAGAATTAACATTCCCATAGTAAAAGTTTCGATAGTATATTAATGTACTCTATGAACTCGCCGAGAAGTAAAAACTAAAACCAAAATTTGTCTTTGAATTATTCAAAAAAGTTTAGTTATAAATCATCATCAATGGCACGACAGCCCTAGGTAGGCCTAGGTCCTCTGTTTCCAGGTTTCATGACCATATTTTCAATCTGAGTACGTTCAGGAGAAATATGGTCAGTTAGATGCGCAACCAGGATTTAATCTGGGGGGAGGGGGGCTCAAAATACTTTTTTTAACTACTTTCGGAAATTCAAAAAGTTGTTACTTTGGCCCGCTTCTATCTTTTATTATACTTAGATTCCAGATGTTTTTGTTTCGAATGTATAAAAATTAAATCGAACTAAAAAAATTTTTGTTGTTGCTTCTTGTGGTGGGGGAGATATTCCCATTAGACGCCCTTCCCCGGGTGCTTGTCTGTGGTCAGTATAACGTCCATTTTTTTAGCGTACACAAAAAGGCTCCTACAGTTTATAGCTGGTTGCGAACTGCTAAACAGAAACTAATTTGTGTAAATATTTTTTGCATAAATTATTTGACATAAGCAGGAGTTGAACTTACGGCATGCCCTTGCTTGCCGGTATAACAGCAGGTTCAAACGATTTAACGCTGGCGGTCACAGGCTTGCTCGTACATGTATATATCTTAAGACGTTCTCAAAAGAATGTAAATTTACTGGGAAAGACAGCGTAAATATTATGTCTCCTAAAGTGGTTAGCTATTTAATAACTACTATAATGTTTTTTTCTTTTTTTACAGACCATCATACAAGAAAGTGTTCGAGACAGTTCGTTGTGCTTCCCGTAGTTCGGCTGGCAGTTCGGATGGTAGTATCTATGGCAGTTTCCACGCGGGTCATAATCAGGCGTTATTCCCCCGACCACCACCTCATCTGCAAGAGGGCGGCCTCACAATGTCCAGTTCGCAGCCCCGCATGAGTTCCTACGCTAACAATTCTAACCTACAACGGAGATATTCCAGTTCCATTTATAGTTGTAGCTCTTTAGGTTATCCAAGTTTGGATTCTACTGGACAAAGTGATAATGAATCTCAAAACTCTGAGGATTATAACTATCCGTAAGTATTTATTTAAATATACTTGAAAAAAACCTTTGAAAAAGGCATTTGATAAGGTTAGTCATAATTTACTAATTCAAAAACTCAAATTGATTGGTATTCACGGAAACTTGTTACGTGGGTCGAATCCTACATAATAGGTCTCAAGCTGTTGTCTTTAATAAATATACATCTAATATTGTTAAAATTACCTCCCCTCAGGGTTTTCAGTTAGGACCCGTATTGTTTATCATTTTTATAAACGACATCTCTAAAGGTTTTAATATATTTTTGTATTGTTTTGTAAAATGTATATGGAAACTTGTAGGAGAATTTTCTGTTTAGTCACCCGACTAAAATAAATAAATACTGAATTCCTAATAATTATTAACACATTAACCATTTTATAGTTTGTTTCAATTAAGAACGGAAATAGGAAATCCTTAGAGAAGTTTGACCTTTCTGAAGATATTTGTTTGTATTATTGTTTTTAACCCTTTTTAACTAAATTCTTTTAAACAATTTTTAAAAATTAATATTGTAGCATTTTATTGCAAAAATATATTTATTAAAATTTCGTTAAGGGTAGAACAAACTACATAATTAACTGCACTATGCTATCCACGACATATGGTAACAACTTTGTTAATTTAAATTAATTATAATAGGATATAAATGTTAAGTAGTTTTGTATTTTTTATGACGTTTTAACACTCAACGCACATTCAACAACCTCCTAACCATAGCAACCCTTACCGTCACAAAACTGGGCAGAGTAGCGTCCCGTTGCAATATTTATTAACTCGTTCGAAATTTTTTATATACTGAAGTTAAATAACGTAAGTGATTTGACGTTTATGTATGTTGATTATTATTGTTTTGTTTTTCAGTGCGAATCCTCAGGCTGGTGTACCTGGTTGTCCAGGTGCAGCAGATTTGGAAGCAGCCCTCCGTCGTCTAACACCAGCTGAAGTATCTCAACGCAGAGCAAACCTCCAGAAAGAAAGCCATGTTTACGATTACGACACCGGTACTTATCTACCATTTGGTTGTCGCACACCTGACAGTATTATGTCTACTGGTTCTAGTGGTCTGAGTGCCTTTAGTAATCACAGTACAGGAAACATGTGGAAACTACCAGAAAAACTACAGATTGTTAAACCAATAGAGGGATCACAAACATTACATCACTGGGCGCAGTTAGCAACGCCTACCTTAAGTGGGTTGTTGGAAGAACGTCCTGGTGTTAAAATACGAGGTGGTAGGGAGTTGGAGGAGATTGGTCTAGAGACTTACGCCCTTAGCGACTTAGAAGAGGATGAAGAATATTCTAATCCTGGAAAGCGGTTTGATAGCTCTTCGTGTGTTTACACTTATACCAACAGCACGATAATGCACCCTGATGATGGAACAAGTGTTACTCATAGTATAACAGGAAGTAGGATTGCTTCTGTTTGTCCTAGTGAACAGAGTACAGCTCCACCTACACCATCTTGTCTAAGCAGAAGAAATTCTACTAGTACTTTCTCCACTACATTAGGTAAGCAAATATTTATGTAATGACTTATTACAAAACATTTTTTAATAGGACCCTAAATTAATTTAAGCCCAGTCTTTCCACCTTCAGGTAAACTTCTAGGTAACTACCTGACAGGTAAGGTTATGCGATAGGGGAAACTTTTTAAGATCGCAGCGCCATATGCGGCAAAGCTGGAACACTCGAAAGTGACATTAAACTGTTACTCGTGTATTTGTTTACATGGTGAAAATGAGTTATATTTTTCCTGTTTTCCGAGCTTTTTTTTTTAATTTAAAGGTAATCTACGATTTACAAGATATGTAATAATATACTATTCTAAAGAAATTTCAAGGAAATTTTTAGTTTTTCATTGTATTTTTAATTCTTTTTGGCTGTCTGTCAATATAATAACAACAAAAATATGGTACATATATTAGTAAAAATTAATATCTCTGCCTAAAAAAGTTGAAATGCCTTTTAATATATCAACTGATGATTTAGGCAAATTTTGGGTGGGATAAATGCTTTTTTTTCAGTCTTTTCTTGGACGTAAAAAAACACTTTCCATAAAATGCAACGAGAAAACATGCATGCATGGGCTTGGATTTTTGCCCATTTTTAGTTTTTGGGTACATAAAAACCTACGGTCCACTTTCTCTCTGCCTCCAAACGTCGTTTCAATTGATATTTTTTTCGATTTAGGTAAATTATGGAATGTTTAAGAAGGATTCTTCCTTATTCACGATTTACATTGCGGCACACAACAAAATTGATTGTTTTTTTTTTTCATGATTCACAAAAATAAAACATAAACAACAAAAAGCACGTATTTCTCCATTGAACAAAACAAAACAATATCACTTTCGTATATTACGCAAATTGCCACCAGATATCAGGGCGCTTAGGAAGTTTCCCCTATACTTTCTGTGCTGAATAAATTTCATCAGGTCTTTTAACACAAATTTATCTATCGGATAGTTATCTAACAGATAATGAGACTGACGTATTGAATTCACTGATTGGTATTGACATTTATTCAGCAGATGTAGTTCCAGATAACCTTATCTGTCAGATAGTTACTTAGAGATTTATCTGAAGGTGGAAAGACCGGGCCTTAAAGTTTTGTTATGATGCAATCGTCTTATATATTCGCTACAAAATACCTTGAACCGAGTTATTCGCTCAGTTCTGTTCTTTAGTGTTATGATTTTTTTAAATTGCTTAAGCGTTTCCAAGTTTTGCAAGTTTTTATATTTTTTGATTTAAACTTTTACTGTCCCTAAAATCATGTCTTATTTATTTATTAACTTACATCAAAAATTCAATTTCAACTTATTCGCTATGCCTTGACTGCGTTGTTGTATTACATTGTTGTCATTTGATGTAACGTAAACTACAACTATTTTCTTTCGATAGGCCTAGCTAAGATGTTAAATGAACGTGGTATTAAAGCAGTAACCCCAAGTGCATTAAGTACACCGAGTGGAGCCAACAGTTTCACACCTACAGCAACTCCTTGCAATAGCCCTGATGGTTCACCCAATGCATCAAGGTCGGCTTCACCTGTTCCCTATAAAACTCTGAAATTACCTGGAATTCTGGGTACTGGAGCGGATCTGTTGAGACGCACAATAATTGGTGAAGATAAATCAGCTAGAACTGGTGCTACTAAGAGAAGCAAACTTGCTTTATCTAGAACTGAAAAGAAGGTAAGCCAGTTACATTATTTCGTTTATAATTATTTTCTGCCATAAAGAAATAAAATAGTATATTGCGCAATTAGCGCGGAATTCTTTATTTTAAGAGGAATGAAGTTTGCTGAGCGAAGCAATTCATTCTAATGCGGAATATGCATACTGCGCGTGTTGCACACTATGCATTTCCTCCGATTACCATTTTTCAATAAAGAAAATACAATGTAAATATTATTGACAGACATTAATGCACGCGCATCCAGTTTGGGAATGAGAATTCTCGCCAGTGGCGGCTCGTGACATTATTTTCTGGTGGGGCAAAAAGCTTTGTTATAATTACGAGTTAGGAGTAAATTATTACCAAATATACTAATAAAACACTATTTTAGTTAATGTAATTATTAAAACATCGAACATGCATAACCTTTTAATAACACATAACTACAAACAAATGTCAAAATAAAGCACTCCGGCTGATAATTAAAACTACGGACAAAATATGTTTTGACCCACTTGCAATGGCTGCTACAGGTTACATACTATTGCTTGTCCTTCACCCCCGAGTGTACCCTGCATCAACACTCGTACAAATATTTGAGACGTTCGCTATTTTGGCCTGCTTGGCGTATGTCCACTCTAAAAACATTTGTTTTAGGAATCGAAACGCGACGCGATGCGAATTTAAGTTATAAACATTTCAATATAACTAAATATTAATTTAAAATTGGTAAAATGAAAATAATACATGTTATTATTATTATTGTTTACTAAAGATTTTCTTCTTTTTCAAAAGTAAATAATTGGGAGAGGCATTGCCCCGTTGCCCTTCCTGCACTAGTCGCCACTGATTCTCGCACCGCTGCGCATGCGTATTGGTGCAAATGTATTCAATCGCGCACACAGCACATGCGCAGTGGTGCAAATTTATTCATTCCCGTACCATCTGCGCGCATGAATGTAACATAAGGAATTAAGTTAATTTCCTGTCAGTTAACAATATCGAAATAAAACAATTCTATGGTAGTCGTAGGAAAATAAATTTAAATCCGACTTTATTATTTTATTAGTGCTATACATGTATTTATTATAACTTGTTTTCTTTTGCAGGCCTTATCTGGGATGCGTATCGTAGAAAAAATAGAACGTATAGGTTTAGAAAGTATAATGGCAGTAACGTCTTCATCTCTGTCACCGTTGGCGTTGCAAGGAGCTCTGTACACTAGAAGATCACATAGTAGTCCGATGGCACAACTTACCTGTCTCAAGAGCAAGAGCACATTGACCCCAAGCACAAGTCAAGAACAAATCCAAGAAAAACCACCAGCAAATTCTAACCTTGCTAAAAAGGTAACAGTTTTATTTACATCCATAATTATTACTAAATGTTTTGTCTACGTTCAATGGAAATTTATTTTATTGTCTACTTTCCCTTGTACGGTTAACCGTTCCATGCCTTCTCTTCAAGATATGTGTCCAAAGAATGGAAGAAAGTCTTCGTTAATCCTTGATGCCAAATCTACTTCTTGTGTCACAAAAGACCTACGACTATGGCTTCAACTCAGCCCCGCCCTTCTTTTTAATTTATTTTTATCGTAATTCTCTTTAATTGCAGCCACCTCTCCCATCATCAGCGAAAAGTAAACAACAAAGTTCCAGTATGGGCGTTCCTGGTCGACCTGGTACAGGCGTTTTAAACAGGCGGTTAGAACAACTATCTGCTAAGCAACAACGTAGACAGTTAGGCAGTATGACCCGACCTGATTTAGGACAGGTGTTGGGTACAGTGCCACAGAACGGGCCAAAAGTACAACCCGAACAACAAAACCCTTCAGTAGCAAGCTCTACATTAGGAACAATAAGTTCATTGCTCTTCGGTAGGAAAGGTGGTTTACTTTAAAATGTGATTAAAAATACTTCCTTCTATAAGTTACTTTACTACTTAAAAATTGAATAGATTATCTTTTTTATAAAATGTTTTAAAAATGATTCTAAAATAAATTTTGTAGCCAAAGAAAGAATTTTTTCAGTGTAAATGATGGTTTTGCATATTTGTATAGTTTGAAATTTTCTTTTTATTTCTTTTCACATTTCTTTCATTATTTATTGTAATAATCATATCGCATTATAAATCTCTCATTTTAGTTTACGTATACATTCTTAGAATACAAACTTGAAAAAATACATATTTTAGATTTCCCTCAAATGTTATTTAAATATATGAAATATGTGTAAATGTAATAATATAAAAGTATATATACTTTTTTTTTTTTTCTCTGTTTTGTTGTAATAACCAATTTATCACTTCAGTTTTAATGGTACATTATTCAAATGTAAGCTCTGTATATTTCAAGTTATATTCATAGTTAAGCTTATTATTTTATGAACTTTACTTAAACGATTAAATTATGTCGTGTATTGAAAAATATACATCTAATTTTACTTACAGCTGTGATACTGAAGTAAAACTTGAGTAAGTTCATTGTTTTTGGAAGAACATATTTTTTGTTACGATTTTGGCACTTGTTTTCTCTTCGATTTGTATTTTGTTACACTATTGTCAATCTTTTGTTTAGATTGTACATTTGAGTGTATAAGTTGCCTATTATTTATTGAAATTGGAAATAAGAGAAATGATAAAATATTAAAACGCAGTGGAAGTTGAAACAGTTTACTGTTTAAATATTTATTTTTATTTTAACTAAATCACTACACAAGTTTTTGTAAAAGAATAGTAAAATTATTAGTTATTATTTTTCCAGATTAATAGATTTTTTTATGATAAAATTTTGTTTAACGTTTTAACCACGTATTTAGGAAAATTTAATTCATGCCTAACTCGCATTTCCCTTAGTTGTATGAAAATATACGTCGGGAACTACTAAGAGAAAACCAGTAGTGGGGAAAAACTCTGATGACTTGTAATCATCATTTTTTTTTTTTTTTTCTAACGGGCATTGTAATGAGTAAGACTTCTGCCAAGAAACGATTTTTAGTATTCGAATCTCTTCATCTACTACCCCTATAGTATCGCCCCTTCGTTTATGTATAAAAAAAAAAAAAATGTTTCATTGCTTGCGAGTAACTTCCAATGTAATTCAATGGGTTTCCGCACACGGCGCTACTTGTTAGTAACCCGTCCGCGTCCTTAAATTACACTGGATGAAAATGGCAAGCTACTGGTTTGCAGTCGACCTTATTCATTTTGTTTCCAGAATTGCTGTTATCAAAATTTAAAACTTTTGGGAATCATTTAACGATATTAGGTTGTACTGCGATTGTACCTATTCGTATGGAAATGTTTACATGAGACGAATATATTCGTTTAGAAGGGATAAAGGGTTAAGCAATGTTTTAGAATAAAATGGAAATTCTTATTTTTATCTTATAAAGTTCTGTGCTTCCATGCTTAATAAATTACCTTAAACAATATTGATAACTAATTAATATAGGCTAATTGCTTCTGTTAGAAATGCTTTGGTTCGGTAGTAAGTTGGTTGCCTACCTATCACAAGTATGTGAGTTCGAACCCCAACGATTCCACTTCGATAATGTCGCCTTCTGGTTCTGTATAAATCAGCTTATTTTATAAACTTTGCCATAAGGAATTAATACTTAAATTTAGTACCTTTTTATACAGGAATAAATACGGTGACCTCTTGGTGTCCATGTAGTGCCCAAGATCAAGAATAGAGAACTTATTGTCTGTCCAAACTTATTGTGAATTGACAGTGGGAAAAGCAACACAGCAGGTTATTAGTAGAGATTATCCCAAATTTTCGCAGGCACAAAATACTTCATATATATATTTTTTTTATTTAAGATATATTTTGTGGGTGCTTCAACTGCTGTGGTTATTAACATTTTTTATTTTGTTATTAGCATTAGAATTTTTTTTATAGCTTTGCAATTTACATATGTTATAAATAAATAAATAATAGGTTCACAACGTCTAGATAGGCATATAAGGAGCAAAGTAGGATATTTACAAATAACATTCTATAAATAAATTTTGAAATTATTTTTGACACATAACGAAGCAAAATTATATACATATTAATGGTACATGAATCATCAAACAATGGTAATTAAAATAAATAGTTCTGAAACAATTCAAAAATTTCCAAAATACAATCCTGACTAGTAGCTTTTGTCTATTCCAAATGTTTAAGCCGAACAGATTTTAAAATTTGTAATTTTTAACGGTACTTGAAAACTTCCATTGAATATTCAAGATCAGTTAATGTGTCATTATGAAATAACATTTTTATTACATTTTGATTTTTTGTCTCATTCTAAATGTATATATCGCATTTCTTAATTTATTGTTTTCCAAAATTTTAAAATGTATTTTATTTTTTATGTTAAATATCACTCGTCATTTTTAACATAAAATTTTTCTGCCTACATGAAACATGAAATTACCTGGACAAGATTCTCGGACAACTTCTCGGAACTTAAAAAGACGAAACTCCCATTATTTCCGCTTAAACGTTTGGAATTGAATTTAATAGCGCTCCCTGCTGTGAAAGGATCCAACCTACCTGTAAAGTAATCAAGTCAATTCATAATATCTCTGGATACTATAGGTTTCTCTATGAGCCACTTAGACATTCGGAACCAACTATTATTATTATTTATAATTCTTTTTTACGTAACAAAGGCTTTAAATAGGTACGTCCGGACTTTTCTATCTGGAACTGTAGAAGTTCTAAACTTAAAGAATGAACATGGATTAATATATACGCGAATTAAGTTTTTTATGATTTTCATATAGTGCCAAAAAACACCTTTACCCTTAAGTTCTTATATAAATAAAGTAGCGCAAACTTTTGTTGAAGCCGACGTCAGAGTTGTGCCTCCGTGTTTGATTGGGAACACTGGTTCCGCTTTTCGACAGCAAATTTCATTATTTGAGGTTGCCCAAACTTAACTTCATACTTTCTTCTGTCAAATTATTGTCAAACTCAAAATTCTACCTAACTACCAGCTAAGTTAGTAAAGTATTATCAAAGTATAAATAAATTGTAATAATTTATGCATTAAACAAATAAAATTGTATCATAAGATTGGTTTTTAGATACAATTTTTAAATTTAATATTTGCGGACGTGTCATATTTAGTTTTATTTTATGTACACTGTTTTTATCACTGGAAACAAGTAGTGTTAGGAACACTTTAGGCCCAATCACACCCACAATGCGCTACTTATTTTTTCTAGAGACTATTTTACCCTATACATATCTATATAAGTGTTGGAAAGCTGTTATATGGTTTATGTGCGCCAAATTGAAAACGAGGCAAAAAGAAATATGTAATGTACTTAAATTATCATTTAGGTTGACAAATTTGAACTTAAAATTAATTTTATAATTAAAGTCAAAAGTTATCAATATTGTTTACGTAATATTTTATCTGTATATAAATGTATCAGAATTATTACATTTGCGAAGTATTTCTTGATGTATATATTAATATAATATCCAATATTATAATGGTGCAACTGTATATATACTGTGATTCGCAAAAGTTGACCAGTTTAGTGATATTTTTAACTGCTTAACTTTCGCGTTTCATACTATACTCGATAAATATTTATTTTAGTGTATCGCTTATTTTAGAAATTGAGAATCGCTCAAATTTTATTTTTAATTTAAAGTTAGCTTTTGAAAAATTTGTTAAACTTCAGCAGAATTTACTTTTTTAAATTAATAAATGTAGTTAAATCGAAATTTGTTTTTATAGTCGACGAGTTTTTAAATTTTGATAGAATTGTATAAAGATTTTTTTACCCAGAAGAGAAATGGTGCATCGTTTGTAAAATTGTGTTTCTTTTTTTTTTAAGCGCGATAGCAGCTGTTTTATAGAAATAAAGGATGTAAATGAATTTTAATTTTTTAGAATGGACTTGTAATAAATGTTATCTCTGTGATTTAGCAGAACTTTTTATTTAAAATAAAATAAATTTTATTTATAAAATATCTATTGTTTAATTTATTCCTTCCTGGTAATCCTTTAAAATAATAAGTTTCCCAAATGAATAATGCAGATATTTATATCTACGTTGTGCCGATTTATCAGCAGATAATCGGTCATTTTGCCGATTAATCGGTATAAGCATTTTGACCGATCAATTTTGATAATCGGCTGGTCTTATTTTTATTGTTATTATTAGACAAAAGCTTTACTAATTTGTTGAACCTATGCAGAAATAAATGTTTAATGAAATCATTGATTTAACCATTATCGTTGGCGATTGAATATATATATATATATTTTTTTTTTTTAGAAATCAATGATAATAAATTTAAAAAATTATAGTTCTAAATAATTATCACCATAAAGCGTCATGCAGCGATTAATACGAGTATGCTAGACAGTGACTTGGTTTCTTTATTTCTTCTATAATTTTTTTTTTTGTGTCAATTAATTTACTCGGGAAATACAGTAGAATAAGTTATATTTTATTTTTTGTAAGTGACCTATTATGTTAAAGTTGTACGTTGTTCTAAAATCACGGTAACGCTATTTAAAGAAAATATATGTATATTAATGTTCTCTCAACACCCATGTACAAAAAATCTTGGCTACGCTCCCGAGATTACTTATCACTATCATTTATTAAAACAAATTAATAATTTTCTGCTCAATGATATTTTAAAATTATCTTATTTTAATTCGGGAACTGGATTAAAAATTTATATTATCGACTGAGTGGCCGAAGCGTCATCTTGCGGTCATTCAATTTATTAGTTAGTGAAACATGGCCACCGTGTGGTTTTGTCCGTGTTGTTTGCGATTTAAATTTAGCCCAGAAGAATTAGAACAAAGATATAAAAGTCAAGAAATCGACAGACAAATAGAAAAAGATAAACAAGCGTTTAGGAGACAAGTGAAGTTATTGTTATTAGGTGCGGGTGAAAGTGGCAAATCAACATTTTTGAAACAAATGCGGATCATCCACGGAATTAAATTTGATCATGAAATAATGAAAGAATATCAACATATTATTTATCAAAATATTGTTAAGGGTATGAGAGTGCTAGTGGATGCGCGTGACAAATTAGGTATTCCTTGGGAAAATCCTAATAACCATGAACTAGGTGTGCAACTTTTAAAATTTGATAATACTATGATGTTAGATGCTAGACTTTTTATGCACTATTCATCTTCTTTGGAAAGATTATGGAAAGATGCAGGAATTAAACGTGCCTTTGACCGAAGAAGAGAATTCCAACTTGTAAGTACTAAATATGCTTCGTTTCTTGATAATTATCCACATACCTTACCTAGTGTTTGCAATTAACTATTGGATGTTTAAATATCCCTAGCATACTTACCTGTTCTAAATAAACAATAAATTTACTTTAATAATTATTCTTTTGCTGTTAATATTATGAGTAATATTGATGAATTTTGCTATAATTAGATATGACATAGAGATTTACAAATTGATTTTACAAACATAATCTAAAAT
Organism: Liopterus haemorrhoidalis; assembly: GCA_963971575.1. NCBI lineage: Eukaryota > Metazoa > Arthropoda > Insecta > Coleoptera > Dytiscidae > Liopterus > Liopterus haemorrhoidalis. The sequence continues at coordinate 56,968,802 of OZ020612.1, read as the reverse complement.
CATTTTTTTATAGATCAATTAATATTATAAAGTAAATATACAATTTTATATATTTATTTACTTTAATTTATTATATTTCAGAGTGATTCAGTTCAGTATTTTTTGGATAATTTAGATAGGATAGCACGACCTGAATACATTCCTACGCATCAGGACATACTTCACTGTCGAAAAGCAACAAAGGGCATAACAGAATGTGTTATTCCAATTAATAATATTCCATTTCTTTTCGTGGATGTTGGTGGCCAACGTTCTCAACGCCAAAAATGGTTTCAATGTTTTGATAACGTTACATCTATTTTATTTTTAGTATCATCGTCTGAGTTTGACCAAGTGTTACTGGAAGATAGGTGAGTTTATGTTGATATGTATATAAACATTGTTTGATTTTCCTTTATACTGATACCGTTATAAAAAAAAAAATCTTGTGTTTTATCTTGAGTAAATAAATACTTCCGTAAATCTTGTTTACTATTTAAATGATTTAAATTTATTCAGTATAACTATCTAATTTAAAATAAGTTATTTTATTTATTTCAAGAACAAAGTTATTTGAATTGAGTAATGATTTAATTTGTATTATGACATGATTCATTATTAAGTGTCATACTTATTATGAATACCAAAATAACATAATATCCTATTACTCATTGATTACAACTGTTTTGACATATGACGGGATTTTTTTCAGTTACTTACTGATTCATGAAGAGTACCCTTTATTTACCTCATAATCTTAGGCGGAGTTATTGGTCAGCATTTCTATTGTTCCTATTTTGGTTGATAAGTTTTATAATCAATTTTCTGACTATCCGTTTATATGTTAGTGCAGTGTTTCTCAACATTTTCCAAACAAACGCCCCCTTCAGTTAAACGCATATTGCTATTGCCTCCACCCCTATTTTAATACATTATAACAACACAATATATAGGGAAAACTTTTTAAGATCGCAGCGCCAAATGTGGAAAAGCAGGCACACTCGAAAGTGACATTAAACTGTTACCCGTGTATTTGTTTACATAGTGAAAATGAACACGAGCTGTATTTTTCCTGTTTACCGAGCTTTTTTAGGGGTCTTTAACCCTCAGAGTCTGCAAAAAAATTAGATTTCTTGCCGTTCTCGGTAACTTTAGCGGTACCCCTCGTTGAGAAACACTGAACTAAATTATAAGTTCCAAGATTACATTATTGTAATCAAATATTTGTACAAATATTTTAGTTAAACATTTGAAAGATAACGGGAATTTTTACTAATTTCGTGACACAATCTACCAAGAAAACAGATTAATTTATATTTTCTTAGAATTACTTTCATAATTTATTTTTAACCAAAACTTTTTTGTTTCAGAAAAACAAATCGCCTTGAAGAATCAAGAGACATATTTGATACAATTGTTAACAACACAGTTTTCGGAAATATATCAATAATACTTTTTTTAAACAAATCAGATTTGTTAGCTAAAAAAGTACGTAATCCAGAAACAGACATTCGTTGGTATTTTCCACAATTCACCGGCAACTCACATTCTATAAACGATGTCCAAGCTTTTATTTTAACAATGTTCACAAGCGTAAGAAGAGACAGACACAAATCATTGTATCATCACTTTACAACAGCTGTCGATACGGAAAATATTAAAGTAGTATTTCATTCCGTTAAGGATACAATATTAAATAGAAATTTGTCATCGTTAATGTTGCAGTGATTAATAAAAAAATATTCGTTCCAAAATAATACTGACACAAAAAAAAACAAATGTTTTTTTATTGAAATCTCAGTATTTTTAAGACGATTTTGTATATTCGTATTTAATATCGTGAGCAATGTTTAAATTATATGGATATTGTAAAAAATTATCTTGATAAATACACTGGCACTATACTATATTTGCGGAGAACATGTAGTCAATGTAAACATTATAGCTACGTTACTTTTGCTGTGATTGAATAAAAAGACATTAAAAGTGATTTAAATGTCTTTTTGTCCAATTAGAACAAGAGTTACTTAGTTCGAATATTTATATTGACTGTATGGTCTTCGCGAATATAGTATAGAGTCTATTGTTAATAAAATATCATATTTTAATATCACTATCATTATGATCAAGTCTTGTTCATTATCAAATAATGCTGGATTACCTCTAAAAAAAAGAACTGCCAATATTACTTCCATCTTATAGCTCATCCATTTTGTTTAAATAGAACTAAACATTGAAATCTAATAACTTTTGAATGGGAGTTTTGTTTATTTTGTTGAACAAAATCCCCATTCAATTGTTCAAAACATAATAGACGTACCTCGTATATCTGCCATTGACTTAAAGTCAGTGATGTTATTGTAGTCTTTTGTCTTGATTTTGAGAGCTCCATGCATGTATACATGAGAGTACTGATCGACGCCAGGTGTTCTTGGGTCTCTTTTCCTACTGTCTTGTGAATTGTATGCTGTTGCATCGGTACACATTACTAGGAGCTCTTCGAAGAGTGTGCCATAATCAATCAATGTCACTATCATAGATTCACAAAATTTAAACTGAACGTAATGGCTTAGAACAAAATTCATCGTCATCATAACTTTAGGGCGACTATTTGCTTTTCGTTCTATAGCTATTTAAGTGTTTTCCTGGCTAACTCATTTCCATTTTTTGGACTTCATAAGCACTATACTGTTTCAGAATAGTAATCACGCACTGTTTACTTAATAGTTTCGTCGAACTCTCGTCGTTCATTGGCTGTTGTGTCGGCCACTCAACGAAACAGCCAATAGGGTAACGTCTTTAATCTTTCACGTGATTTATTACTATTTCTGCATTCTGAACAGAGTATCTATCTACATTTTTGTACAGTTAGTATTTGTTACATATTACAAATAATCAATTTTCAATATTCCAAAATCAGCTATAGAATCTATAACTAGTTTTTAAAACTACATTTCTGTACGTAGTTATAGTTAGAATTGGTTATAGTTCTACATTAAGTCCTTATTTTTAATTTACAAATTGACCAACGACAAAATATCTTATAAGTAGGGGAGTCCAAACTATTGGAAGTGGCGGATTAAATTAAAAATTTGTTGCAATTCTCGATAATTTTTGTCCTCAATTTTGACTTGAATACTTCATTGCAAAACATCTGTTATATAAGTAGGTGTTGCTAAAGACGGAGAATATTCTTTCCGCATAAATTTTTAATTGACAAACTGGCGGACTGGCCTGCCTGGACACCTGGCAATTTCCCGGTGTGCCGGTCCCAATAGGACCGATTCTTGGATTAATTGAGTCGGTTCTTGGTCCAATGAGACCGGCTCTTGACCTTCTGGGGCCGATTTATTCCAATTATCCAGGGACGGAAAATATTGCTACTGTCGACAAACTCATTGAAGTGTCCAAAGGGCTACAAATATTCCGCAGAACATGGTTGGACCGTCCAAGCCAAAAGTCCTTTTTATGTATTTTTATTGAATTCTAGAAATGGTAATGGAAAACGACTTCATTGGTAAGACAATTCTTTTTTGTTACATTACAACTAGATGTTTTCTCTCTCTTCGCCACTTTTATTTAAGGCCTCATTCAAAATTTTCGAATAGTACTATTAATTACTGGGTCTCTTACTATAACCAGACTGTTAAATGCAATTTATGATTAGTGACAAAATATCTTATTTTGATTAGATGTTTTTTAAGAATCATCCATTATTTAAATATTGATTATATTATCTATGAATATGCATATAAATAGGCTGTGTCTGCATCTGATGTTGAGACTGACATTTTGTTTGTGAACAAAAAAGTTAAATGTTGTGTTTTTAAGGACATAATTGTGTTCAAATCTTACTTGTGTAAATAATTATTATCAGTGTTATATAATTTATTTGATAGGTTTAAAGTTTATTTTTGTTATGCAATGTAAATTTTTCAAGATGGTTAAACTGAAAACATTATTTCACTTATAACGATTAAAAAATAATTAAATTTTGATATTGCACTTTCTGATTCCGTACAGACAACTTGGGGTTGAGTCAGCCTCAAGTATCTAATACCTAAAATAAGTACCTGTTTATATAATGGTAATAGAACAAGCTAACCACCTGACTTTCGTATATTCAGTGCTTGAGGTCTAGAAACGTAGAACTTATTAATAAACCTATAATTATTATTTTGTTTTCTATTTTCAAATAAAACGCGTAAAGAACCAGGAAACAATAAAATATGTAAAAAAAGCTGTTATCAAGAGTAAAAGTAAGCTCTGGGCTGTTGTGTTTGTAGCCCAAACAGTGGTTGTGTTACTTGTTCCTCCCACTCTATGGATACTCAGTAGATTCGGGCTGCAATGAGTGCTCGGGTTTACACATTGCAACTCCTAAATGAACGAGCCGGGCTGCGATTACAGTAGCCATCTATCTGGTTTTATCTAAATCAAAAGCCTCGCACAGACCAAGTACGAGAGCTGTTCGCGAACAACTGATGAACTAAGTGTGTACTAGAGATCGCGAGCAACTCATGTTCTGTAACATCAAAGAAATCAATCGCGAAAACGTGGCGAACCTACAGTGTGGACGTGTTTATTATACAGTTTAGTTGTGTGACTATCGTGGTAGTGTTCATTTCAAACGTGACTTCATTTATCACAACATGTGTGGACGATAAACTCGCTAACTGATTACGAATAACTAGCGAACAGTTTTCTAACTGCTCGTGAATATCTCGCTTTCTTTAACTGCTCACGAACAGTTCTTTAACCGCTCGAGAACAGTTCTTTAACCGCTTGCGAACAGTTCTTTAACCGCACGCGAACAGTTCTTTAACCGCTCGCGAACAGTTCTTTACCGCTCGCGAAGAGTTCTTTAACCGCTCGCGAACAGTTTTCTAACTGCGAACAGTTGAATTAGGTCTGTACGCGCCTTAATAATGCTGCCAATTAGCGTTAAATCAAATTAGAAAAAATATTCACATTGGAAATTAAACAGATTCATTTCACTCTTTTTTGCCATTATATGTATGATCTGTATCTTTTGCCTATTTTTAAATTTAAAATTAGAGCAAATTATTTGATCATTTTTGCTTGACATAAATTAAAAATTCTATACTACAAAACATAAATCTAAGTAAATCTCAAGGTACTAATAATTTTAAAGTTTTAGTTGTAGAAATCGGTTACGGAAAGAGTTAATCATCTATATTTTATATAAAAGAAAAGGTTAGTGTCATTTTGTTACATAATTATTAAAAGTGAATTTTAAAATTTGAATATGTTTATATGAATAAAGAATAGTCATCTTGAAAAATAGTACTTTAAAATGTTGGTTGAACAAATTTGCTCTCATGTTATTTATATATGGCCTAGTCAGTGAGTGTAAGTGTGTGGTAATGTCTGGCCTCTTTGTGTTTCAATTGTGCCTTTAGTGCCTCTAATAATACTTGATTATTGCCTTTTCTTGACTGCCCACTTGATATATATGACACGCTGCCTAATTTAAGTCAGTATACTTGTGTAGGATTCGTCAAATTGACATTGTTATTCACAATTAATATTACATCTAGTAAATTTACAAGTAATAGTTCCGTATAAATTATAGAATCAGAACAAAATTGCAAATACGTAAATAAAATAAAAAATAAAATAAAATACGTAAAAATGAGTTAAAAATATTTTTTAAATATAACATTTTTCTTTACATATACGCAACGAACCATTGGACAGTCAGAAATGTGTTTTCTTTCCTGCAACTAACAGAGTCATCGGCGGATCCAGGAATTTTTTGAAGGTGGGGAGGCGATTTAATAAATTGAAAAGAAAAATTAAAATTTGTATAACCCCTCCCCGCCGTATGTTCCCAAAAATACTAATATATTTTTCTATAAAACAATATAGACCAGCGATTCCCAAACTGTATTCCAATACTTCTCCAACTGCGTTACTTGGACCAATGTTTTGACTTGGGGCGCCGCGGAAAAATCCTTATACATTAAGGGCGCCGGGAACCGAATAAGTTTGGGAACCATTGATAAAGACAATAAACAATATTTTACCGACCGCCACATGTATAAGGAAAGTAGTGTGAAATTTCGAATGTATTACTCGAAATTCTTTTAGATTTTTAGACCAATCCGTCTGAGTAATAGGATAAGAGATAACATTTTTACCGAGATTTCGATGGATGTCCACGAATTGAGGTATCTACATAACGCTTTGACTATTTTTAGCATAATATCTGTCTGTCTGCCGGTCCGTGGACACGTGTAGAGCGAATGTGGCTAAACTGATTTTTATGAAACTTTATTTTTAAGCTTTTGATATCAATGTTAGCATTTAATCAACTTTTGGTAAATATCGGTCAACCGAAAGTGGGAGTTTACTCATGTCCTTTTTAAGTTTCTTGCATATATTTCATAACAGAAATATTTAGAACAAAATTATTTGAAGTAAGCTGCTGTAGAGAGATTTGCTCACGGGATCAGGCCAGTGCCGTCACTTGCGCAGAAACTAGAATTCGTTAAATTGCTTCGTTCCTAAACAACTGATGTAGAACCGCCTGCAAATTTTACTACTATTGGTTTGGTGTCATTATTTGGCTTGTATATAATGACACCACTGTCTTGATCTTATGGAAAAAAAAACTCTAGCTTCAGTGAAATATTCTACAGTACGATCATTAATTCCTGAACGTTATGTAATACTTGACAGAAACATTTAGTTATCAAACTTATTTCCAAGGGCATGTACTCAGAGGCGTACACACTGTTTTTACTCTACACGCCAATGAGTTAATAACAAATATTAAGTTAGCAGTAGATTTTTGTTGTTCCTCGGGTGAATTCGGGCTAACGAAGTAATCTGATGGATCTTTGTTAAATTGGGATTTTATGCTGTGAATTAGAATACAGTTTTGATATTTTAAAAACCATTGTTAATTATTATGTAACACTCAGGAATTAATGATCGCACTGTATTTACCATATAGATGAGCGCTCGGCGTGAGGAAACGCCAACTGAAATTCTTGATTTAGTTTCAAATTTTTAAAACATGTTAAAAGGTATATCTCATTTGATTACGTATTCTGTGATTGCGGCCGGTCTGCGGTAGCCACAGCTGATTTTTTAAAAATATATTTTCACCAAATAAATTAAAAATAATACATAATTTCTCTCCGGGGGATCGCTCCCGAATCCGCTTTTGAATATTACCCTGATGCAAGTAATTTTTGGGGTCCCAAAATATTTCTAAAAAAGCCTAACATCTCTTCACAAAATAAATTAATAAAACAAGAAAAATATTCTTATGCCCGTATTTCATAAACGTTCATTACTGTATAAAGCTTCGTTATATCAAAAAGGACAATTTCTATGAAAATTTTCCATAGAAAATTTTGATTCTAACGGTCCGTTTTGATATTACGACATTTGTAAATACGGGCAATAATGTTATATTTTTTTCGTTTTTTTGATCTTATTTTTATTTTTGGATTACAGGCTGAGAACAAATCTTGTTTAGAATTTTAAGACTGTAATAAGGCTAAAACTTGATCATTGTGATTTTTGTTCTGATTTCTATAATTTATATCAGTTTTATCATTCAAAATTAACTTTAAAATAATATTTAAAATTGTTTAAAATATATGAGAGTTGTAATAAATTATTTAATAACTATTAACCCTAAACAGTTATTTTTGTTGCAACTATTTGTTCATAAATAGTAAGAATTTTTTAGAAAAATATTTATTGTTATAATATAAAGTAATTATATTTATTAACTTTTATTGAATTGTGAATATTGTAATTCACTAAGAGATTTTATTTTATGTATAAAATGTATAGATATTATTAAAAAGTACTGAAATATCAGTAATACGAAAAACTGCCAGCAATAATAACTTATGATACTTTTTATAACAAAATAATTATAAGCAAGTACAATTTTATTATAGAGATCATTGATATTGAGCAATTATGTTTAAAATATGTACAGTGATGTTATATTTAGCTTGAAGCATGTGATTCCAATAACTTAAATGCGCGCGTGTGCATTATTATATTAAAGTAGCCAACCGAACAAACCCCAGTTTACTGCAGAACGTTTTAACCCTTTACCGCATAGTGTGCCATATATGCCACATTCCGATTTTTATTTTTTATTTTACTTTTATAACTGAATCAGAACGTTACATCATGAATGTTCATATATGCCACATACACAGCAATGGATCCTGCAGTATCGCAAGTAATGGGCTGCAATAGATTTGAGGATATCAAGCGGCATTTGTACTTCCAACGATAACTCTGAATTTATTGAGAAAGGACAACCAGAAAATACGACCTTTTCTTTCAAAAATTCGAGGGCGACTGCTTTTAATCCCTAATAAAGAACACACAGCAATTAACGAGCAAATAATACGGAATCATTTTCTTTTGTAACATAATGTAGAATCATAATGTTCCATGTATAGCACAAACCCTAAATTATTATTTTAATTATTATTTTTTCATAAAAATAATAATGAATATTTTAAATATATTTTTTTAATTAACAATAAGAATCAATTCCTAATGGCCATGAATTATTTCAGCCAAAAATAAAAATTCATGCAGTAAAGGGTTAAAAATATAAAACTTGCAAAGTCATAAAAATTTGACACCTTTTTAAAGTACTGGTGTAATTTAAAGTCCCTAGATAGAGAAAGTATTGCAAAGCATTGTTGTGAAATTTGTGTCGCAGTGTTTGATTGGGAACACTGGTTCCCCTGTTCAACAACAAATTTTATTACTTTAGGTCTGGCGGTTTCTTTGGTTTCAGCAAAACTAGATTTTCAATTCTAGTAACTTTTACCGATTGATTGAAGCTTTTGATCATTTTGTTTAGGAAAAGCCAACTTCAATATATAAAAATAGAGGTAGTGACAACTTAAGGAAATTTAAATTTCATTTAGTTCCGCTTAAAGGCTATAGGCAATTCCAGCCTGTAGTAAAATTTGCACTCTGGGCCTATGCCCCTTTCACTAGTTCTGATTACAATTATTGTTGATAGAACTGTAGGCTATTCCAAACCTTTAGGCTGAACTAGATTTTGCAATCTAGTAACTTTTATAGTTTGATTCGACCTTTTGACCATTTTGGGTAAGCTTTGTAGTTCATACTTACAATAAACATTTTTAGGTTAAAGTTAATATCATTATAAAATATCATTTTCATTACATTTTGATTTTTTGTGTCATTTTTAGTACAAATGTCTCATTTCTTAAATTCTTACATTTTCCAAATATTTTAACATGTATTATAATCCGTCTCAATTTGTAATACGAAAGTAAATCTGGTTACTTTGGTGACTGTTGTGGTGTAAACAGACTTTGGCGTATCCGTGTGAACCAATACTATGATTATATTATAAATGTATTGTCAATATACAACATAAAAAATGAACTTTCCCTGTTAGTTACGTATTACAAAATTAGACATAATATTTATTTTATTTTTCTAATAACTGTCACTTTATAACAAATGCCAACATGAAAAATTAAATAACCTAGCCAAGCTCTGCTTTCGTGACAACTTAAAAATACGAAAACCCCATTTAGTTCCGCTTAAACCAAAGAAAATATTTTCTTTGGTTTAAGTGGAACTAGATTTTGAATTAAAGTAATTTTTACCGATTAAGTGAAGCTTTTAATCATTTTGTTTAGCAAAGGTCCACTTCAAACTTTAAAAAAATCTCATGACAACTTTGGTAAATAAAAATTCCAGTCAGTTTCGCTTAAATGTTTGGAAAACCCTGTACTACTGTTTTCACTTTCGTAAAAACAAACTAAGAGGAAATTTTGATTTCAATAGTTGGACCTTTGAAAGTGTGTGTCATGTTGGTATAACAAAAATATTTTAAAATGTCACATTATTAATATTTCATACCATTTAACATATGTCATATTGAAAAATGATATATTAATTATGATGCTCATTAAAAAAAAAAAAAAAAACTGAAGTCTGTTTTACAGTGTAACGAATTTTTTAAGTCATACAATATAAAACTAACCAAAATAACCAGATATGATTTGTTCTTACAAAAGGGAAAACGATATATCATATTTAATATTATGTACAGTTTTTATCCCAGGAAACAAGTTATATTTGCAACATTTTAGACCCAGCCACAACCACTATGCGCTACTTTTTTCTTTTAGGGACTTGAGTGTAACATGAAATTAAGCACAGATGCGCTAATGCTTAAATATTTAATTGATCTGCTTGAGCAGTTGTGAAGCCTCAAATAGTGAGCGAGTCCAACTCTGGATTTGCAGCCTATTGTTATTGTTCACGCTGTGTTTGGACAATTTGGGCTGCTTCGAAAGTATTGTTTGTAACGGTTACAATTTCTCGCCAAACTAGTCGTGTACGTATTGACAAGTTTTTCATATTCGGATAAGTATATTTTCTTCCCTGATATAGTTTTTCGCGCCATCTTTCGGAAACTAGTTCAGAAAACAGAACTTGTTTCCAGCAAAGTTGGCACATTGCTTCAATTTAGAAGATATATTACTGTATAAATAGTAATCATAAACATAAACTTTTAAAAAAGCGGGAAACTATTTTTTTTTCGGTAAATGTAAAATCAATTGTTGGAAAAAACAACAAAACAAACAAGTTATGTCACTGTACATATGTACGTAAGACAAATGTGTCATCTTTTCAGATTTAAAACATAATTGCATGTTGTTTTCTATCTTTTGTTTTGCCAACATATGAACAAAACTAAGTACCAAAACCAAATAAGTTATATCTTGTACAGTAACTATAATGTAAACATTAAATAGAATCTTTATATTGTACATTAAATATATTTTTATAAAAGTGTATAAATTATTAAGTATACAAATGTTTTCTGATATTGTACAACGTTATATGTATATTTTCTACGAATTTATATTAACAATTTCAGTAATTTATCTCGTGTACATCTACTAAAACTTTCATCGTCTTCCTTCATTATGTACAATTTAAAACATTAAAAATAGAGTAGCTAAAATATCATGTATTGCCAAAAAATATTATACAAAATACTATGAACCGATATTTTTGTACATATTTTTGTATGTGTCAATAACGTTACAAATAATGTATAAAATTATGTATATATTGAGTATGAAATATTTTCATAATAAAGAAATCAAAGTAAGCCTTTGTTTTTCCTATCTGTCAGCTTATTAGAAAGAAATCGATAAAAACAATTCTTCCATGATGATGCAACTAGCCCAGTGGACAATAGAAGGGCTTTAAAAACATTACAATCGTTTATTTGGCTAGTATGCTAGGTCATTATAATTTATATATTTTTTAATAAATACCTTAAACAAATCATGGTCAATAAAACAAATATCTTTCGCAAATGAATAGCAAGGAAATAGTAAATACAGTAGGGGCCAGAAGTATGGAAACTTTTGTTATATTCATATAAATTCAACTTGAGTTATGCTTATGAACAGGGCCGCCGAGAGAAATTCTGGGGTCCCGGGGAGATACTTTCATTGCGGGCCCCGGGTAATTATCAATTCTATATCCGAGAATTTTTATTATAATACAGGTGAAAATACAACTGATGACCTAAAAAAAAGGTCCTATCTTCCAAAAATACAAGTGATGAGCAAAAAAAAGGTCCTCACTTCTAAAATACAAGTGAGTGACAACTACGCGCCCCTGGCACTCTCCCGATACCATCCCGTTCCTAGGGCTCTGCCCATGACTCCGGGGCCCCAAACACCTGGGAATTTTCCCCGGATACCCCCACTCTTGTCGAGCCGGCTTATGAATTTAATACTTCAACATTTACTTATTTATTTATTACGAAATTAATATACATGTACAAATAAAATCACATTTCAAAAATACATATCAATATATAATCATTTTTCGTATTTAGACTTACCAGGAGAGTGGCAAGTGCTACGCCACAAAGACTTATAAGAGTCTGTGCGTGGCTTTCAAGTTTTTGATATTTTATTATTATTGTTTGACATATTTTTTATACAAAACTAGTAAATATAATGTATACATGTAACAGTAAGCAAAATCTATACACGATTCAATACAAAAATACAAGAATTAAAAGAAAAGAAAAACAGAAAAGATAGACATTAATTTAGGAAATGGGACTATATATTTACTCTAAAACTAATAATATGTTTGAAATGAAAGATACATTTTAACATAAATGATATTTATTTGTTCAAAAAGTATGAAAACTTGTACAAAAATAAATTTTAATTCAAAATTAAAATAATTCCTTAATATTTGGGGGCACAGCCCTTTGCTTAAATCACAGAAAAACATCTTGGCATCGAATCTACTATATTAGCACATATTTGTTGAGGGATGTTTTTCCACTCTTGCTCCATAATTTTAAAAAGTTGGTCATTGTTTGTAGCTTTATTTTTGCCTATCTAAATGCTCCCAAAGGTGCTCGATTGGATTAAGATCAGAGATGGCCATTTCATTATCGGTTCGTTTTTGTGTAAAAACCAATGTTTTACCAAATTTGACGAATGCTTCGGGTCTGTCCTGTTGAAATAACCATCTTAGAGGCATTTTTTCTTCTGCATATAGAAACATCACACTCTTTAGAATATGATTATACTTAAATCGATCCATTATCTCATCGATTCTTATTATTGGACCAGTCCCAGACGAAGATAAACATCCCCAAACCATGATTATGCCGCCGCCATGTTTGACAGTAGGAATCTGGTACTTATTGTCGTATCTTGCATCCTTAGAACGCCTCACATACTTCTTTCTATCACTCCCGTTTAATTTAAATTAGCTTTCATTATTCCAAAGATAATCAAATGATATCTAGCTAACTCCAATGGATCACTTCTGTTTTTCTTAGAAATTAGTGGCTTTTTTACCGCTACTCTACCATATAGTCCCATATTAATTAGTCTCCTTATAGTACGATTTGACTATAAAATACTAAAATACAAGCACTGTCCTAATTGACTCGTCCTGATGTACCGTTACGGACATAATTTCGTATTTTGTTTTCGGAAGCCCCAAGCCCTTCGGATCCCAAGTAAAATATGTCCCTTAAAAACGTATTTTTTAGTGTTAGGGTCATAAAGTCTTTAGGGGAGATCAAACTCGGAGACCCCCCTGGATGCGCGCCTGGTAATACTTATACATATTCTTTGATAAGTATGTAAGATTTTTAAAAGTTTGCATCATCTAAAATTAAACTTCTTAAAAGTTTTTCTAAATCGATTTTCAATGCAGTATTTTCATACATAACTACTCCTACAGTTTCATTGTATTTTTTAATAAATTTACGCCTATTATTTGATAAGAAATTAGCATTCAAGGAATTACGTAGTTTTTGCCAGAAGTAAACATTTATTTGAGTAACATGCATTCATAAATATACAAAGTTTAAAAATAGTCTTAAAAATGTATAAAGTTGAAATTAAATAATAATTATAAAAAATGACTAATGTATCAGACGATGGTTTTCCTATGTTCCAGTGGCGTTGTTCTGATATATTGTGTTAATAGAACATAAGTAATTTCTCTTCAATATATTTGATAAATTTAAATGTTGAACAAAAAGTAATATACTAATTGATATCCCAAGTTTTTAATCTAATATGTGGTATAAAAAAATCATGTTTTCAAAGTTTATTTTATATTAAATAAAATATTCTTTGTTCTACGCTACTGGTATTAATAGTTCCCTGCCGACGTAGTTGTGACTCAGCATTTATTACGCATGTGCCAATTTTCTGAAGATAACCGAAAGACCAATCAGAAAATACCACATCAGTAGTATAAAACATAATTCTGGAATGTATTGCATCAGAATTGTTTTTATATAATATAATGATGTGCAGAACATTTCAAGTTTTCATTTAGTGTTGTGAAAACAGTTGCCTCGGAATTACAGTCGGGTATTAAAAATATAAACAAAAACAAAGAAATGGCATCACCCATAATAATCACAATTCCCAAAAATGCAGGAATTCCTGCATTTAGGGATTACGTCGGAAATGATGGTCAATCAGAATGTATGGCAAAAGGCCGGAAAAGAAGATTGGATCATTTGTCATGGGACGAAAAAATGCAACGCAAGTAGGTTTCCTTATGTTACTTTATTAATCTAACTGTAAATTAATTATTAATATTTTGATAATATTTAAATTGTTCGAACATTGGAATTTTAAGTTGACCTTTGATTTCGCTATCTAAGAAGTTCACATTTTCCTTGTTGCAGAAAACTGAAGAATCGTGTAGCTGCTCAAACATCTCGAGATCGTAAGAAAGCAAAAATGGAAGAAATGGAAGACACCGTTAAAGAACTATATGAAAAAAATGAAGCCCTAATGAAGGAATATCGAAAACTTCAAAGTATGAACAAGAGATTAATAAATGAAAACGCAGATTTACAGAATAAGTTATCATCGAATAGTGGTTGTTGCCAATGTAAGAATAGTATTGTCGATTGTAAACCTTCAACGGAACCAGCAGTGTTCACAAACCCTCTGCCGCAGGGAAAAGGAGTACAATCGGCAACTATTCTGAATCGGCTACAAACTACCTCCTTGATAGCGAACATAATTCTGACTTATCTGCTTTATCAAACATCTTGCCAGACATCGACACAGAACTCGACCTTGACAGACTTGAAGAATTCGCTCAAAGTTTACTGCAAGAAATCACCGCAGATTTGGAAACAGTTCCTTCAGAAAGAGAGGTAATTTATACTTCGTCGATTATTTACAAGATTAAAAGATATGTAATAACGTTATCTCAAAGAACGGCTAGCTATTTAAAAAACAAAATATTATACTTATGTTAATTTAAATTAAACATTTATTATTATTATTAACTAAATCTCGCACGGAAAAATGTTATCTTTTAGTAAAGCTAGAACTAAACTGTTTCAAATAAGAAAATAGTAGTTGGCACTGTGAACGAGTACAATTTATACAGAACAAATACAGTATAACTGGAAATTTAAAAACAAAAGTTAGAACTTTTTTTATATTTTAATAGTGCGTCTCATTTTGTAATACATAACAAACGAGGAAAGCATTTTTTATGTTGTATATTTATAGTATATTTATAATATTATCATAGTGTTAGTTCACATGGATAATGGATACGTAATATTATCGTAACTAACAGGGAAAGTTCATTTTTTATGTTGTATATTGACAATAAATTTATAATATTATCATAGTATTGGTTCACACGAATACGCAAAAGTCTGTTTACACCACAACAGTCACCAAAGTAACCAGATGTAGTTTCGTATTACAAATTGAGACGGATTATAGTCTTTATACGTTATATATAGTTACGTATTACAAAATGAAACATCTTATATAAGTATTTATCGTAAACAAACCAATTCACTTTCAGCCATATTATGTTCATTTACTGACAAAAAAAGATGGCTTAAAATTCATATGTGATAGAAATAACTTCAGAAAATATATACCTGCTAAACATACCCGTACAACTTATTTAAATTCTCCGTTGTATGTAAAGCAAAATGTAATAATAAAAAAGTGTACAATATTAATTTATTCACATTAAAATGTGCGATGCTGAATAACTGTCAAAGTTGATGCAATGCATATTTATTAGCTTGTAAATATTACTCCGTTCTAAACCAATCAGAAGTAAGGTCAATCAGCTCCTGTCGTCTTACACACTAAAAACAAAAACACTGAAAATGATTACACTGAATTCTTATTTGAAATAGACGCTAGTAAGATATAGTTTTCTCATAGTTTTAAATTTTTTTAGCGTAGAATTCATTAAAACTAATGCAGTCAAGCAATAAATAACTTTTCCTGTATAAGATTTTCTACATTTGATCATTATATATTCATATAAAAATATAATAGTAAGTTAATCATTCTCAAGATTATTTGATTTAATATTAAATTTATTTATTTATTTCAGGATTGGAAGAATTATCCACAAGAAGATAACACAAGAGAAATGGTGGGGACCTCACCAGTCAAATTGGAATCCAGTCCATACACATGCCTAACAACCCCACCGTTTTCAAGAAGTATAGACCCACAAATACAAACACAGTCACAATATACACCATCACAACAAACACTATCACAACAAACACAATCACAACAAACAATAAAAACAGAAACACAAAATACATCACAATCTAAGTTAACAGATTCAGACACAATATATGACACATATAAAGACGATGAAAACTGTATAACAATAGTCGTATCAGACGATCAAGATGTACCGATAAATGAAATTGTAACAGAAATTGTAACGACAGAACCTGAGAATACAAATTTAAAGGATTTTGTAACATCGTACACTGTTACTGATGATGAATCTAATGATTTAAACAATAGTTTTGCACATTGCAATATTAAAGTTGAAAAAGCACTATCAGATTGTGGATATGAATCATTAGGTTCACCGCACAGTGTCAAAAGTTGTGATTATGAAATGAGTGAATTATGGAACCAAAGTGTTTCGGAATTATTTCCAGCGTTAATGTAATTAGATGTTTTATATATTGTATAAGATAAGTTTTATTATGAAATGTAAGAGATTATAATTTATTAATATATTCTATCAATCAATGTTATTGTTTTTTATATAACAATGTCCTATTAACCAATTTTTAATTAATGACTAGTATTACGACAAAAAAGTCTAAGAATTTTGTTATAAATGTTTACATCCAACGGGAAATATATTCTACCAGGACGCATAGGCGCCCGCAGAAATTATTCTAGAGGGGGGGGGGGTTACTTGGCTCTAACGGTTGGTTACATGGCTGTACTAATTTAAAAATTAGATTGACGTGCAAGGGTTGGTTACATAGATGTACACATTTAAAAACTAGATTGACGTGCAACGGTTGGTTACATGGATGTACACATTTAAAAATTAGATTGACGTGCAACAGTTAGTTACACGGATGTACACATTTAAAAATTAGATTGACGTGCAACGGCTGGTTACATGGATGTACACATTTAAAAATAAGATTGACGTGCAACGGTTGGTTACACGGATGTACACATTTAAAAATTAGATTGACGTGCAACGGCTGGTTACACGGATGTACACATTTAAAAAATTTGTTTGACGTGCATCGGTTGGTTACACGGATGTACACATTTAAAAATTAGATTGACGTGCCACGGTTGGTTACATGGATGTACACATTTAAAAATTAGATTGACGTGCAACGGTTGGTTACATGGATGGACACATTTAAAAATTAGATTGACGTGCCACGGTTGGTTACATGGATGTACACATTTAAAAATTTGACGTGCCACGGCTGGTTTAATGGATGAACACATTTAAGAATTTGATTGACGTGCCACGGTTGGTTACACGGATGTTCACATTTTAATCGTGTACATCCCTGTAACCAACCGTGGCACGTCAATCTAATTTTTAAATTAGTACATCCATGTAACCAACCATTGCACGTCAATCTAATTTTTAAATGTGTACATCCATTTAACCAACCGTTGCACGTCAATCTAATTTTTAAATGTGTACATCCATGTAACCAACCGTTGCACGTCAATCTAATTTTTAAATTAGTACAACCATGTGGCCAACCGTGGTACGTCAATCTAATTTTTAAATGTGTACATCCGTGTAACCAACCATGGCACGTCAATCAAATTATTAAATGTGTTCATCCATAAACCAGCCGTGGCACGTCAAATTTTTAAATGTGTACATTCATGTAACCAACCGTGGCACGTCAATCTAATTTTTAAATGTGTCCATCCATGTAACCAACCGTTGCACGTCAATCTAATTTTTAAATGTGTACATCCATGTAACCAACCGTGGCACGTCAATCTAATTTTTAAATGTGTACATCCATGTAACCAACCGTGGCACGTCAATCTAATTTTTAAATGTGTACATCCATGTAACCAACCGTTGCACGTCAATCTAATTTTTTAAATTAGTACATCCATGTAACCAACCGTTGCACGTCAATCTAATTTTTAAATGTGTACATCCATGTAACCAACCGTTGTACGTCAATCTAATTTTTAAATTAGTACATCCATGTAACCAAATGTTGCACGTCAATCTAATTTTTTAAATGTGTACATCCATGCAACCAACCGTGGTACGTCAATCTAATTTTTAAATGTGTACATCCATGTAACCAACCATACCACGTCAATCAAATTTTTAAATGAGTACATCCATGCAACCAACCGTGGTACGTCAATATAATTTTTAAATGTGTACATCCGTGTAACCAGCCATGGCACGTCAATCTAATTTTTATATGTGTTCATCCGTGTAACCAACAATGGTACGTCAATCAATTTTTTTAATGTGTACATCCATGTAACCAACCGTTGCACGTCAATCTAATTTTTAAATTAGTACATCCATGTAACCAACCGTTGCACGTCAATCTCATTTTTAAATGTGTACATCCGTGTAACCAACCGTTGCACGTCAATCAATTTTTTAAATGTGTACATCCATGCTACCAACCGTGGTACGTCAATCTAATTTTTAAATGTGTACATCCGTGTAACCAACCATGGCACGTTAATCAAATTATTAAGTGTGTACATCCATGCAACCAACCGTGGCACGTCAATCTAATTTTTAAATGTGTACATCCGTGTAACCAACCGTGGCACGTCAATCTAATTTTTAAATGTGTCCATCCGTGTAACCAACCGTTGCACGTCAATCAAATTTTTAAATGTGTACATCCGTGTAACTATTGGAGTACTTCATTGTTTCTTGTATAGTCAACACAATTTACAGAAATCAAAAATGTACTTACCATTATAAAAAGCGTAGAACGGTTTTAAAAACACATTATTTAATATTTTTTAATTTGTAATTCTTAATTTGTTTGTGTTTTGTTTAATACGAGTAATTTAGTTAATTTGTGTTAATTTATTTGGAAGTATTATTTTAGTATAAAAACACTTGATAAAACTCTGCATACTTTAATTTTATTTATATTTTACCAACAAAATCAGATTCTAATCAGATCATTTTAAAAGATATTGTACATAACAGGAAATATGACGACCATTTACACAATGTTTGTTTATTATTTATAACAACACATGTATGTATAACATATATATTTTAATCGTGTGAAAATGAATGTTAAATAAAATCAACTGTCTCTTATGATATTAAACATTTACAAGGTAAAAAATCATTGTCATAATATGAATTATGAAGAACAATGCTATTGAAACATACCATCTATACAATATTTTCAATAATTGAAATCAATTCGTGACTGTTTGCAAATGAAAGAACATAAATAACGAGGAATAAATAACAATAATACAGAATTAAGCATATAACATTATAATACAGAAACAATAACGTTCTAAACAATAATCACAGATTTTGTACAAATATTCATGATTAATTCAAATTAATTATTTTACAATTTGACTATTTAACTTAAATTTTGCAAAACTTGTGCAAAGTAAGTTACAAACTTAAAACTATAATGTACTTTATTATCACCATCTCAGGTTCGACATCCTGCTTACGTATAAAATATATTAAAAAATAAATAACTATCATTATGAGTTTAATACTAACTAAATGAAATTGTACAAAAAATAAAATACTAAACAACATAAATATTGCAATTTGTGGTACATAGACAACATCAGAATGTTCTTAAGTATTTTTAAAACATATTTAAATGTTTGATATTTACAATATACACTTTAAGTGTTGAATTATAGAATTATCTACAAAAAAAGTTACACAAATTTACCCTTGACTCCATTACAGTAATATTTACAGTGGAGATCGCATACAAATGGCAATACGCAATGCTACAAGTCCAAAACATATTCTTTTTGTATACAATTTACTATCAACTGCCATACCTTATTTGCGATTCATATGTTTGGTATTCAGGAAGGTCACATTAAATGGGCGTGGGTAGGACTGTGAAATCTTGCAAAGCACACTTGACAGTTTCGTAGATGGGTCTGTTTTCGTCGCTGCAGTACCCATCCGGGGTACACAGTGTCTGTAGCTTACTGAGGTAACTATCGAAGTTATCTTGGCCGAGCTTCTCCGGTGTCGTTCCATTGCCAGGTAGTCTCACATGCTCCAACAGGGTGATGACATTGTTGCGCAGGCTCTCGTAGTACTCGTTCAGGTTGTTGTTCCTTTGCGATATCGCTTGTGTTTCCTGTTTAGTAAAGATATTTTATTGTTGCACAAATTGTTAGATATTAATTGCTAATTTTGTCCAACATACCTTTTCTCCGTGATTGAGGTGGGATTCCATGGCAGTTATATCTGACTTTAGTCGGAGCATCTGTGACTCAACTCTGGCGTTCTCGCGTTGCAATTCTGTAATTTCAGCCTCTAAAGTAAGCAGATCTTCACTATTGCCATTGGGACCCATGCCTCCAACACCATCCATACCTTTTATCAATAATGATATCATAAATAGTACATTACTTTCAACCGTTTTTACACGAGTCATTTAACTTTGTTTACGTCAACTTTTATTATTTAAATATTATTATTTATCTAATGTTTATAAGTATAGTACTATGAACATTAGATTGTTAATAAAAGGTAGCGTATTTACAGGTGTTTAGAAATGATCATGTTATTATTTACCTGGGTAAGATTTCGGGTAGTAAGGCATCTCCTCAGGGTACTTCTGTTTTTTGACTGTCTGGCCAGCGACTGGACAGCCGGAAAGGGAGCGGTGCGTTAGAAAGGACCCGTTGATGTGACCTGTCCCATCGCATCCTGGGGTCGGACAGTTCACACCCTCGAACTTCATAGCGGTAGCGGCGGCGACTGCCGCTTTGTGCTGTTCTACAGTACCGCCGCTCTCCAACACGCGCATTTTGTTCCGATTTGCAATCGGACAACCGGACGCACTAAAAATTATATAGTTAGTTCATGTTCTAATGTCGAATGATATAGACTATAAACGAACACAAAACACGCCAACAACTGTACCTCCTATGTGATAAAAATTTGCCTGTGGCATGTCCAGATCCATCGCAGCCCGGTATAGGGCATCTGAATGCGTGAAACGGTGGAAACAATCAGTAATTGCACTAATCGCGACAATAAAATACGATACACTACCATAACATACCATTAAATGCTTAGTTGGTATCGTAATAAATGTAATATTTACCTGAGCGGTTCCGAGTCTTGTCCGTCTCGGGGTTTGCTCTTGGGTTTATTCGCCCGCGGACAACCAGACAGACTCCGGTGAGAAGAGTAGTTGCCGGTCACGTGACCTGATCCATCACAGCCTGGCGTCGGGCATTTCAACTCTTGCGAGTGCGCCTGTATCTGGCTACGATCAGCGCGCGGACAGCCCGACAAGCTGTAAAAGAAAGATCTAATTAGGGATGACAATTTTATAGTCGGTAGGACACAGCCAAACACAATACAGGGGCATGTGATAACAGAGGCCGCATGACATGGTAAGGAACTGACCGGTGCTACACATCAGCCAATAATAAATGGTGTCCTAGCATGGTCGTAGTATTCGAGAGCGCGTCCCACTGCAGGCACTTATAGTTAATTAATTTAGACTTGTTGAAATGGTGGCGGAACCATTAGTATCGTAAGATAGCGCGCGCATTTTTTAACTAATCTGAGTGTCGAGCAGGTCATAGTGGGCAAAGGGGTAGAGGGCGAGAGCAGGGGTTGGGGGCAATTGTTTAAAATTTAAGACGTGTGGATGACATTTAACTACGAGCACCAAGCAACGGCAAACAGAGAGAAGGAAGGTGCGTGGATGGGGTAAACAATGAGCAAGCCATCTACACGGCACCACCATCAACACGAGCAGATAGATAGAGATTTAGAGACTCTAGCTTGCCTTCTGTGGGTAGCGTAGTTCCCCGAGACATGACCCATACCGTCGCAGCTCATGGTGGGACACTGAATCAGCTCTTTACCATCTCTTCCACGCGCCGCAGCCGGACGGCCAAAACTGAAGGATTGTCCTCTTATGTTCGGACTGCGTAACGAATAACCGATATTAATTACCAGCCATTACAATATAATTCTCATATTGTTAATTATCTACTTCGTCGACACGTAATTTACTTTATGAAATACATTGATAAATTATCTTATCATTGAATAATTTTAAACACAAAAAAAGCTTACCGATCTATATTCTCCGTGGAACTCATGTCTTTATTATAATACCATCGAATGCACTAGCACTTAGTTGTCAGTCATTTATGTTTCATGTAAATTCCTAATTCCTCAGCTGACAACTAATAACTAACAATAATAATGTTTCCAACAAAACTTTCAAGGTTATTGATAATTCAGTTCTTTATCTTATCTCCACTTCTTGCGATAATAAATATAAATGTTACAGCCATTTAAATTAACATATTTCTGACTGCAGGTATACATGTGTTTTATAAATTAGCAGCTCTGGCCAGTGCTAATATGTATACAGGGCCGTATTTACCATTGGTGCAGGATAGGGATGGGAACGATATATCGATATTTCGAAAATATCGATACTTTAGAAAAATATATCGATATTTTTATATCGATATTTGAAATGCGATATATCGCGCAAAATATCGATATTCGCATAAAATATCGGTATTATTGTATATTTTTTACATTTAAATATATGCTGTTCACTTTAGTAAAAACAAACTATAGGCTATTCCAAACGTTTAGGCGGAACTAGATTTTGAAATCTAGTAATTTTTATCTATTAATTCGGACTTTTGATCATTTTGTTTAAGCTTTGTAAATCTACTCACATTGCAAATTCTAGATTAAATTGATTGTCATTATAAAATGTCCTTTTCATTGCATTTTAATTTTTTGCCATTCTTAATAAAAATTTCCCATTTATTTATTTATTTTTCAGTCTTCAAAATATGGAGGAACGTATTAAAATATTTGACATATGTCATTCGCTTCCATGATTTCACTGGCGTTAGTTTCACTGTTGGAATTTTAAATTTTCACATACTAAACCTGAAACATGAAATAACTAAAGCAAGGCCCCTTTTCGTGGCAACCTAAAATAACGAAATTTCCATTTAGTTCCGCCTAATCGTTAAAGTAAGACGAAATTTTGATTTCAATAATTTGCACCTTTGAAATTGTACGTCATGTTGGTATTAACTTTTTTTTTTAATTTTCACTTTCTTAATAATGGTCATAACCAATAAATCTAAAGTCGGTTTTACAACGTAAGGAATATTTTTAATTAACATTTAAAGTCCGTAATATACTATAAAAGTACTTTTACTATAAGTTGTGTTGTATCCGTGTGAACCAATACTATGATAATATTATAAATGTTTTGTAGATATACAACATAGAAAATAAACTTTCCCTGTTAGTTACGTATTACAAAATGAGACAGATAATATAAAAAAATAAAATTACTATATTTATTATAAAAGTAACCAAAAAGATCTGGTTTGTCCTTTCAAAAGTGAACAGCATATATGTATTTAATTATAAAAGCAGTTAACTAGGAAAATATTCGAAAGTTGGTTGGTAGCTGGGTGAGTACCAACTGTAAAGTGATTGTCTGTCAAATGACGACTTCTTTTCCTGCGAAGCCAACAAAGTTAGTTATTTCGATATATCGAAAATATCGATAGTTTTACTTCGATGTATATCGAATATCGATATCACACTTACGATATATCGAATTGAGCATATATCGATATTCAAAAATAAATTCCCATCCCTAGTGCAGGAGGCAATAGCTGGGGGCCCCTCTCGATAAGGGGGACTATCTATAAAATGTTTGTTTAAATACAGATTGATTATAGCTTAAAATATTTTCCTCAGTATGACGAATCCAATTAATAAATAAGTTGAATGAAGAAATATTTATTTTCTGTTCAGTTCAATGTTACAGTTTCAATGTAGTTTTTAATAAGGTTATTTAGGGGCTAAGGTGAGAATTACCTATAAAAGTAAATATCTCATTTATCATTTACTTAAAAGCAAAAATGAATGTAAGAAAAGTTATTAAGAATGAAGGAACAATTCTTCTCTGTTTAATGTGAAATACGGGTACGCCAGCTAATAATACATAAAACTCCACCGCACTACTCGCCGGAGCAGTCTGTCTCAAACCTGGTCTTATTACGCCCCTTAACAAAAATTTTAGTACATTGTCGCCTCTATAATCCATTGTGAACTCTATCGATAATTGTATAGGCCAGCGGTTCTTAAACTAGGGTCTGTGGACCCTTGGGGGTCCGCGATACAATTTTGACATTAAGTTTACATCCCCCAACTTCTCGCTTTTATTCAAATATCTCATTGAATAAAAATCCTACATGGTCAAGACTTTCTGTATTTTTTGTTATCTAACTAATTATTTACATAACTAAATAATAATTACAGTCTGTTCCAAAGGGTTAAGCGGAACTAGATTTTGCAATCTAGTTACTTTCATCGTTTAAATCGTGCCTTTCGGCCGTTTTGTTTAAGCTTTGTAAATCATACTTACAATAAACATTTTTTGGTTAAGGTTAATATCATTTTAAAATGTCATTTTCTTTATATTTTGATTTTTTGTGTCATTCTTAATACAAATTTCCCATTTATTTATTTTTTTGTCATTAAAATATCTAAAAAAAATATTTAATTTTGACATATGTCATTCGTTTCCATGGTTTCATTGTTGGAATTTTAAATTTTGACATCCCAACGTGAAAAATGAAATAACCCAAGCAAGGTTCCTTCTCGTGACAACCTAAAAGAACTAAATTCCCATTTAGTTCCGCTTAACCGTTTGGAACAGACTGTAGTATAAATTTAATTATTTTTATTCAACTGCAAATTATTTACAGAAAGCATATTATAATAAGATCTATTTTGACCAATATTTGACCAAGAAATGAGTTTAACGTATTATAATTTGTAACTTTCAAATTCTTTTTAGCACTATCTTTATTCATTTTATATACTAATAAAAATGTTCATCTCTATAAATGCGCAAGACCATTTATTAAAATAACCAGCGATACATTTTTACCAATATTTATTATAGTGCCTATGAGATTATTGAGCCAGAAATTAAGTCTCAAGAACGACGTAAAATTTTTTAAATGACATTTATAATCTGACTTTTCAAATTATTTTTCTGTAGTACCAGCATGACATACAATTTCAAAGGTGCAAACAACTGAAAACAAAATTTCCACTTAGTTTGTTCTTACAAAAGTGAACTGCTTATATAGTGTTATTATACAGTCTGTTTCAAACGCTTAGGCGGAACTAAATGGGAATTTCGTTCTTTTAAGTTGTCACGACAAGAGACCTTTCTTGGGTTATTTCATTTTTCATGTTGGAATGTCAAAATTTAAAATTACAACAATGAAACCATGGAAACGAATGACCTATGTCAAAATTAAATTATTTTTTTATATATTTTAATGACAAAAAAATAAATAAATGGGAAATTTGTATTAAGAATTACACAAAAAATCAAAATATAAAGAAAATGACATTTTAAAATGATATTAACCTTAACCAAAAATGTTTATTGTAAGTATGATTTACAAAGCTTAAACAAAACGGCCGAAAAGCACGATTTAAGCGATGAAAGTAACTAAATTGCAAAATCTAGTTCCGCCTAAGCGTTTGAAACAGACTGTAAACAACACATTTTTGAACAAATTTTTGAAGTAAAATTAAAAATGTGTGCACAATCAAATCTCTTTTTTATCTAACCAATTTTTTAAATTACTTTATTAATTAGGGGAGAGGGCCCCAGACTCTGTTCAAGCCTCTGGCCTGGATATAAGTAAATACGGCCCTGCATGTATATATAACAACACGCAAGAACCGAACGATAATAAATAAGCATAATATTTTACGCAAGACTATCTAAGTTGTTAAATTAAATTATGATGATACGGCTAAATAGCCGTTGTGACATATGTAGGTCTGGTAGAGTGAATGAAATATGAGCGTACCTGTCTTTGCTGGATTTGTTGGAGTCTAATTGCGAGAGGGAATGTTGCGGCGGCGGCATGCTGTAGCAGGGTGCTGGAGAGTAGCCGCTGCTGACCGCAGTAGTGGGGTATCCGGTGGTGACTGAGCCTGGGTATCCGCTGTTGGGCGCACTGTTACATGGATATCCTCCTCCAGGGTACGGGGTGTACGGGTTCGCTGGATATTCAGAGCCAACACTTGTCATGCCATAACCTGGGTGAGGACTGACGGGCGTGTATCCTGTACCAACAGAAAAACGTTCTTTTCACTGATGTTAACACATATTAGTTTCTGTCAAATAGTAGGAAACGACAGAAAGGAAAAAAACTTTTGTTTCGTCAGCGCTTGCTTTGAATATAATGGATAATATTTTCTTTAATGAAGTATGCTGATGTAAATGTACACATAGTGCACACGTCTGTGATTTAATTAAAGTTAATTTATTTAAGATTATTGTGGGAAACGTTATTAGGCAGACAAAGTCTGATATTTGTGTAATGTGTAGCGAGTGATACGTGAAGCGGGTAATCAAGTTATCCTTACCCGAATTATCCCGATAGGCGTCCATGTAGTGCGAGCCGCCGCTGTCCGGAGTGGATTCTCTACTGTATCCGGTTCCGGTTGTCAATACGGGACCGGCAAACGTCGACACTGGTCTCACGCCGCTGAAATTCACAGGTTCATTAGCCGTGGAGAAGTCAACTGGTTCTGTCTGTTCGCCTATAGTGCGGGGTCCTATAAAGCCAGCTCCTACCGGTACTGCTTCGCCATGACCATTTTGGTATTGTGGACTTGTCCCTCCGCTGTTCCGCAAACCACCCCCCAAACAAAAATAAATGTTCACATGCTGTACCAGAGTTACCGACTACTAGATACATTATTTCATTTATTATCAGACTACCACTTGGCGGGTGGTCTACGGCCCGACAGCTAATCTACACTAAACGGCGTTTTACAGTATTACACTTGACATACTTAAACGTACCTGTGTGGTAGCCGGTTGACGCTAAGATCGAGCGTCTGGCCCTGAGGGCTCGGGACTTGCGGACTTGTGGTCAGATGCGGGCTAGCCGCTGCTTGAGGGCTTCCGCCAACTCTCTGTCCCGTTACGTAGTGCGGGGACCCATACGCCATCTACAATTATGATTAGTATTTGATAAATTACTTACGAGAGTTCGGTAAACACAAACGGCTTACCTGCGGGCTCGTTGATGTGACGCTCGACGTGGATAGGTCCATGACAGTTCCGCCAGGAGAAGTCGGTGGGCCGCCTTTCATTTGCGATTGACTAGTTGTGATGCATTTCACTGATAGATTTATCGCTGAAAACCCCGTTGGTATGTTACCGGTGGACGCGTCGTACTGGTAGATAGGTCTAGAACAAAACAACTCGTAAATACACGATAATTCATTAATGTGTCTATTAAATATAAATACCTGGGATATAAAGGGCCCGTCGGCTCTTGTTCGGGGGAGTGTTCAGTTTTCATCATGCCGGCAGCAGCTGCTGTAGCAACTGCCATCTGATGTTGTTGTACCACAGAAGCTTCCTGCTGATATCTCTGATCCTCTTCCAGAGATCCATAAGGATACATATTTTGTGGCGGTACACGTTGTGGCATCAACGGCTGTTGCAGAGGACCGCAAGGCTGTGAGTTCGGATCGTATCTCTCGAAGGCCGTTACAGTGCCTGGATCATAAGGTCTGTGGCTGGCCGAGTTGATAAGCGACGTATCGTAAGCTCGACCCGCTATTTCGTTAGAATATGTTACAATTGGTCTCGTTATTCCCGTGTTTGCTGATTCGCTCATATCGGCGTACGATCGCAAACCGTGTTCAGGACGGTGATACATATCTTCTGTACTCATGGGCGATTGATGATAAGGGGATCGATGAGGTAACTGATGTTGTCGCGCATCATCCATTGCATAGACGGGTGGCTGGTGGGGATTCTGATGCTGAGGTAAGACGGAGTGATGCAAGTGATGGTGCGGGCCGCCCATAGGCCTGGGACCCATCGCGTCCATACTGGACATGGAGGACGAGTTGGAGTCTTGGTTGAGGTATGGATCGTATGAAGGACGCATTGATGATGGTGATGATGAACGACAAGAAGAGGAAGTGGTTTCAGATTTCGGTACTAATAAATCAGTTCTGCTTCCGGAAACGTTGCAACAACTGCTTGAATTATTAGCTTCTGTTTTTGGAATTTTTAAGCCAGGTGGCACGTCTTGTTTTATCTGACTTTGGTTTATTTTCGAATAATATGAATCGTAATCGTTCTTATTATCGGGATACTCGGATTTCGTATCCGGAGCGCTGTTTGAGTTATTTCCTCCGTAGTTGACTAGATAAGTTGGTTTTACTTCGATCTGCGAACTGGATGACGTTAGAGGTTGTTTACCATCAAACGAAGAGCCCAGGTAGTCTGTGTGACAGCCGCTGACTGGAATCATGAAAGAACATTGTAGATATGAGACATGCGGCTCGAAGTTTTATTGTTGTTAAGTTGTTGTTGTGTATGGTGCAATGTCGTCCTACGTTTGGCAGTTGTTAGCCGGTGGTACTAATGAGGTGGTACACTTACCGTAGCTGCTGGAAGAGCTCGACTGTTGCGGCGACTTAATTCTGTGCTGCAGATTGGAATGATACTTGTGTTCTCGGGCGGCCTGTTTGTTTGCCGCTGCTATCGGGCAACCAGATAGACTGCGATGCGTATTTCGATTGGAGCTTACGTGACCGCGACCATTGCAACCGGGGGTCGGGCATTTCAAGATAGTTTCATGCATCGCCAGGACTAGCAGCGACATGGCAACAGAATCAATCAGTCAGTATCAATTGAGTATAAACACCATTCTATTGTGGTTAATATTCTACTTGTGGAACACATTGGATATAACGAAAAACCAAACACGCAGCCAATTCGTCACAAAACCAAACGAGCGGGTAGAGAGAACATATCGAGAAAACAAATCAAGAATCCAATCAAGTGATCTGAGAGGTGTCACGGACGGTGAGGAACGGTAACGGCGAGCGAGCACGCTCCTTCCGCCATCCTTCGCCCACCAGCTACTCAGTCAACTAATACACACTCCAGTACAGTTCATCATGTGTTATACTCAATTCTGCACGACCTGATTCTGGTGCTTGTCATTCAAGTACAAAAGCGATGCAGGAAAACAAACTATAAACTACTTAAGTACATTAAAACAAAAGAACAAAATCATATGTAATTATTTATAGCTCTCTACCCCGCAAAATCAAGCAAAAATTCAATGGGAAATCAAATAAAATAGTAAAATATGCAAATAAAAAAAGCGCCTAGCAGGATGCATGATATTCACAATTGGACTTACTTTCTGGAGTAACTTTATCTTTACGCGGACATCCAGACAGACTAAAGAAAGGACAGAGTCATGTGAATATATGTTACACTTTCCACCAGAAAATAATATTGAAGATGAAGATCAATATCAGAGAAGTAGTTAATTAGCATGGATGTTGCACGTACCTGCGATGATGCGAATACAGTCCAGTCACGTGGCCTTGTCCGGTGCATCCGGGCGTCGGGCATTTGGTGCCTTCTGGAAACAAACAGAAAGCCGCATTCAGTGTTGATGTCCGCTATCGTGGTATCGTGTCGGGATCGGACCGTTTACACATCGGTCACAATTGAAACCAGCCGGTAACTCAATTGAAAATATAAAGCCCAGAACAAACGGCGAACATTAACGAGGATGAGATGGGGTTCATATCGGCAAATGACAAAGTGAACACTTGTAGATTTGAGCCAAGTCATTTCACACTGGCAAATACAATTTGAGGGTGTTGAGGTGGGTGGTTTGAGGGTGTTGAGGGGGTGGTAGTGACGGCGGCAATGTAGCGGCGGCGGCAATGTTCAGAACAAATGGTGTCCGTGAAAGGCACGGGGCTTTCATGGTCTCACGACAGAATCCGGGGAGATTAGAGCCGGTCGCACGGCACGAACAAAAGACGAGTATGACGCGCGAACCAGCTCGAACGTTCTTACTAACGACAGGATCGTGAGGAGCGTCGTCAACTGCCTCATTCAGTGATGTTAGGTGATGCGACGCCCGTCGGGACGCTGGACACGTCTCTCGTCAACTATTCAATAGTTAATTTCCATTCAAATGCATGCACGACATGCGCCAGGTAGACGGCAGAGCGGTAGACCTATGTAATATGTACTGTACAGCCAGCTTCAGAAATCACGTCATCAGCGATGCGTTCCTTGTATAAATAGATAAACGTTCCACATTATTCTGGGACTTTCTCAACAGACACAGACATTACTGATAATTTTCATGTACAACTTCATTCATATCTAATCCTTTTAATGCGAACTGCGAACGCCACGCCGATAGTGCGCGACTAGAATAACTATCAGAAAGGAAACTATTTGATATTTCAAAAGGAAACGCGATTAATGTATTCATCAGCAAGGAATGGGGTACAATACATTCTATACTAATAATAAATAACACGTAAAGAAATCTTTATGATAAAATCGTAATATATAAAAATAAAGTCATCATCATCGTCGTTGTTTTTAGCCAACCTACGTTACGTTTATAAAATAAATTAAGTATAATATTAGTATGTTCGTAAAATAATTTTAAAAAATTGGTATGAAGTGTGAATTTTCACATATTTCTGGTTTCGTAGGCATTAGGGCCATAGTATGAATTTTCACATATTTCTGGTTTTGTAGGTATAGGGTCATAGTTAAATGAAGGCGGCCTACAGAGTGCTAGAATGCTGATTGTCTAGGACAACTATTTGTGATCTATTAATCTAAGTAATGAGAGCTTTTATTTAATACCCTACATAAAATAAATCGAATATATTTAGGGGGGAAAAAAAACGAAAAAAATTCTGTTTATACTGGGCCATGTCAATGTACAATATTTTTACACCAATGACTCTGGGTGACAAGGTGTGAGGCAGGATTTGTGGGAAATATTTCGGACAAAATGCAATTTTAATGCAATTTTGGACAAAAATTGCTTTAAAATGAATGATTAAAATTTTGTGGAATACAAGAACGCCAAAGTACAAAGATACGTATCTAGTTACTAAAAATCTTGGATTTTCTCCTTTTTATTTTCCCTCAAAATTTATTATTATATTTGCCTTCTATTTAATAAACAGTTTGAAACCCATATTTATTGTTTATTAATATAAGCTTTTAAGTTAATAAGTTTATTAAGCAAAATATTAATATCAACGGTTTCGAACGCCTTTTTGGTTTCGAGTAAAATATGAGTTCTGTTTATTTGAGATTTAAAAACTGGGTACCTACCTAGAAACACTGTATACTATGACCAGGCCCGGATAGAGGGGGGAGGGGAGCTAAGAAAATTTATATTTTACTTAAATTACATAAATAAACGGAGGGGTATGGGCCCTTAAAATGTTGTTTGGCCCGGGCCCAACAACATTTGCAAATAAATATTGGGAATTCGAATTGAAAAATATGATCTTTGCAGAAACAGTAAATTTTTGTGAAAATATACCCAATAATTTACTCTTTTTGCGAAGATTATCTTATTTTTTCTATTAAAACTGATATTTATTTGGAATATTAATGGCGGCGATGTTATCATTCATCAAATTATCATAGTATACAGTGTCTGTACTACATATATGTTTTACTGTTATAGTTACTGTTTTTTTTTATAAATCGAAAAGCTTTTGTTATTCAAGAAATACCTACAGAAAATCGCACTCAATGTCAAGAATTATATTTAACAATAATTATTTATAATTATATATAAAGGGCGGCAAAAATCATTTTTATCCAGAGCAGAAGAAGATAAGAAGAAGAAGACTCGTTAACATAAACAAATTTTAATTGTTAAAAAATGTGGAATTAATAGCAGGGGGGTACAATTGATTCATCTTGCCCCCCTGATGTTGTGATATCTTATGTTTGATTTTCATATAATCTATTTCAATTAATCTAAAAATCAAAGTTCAAAATCCAAAAGATTAATATTCATAATTTCATCTATTAACTATTGAGAACTGACACGCTCGAATACGCAGTCTGGTGGTCAAATATTGTACTAGGCGCTCTAGTATTGTTTGAACTTATTACATATGTTCTAGTGTTGAATTTTTGTTAGAATGTCGATAGAAGTTGTAAAAAACTATAAAAGTAGAACAAATTGTAGTGTTTTTGGCTGTCATTCAAGACAGGACAAAGATAGGCATCTTAGTTTTTTTCTTTTCTTAAGAAAAATGGAGGGAAAGTTAATATTAAGTCCAGATTGGGAAAAAATTTGGTTATGGACAGGAGGCAGGCATGGGAATATATTTTGAGTTAAAAAGTAACTGATACTATGCAAGTTTGTCCATTACATTTGTCGCAGAAAAACAAAACTGCACTAATATGCTTGCACCTGCAAGTTGCATATTTAACTTTTGCTCCTGTCCAACTATAAATAAATTTTATTACATGAGGCAATGAACATAATGCACTTGTTTGCAAACAGAATCCATATATTGTAAATTCAGATGATCGACACTCAGATGTACCACATAAAATTACGTGCCCGGCATTTAACAACTGCTCAACTACAAATTACACTTCAATAAATCTACTGAAATTAAACTTTAAATACTTTAATTTGATGCCCACCTTCTGTTATACACCTCGACACATGTGTAGCGATTAAAAATTAAAAAAATCAGCTGTGGCCACCACAGGACCGACCGCCATCATAAAGTACTTATATAAATTACATACCAGCAGCAGAGTAGAAATAACTTGACCTAATATTTTCTAACAGAGATATTATTTATCATGACCATGGAAACATTACATATAAATATGAAAAAATTGAAACTTGGAAAAAATTTCGAAAAATTTTACGGAAATTATTCGAAATTTTTCGTTTTATCAAAAAACGTCTCATATAAAAGTTATTAGTTATAGCTTTTATAGCAACTTTTGTTTAATAATTTTTTTCGAGATATTTTTCTGTTGTGAAATATTCGCAAAAATCTTAAAATCGACACGAGTAAACTCCCATTTTTAGTCAACCGATTTTTACCAAAAGTTGATCAACTCGTGCCATTGATGGCAAAAGCTTAAATATGAAGTTTCATAAAAATCCTTTCAGCTGAATTTGGACAGACGGACAGACGGACAGACGGACAGACGGACAGACGGAACAGACGGACAGACAGACAGACGGACAGACAGACGGACGGACAGACAGACCGACAGACATCATGCTAAAAATAGTCAAAACGTTATGTAGGGACCTCAATTCGTGGAGATCCATCGAAACCTCCAAACGTCAAAATTGGTATGATCACAATACCTTCCTTATATATGTTGGCGGTCGGTAAAAAATTGCAAATATTTACTCGCATTTTCATAAAATTAAAGTGTACTGTGCTTAAATTAACCTGTTCGCTATTAGCATATTGACAACTGAGTACTAGAGACGACAGCCATATTGCCTTGGAGCACAGCGCCGCCACCGGTGTCACTTCTCAATAATCTATAAGAAAACTATAGTCGTAAGTCAAAAGTGCCACTAAAATAATATAAGAACCCTGCTTTTATAAAAATATTTCAAAAAGATTATACATTTTTTGTAACCTGTTATGATATTTTATATTTCATATAATAGATGTCCATTAATCTAAAAATCAATGTTTAAAATCCAAAAGACTAATATCCATTAAGAGAAAACTATAGTCGTCATTCAAAAGTGCCATGAAAATCAGTAAATAAAATCGTTTGGTTTTTTCAGTCACGTCTGTGTAAGGTGCGATTAAAAACGCTAGAAGTTGTCGGAGGTGGGATTCGATATCATTGCGATGCGTGGAAGTTGGTTCAATTCAGGTAACGCTATTCAGTATTCGCTCGCGTTCAAAGCAGCGCACTAAGCGCCAGTCACGTTTGTGGTTTCTTTTTTCAAAAAAGATTTTTCTTCCAAGTCTCCACCCGACGCGATATCTCGCGTGGGATAGGCTAATCGCGTCATGAGGGCGGAGTTCACGAAAGATATAACAATACTAGAGATGTTATATGTTTGGAAAATACAGCATATGTGGAAAATATGTTCTTGTTTTTTAACAACCAACATCCCCTCCAAAATCTTTACACTCATATACCCAATTAGCCAATTACCTTTATTAATCATTTCTATATTCTCATTTATTTTACATTCCGTTATTTTATGGATTTGTCTTTATTTTTATCAGCTGGGTGAAGTCATTTTCTTTGTTGTAAAAGTTACTAACTGAAACTCCACATAAAATATCGATTTTAAAGTTTTAGGGTAGTTGAGAACAACCTAACTTTAAGGGAGGGTTTTAATAATGGAATGTTTTCAGCCTTAGTAGCCACAATAATTCGGTTTTAAAAATAAATATGGGTTTAAAGAATAGTTTGTTGGTAGTGTTAGATGGAAAATGAAGCAATGGTATTGCTAAAAAAAGTATGGGAACGCTCGTCGATTAATTACATTTTTTTTAATCAAGTGATTCATTTGTTCAAATGACATTTAAAGTGACTTTATTTATTATGAAAACGGTCGTTAGTTAACTATGCTTTTATCTTTTGCGAAAGTAAATAAGTAAAAATTAGAATATATATTCAGTATTTATTTATAACTATTAAATAACAATTTCAAAAGTAAAAAACAGAATAAAAAAAGTAAAAAATTACTTTTGTAAAGAAATTATACGCAGTAGTCTCTAAATAATGACAAAACTTATATAAAACTAGCAATCTGAAATAAAATTAATAACAATCAAAATTTGCAGCGAATTTTTATCAAATCTGGTTATTTTGGTTACATCTATAGTGTGCTTATTACTGACTTCAAATGTCACTTAAAAATGTTCCTTAGACTGTGAAACAGACTTCAGATTCCTTGGTTATGATCATAATAATTAGGATATCATTTTTGATTATGTTTTATGTCAAATGGAATGACATATTAAGAAAGTGACATTTTTTATAATTTTTTTATACCAAAATGACTTTTTCAAAGAGCAAACTACCAAACAAACTACTATACAAAAGTATATACAGGCTATTCCAAACGTTTAGGCGGAAGGGATCTTGCTTGAGTTAATTCATTTTTGACGTTGGCTTGTGAAAATTAAAAATTCCAATAGTGAAACCATGGAAATGAATGACATATGTCAAAAATAAAATAATTTTTCACATTTTTTAATGAGAAAAAAATAAATAAATAGGTAATTTGTATTAAAAATGACACAAAAAATCAAAATATAAAGAAAATGACATTTTAAAATGATATTAACCTTAACCAAAAAATGTTTATTGTAAGTATTATTTACAAAGCTTAAACAAAAAGCAGGATTCAAACGATGAAACTAGATTGCAAAATCTAGTTCCGCCTAAACATTTGGAACAGCCTTATATACGATTTTAATTGTAGAAAAAAAAATGTTATCGCTCAATGACTTAATAATAGATATCAGGCAACGATGTTTTGTAATTTTTTAATATATTTGTGGGTTTCAAATAACTTTTATATTTATATAGTTGTGTGCAGGGCTCGAAATGGAACGAACCAGACCTCTACTTCAAAATTATTGTGCGTACAATATTTAACGATGTACTCAAAAATTTCACAACCGGTTTTCTCGGTTTTTATCGATATATCGGTTTTCTCCGATATATTTCGAGCCCTATTTTTGTGTAGAAATGTTCAAATAATACGTCAACATTTTCGACATGATGGTTTATAGTTTAGAACCATCGTAAAATACTATACTTGATGATAATGGAATGCTACTTGATACACGTGTTCTTTACGAAAATTTAATTTTTAATAGTAGCTCCTATATTGAGAACTGCGTCAGATTCAAGGTGGCGGCAAAAATAGATCGCCAAGTACAATAACTATAAATAATTTTTAGAATAGAACAAAATAGCTAGAAATATATTTGTAGAATGTAGCTGAAGCTATTATTTGCCGAATTGTATGCAGATATGCGTCGATTGGTTTGCAATATGGTGTCTATAATGCAATTTGTTCATTTACAATGACATAACAATTTTTTTACAATTACAAATATCTTATCAGATGGATAAAAATTCACTGCAAATTTGGATGCATAGATTGTCTGTTACTAATTTTATTTCAGATTTTTATTTTTCTATAAGAATATTAATATCTTTAGGAATATATTTTTAGTAGCAATAGGTAAAATAGATATTAGTTTTCCCCCTCCTTTGAGTATGACATTGTTTCATAATATTAGATGTATAAACTGATTTTCTATTATGACATATTGAAAAAACCCCGAATCGCGTTCCGTCTCTACAAAAAAGTGCCTGAACATCATTCCGGTGCGTTCCGGTACGAATACACCACTGAATGTGAAGTATTTTGTGATATTCTTCAAATTCCAGCAAAAGCAAAGTGTACTTCAAAACTCCATAAATGCAAATTGCGTTTTTTACAAAAAAAAAAACATTGTTTTTGGTTGTTGAGTTATAAATAAAGACGTGGAAAATTGGCGAAAAATTAGATCACTCCAATGTTTTATTATCTAATTCAGTAGTTCCCAAACTGTTTCCCATAATTAATAAGTTTCTAGTGTATAGTTTGACAAAAAGGTGCCAATAAATTAAAAAGCAAACTTAACAGTCGTCTTACCAAGAGTTAGGAAAAAGGGAAGACTCAGAAAGGTGGATAGAAGGAACCCAGAAAAGAGATGAATGAAGCAGGAATATGCGAAGAGCAATATCACGAGAGATAACAGTGTAGTGTGGAAATCGGAAGATGCCGTAGAACATTATGAACTAATCATTATAAAATAATTAAAAAACCAAACCTAAAAATTGTGATGTTCTATAAATATATAATATTTGGTTCCTAACGTCTAAGTGGCGCATAATACTGAGCAGGTTAGTTCTGTAAGATACCAGTCAATCGCGTAGTTTCGACCAGTTCTATCATTCCTTTATAAATAAGTATTCATTTTAAGCATTACCCGAGGCTTAGTTGACTCCTGAGCTGGCTGCACAGTATCGGAAAATATAAATGGTGCCCGGGTTTCGAACCCGCGTTCCTATGCTCCGTAGGTAACAGTCTTACAACGTGGTCACGGAAAAACTTATACAGAATGGGAATAAAAAATGGATTTACAGTTATCAAGTTTTGAAAAACGGTCCACAAATTTATAAGAAAAACTTTATGCAATATATTTTAGCAACTATTAAAAATTACTACAATGATAATTTTATTTTTAAACGAAAAACATTTAACGATTAGATAATAAAAGTCTATTTTTGCGTGCTGATTTAATAAATAATTTGTTCAAGTCATAATTTTTTTAATCAAGTCATAATCACTCTCATATATCCTTCTACTTAGTACTCATTTCCACGCTTAGTGGGTAAATAAATATAATAAAGAGTTGCATTTCAAAATAGACTTAATACCAAGTGATCAGACAAATTTATGATCATGGGAAGCCATGAATTTTCGTTCACAATCTGGCATAATGAAGAAACAGTACCAACAGTTTTTATGTTTGTTTTCACTAAAGTCACTAGATTATATAAAGTAGCGCAACGGCGGCCATACTGGGGCTAAAAATGTCGCCAACCCAAATGATTTTCAGTGATTCCAACAGTAGAAAAATAAGAACCTAGTACTACCAAAATTTTTTTTTAAACATTGTAATCACGATTTTTTTAATCAAAGATGCACTATAACAAAATTGTGGTACAATTAAAAATTTTTTTTATGTTTATTAAATAAAATGAATATATAAATTTAAATGAAACTTAACCTTAAATATTCAAACCGCTGACAAAGGAGGTTATTAAATTAGAGCGAAAACGTAAAAATTGCTGCTTTAGTTTGCTTAAAAGGGGAACCAATGTTGCCAATCAAACCCTGGGATCTGTCGGCTTTTTCAAAGGCTTGCGCTACTTTGTATAATCCAGTGACTTTAGTTTTCACGTTTACGGCCTTTGCTACTAAAACAATTAACCAAGACCGGCGTAGCGTAGTGGTAACACATGTGCTCTGCGTTGCAAAGGTCTCAGGTTCGAATCCCGTTCAGGCATGGAAATTTATAATAAAAATTGTCCTGGCTAATTGCCACAGCAGCAAAGGCCATTAAATTAAAAAAAAGACTATATTCATTTTTAACGATGAAAATGAAAATGCCTGAACATGATTCGAATCCGAGACGTTAGCAACGCAGGACACGTGTGTTACCACTGCGCTACGTCGGTCGGCCGTACAGACAGTTTAATAAAAACATTTTTTTGAAAATTCATGACTTCCCATGACCATAAATTTGTTTGATCTCTCAGTAGTATAATACATGATATTTCATAACTACTTCATGCAAAATTATACTATTACTTACCTCTGCTCATACTGGTAGGTGATAAAGTTCCAGTTGGTCTTTCAAAACTACTTCCAGGTGTCATCATCTTGGCTGGCGAATCACTAACTGATCCAGTTCCACTGGATGCGCTTGGAGAATTATTAACAGCAGACACTACCTGAACTCCTTCTCTTGCAATATCTTGAATTGCAGAAGCAGCTCTTGATCCAGCCGGAGCGGGTTGAAGAATCGTATACTGTTTAGAAGACGTCGCTTCCGGAGAACCGATAGAGACAGTTGGTTTAACAGGAACACCGTTATTTCGAGATTCAGGAGAGTCTTTATTGATTTTAAGTTGCATTAAATTTGAAGATACGCGAAGTTTATCATCGGATAATGGTGATTGTACTTCGTGAGGAACAGTGGGTACAGGTTCTTGTACACCGACTATTGTTGTAGGATAACCAACGAATGTTGCTTCGGCGGGAAAAGGACCGAGAGGAGGAATTGATGAACCTGGAATGATACGCTTTGGATCTACGGAAGGAGGTTTAAAAGCTGATGTTGCGGAAAATGTAGGTGTATTTGTTGGATGTTGAGAATAAGGGGCATAAGGCGTACTTTGGTTTCTCTCTGGGTATCTCTCACGTTTATTTTCATCACTCTCCTTTCTCTTTCCCTTTGTTTTATCATCATTATCTTCATCTTTATCCCCGGACTCGGACATATCGATCTCTAACTCGTTGGATGAGTCATCAACCAGTTCATTAAAGTCGGGGGGATCGTATTGTGATGACCCTTCGCTCACAATTGTAGTTGTTATTTTTACTGGTTTGTCTTTAGTTTGTTTTATACCTTTGATATCAGATTGATACTGAATTGTCGCACATTCACTCTCGATTTTTAACAAATTTTCAAGTTCATTTACTTCTTTCTGAGTTGGAGGGTTAGAACTAACTTTCTCAGGTTTTTGACATTTTGTTTTCGTTGTTCCAACTTTGCCTTCACTTTGTTTTGAACTTGAGGATTTTTCTTCAGCGTGTTGGTCGCGTAAAGTTATAACATCTTTTAAAGAACATGATGAATTATCACCAGCGGATGATGATGAACTAGCGGATGAAGGTGATAATTTAGGATTTACTTTTTTTTCTTCAAACAAATTTTCAAATGTAGGTGATTCGTCTTGTTCATTCATACCGCGATTGTATGAAGATCCGCGTGGACCCGGCCAACTGCCTGAAAGACTTTTCAACGCAGCTTCCGTTTCTCTTATTAACGCATCATCATCAACCGCTTCTTCTGTTTGCTGGGATTTAATTGTCTTTTTAGCTGGACTTATATTATCTGTATTTGGCAAAACTCTTTTCTTTTGAGGCAGTAGAATCTGTTTTGGACTTTCGTTTTCTTGTTTATATTCTTCTATCGCTATGTTAGATTTCTTTCGTCGTTTCATCGCTGACTCTTCGTCAGTACTTTTTTCACCCGTATCCATTATTTTACTATACATTTTTGAAGACATGGATATGGTACTTATTGGTTCTATATCTAATTTTCTTTTTTTCAAATGTGATGGACAGGTTGTGCTCGATCGCACTAATGACCTAAAAATAAAATTGAATTTTAACACTCACGCTAAGTAAGTGAGCAGTATTAATGTAGTGACAAAGAGCGGAACATAAATCGTAGAAAACAATATATCCCGGTTAATGACTGTAATCAGTGCATTAAAATAAAAGCTTTGTGGTCAACTAATAACTGTAAAGTCCTTTTTAATGCATCAAGTGGAAGCGGCACTTAGTGCGTTGGCGTGTTCGTATCACTGGCATATGTAAATAATACGTAGGTGAATGCGCGTTGGGGGCGGGGTTGAGGCGAATAGGAAGGTGTTAGTAAGGAGTCAGGTGTAATTTGGTCGTTGTGAAATACGTTTACATTCGGCCACCGCAGACAAACGGTTCGCCATCATCGAGCAAGATTACGCTTCTCAAACCTAATTCCCATATTAACAGTTTGAAATACCTTCTTGTATGCAGCGGGCTGAACGCTGAGGGCTGGCGAGATAGCGAGAGCGGGAGACCGAAGTGCCCGACCCGAAATGAGATAAATGCCCCTTGAGCTCATGCTTAAAGCAGTAAGCAGTAATTCCAAGACGACTTCACTTCAGACCGGAGTTTAAAGCGACTTCAAACTCTTGCAAGGGTCCGGTTACTTGAAGCGTTTACTGGATTAGGATTAAGACATTATCACTTTTCTTTTCAAGTCAAGGCGCAACTCGATTTGCTAAACCAGAGGCCGATGATAAATCCGGAAGGATTACACTATTTAACTTGTATTATTGCCTAAGATCTAGATGCTCTTCGCTCCAATGAACAGGGCTTTATATTTCCGGATTGTTTTTTACTGATAACAAATGCTGTTTACGTATTTTACAATTAGGATTTATTTCAAAATAACAGAGTTTTTAGGCAGCGTACTTGACATTTATAAGACGACCCTGCACTGTGTACGTAAGGAAATCATTGCATGTGTAATAAATCGTAACGAATTAAAAAAAATATCATTGATGGAACGAATAATCTATGCTTTTGTAAATATTTTTGTTTAATTATAATCGGTTGAATAGTACGGGCAAAAACTGCCTGGTCATTACAAAGATTATATGTATCCTCTTATATTTATACCGTGGCAGAATTAGCGATAAAATTGTTAATGTTTTTCTAATGAAACTATATACAGTTGAACTTAGTTATAACGACTTCACGACTATAACAAATAAATACATACAAGTATAGGTTTCTAGGTATTTTAATACAAATTTTCATGGTTATCGTGAACTGCTTAACGTAAATATCAAACAAATTTTATTCATTCGGCGAACTAGTCGCTGGAATAAACTCAATCCTCGGAATTATCGAAAGAATTTACGGCCATACACGAGTATTTTAGTTATTTGTATTTAGTTGATTTTCAAAATAAAAACAACTTGACCCAAGCAAGTAAAATCAATTAAAAACCGTACTTTTAAATAATTAACATGCTGAATAAAAGAAACCAAAAAATTAGAAATTACTCGAAAACTACAACGTGGTACAAAAAAGACTTGCCGAAAAATTTCGTTGTCACTTTAATCAGTTTCAACATTATGGAAAAATAGAAATGTTACCTATAGGTAGACTTACCATAATATTTTTTTCTCAAACCGGGACAATTTTGAGATTTTGATCAAAACAGAAAGTAGCGCCTTCTACGCTAAGTACTTATGACTGAAAAGGCTAAATAACGGAGTGGTTAACAAAAATCAAAAATTACGTAGTAATAATTTTTAATTACTCTTAATTGAACACAACTTATTATTAAAAAGTTATTAATATTTATCACTAGCATGAAATTTATTTAAAAATTCTTTGTTATTTTTAATTAGTTGCCAAATCGCCATTTTTCGGGGCTGCATTTTTTGTACTGCGTGTATAGTCGGCACTTTTTAATTTTTACCAAATAACCGGGACAAAATGTCAAATGTCCCGGCGTCCCGGCCAGGGACCATACCTTAAAACCGGGACGTATTATAAGTCTATCTATAGGTATCGTATATTAAAGATAAATAAAAAATAACAAGCAACTCATCACGGATATAGCGAATATCGGTTATTACGTATAAATTGTTTTATTCTCTTGAGGTTCCTTATAACCGAGTTCTACTGTATTAACATTTATTTTATTTTATAATAAATTTAGAGCTTTAATCAAGTTTTTTCCTCACTAATAATTTATATTACACCAAATGAAACATATTTAAAACATTTATGGTAAAGATTTCTATAAGTTTACGAATAGTTTTACTTATAACATTATTATTTTTACGAATGACTGATTTATAAAAATACAATTTACTTTTACACAACTTAAATAAAATTTTCAACAATAAATGACATAAAATTTTACAAATATTTTTATTTGTCATGCCGTCTGCAGTTTCGGCATAACTATTTTCAAAGCTACTATGTAACATAAGCTTTGACTACAGTATGACATATAAAAATATTTGTGAAATTTTATGAGGGTTATTTAACTTTTTACCTATAAACGAGTTTCTCTAATTGCCACTTGGTAAAACGAGTTAAATTTTTAACTCCAGATATCCTTAACTTTGTATGTTGTTTTGAGTCGAACTAGGCATAACTCAAGTTAAAAAACTTAACTCGTTTAGCAATTAACCATAAGTAAAACTACCCACTATATAATATAGTATAAGTTATATAAGTATAAACTATAAATATAAACATAAATGAAGACAGGAGAAATATTTTATATTTTATTTGTAAAAATATATCTAGTTTATGTAAATTAAAAATTATAATTCAAATTGTTTATACAAATTAGATTTTGTTATTGAAAATAATATAATATATAAACCAAATAAAGTATTGTGGTTTAGTTTAACTAAATTTATGTTATATTAACAATTTTGTGAAATATCTTAAGAGGTAATTGTAAAACGTGCGCGCCAGAAGTTAAAACAAATGCAATAACTAAACAGTTTTTACCCATGTTGTTAAATGGATCAAAATCAAACAAAAACATAAAGACCATAATTAGTTGATTCAGTATTTTTTAAATTTAACTCTATATGTAATTATTATTACTTAGCTTCGAGCGGAACTAATTAGAATATTTTAAGTTGTCTTCGAGTTCACTTTTTACTTATTAAATTTAGTTTTTGCTAAACAAAATGATCAAAAGCTTCATCAATCGTTAAAAATTAGATTTAAAAATCTAGTTCTGCACGAATTTAAGAAATGTATAATATACATTCAATAGTGCAGAATCCTCATTCAAATTTTGCCAAAATAATATTTTTTATTAAACAAAAGGTATTTTAAATTAAACAAAAGTTATTTTAAATTAAACTTGTTACCTGGTAAACATAAGTTCCGTCATAGTTCTTGTTACTTTCAATCACTTCACTTAAGTTCTACACATTTGAAATAATTTGTTTAATTAATTGCACTATTCACAGTCTACATTATTCAAAATTAATTAAAAAAAATATCACATAAAATATTGCACACGTTAAAAAACAATTAACTAAGTAATAAAACTGTTTAACAAATAATTTTCATGTAACGAACAGCAGTAATATTTAAATAAAATCTTAAGAATGTTTAATAGTTGATCGATTCAAATGAGAACACGTAACCGAATTGGCACTGCCAGTCTCCACGCAACTATCACAACCCACGTGAAATAACGCACTGAGCACCCGCATAACATACGCACAGGATGCAACTGCATACGGATCCTGAACGCAAGCTCGAAACGGGTGGTATAGAAGCGCGTGCATTGGGCGAAGGATGAGGGTAGAATGCGCACGCAAACAACCCCTACAACACAGCCAGACGGTGGAGACATCGACGGCAAAATACTGAAACTATACTTGCAACCCCCATTTACGCATTTATTACTAGAAGTTTAGTTGAGGGTATTGCGTAACCCACGGTACCACATGTACGATACTGCCTTATGCGAAGCTACTCATAATTTTGCACTGGATAACATATTAGTTTAATTATTACTTGATTAGTTTGATGAAAATTTGAAGTTTACACCTAAATACATATTTTAATTCTATAATAATATAAATTATCGCGTAAAAAATTATAATAACTCAGAAATCGGCCCGAGTCCCGTGAGATAATAATTTCGCGCGCGGGACTCGTGAGAAAAATTCCGGGATCGGGTCCCTGGAAAATAATAATTACGGGGCCGATAACAAGTAAAAAAGTCTGCTGTGGCCACCACAGCATCGACCTTCACCACGAAATACTTATTATTGTTGCCAAAGATAATAACGTGTTATATTTCGCTGACAATTTCATAATGTATATATGTAATGTATATAATTTACCGTATAGTCGGATTGCTGATAGGTGACTGTTACATGTATGTATCAAGTAGTGCATTCATATAATAATCTAGTTACCATTTTTCAGCGATTTTAAAAATGTGTTTTGTTATTTGTCTTAGCTGTCAGTGTCTGGTATTGCGAAATTCAAAATTGCCTGATAAATAATAACTTTTTCAAAAAATAACTTAAAATGTGATCTTTTAAAAATTGTTAAGAAAGAAAAATCTGAACCAGTTTATATTATTGATACATTGTCACAAACGTATGGTCATGAAGTACTAA
This sequence comes from Liopterus haemorrhoidalis, assembly GCA_963971575.1. NCBI lineage: Eukaryota > Metazoa > Arthropoda > Insecta > Coleoptera > Dytiscidae > Liopterus > Liopterus haemorrhoidalis. The sequence goes on along the minus strand of OZ020612.1, from coordinate 56,924,233 downwards.
GATTACCTCCTTATCACTGTATATAAGTACTAATTTGGGGTATAACAAAAATATATTATGATAAACATATTGGTCAATACGGATATAGTGATAACGAAGTTTTCAAAAAATTTGGCAAGTAGCCTGTGATAAAATTAGTTGTGAAACTTGGGCAAAATTTGTTAAAAAAATCGAAAATTTTATAAATGAATGGTGGGAAAGGAAAGGATTGTTGATGATATTAATCCAATAATAATAAATAAAGAAAATGGCAGCGATAGTTCAGATGACTTGTAGCAATATATTATATGAATAAATATATTTTTACTTAATATTTTATTACTTTGTACTTAGGGGAAACATAAAAATTTAATTTAATTAAACAACAAATAATAAACCAAAATTTACGTATGAGTACAAATTTTTCCTTTTTCATAATTATTACCTTTAAATTAATAATTTTGTTTGTTTGAGTACTGCTGCAAATTTATTTTCGCGCTCTAATTAGGAAAGATATCTACGAATCATGCCGTTTCTTTTTAATGCTTTGTGTTTTATTAAAATTATTTGGAAGGTTAGTTGTCAACTTGCGTCATTATACGTTACTATGGGTATGCAAATAATTATAATGATATAGACAGAGAAAGCATATAGTATTGTATATCGATACTTGTAGCAACGAACAGTCACCTATCAGCAATCCGACTATAATCATGGAAACATACAATTCAGTTTTTAAGTCTGTATGACAAATGAATGAAGCAACAACCAACTTATACAGGGTGAATTATTTAACGAGCATCATACATGTTTCACATACCGGGTGAATTATTTAAGGAGCAACATACATGTTTCACATATAATGTTAATGAAGTGAGTTATTTCATTTGCAACATAGCAAATTATGATAGCAAGCTCATATCCATGGTAACAGATATGCAATGGTGATTAGATATAATAGTTATCTGACATTATAAAGTTCCTAGACGGCTACAAAATAATAAATTAGAAACAATAAATGATTTTTTATTAGTTTGTTTATATTTACATTCAAACAAAAATAATAATGTCTTTAGTAGCTAGGTCCAAAAAATATTTTAAAAAAATAATATTTTGTCTTTTCTATGGATACGATAAGCATTTGTTTTAAGGCTATGTTGCTTTTGAAATAACTCAGTTCATTAACATTATATGTGAAACATGTATGTTGCTCCTTAAAGAATTCACCCGGTCAAGCCTCATTTTACAGGAACTATTGGAAAGTACACAGCAAAAAAAAGTGTAAAAGTTCATTCTCAGTTTGGTTAAAATTTTAGTGTTAAATTTAAAATAAGTAAAAAGTTCACTATTTTTTACCAAATTACCGTGTAAATCTTTTTCAGTGTTAAAATTAACACTATTTATTTTATCACACTATAATTTAACCAGTATGTAAGTGTAAACTTTACACTAAATTTAACCAAAAAAGAAGTGTAAATAATTAACACGAAAAGCGAGGGACTTCATGGTACACCAAAAGTTCATTTTTTAGTGTACCATGAAGTCTCTTTAACACAACTTTTTTTTAGAGCGTATAAATAATTTTTTTTCTGGTTAAGGTAACGTGCCACTATTTTTATGTTATTTATTTAGATTTATCAAAAACGCAGTTTATGAAAGTTAGGAGATATTGCACGCGAATTGTTGATATATTTCAAAATAGATACTTTAAAAAAATATATCGCAGAAATATGAAAAGTTATTAACATGTATTCGTCGTAACAAACAAACTTGTTAGTGACAATCTACAGTGCACAAGTCATAGCGTATACTGATTTTAGAGCTACGAAAGCAGTTTTAGAGTTATTCACAAAAAAATACATTTTTGAATGGAACTAAACGGACAGAGCTCTAAAATATCGTGCAAAAAAAGTCTATTAAACCGCATTTTACTGTCATTTTTAACAATTCAGCAAGTTTAAAGAATTTGTTTGTGTTTAATCATTTAGATCAATTAGGCCCGGTCTTTCCACCTTCAGATAAAGTCCCAGGTAACTATCTGACAGATAAGGTTATTTGTAACTTGTAAATCTGCTGAGTAAATGTCATCCCTTCTTTCTATACAAATGTATCTATCGGATAGTTATCTAACGGATAATGAGACTGACGTATTGGATTCACTGACTGGTATTGACATTTATTCAGCAGATGGAGTTACAAATAACCTTATCTGTCAGATAGTTACCTGGGACTTTAACTGAAGGTGGAAAGACCTGGCCTTAACAAAATAATCAGAATTTGTATTGATGTAGACCAGTGTTTCCCAAAGGTGTGCCGCAAAATATTCCAAATGTGCCGCGAATTCTTAAAACAAAACTAGCGTCGTGATTATTTTAACATCATTGTCCGATTATACGTACAATACCATTAAAAAAAATAAAGTACATGAAGGATCTTTTTATAAAGAATTGAAATTGACATATTCTGAATACAGGGGAGTCTGCATTCAAAATGTCTTCTTCTGTAACTAAGTAGGTGTGTCGCGAAATTTTCCTTCTTTGGAAAATGTGCCACGAGAGTAAAAAGATTGAGAAACGCTGATGTAGACAGTGGTCACATATCTTTACAAGTTTATTATTTTATTTATTTGAGTTTATTTATTTAAGTGATGGTGTCCATTTTAGTTGCCATTTTATAAAATAATAAATAAATAAACAAACAAGTATTATTTAGAAAGAAAAACTAACCGTTTAAAGCAAAATTTAAATTTGTTCAGTAATTCTGTAGTGTCAAAGGTTATGTGAGTATAGTCGTGTTGTTTTTTTTTTTTTTTTTTTGATTTAAGCGTAAATCTATTTTGAATTCTAGTAACTTTTTTATATATTAGTTTATATATAGTATTTTATATATACTAGATGTTCCAGTGTAAAAAATACTACTAGTTTGCCCATTTAATTGTAATCTTATGCCGGGTTTACATTGGTAGAGTAACAGAGCTAGTAACTAGCGTAAGTACTAGGCGATTTACTCTACTATCTTATTTTCAGGATAGTAGGTGTTCATACACAATTGACATACTTATCTTATTTTCTGGATAGTAAGTGTCAAAACACATTTGACATCTTCACTGTGATTTTGTTGTGAAATTATCTTTTTGCAAAAAATAGTTTATGAATATGAATATACATCGTCGCCGACTTGATGCAATTAAAAAAATGGTATTTTGTATTACATCATTTCAAATTATATTACTCTAAAAATTATGTAAAACTAGTTATAACGTCTTTAGCTAAGCTACGGCTATAATATTAAGAATAGATTGATAACAATTATGTACGTGTCAAATATAAATATTACTTACGTTTACAAAACTCTTATAGACGGTGTTACAGCAATAGCACAATACAAAAAAGAAAAAATAGTGAAAAAAATAAGTGAAAACTTTGGCACACCAAAAATGTTGGATTGGAGATGCGAACACTTCAAAAGAAATATTTGCAATGACTGAATAATTACACAATTCGTAAAATGTCCCATATTTCCATGTGTTCTAGGAATTTTGGTTAACCCTACCTCCGAGCCCTTGTTCCAAAATTAAAAAAAGTTTAAAATGTATTTTTGGCAAAGATTAAAGCATTAGACCTATTTATCCCTTTTGAATATGATCATAAAATTTTACAACAAATTTCCTGTCTATATTGTGTTTTGCATAAAATTATTAAAAAATGTGAAGAATGAATTTACACACATTTTAGGTTTTCAATTTTTAAGGTTTTTTAGGGTTTTGTAAGTATGACCACCGAAAAACCCTTATAAGAAAAATAAATGTATATTAAATAAATGTTTTTAATAAAAATAAATATTTTTAAAAGAGTTTGAAAAGGTTGAAATACCATATATCACATGGTATTGTTAAATTGAAAAGAAATCATCAAATAATACATCAATGTTACAAAATTTATGTAAACAAATAATAACTTATTTGATATGTGTTGTTTTCTATTTGTTATGACATGTTACCACTTGGCGCCAATTTCATATGTATCAATTTTGTGTACTAGTGGCAAATATAGTAGCTAGTAAATACGTCGACGAGCTAGCTGCTATCCTAGCCCAACTACTGGCAGCTAGTACTCTACTAGCCACAATGTCAACTGTTTACACAGGGATAGTGACTAGTTGCTAGTTACTTGCGCTAGTTACTAGCTTTGTTACTCTACCAATGTAAACCCGGCATTAGCTTTGCTAATAATAAAGTAAATTGGTAAAACTACTAAGGGCCAAAAGGGTTACCATTTTTTTGCGCAAAAGCACCTTAAGATAGCCTTTTGTGGCGCACTGAACAAAATAGTTGTCTATGCCTATTCTATCACAAAATCTAACAAGGACTGTAAATTTTTGAAACAGCAGAATAATGAATATTTTTGACAGATCAGTGGATATATAAATGCTTTGGTTTTGGTTAGTTCAATTTCTTCCCGAGAAATGAATATTGGAGCTAAGTGTACACGTAGCAACGGAATAAGAGTAGTAATCATAAGTTGAAAAAGAATTATGTCCGTTATCGTTGTGATCATTGAGGAGAGCTACCGAAATTGGAAAGAAAAGCAACGAAGAATCACGAACCGACATTTTTGTTACGTAAACGTTGATTAGATTCTTTTCCGTAATCTGTCGTTCGCGTTTTTTCTTCTTTAACAACAGCAGGCTGCGTGTTTTCGTAATCAACATCGTGATTAAGACATCATGGAAAAAAGTTCCAGAGTGAATTATATCCCGCGTAAAATCAATACAACTGTCAAACACAAAAGATCGAAAATGAGATCTGAAAATTGGTGGAAATCCGTGATCTGGAGGACGGGTGCAACAGCCGGTGTAAGGCCAGCAAGGCAACGAGACCGCGGTGTTCTGTGATTTATCGCCGACGTGTGATATATGTAGGCTTGATTTACGAGTTTACCGGTAAAGAAATTTCACGTTTTATAGAGAGTCAGCTCGGCCGGGTGGGATGTATAAGTCGGGGTTGAACGCCAAACCCGCCGATATCTCATACCGGGATCTCTCGGCCCGAATAAATACATCCGAGATTTATACACCGTTCGAGAGGGCGCGACTTTTGTAATTACGTAGGATGTCAAGACTCGTCCACGTGCGCCTTGCGGACCAATAAAACTTCTCTTGTCAGCTACTGTACGCAGCGATTTATATCACACAGATCTCCTATGCATGATATAGTGCATGTGGTAGAGACCTATCTCATATCATAAGGTTTTCTAGCGCAGCAGTTCTCAACGGGGACCACGAATGAAAAACAGAATATTAGGGGGCACAGAAACTTCTGAGAGAGCCACAAAAATTCAGTTCTCCACAATAATTTTATTTAAATTATGAAATTTGTGCTACGCAGATAATGAGAAACTTTATAAAGCAGATAAAATGACAAAGATCTTGTTTAAGACCTTAAGATGATATTCTTTCGGATCTCTTGGATCATTTAGTGGAAAATGTTCCCAATTCAAACAGACGATATGGGGTGCATACGAGTTGTACAGAGTAGAGCGAGCACTGAGCGAACTGTTGATGGTGACGTCATGAATAGAACACTAACGGAGCGAGCGTTCTTGTGACGTAATGTTTATAAAATCTAACCCTACAATTTTAGGCGGCGTTTTTACTATCAGATTAGTTCACGTCAGTCATGAATCAAAATTATATACCTCGGTTTTTCCTTGATTTTTATCAATGATGAAGAAATAAAATTAATTCAAAATTAAATAATAATTAATGAATTTTTTCCATTTTAATTTTATGCACGGTGTATTTAATAATTTTGCTGTTTACAGAACGTCATAAATACATAAAATGGCCGTACTCTGTAGCCATAGACAAATAACAATATTATTTGTCTATTGTTATTTGTCTAAGGCTATTATTTTAATTTTATTTATAATTTAATTTTAAACTTTCATTTCTTTCCCGCCGTTCCCCCACTTTTTTACGTCATACTCCATATGCTCGGTCTTAAAACCCCGAACACATAGAGCGCACTCTAAATGCTCGCTCGATCGCAAAACGAATGCAACTGAGTGTACTCCGAGCGTCAAAACGAACACGTTTCAGTGTACAGAACGTGCTCGGAACGCTCGGAGCGTCAAATCGAATGTACCCATTGTGTATGTCAAAATGGCACAAGTGTAATCCGTTTCCAATGAAAATATCAGGTTGGCTTATGCATAACTTGTTATGCTTATTTGCATAAAAAATAATAAATAGTGTGCCGGCACGAATCCAGGAGGCACTAGAAGTCCAGGAAGCTGCAACGCCCTTCTAAAAAAAATCTGTATTTCCCATTACTGTATGTAGTGTGGAAATAAGCTTTTATACACTCTAAAAAAGTATTGTTAAACGGACTCTTCCTGGTACACTAAAAAATGATCTTTTAGTGTACCATTTCCTTTGCTTTTCGTGTTAATTATTTACACTTCTTTTTTGGTTAAATTTAGTGTAAAGTTTACACTCACATACTAATTAAATTATAGTGTTAGAAAATAAATAGTGTTAAAGTGGTGTTAATTTTAACACTGTAAAAGTAAATTTTATAAAAAATAATAAACACTATCTGAATAAATGAAGATTTACGCGGTGATTTGGTTAAAAATAGTGAACTTTTTACTTTTTTTAAATGAAAATTTTTACCAAACTGATAATGAACTTTTACACATAAGTTTTTGCTATGTAGCCAAGGATTTTTCAAGATTTTTTAAAGAAATACTATAATAAAATCTCATCTTCCTGAACTAGGCTTTAATTTTGGCTAAAACGTAGCAAAGTCAAATTCTTTATCTAAATTTGTCATTTTCGCCAATGTGTAAAGATACAGATTTTCTTAGAAACTCTCCAGAAACTTATCAAACTATCACTGTTCATTATAATTGCAATTTTTTTTTTCACCATATTATATAACCATACTTTAACGACGTCTGTATTATAACTAGATACCGGAGAATGTTATGGATTATTTGCCGCTTTTATTGCTTTATTGTCACTTAGCCTAACAAATTCCGCTCCTTGCTTAAAAAAATATAGCTGGACTGTACAGAGACATAGATATTACTGACCAAGTAGTTCTTGATAAATATGCCAACACGAAACTAAATTGGTCGAAATACTTTTTATATTATGCAATTTTTTATTCATATTTTCTACTTTAAATTTTTTAAATAATAAAGGAAAAAATTTATGTGGAGTGTGAATTTTCACACATTTCAGGGTTTCGCAGGTATTTATTAACTATGTGATGATTATTTGGGATGCCAAAACAAATTTTATGTCAAAATATTTTTTTATGAATTTTAATTCGAATGCCTAATACTATTATTTAAGTTTCTAAATATGTGCAGTATTTTTTTTATATAGCAAGGTTCATTAAGATTTTGAAAATTGCGCCTATGGCTTCCATTGGTTGCTTAAATCATAAGCCTCGCCCTCTGATATTTTCAAATATAGAATTAAATTATAATTTCAAAACTTCCCACTGGTTATTAATATTACGTTTTTAAAAATTAAATGCAACATTTACCAAAATATAACTAGAATTTTGACAAAATAATTTAAACAAAATAAAAATGCAAAAAAAAAACAGAAAAAATAAAAATTGACGGGATTCGAACACAGTTTCTTACAGTAGTTTCAACTTACTAAGCGACAAGACTACCACTGTGCTATACAGGATCACTCGTTTAGTATGTTAAATAGCGGATTAAATATATTATATATTTTACTTAAAAACACAAGAAATGCGTTATTTTCCGAAAACATAATTTGATCAAAAATTTCTGTTGTACTATTCCGGTTCACACCAATGTACATTACTGAGAATTTTTTCAGATTTTTAGTTTAAACCATCTGGGCTACAAGGTATGGGACAAACATTTTTTTGCACAATTTTGGCAAAAATCGTCTCAAAATAATTTATTTTGCAAAAATAAAATTTTGATCGTTAATCCACGTACCAAGGGCTTACATTTGGTACCCTACACAGAATTGTAAAAAATATATTTTTTTTCGATGAGCATATATTTGTTTATATTTTTAGGGGAATATGTTTTTTAGATGGTTTAGTATTTTTCCTATGTGCGGGTCAAAGAGTTGTATAAGCATGCCAAATTTCAAGTCTCTAGGTTTAGCCGTTTGTCTACAATTTTTACCGACCAGACAGACAGACAGACAGACGACAAAATGACGGTATTTTTTGGTCATACCTACAAAACCCTAAAAATGGTAACTCGAGCATATCTGAAACTATCTATTTTAATATATAAATTTAATATATAAATGTATGTATGTTCCGTCAAAACCAAAGAATAGCTGTCCATGGCATCGTTTATGGTAAAAATAGGCCTGATTTTATGAACTCAGGGTCCCTAATTTTTTTTTTTAAATAATAAAAATCAAGCAAAATGCTTTAAATTATTTGAAAATAATTCCTAAAAAACAAATTCTTAGAACTTAATTATGTTCTTAATTAACGTTTGAGAGTCTGGTTTGCACCAATGTGTTCAGAAAATCTTTTCGCAGGCTAAAGCCTCTTTTTTATGCAGAGTAAAGACTACTCGGACGCTTTGCGACAGAAAGCGCCCGAGAAGAGCGCGCAAGTATGTTGAAAGCTGAGATGGTTCATTTATGTTGGAGATAATATGCGACTTTAAGTCATAGATTTCACAAAATCTGTAGGTTATAAGGTAAATTATAGCTGGCAATCTTTCTTCGAATATATATATATATATATATATATATATATATATATATATTAGTTCGTTTGTGTGTATGCGGAGATTAAGAAAAAGAAAAAATACACCAGCATATCCATGGCATCATATATAGTAAAATAGATCTGTTTTTATGACATTTACGCCCGGTATTTCCACCTTCAGGTAAACCTCTACGTAACTATCTGACAGATAAGGTTATCTGGAACTTCATCTGCTAATAAATATGAAACCAATCAGTAAATTCAGTCTCATTATCCGTGAGATAATTACCTGATAGATAAATTTGTATTGAAAGACGGGATGACATTTATACAGCACAGAAAGTATCACATAGTTTAATAGTTACCTAGAGGTTTACATGAATGTGAAAAGACTGGTCCTAAGGTTCCCTGATTTTATTAAAATTATTAAAATCAAGTAAAATTCTCTAAAATATATGAATATAATAAGGCTCATAGATGATACGAACATGTTGAAAGGACGAAGGAAGAAAGGTGGGCAAATGATATCCTCCAGTGGCCTCCCAGAGAAAAGAGGAAAAGAAGAAGACCAGCAGTGAAATGGAAAACGCACATCAACATTGTATGAAAAAGACCTCTCTGAAGGAGCCGAAGGACAAACCTATAAAGACTCAAAGAAGAAAGAAGAAATAATAAACTAAATTTGTGATAAAATTTTAGTATATCATTGCAAATTACCCCCCTTCCAAAACTCCTAGACACGCGCCTGTTAGTGTTTATAATGTAATTGAAAATAAACTCAACATCACTCAAAAGCTTAGCGAAACCATATGGTAACAAACCATACCTTCATAAAACTATAACAAAATAAAGTAAATAAAAACCATTAATTTTACAATCAATATATTATTATGATTGTTTTAACTGAGATTTATGAAAAAATAGTTAAGATAGTCTAGGGACGAGGGCAACAAAGGAAAATTAAATTTTTAAGTGAGCCACGAGTGAAAATGTTGAGAAACAGTTATTTAGCGGACCGTGCGTGATATATAACATAGAGACATGGAGACGAGAGAAAAGTCTATGCATGCAAGAGACGTTTCTCAGAGAGAGAAGTTTAGTTCTGTTGGCGATCTATATTTTTATGTTATTTGTCTGGCGGAACTAAGCGGCACTAAGTGATATCTGTGTGTGGCGCACACCACTAAATCAGAACAGCCACAGCCGCGGCCTTTAGTTCGGTCCCGACACCAGGCAGCTTCCACATGGCGCCTGATCTGCCTCTCTCGCCGTGGCCGTATCCGCTTCTTATCGCACCGTTTTCCCCCAATGAGAATTTCGACAAATTAGTCATCAGTTTCCCGCTTTTCTTTCCTCCTGTTTTATCGCGCGGCAGCTATAAGGACGTGGCCGACACCGTATTTATGCATTTAGACCGTAACCGATGCCAAGTTTTTATTGTGCCTTTGAGCATAGGCAGGAATGGAACAATATGTCACGCGGGTAGGTAGATAGCGAGTGTTGGTGGCGGTGAGGCTGAACGCTGAATGTCGTACGCCGTACGCATTATTACAGTTGTGTAACCGCGTGCTTTACCCGGGGATGAATTAATGCTTCTGAATTGCTTACTTTTGCTCGTCTGACGCGGCCGGTCCTGAACCACTGCTCGATCTTGTGCCTCTGGATCGCTGGCTCTTTTCCTCTACCTGCAACAAAAACACAACATTAATGTGCTGACCCTTTCATGTGTGCTACATAAACAACATTGTCTGATAGGAAGGAGGCGACCGTTTCACACAGAACTGACCTGTCTGGCGCCCGCGGATCTAGGATGTGAAGGGAGAAACATAAAATGTTTGTCAAGCAATGTAACAATATTTCCAGTCAAGTTGAGTGGCGGGTTGTCGTCTAAAGCTCTGTCGTATGTGTGATCAAGTGGGCAACACTTCCCCATGTGGCCATTGATCACGTGATCGATGGTTACTGTTTTCCGCCATATACATCATCACCTAGCGTGTTTAGTTGTGCGGCAACGACGAGCCACACGATGCATGTCAGTTTGAAGTTCTTGTCGAAACGGTCGGTTGTTTTTGCGATCGATCCGTGTCGGTTTGAAGCGGCAACAAAGGACCAAAAACCTCTACAATGAACGATGGGCGCAACGAATATGTATCGCCTTGGGTGGAACAAACAAAAAGTATCGGAATATATTGTGACGTACAACGGCATCGGCAAAATACATACATCGTTCATCGAACTGTTTGTTAAAAATTCAATTCATTTTAACAATGAACCGATAACCAATGTTTCAGAGCCGGAGAGGCAGTCAAACCGCTGAATTCACCAGAGCTGAAAGCCAGCGCGATGAATGTTAAATGTGTCTTTACATGCAACGATCCAGTCGGCAGCTGGTCGTGGTTTTATCATCATTATGGATGGTCGAAAGTTAACGACGCATCAATCTTGAGAAAAACTCACAGATGAGTGACATCTGCTGTATAAATTCATAAGCTAATTGCACATGAATGGATATTATCACAAGAAACAATAATTCGTTCTGAATTTTAACACCTGCGAATTTTAAATTATCGGTAAGGTGAAGTGGAAGTACTGAGACCGCGGAGGAACAGCACCCTCTTAACGTTTATGAGTTTATAAAACACCCGAACAAGTAGATAGAGTGTAATCGACCACAATGGTCTCCGCGCTTCGGTAACAAAATCGCAGTAACGGCAGAATTGTGTGTAATCCTCTTTTCTCTCGATTCAAGCGCTACAATACCGGACAAGATAATATTCAGTTCGTCTGGTGGTCCGATGTAAAAAACGTTGCAATGAGAAACTTTTAAAGCTTGTAAATAGCACGCTTGTAAGCAATGGAGATTGGAGAAAACAGTACAGTACAGTACAGTGGAGGAACAGAGCGCTGTGAATATTTGTTGACTCTGGTGGCTCGGCCGGAAGGGTGGCATGTGAAAATAGGCGAGAGCCCTCCGCCTGCCTCTGGCTGCGAGTTCCTGCCTTCCTCAGCTCCGACTCCCGCTTGTTTTAAATACATTATATTCAATGGTTAATTGAAAATCCACTTTAAACTTATACAGCTCCCGCGAAGCATCAGAATTGCAATCAACGATACAATTTCCACATTTTTAAATCTAATTTTAATGTAATGAGCGGCGATGGAGATGGGTATGCGGCGTCGACCGGTAAAGTAGCAATAGCGTCTGTGGTGGTAACGCCGGATGAAAAAGAAGACACGATACAAGAGAAGGGCGTCGAGAAAAGAAGCACGTAAATAGAGGAAAGAATACTAATTAATTATTCAATCCGGGTTTGAGAGTGATTAGCATGCCAGCCGTGGGTTGACGGCGGCTACGGTTGGAGATGGTTTGCGGAACACGTTCTTTAGATGAGATTTATAAAAGAATGCATTGCAGGTTCCCGTTTCGTTCTTAGTTTGGCATCTCGTGATTGCAACGACAGACGTCCGCTGACTAAACAACCAACAACGACAAATTAATTTTCACTGTAAATATTTTACAAAATTAGCATTACTACAATTTTATCTTCTCAGATAGCTCTATGCAAGCAGAAGTTTAAAACTTAATCAATATTAACGTCGCAGAAAAATGTCAACCATATAAATACTCGAAACCATAACATGGTAAAGCCAACATGGAAGGAAATACTTTGATGATCATGGGATAAGAAATAAGATAAACATTGATTGATACAAGTTGGAATAAAGCTTAAATATTGGACAGCAACGCCAGATATTCCCAGTGATTTTGAACCGCTGTTCCGTGAAGAATTCTAACCGGTCACCGAAAAAGTTTGACCGGCTCGCAAATGAAAACATTAATTTGATTAAATTAATGAATTATCATATACTTAAAAAGTTATGTATCAGGTCGTGAAGGATGAAATTTGAAGTTAATAGTATTGCCAACTTCAACAGCTTATTATTTGACATTGGCTTAATACTTTACCGTTGTTTTTTTTTTTTTTTTTGTTAGAAAGTTACACATCTTTCGTGTTTAAAGAATTCATTGCATGCTCTAAAAAATATCAAAAACTTTTTTTTTAAATTAATTTTGTTGAAAATGGAACGGTCGTAAATTCGCACTATTATGAAGTATGAGTTGTTACATGGAGCTACGGCATCGCAGACTGCGCGAAACATTAATAGTGTAATTGGCTCTAGTGTTACTACGCAGCAGACAATATCAAATTGGTTCGCCAATTTTATTTTTTTAATTTTTTATTTATTTATCGATCACAGCAGAAATATACTGCAAACAACTGGACGAAATGATGCAAAAACATAAAGAAAAACAGCCTAGATTGGTCAACAGATCGACTCCTATTTTATTGCATGAAAACGCTAGACCACACACTGCACAAATGACTATGGCAAAACTACAGGAATTGGAGTTGGAACTTCTTCATCATCCTCCATACTGACCAGACCTAGCCCCCAGGAATTCATTGACTCTCGTCCACCGTGGTTTTATATCACCGGCCTGAACAACCTGCCGCTTAAATGGCAAAAGTGTATAGACAATATGGGTGCCTACTTTGATGAATAAAATAATTCCTTATATTTGTAAGTTATCAACCAACTTTTTTTCTACAAATTTCATCCTTGACAACCTAATATTTATGATTATTTAAATAAATTAAATTAATCTTTTAAGTTTTGAATATTAGATTGTTTTTTATGAAAGTAGAACCGTGATGCGGCGCCTATTTGAAAAGTTAATTAAACACCGAGCAATCTAAAAAAATCTTACATTTGTCCTTAATCCATAGCCACAATTAACTTTCACCTGTAGAGTATACTCTTTGAGATATAAGTGTTTAAAATTTGACCTATTTTCATGACTGATTTCTGAACATGCAGCCCATACCTTAGACCAATTTTAAAGACGTATTCACTCAAAAAGGTTGGGAACCATTGCTCTATGTTGTCACTGCTTCGTCATTGTACATGGCTAAGGAATAAAAATTAATTGTAAGAAATTATCGTTAAAATATTTGAAAATCCTTCGTCGCGAGTTTAATTTCTGTTAAAAAAATAGTGAGGGATGTTAATTAATTCTAGATGCAAGGCAATCGAGCTAAAGCAAATTGGTTTTCAGAATATATGAATATTCAATGATTTGCCAATAAAGGCTCTGGTCTGAGACTTGTGATAAAATACACTAATACATTATCTTAAACATCTCTTCACTTCGCTATTATTAAAATTATCATGAATACATTTTAAGATTATTTTTAATTCGTTTTAATTATATTTTAGTTGAACGAGATACGGTAAAACCTTATAAAATAAAAACCTTAAGAATTTACCGAACTTTATTTAATAGCAATATTTAAACGTTTTGGCTTATAGTTAATTCTGCCAATTATCTGTCTGGTGATAAGTCGCTGTCATATTTAGTAATACGATTTTATGAAAAGATACACCGAAAGAAAGAGAAAGAACGAGAAAGGCCAAGGTTCATGTCGGAAATGCAAAAAGTGCTCCGCACCTTGGCGGCCGGCTGTAGATCGTTTGTGTTGTGGCAAATGACCTGCATGGACTTGCATTTTAACGAAATATTAAGTTTTAGAGAAATATTTAACTCTGTAACTGTGGCATCAGGGGAAAGAAGTTTTTCTAAATTATAATTAATCAAAAATTACCTCAGGTCGTCGATGTCACAAGAAAGGATATCTAATCTTGCTTTATTGTCAATAAAGAAAGTTATTTGCGAGAAATTAGATTTGTCAAAAATAATTTATTTCATTTTCAATATATTTAATACTAATAAATGTCTTTATTTTATTTTATTTTATGAAAATATAAATTAGAAAATATTTATTGCATGATAAATATTTAAAACTTTGTATACTTGTATACAGGGGAGGACTTTGGCCTAGGTAAATTAGGCAACTGCCTAGGGCCCGTATTTTTTTGGGGCCCGCAAGACGTTTTTTTTTTACATTTTTTCTATTATTTTATGTTTTTTTTAACTATAAAGGCCTGCAATGGGAACCTAGCTTATTACCCCGATTTTCCTTAGTCCGTCACAGCTTGTACAGATATAAAAGAAAACATTACATATCAAATTCTTAATTAAATAAAATTTAAATAATAAGGGCGGCGATATTGCTTTTTCACCAGGGCGACCAACAACCCAAGAACGATCCTGAGACGATGATCAATTGTTTTTCCAATTTAATATTATTATGTGTAGAGTAAAATACTTGATTTTTCCTAATTTAACCTTCATCGTATCTCTTATAATAAAGAATTATACAATGCTTAAATATTTCCCAAAAACAAACTGTATATCTTTTGTATACAACTCCCTTGTTTTATTTAAAAAAAGTCAATATTGATATATTTAAACATATAGCAAAGAAAATTCGTGTTCCTTCTATCTTGTTAAATCTTCACATGGGCGCCTGCAGTAAGAGGGCACTTGTCTCTTTGGAGTCTCCATTTTTATTCCAACCCATATGCTTTTTTGTACTCAAATTTACTTATTTTTATATTTGTCTATTTTATATGATAACTATTTTTATTATACCTATTTTATATTTGCTATCAACTGTTAAACAAGTTGTAGCTCATGTGCATTTATTCGTTTCATGTTTGCATTAAGAGGCCTCGCAACACTGGAGCACTTCGGGCTTCGAAAAGCGTAAGCATGGGGCTCTAAAAGATGGCCAGGGCCCCAGTATTACAATAATTACGGGCTCAGAAAGAGAGTAATTCCAACCCACCTCCCGGAAAAAGATAAATACGGGTCCGATGACAAATAAAAAAGTGCCCTTAAATGAAAATTATACTTAATTATTTCTAACATATATAATATCTTTTTTGTAATATAAAAAATGTTTACGTGAAATGATTAATTTCCACGCGAATACTACCGATAGAAACGCCACAAAGGGGCCCAAATACTGATAACTGATGACAGGTAACTACATAAACAAAGTGTGCAGCCAAATCAATTCTGACCCGGATCTATAAACAATATTATTTCAATTATTATTACGTCAACTATAACGAATAATCGTTTATTCGGTTTGAGTATGGTAAGTGTGCACAGGGAAAAAATACTAATAATAGAGTAGTTTTTATAGAAAAAGTCATTAATGCTAATTTGCTAATGATCGCAGATGCCTTAAATTTAAATAGTGTTCTGTATATTTAATAATTTAATTTCTGTGTTATTTAATAAATAAATATGGGATTATTATGCCTACAGGATTTTAAATAAAATATGCCAGTGTTAAAGTTTTTAATAAAATGTAACTATAACTGTCTAGTGTTTCTAACTCAGGGGGTGGTTCCGTAGCAATGGTTCATGACCTTTTGGGGTAAAAATAATTTCTTAAGTCGTACGAGACTATTTATAAAATAAATAAGATTGTAAAATAAATAGGATTGTAAAAATACTTTTGAAACATTTTAAACGCTGCGGAAAAATGTAATAAGAAAATATATTGGATGGCATAAACCATTTCTGCCACATTACTAAATTTACTAAATATTTTCAAAAATATGTTTTCATATGTTGTCCCCTCTTGCAAAAAATTCTACGGGTGTTCATGCACCAGACATATACGGCAGACATATGAGTGATAGACCGGGAGCTCATGACAGTTTTTGGTCTCCGATTTCATACAGCATGCCTTTTGGAGGAGAGAATATTTACCCTGCGACAACAAAAAAGGGATGGTACTAAACCCCTGCACGCTTTCCGGTCATAGGTAAAATTGCATTTCCACTTAAACACAAAATTTTTGTGCTTTTCTCTGATTTAATATTGCTTGCCCTTTTGTCAAAAGAAAGTTATAACAAATTTAAAGTCTTTTAAATATATGCATGCATGTTGTAATAAAAAAATATGATTTCCCGCGTTTTCATACAGCATGCCTATAATTAAAAGACTTTAAATTTGTTATAACTTTCTTTTGACAAATGGGCAATCAATATTAAATCAGAGAAAAACACAAAAATTTTGTGCAAGTGGAAATGCAATTTTCCCTATGACCGGAAAGCGTGCAGGGGTTTAGTACCATCCCTTTTTTGTTGTCACAGGGTAAATATTCTCTCCTCCAAAAGGCATGCAGTATGAAATCGGAGACCAAAAATGTCATGAGCTCCCGGTCTATGACGGTATAAGAGTTTCTAGCTATTACCATGAAAATGAACTAAAATTGCATTTATTAATTATAAAAAAGGCGGCATTTTTAATAAAAAAATGTAAGAAATTTAAATGAAAATTTGAAATTTGAATGTCATTATATGAAATCACTTAAGTCTTGAGTACCTACCCAGATTCATCATTTAGAATCTGTGTGATTATATCAGCTATAGGTAATGCGAATAAAATTGTTCACCTCGACAAATGCATAGTCTCGAATCCATGGAGGTTCAGGCTATCCAGGGAAGGCAAGACCTCGGCCGAGCTAAGGAAAGACTCTCAAAGAGGGAGCTGAATAAATTAGTGGTTTAAACTGGGATATAAAATTTTGAATATGAATGGGAAATTTTGCATCCGTAATAAGCTCTTTTCAGAAACAAAGCACAGCTGACGAGAGAACATATGTAGATGAAGGGGGTTGAGGGGTACAGAGAAGATGAAGGGAGGAATGTCAGTGCACAACTGGGTTTGAATGACATTTAGTCGAGAAGACTGCGTGGTCTGCCCTTTATTGGGACATTCACTGTAAGCCGTTACAATAATCTCTATTTAATAACCGATATCCTTAAAGCTTTGTTGCAGCGGGACACCAGCTATGACATCCTGAATTGACGCCCAGTCGTCACAAACGTTCCAATCAAGAAATCAATTCGTATTCAGCCAGGAGCAAGATAATTGTTGCTTTTGAATCACACCAGTAAAAATATATATATCATTAATTTCTTAAAGAAAATAAGTTAAGGGGAAAGTAGGGGAATGCCGACCATCTTCAGAATAACGCCTGTAAAATATGTATATCACTAGCTGTCGTATCCGTCTTTCGTACGAGTTTTATTATATATGTTACGGTTTTTGCAGAAGCCGAAAGGCTCGAAGTAAGCGTAGAGGAACTTTTTTTGCCGGTCATTGGTCGGTCGTTGTCAATACTGCCCGCCATTCGGTCATTGGAGATTTCAATTTGAAGTAGAACAGAAAATAATCGTTTCTTTATCCAAAACTTTATTTTATATTCTTTATTTTATATATAATTTTGATGTCAGTAAATAATAAGTAAGATACTTTGTTAGCGCTCTTCATAGCCCCGCAAATATCTTATTAAAAACAGTCTTGCCGACCGGCATAGCGTAGAGGTAAAACAGATGCCCTGTGTTGCTAAGGTTTTGGGTTCGAATCCTATTCAGGCATGTAATTTTCAAAAATTTTAATTGTCCTGAATAATTGCCAAAGTTGGACGACCGGCGTAGCGTAGTGGTAACACACGTGCCCTGCGTTGCTAAAGTCTCGGGTTCGAATCCTGTTCAGGCATAGAAATTTCAACATGAAAAATTAGAATTGTCCTGGCTAATTGCCTAAGTTTCAAAGGCCAAAAACGTGAAAAAAATGCCCAAGATGCAAAGGCCATTAAAAAAAAAAAATTGAATAAATATAAAGCCTTGAATAGAACAGAAAAGTTTCCAAACAAATTTTCTTGTATACAATTTTGCTGTTAGGTAAATAATAAGAGATATTTCAAGTTTGTAGTTAGCGCTCCCAAAATCTTCCCAAATATATCTTATTAAAAACTGCATTGAAGTGGAATCGCTTTTTTAATTATAATAAACTGTTTTTAACAACCTTTATTGTATTCATTTTTGCTGTTACGTTGTTGAGATATTTCAATTTTATAGGTAACACTACCTTTGGTCACCTAAATAATTTACTTATTAGAAACTGCATTGATAGAAAATAAATGCTTGCTCCTTCTAAACACATTTTCTCACATACATTTTTTTTGTGTACTGTAAATAATAAATAAGATTTTAGATTAAATATCCATAAAATTAGAAAAGTATACCGACAGCAAAAAAGTTTTGTGTTCTTATTATAAATAATTTTTGTCATATACGTTTTTTCATATAAGTCAATAATAAGGGAGACATTTCAAAAGTTTAGTTTTAGGGTCCACGATTCCCCAAATATTCATCCAAGTGGCAAAATGCATTGAACAAAAAAGATTTGTTTTCTTATAAATAATTATTATCATATGTGATTTTGCTGTTAATTCAGTAGTAAGGGATATATTTGCAATGTAAAGAATAAAAATTTAGTTTATTTACTTTTGAATGTCTTTTTTTCATAATTAAATTGCTGTCCATAATTAATTTGCATAAATTTGTAATTGATGAAAGATCTCTCTCTCTCTCTCTCTCTCTCTCTCTCTCTCTCTCTCTCTCTCTCTCTCTGATATTATTATAATTATAAAAATTATTAATGATTATATTCATAGTTGACTCTCCATCTCTCCTATAACATATAAATTTAAATGTTCTAAAACGTAAACTTAAGAATGTTATAGACCTGCGCCTGTTGGGTGGCCAAAAGTCAATAAATAAAAAACTAAATAAATAAACCAAATTCAATTTTCATTCTCCTATTATTAGATTTTCATTTACTTATAATAATTTAGCTTCTATTCTAGATCTAGATATCATTTTTTCATACCATAAACATCTTAAAAAAAACAGATTAAAAACCATTTTATTAACCCTTATTAATATACCTATTTTTAATATTTTCTATCAATGTGTCAACTTTATATAACTTTTGTATCAATATTGTATTTCTTTTAATTTTTTTTTTACCGACTGCCAACCTAGAGGGAGGTATTGTTATCATACCGATTTTGACATTTCAAGATTTCGATGGATCTCCACGAATTGAGGTCCCTACATACCGTTTTGACTATTTTTAGCATGGTGTCTGTCTGTCGGTCTGTCTGTTGGTCCGTGTACACGTGCACAGCAAATTCGGATATAAGGATTTTTATGAAACTTCATATTTAAGCTTTTAATATCTTACCTACAAACTACAATTTACAACAAGACCTTAAAGACAACTTAAGACTAGACTCAGCAATGACTAATAACGTACTCAACTTCTTACAGGCAACCAATATTCGGCATCTAATATAAGTTTAAAATTAATAATGTATCAATAAACTAATTATGTATCAATCATGTAACCATAGTAATTTCAGAAACTAATAGCCAAGCAGCTGAAGTGTCTTAAAATAAATAAATAATATATATATATCGAAGGCACTAGTTGATTAACTTTTGGTAAAAATCGGTTAACTAGAAATGTGAGTTTACCCGTGTCGGTTTTAAGATTTTTGCGAATATTTCACAACAGAGAAATATTTCGAAAAAAATTGTTTAACAAAAGTTGCTATAAAAGCAATAACTAACAACTTTTATTTGAGACATTTTATGATAAAGCAGCATAAATTAAACAAGTACTTTGTGATGGCGGTCGGCCCCAGCTGATTTTTGTTGTTAAATTTTCACCAATTTAGTTATATTTTGTAATAATGTTGTCGTTATAGTGTTGGGTTAGTCCTGTTTACAACGTTATAAACAATTAATAAAAAAAGAAAATAATAATAATAATAAAGAAATAAAATAAATAAATAACTGTAACCCTAACCGGAATCTATTTTAAAAATATATTGAAACCGAGCCCTTCAAAAATTTTCGAGGTTTTTAGGCTCTGATTAGAATACCTGCACTATATCTGATGGTTGGTAAAAATGGCCCGTAGTCTTAAATAAGTTGGATAGCACTGCTTTAAACAACAATATTATTAAGGGCCGGTCTTTCCACCTTCAGATAAAGTTCCAGGTAACTATCTGACAGATAAGGTTATTTGTAACTTCATCTGCTGAATAAATGTCAATACCAGTCAGTGAATCCAATACGTCAGTCTCATTATACGTTAGATAACTATCCGATAGATACATTTGTATAGAAAGAAGGGATGACATTTACTCAGCAGATGAAGTTACAAATAACCTTATCTGTCAGATAGTTACCTGGAACTTTATCTGAAGGTGGAAAGACCGGGCCTAAGTGATATTAATGTTGTTTAAATTGTGATTTCCCGGCTAGCTTTAATGATGTATTGCTGTGAAAATTTACTTATAATGGTTGGTTTATTTGTATCGAGATTCGATACAGTGCATTAATGATTGGAATTCGATATAGATGATCCACTTAATTTAGAAGTGGTGAGTGAATGATTTGCGTACAAACGATCCACTGCTGAAGCGTGATGGCATGTGTAGTATAGGTCCTACAGTTACGGGGTTGTATGCGATGATAGATTGTCGACAAGCCCACGGCCACTAACCAAATGACCACCTGTTGACGTTAAACATGACATGGACATCAGAGTGCCCATAGCCATGGCAATCTACCTCACAAAATACTCCCTTTATTTACTTATGCCCTCACTTAACCGATTTTTAACCGGCCAACGTAAAAAATACCGTGACTTGTTAAATAAAGGGTCACTCTAGGTCTTTTTTAATGAATTTAAAAGTATCCTTTGTAGATTTTTGTGACAAGGGGTGCATATACAAACAATTCCAGATTTTTTTCGCTAATTATCATGTTGAATGTTTCACGGAATTATGAAGGTAATTTTAAGAGAAATTAATTTTTTTTTATTACACTTTTAATTAAAATGCATTTGGTGTATTTAGCAGAGTGGCTATTGCTTTTTATTTGAATTGTTAACAGCTTGCTATTAAATTCAATTGCATTTTGGAAAAATTTAAAAGGTTATTTTCTAGACAGCTTTTTTCAAAAATATCAGCCAAAAAAATATTCAAACATATAACGTATAGATACAAATTTATGTGAATTGTGAATTTTCACACATTTAGGGTTTCGTAGTTATTTAATATGTGCAAGAGGTCAATAGAGGGCTTGACTGCTGTATTTTTGATGAATAAATTTTTGGGAGTTTAGTCTTTATATCCATATTATATTTAAATTGAAGTGAAGTATGAATTTTCACACATTTCAGGGTTTTGTAGGTATTTAATGTCTAAGAAGGCAACATAATATATATAGGTATATTTATCACATCAAAATCAACAGTTTTTTTGATAATCACTTTGTTCGTTATTCCAAAGCTTCCATTTAATTTTTTTAAACAAAATTTAAATAATTTGCCAAATATCCCATCATTTTTTTTCCTACATTTTCTTCGTATTCAAGTATGCATTAGATTAGTAAGAAATATTTTACAGTGTAGAGTGTAGTGTGGTGTGGTGTGAGTAACTCAGTTCGCAACTATTAAAAAAATATATTATTTTTTAAATATTTTTAATTAAAAAAAAAACACTCGCACTATCTTAGCTATAAATACAAAAAATCCATAACATTATTAGCCATAGTTTAGCCATGAATTAAAAAAATAATTAATTTGGTCAATAACAATCTGATCAAAAATTCCTCTCGTACGTTTCCGGCTCAGATCAATATACATTACTTATAATTTTTTCAGATTTTTAGTTTAACCTCTTTTGGTAAAAGGGTGTGGGACAAAAACTTTTGAACATTTTTGGCTAAATTCGTGCCAAAAGAAACGAATTTAAAAAAACTATATATCGTTCCTTAATCTACGTCTTAAGAGCTTTCTTTTGATACCACACAATAAATTTTTAATAAATATGTTTTTTTAGCAAGGACACAAAATTCGACATTTTTTAAAAACTTATCTGATCAAAAATTTAAGTCAAAATTTTAAGCCAAGAGCATTTTATTAGAAGCTAGTGGCCGCTAAAAACTCCACAAAACCAATAAAATTGATGTGAAGTGTGAATTTTCACACATTTCAGGGTTTCGCAGGTATTTAGTAAGTGAATGATGATTATTTGGGATGCCAAAACAAATTTTACGTTAAAATATTTTTTTGATGATTTTAATTCGAATGCCTAATACCATTATTTAGGTTTCTAAATATGTGCAGTATTTTTTTTATATAGCAAGGTTCATTAAGATTTTGAAAATTGCGCCTATGGCTTCCATTGGTTGTTTGAAGTCATAAGCTCCGCCTCTCTGATTTCGTATACATTGAAACATAGAATTAAATTATAATTTCAATAATTCCCATTGCCAAAATATAATTAGAATTTTGAAAATATAATTCAAACAAAATAAAAATGCAAAAAAAAACAAAAAAAAATAAATAAAATTGTCTCCAGCGAACCCTATTTTGCACATTAGAACGCGATAAGGCTAACCATTACACTATGAAAGCGTACTGGTTTACTGTGTTACATGAGGTATTAAATATTTTACATCGTCAACCAAAAAAACCACAAAAAATGCGTTATTTTCCGAAAACATAATCAAAAATTCCTGTTGTACTATTCCGGTTCACACCAATGTACATTACTTAGAATTTTTTCAGATTTTTAGTTTAAACCATCTGGGCTACAGGGTGTGGGACAATTTTTTTTGTACATTTTTGGCAAAAATTGCGTCAAAATAATTAATTTTGCAAAAATAAAATTTTCATCATTAATCCACGTACTAAGGGCTTTCATTTGATACCCTACTCATACTCTACTAAAAAGTTTTTTTTTTCGATGAGCACATATTTGTTTATATTTTTAGGGGGGTATGTTTTTTAGATATTTTAGTATTTTTCCTATGTGCGGGTCAGAGAGTTGTATAAGCATGCCAAATTTCAACTCTCTAGGTTTAGCCGTTTGGCTACAATTTTTATCGAACAGATAGACAGACAGACGACAAAATGACGGTATAAGGGTTTTTTGATCATACCTACAAAACCCTATAAATGCCCTGATAAGTTTTATTTTTGGCATCGGCCATCGGGAAAATCCCGATGTCCTGGTGGCCCTATCAGCGCTTGCAATGACACTTCTTTTTACTCATCTTTATGCCCATGCAATGTATAATGTTATGGAGCTATTACAATCTAGGCTTTAATATCATGCTAATCAGACCAATTCTGTAACTCAGTTACTATGATAATAGTAACTAAATGTGTTACTATGAGCAAGGTCAGTTACTATTATGAATGAAAGGCTTTATACTTTTTATAATATTTTATCTTGTAGTAACGTTACTACACAGTAAATTTTTACAGAATTGATCTGTATATCGTTTTCGTTTTCTCAGTCCCTGGTTTTATTCACGTTTTATTTACTTATTTTCGGTAAAATATCAAAATAAACACTGCGGCAGACGAAGGGTTAAAGCCAACAAGCAATGTAAAACAATCGTAGAATTCGGTAATTACAATCAAGATTTTCGACAGTCTTCCTATTGTGAGAATCCAGTGCATTTCATAACACCTCATCGGCTGATGTTTTAATTTGGACAATGGAGTGTTGTCGGGGTAGCTCCGAGAATCTGACCCGGTGCGGCATGTCTTGTTTTACAAGCTCTTAAGTCACGCGTTGGGGCGAAACACGGCGAAGACAGGCGGCTTGCCTCAACGCCTCGCTTCGCCTCGCCTTAGACAGAACAATAGACTCGTTAATTAAGATTTCTTTTATCCCTTTTGCCATTCTCGACACCGACAAACTCAATGGAACACGAACGAAGAAACGTACACTACTTTCTAACAGTGGGCTTTTCTCGTACTTATCAAAAACGCTGGACACGTTTACTTCTAAATGCGATATATATTACGAAGTTTCTAATTAAATAAATTATATTGTTACGGAGATATCATTTTTATGTCAGAACAGTTCAATTCGACAATTAATTTATTCATTCAGTTAACTAAATTGCTATTTTTTGAGGGTTTCGTATAACCAATAAACATTATATAAGTGGTTTTCAACCTTTTTTAAGTAACGAAACCCCTAACGTAAAATATGAGAAATTCAAAGTTTTGATGGTAACCATAGATCCCCAAATAAACCAGTGGCGAAGGAAGACCTCCCCTAGAGTTGCCCACCCATAAAAAAAATAATAATAAAAAAAAAAATACATTTTTTTTTAATTTAAAAAAAGATTTAGGTAAATCTTCAAAAATACATCAAATTATGTCCAATACAATTTTTTGTCCCAGGCTTGGTTTACTAGTACCAGCACGAACTCTTTAAGTTAAACCGTTTTTGAGTTATCGTGTATACACACAGACACACAGACACACAAACCAAAAAACCTATTTTCGAAGTGCCGTCCGTATGTGTGTGTGTGTGTGTCTGTGTGTGTGTCTGTGTGTCTGTGTGTATACACGATAACTCAAAAACGGTTTAATTTAAAGAGTTCGTTCTGGTACTAAAAAATTCTCCTAATAATTAGAAAGAACCCTATTGTTTTTTATTAAAATCCGAAACCGGAAACGGAAGTTATTAAACATTAAAATTTAAAAAAAATCGTAACTAGTAAACCAAGCCTTGGACAAAAAATTGTATAGGATATAATTTGATGTATTTTTGAAGATTTACCTAAATATTTTTTTAAATTAAAAAAAAAAAATATGTATTTTTTTATTATTTTTTTTTATGGGAGGGCAAGTCTTGCAGAGGTCTTCCTTCGCAACTGGTTATTTTTGAAAAAAAAAAAACATTTTTTTGAAGGAATTTCGTCAATAATATGTCAAAAAATGTTTGTTCCCAACCCTATTTCCTAGAGGGATCTAAAAATCTGAAAAAAATCTCAATAATATAATTTTTTATCAGATTAGTTTCTTGAAAGATATTACTTTATTGTGTTGTTGAAAAAAATTATATTTTTTATAATTTATTGTGAGATGTCAAAAGAAAGCTCTTAAGACGTACTTAGGGAACAAAAAGTAGTAATTTAGAATTATTTTCAAAAATGTATTTAAAAAATTTTGGATAGACAGACAGACAATAATTTATTTTTTTCAGATATCGTCTTATAATCAACTGAGCAGAAATGCCTTTCTCTTAGCTGGATCTAGAGAGTTGAAATTTGGAATGCAAATACAGTTCTCTGACCCACATGTAAAAAAAAACATTTAAGAGAAAAAAATTTCTTTTAAATTTTTGATTTAAAAATTTTAGAAGTGATGACCTTTTTTTCTTAGGTCGCCAGTTATATTTTAGAAGTGAGGACCTTTTTGTTTCCAGGATATCACTTTATATACTATGTTTAAGAGAGCCCAATTATAAAATCTTACCCAGGGCTCGAAAAAAACGAAAGTTATGGGCCTGCCTGGGGGCGCTGAATTAAGTCTTGCCTACAGGCGCCTACGACTTTCGCGCCGGCCCTGAGAGGGGCTGTTTAAAAAATGTATCATTCAAGAGTAATGCACATTGATGCCAACTTGGATAGTACGTTCTGGGGCCTAGAATTAGTAAACGTGCTCATGAACGACGTATTATGAGATGGAGAGACAGCATAAGACCGGCAGAAAAGCAGTGGTTGAGAGTAACGACCGATAGTAGCGGAATAATCTAAGGAAGACGAATGTCTGATATTGGGTGAAACAGCACTGATGATGATAATAGTATTTCAGTGACAATTTTTGTGTTTCTGGCTGCATGCCACAGTGAATTAAATATAAACGTTATCATGAATTGGGGTAAGTATATTTACATTAAACAGTATCGAATAGTTTACCTTTTTTTATGTGAAATAACGGGTATGGTAGTGCGGTGGCACCTTGTAAAGATTAAACATTCAGAGTCGAGACAGGTGAGGTTAGCAACTCATTAAAGAGGTCCGTGAAAGCACGCGAAAGCTGAGGCGAGAACGACAAGGCGTCTCGAACATTGCACGTACCACGAAAATACGGTAAGAAGGCGTCTCTACAGTAGCTCGTTACTGGCTCTCTCAGAGGAAATAAACTCCCAGACCGTATATACGGAGTGGTTTTGTGTAAATTGTAAATCTGAGTACATTCCCAGTAAACAAGAAAGGCACTAACTTTTGGATAAAATATCAATTTGTTTAGAATCATAAGCGTGATTCTTCTCTGTTCTCTGTCTTATTATGTAAATCAGTGTGAGGGAGAATAAGAGGTTTATAAAGTAACAATGAAAAGCAAAATATTCACTATAAAATTTAAAATAAAACATTCAAATCAGAAATCTGAACATTGTTTTCAAACATGCGAGTTGGATTTGAAATCCCGAGATCCCGACTCCCAAAATCCCGAGATCCCGTACAAATTATAACCTGAAATCCCGGGGTCAAGAGAAAAATAATCCCGGGATTTCGGGACTGGAAAAAAATTCTTTAATGTTTTTCTTTGTTAACTAAACAAATAAACATTTATGGAAGTCATTAAAGAGTTTGCATTGTCCCTAAAATATGATGTTTAAGCTTAAACCTGCGTTCAGAACTCTTTAAATTAGTTGACTGTGCATTATGCATTGTGAATAAGTTTAATAGATAGTTTTAACGTTTTAGACCGCGTTTACAGCAAAGGGAAATTAGTGAGTT
Organism: Liopterus haemorrhoidalis; assembly: GCA_963971575.1. NCBI lineage: Eukaryota > Metazoa > Arthropoda > Insecta > Coleoptera > Dytiscidae > Liopterus > Liopterus haemorrhoidalis. The sequence goes on along the minus strand of OZ020612.1, from coordinate 56,897,118 downwards.
ACGAATAGTGCGACATCTGTGTCTTTAAACCAAAAACAGTAACTTCGTAAAATGTTTATTATCTATTATCGTTTTCCTAATAATGCTATCCTAGATTTTTACTAACTAAACCTAACCTATTTACCTAAATTAATCATATATACTGTTCGTCTTTGCATTTTTTGGCAAGATTTGTTGTAATCGGCGCGATGACATTTTGTTAGGTTATGTAAAGGCATACAATATGAATGTTCTCTCCAATATAGACTGAGATAGCCAATATGTTTATATGTTTGTCTCATTCAAACAACTGAAAAAGGAGGTAGCTGCACACCTGACGACCTCAATGATGCCAATGACGATGTGCTCTTGGTAACAAGATTTTGGGAGAAGTGTATATGACGTGGTATTGCGGACACGAAATGATGATGATTAAAACTACTAGTTAGCTATAGTTTAGAAAACTATCCCCAATCGACAACGTACAACGTATTAAATTTAGAGGTCTGAACTGTTGGTCGTCTTACCGTAGGACAAACTTGTTACTGACAATCAACAGTGCACCAGCAATAGTCTACAGTCTACTAATTTAAGAGCTCTGAATGCAGCAAAAACACTTTTTTTCAAAATATAAGTGCTGACCTAAAAAAAGTCCCCACTTCTCAAATAAAATGAGCTCTAGATTTCAAAAATGTTTTCCTTATAAACACTAAAACCACCTGTTTTTTGAGTTCTTGGGGGAAGCTATAGCCCGTGACCCCCCCCCCCCCCGGGTGTGGGGCTGTTTCATTGTATATACTTCGAGATGATTTACTTCACCGACGCCCGGCAGAGAACAGGGATCAATCTAGGTCATAAAATTTGGCTGATGAGAAAGAATTATCGTCTTGTTTCACTTGCTCTAAACACAGCTGCAATAGAAGCGCTTCATATACAAAAAGACTTCATAAAAAAAATTACTTCATATACATATTTGATGTAAAGTAAATAGTAAGAGATATATTTAAAAAATTTAACTTTTTAGGATAACAATTTTAATCCAGAAACATCCTCCAGGATAACAAATCTGGTAATCCTTATAGCCTATGTTCGAATCCTGGTATTACCCTGTCATCATACCAAATGAAATGAAAATATGTCCAGCCGGACATATTTTTTTGCATATATTGTCTTATAATTATCTGAAACGTGTAGAAACCAAATATGAGGAAAGAGATATACAGACCAATTCTGTAACTCAGTTACTATGATCATTGTAACTAAATTTGTCACTATGAGCAAGGTCAGTTACTATCATGAATGAAAGTCATTATACTTTTTATAATATATTATCTTGTAGTAACGTTACTACGCAGTAAATTTTTACAGAATTGATCTGATAGTCTCCAATATTATTTCAATAGATTTGAAATAAATGTAAGTTTACCAATCAATGATATAGTTTCCCTGAATTTTTTATTATTTCAAAGATTAAGTCGTGCTAAAAAGGTTAATAAAGGCTGGGCTATTCTACTCTGGTTGCTATTTATATATTTTATAATATGGTACAAGATTGGTGATATAATTAAAGAAAACCGGAAGAAAATCCTATAGATCCTTTTTCCATTCTTGATATTTATAGCAAAAAAAGCAGGACTTCAGTTCTGGTTAGCGTGTTTCTGTTTATAAATCATAGTTAAGTGTATATCCTGCAGAGGAACGATGACATAAACTCTCGATTGTCCTGTCTAGACTTCGGACCATTTCGTATTTCGACCCCTCAATAATTTACAATACAGTGGAAAATGTCTATACGCTAGCCACCAGATCACATACGATTTCTTAAAATCTATTTTATACCGAGTAAAAAACGAGGGGTGTTGTTTTTTTTATTTGGCTGTGGTCACAGGAAATGCAGCCTACTATATATCTTATTTCCTTTTATAATGTGCAAATTGCATTTGAATTTAAATGAAATCATTTCGTTGACAAATTCTATCGACTGTAAATGATATGTTTCGCAATTATTTTAATGTATCTCTTCTGGAGTAATAATGCTTTAAAATAAGACGTCTTAATCTGCCAACAACTGTTTTTTGAATGCCTCAATTGATATTTTAAGCAGTATCATTGCAGCAGTAACATAAACGACTGTGTTATGGTATTTCTCGACAGTACAATTTCCGTTTTCACTGATTTGTATCTTCTGCTTACATATGGAATACTGAATACTTTATTAGTATTGTACAAATACTTAGCATTACGTAGAATTGAGTCTATTGTACAAATTATCAATTAATAGTAATGACATTTTTTCTAATATTTGCTTTTTATGTATTTTAATGCATTATCAAGATAACAATAGTGTGCGTGTCAGGATACATAAGTAAAATTACTAAGAACAAAATTATCGTAAGTATTTTTTAAGGGTTTCGCAGATAAAAAATAGAAATTCTTATACAATCACTCATGAGTCTCTCTGTCAGTCTATCTGCCGCTTGTTTGTCTGTCTACTGCCTGTCTGTCTGGCTAAACGGATGAATCTAGACAGTTCAAATTTGGCATGCACACACAGTTCTTTGACTTGAGTATAGGAAAAATGACTTAAAACACATTTACCAATTTTTGTTGTTGTGCACACTGTAACTTAGAGTGGTTTATTCAGTGAAGGTTACGTTTTATGTTTTTACTAACGACCACTAGATGGCAATATTGAAATGTTTAACATTAGGCGCAAATAGCTTTTGTTGCTGTGCGCCAAAATTTTAACTAATTAACTAAAATTTGACATTTGTTATTGTGAAATCAGTGACAGCTTATAAATTGACTGAGTAGTTTGTTGACAGTGAGCGTTTAAAAAAACAAGTTTGTGAAAAAATGGATATTACTCCTGAAGGTTTTCGTTGCATGATTTTTTACGATTTTAGTAAAGGCCTAACTCAATAACAATGCATAGATTCGCTTCGTTTCATCAGAAAAGACTGTTTACAATTCGTTTGCAGAATTTCGTCGTGGTCGTGCGTCCGTCAGTGATGAATCTCGTGAAAGTCGACCAAAATCGGTTGTGATTCAAAAAAACCTCGACGCTGTGCGCTAAATGATTGAAAAAGATAGACATGTGACTTATCGCGAGATAGAGGCGTCCTTTGGCATATCGCAGACTGCAATACATTCGATTTTGCATGAACATTTAGCTGTGAAAAAGATCTGGTCCCGATGGATTCCGCATAATTTGACCGAAACTAAAAAAAAAAGGCTCGTGTTGATTGGTGTAAAGGAATGCTAAAAAATTCACCTAGGCACTGCAAAATCCGTATACAACATCGTTACAGGTGACCAAACTTGGATTTATTCATATGAACCAGAAACTAAGCAAAAATCCACTGTTTGGGTCTTCCAAGATGAACCGAAACCCACAAAACTTGTTCGTTCACGAAGCACCTCCAAGAAAATGATTGCTTGTTTCTTCGGTTGTACTGGATATGTCGCAACCTTTCGTTAGAGGATCGGAGAACAGTAAATGCTGAATGGTATACAGTGGCGCACCCAGGGAGCCCTCCCCCCCTATTAAGGAAGGAAATAAAAATAAAAACACACAAACACACTAGAAAATCTTTAAAATAGAGATGAGGACCTTTTTTTTAGGTCTTCACTTGTATTTTAGAAGTGAGGACCTTTTTTTTCATCACTTTATATTTTCTTAATTTAAATAATTTTGTCTTCCGGGACTCCCTCAACAAAAATTCCTGGATGCGCCACTGATGGTATATAACAATTTGTTTGCCAGAAGTCATCGGCAAAATCAAGAAAAACAACCAAAAACGTCGCATCATTCTTCATCATAACAATGCAAGCTCCCACACAGCACGTCAAACAATTATTTGAAGGAGAAAAATATCGAATTAATGTCTCATTGCCCGTATTCACCTTATTTATCCCCTAACGACTTTTTTCCCCCAATGTCAAACAAAAATGCGTGGACAGCGATTTTCATCAACTCAAGAAGCCGTTGAAGCCTTCGAATACCATGTTTTTGAGATACCAACTTCAAAGCGGAAAATATGTTTCGAGAATTGGTTTGAACTTATGCAAAAGTGTATAAATCTTAAAGGCGAATATATTGAAAAGCAATAAAACAGATTGTTCCATAAAAAAAAAAATCTCTTTTTTTGTAAAAACTTAAAAGGTAGCTCTCGTACTTGGAGCAGTTAGTACTCCCAAAGATTTAAAAGCTGACCGGCAAGAGTCTCTATTTTTTAGATTATCCAAGATTCTTATAGCACTTTTTTGTAATATGAACACTCTCTGGAATTTGGGCGATCTTCCCCGTACATAATACCATATTGTATTAACGAGTGGAAATTTGAAAAGTGAAGAATGTTGAAGACTAAAAACAAATAAAATAATTTGGGATAAAATTTAGACACTAAAAGCTTACAGTATTTTGGGTGCAGAGTGAGTATTAAAACAGCTATAAATGGTTTCAAATAAGAGATATTGCTATAAAACCACAAGCAATGAAATAGAAATCAGATTGAAAAATTACCTAGTATAAAACATCTTTCAATTCATTTCAATTAATTGCGTTTTGCGTCAAAATCATGACAGATTCAAATTACGAGAGGGGGTGAGGATATTTCTTCAAGTCTTGCAGTCATATATAATTGCTTTGCGATTAAATAAACACGAACGAATGAGCCTTTGCACGAACGGCAGCAAGTCCATGGACAACACGATCTGGTGCCTGTATCACGCGATCTCACGCTATAAGCCACCACGCTAAGCGCCACAACTAAAGCGCCACCCTCTGGACTAGGTATTAAGACACCAAGGACTAACTAATTATTCAGGAGGAATTGTAAAGTGTGTGAAACTTGATTCTTCCCATATGATTTCGGTGCTTATTATTAATGGATCCAAATTAAATTGTGGCCCTGAATAATTTTAGTATTAGGAGTAATTAAAAATTATAATTAGGGACTGAATTAAAAAGGGGTACATAATTTTGATTCGTATCTTTAAATATAAATCAATTAAGACATTTAAAAATATATATTAGAGTACAACGAGGCATTTTAGTGAACAGAAGGTTGTTGAATCTCATCCAGAATTTTTCCTGGAAGAGGGGTCAGAAAACTATTTTTTTGGAAGGATTCATAAGCTGGGACTGTTACTTAGGCCCAATGATTTTAAATTCTTATTAAACCTTGCAAAATTCGGAAAATTCAAAACGAAAACATAGAAGTGGGCCTAAAATGGCCCCTTTGTCCCAGTTCCATCCTTAGTAAATCGCAGAACACCGGAATAATTCTTAGATTATCTAATGATATGTAAAATAAGCAAACCAAAAAAACACATCGAACTAGATTATTTTTTAGTTTTCTGGGGGAGGGCAGCCTGGAGGCCAGTTAAAAGCTATTTACGACATAGTAAATATAAAAATAATATGGGATTATTATGACTGCAGAATTTTAAATTAAATATGCCAGTTTTAGAGTTTTTAAATGATTTGTATTTGAGATTGATACGATGTTAACTGCTGGAAGATGTACCGATAACTGGTTAATGTTGTAAATTCAGGAGCTGAGTAACCGTAGCGGCCAGATGGTTTATTTTATAGTAAAAATAATCTCTTAAGTGAAAGAAAAGTAGGTACGTGACAAATAACTAAGGTTGTAAAATAAATAGAACTGTAAAAATACTTTTGAAACATTTTACACCCAGCAGAAATATGTAGTAAGAAATTATATTGGATGGGTCATAAACCATTGCCGCCACAATAGTAATACTAATAATAGGCACAAAAGGTAAATTCTCTGTTTCTAAACCACTAGGCATAATTATGAAAGTCACGTGGTCCTTGTGACGTTTCGACCAGTCTTCTTATCTCATTTTTTACTTACTTATTTAATTATTGAGCCCTTTTACTATACTGACGGGCTTTGTATGTAGAGTTTGATTGCTACTTGTACTTGTTTTCTTCTTTCGTGGGAGAACGGCGCCACAGTTTTTTCTATTCACTCCTATTCTTCGTCCTACTTTTCGCTCCATTCCAGGTAATGCCTCTTCTCTCTATTGCACTTTTGATTTCGTCACTCCACTCCATTCTCGGTCTTCCTCGGCGTCTTCCTTTAGTTACTTTGGCCTCGTAAACCTTTTTCGAGTCTCTACTATCTTCCATCTTTTGGATATAACCGTACCACCTAAGTTGCCCTTCTTCTATTACTTCATCTACTGGTTTAGTTCTCAGTTCTTCTCTATATTCTGTGTTCCTTATTCGGTCCAATTTTGTCTTTCCCTTAATCTTTCGTAGAAACCTCATTTTGCTACTTCTTATTCTGCTTCTTAGCTTCTCCGTTGTTGTCCAAGCCTTTGACCCAAATGTCAGCACTCGTATGGACACTTTCTTAAATATCTGGACCTTTGTCTGAATTTCTCGTTTTGCCAAGAAAGAGTTTTTAATGCTATTAAATAGCCTGCCAGCAGATCCTACTCGTTCCGTTATTTCTCGGTCTATTTTTCCGTCTGCTGAAAAAACGGATCCGAGATATTTGAAATTCTCGACCTGTTGGTTTTTCCTTCTAATTTAATGTGCTGTTTCACCGGTCTTGTACTCATAATTGTACTAAACAGTTTATCTATTATATCAAATTTACCTGTAAAATGCGATTGAAAACTTGATTTAGCCACAACTAGAATGAATTTGTTTTCAGTAACGCACCGAACTTGTATCTAATTTTAAAGTTACACAGATATAAATAAAACTAGATATAGGAATATTTTATACTACCAGGCATAATTTAAAAATCAGCCACTAAAAACTGATTTATTTTTATTAAGTCTTCACACAATCGCAGGTTGAAAAACAAGTATCCCGGTTGTGCGATACTAATGGCGGCCTTATTAAAAGGATCATAACTAAATATGACAAAAGCTAAAATATGAAAGACTAAGTATAGCTGTTATTTTTTTCCTGGATTGTTTTAATATGACTGTACATAGGTAAAAGGCACTTCAAGCCGTGAATGTACAGAGAGACATAACATTAACAAAGCATGCATATACATTAACTAATCGTACAGTCGGTAATGCAGCTCGCACTTTCAAACATAAAAAGCTACCCGACACGACTAAATTAAATTGTAATTGGGGTTATACATTATCTTCCGACAGGTACTGTGCGTTCATGATAACCTCCGTAATTGATAATCAATATAAACGAGTTATTAATAGTTGTCTTTTCAATCTCAAGACACATGTACGATATATAAAACCATTTTTGAAAATATCAAATTTACGTATTATTATTTCATTAAGTTTAAAACTAGGATTTAGACACCGTCAGGTTCAGGTATAAGGTGAGGCGAGCGTGGTCAGTTATCTTTTTTCTTTCATCCAGCCACCTAGTACTTTTATGGTCCAGTACAACCGTTCTGTCGCTTGTTTTGCCCCTCTTCAACCAGCGGTGGTATTATGTATATCAGAAGTTCTTAAACAGGGGTCCGGGGACCCTTGGGGGTCCGCGAAACAATTTTGACATTAACTTTACATCCTAGCCCCCACTGACTACCACTTCTTCCGCAATTTGAACAAATTTTTAATAGGAAAACTGTTTAATTCCGACAATGCTGTAAAACTGGCCTTCCTGGAATTCATTGACTCTCGTCCTCCAGGGTTTTATACCACCGGACTGAACAAACTACCGCTTAAATGGCAAAAGTGTATAGACAATATGGGTGCATACTTTGATGAATAAAATAATTCCTTATATTTGTAAGTTATCAACCAACTATGCCTTTTTTTTTACAAATTTCATCCGTGACGACCTAATACAAAAAGATGCATATATGATGTTTTTAATATTTTGCAGAATTCCAAAAGACTTCTATTAGATAATCAATAAATGTGTACGTCTTTAAATTCAATTTTCTATTTAATATGTACGAGATTGATATACAAATTAAAATTTATATTTTTGTTCTAAATAAAAATAGAAATACTTAATAAAAACTTAGAATATGTAAATTTAACTGCTTGTTTTGGCGCCCCTAATAGCCGGCGCCCTGGGCTTGTGCCCCTCTTATCAGTAAATTTTTAATTACTTCCAAAAAAAAAGAGAAAATGCAGGCAAATTTTGAGTCTCTATCGTCATTATTTGAAATAGTAGATTCGTTTAATGCATTTGTTCGTGGTTGTGAGATTTTTCTCGCGTTGTTGGTGTCATGTCGCAAGAGGATTGTATTGGACCGGACGCACGAATGACCGACAGCACCCTAGAGTATCCTCATATTTCGGTATCTGCCAATCCGCATAGAGTTTTTCGGATTTCGCGAAAGATGTATTGCATCCCATTTATGTGTACGTGAGTATTTGATAGGAAGAGTGATTGCTCTCAAAGGTTTTACCGAATGTTTCCCAAACGAAGCAGGGAAGTTTGACAGATATTCGTTATTAATTTCCTAACAGTCACAGATTTTTATTTGCATTTTTCTAGATACTGATTTATTTTTGGAATAAAACCAAAATACACAGGAGTATGTATAAAACAGTATCCCTAAGCGTCATGTCTATTGCAGACGTAGACGCTCAAGATCTTCATGCCGTTCTGTGTTCAGATATTTTTGGATTTTGTAGGTATGACCACCAAAAACCCTGATTTTTGCTGTTTTTAAACAAGAAAAATTTAACCAAGGAAATTAACTTGATATAATACCATATTGTCTACATAATTTCTATTTAATTTTAATTTAATTTGTTTATTTATACCCAAAGTACAAGATAAAATAGTTAGATTTTTACAAATAATAATAATAATATTAATAATTTGTACAATGGATAAAGGCCCATGATCAGTCATTGTAAGAATACAAAGACTGTTTTTCCTCATGAGCCCCTATTTCTTTGTCCATATAATCCCTTATAACGTCCCTCATGTGTCTGTATGTCTGTCTGTCTGTACGGTAGAATTTGTAGCAAAACGGCTGAAAATAGACAGGTGAAATTTGACATGCTTATACAACTCTTTGACCCACATATAGAAAAATTATAGAGGATTTAAAAAATACATCACGAAATAAATTTAAACAAATATGTAATAGGGGATACGCATAAAATTTGTATTTCCTTAAAACTACATTATTTTGATATGTTAATGTTAGTTATGTCACCTAACAAAACAAAAATCACATTTTAATTAACATTATAGCCAAATTTTTTAATTAAAATATTGTAAATTTGAAATATTCCGAGCACGGGGCGAAGGTTGCCGAGTAGAAACGACTGAGTATGACGTCAAACGATAGGGTTTTCACATCACAGATACAGACAGCTACAACATAATATTCACACGTGTGTGTATTGTATTGAGAACTGACACGCTCGGATACGCAGTCTGGTAGTCAAATATTGTACTACGCGACTGTAGTACTGTTTGAAATTAAAACATATTTTCTAGTGTTGATTTTTTGTTAGAACGTCGATATATACATTTTCATAAAATAAAAATGTACTGTGCTTAAATTAAACTGTTCCCTGTTGGAATATTGACAGCTGAATACTAGACAATTCAGCCATTTTGTCATGATTTACAGCGCCGCCAACGGTAATGTCACTTCTCAATTGTTCGAGAGTTTTGTATTTGTTTTTAAACAATTTTTCACGTATTTACTATTAAAATGGCAGATAAAGATTTTGTTAGGGCTCAGAGTGATAATTTACCCAACATTGATGCATTTATGCACACAACATAAAGTTTACTTTTTTCTGAAATATCGGTTTTATTTCGCCTCATAGTTTTCAGCCACAAATTTCGCCTTTTCTGTTGTTTTTCGCCATTAGGTAATGATATAAATAGTTTTTTTGGATTTCTAGTTGAACTAATTGTGCACATCGGTACTGAACAATATTTTCGATAATGTTTCGAAGTATCGGGGCCTGGATATTCCATATTTTAATATAAAATTTAATTCGGTAAACATGTATAAATTGTTTTTATAGAATTAAACTTTATTTTAATTAAAATCACTCTCCTTTACATAACCTATAAAAGTTACACAAACAAATAATTCACAACAGACTATGTTCGCTGCATAAACAACCGTTCGCTGGATTGGCTAGTAGTCTCATGCGTCAGTTAGAAAGGATTATGACGTCACACGTCGTTTTCGCGCGCTACATACATTTTTGATTTTTTAAAGCCTTCAAATTAAAAAAAAAAATTAAAAACTGTTTTTTATGTTTATATACAACAAGAGGAATATAATAAAAAAATAAAAAAAAATCATGCCTATCCCCTATTAATGAAAAAATAAATATTTTTTAAAATTTTGATTAAGGTATTAAATGAAACTTAACGGGTGAATAATCAGACAAATTTTTATTTTTATGTGTTTTTTGCCAAAAATATGTAAAAAAAAGCTCCTAGCCTATTTCCCAAAGGGGTTGACCTAAAAATCTGAAAAAAATCTCAATAATGTACAATGATGGGAACCAGATAGTGGAACCAACAGTTCAACAGGAATTTTTGATCAGATTAGTTTGTCATAAAATATTGATTTTTAGCGTTGTTGAAAAAACAATATTTTTGTGTGGTATCAAAAAAAAAAAATCTCTTAAGACGAACATTTTTACAATGAAAAGTATTTTTTTTTTTTTACATTAACACTGTCTCGCATCCCCAATTACTGTACCCAAGGGGTTAAACCAAAAATTAAAAAAATTCAAAAAGTAATGTACATTGATCTGAACCGAAAATATACGAAAGGAATTTTTGATTAGATTGTGTTTTTGGAAAATATTGCAGTTTTTATGTTTTTGACAAAATTAATTATCATTTAATTCATGACTAAGTAATCTCTTTTTGTATTCATAGCTAAAATAGCCAAACAAATCCGAAAAAATTCTAAGTAATGTACGTCGATCTGAACTAAAAACGTACTAAAGAAATTTTTGATCAGACTGCGTTTTTTGAATATATTTCAGTTTTTTTAACGCTTTTTTATATTGCTTTTTACGTGGCTAAGGTAGTGCTAAGGTAGTAAATCTTCTTTTGAAAGTAAAAATATAATAAATAAAAAACAATTAACAGCTGAGAATCGAGTTTCAACCTATTGTTTGAATTATTTTAATTTTTGTTTTTAAGGTATCAAAGAGGAATTGTTAATAATGGGAAATACGTTTCTGAAAAAATGAAGCCTTTTATTGATAAAATATATATTTTTTTAATGAAAATTCATATTTCTTATTAATTTAATGATAAAAGCTTTAGTACTCAAACAAGAAATTAAATTGATTTACAAAAAACTATAGTTCGTTTATTTTATTTAGGCGGAACTAGATTTTGAATTATAGTAACTTTTGCCGATTAAGTGAGGCTTTTGATCATTTTGTTTAGGAAAATCCCACTTCAAACCATAAAAAGTGAGACCATGCCAACTTACAAAAATGAAAATTCCAGTTAGTTTCACCTAAAAGTTTGGAATAGACTGTATTGATTTTGATGTCATTATAGAAAAAATATTGTCCTCGACATCCAGCATTCTATTGGCTTCTTACATTTATTAAATACCTACAAAATCCTGAAATGTGGGAAAATTCACACTTCACATCAATTTTTAAGTATTAATTTCTCGAGGTTGAAATATGCTCAGGATCAGAATGTATTGTGTGATCAAGCATTAGCTACATATGGTATGCGCCTACATTTTTACTATAGTCGAATTTAAAATAAAACGACAGTAGACAGTAATCTAAATCACAGTAATCGGTAGTATGATTTTTCATTGTCTATTTTGTTTCCCCTGTCCCAATCCCTTCCCTCTGTATTTGCACAATCGTTATCTGACGGTAATCCGTTTGTTAACCTAACATTTCCTGATGATTTGTTTTCCAAGACATTCGTCGCTTATAAGTCAAAGTTACGGATCGTTGATATTAGTAAACCGTTGGATTTTTGTGACATGCAACGTTGATTATATATGGTTTCTTCCTCTTACATAACATCTTAGCTTACACACTCCCACTGCTCCTTAGGGATTCCTTCTTACGTGGTGAGATTACCCCCTCACTGTTAGTGTACACCTGACACCCTGTTCTTGTCGGAGTACACGCTTTCACTATTAAATTCCTTGTGGTTCTTTACTTTCTTATCTGCAGAAAGGGAAGTATTGCATTCAAAAGATTCAACAACTGTGGCGCTCATATTTATCATATGAAATTTTCAATATCTATAACATACGAGGCAATGTTTTTTTCTCCAAAGATTTTACTGTATTATAGGTTAGGGTGACCATTCGTCCCGCTTTTTGCGGAACTGTCCCGCATTTTGACTGGGTGTCCCGCATTAAGATGCGTCTCGCAAAAGTCCCGCAAAAGTCTCGCAAAAGTCCCGCATTCTAACATTTTGTCCCGAATTGTAACTTGTATTTGAGGAAATGAGGACCTTTTGTTTTGCTCTTCACTTGGATTTGGGAAGTGAGGACCTTTTTTCTTTTTGCTCTTCACTTGGATTTGGGAGGGAGGACCTTTTTTTTGCTCTTCACTTGGATTTGGGAGGTGACGACCTTTTTTTGTTCAGTCCCGCATTGCTTTCTTAAGAAAATGGTCACTCTATATAGGTTTTGCTCGGTTTACATGAATTCGGTTAACACGTTTTCAGTTTAACGTGGTTCGTAACTCAAATACAATTTTTTCTATAATGAAATTGTCACATTTCGATATTGTTAGCTGAGATGAAATTCACTTAATTCCGCATGATATTTTCATAGCCATAAGTGCGCGCGCAGACGGTACGGTAATAAATAATACGCACTCATTGCCGGATTTGCAAGATTGGGAAGAAGTGGCAAAAAATATAGAGGAGGTCGCCGCACGAGTAAAGCCTCGTTTATAATAAATACATAACATTCAGATCAGTAAAACCTTTTGTGAAATTTTATCGATATGCCCATGCTCTATGTTGTGTAGCTATTATAAACGAGGCTAAATACTCAAAGCCAACAGCCTGACACCAGAAAATGGTTAAAAAGCTTTATTAATAAGTAAGTTAAAAAAATAACATATATTATTATTTTTAGGGTTTTGTAGGTATGACCACCAAAATTAATTAATAATTTTATTTTTTAAATACCATTATTTTTATGTGATTTTTGTCAAAAAACTTTTGTCCTCCACCCTTTTTTCTCTTTGGGTTTTGTTCCCAGATAAGTTAATCTAAGATCTGTTAACCTTAATCTGCTAACCGGAATAGTTAAATAGGAATTTTTGATCAAATTTTTCAAAAAAAAATTGTTTTTTTTTGGTAAAAAATAAATATTTTTTAAAATTTATTATGTGGCATCAAAAGAAAGCTTTTAAGACTTAAGATTAAGGAACGGAAAATAGTTTTTTAATTACATTATTTTAACACTTTTCTTCCAAACCCAAAGGAATTAAATTAAAAAATTGAAAATTTCTAAATAATGTACATTGATCTGCATTGAAAATGTACTCAAAAATTTTTTCGATCAGATTGAGGTTTTAGAAAATATTGTGGTTTTTGCGTTTTTAACAAAATTAATTATTTTATTAATTCATGATAAAATTATGGCTGATAATATCTTATCTTACTTTGAAATTAAAAATATACAGACCAATTCTGTAACTCAGTTACTATGATAATAGTAACTAAATGTGTCTCTATGATAGGGTGACCATTCGTCCCGCATTAAGATGCGTCCCGCAAAAGTCCCGCATTTTAACATTTTGTCCCGCATTGTCCCGCATTTGGATTTGGGAGGTGAGGACCTTTTTTTGCTCTTCACTTGGATTTGGGAGGTGAAGACCTTTTTTTTTGCTCTTCACTTGGATTTGGGAGATGAGGACCTTTTTTTTTGCTCCGTCCCGCATTGCCTTCTTAAGAAAATAGTCACCCTACTCTATGAGCCAGGTCAGTTACTATTATGAATGAAAGTCATTATACTGTTTATAATATTTTATCTTGTAGTAACGTTACTACACAGTAATTTTTTACAGAATTGATCTGATAATAAAAAATGTTTAACAGCTGAGAATCGACTTCATGTGTGTAAGCTCTGCCTACTATTATACGTCATGATCCAACCTATTGTATGAATTATTTTAGTTATTTGTTTTTAAGGTATGAAAGAGGAATATATCTTTTATAGTAGTGAAATATTTATAAATCAAATAAAAATTGTTAATAAGTTTCTGAAGTTGAAAAAAGAAAAATTAGGGATTTACTCATATGAAGCAAATGCAGAAAAAAACACTGGGATTTTTTAGTTATATTGTTATATTGTGTCGAAATTTTCGCAAATTATTTAAATTTAGTTTTAACAAATTATGTGAAAGCTCTTAGTTCTCAAAAAACGAATAAAAATGATTATCGAAAAAGGTTGAATTTGATGTGATTATATATGGTCCTAGACATTCAGCATTTTGTAGGTTTCTTCCACTTATTAAATGCCTACAAAACCCTGAAATGTGTGAAAATTCATACTTCACATTGATTTTTTTAATTTAATGTGGAATTCTAATCTAATCTAATCTAAAATCTAATCTCTTCCCTTTGATTAAATAACAAAAATTAGTTTTTTTAAATTATTAATCTGATACGGAATATTTTTGGGCAAAAAGATGTTGTCCCCCACTCTATTACCCAGAATAGTTGAATGTCGATTGTCCTCACCCCCATTAATGGACTTACAATTATTGGTAAGTAAATATGGAAGTTAAAACTTTTGAAATAAAAATAGTATTATTGACTTATTGTCATTTTTCTTTTTGTAAATGTGATAATTAACATCTAGGACAGAGTATCTCTATCAGTACTTCATGGAACACTTCCAATAATGTCCAATTTTTCTTCCAATAACCTTCGAATCTCAAAACTAAGCTGTAGTTATTTTGTTTCTGATTTTTTTCGCAATTTTTCTCTAAACCTTAGGATTATCCTTAAACCTTTTCCGTTTTCTAGACATTGTTTTAAATGAAAATTGTCGTAAGCCAGACCTGTGCAGGTCCTATAATATAGCGGGTGGCTAATGTTGCAGACTATGGCGGTAACAGTGGCACTAGACAGGACTGATGAAGACGGCTAACACACGAGGGATCGCAGCCCGCAACGCGCTCGTCTTGGGAGTCCATCGGCCAGGACTCTCATACAACACAACACCACTAAACAGCGCACTGCTAATTTTTATGTTAGTATAGTGGTTCAAATAAATATTATGCATGGTGGTACAATAGCAAATTTAGCCTGTGATCTTAAGTACAGCACATATAATACAGTACAAATTCCTTAAAATTTGCTAAATAATAGATAATGGACGTGACGTTTCATGCAATGGGAATATGAATTACCTATATTCTTTATATCTCTTAAAATTCAGACAGGAAGTCAGTAAGTCATAGTGGTGCAGTGTTATTTATTTGTTTTTGCTGCGATTATTTTTTGATGGATCGCTGGCTAAAGTACGGATTGTTAAAAATAGCGGCCAAAGTCTCCGTCTCAGAACGTCCAGTAGACGACAAGTGTGTTAAAATATTATAAAGATAGTATTTCAATAGTTTTGTCTTACGCTTAAGACTTGGATTAAGTTTTTACCAACCGCTACATACATGTACATACATATAAAGGAGGTATTGTGATCGTACTGATTTTGACATTTTTAAATTTCGATGGATGTCCACGGATTGAGGTTCCTACATAATGTTTTTACTATTTTTAGCATGATGTCTGTCGGTCCTTGGACACGTGTAAAGCGAATTTGGCTAAACGGATTTTTATAAAACTTCATTTTTAAGCTTCTCACACCAATGGCATCAGTTAATCAACTTTTGGTAAAAGAGGTCAACTAGAAGTGGAAGATTTTTGGACGTTATTTTTAGTTTATTTTTATTATAGTAATAATACTTAATAATACTTGTTAAGTATTTATTTTGTCATACATATATGTAATATTTCCACGGTTATGGTAAATAATTTCTGTGTTAGAGAGTATTTTGTTTAAGTACCTATTTTGTGATGGCGTTCGGTCTTGTGGTGGCCCCAGCTGATTTTTTATTAATATTTTTGCTTTTGGTTAATGTTCCGTATTTGTCCACCAAAACTAGGCTTGTGTTCTTAGAATGAATTATATTATAACGTTATAAACGAGAAGGCACGGTCGTAAGAGTGGGGAGCCAATAGTAATCATTCATGCATCTGTAGTTGGCAGAGAAATACCCGTTTTTCACATGAGGAACGTCCGAATATAACTGATATTTTTGGAACTATTTATGAAGTTAATATTTTTCAAACTACGTATACTATAAATCTCATTGGAAACAGGTAAAAATTCCGTATGAGTATCTGTTCATATACGTCTAGCAAGTTTAAGTTCTTTCTGTCTAAAATTTTTGCTAACTAAACCTAACCTAATAAGTTTTATCATTGATTGTTTGCATATAGTGAAGATATATAATTGCTTTATACAGTTTTAATACATTTACATAATTTAGCATCTATGAATGCGACGAAAAAACGGAATTTCCTATTTCAGACATAAAATTGGTAGGTTGAAATATATTGATATTTTTGAGAATTCTCTGTTTTAAAAATGTTAATATTCTTCAAAATAAGTATACTATAAATCTCATTTAAACCATTTAAATGTGACTTAAAGCGTATAAATACTGAAATTTTATTATTCAAGTTTTTCTTTAAAAACGCTAATAAAAGCTAAATGTTAACAAACACTTATTAAATATTTGCTTGGATTTCGAAACGGATAACTATCAAGTACTTATTTAGATTTCAGTTTTGAATAAAAATATTGGAAATGATAAAGTGTATCGTAAATGTTGTGTTTTGATAGAAAGGGGCGGCGCTTCGCCAGGGCCAAATTTCATTCTAACTAGCATACACGGTTTCTCTAACGAGTTGTCCGTGGTGGACTTATACGGAACATTAACCTTAGGGGGATAAATCCCCTCCCCCCGAAAATTCGAAAAGAAATAAAATTATAATTACCCCATTTCGAGATTGTTCGCACTCGAATTATTCTCGTAAAAAGTGCTCCGTGGCTCAAAAATTTAGGGAAACTCTGTGTTAGGTTATATAAAGGCACACAATGTAAATGTTCTCTTCGATGTAGACTGAGATAGCCAATGTGTTTATATGTATGTCTCATTAAAACAACTCACTAACTATAAGTTTGGAAAACTAGCGACAATCGACAAAGTATAACGCATTAAATTTACAGCTCTGAACGATTGCTCGCGTTACCATATGACAAACTTATAGTGACAATCAACAATGCACAAGTCATAGCACATAGTCGACTAATTTAAGACTTCTGAACGCATCTTAAGGACGCCGTTTTCAAACATTTAATCGCTTAATTCTCTAACATGTGTGACTGTATGATCTTGGAATTTTACAGCTCTGCTAAAGTGAACAAGTTGTGTTCAGAATAACACCATTAAGATACTATTTCAATATGCACATACAAACATATGTAGGTAGAGTGTCAGTTAATAAGGCATCTTCGACCGCGCGTGAAAATATACCATTAATGAAATACAGAAGGAACCTTGAGAAATATCTCCAATGGTGAATCTTCTCGTTAAAAATCATGTTACTTTGGAAAGACTTGAGACGACGTGCACACATTAAGAGCAAGTCTTGGAAACTTTTAATGGGTTGTACACCTTAATCGATGATTCGGCGAGAGTTGCCTTCATGTATATTATTTAAATTGCGAGTCATTTTATAAGAAATGAACTCCCTATGGCCTTTATTGAAAAATTTCAGCGAAATATAAATCATTATTTAGACATTTTGTTAGAAATATATATATTTTTATTTTTCAGAGAAAATAATGAGATTTCCCACCTTATAAAATTCTCAGAAATATTTTTAGAATTTGTAATTATATTTTATTCTACAGATATTTATTTTAAGTAGAATTATCAAATTAAGTCACGAACTTTGACATTTGACCAGTTTGTTTTTTATACCTGTATCTATATTAATAAAATTAGAAGCTATATCTGTTTTTATTTTATACAGGCGCGCACACAAGTGGGCGGTCCTCGGGTCCAGCCCCCCCCCCAGGAATGGAAAAATCATATACTTATTTAATACAAACTAAGCAAATGAAAATAAAAAATCACCTTTTTTATTAATAAAAATTAAATTATAATCAAAATTAAAATATATATGAGCCCACTCCTCTACGTCAAAAAAAAAAAAAAAACAATAATATATTTGTATTATTTTACGGATATTTTTTCGAAATGGACCCCCCCCCGTATTTATTTTCTGTGTGCGCGCTTGATTTTATATTTTTCGGTCTCATATTTGGTTTCTATTCTATTCAGATGATTATCAGACGATATCTGCAAAAAAATAATCCATTTTCGTCTGTCTGTCTGTCTGTTTGTTTGCCTGTCTGTCTGTGTGTCTGTTTGTCTGTCTGTTTGTGTGTTTGTATGTCTGTCTGTTTGTCTGTCTGTCTGTCTGTCCGAGATTCAAGCGAAAACGGCTATATTTTCACGTAATTTGGTAAAATTATAGAGTAAAACCAGGATTCGAACATAGGCTACATGGTATCCCAAAACTTTCATTCTGTGGAGGTATTATGGGGTTATAGCCATTTATTCATCGACCGGCGTACCGTAGTGGTAAAACACGTGCCCTGCGTTGCAAGGTCTCAGGTTCGAATCCTGTTCAGGCATGGAATTTTCATTAAGAAATATTAGAATTGTCCTGGCTGATTTCCTTAGTAGCAAATATTCGGGAAATAAAAAAAAAAAAAATAAATAAATAAAAATTTACTGGAAAACAAAATATCTCCCTTATTATTGACTTAACAGAAAAATCTATTTAACAAAAATTGTTTATAATAACCATTTTTTTCAATGTATTTTTCAATTGGATTTATATTTGGGGAGTTTGGGAGGCACACCCTAAAACTAAACTTTTGAAATATCTCTCTTATTATTGACTTGGCAGCAAAAATGTAAATGTCAAAAATTAATAATAATTATTAAAAAATAAATCTTTTATGTACTGTTTTTTTTTTTCAACTAAATGAGTATTAGGGGAGTTAAAGGGGACACTCTAACATTAGTATCTTGAAAATTCCACTTACTTTTCAGACCCAGTTGAAAAAAAGATAATAATAAGGTAGGTATTTCAGAAGTTAAGTTTTTAGGTGTACCCTCTAACTTCCCAAGTATTCATCCCACTGAAAATATGAATTGAACAAAAATAAGAATTGTTTTCTTATTATAACCAATGTTTGTAAAATAAATTTTTCTGTAAAGTCAATAATAAGATAATTAATTAATTAATAGGATTCGGACCAGTCAAAAAATAAAACAAGTTTATTTAACTATGTTAACGCTTTGATTTATTTTAAAATCTTCTTCAGAGCTAAAAAATTTCTTAAATATATCTAAAAAATTTCAGCTCTGAAGAAGTTTAAAATAGTTAAATAACATTTCTAACAAGCAATCCATCATAAGGCGTACCTGTCCGTACTGGACATCTATTTGTCCTTGCAAATTCATCAGTATGGTGTAAGCCAGTGTTTCTCAACCAAAAACGCATCGCGGACCAGTATAATATATAATTTTTTAACGCGGACCACTAATAATAATTGTTGGTTCATTTTTTTGCAAGAAAACAAATATATTTGATGTGCTACTAAATACATTTATTTTATTTATAGAAAATCACAGAAAGTTTACAGAAAATAAACAAAATATAAATTATTTACATAAAAAATGTGCATAAAATTTTAAAAAAAAACTGCAATAAACACATATAAAAACTTTCGCGGACCACTAAAATTTTTCTGGGGACCACTGGTGTTCCGCGGACCACCTGTTGGGAAACACTGGTGTAGGCTGCGTTGCAGACAGAACGTACGCATCTCGTACTTAAGTCCTGAGCACACAAACTCAAACTGAATTTATGTGTTAGGAACTCTATTTTTTTTGTAATTATAATAGTTGTGTGAATTAAATGGTTACAATAAAAGTGTTTCTTTAATTTACCTGCTATAATTTGGCGCCCCACGTTGGGTGCAGGTAAATTAAAAAACACTTTTTTTGTAATTTTAATAGTTGTGTGAATTAAATAGTTACAATAAAAGTGTTTCTTTAATTTACTTGCTATAACTTGTTTTATTTTTTGACTGGTCCGAATCCTATTAATTCATTAATTATAGATATTACCTACGGATATTATTCATAAAACATGTCAAAAATAAGGAAAATATTGTAATTTTTCAGTAAACAGTTTTAATCTCATAACATCCCCTTAGAAAGAAAATTTTGAATGCCATCTACCATATATTCGAATCCTGGTTTTACTCTAGCATTGTACCAAATAACATGAAAATATGTCCATCCGTTTTTGCGTGAATCTCGAACAGACAGACACTTTTCTGTATTTAGGATAACGACTCCAGTAATCAATAGAAATAATTTTAATTGTAATATGCATCCAATGTTGTGCTAAAAGAATAGAATATTTTAATTAAGTTGTAGGGAACATACCACAATTATTCCGCGAGTAGATAAAGTGATTGTTTTCATGAGGGTGTCGATACAAAAGATATACGTAACAGGTTTCATCGAAGCGCCCTAAATAATGTGACTCATGGTATATTTAAATCAGGGTTTCAACAATAACGTTTCCCTCCAAATGAGAGCTAATCATAACAGACAGACAAATAAAAATACCGATATGACGCATAATATCCATAAATGCGTTTTATATAAAGCTCGTCGTGTCAATTTCATGGCTATTAATTTCACCGCATCGAACCGTTATTTATGCGTGGATTTGTGAAAGGCATAATGATTGACTCGCATGTCCACGAAGCGTCAAGTTTAATGATCGCACTATACTGAATCCATTCGTTTTCACAAATATGGATACACAGTGGTGGCAGAAAAATATATTTATACCTTAATACTTTAGCATGTCACAGCGCCATATTTCTGGGAAGGGGGGAGTAATGTCACAAGGCCATGGTTAGAGGTGAAGTACATCAAGGTTGCTGATGTTACGATTTGCGAAATATATTAGGTCGTCAAGGATGAAATTTGTAGAAAAAAAGGCAAAGTTGGTTGATAACTTACAAATATAAGGAATTATTTTATACATCAAAGTATGCACCCATATTGTCTATACACTTTTTCCATTTAAGCGGCCGGTTGTTCAGGCCGGTGGTATAAAACCCTGGCGGACAAGAGTCAATGAATTCCTGGAAGGCCAGTTTTGCAGCATTGTCGGAATTAAACTGCGGAAGAAGTGGTAGTCAGTGGGGTCAGTGGGCTAGGTCTGGTGAGTATGGAGGATGATGAAGAAGTTCCAACTCCAATTCTTGTAGTCATCCTGCCACAGTCATTTGTGCAGTGTGTGGTCTAGCGTTATCATGCAATAAGATAGAAGTCAATTGTAAAATATTAAGCCAATGCCAAATAATAAGCTGTTAAAGTTGGCAATATTATACAAATTTCATCTTTGAGGACCTGATATAATGTGAAATTTGGTTGCAAAATGTGCAAAAATATTTTATTTCGGAAAAATAAATGATTACTGCACAATAAAAAAATTCAAATTATTTCAATGATGGGTTTAATACCAACATACATTACCTTCGATTTTAGATATTTAATTTAAGAACGTTTATTTTATCAAAATTGTTTTACGTACGGTTTTAACAATGTTAGATCTCTCATCAATTGGTACGTGTACGTGTAAACAGCACTCATTCGGCAGTAACAATATTTTTACTTTTTACGGTTTCGTTATTGCTCAGGCGGCAATTCTATTGATAAAAAAAATATATATATATTTAATAACCAAAAGATCTAGTGTAATAAAACACAATATTCAAATTTGTATTAAAAATGACATAAAAAGATGTAATGAAAATTTAATTTTATAACATCTCACCCCAATCTAAAATATGTAATGTAAATATAGTCTGTTTCTTTGGTTTAAGCGGAACTAGATGTTAAAATAGTAAGTATACTTATTGAGAATTGTCTTTACAATTCGGACGAATTTTTCAATATAAATTTCAGTAATTACATCTAACATGTAAGCTATTTTTTTCTATCTTTGTTAATTTTATATATTTCATTTTTCTTATCTATCACATTTAATATTGTATTTTCATTTTTCAATGTTTTCAAATGTTTTTCAACTTTTGTTCAATGGATTTATCATATATGTACTGACAAATGTAAACGTCGTAAGATGTCTAGCATGAAGTAAATATTATTATTATTATTATTATTAATAATATCTAGTAACTTTTAACGACTGAATGAGGTTTTGATCATTTTGTTTAGCAAATTCCACTTCAATTGTTAAAAAGTGAGCTCGTGATAACTTAAGAAAATAACAATTCTATTTAATTCCGCTTAAACATTTGGAATAGAAACTTTCCGTCAATTTAATAGTGTATTTATAATAATACTGGACGTAATATTTCGATCTGCAATGCTGATTAAAATAAAATGAGCTATTTTAAAAATTATGGACGATCCACGAAGAATTAATAATATTTTGATGAATACTTCGATGTAAATTAAAAAATAATTACCATGTTTTTTAATTGTACTTTTTTCCCTGTTTCAATTTTCTTTCCTAGCCCAAAAGTGATGTAATAAATATTTAATATTAATTGCAAGAATTGAATGTTTTTAGGGTTTTGTAGGTATGACCAAAAAACCCTTATACCGTCATTTTGTCGTCTGTCTGTCTGTCTGTCTGTCTGTTCGGTTAAAATTGTAGCCAAACGGCTAAACCTAGAGAGTTGAAATTTGGCATGCTTATACAACTCTTTGACCCGCACATAGAAAAAATACTAAAACATCTAAAAAACATACCCCCCTAAAAATATAAACAAATATGTGCTCATCGAAAACAAAAATATATTTTTTTAATTCTGAGTAGGGTATCAAATGAAAGCCCTTAGTACGTGGATTAACGATCAAATTTTTATTTTTGCAAAATAAATTATTTTGATGCGATTTTTGCCCAAATTGTGCAAAAAATTTTTTGTCCCACACCCTGTAGCCCAGATGGTTTAAACTAAAAATCTAAAAAAATTCCAAGTAATGTATATTGGTGTGAACCGAAATAGTACAACAGGAATTTTTGATCAGATTATGTTTTCGGAAAATAACGCATTTTTTGTGGTTTTTGGTTCACAAAGTACAAAAGTTATACGAATGTAAGACACTCATATGTAAAGCGTCCGATGGCGCAACGGGTTAGAGCGCTGGTGTCGGAAGCTAAAATTCTCTGGAAAACAAAGGGTTTCTAGTTCGAGTACGGACGGAGTGAGTTTTATTTTTTCTGGTTTTTTTTTTGCATTTTTATTATGTTGAAATTATTTTGTCAAAATTCTAGTTATATTTTGACAAATGTTGTATTTAATTTTTAAGAGCGTAAATTTAATAACCAGTCTTATTATATGATTAACAGACGATAAATTATTTTAAAAATATCGTTCATTTTGCTGTGATTACTATAAAGTAAAATTTGTCCTACACACTCAGCATACCGCCTTCACTTATTATATACCTGCGAAACCCTGAAATGTGTGAATATTCACACTTCACATCAATTTTTTTGTTATTTATATAATGACATAGAACTGAAGTATATCATAAAAAATATAGTTTTATTTATAAATAAAAGTTGGCTTTAGGAGCGGGATGATTACCGACAAATATTTCGTTTTTATTTTTTCTGTAACTACTCTATACCAAGGATAAAATCTCCAAGATATTTACACACTAACAAAAGGGTGATGCGATATATAGGGTCTCGTGCGAGGAGAGAAAACCATCGTCTTTAAACGGAGACAAGATCGCATTCTGATGTGCGACAAGAGCGGCAGGTTGCTTGTTTCGTGTATGGCCCTCTTGAGGGACTGATTTTTATATCCGATTTCGGTGCACGTTTTTGTTCATTTCATGAACGTGATGTAGAAGTGGATCTTCAGAGGTCGAGAAGGGTCGAGTGCCAAGAGGGAACGGCCGTTCTCGGACATCAGTACGCCGCGACACCGCTCAAATAAGACAACCGAAAGAACGTTAAAATCTTTTATAAATCCTATCATTCAATTTATCTCGTGTAAGAAAATTTGTGTCATATTTACCTTATTCATTTCCCGAGATGTTGACGGGCGGCCTGGAGCCGTCAGATCTGGAATTAGAAAAGGTACATTAGTCGCTGCGGGCCTGTGTGTAAACATGCATAAATATGACATGGAGTAAAGAGTGCAGCACTGGGTGGTTTCTGATGTAAAGTAAAGTAAAGGGTTGCGGATCTGTAGGTGAAGGGTCGCCCTCTCATCGATGGTATGTTCAGGAGCTATTTATAAGGGTCGTCTGAACATTCTACTGTCGTTATGCACGCACGACTGAGTTTAATCACGGGGCGGCGGTGCGAGGAGCGGTGCAATCTGAGAGCCGCAGTGTTTTATTGGTCGTTCTCGGTTCATGAATTAGCGAAAGAAACCAGACGGCTCGTGCATCGATAATGCCAAAAATAATTAATTACCATCGATCGCAGCGAGTTTTAAAGGATGCATAGAACGGCTCGAGGCAATCCACTGCTATTGAAAGGAGGGACTCACGGTAAGTCGACTGAAGGCGAAGAAAGAAGAGCGGCTTTGGCTGACTGGTCGCTCCGCCGGCGACTAATCTCGTTGCTCGCCCGTGTCCGATAACGATTTTGCTAAATTCATGTACGGAGGCGCTGTTGATGCAATACGCTTAGCTATTTTATGATGAAAACCGCGGAGGCTGCGAGATTTCTGAGGGTATAAATGAGCGGCGGTCGGACAGGGATGGCGCGCGGGCACCCGATCCCGTCCCTTACGTTACGTGTGTCCGCCACAGATTCCGACTCCTAATTAAGACAAGGGAGCGGGGCGGGCGGCGAGGCCGAGGGGCGGTGGGTTAGACGCGAGCGACGGCCGAGAGGGGACCGGGTGAAGGAAGGGATATTGATCACGACGCCAGAGCGAGTGGGATGCTGAGGGAATAAAGAGAGTCGCTAGATGACAGAGAAGGACAGCGCAATTATTATTTGGGCGACCGAGTAAGCGCGCAATGTGTTTGCATGCTCCATGTAATGGCGCTTCTGCTGACGGAGAAAATTACCAAACCAGTGCATGTGGACCATTTGCGAATTCATTAAAAATTAAGATACGCTCCATAATGAGAGATTTGATTAAAAACGCATTACCGCAGAACGGACCGCTGGAATAAATTCATGTTTCAATCTCGAGGTGGGCGTTCTTAGTGGGCCGACGCGGCACGTTGACGAGCAAAGGGACCGAGGGGAGTCCGAGATGCGAGAGAAGAAACGCAGGGTCCACGTACTGCGGCCACTGCTGGCCTGTTCGCCTCCGGTGAGTTTTCATTAAGTGAAACGAGCGGCCGCATCAACAAACAGATCACACATACGCTAGATGTCCAGGAGCAAAGGGCAGGTTTAATATTTCACAGGCGTTAAAAGTTAAGGGGAAGAATGTTATAAAGTAAATTACTTCGGTCGGCACTTAACGGCTTTGATAAAATGACAAACCAGATTTCTTTTAAAGGAAAAGAAGTGTTTGTGTAGCTGACACCGCGCGGAATCAGATTTTCTCACGAACGATCACCCTAGTGAACAGTCACCGCGGCCGTAAGCCAGAAGGAGACAGGAAGAAGGCAGCCAAGAGGGTGTTATGGATCTCGTTGAAAAAAGTAGACGGGGTGGCAAGCGGCGATCACTGTCTCATGCTGATGCCTCGCAGCGAGCTAATACGTTTTCAAAAGGCTGCGACCTGTGCCATCATCAACAGGTATCACCATGATTCACATCTGCTTTTTCACATTTTACGCACAGAATTCATACCAACTCATATTTCATCCTTATAGAAATGTGAATTGTGGATCTTGCCGTTTTTATCTTAGAAGTATTACGTATATTTTCTATATCGGGGTCCTGCGACATTTTCCAACGACTAAAACTTTTAGTTTCAACATGTCTGATGAGACAATATCGACGAATCATTTTCAAGAGCATCAGAATATTTACTTAAAAGCAAAGTTAGTACCACAGATCTCAAGTTTCCCATACAAAAGTAAAAATCTAAAATAAAATTCCTATACGATAAATTTAATTGTCAAAATTTTGTTGAATACTAATTCTCGATTGAGAGGTCACAGCGCCAAACTAAAGAAAGATAAATTTCGTCTGCTAATCAGGCAAAACTTTTTCTCAAATCGAGTAGACAAGTGTAATAACCTTTCCGTGTCAGCTATTGAATCAAGAAATATAAACTCATTTAAGAAAAAAATTGACACATTTATATTTATAAGACAAGTGTTGTTCGCGTTGTCTATGTAAAGTGAATTACGGGATGGACTTTTTAAGGCCTGTCGCAGATGGACTGTTTCGGTGAAAGTGTTTTAAATGGTTCAGAACTGTTATTTCTGCTTTAAATTTCATATCTCTGCAAGTTAACTTATATATTTATAATATATCTAGTTTTTCTGTAATGTAATATTAGTTTTGGTTAATGTTCCGTATAAGTCCACCACACATAACTCCCCGGACAGACCGTGTATGCTAGTTGAAATTAGATTTGGTCTTGACGAAGCGCCGCCCCTTTCTTTCAAAACATAACATTTACGATTCACTTCCAACATTTTTATTCAAAACTGAAATCTAAATAAGTATGTACTTGATAGCAGTGTTGTAATAGATACATTTGAAAATATATCTAGATATAGATACAGATACTTAAGGAAAAATGTATCTAGATGCAGATACAGATACATTTTTTTACAATGTATCTAGATACTTCAAGATACTTTTAAGATATTTTCGGAAAAATTAAAACACCACAAAAAAAAGAAATAACTAGAGCAAGGAATATATTTGTTCACAATAAAAAATAAGTTATGCACTATTATTACTCTTAAAATAAACACAAATAGCCTTTGAAGCTGTGTGTCAGATATATTAACTAACTATATACCTATGTAATCTTTAAAAAAATCACTTTTTTATTCGAATTTCAGCGGATATCTCGAACATTTTTAGTTCGCTAATAAATTACTGATTATTAAAAGAGTATTTAGGATGGCAAAAATAAAACTACAATTTTATTTATTATATTTTTCTTTATTTAATTCACATTTATAAAATTAATTCTTATTCTTAGATTAGATAATTACTTAATGGTTGTTTTACTTAACCGTTGTTAATAAAATTATTTAATTTTTTTTTATTTATTATTTTTTTAAATTTATTCAGAAAACATCCTTTTATTTTTTTCCTTTTTTTTTAATAAAAAATAAAAAAATAATAAAAAATAAAAGAATATTTTCCAAAATTTAATTAATTACATATAGAAAAATATTTAAAATTTTATATAGGTATTGCAAAACTACGTCATATCACATTTATGTTTAGATTCAGAGTGAAGCATGTTTTTACTCCCACCAAGCAAGAAAGAGTTTACTGGTCGCTGATTGGTTAATTTAAACTTAAAATTCAAATATCTGAATGATGCTAAATGTATTACCAACTTGAAAAATTGTAAGGACATATTTTGTAAAAAGACCTTGAAAAAGACAAAATAGGAAAGTATCTGAAAAAAGTACCTGAAATACAGATACTTAGATACTGATTTAAATATCTAGATACAGATACAGATACATATTTTAAAATGTACCTAGATACATTACAACACTGCTTGATAGTTATCCGTTCTGAAATCCAAGTAATTATTTAACAAGTGTTTGTTAACATTTAGCTCCCATTAACGTTTTTAAAGAAAAACTTGAATAATAAAATGTCAGTATTTATACGCTTTAAGTCACATTTAAATAGTTCAAATGAGATTTATAATATACATATTTTGAAGGATATTAACATTATTAAAAAGAGAGAATCCTCAAAAATATCAATATATTCCGACCTACCAATTTTATATCTGAAATAGAACATTACGTTTTTCGTCGCATTCATAGATGCTAAATTATGTAACTGTATTAAAACTGTATAAAGAATGTATATATCTTCACTATATGCAAACAATCAATGATAAAACTAATTAGGTTAGGTTTAGTTAGCAAAAATTTTAGACAGAAAAAAGTTAAACTGCTAGATATATATAACTCAGGTTCTCATGAGGAATTTTTCCTGTTTCCAATGAGATTTATAGTATACGTATTTTGAAAAACAAACTTCATAAAGAGTTCAAAAAATATTAGTTATATTTGGATGTATCCTCGTGTAAAAACGCGTATTTCTCTGCCAACTAACAAGAGACTACCAACTACCTAAGAAGTTTCATCTATAGCCAACTACAGATGCATGAATGATTACTATTGGCTCCCCACTCTTACGACCATGCCTTCTCGTTTCTAACGTTACAATATAATTCATTCTAAGCATACAAGCCTAGTTGTGGTGGACTAATACGGAACAATAACCTTAGTTTTTTTCTTCTTCTTACTATTGTAATGTATAATTATCACTCGTGTGTACATTTATATATTCGGGAGTATAACCAGCTATGTTAGCTGCCTTCTCCCAAAGCTGTAAATAATAATAATAATAATAAAATAACCGTCAACGTTGGAGGAATGATAGACATGTACTACTGGTATTTTAAAAATATTAAAACATTAATTTTTTTTGTTGAAATTCAGTATTAAAGCGAATTATAATATGAGTAATTTTCCCATCGCTAACCACATCACGAGCGTTCTAGAAATCTGTGCGTCGTTTGCTTGCTTCGGCTGTGACATCCGGCGGCGGACAGGAAGCAGTGGGAATGTCAAGAAAGGGATTTAATTAAGGACGGCGCAAAAAGAGACAGGAACGAAGGACGACATACTTGGCAGGTGGAAATGAGTTGAGGGCATTCACAACTGTACACCTCGTATGTTCACTCGACGTCATAACGTTAGGGTGCACAGTATTACGCACCTACTTTCAATGTCTCTGTTGATGAGGTTTCTGTCATACAAGCACGACATTTTTGGAAATTGAAATTGGCTTGCATTGAAATTTCACGTATTCATAGTCCAGTAAAGTCAATAAGTTTCCAAAATGAAACATTAGTCATGAAGTCATTTACTTCATTAGTTAACTCGTTTAAGGTTTCGCTTATTAGGTGTCATTATGTGCATGCTATGTTAAAGTTTCATGTAACGGGTAAGCAAGTGACAGCAAATGTAAATTCGATTTAAAGAAACCATTTTTGACATCTCGTAACTAGAAAATTTTAATAAAAGACAGTTTACAGTTTTACAACACATATTATGTAAACCTTGCTTCACATCTAATTGGCAAAGTTTGTAGATATATTTATATAAGCATAAGAGTACATAAGAGTACGTAAGGTGAGTTTATTTATAACATGTAATTAAACGGGACACATTTTATTGTGAAACTAACTCGGGGACAATTTGTTATTATTGACCTAATTTTTTTTGTAACTTACAACAAACCTACTCCCTAAAGCCGCATTCAGAGCTTATACACTGTAGCTTATAGACTGTTTATTGTCACTAGCAGTTTGTCATATGGTAAGACGTGAAACCAGATCTCTAAATTCAATACGTTGTTCGTTGTGGATTATGTATAATTTTCTAAACTTATAGCTAGTAAGATGTTTTAATGAGACTGACATATAAACACATTGGCTATCGCATTCTATCAGTGACGCCGTAGTTATCGTATGCCTTTACATAACCTAACATAATGTCATCATTAACAAATCTTGCTCAAAATTACAAAGACGGACAGTAAATATGATCAATTTAGGTAATTAAGTAGTTAAAATCGAAGACAACAGAATTATAAGAACGATAATAGGTATTTATAAAACATTTTACGAAGCTAAATAGTTGGTTTCAAAATACACAGATGTCAGACTATTCGTAACATATTAATTTCTAAATTGTTATGAACGGTACGTACAACGTTAAATACAATGCATAGAAACATAACTTACAGCTAACAAAAAACAGTCTACAACCTGTTAATTTAAAGAGCTCTGAATGCGGCTTAACTTTCCTTTACAATTTCTTCTCTACGCGCATCGGCCTAGTAAACGATTTTTTTGCGCAAAACTTCCGGGTTCGAATCCCGATCAGGGCATGGAAACAACATCACTTTACACCAACTGGATTGGGTCACCGTGGGATTTGTAGACCTGAAATTTCACTCTTCGGAGTGAAATATCTGTGCCCAATAAATAGTAGCAGTACGGTAGTGAACACTACGACTCGGTGAGACTACTGTGCGACCTTTATAAGCTGAATAAATCAGGAAAATGATAAAAAAATTAAGACTGAAACTTATTATTTAGTCATTTATTTTTATTATTTTATTTAATATGCATGTTAGGCATTTCCAGATATATGTGTATTTGTTTTGTTTTTTTGTTTATTATTATTATTATTTTTTTATTTTTTTTGATAATTTTTGTTATTTATTGACAACAAATTATAACTTGGTTGTGTTTTCTATATACCGGGTGAATTATTTAAGGAGCAACATACATGTTTCACATATAATGTTAATGAAATGAGTTATTTCATTTGCAACATAGTAAATTATGAAAGCAAGCTCATATCCATAACAACAGATATGCAATGGTGATTAGATATAATAGTTATTTAACATGATAAAGTTCCTAGACGGCTAAAAAATACTACTAGTAAATTAGAAACAATAAATGAATTTTTATTAGTTTGTTTATCATAACGTACAAACAAAAATACTAAGTCCAAAAAATATATAATATTTTGTCTTTTCTATGGATACAGATAAGCATTTGTTTTATAGCTATGTTGCTTTTGAAATAACTCACTTCATTAACATTATATGTGAAACATGTATGTTGCTCCTTAAGGCGGCGCACAACCCTATAGTTCTCAATAGTTTCTTATACAAAACTAATAATCGGAAATAAAATTAATAACAATCTATACATCAAAATTTGCAGCGAATTTTTATCTATCTAATAGGATATTTTTAATTGTAGAAAAAACTGTAATGTAATTGTAAATAAGCAAATTGCATTATAGACGCCATCTTGTAAACCAATTGACGCATATTTGCGTACGATGCGGCAAATTGTAGCTAAATCTTCATTCTACAAATATGTTAATAGCTATTTTGCTCTATTGTGAAAACTACTTACAGTTATTATACTTGGTAGCCTATTAGCCTTCTTGAATCTGCCGAGGTTTTCAAAATAGGTGTTACAAGAAAAATGATTTAATCTTCGTAAAGAATACGTGTACCAAGTGGCAATCCATTATCATCAAGTATAATATTTTTCGACGAAGGTTCTAAACTATAAGGAATCTAGTCGAAAAAAATGTTGATGTATTATTTGAACATTTCTACACAAAACTATATAAATATAAAAGTTATTCGAAACACACAAATAGATTTAAAAAATTACAGAACAATATCGCTGATGTCTATTTTTAAGTTATTGAACGATAATATTTTTACAATAAATGTTTCTACAATTAAAAATATCTTATTAGATAGATAAAAATTCGGTGCAAAATTTGATGTATAGGTTGATACTAATTTTATTTTAGATTTTTAGTTTTGTATAAGAAATTAGTAACCACTGGGGGTTATACGCAGCCTTAAATAATTCACCCGTTATATTAATACTGAATTATAATTTAGTATTTATTCCAAATTTTCATTGAACCCAAACTTGAAACTGAAACAATTTAGATTCTTGAACATGAATTCAAACCTGAACCTAAATAAATATAGTTTCAGATCTTTGCATAAAAAATAGCTGCAAATTTTGATGTATAGATTGATATTAATTTGATTTCAGATTGTTAGTTTTGTATAAGAAACTCATAATCTGTGGGGTTTATACGTACTGTTAAACATATTTTGATCTTTAAAATACAGAAACGCATTGTCAGAATAATGTCTGGTGCAAAACCCTATGCCCATTGTAAAGAACTATTTAAACAGCTCGCCATTCTAACGGTTCCATCACTTCATATTTTAAATGTACTACTATATGTAAAGGAAAATGATTAAACAATTTAAAAAAAAATGAACAATCATAATTATGACACTAGGAATAAGGATAGCTTTATAGTGCCATTTTGTAGATACAGAGCAAGTAGAAAGCTGATCTGTTTACTGTTTATAGGCATTGACCTGTACAACAAGATGCCTACATCATTAACCAGTCTTAATAAGAACCAGTTTAAGAGGAAAATTAAAAAATTTCTCTTATTACGATATTCAAGAATTCCTAAAGGATATCGCAAATATAAACTGAAACAGAATCTATGTATATATATATATATATATATTTCTTTATGTTATATATTTTGTATATTGTATACTTTTTTGTACAAAAATGTACAAAAAACTAAAATAAACATATTATTATATAAATAAACCAGTTTTTTTTTGTGGGTATTTTTCAACTTACATACAGATATAACATTCGATGTCCTTTCTTTTCCGTGGTAGATCTTCAAATTTTTCCGTGAAATGAATTATTTGCAGGCGATAAATTTAACAAGCAATTATGAGATTTTATTAAACGGTGGGTTTTAATAATGGGTTGGTTTGCAAATATTTAAAAGTGACTTCCTTTAAACGACCAATAACTCTTCCCTCCCCAAAGTAAACTCAGGATGTAATGTTCGCACCGGATGTATAACTCTGCTTCTGGTAGTTAAGTAGAAGCTGTGTACAAAGAACAGGCGCTGTTAAATCTTTTATTCTTCATCTGTCTCTTAAGACAATGCTTTGTTCTTTGCGTATTGTCAGACATTTTCACTGCTATTATAATGCTGTCTTATTTTCTTAGATTGTCAATATGTATGAATTAAAGCAGATAAGAATGCTCTTTTCTTTATTTACAATGAAAGGTAGAAAAAATATATATAAAGCCAGAGGTGGACTTAGAAATTGCAAGATTTACTTTTAACGTATTCACTTCATCAGGGCACTCTAGGGCACCGCAGCGCATATTTTAGGAGCCACTGAGATATCCTGTTCTCACTTAGACAAAAGGTAAGTAGCATTGTATATTATTGCATTTCTCTGCCGTACATTACACCAGGGCTTCTTAAACTTTTTCATATAGCGACCCCCTTCAAGCCTAGGAAATTTTAAACGACCCACCATGTAATGAAATTAATATTGTAGATGTAGGTGTAATATCGCGACATTGTAGAATCTACCTTGTAGATTCTAAAAATTTATTTATTATTACCCAAAAGTAGCAGAGCTTTGCGACCCCTTTTCAGTAGCCTCGCGACCCCCCGGGGGGTTGGGACCCACAGTTTAAGAAGCCCTGCATTACACTGGTCAACAAATTTAAACTTTTTTTGCTGACTTAGATCTGATACTTGTTTTTAACTAATTTTGGGGTGCTGATTTCAAAAATGTTAACAGTTTCTGCCTATCACGTCAAATTTTTGTTCTATCGTATTTTGAATTTTCTCACCTTTTCACGTTCTGATATACGTCTACTTTAATTTCAACCTCGTTCTTGTTGTCCAATATATGTCGTAGGAACGCCTTACATGCAGGTACTTGTTACAAACCTTTTTACAACGGCAGGGGTTGCAAGGTCAAGGGTAAGGTACTTAGTATGACCGCTGCATCCATTAAATGTTCAGGTTTGTACTTGTTGTTCAATAAGTTTTCCAGAAAAGGCTTAGTTGCAGGTATCTGACAGCAACCTTTTTGCAATGGCGGGAGGGGGAAACAGTATCAGGGGTAAGGTACTTAGCAGCCTACATCCTTAAATGGTCACTTTTTTCATTCAAATCGAACGTCTTAGACTTGTTTGGTATTAATTAGTGTTTTGAATTTTATACAAGCAATCGTACACAATTTAAATAAATAATGGCTACTAGAAAGTGTTTGAATACAGCAGATACATTTTGTTATATATGTGGAAGCTTTACTGTTCCAAATCAGAGAATGAACATTAGTGATTTTGTGAAGAAGATGTATTTACCGTATTTCCAAGTTAGACTTGGCGACCAGGACAAGTCTTGGGCTCCACATAAAGTTTGCAAGCCTTCCCAGCAAACATTTTTATACGGGCCAGTACTGGTAAAGAACATACTCCCCGGCATTGAAAGTAATGGGCCAGTACCCCGGTGTCCCCGTGGCCGTTACTGACCCATTGATGTATCAGTTGCCGGCCCAGCAACGGTAAAGTGCAAAATAATCGCATTAGTTGCAAGATTTATTTCTGATGGTTTTAAGTAAAAAGTATGAGTGAAGAAGAGTGCTTATAAAATGCTGGTAAAGTACTTCGTATAGGCGGAATGCGAAATACAAATGTGAAGTACATTATTAATACTGGCGTTGCACTTACTTTTGGTGCCAGTAAATTACCAGCATAAAAGCAGTTTGCCGGCATTCGGCCGTTAGTTGAATGTTTGCTGGGTTGTGTTGAAAATTTACGACAGTGGAAGAAAGGAAAACGTAAGAAAATGGTATTCGGCATTCCCATGGTTTGGAGAGAGCCGAAAAATCACACAGATGACTGTTATTTCTGCCTTACAAAAACTACAGGCTACAACAAAAAAAAACAGGCAGAAAATCACCTACCCAAAACTAGATTCAGCAAGGCGTTCAATGCCCCATTCTGATGATATACCTGTGCCAGTTTTTAGTGAGTCTCCTTTACTTGAGGAAGATCTGTCTAGTGACATGAATGAGCATGATGACGACATGGATTTAGGATGCAGTCCTTCTATTTCTTCTACACCTCAGAGATTTATCCAGGCCGTTATTTTTATTTTAACACTACATTGCATTAAAATGTAGTTAAAACTGTTCTCATTTTCTTTCTTTCACTATAAATAAAATTTTAAGAATATTTTCTAATTATTTAGTCCTTATTGTTCGCCAAATTTGTACCAATTACAGTATCGACGTCTAAAATTAAACGATAGAAGCATTATTTGGCCGAAAATATGTATTTGTTGCAGAGCAAAAATCTGATGTAATATGCAAAAACTGATGTGATATTTGAGTTCAGCAGCACCAAATTAGTAAGAAACAAGTCTTAGATGTAAGTCAGCAAAAATTGTGTTGACCAGTGTTATAGGACCTACAGGAAATATTTCTCAGATTTGTCATGCGATATAGATGCCGATGAAATGTTTTTGGTTATTCGCGAATTTTCCACATTCGCGGGGACTCTGTCAACGTAACCCCAGCGAATGTCAAGGGTTGCCTGTACTGCCTACTATAAATATGCTTTAAATATTAAAATTAATTTACTTTCCAAATCATCCAAACGAATGAGTTTAGATAATATAATATTTTATTTGACCGATTTATTCAAGCAGAAATTATAAAATCAAATTATTTTACGACGTTATTTCCATTGATATAATTTTATTTTGATGATACTGTTAGTATTCATGTCAGAAGTATATGTTCAGTATTTGAAAATATCTAGAATGTTTCTTCCAAGTAGCTCATTTCAATGAATTATCACTCGTAACCCTTTTACAACCTATCAGGGAGCAATAAAACAGCCTTTAAGTGCCCTTGATAAGTGCCTTTCCGTTTTAGAAACCACTTTCGAATGCAGGATTCAACACGAATCACGGATATTTCTTACCCTCTCTTTAAGAAAAAAAATCTCAGCCCCAGACGGAATATAAAAATTCCCATTTGTCTTTAAGACGATCTCACACCTCTCCGATTTCGTATACTTTGGATCAATTTATTGTAATCATCTCTGCTCTTTGCCCTGGAGTACTGGCTTGGAACAAGCAATCAACGTTCTATAATTGTACCGTAATTTCAAAAGAGAGGGTTTAAATATTTTTATTTGGATAAATTTAAATCTTAATTTGTAAAACGTACAAACAGAAATGTCAATCATTATTTAACACTCTGATTTCCATTCTCTTTACTAGCTGAAATTTCTGTTGTCCCGTCCAACCTTCATCTCTCTTTTTGCGGGCACCGTTATTTTGGACATTTGTCATTGCTGATAGTACTAGGCTAGAATAGTACAATATAATGAGTATTAGTATCAAGAAGATATAATACTTCATGAGGTATATAAAATTCTTTCGGACGTTTCGGGAACTGCTCAACGATGTTTCCATCTTCAGCGATCACGAGAGTGATAATCATTTCAATTTACTTCGAGTTTTTATACCGGGTATTATAAGAGTGGGACCAGGTTATAGGTGTGTTGCTATTGGTTGGGTGGTTGGGGTCAGGCATAGGCAGTGGCGTATCAAGAACTCATGGTTGGGGGTAGCACTTATGATACTTATCTATATGAAGGGGAGGAAAGGACCGCATAATTTTTTGTGACCCGTCAAGCAAAAGCGGTTCAGACTTACATGGGGTCCCTGACTGAAAATTTTGCCGTGGCTCTTGTATCAAGCTGATTTTATTTAACTAGTAAAAATTGACCATAATCTAGTCATAAATACGTAGTTTGTATGCGAATATAATAAACGAAATACAATTTGATGATACAGATCAGATTTGAAGTTGGTGAACCGCTATCGAGGCGGCCCATTCAAATATAATATGTACACTTGACTTGGCGAATTTTATTGGTACAATTTTTCGCATCATATAGTCCCGATCTTGCGCCAAGTGATTATCATTTATGCTCCCATTTCAAGAAATTTTTGGTTGGTAGACGAAATGAAAACAATAGTGAGAAACTGACAAATTTTTATGACAAAATTATCCAAAAAATCTGGCTAAACTGTTACAATATTCTAAATGGTGACCATGAAAAATCATAAGTAATAATATTCCTCTTCATTTAAGTATTTCATACCATGTGGAAGAATGGGGGTTCCGGGGCTCTCCCCGGAAGAATTTG
Source organism: Liopterus haemorrhoidalis (assembly GCA_963971575.1). Classification (NCBI taxonomy): domain Eukaryota; kingdom Metazoa; phylum Arthropoda; class Insecta; order Coleoptera; family Dytiscidae; genus Liopterus; species Liopterus haemorrhoidalis. Next base: position 56,860,228 of record OZ020612.1, on the reverse strand, counting down.
TTTGTAAAATGCGTTAAAATAATTGAATTTTTTGCATATTTATGTCTGTGCGGCTGGCTTTTTCAGTGACAGCCTACGCGCGTTTTTATTTCACTGGCCTTTAAGGGGGGCACGTGCCCCCAATGCCCCCGCCCCCTGAATACGCCAGTAGCTATAGGTACGGATGGGACTACTTGCGGAAGATTAACGACTGGATTAAGGTTGTTTGTGACGTTATTGTGTGGTAATGAGTTGTTTGTTACCGGTTTAGTGACCTGAGGATTAGAAATGTTGTTTTGAATAATAGACAGCCAGAGTTGTATAAATTCTATGCTAGCTTGGCTGACATATGGAGAACTAACTATAAAAGAAGTATCTCACTTTTCATTTACGTTACAGCAAAAATGTACTTTGCAAAAATCGTACAAAGTACAGGTCCTCCAGCCAGTTAGTATTATCAGAGCCGCAGTAAGGGGCGTAGGGGGCGATGGCCCCTAGCGCACTAAGGAAAAGGGCGCTGACGGGCTTAATAAGGGGTGCCATTTGAGAGGTGAAGAACTTTTTTTTTTTTTTTTGGGAGGTGAGGACTTTTTTTCTGCTCATCACTTAAATTTTGAGAGGTAAGAACCTTGTTTTTATTTATCAAGGGCGCCAAAACACGGCTCTGCCCTTAGCGCAAGTTTTCCTTACTGCGGCTCTGAGTATTATATTTGATCTATCTGTCTATATTAATAAAATTTGCCAACGGAGTGGCCGAGCGCATTAAGTCGTGCGGTTTAGACTGGAGGTCTGGACTGGGCGGTCGGTGGCTCGAGCCTCCTTCGTTGGTGATATTATTCGGGCGAGAATAATATGTTTACATTACTCCCATTTTCACAATCATTCACCTCTCATCCAGGTGTAGGAGCTCGCCTCCTGGCATCGGCGATTAGCCTCGTTGCAGAAATAGGCCGATGTAAAATTAGTTTCAAAATTTTAAAACATGTTAAAATGTATCTTATTTGATTACGTAATTTGTGCTGGAGGTCCGTTCTGTGCTGGAACAGTTAATAAAACCCTGATTGTTATTATTATTTATATCTCTCTGCCTTCAGAAATAATAAAAATGTAGGTGGAATCTTACATGCTTTTAAGTTTAAGTTTGTTTATATTTTAGAATTGTTTAATACCTCTGGGTCGTTGAAGTTTAGTGTCGCGGGTATATATTTCAAAGAAAAGCAAAATATATGGGCAACTGACAATGATATTTAAATATCTAGCTCGAGAATGAAGTGTAACTTTAAAACTCAAACACTTTGTGAACAATTAATTACAAATTAACAAGCTCTCGCAAAGGTACCCAATGAGCAAGTTGCAGAAACCTACAACTTTAAGGTTTCATCATTCCATTTCCCCCCTTACCCCACCGCAGGGGATGGTGGAGTAAAGAGTTATATACCTAGTATTCTCTCTAAAGTCTGCTGCCGTTGCCCAAGTCGAGAAACTTTTCAGTAGACGCGTCCAGTATATAGTTAATTAACGGCCAACAGAATGTAAACATTAACGTTTCAGAATCGTACTTTTCGACAGACTTGAAATATTCTGACAGTATCGTAAAATGCAGAATATGCGATAATTATTTTTCGCTTCAAGGATGGAATTTCAAACGCTCTAGATGGTTTTACATTTTTTGAATATATTCTTTCCAATATAAGATAAAACGTATTGATTAATTGGCTAACCAAAAGTTAAGGGGTGGATTTTCAATTAACACGAAAAATGATCAAAGTGAATTTCGCTAAAAAATATATTTTATCTACGATCATCTATAATATAATAATAGTGCGTGGGTGCGTGGAAGTTGTCTGAAATTTAAAACAATTGAAGCGAGGTCCCGAAATGTGACGAAATATTCCGAAGCTTACCGAGTTTATATTGACATATAACGTGTAATATTAATAGTTGTTAATTGATATGTTTACACAAAACTAATATAAATTAAAATTATTAGTAGCAGAAAAAGAATTATTTTAAAAAATATTTGGTTTTGATGAAAGTAAGTAAGAAAAATGACTTTCTTTTCTTTATTATTATCCTTTCAATGCTTTATTATTTTTTTATTTCTACGATTAACGTTTTAAATTATCTAACGTCTTAAATTTTCAAAATGTATAAGCAGTTCACTTTTGTAAGAACAAACTGAGAGGAAATTTTGTTTTCAATAGTTTGCACCTTTGAAGCTGTATGCCATGTTGGTATTAAAAAATGTCACTTTTTTAAAATTTCGATCCATTTGACATATGTCATAATGAAAAATGATATCTTAATTATAATGATCATAACCTTATCAACCTAAAGTCGGTTTTACAGCGTAAGAAATATCGCCAACGAAGGAGGCTCGAACCACCGACCGGATAGTCCAGACTGTTTCCACCAGTACAAACCGTACGACTTAATGCGCTCGGCCACTCCGTTGGCATGATGCTTTCATACGGCGATAAAACTTAAACTCGAAAGCCTCTAATTTTCTGTCTAATAAACTGCAATATCATTATTTCCTTAAATGCAAAAACGCATTGAACTCGTTGAACAAAACAAATTATAAATTATATAATTTATTTACGATGGATAAAAAGACATTCACATTAAATTACAGAATATACTTCACACATTTTCAGTCCCTCTTATAGAATCTCATCAATTTTGTCTCCATGTTATTTTCTTTCTTGTTTATTATTACAACTCAAGTCTCCCAACTTGTAAAAAAATAATAAGAAGAAAACTCCACTTATTATTTCGCACAAATAATTTAAATCCCAACAAGTCTGAGCAAGTAGCTACGAACAAAGTGAATTTCTTTTCGTCACATAATAAACCATCGTCAGAATACCATCACATTACGACAAAATATAACAGAAAGAATAACAGAACAGTTTTAATAAGATTGACACGAGAGGGCTTTGAGCCAAGTATTATTATAATAACTGTCATTTCTCGGAATTGAGTCAAGGAATACAATTGTGTCTAGGCAGTAATAAACATTGTTTAAATTGCATAGTGTTCTCATCAGGACGCGGGCGAATTCAGGCAATATACGAGTGTGCCAATCTTTGTAATGGTATCAACACATTTCCGTACACAATACTGCTCTTACTTATCGCCAGACAATGAATGGTAACTCTATTAAAAATATTAATATTCTCAGCGTGTTGAAACAGATGGAATATCCATTAAGAAAATCTACTCGCTATAATATATTAATTTGCTTGGTTGTAATTTATTTATTATAAGACGTCGCCAGATTTTTATGCTTATTATCAGCAAAATTCTATTACTAAGCACAAAAAAATAGACCATATTAGTGTGTCGTCACATACATGTGCTGCCATCTGAGAGCTGAGTCCTTTGGGAGTTTTTGACTGGTTTAAAATACATGTGACATTACTATTGTTACCTTAATTTTATGAATGTCTTCAATTTTGGAGCAAAAAATATGTATTTTTGATAAATATATACTGATACAGTGGTTCCCAAACTTTTCGGTTCCCGGCGCCCCAAGTCAAAACATTGGTCTAACTAACGCAATTGGAGGAATATATCCGCGGCGAACAGTTTGGGAATTGCTAATATAGATAAGAAGTAAGTATTAGTTTATTAAGATTAGTTAAATAAAGGGGGCTGGCTAACATTTCATCGGCTTTTTTTACTTTTTTTGCCGCAAATGTCAAAATTTTAGACCTTAATTCAAAAGTGATCATATATTTGTGATCTAAGGCTAAAAATACATAAATATATCAATTTACCAACAAAATTCAAAAGAAAAATGTCTACTAAAATTTTGATATTTTGGTCAAAAATAATTTGACTCCAATTTTAGCCAAAATATTATTTTAAGTTAATTTTAGGGTGAGGATTAAGAAAAAAATATTTTAAAAAATCATGCGTTCCTGGTTTTTTAGTTAGAGCCGATTTGGGTCAGTTTTTCGCCAATAATTCCAAAAATTTTCCCCAAACTTCAAAATTGACCAAATTTTGTTGATTTATGACCAAAAATCCATATTTATACCAATTTTCAATAAAATCGGAGACAAAAATTGTTTGCTTAAAATTCACGATTTTTTTAACGTCTACCCCTTACGATTTTTTCGATTTTATGCCATTTTCAAGGGTTTTGGATTACTGCTCATACAAAACTTAATAATTGGTTTTTTAGACAATTTTTTTTAGACAATACAATCTAGAAGAATTTTAAAAATTCGAACCATAAAAATTTAAAAAAATAAAAAAAAATATTTTTTTTTGTTTATTTCAAAATATGGTTACAAGTCAATTAGGACCTCAATGATTCAAAAATTTCAACCGCAGGTCTTTATCTCATTTCGTTTTTGAGATACATCCAGGCGAAAATGAAAATTTCTATAAATCACGCCATATTAAAATTTGTCACAATTTTAAAATACGCTAATTGAAATAGGCTTCAAATTTTGAATTTTTTTAATCCACAATTTTCACAAATTTAAATTATACCATTTAAAAACGACTTTTTTTTTGTTCCCCAAAGTCAAACAAAAAATGCGCGGACAGCGATTTTCATCAAGTAGCTGTTGAAGCCTTCGAAAACCATGTTTTTGAGATACCAACTTCAGAGTGGAAAAAATATTTCGAGAATTGGTTTGAACGCATGCAAAAGTGTGTAAATCTTAAAGGCGAATATTTTGAAAAGCAATAAAACAGTTTTTTCGAAAGAAAAAATTTCTTTCTTAGTTTTTGCAAAAACTTAAAAGGTAGCTCTCATAGATGGACTCTTTTAGACGCAAATAGCCATAGTTGTTGTACGCAAAACTAACTCGGTACGAAATATTCAACGAACAGTAATGTGCAAATTATCTGTAATAATGAGAATGATTATATATAACGACAGTAAGTAATTAGAGATAACTATTGAAGAAAGATAGTAGAAGTGGAGCCGGTAAAATGGGTATCTGCACGTATTTAGAACGTAATGCATCACGGGAAGACGAGTTAGGACCCCCAATGTGAATCAATTTCGTTCAGAATTGTTTTACCGTTAGATTTTCGCTACCATTTAATGGAGATTGGTTTCTGTATGTGCCGACAGAGATAGATAAACTATGAGAAATCTCCAAAGTGTGTAAAAGACGGCTGATGGCTTTACTTCTCCACACAAAATGATTTAATAATTCAATATTTCAATATAAATAGATTATTTATAAACCTGTTGTATTATATATTACTTTGCTACACAAAACAGAACGATATTAAAGCTTTGTAGTTAAAATATACAGGATGTATCAAACCATCCATAGTCTCCTTTTTGCTCGAAACCGCGATGCAGTTTCATGCCGCGATGCAAGTTGGGAAAAAAATGTGCTCAATAAAAGATTATTTTAAACTAGTGCACCCGTTGCCAGCTGAGTTGGCAAACAAATCATTACCTTAATGTGGAACTTGCTCGACACTTCAGACTTCTTTCTCTACCCATACGCCTTACTTCATCCAATTCAAATTGAATCAACTTTTCGCCCATTATTAAAAACTGGACAAATAATGAGTATTATTCCGAATTGCTTATTCATTAACTTTTTAAGATGGGAAAATGATTCATTTTCACTCAGTGCATTACCTTTATAATGTTAAAACTAAAAATGATTTGAGACGTTAAATTTAAAATATATTTATTAAAATAAATTTTCCAAATAATTTAATAATATAAAAATATGCACACGAAAAAAAAAGGCACATGAAAAAAATACACACACGGAAAAAAGCGCACACGGAAAAAAGTGTACTTACACTATATCTCAAATCAGTTTGAAATAAATCGTGAGAAACTATTACCCAGTAGAATTTAATTGTTTGCCCGCTTTAATATATTTTGGTTGCTATTATAGTGTAGTACTGACTTTTAAATGTAAATTTGTCATTACCAAATATTTCTTACGCTGTAAAACCTACTTCAGATTTGTTGGAAATTTGTGGTGAAATTTTTTACCATGTTTTAATACCAACATGACATACAATTTCAAAGGTGCAAACTATTGAATGTATCAATTTGTAATTTTTACCAAAATATTTTAAATATTTCCAACTAATTTTAAATTCACATAAATAAGTTGTCACCTAGTGACGCTGATATAAATGAGCAAACTCGGCCGGTAATTCTTGGTAAAAATTATAATTTTTACCAAGGCGAGTTTTACTCAATGCATTACATTTACATTTTTGAAAATTTAAGACGTTAGATAATTTAAAACGTTAATCGTAGAAATAAAAAAATAATAAAGCATTGAAAAAATAATAATAAAGAAAAGAAACTTACAGTTTTCAAAACCAAATATTTTTTAAAATAATTATTTTTCTGCTACTAATAATTTTAATTTATATTATTTTTGTGTAAACATACCAATTAACAACTATTATTATTACGCGTTATATGTCAATATATACTTCGGTAAGCTTCGGAATATTTCGTTACATTTCGGAATCTCGCTTCAATTGTTTTAGTTTTTAGACGACATACACGCACCCACGCAAGGACACACGTTGGCATATTATATTATAGATTTATAAAATTTCCATTTCACTGACTTTAAAGGAGAGGCAGGTGCCTCCAGTGCCCACCTGAATACGCCATTGTGTATAATACAAGGTGTCTCAAAAGAAATTTTATATTTATTTAGCTTACTGCGTGAACGCAACGTATCCGAGGGGTGCGGGGGTTATGTCAATCGGTAGCCTGGCTCTTGGGAATTTAATCGCTATGGAGCGTTTCTCGGGAGCAGACCGCGCGTTATGCGTGCGAGAGTTTTACAAAAACGGTGATTCGGCGACTGTAGCGCGTAGAAAATTCTGCAGTATTCGAGGTTTTCGCCACTTAAATGATGCGCCAAGCATTCCTCTCATTCGACATTGGGTTAAAAAGTTTGAAGAGACTGGTACAACGCTGGATAAATCAAAATCCGGGCGACCTAGGTCATCAAGAACGGTAGAAAACGTGGAGAATGTTAATCAGTCTGTTCGTGACGACCCGAACCTTTCAATTCGGAAGCGCGCAAGTGCTTTAAATGTGCATAGATCATCATTACATCGCATTATGCACAAAGACCTAAAGCTGCACCCCTACAAAATTCAATTGGTTCAAGAATTAAAGCCCCAAGATGCCAGTCAGAGGCTTAATTTCGTAAATCAGGTGATTGAGCGATTTTCAACGTTTACCAACATTTTGTTTGCGGATGAAGCTCATTTTCATCTTAATGGCCACGTAAATAAGCAGAACTGCCGCTACTGGAGTGCAACGAATCCGAAACGCAAACATCAGAAACCCCTAAATTCGCCTAAAGTGGCCGTATGGGCTGCGATGTCGGCGCGAGGAATTATCGGCCCTTACTTTTTTGAAGACGAAAGGGGGCGTGCAGTTACAGTGAATTCAGAGCGTTATGTGGAGATGTTAGACAACTACTTGGTACCTGAACTGCAAAACTTTCCTGGCTATAACCAAAGAACATGGTTCCAACAGGACGGAGCAACTTCACACACGTCCAATATGTCTCTGCCACGTGTTCGTGAAATTTTCTCAGGCAAACTGATCTCCTGGAGAGGTGACATAAATTATGCAGTCCAGATTTAACCCCTATGGACTTTTTCCTATGGGGTTATCTTAAATCTAAAGTTTACGCCAATAAACCGACTTCACTGGCGCATTTGAAAGAAAATATCCGTCACGAAATGGCAGCCATCCCTGAGTCCACCTGCCGAGACGTCATAAGTAATTTTACTGTTCGATTAAATGAGTGCCGAGAACGCGAGGGTCTACATTTAGACGATATTATTTTTAAGAAATAAATCCCCAAAAAGTGTATTTTAATAATTAATAAACATTTTTTCTATATACGGCTTACTTTTTTTTTAATCGATCCACTAAATATAAAATTTCTTTTGAGACACCTTGTATAAGCTGATATTTTGTCTAGCGCTAGGGGATACGGAAAACGACCACAGTTTAGTAAATTCAGATTTACATATCAGACAAATGTAAGCTATTTAATTATTTTTATAAACAATCTAGAATATTCCATTAACCATTTATCATCATCTAAAATAATAACATTTATCTTTTTCTATTGAATTCTATATGAATCCGAAACTTAATACTTTTGGGAGAGCTTCGAACCGCAGTAGACGAAAACAGAAATAACATAAAGTTATATAGGAATCCTCATATCCTCGTATATGTAGTAGTGTAGGTAAGTTGAGACTAGAAGGATATTAACGGGTATTCATTAGCGGCTCGAACCGGGCTAAATCGGAACCGACAGGAAACCGAAACACGTACTACGTGCTTTGCTATTTCTCTTCTTCCGTTGTTGGTCTCTGGTTCCCCCGCGTCTCGATATGTTCACTTATAACCGGTAAAAGCTCAGTATATCATTGCAAGTTAACTTCGGTATATTTATGAAATATTCAATTATTAAATCATTTTCCATCCGCAAGTTAAACCACAGACGCAGACGTCTCTGACACACTTTGCACGATTTCTAATTTGTCTCTCGGCGTATTTACAAAAACCAATAAGCTAAATGAATAAACCAGGAGAAATTGTAAAAACTCGAATCATATATGGAATTGGTTTGGAAAATTAATTATCAGTCGAATAATATGAATAAAATGTTGCATTCACAACCTCGAAATTAGAATTACTGCTTATAATTAACGTAAATGTTTGTTATACGTAGTTACAACCTTCTAAATTAATACTTATAAATTAAAATACCGGGTGAATTATTTAAGGAGCAACATGCATGTTTCACATATAATGTTAATGAAGTGAGTTATTTCATTTGCAACATAGCAAATTATGAAAGCAAGCTCATATCCATGGCAACAGATATGCAGTGGTGATTAGATATCATAGTTATTTCACATGATAAAGTTCCTAGACGCCGACCGGCGTAGCGTAGTGGTAATGTGCTCTGCGTTGCGAAGGTCTCGGGTTCGAATCCCGTTCAGGCATGGAAATTTTCTCAAATAAAAAATTGGCCTAGCTAATTGCCACACCAGTAAAGGCCATAAAATTAAAAAAAAAAGTTCCTAGACGGCTAAAAAATAGTAAATTAGAAACAATAAATGAATTTTTATTAGTTTGTTTATATTTACATACAAACAAAAATAATAATGTTTAGTAACTGCGTCCAAAAAATATTTAAAAAAAAAAATATTTTGTCTTTTCTATGGATACGATAAGCATTTGTTTTATGGCTATGTTGTTTTTGAAATAACTCACTTCATTAACATTATATGTGAAACATGCATGTTGCTCCTTAAATAATTCAATCGGTATATGCTTCGTTCAGTACCTACAAATTAGAAATTATAATTAGTACTTAGAATTAAAGTAAATGTTTGTTATACGTAACTGTACTTTATCGTTCACAACCTTCTAAATTAATACTTATATTTTTAAATAAAAATAAAAATTTGTAGACTCCAAGCCCTTACGTTAATTTATAATTGACGCATGCGCAGTAAGCATTTGTCAACCTAAAAATTTCTATGATCATATTTTTTTGTTTCTATCTACATCTTCTGTTTCTTATGTGCATAAATATAATTTTTTTCTCTATTTTAATTCTTTTCAGAATTTTTAATTCTTTTAACTATGAAACACTCAAAAACTCATTAGCAAACGTAAACAGCTGTCAAATATCGATCGATAAAATAGAAATCGATAGAAATTTCTGTTAGTGTCTTAATTTCTTAATTAACATTGTGAACACTACTTAATTTCTACGTACAAATTTTATGTTAAGTACTAATTTCTCGTTAATTCTAATTTCTAATTTGGAGGTTCTGAACGAAGCATAAGAGTTCGCAAGCTACAAACTCTTACGTTAAATTATAATTTACGCAATCGCAGTAAGCATTTGTCTTAACCTGAATATTTCTATGACCACATTGTTCTGTTTCTATCCATATCTTTCTATTTCTTAAAGTACATTGTGAATCCTACTTAATTTTCAAGCACACATTTTACGTTTACTAATTTAACGTTAATTTTAATTTCTAATTATGAGGTTGTGAATACATAAATGAGGACGACTGCAGCGTAGTTGGTTAGTGTGTTAGCTGTTTATAAGGCCACCAAGTTCAACTCCCGGTGCCGGCAAACATTTTTAAAATAGTTTCTCAGGTCCCCCTCGAAAAGAGGAGGGCTTGCTGTCGGAATTTAAACATTAATTTCACCCAAAACAAAAAAAGTGGTTCGAAATTCATGAGAAAAAGTAAGTCCCATATATTTGTGAAAGCCGCAACACACATTACACAGGTGTATGCGGGGAAATCGCTACACTTAGTACTGAGTAGAAGCATATACGAAGCCGAAATGTTAATACCATTCAGGGCTGGCCCAAATATTCAGAAAAATGATTCCAAATACCAAATATTGATCAAAGTATTTGAAATAAGAAATACCATTAGTCATTACTGACTTTTAAAAAGTATTTGAAATATGTGTTTCAAATACTTTAAATGTATTTGTAATAATAGAAGTATTTTAAATGCTTATACTAAAATATTTTAAATACTAGGGAAATATATGAATTAATAGGGTAATATTTGAAATAATAGGGAAATATTTGAAATAATAGGAAAATATTTGAAATACTAAGGGAAATATTTGAAACATGATCTAGGGAAATATTCGAAATAATAGGATATTATTTGAAATACTAGGAAATATTTGAGATAATAGGGAAATATTTGAAATACTAGGGAAATATTTGAAATATGTACTAGGGAAATATCTGAAATAAGCGAGAAATATTTGAAATAATAGGAAAATATTAGAAACGTTAGAGAAATATTTGAGATACTAGGAAATATTTCAAATTTGTGCTAGGGAAATATTTGAAATAATAGGAAAATATTTTAAATACTAGGAAATATTTGAAATATCATGAAATATTAGGAAATTTTTGAAATATTTACGAAGAAAATATGTAAAATACTAGGAAAATATTTGATATACTAAGGAAATATTTGAAATATTAGGAAATATTTGAAATATTAGGAAATATTTGAAATATTAGGAAATATTTGAAATATTAGGAAATATTTGAAATAATTCTAAAGTATTTAAAATACTGACATTTCAGACAACAAATATCAAATACAAATACTATGGAAAAAGTATTTGCAAATCCAAATACCAAAAGCATTTTTTTGAAGTATTTGAATATTTCACATAACAAAAAGTATTTTAAATACAATATTTCAAATACCAAAAAGTAATTGAAATACTTTTTCAAGAATTTTTATATTAATATATTATACTACCATTCATAATTTACTTTGTTCTGTAACAATTTATGATTTAAGTTGAAATTTAAAATTTGTCTTACATATTTATTTCACATATATTTTAAAATTTTTATTTTAATTTACACACATTATAACCTTTAATATATTAAATGTATTAACGAATCATTTAATGTTGGTTCTAGATTAAGTATGTTAAAATATTTCTTTCCTTTTTTCCATATTTTAATTATTTTAAGCATTCAATATTTCAAATAATTGAGCACTTCAAGAATTTTTCAGTATTTAAGGTACTTCTAGTATTTGATTACAAGTATAGAATTTGAAATACTTCTAAAATTTATGTAAAGTGTTAATTTTAATACATTTCTGCATGTCATAGGCATCTAGACAGTGACATACATTTAAAGTATTTGAAATAAATTATTTCTAATATTTTTTAAAACTATTTGGTATTTCAAATACGTGTTTCGTGGTTATAGCTACGAAATCCAAAAAATGCATAATTAAAATGCATGTTAGATGCACCAACGAAAGTCTTTTCTATCCATAAGTGAGTCCTTAATGTCCGTTAGTGCTTTATTGAAAACAAAATCCACCCTTCTCATTTTCAAAAATTCAGACAAATAAAATTTTTCAAATCTCGATTATAGTCATAATAAATTCCCAAATTTTCTCCTTCTAATCAATGTTTACTGTATAACAGGGTGATAATTTTAGTCAAAATATAATTTCGAAATCTATTCATTATACTTAGGGTGTTGTAGATTAAAACTGAGTTTTGAAATATAATATCGATCTTTAGATCTGCCGGGAAAGTAAGTCTGAGCGTCCGTAAATTCAGGCACTCACTCTTTTGCATTGTTAAATTACTATAAATTATGAAGTACGTTTCTGTGAGCAGAGCTTTTAAGGGTTGTAGATCGAAGGATAGCTAGACTAGTATGAGATAGAGATATGGGGACAGAGAGACATGTGACAGAGATGAAGAGAGGTGTAGGAAAACTGCAGGCCTGATGGAAATACGTCCTTTTAATGCTCTTACAGCCTTACGCGTTACCTTCTGTAGTCACATCTGCTGACAAGGACATGGAAACAGTATTTTAAACAGAGATTCTTAAGGAACAAGTGCTCTTCTTTAAAAACACCTGTTTGAAATGTGTTGAAAGAAAATTAAGATTTATATACGTAAATCTTATCGTTATAATTTCACTGATTTTCTTTTTAAAACTATGATTCATAAAAAACAAACGGCCAACAACAATGTACATATTTTCATATATTACATTCATTACAAGTTATTAAGTAATAGGTTAAATTAAATTTAACATGTACATGAGGCCAGATTTTTAACATAAGAGTTCTATTAAAATGAACATTTTTGTTCAGAATAACCCTCTAAACCAGCAATCTGCGGCTCGTGGGATGAATACGGCCCGCATATAAGAAAATATAATTTTATTTTTCTTATCTAGCGTAGTCAATACATTATTGCCGCGTTGATTTAGGCTTCTTAAACAAAAGGCGTATTTATGCCGACGTAAATATGTGGAAACTGGCGTAAACAAACCATCAAGATAGTAAAAAATAGAAATTACAAAAAGAAGTATGGCCCACCAACCAATTTTGTTACTGATGAGGCCCACGACTTACAAATTAAAAAAATGCTTCTGAATGCAGCCTGCGATGTAAAAAAGGTTGCCAACCATTGCTCTAAACCAGTGGTCGCCAACATACGGCCCGCGGGCCGTGTCCTATCCAAAGCTAATTTATCAACCCGCATGACAAAATTTCTATCTGGAGATTTTCTGAAATTTCCTTATTCCCGTCCTCTAATGATTGTTTTGATCCCCCCCCCCCCCCCGACCAATACTGATTTTTGAATATTATATCCCCGGTTCATTCAATCCGGCAAGTGAAACAAATCGAGCATTAAATATGGTTCCATTTTGGGAAACAGTTGGACACCACTGCCTTAAACTATCATTTTGTTTATAAAAAAGTGGTAAAATACGTTTGGTTCGTGTTTTAAGGTTTTCGTAGGTATAACCAAAAGTTCTTATACCGTCATTCATGTATTTGTTTGCAGAGCCGCAGTAAGGAAAACTTGCGCTAGGGGCAGAGCCGTGTTTTGGCGCCCTTAGCAAATAAAAACCAGGTTCTCACCTCTCAAAATTTAAGTGATGAGCAAAAAAAAAGATCCTCACCTTCACAATGGCGCCCCTTAGTCAAGCCCGTCAGCGCCCTTTTCCTTAGTGAGCCCAGGGCCGTCGCCCCTCCGCCCCCCCTGTACTGCGGCTCTGTTTGTTTGTTTATCTACCATCTGTCATTCTATACGGTGAAGATAGGTATTGTAATCAAGCAGCTAAACATAGAAGTCTGGCATGCATAAACATTTCTTTTTTTTATTAGGTAGCGTCCCCCACAGTCCTCCAGATATTCATACAACTAAAAAAATGCCAAGAGTGCTTTTTTAAAATAAATTTCTTTTTCGAATAACATTTTTTGTTCTATTATACATTTTTGGTGTAACATAAATAATGAGAAAGATATTTTAAGATTTTAGTTGTCCCCCTGCAACTTCCCAAATAATTATCCTATTGAAAAATGCACATAAAACAAAATTAGTTTTTTTATTTGTAACAATTTTTCCTAAGACTTCCCCAACTCCATGGACCAATTCAAACATTCTATTGTAATTTTGATAAATATTAATAAATTTGTTATGTTGAAACCAGGAGTTGTGTCTCAATCAAACCACCCACGTGACAAGAAACTGGCGTCAGTGTCTTGGTCGTCACCTTGTGGACTAATACGTGCAACGGAGTTGTCGATGTTCCACTGCCTCCATATTTTGTGACTTCAAGCCTTTTTGTAACGAAAATTAACCCAGTTCCAATATTCATTCGTCATGACAAATATTTCCTCATTACGAAAATGCAGTGTCTGTATTTCGTAATCAGGCCACATACGTCAGACGCTGACGAATAGTTTTTAATCGGACAGCTGACCGTCACAATGTCTAGATGTCGTAATCCTGACCTAGGATTACCTATGTGACAATATTTTTGTTGTTAATCCAATAATTAGTGAGATATTTTATGTTTTTCAGTTAATGTCGACCCGAACCTCTCTCCTAGAATGAGAATTTTGAAATACCATATAACCTATGTTCGAATCCTGGATTTGTTCTACATTATATCAAATTTCGTGAAAATATATTTAAATCTTTTTTATTAGTTATTTTTTGATAGATATTGTTTCATAATCTCCTAAAACATTTAGAAACGAACTCTAGACAATATATATATATATATATATATATATATATATATATATATATATATATATATATATATATATATAGTTGTGGACAAAATAATAGTAGTGTGCTCAAAATTAACGAATCAACGTATTTTTTTGTTAGACAGTTACTGTTAATGCAAATATAATATTGAATAATGAAATAAGTAGATGTAAGATGATATACCAACTACTACAATTTTTTTTATTTTTGCTAGTATTTACAATAATTATAAAATTAGAAAAAAAAGGTTGGACATAATAATAGTAGTATTTATTATTTTTATGTTATATTACAAATAATTAATTTTATAGATAATTAGTGACACTAAATTAGTAAAATAATATTAAAAATATTAATATTTAATTGCATGTCCCCTATTTTGAATCACATATTTGCACCGATTCGGCATGGAGTTGATCAGATCTTGACAACGTTTTAAAGAAATGTTTTTCCAAGCATTCTGAACAACGTCCCATAATTCGTGCTGATATCTTGGTTTTTCTTTATAAACTGCCTCTTTGACATCGGTCCAAAGGTTTTCGATGGGATTGAGATCTGGTGACTGCGCAGGCCAATCCATAACTTCAATCCCCTCCTCCACAAACCAATTTTTTACCCTACGACTGGTATGTTTTGGGTCGTTGTCTTGCATGAAGACCCATTTTAGCGGCATATCCTCTTCTGCATAAGGCAACATGGTGTTTTGTAAAATTTCCAGATAAATATGTTGGTCCATAATTCCATCAATCTTATAGATGGGCCCTACGCCATAATAGGAAAAACAAGCCCAAATATTTATTTTTTTTCCACCATGTTTAACAGTTTTTATAGTGTATTGCGGTTTGTAGGAAGAGTTAGGTGGCCTTCTTACGTATACCCTGCGTCCACTTGACCCAAATAAAACAATTTTGCTTTCATCAGACCACAAAATGTTCCGCCATTTTGAAGCAGGCCAATCTTCATGTGCTTTTGCAAAACGCATTCTGGCTACAACGTGCCTTATTTCAAAAGGGGAACTTTCCTTGGACTTCTGGCGAATAATTTGCTTTCTAATAACCGCCTACGAACTGTTCTGGAAGAAACTCTTAAATTTAAATCATCTTTAATTTGGCGGGAAGACACAAAAGGATCAGCAACAGCAGCACGTTTTATTAATCGGTCTGTATGGTCAGTTGTTTTTCTTTTTCGGCCCCTTGTTTCATCAACATTTTTCCATTTTAATGCATTTCTAATCATCATAGGAGAACAATCTAATGCATTTTGAATAAATTCATATGTTTTTCCCTCTTGTTTTAATTTTATAATCAGTTTTCTTTTTTCTTCACTACAATGCTTCCCACGGCCCATAATTTCTGTTTAAACAAATAAAATTTCTCAATTACTAAGGATATTTCATTGAATTAACACTAATAGTAATCTTACCTTTGATAAATGTCAATAAAGTCCAATAAACAAAAAGCTAATACGAATAAAACGACAGAAAACAACAGATATGTTATTTTAACAAAACAGGTCTGAATACAGATTCACAGTAACTTGAACATGGCTACCAATGTTATAACTCACAATGCTACCAATCAATGTTATAATTTCCCTATTCAACATTTGTACCACATTTATGTAAAAAATTATTAATTTATTTTTAAGCTTAAACAAGATTTTTATTAGAAATAATTATTTTGCTAAACACTACTATTATTTTGTCCACAACTGTATATATATATATATAGCCCTATACGATTACAATTAGAAAGGAATTTAGAAACATGGTTATATTTGTTTAAAAAGTATTGATAGAAATATGCATTATTATCAAAACGTAGCATTATTATTATTAAATATAGTTACGTAAGGTGAGAAGGAGTAATCGCCTATTAATTAGTTCTGTTAATTAGTGCTGATAAAATAATAAGAGCCAACGGAGTGGCCGAGCTCGTTAAATCTCCAATTTTGACTAGTTAAGACAGTCTGAATTGAGAGGTTGCTAGTTCAATTCCCCGTTGGTAATATAATTCGGGCGAGAATAATATGTTTACATTACTTCCATTTTCACAATCATTCAACCCTCATCCAGTGTAGGAGCTCGCCCCCTGGCATCGACGATTAGCCTCGTTGCAGAAATAGGCCGATGTAAAATAAATAAATAAATAAAAATATATAATAAGAGCTAGTTACTTGCTATCGTGCGATAAGGAACATTGATTTTTTTACCATATGCCTGTGAACATCTGCCTCTACTATTTGTGCTGTAAATGGGATGAAGAAATAAATTTGTACTTTTTGAATTTTTTTCTGAGTTTAATTATTAAATATCTAACAACAGATAGATAAGTGTAGAGCGGTCAGTCGCGAGCGGGTATATTTGGGGTCAATTATAGCAGAGTCGCAGCAAGGAAAACTTGCGCTAGGGACAGAGCCGTGGTTTGGCGCCCTTGGTAAATAAAAACAAGGTTCTTATCTCTCAAAATTTAAGTGTTGAGCAAAAAAAAGGTCCTCACCTCCCAAAATTCAAGTGATGAGCAAAAAAAAAAAGATCCTCATCTTCACAATGGCGCCTCTTAGCAAGCCCGTCAGCGCCCTTTTCCTTAGTGCGCCAGAGGCCGTTGTCCCCTCCGCCCGCCCCCCTTACTGCGGCTCTGAATTCTAGCATAATCTTTCTAGCAAAGAGTGACCATGAAAATATGCTCATGAGTCCTGAAAGCAAAAAATTTTTCTTATTTTGAACTATTTCGAAACTGGTCAGCTATATCTAGTTGCTTTATTTATGTCCGCAACCGGTACAATCTTTTTCCACAAATACTTATTTACGTAAACGACTAACTCCACATGTAAAATCTACATGGAACGTTTTTGGTAAAAATATTCTCAATTTTGTCCCCTATTGTATTAAGCAATTGTACACACATTTTACTCAATTAAGCTGTACCGTTTTAATATATAGCTAAAATTATGAAAACTGTAAGAATTAATGAGTAAGTCAGCTTGAAGGTTCGGCTGTGTATTAGAGTGAGTAGAGAGAGCCATAGGAGGAACAGAAATTGCACTAGCGTATAATATATAGTAGTACGTAGTACGGAATGTTTGCCGGTGTTTACTCTCGGTTGGCGGAAGGAAGAAGGCAACTAACAGGAAGTAGCACGTTTGTTGTGCTCCAGCGCTACCTCAGGATAGAAAGTGTACTAGCGGTTCTGGTGGGTCCATGTTGCTTCACTAAAATATGAACAATGCTTTGTAAAGACCACTACAAAATAGCCGGCCTACCATTAAATTTCTTTGATGAAATTTTCCATTTAGATAAGCGGCAAGCATTTTCAAGTTTTTGTTTAAGATAAAAATTTATTTAAAGTATAAATTTTCACACATTTCTGGGTTTTTTAAATGAGGAGGTAACATTCTTTACACAACATTCAAAATTGACAATTGGTATAAATGTCTTCATCTTGTTAAATGAATAAAATAAAATAATTTAATTAATCTGAAACCTGTTTTGAACCTTCGAAAAGGCGCTAACAAAAAAAAGTGCGTAGTACATTTTTTAATTTTTTTGCTGAACTTATAAAGTAGTACAAAGAAACGTAATCTTCGATCTACAGAAGTTCCTCAATAAGTGGTTTTATGTGATTATTTGGAAAATGAAAGTTGTGATTTACATATTTAAAAAATGATAAATAAATAATACTATTAGAAAAAGGAATAAATAAAATAATTTAAACCTATTTTTGTTACCACGTTAATTCAATACCAATTAATACCACGAACTAAATTAAAATAATTTGCGAAAAAAAAAAAAAAAAATCAAAATAAAAGATTTTTTTTGAAATTACTGTTCATTTTTAGGGTTTTGTAGGTATGACCACCGAAAAAATCCTTATAACGTCACTCATGTGTCTGTCTGTCTGCCTGTCTGTACGCTAGAAATTGTAGCCAAACGGCTTAACATAGAAAGTTGAAATTTGGTATGCTTATACAGCTCTTTGACCCACATATAGGAAAAATACTAAAAGTTCAAAAAACACATCCCGAGATAAATGTAAACAATTATGTATTTAATATATTTTTTTTTTAATTTTTAGTGGAACACCAAATTAAACCTCTTTATGCGTGAATCAACAAGAAAAATTTTATTTTCTAAAAATCAATTTTTTTATGGGATTTTTGCCAAAAATAAGTCCCCACAAGAAAATTTTTGTCCCCCACCCAATCTCTTAGAGGGATTGATCTAAAAATCTGAAAAATCTCGATAATGAACATTGATGGGAACCGAAATAGTTCAACAAGAATATTTGATTAATATTTTGAAAAATAAATATTTGATTAATATTTTGAAAAATGTCGATTTTTTATCTTATAATAATATTTAAAATATATATAAAAAAAAAATATTGTGTGGCATCAAAAGAAAGCTCTTAGGCATATTTTAAGGAACGAAAAGTAGATTTTTATAATTCGTTGTTTTTTAATACGATTTTCGCCAAAAATGTGCTAAAAAAGTTCTTTTCCCCTTTTGCCCAAAGGCGTTTTACTAAAATACTGAAAAAATTATAGGTAATATACATTAATCTGAGCCGGAAACGTACGAGAGGAATTTTTGATCCGGTGGCGTTTTTGAAAAATATTGCAGTTTTTGTGTTTTTGACAAAATTAAATATTTTTTAATTCAAGGCTAAATTATGGCTAATAATGTTATGGATTTTTGTATTTATGGCTAAGATAGTGTGTCTTTCATAAACTTGAAAATATAAAAAAAAAAATAACAGCTGAGGACCGATTTTTGAACACCACACCAACACATTGTTAATAGAACAAATATTCGTAGACATCCAATATTATATTGGCTTGTTACACTTACTAAATACCTACAAGACCCTGAAATGTGTGAAAATTCGTACTTCACATCAATTTTTTGCTTCATATCTAATTGGTCATGGATAGGAAATATATAGGAAAAAAGATATTTTTTTTTGGTTCCTGAAAAAACACATTCTTAATTTCTTCTCTGTCTGTCTGTATGTGTGCTTTTAACTGATTTTTTTCTATTTGTATCTTCATTATCTTTTTAAGTTTCCGTCTGTGCAATTAAAATCGATACAGTACTTCCAAAGAAATAACGAAATTGTACGTGCGGGTGAAACGAAATGAATGTTTTCCGTTCATATTAAAAGCATTTCTTGATATTATCTGCGACAACATAGGTTTCGTCAGCGGCAAAGTACATAATTTATCTCTTCAGAAATGAAAGAATTTTGAAAACATGTTCTGTAGTGCCAAAGACATAAATGATATTTGAGCGCGTGGGTAATATAACATCAATTTTTCGGTTTATATTTTCGTAACGTGACAACATATATTTCTTCAGTGGCAAACTTGGTATACGATTTATACACATATCAATATTGAAAGATTTAAAAAAATAGTTTTAATAGTTCCAAAGTTAATCATTTAATAATACCATTTATAAATTATTAAGTAATTACCAATATAACTAAAAATAATTTTAATTACGTAGCTGGAAATGTTATTGCTACCATCTCAAGTTTAATTCTATCGACCACAGAGAAATTAAAGAGAAAATCTGGTTAATAATTTATGGAACAAAGAAGTAAAATTTGAATATTCAAATGTAAAGAATGTTGCATCAGGATAAATAGGCGATAATTACATCAAGTGCAGGCGCATTTTAATATTAAATACTTTCCCCTTAAATGATAATCACTTTATCGTCATTTATCCTTATCTGCATTTCCTTCAATTTCCGTCCGCGCCACACGAACTAACCTATATACACCTTCCTCTTTCTGTTCTTATCAGGACGATATTTACATTTCGCTGCTTCTTCCTTTCCGCCTGCTCTCATCGACATTATGAGTAAAGAGACGCCGAGGTAGGAACGACACGGGAGGAAACCTGCTACTCTCTCCCCCCGCACTTCGCGCACCACCGACTCCCGCTATTCCGCCACCGGAAATATTCAAATGAATTTCTAATCTGAAGTACCACTGCGCTAAGTTAACATCCCCTGTACGGGGTATAGTACACGGTACACCCTCGTAAAGACGCAATTTCTTTAGATATGTTCAGTGTGTGTCGGTATGTGACAGCTAGTTATCAATACTTCCAAAAATAAATCATTTAAATGAATTTCTAATCTGATACATCAGTTACGGTCCCCTCAACATGTTTTCTAAATTTCCACATTTATTGTACGCTGATAGGAATGTCTTGTGACATTTCATCAATTTTTTAAGATCTATTAAAGCTACAAGGTATGAAGCAGGCATGTGCAACTTCGATAAGACCGAGGTGTGCAGGCGCACACACAGAACAATGGTATGGGGGGTCTTTTCCAAAAAATATCTGTAAGATGATACAGGAGGGGATCATAATTTGATATTAATTGACATTAATAAAATAATCTTATTTCATTTTCAGTTGCATAATTATTTAGTTTTAATTAAATAAGTATACGTTTTCTTCGGCTCAGAAGGGAGGGGGGAATCCGAGAACACAAGAGGGTCGTGTTCTGAAATATGTAGCTCGGAGCATAAAATTATTAAAAAAGTTACACTTTCAAGTACTTTCAAGTTGTACTTTCATGTGGGTACGAATTGA
Organism: Liopterus haemorrhoidalis; assembly: GCA_963971575.1. Taxonomy (NCBI): domain Eukaryota; kingdom Metazoa; phylum Arthropoda; class Insecta; order Coleoptera; family Dytiscidae; genus Liopterus; species Liopterus haemorrhoidalis. Next base: position 56,839,020 of record OZ020612.1, on the reverse strand, counting down.
AAGTTAAATAATAATAATTATTATTATTTTTATTATGCTCCGAGCTTAAGAGTAATAATGTGAAAGTGTTTAAACCAAAATGGAAAGCCATTTGAACACTTGTAAATAAAAATACGCCACTTTCAAGTCGTCGTATAGTATACAATATTTCCTAAACCGTAAAAGATATTAAAAAAGTGTTAAAGTAAAAGTTGTTTCTTTTCAAAAGCTCTGTCCTAATACCCAACACAATATATGTCCCTATTCAAAAAATAAAATTTGTTCTTGATACGGTACTTCCGGTTTGTTCCGGAAAATTTCAATACCACCATTCGACTCTTTGAATAAACTTTGGTCATCAATTTTTTTCTACCTTGTTCACAATTCAAATTTTTGAGAAAAATCGTGTTCCCTCTTTTTTGATACACCCTGTATATATATTATATTATAGGATTAATTAATTTCGTATCATTATTTTAGCCATTATAGTTGGCGATTGAATATAATTTATATGAGTATATATTTTTTTAAATCAAAGATAAAAATAAATTTTACATTTTAAAGCTACACCTAAAAAGACAAATTTAATTTAGTGTACAGCCTAAATACGCTCTAACACTAGTAATTATGTTTCATTAAATATATGAAATCTTAGATATTATAATACGATTTAATCTTACTTAATTGAAAAAAACACCATACCTACGTATGACCACCAAAAACCCTTATAACGTTACTCATGTGTCTGTCTGTCTGTCTGTCTGTACATCATCGGATAAAAAACACATCTCGAGATAAACATACACAAATATGTATCAAATAAATAAATAAATATTTTTTTTTTAATTTTAGAGTCATCAAATGAAACCTCAATCCGTTGATCAACACGCAAATTTTTATTTTTGAAAAATCATTTTTTTTTAAATGGGATTTTTGCCAAAAAGGTGTCAAAAAACTTTTGTCCCCCAGTCTATCTCCTAGAGGGGTTAAACTAAAAATCTGAAAAAATTATAGGTAATGTATATTGATCTGAGCCGGGAACATACGAGAGGAATTTTTCATCAGATTGTGTTTTTGAAAAATATGGCACTTTTTGTGTTTTTGAAAAAATTAATTATTTTTTTAATTCATGGCTAAATTATGGCTAATAGTGTTATGGATTTTTTGTATTTATAGCTAAGATAATACGTGTATTTTTTTTTTTAATTAAAAATATAATAAAAATTTACATTTTTTTAACAGTTGCGAACCGAGTTACTCACGCCACACCACACTACACTACACTGTAAAATATTTTTTATTAATCTAATGAAGATTTGAATAGAAAGAAAATGCAGAAAATAGCTGGGATATTTGGAAACTTATTTAAATTTTGTTTAAAAAAATTAAATGGAAGCTCTTAGTTCTCAAATAACGAATAAAAGTGATTATCAAAAAAACTGTTGATTTTGATGTGATTATAAAATAAATATACCTAGACATCCAGTATTATTAATTTAAATACTTGATCTTTTTGGCGCATATAGTATTTCCAAAAGTAAGGGCTGCGAATTTTCGGATTTTAAAATATTAAAAGGTGGAAGCTTTAATAAACATTCTGATTAAAAACCTTTCTAATATTACTTCATATCTCATATCTGATATTATTACGTGAATGTGATGAAGATTTTAATGTAGGAGTGACCACAGCAGGCTATCATGAAAGTACATCCGTCTTACTCGTGTGTCTCATCGACGACATGACGAGAGCCGCACATGTCGCTGACGCGTGTCCATCGTAGGCGGGAGGCAAAGGAAACAGTGAGAGCGCAATACACAGCACGAAGAGAGGAAGAGGGGTAGAGGAGGAGGGTGGCTCGGTGGTCAGGGGGATGACGGAAATTATCTTCTCATGGCGCTGGCAGCAGCCAGAGATGGCCCTGGAAGTTACACCAGAGGCCCAACGTCAGGGAATATACGAGGCAACGAGCGCCGTGCTTGATGAACTAAAGCCATCGATCATCCAATTAGCTTGCCGATCAATCATCTGCTGCCATTTACCCTTCTCATTCACTATCTCTCTCATTTGCCAGACTCTGCTGCGGTTTGTTCTGTACCTTTACAGAACATATACGCTCATTTGCATGCTAGCACAGGGCAAACACTTTCAATCCGTCCACCTACCAAAGCACACCTATCTTCAACGCAAAAATGAGTTCGTGATTCGAACGTTTACCGTACTGAACATGTTATGAGGGTTATAGAGAACCACCGGCGTGCGACATCCTACCAGCTTATGTCGCACATGAGACTAAGAATTATTAAATCTCCAAACAAATGATTAATGCCGATTGAACTGAACTGCAGCTCGTATGGGACCTTGTGACCCTGCTGCGTATACTTTATCACACTCGTCAACCTAACAGGCTTTATTGCCTAACAAGAATGTGAGGCAATAAAGCCGCTAAAGTGGCTGAATGAATGACGACATATAAAAATATTCAGAGGTTACGGTATATAAAAATATTCAAAGGTGACGATTTCCACTCGAAAGTCACAGTGAATAAAACAATAACATTTGCAAGTTAAATGCCATAAACGTGCAGCGAAATAAATTCTTTGTTTCACTTTTTGCCATCTAAGTATGCAGTTAGAGCTGAACGAACGAGCGACTATGACTATCCTTCAGGGGAAAGGTGAAACAGGATAAAGGCAGCTCTAGTTCTTATCGCCGCTTCTTTTCCACGTCTCAGCCGTTCCAAATCTCCGCTCGAGAGACTACGCCAGTATCCTCCTGGTATATGATTACGCGAGTTGAAAGTTAGGGTTCAGAAGTTTATGTGACAGCGTGGAAACAAAGAGTGTCACACTGAATACAGTTAAACCAAACACCATTTTCCACTTGCATGTAGTACACTAATCTGACTCCATTACGTCGCAGCGGGCAGCTCTAATCTGCGATTACAGACTCAGCGGCGAGTGGACAGTGGGCAACGGAGTGCGATCAGAGGCTGCCGAGCGGTGGTGACGGGCAGACACACAATTTTACTGGGACTTGTGTGGACATCCGCCGAGGATGCATCGTGTTAGCCGGTAATCTGGCGCTGGTAAGATCATTCCGGATTTCAGTAGCAGGAAGGGACCCCGGGGAGCCTGTGCGGTGTTAACTGGCGCGGGGACTCCCCGAGCTATATACGCGAAACCAATCCGCTGGAAAATAGAAGCAAGACGACATCTCTAAACAACACTGAATGCACCGGCGACCGACTAGATTAGCTGTGTTTATAGCTAACTCGTACAACGGCTACAACGTATCGTTCAGAACTACATGAAAATAAACATTTCCGACTAGAATTAAAATTATTTACACTGAGAGAACATAATTTCCTGTTATGTATTTTCCGTTTTTCTTCTTTATTACCGCCAATTCTATTGTTGTAAATAGATCTCAAAGAAAAGAATAAGTAAATTAGAGGAGGCGTGATAACAATCTCCCCCTTTTTTAAACGCGCGAGAGACTTTGAGAGGGAATTGAGACATCATCAGAGTGGATGTTTAAAACACCTCGTCGACCTCTTCAACAGTCTGTTCGGTACGTATTATGTCGACCGGTTAGGCAGTGTTTAAGAGGATTTCATAGAGCTGTTTTCTTTCATGATTTTTCTAAATGAACCCCTGAGGTTCGATCCTCATCCATTAACCGCGTTAATGACGGTTTCGTGTCCAGAAGCAGGCAGTTAAATTCAGGATTCATCCGTGCTCTAACCGCCGTCATCGTTTAGTCAAAATACGTCACCGCAGCTTGAACAGCGGCATATAGCAGCGCACAGGGTACGCTAGCGACTCTAATTTAATAGAGCAATGAGCGACGACGTATGACATTCGATAATGCACATCTCTTGTGTGCCGACTGGGTGTACAGAGTGTCGCGGGTCGGGGCGAAAGCACGGTAACAGTCTACGAAAGAAGCCGGGATATCGTCGACTCGGGCTACGGCCCCGGTTCCCTGATACGGGATGAACGTCTGAGAGGAATAAACGTGATCCCATTATACACTCAAGACGGAAGACGCTAAAGAAAGAGAAGCGCCGCCGCTTTGACAACTGAGCAGATACTCAGCATATTATGATAAAATGACTGTTGCCTTTGTGATCATGTAGTATATTGAACCATTAAAATGTAATCGGCACTTGTGAGTAAACCTGCCAAATACTTGACAACAGGCTTATAAGAATATAGGGAATTAAAGAGATGAACGGCGTGGGTAGAAGATTGTTTGAAAGAGATAACTGGAAATATATGATTCCAATATCCATTCATCCATCATATGTCAGCATACAATCTCTTAACCCACCTGTCTCGGAGGCGGGATTGTGTACGTATAGAGACCGCGGCCTGGAAGGACCCTTCCAGCCACAAATCACCCCTATCTTGAAGTTTGACTTATATATGGGAGCTCACTAAAAAGATATGTATAAAAATGTAAACACATGGAGCGTAGAGGGCCGCGAGACCAGTAATGTACAACATAAGATTTGTCAGAGCCACATCGAGCCAAACCACCAGCATTTTCCTCGCGTGAAAAATGTTATGTAATTAGTCTTGCGGCGGTATCTTGACAAGATGGTGGTTACGATGAAGGTATTTGCATCACATTCCATCAAGAAATACAATTTTCACAAGCTGACGTCACCATATCTTCGTATACATCAGCACCTAACTCGGCTCGTCTGTTGGGAAATATGCAAACTTGAGGGAAAGATCGAACTTTTTTCTTCTTCGTTGGTAGAGGTGACAAATATAGAATTTGCATTTAAATAGGGTATTTCCATCTGTGATACGCGCATTTCACGTCCTAGGCAGCAGCAAGCCGCTACACAAACACTTGTGCATCTCAGCCGAAACATTAAACGCGATGCAGTGTTTACGATAGAAACAATCGCGTAGACTGCGTTGACATGCGGATCAATGTCACATGATAGAGATATAAATGTATGGTTTTACGTGAACAAAACTCTTTAGAAGGTAAGTGAACAGAAACGGTTAATTAGCATCGGCAATCACGAGCACATAGTAACTGTTTGTTAACAGTGGCCGTATCGACAACGCACGATTCGTAACTGTACAGTATGTATTTAACACGGTTCGTGCTGTGCGAACAGATCTCTCTCACATGTTCGACATCTTATTTGACGCGATAGTTTCCGCCCTTTCACGCGATTCCCTTCCGGTCACTTTCCCGTTCAGAGTCCTTTGTATGTGCACCCCTTAATGTCAATATATCACTGAGCAGATAGCTCTATTTGCCACACATGAACCCCAATTGGCATCAGAATCTTGTTTCTCGATAGCAACCGTACGAATTCAATGCATATATGTAAACAGAGATATTCTCACAGAACAAGTCTAATCGTGTTGAAATAATTGTATAGCTCGTAAGGTGGAATGTAGGATGTCGAGCAGACAGAGGCGGTTGGTATTTTAAAATTAATAAAATAAGACTTTTAAAACGTTATAATCATCATCCAACCGCAAGGATCTGGCGCACCTGAGGGGTGGTCGTCGCGATGTTTTTATTGTGTAAGTAAGCGGAGGATTTTTACCAAGCGTCTACAAACAAAGGGAGTCAGCTAAGCAAAGTGTGCAGGGTGAGATACAGAGATTGCCAAGCCCTATTTCAAAGAGAATCGCAATAAAAATAAGCTACAAGCCCGAGCGGCACGAGCACGGAATAACAAGACGGTAAGGTCGGACGTCAAGAAACAGGATCAGATTCTTTTCGGCGTTCTTTTACTCACTTTAACACAAAAGAAAACGCTTTAAAAGGATCGCTTAATTAAATTATCAGTGAACACACCTGATATTTAAAACGGTGCGCGGTTTAAAGAAGAAAAACACTCCATTGAGCTTTGTTGCAGTGAGGGAACAAACGGCAAGCGGATGGTTTGAGAAGTGATACCTTAAAGACAAGTGCCCCGCATACAAAACATTGAATTGTTCACGAGGTACCTCATCACCTCCTTCATATCTTATTCTCAAGTGTTTACGTGCCTCTGGTTACAACTTTGAGAACAGCTAAGAAGATGCTATATTTTTATTTTTATCTTCCTCTCTTGAGCGCATGAATATTTAACAAGGAAGCCGACTTAATCTGTGTCAGGGGAGCAGAAAGTAGCCAATATGAGTTTCTTAGAACGACGGCACCGGAGGCGACGCACGGAGCCCTCCGTCGCTCACACACGACGCTTACTACCGCGCCGGGCTGGAATTAAGGCGCAAATGATTTCTGATTTATGGAAACGCGTTACTCAGATGCGTTAAAAATTTCTCCCGCAACACAGTACACACTTTTTATTTTTTAGAAGCAAAATGTTGGCAGAAAACAGGAATCTCCCACACAAATAACATTATATGCGGGAGATGAGCTCGATGTTAACGTTTGGGAAGTAATTGAAAGTAGAATGTATGTGCTGTGTATACATGCCAGCAAGTTTTTATTGCGTGCTTTCATAAAAATCATCTGTTGGCTTGCTACAGCACTGTATCGTGAAAACCAATAAGCGTTCAGGTTAAAACAAAACCGCGACAAACTGAGGGCAGACCTGGACGCGTTTTGTTGAGGGAGACACTGGGTTAAAGCTGGGGAATTCACGGTGGAAAATATTTAAAGGGGACAAATATGTAGGGACTGAAATGGTTTGTTGAGAATTTTTTACATGCAAACAGTAAAAAGCAATGCTTTGATATAAGGGTTTTGTTTCTCGAGAACGACATCAAATGAAGGGGTTAAGGATGCCTTTATCAGTTATTTCCCGCTGTGACCCTCTTAATAAATGTAACAATGTATGCTACTCGAGTGGAAAAATTTAAATCTTTCTGGCATCCCTATTAATTAATGTGAAAGGTTATTTCGATCAAAATACAGGAAAGCTTGATGGACATTTCGTGACTATTAACGTCGTTTAGTTTATGTTCAATTCCAAAAACAAGTTAAAACCGTTTAGTACGTAAAATATGACATATCCGCCAACTGTTTATTTAACAAAAATATAAAATAACTTTAAAATTGTTATATACAGTAAAGTTAAGAAAGCGTTCTATAAAATGTGATCAAATATTGGCATGATGTAAACAAATCGTTAATTAAAAATTGGGTTTATTAAAGAAATCAGAGCGGATGGACAGGCTTTCGCTGCCCTAATCTTCAGACCGGTATTCATCCTGTACAAATATCGCGATGGCAATGAACGAGTACTGGATATTAACAGAGGGTGTGCAGTCCGAGATTTAGAGACCAGTTCCAACGTTCGAAGAGCCACTGTCCGTACCCGGATACGTAACATCAGGCAGTCTCTCAGTCGAGGCAGAGATCTGTTCTTCCGCCCGCCTTCCCGGGAGAGAGCACACTGGAATGAAAAATTTAGATTGCATTAGAGGGAAGGAGACCCCTCGAGCCACTACAAATCAACTAATTAGCCTGCTGGCTGACTGGATCTCTTTCGATGCTGGATCTCCCCTCTTACGTCGCGACGGCTGACAATCCACCGCTCTGTACCCAACGACGCTGTCGTCAGAGCGGCATAAACATTCGCAGTAGAGCGGCGTCACATCTCTCATTAGGTAATTAACGCACAAGAATACGGTCCTCCCTTAGCAATTATATCGATTACAATGCCCTTATGTTCAACGTGGATCGATCATGTCACCAACACATCGCATAGTATACACTGCCCGCTATACTACCACGTCGCTCAATAAATCTCCGGTGTAACTAAGAAACACATTTTTTTTTTTTAGAAATTCGACGTTATTCATCAACATACTCTCCTTCAAGAGCGATACATTCATTCCAACGCTCCTAAAATTAAAAAAATCAGCTGTGGCCACCACAGGACCGACCGCCATCATAAAGTACCTGTATAAAATACATTCTAGCAGCAGAGTAGAAATAACTTGGCTTAATATTTTCTAACAGAGATATTATTTATCATGACCATGGAAACGTTACATATAAGTATGAAAAAATTGAGACAATTTTTTTTTTAAATTTTACTAAAATTTTTCGAAATTTTTAGTTTTATCAAAAAACGTCTCAAATAAAAGTTATTAGTTATTGCATTTATAGCAACTTTAGTTCAATAAATTCTTTCGAAATATTTTTCTGTTGCTAAATATTAGCAAAAATCTTAAAATCGACACGAGTAAACTCCCATTTCTAGTCAACCGATTTTTACCAAAAGTAGATCAACTCGTGTCATTGATGTCAAAAACTTAAATATGTAGTTTCATAAAAATCCTTTCAGTCAAATTTGCTCTGCACGTGTACACAGACAGACAGACGGACGAACGGACAGACGGACAGACAGACAGACGGACGAACGGACAGACGGACAGACAGACAGACGGACGAACGGACAGACGGACAGACAGACAGACGGACAGACAGACCGACAGACATCATGCTAAAAATAGTCAAAAACGTTATGTAGGGACCTCAATTCGTGGAGATCCATCGAAATCTCGAAATGTCAAAATCGATATGATCACAATAACTCCTTTATATATGTTCACGGTCGGTAACAATTAAAATTAATTAGTTAATTTAAATTCAGCATACCAATCAGTAATAGTTGATTTGCCTGGTGCAGAGTCTCTATAACGCTTATCAAGCCACTGTTTGGCTTCAACAGTATTTTTTCCCATCAAAAAACAATGTTTAATCAACACACGAAATTCTTTTTTATCCATTCTTTTGAAAATTATATAACTGGAGTCACTAAAACCACTGTAACCTCTAAACTAATTGTCAGAATGTCACTAAATTTTAACACGTATCGTTTGAAGGTTGGTACTATCCAGAAATCATATGGGTCTGTCAACAGTGTTGCCATATTTATATATATCAGGGTAACCGACGAGTTCATCGAAAATCAATCCATCAAAAGTAAATTCATCGAAAACTCAATTAATCGAAAACGAGTTCATCGAAAGCAAATTCACCGAAAATCAATTCATCGAATGTCCAATTCATCGAAAAAAAATGTTTTGTAAATATTTGAGAGGAATGCCGAGAGGATCGGAAAGTCAAAAAAGCAGTGGTCAATAAAAGTAGACAGACTAAGAAATAATTGCATAAAAAATTTTATATGGTTTAAAAAAATATTCTTTGATTCTTTGATTATCATCAAATATGCACCAAAAATGATCTCACTAAAACTTAATTTAAATTTGCAAAAATTATATATTAAAAATGTGGTGACAGATAATACCAATAAATGAAAATTTAAAAAAATGGAAAATGTTTTGAGTATAGTAACATAAGAGTTTACAAAAAAAAAAAAATATTCTATTTGTATGTATGTACATATAGAATAGTGTATGTAAATGAATTTCAGTTTATTTTTGTCTTGTTTCTTTTATATACGTATTTATGTAGTTTATATTTCTTTTGTTCCTTTATAAAAATTCCAATTCGACTTACGTAAAATTCGAGTTACCCAAAAGTCTACGGTCCGCATTAATTACGTATCTCAGGGGATTACTGTATATTTTATTATAATTATTATTAGACATGTTTATACCGGGTGAATTATTTAAGGAGCAACATACATGTTTCACATATAATGTTAATGAAGTGAGATATTTCAAAAGCAACATAGCCATAAAACAAATTCTTATCGTATCCATTGAAAAGACAAAATATAATTTTTTTAAATATTTTTTGGACTTAGCTACTAAGGACATAATTATTTTTGTTTGTATGTAATTCATTTATTGTTTCTAATTTACTATTTTTTGGGCGTCTAGGAACTTTATCATATCAAATAACATTTATATCTAATGACCATTGCATATCTGTTGCTATGGATATGAACTTGCTTTCATAATTTGCTATGTTGCAAATGAAATAACTCACTTCATTAACATGTGAAAAATGTATGTTGCTCCTTAAATAATTCACCCGGTATATAAAGGACAAGGGAGATTAAAAACAACACTGAAAAAATTTAACTTTTAATTTAGTTTTAAACAGCTAACTAACTAACATTACATTGGAAAGAAGAAATTAAGAATACATATTAAATTGAAACAGAGCCACAATTAAAAATGCACTCTCAAATATTTTTTTTCGATGAATTGACGATTCGATGAATTGATCATTCGATGAATTGATTTTCGATGAATTTGCTTTCGATGAACTCGTTTTTGATGAACTCGTTTTCGATGAACTCGTTTTCGATGAACTCGTTTTTGATGAATTGATTTTCGATGAATTTGCTTTCGATGAATTGATTTTCGATGAACTTATCGTGAATCATATATCAGACCGGAGACTTATTGAGTGCAGTGTTACTTCCTTCCGTACCTTCATTAGATTTATTTCGATGAATTTATTCATTTCGCGTACCTTTTCATAGGATTGACCAAATTACGGTTACTTTTCTTTCTGTGATCCAATTCGGGTCGGTAGTCTATTTTCGTAAAGTAATTTCCACCTGAGTGTAGGGAGGGATCAGGTGAAGAAATCACGGAATCAGTACAACAGCTGAACGGTGAGAGGGGGTTATTTAGCGAGAGGATCGGGTTGAGCGCGTCTATCGAAGCTAGTACAGACGTCGGAAAAGTTAGAAGTCGGTGCCCGTCACCTACGGTTCTGGCAGAGTGTTGATTAAATTCTGCTCGCGACTCCGACCGTCAAACAATCAAAGATACCTTCATCAACGAACTTTCTATAGAACCACGTGAATTCAGATCAGGCCGTCACTTTAATTCTCTATATATATTTAACGAAAGACTTAACGAAATGTTTCCACAATCAAATATTGATTTAAAAAACTTGTAAAGGCAGAGACGGAATAAGGAAGTGGTGTGACTGACTGTGAGTGTAAGTGGGAAGGGAGAAGGAAACTGTCGAAGGAAATCTAGTCGGGTGAACGTTATTAGAAAACGATGATTTACGATAATGACTTTTTTCACTGCAAAGAACAACGAGGGTGTTAATAATGTTAATTAATACACCCAAGTACCCAGGAAATGAATTTGATTTTTTTGAAATTATTAATTTTTTACGAGTTTTATGGAAAAAATAAGGGGAAAAGCCTTCCTCCAAGAAGAATACATCATTGATATTGCTCCTAGCAACAATATTAAGAATTTCACACTTCAATACCCTTATAAGTTCTAATTAAGATGTATACTAAATATACTACAAGACGAATATAAAAAAACGAGAACCGAAATTTGGCATATTTGGGTAACCTTTTGGGTAACAGTGGAGAATAGTCCATTCCACGCTTATCCGGAATGATTCTTAGCTTTGTAAATTGCTAACCAATAGACACAGGTGGTTACGATAATCATAACAAAGGAATGGGTAAAAGGTAACCCTTGTACAGCCGTACGAGGGTTACCGTTTATGTTTTTACAAACGACCACTAGATGGAAATATTGAAATGTGTCATTACTATATTCGTAAAATTTGACATTTGTTATTGTGAAATCAGTGGCAGCTTATAAATTGACCGAGTAGTTTGTTGGCAGTGAGCGTTAAAAAAAAAGTTTGGGAAAAAATGGATATTACTCGTGAAGGTTTTCGTTGGATGATTTTTTAAGATTTTAATAAAGGCCTAACTCAACAACAATGCATAGATTCGCTTCGTTTAACTTTTGGTAATGAAGCACCGTCAGAAAAGACTGTTTCTAATTGGTTTGCAGAATTTCGTCATAGTCGTGCGTCCGTCAGTGATGAATCTCGTGAAGGTCGACCAAAATCGGTTGTGATTCAAAAAAACACCGATGTTGTGCGCAAAATGATTGAAAAAGATCAGCATGTGACTTACCGTGAGATAGAGGCATCCTTTGGTATATCGCAGAGTGTAATACATTCGATTTTACATGAACATTTAGCTGTGAAAAAGATCTGTTGCCGATGGATTCCGCATAATTTGACCGAAGCTCAAAAAAGGTTCGTGTTGATTCGTGTAAGGGAATGCTAAAAAAATTCAACCTAGGCACTGCAAAATCAGTATACAACATCGTTACAGGTGACGAAACTTGGATTTATTCATATGAACCGGAAACTAAGCAACAATCCACTGTTTGGGTTTTCCAAGTTGAAACGAAACTCACAGAAGTTGTTCGTTCACGAAAATGATTGCTTGTTTCTTCAGTTGTACTGGACATGTCGCAACCATTCCTTTACAGGATCAGAGAACAGTTAATGCTGAATGGTTTAAAACAATTTGTTTGCCAGAAGCCGTCGACAAAATCAGGAAAAACAAAAACGTTGCATCTTTCTTCATCATAACTATGCACCGACACAGCACGTCAAACAATTGATTATTTAAAGAAGAAAAACATCAAATTAATGTGTCATTGCCCGTATTCACTTGATTTATCCCCTAACGACTTTTTTGTTCCGCAATGCCAAACAAAAAATGATTTTCATCATCTCAAGAAGTTGTTGAAGCCTTCGAAAACCATGTTTTTGAGATATCAACTTCAGAGTGGAAAAAATGTTTCGAGAATTGGTTTGAACGCATGCAAAAGTATATAAATCTTAAAGGCCAAAAAAGTTTGTTCAAAAAAAAAATGTTTTCTTTGTTAGTTTTTGTAAATAGTTAAAAGGTCGCCCTCGTAGATGTTTCTGGTTATTGAGATGGTAACCAGTAGGGATTGTAAATTTACCGACTTTTTCATTTACCGGTAATTCGGTAAATGAAAATTAAATTACCGGTTTACCGGTAATTTACCGGTTTTTTTTTCCCCCGAAAAATAAAATTAAGGTGATAAAAATATAAGTCATTTTGATTTCCATTCCATATTTTTTATTTCAAAGATATAAATTATAAAAAATATAAAACTAAAGTGTTATTCTAAAGCTAAAAAAACTATAATAACTTTAAGAAACAGAATTAAAATAATACAGAAAAATAAAAACACAACAAAAATAATATATAGTACCTATTACCTAATACCATTTTATTGATTACCATTTTTTAAAAAATAACTTCTCAAGAAACTTAAATTATTTAAAGTCTTATCTCCTAATTTTGATCTAATTTTTGTACAAAATAATCCAGATCCCGAGAATACCCTTTCTGATTCAACACTTGTTGGACGAATGGTCATTAAATAATCAAATACTATTTGAATATACTTCCCCCGTACTTTTTCTTGACGGAAGTACTTTTTAGGGTTTTGTAAGTATGACCAAAAAACCCTTATACCGTCATTTTGTCGTCTGTCTGTCTGTCTGTCTGTCTGTCTGTCTGTCTGTCTGTTCGGTAAAAATTGTAGCCAAACGGCTAAACCTAGAGAGTTGAAATTTGGCATGCTTATACAACTCTTTGACCCACACATAGGAAAAATACTAAAACATCTAAAAAACATATCCCCCTAAAAATATAAACAATAATGTGCTCATCAAAAAAAAAAAATATATTTTTTTAATTCTGAGTAGGGTATCAAATGAAAGCCCTTAGTACGTGGATTAACGATCAAAATTTTATTTTTGCAAAATAAATTATTTTGATGCGATTTTTGCCAAAATTGTGCAAAAATTTTTTTGTCCCACACCCTGTAGCCTAGATGGTTTAAACTAAAAATCTGAAAAAATTCTAAGTAATGTACATTGGTGTGAACCGGAATAGTACAACAGGAATTTTTGATCAGATTATGTTTTTAGAAAATAACGCATTTTTTGTGTTTTTAACTAAAATATGTTAAATATATAATTCGCTATGTAACACTTCAGATAAGAAACTCTGGTAGCTCAGATGGTTTCGTAACGCACTTTGTAAATTGCAGTGCGAACGTTGCAGAGTTCGAATCCTGTTAATTTTATTGTTTTTTTTTTTTTTTTGCATTTCTATTTTGTTTAAATTATTTTGTCAAAATTCGTTATATTTTGGTAAATGTTGCATTTATTTTTTAAAAGCGTAAATTTAATAACCAGAGGGAAGTGTTGAAATTATAATTTAATTCTGTGACGAAATCAGAGGGAGGGACTTATGATATAAGCAACCAATGGAAGCCATAGGCGCAATTTTAAAAATCTTACTGAACCTTGCTGTATAAATAAAATACTGTACATATTTAGAAACTTAAATAATGGTATTAGGCATTCGAATTAAAATTCATAAAAAAATATTTTGACATAAAATTTGTTTTGGCATCCCAAATAATCATCATTCAGTTACTAAATACCTGCAAAACCCAGAAATGTGTGAAGATTCACACTTCACATAAATTTTTTTATTATTTGTTTCCAATCTTGCTATTCAAATTTGTTAAAAAACTATCCAAAATTGCTATTAATTTAAAAAATACGTGAAATATTTACATATTATTATTTTTAAATATTAAAAAAGAAGATTTTTTAACAATCAACCTTTAAGAAAAGGGTTGATTGTAACGATTTTAAACTTTTAAAAATAAAAAAAAACTGCAGCGTGCAGACTGCAGAGCACAAATCACATACATATGCTAACTGGCGGTTTCTGTACGATTTACAGCGGCTCTCAAACCCAAAATAGTTTAATTTATAATTAAACAAAAAACATTTCCCATAAAATTAATAATTAGGTATATTTTTACTTACACTTACCTTTTTTTACTACCGGTAAATTTTTGTAATTTACCGGTAAATTTACCGAACGTTTTTTTGTCAATTTACCGGTTAACCGGTAAACCGGTAAATCGGTATACAATCCCTAGTAACCAGTCCATGCAAATGGGCTTTTTGATCTTTTTGATCGGACCAATTGATCGGTTTTATACGATATTGACCAAATACGGAGATAGAAGGTTATGGTGCCTTGAATTTTTTATACATTATACCAAGGTGCTTTCTATTAAAAAAAGTTGAGAACCATTACGTTAATATGATAAGGGTAACTATACTGATAGTGTAAATGTGTTATAATTTCATAATTTCGGAAAAACAAGGTCACTATAAAACAAAGTACAAACTGAATTACCTATAAACACAGAATCATAATTTTCTGTCAATTATCGATGCCGTAGACTATAAACAAATTAAAACTTACTATTCAACACCATCTATCGGGAAAAAAAAGTAAATCTTTTTGTATGAATTCGATATAAAACAAAACGATGGCACGAAAGAAGGGATAATAAAGCAATGGGTCGGTGAAACGAATCGCGGAAATTAAGTGTCAGAGTGTTTGTGAAAAGACATTCAGAAAACCTAAAACAGATACGTTCGGGACGTGTTTAATAAACATCTGTAGCAGCCGCGGCGGTCTAAGTTGCCATGTATAATTAAAGCTCTAAATATAAATACAACTCGCAGAATAAGCAGAACTCGCAGATATTTATTAAATAATCGTTATTATAAAATTTGAGATTTTTAATTGAAATGTGTGAAATAACGTTGATGATGATTTTGATGATGATGATGATGATGATGATGATGAAGAGGATGAGCGTGGAAGAAAAAGAAGGCCACCGATTTGTGAACTTTGAAAAATTTCTGTTCAAGGTCAGAAGTGAATTATAGGAAGTAAGATTTTAGCAATGAAGTTATATAATAAAGATGGGCAAATGTGGCTCTTCGTTGAGTTCAGTGTGGCTTCCATTTAAAATATAAATCCGATTTTTTACCTACAGCCAACATATACAAGGTGTCTCAAAAGAAATTTCATGTTCTTTGGTTATAGGTAGGAAAGTTTTGCAGTTCAGGTACCAAGAAGTTGTCTAACATCTCCACATAACGCTCTGAATTCACTGTAACTGCACAGGGGGCGTGCAGTTCTTCTTCTAAAAGTAAGGGCCGATAATTCCTCGCGCCGACATCGCAGCCTATACGGTCACTTTAGGCGAATGTAGGGGTTTCTGATGTTTGCGTTTCGGATTCGTTGCACTCTAGTAGCGGCAGTTCTGCTTATTTACGTGGCCATTAAGATGAAAATGAGCTTCATCCGAAAACAAAATGTTGGTAAACGTTGAAAATCACTCAATCGCCTGATTTACGAAATTAAGCGTCTGACTGGCATCTTGGGGCTTTAATTCTTGCACCAATTGAATTTTGTAGGGGTGCAGCTTTAGGTCTTTGTGCATAATGCGATGTAATGATGATCTATGTACATTTAAACCACTTGCGCACTTCCGAATTGAAAGGTTCGGGTCGTCACGAACAGACTGATTAACATTCTCCACGTTTTCTACCGTTCTTCTACTGCTCCCGAGAAACGCTCCATAGCGACTGAATTCCCAAGAACCAGGCTACCGATTGACATAACCCCCGCGCCCCTCGGATACGTTGCGTTCACGCAATAAGCTATTAAGGGAGGTTTTGTGATCATACCGATTTTGACATTTCGAGATTTTGATGGATATCCACGAATTGAGGTCCCTACATAACGTTTTGACTATTTTTAGCATGATGTCTGTCGGTCTGTCTGTCTGTCTGTCTGTCTGTCTGTGTGTCTGTCTGCCTGTCGGTCTGTCTGTCGGTCCGTGTACACGTGAAGAGCAAATTCAGCTAAAAGGATTTTTTTCAAAATATTGTCACGGGGTGGATTTAAGAACCGACACGAGTAAACTCCCATTTCTAGTTCTTTTCCCATTTTAGTCCCAAAAGTTGATCAACTCTATTGATGTCAAAAGCTTAAATATGAAGTTTTATAAAAATCCTTTTAGCCGAATTTGCTCTGCACGTGTACACAGACAGACAAACAGACAGATAGACAGACCGACAGACATCATGCTAAAAATAGTCAAAACGTTATGTAGGGACCTTAATTCGTGGCGATCTATCGAAATCTCGAAATGTCAAAATCGGTATGATCACAATACCTCCGTTATACCGGGTGAATTATTTAAGGAGCAACATACATATAATGCTAATGCAGTAAGTTATTTCAAAAGCAACATAGCCATAAAACAAATGCTTATCGTATCCATAGAAAAGACAAAATATTATTTTTTAAAAATATTTTTTGACTTAGCTACTAAAGACGTTATTATTTTTGTTTGTATGTAAATATAAACAAACTAATAAAAATTTATTTATTGTTTCTAATTTACTATTTTTTAGCCGTCTAGGAACTTTATCATGTCAAATAACTATTATATCTAATCACCATTGCATATCTGTTGCCATGGATATGAGCTTGCTTTCATAATTTGCTATGTTGCAAATGAAATAACTCACTTCATTAACATTATATCTGAAACATGTATGTTGCTACTTAAATAATTCACCCGGTATATGTTGGCGGTAAAAATCGCATGAGCTTTTGGAACAACCTGATATCATCAATATTTTTCTCCAAAACTTCAAATAGCAAAATATCGTGGTAACAGAGAACAATAGTGTTGCACATGCAACACAAATTCAGTTAAGCACTTTTATAAATTGTACTATCAAAATCCGCACGTTATACGTGTATGTTTTATTTGTTTTTTTCTTTTGAAAATGCATTCTATAAATCAGCGTCGTACGAAATGAATGCGTTTTGAAAAACATTTTCTCTCATAAAATGACAATATTTACTCACATACTGAACATAAAGTGTATAGTCGTGCGATTCTATTTGATTCATGCCTATTTTTTGCTCTCTTGACTAACTGGCTACTCTTTTCAATTGAAATTCTACAGTTGATTTATAACAATGTGTTTGAACACAAGTGGCAAACTCAACTCTGGTCCGCGAATGTGAATGTTATTTGTCGAAATGTAACTCTATCGTGCTGACGTTTATAACTCAAAAATCATTTTTTTACGAAAACATTCAGTTATTCATTGTACTTTTTTACGTTAAATATAGTTGAAATTAAAAAATAGTTCATTTTGCTGATGTATTTACTTACTGATACAGTACTTTCCAATTTGCTAATTGATATTTTTAAATATATATATATATATATTTTTTACACAGAATCCTTATATTTTTAGGATAGTTATCCGCAATTTAATACAAAGATTCGGACATAAATCCCTGTTCTAGCCCATAATTTATTTCTTAAATATGTTTTAATATTATTATTTTTATTATAATTATGAACGTTCCCCACCAATGGCACAGCCAGGATTTTGTCTTGGGGAGAGCCGAATCAAATTTCGAGGCCACGCGGGCCGCAAACGGCTCTCAACCTTATTTTTTGTGGCCCCTGAAGCCATAATCAAAATCACTTGAGCTTATTTAAGGGAAAAATATATTTAAAAATGTAAAATATACTCTCTTCTCCTTTTCTGTTTATAAAAAAATGTCAAAAAACCCTTCGGGATATTTAAAGTTCCGTCACTGCTTATCATTTTGTATGTAAAATAAACTTGTATTCTATTATTCTATTATTCTATTATTTGTTAATAAAAAAATGTAATTTTTAATCCATATATCAAAAACTTTCACTTGACTTTTTCTTCGATAAATACATATTTATTTATATTTTTCGCCGGATATATTTTTGAAGTCTCAATATTTTTCTTACTTATGTTCAGTTCTCTAAATCAGCTGCTTGGCCACAATTTGTACCGAACGAACAGACTCGTGTGTAGGTTATACGGAAGTCAGATTTCCATTTTATCTTATCTGAATCGAGTAATTAGTTGTTTAAAACAGTTTTATCATTTGACTGGGTGAATGTTTTAGTCGATGCGTCAGGGGGAAAAAGGATCAACGCTCCCCTTCATATAATTCGTTGGAGCATATTTGGAAAGTGATGTATTTTCACTTGAACAATAACGGCCCCTATCAAGAGTAGGCAATCTTAAAAAAATGTTCATTTATATGAAAAAAAAAAAAAAAAAAAAAATGCCAATATTGTTTACAATGAAGTAATTTAAAAATTAACTACTTTTGTGGTTAACAAATTTTATCTTCAACTCTCCGAGTAGCGCCGTGTAATCTGCTGGTCCTGGGAGGGGCCCAGGCCCGTCGCCCTCCCCCCTTGGCTGCGCCACTGTTCCCCACATAAGCGCCCGTAGATGTCTTCGGTCCACCCTGTGTTGGTCGGAATCGGCTTGAACCTATCTCCGAGGCTAAAGTTGCCCAACAGGGAGTATTGGAGCCTGAAGAAATCTTCTCCCACTCACATAGTACTACTTGCTTGGATGTATGGGTATATGGCGTCGGTACCCTTGGTCGTCACCGTGTTGACTGGAAGTTATAGAGGAGTTTGCTAGGTTCCTCTGCCCGGATTCCGTACGACATCCATGCACTTATACTTCTGATTGACCTAGTTCCGATATTCATCCGTCATGACAAATATTTCGTTGTTACGAAAATGCAGTGTATGCATTACGTAATCAGGTAACATATAGACGCTGACGAATAGTTTTTTAATCAAACAGCTGAACGTCACAATGACTAGGTGTCGCAATCCTGACCTATAGTGACAATATTTAGGCCCAGTTTTTCCACCTTGAGGTAAACCTCTAGGTAACTATGTGACAGATAAGGTTATGTGATACTTTCGAAAAATAAAATAAATAAATTTAGAGAACAAAAAAGCATAAGGATTTTTATAAAACTTCATATTTAAGCTTTTGACAAC
Source organism: Liopterus haemorrhoidalis (assembly GCA_963971575.1). NCBI lineage: Eukaryota > Metazoa > Arthropoda > Insecta > Coleoptera > Dytiscidae > Liopterus > Liopterus haemorrhoidalis. Next base: position 56,819,538 of record OZ020612.1, on the reverse strand, counting down.
AATGGCACGAGTTGATCAACTTTTGGTAAAAAGCCAACCGATTTTTACCAAAAGTTGATCAATTCGTGCCTTTGATGTCAAAAGCTTAAATATGAAGTTTCATAAAAATCCATTTAGCCGAAAATCCAAAATAGACAAAATATTGTTTTAACATTTTAAGAGATATCAAATGAAAGGTTTTGGTACGTGGATTAACAATTAATATTTTATTTTAGAAATAAGGTATAATTGCTTGATTTTCACCTAAAATGTGCTTAAAAAATTACTCTGTAACCCAGAGGGGTTAATTTAAATATATGAAAAAAATCTAGGAGCTAGATTTGATGTTGAAGATAGCTTAGTTGGTTTTATTGCCATATAATATTATTGTTATATTAAATATAGGACAAAAAAGGAAATAAGAAAGTATGTATTACTAATTTGCAAAACAACAGTTTTCCCACCGCGATTTTAAATTCAAAACTTACTTTCAATTTTAGAAATTAAAAAATCGTAAATTTTCGCAATATAAATTAAATTAAGTGACCAATATTTGTAACTGAATGAACTGTTCTGTGACGTAATTAAACAAAGTAATAAAAATTTAATAGGAAGTAGTGTAAGAAAAGCTCAGTAAATCCACCCCAAAGATAAAGAAACAAATAAAAAAAGCTAAAATCTCCCAACAGCTTGTTAATTGCCAAATCTAAATAAGCTGTGAAATAAAAAATAAGAAGTCTTAAGTAATAGGAGAACAAATTAAACAAGTGAAGCGGAAGTGCTTATAGCACTGCTTGGTCCCGCCCTAGAAGAAGAGCTCACATAAACAGAAGCAGCATTATTAAGAGCAAACACTCATCTTTAACAACATAAAAAAGTAGCCACGTGAAATACTAGAGTTGTTTAAAGTAATTAGGTTTGCAAGTGTCAGTGAAATGTGAAGTGTGTAAGAGAGACACTGTAACTGGTCGGTAAGGATTACACTGGAGTGAGAAGGACGAAGAGTTACCCCATTCGGGAGGATGCGCCACCAGATGAATTAAAGTACTGGGGCTGGATGCTCGTATAATGACTGAGAGCTGTACCTAGCATCGGTGTTTTAATTATACTCATTATGCTAATTATATTTTCTTCTTTTCTTTGTTAATGTCTCAGTTTTTCACACAGACCGTCGTCTTGAATGCCTTGGGGATGCAACTTACAGACAAGACAGAATAGCCTTCTTAAAGTACCACTGTAAAGGATAATTTGATATACAATATTGTCTCAATTAAATTAATGTTTAGATTAATTACAAACTTAATATCAAACTGTATATTTAGGTCGTCAAGGATGAAATTTGTAGAAAAAAATAGACCGCCATCATAAAGTACTTGGATAAAATACATTCTAGCAGCAGACTAGAAATAACTTGGCCTAATATTTTCTAACAGAGATATTATTTATCATGACCATGGAAACGTTACATAACAGTATGAAAAAATTGAGAAATATTTAAAAAAAATTTACAAAAATTTTTCAAAATTTTTCGTTTTATCAATAAACGTCTGAAATAAAAGTTAATAGTTATTGCATTTATAGCAACTTTTGTTCAATAAATTTTTTCGAAATATTTTTCTGTTCTGTTCGATAAATCTTAAAATCGACATGAGTAAACTCCCATTTCTAGTCAACCGATTTTTATCAAAAGTTGATCAACTTGTGCCATTGATGTCAAAAGCTTAAATATGCAGTTTCATAAAAATACTTTTAGCCGAATTTGCTCTGCACGTGTACACAGACAGACAGACGGACGGACGGACGGACGGACGGACGGACGGACGGATAGACAGACATCATGCTAAAAATAGTCAACACGTTATGTAGGGACCTCAATTCGTGGAGATCCATCGAAATCTCGAAATGTCAAAATCGGTATGATCACAATACCTCCCTTATATATGTTGGCGGTCGGTAAAAATGCAAAGTTGGTTAATAATTTACAAATATAAGGAATTATTTTATTCATCAAAATGGGTGCATACTTTGATGAATAAAATTAATACACTTTTGCCATTTAAGCGGCAGATTGTTCAGGCCGGTTGTATAAAACCCTGGCAGACGAGAGTCATTGAATTCCTGGAAGGCCAGTTTTACAGCATTGTTGGAATTAAATTGTTTTCCTATCAAAAAGTTTTCCAAATTGCGGAAGAAGTGGCAGTCTGTGAGGGCTAGGTCTGGTGAGTATGGATGATGATGAAGAAGTTCCAACTCCAATTCCTGTAGTTTTGTCACAATCATTTGTGCAGTGTGTGGTCTAGCGTTATCATGCAATAAGATAGTCGATCTGTTGACCAATCTAGGCTGTTTTTCTTTATGTTATTGCATCATTTCGTCCAGTTGGTTGCAATGCATTTCCGCTGTGATCGATGAGCCAGTTTTTGTTTGTTTGTTTTTTAAGTTAAGAAATTTGGGGAATCAATTTGTTATTGTCTGCTGCGTAGTAACACTAGAGCCAAATACACTATTAATGTTCCGCGCGGTCTGCGATGCCGTAGTTCTACGTAAGAACTCATACTTCATAATAGTGCGAATTTCCGACCGTTCCATTTTAAACAAAATTAATTTAAAAAAAAAAATTTGATATTTTTTAGAGCATACAATAATTTCTTTAAACAGGCGAGCTGTGTAATTTTCCAACAAAAAAAAAAAAAAAAAAAAAACAGAACGGCAAGTATTAAGCCAATGTCAAATAATAAGCTGTTAAATTTGGCAATATTATTAACTACAAATTTCATCCTTGACGACCTGATATAAACAATTTTTGTTGTATATATTTTTCTGTTAAGGCAATAATAAAGGAGATATTTTAAGTTTCCTAAAACCCATGTCTATGTTCACATCCTGGTTCTACTCTATCATCATACCAAATTACGCAAAAATATGTACAGCCAAGACAGACAGACAAAAACTGATTTTTTGCGTATATTGTCTTATCACCTGAAACGTGTAGAAACCAAATATGAGGGAAAAATAAAAATAAAAATATATAACCTCCAATTTTATTAATATGGATTATAATTACCGATAGAGAAATTAAAAATTTTCGGAACAGTGTCACAAATAATAAAACTGAATATCAATTTATAAAAACAGAATCCAATCTCTGCCCCTACCTATCCGGGCCCCGTTAATTTGTACCTTCTCCCGTCTCGTGTCGCTCCTGATTTTAAAGGCTCACTTACACGATGCAAGTAACTTGCACAAGTAAGTACTTGCACTAGTCACTGGCATCGTGTAGACGTACATGCAGTACTGGTGCCAGTACTTGCACAAGTATCTCATGCAAGTCAAGTGAATAGAAGGCGTTCCTATTTACTGGCACAAGTAGTCGTGCAAGTAACTATTAAAAATGACCGCCATGAACAGCTGATTTGTTTGGCTGATACAAAAACTTTAAATATACTTAAAATGTTCATAACAAAGTGGTCTGAGGACACCACAAGTATATTTGATTTTATAAATAGTTTTTGGTGGAGCTTCATTTTTGTTTACGGGTGTGAAAGACGTACGCAACATAAAATAAGGTTAAACATCGAAAATTGGCACGTTAAAAAGACGGTTTTACGCATAAAAAATAATTGGAAACATTTACATTTTGCAGTGTGTTTCGTGTTCTTTGCAAGGTTACTTAAATAAGATACTGGCATACGTGTAAATGACAAAACGACTTGTGCAAGTACTGGCACAAGTACTTGTGCCAGTACTTGCACAAGTTACTGGCATTGTGTAACCGGGCCATAAGGCAAAGTATATGGCCGACGAGCATAACTTTTTAATTAAATCCTATTTTTAAATTAATTTTACCTTTTATTTTCCTGTATGATACATTAATGTGTTAAGGGACATAAATGCCGAAAACTATCGCCCGTGTGTATTTAAAACAGGATGCAGTAATACGGACGATGGCAATGAAGGCAGTACGGACTTTCTCCTTTAGAACGAATAAGCAGTTGCACAATTTTGTGACGAGAGAGCTACGAAATTAAAGCGGCTTTGATACATTCGAAGCGCGCTAATTCTCTCCCGCTGTTGCTGCTGTCCCGTGATTTAAAGCGTCTCTGAAAACGGTTTCCTAATTAAGCTTCTGTCGCAAAACGTCGTTTGGCTTTTTTAGAAGTTTAATTTTTAGCTCCTCAAAAACCAACGAGGCCAGAGCCGGGGTTTCTGATATAGAAATGCTCCTTTCTCGGTTATTCTCTCTCGTGGTTGCCATCGCTACCGAACCGTGCGTACGTTAATTTAGCTCGGCCGGCGGGAACCCGCGAGACTAAGTCGATCTACCCGCTCTACCCGCTCCTCCGCAACGGGTGAAAAAAGTTAATTTTCCAATGTAATGAATAATTTGTGTTTGAATTTCGCCGGAGGTATTGGCCGGTCGTAAAGGGTTGTAAGGGGTCGTTGAGTATAAGAAACGAGGGGAGTGCAAGCGGGGAGTTATTCCATACAGACTGTTTCGCATATTGACGGACGCGGGGATGAAGGCGGCTGTCGGAGATCGGTATGTACTGCGGCCGTGTCAAAACGCGGCTGCAGTTAGTCTTACGGCAGCCATCAATCACCGACAGCCAGCAGGGAAAGTTGTAACGAGTGTCAGAGTCTTTCGAGCGGCAGGGTTTCCACCAAATGACGCAGCAACGCTCCGTCCTCCAGATACATGTTATTTGATTAAAATAATTAGTTCAGAAAGTTACGTAAAAATATTGTTGTTACCTTCGGATTTATACACACGTCAAACCGTCACTGTTATCGTGAAAAACTGGCCACGCCTGTTTTGCAAATTGCATTAAAAATTAAGTCCGTACCTGGCGGTCGGGCATATATACACAGGCGCTGGCGTCGTCACCGTCAGAATGAAGTTTTAATCACCAGATAAAGGAAATCCCAGCGTCGCGAGGAGAAAAACAAAACCGAGGGAACTGCGGTTTAGAGCCGGCGGCGTTGTCGTTCCCTCGCGCGGAGACGGTCGCTATGCGAGGGTTCCAGCCAGTTATTCAGGAAACACAAAATTAAAATAGTACAGAGTACGAAGAGGTGAGAGACGTGAGAGACGTCTTGCGAGCGAACGGGCTGAGATCTGGATGTGGGGGGGAGTGAAGGGTGCTATGACGTGAACAGACCAGAACAGCAAAGGGGTAGGTAATTACCATCACGCCGCCGTGTAATTATGGCCAATCACCGAGACGCGATATAGCATTATACCTGTGTGCAGCGCAACAGCCACGCGACACCGCCAATGTCGAGAAACAGCTCGCACCGATATAAAAATCACGATGAACGCTGTAGTGCGTCCACGTTACGTGCAATTCGCAGATAAATTTATGCATTCCGCGGCACCATATTTCGCAAGTCGTTTTCATAATTCCCCAGCTTGAGTGGCGCGGGAGGAGGGGTTCGATGAGTGGGTGGTGAGACGCACGTTACCGCTTCATCGTATTTCCATTTTGTCGTTGAGTAGAGGAAAGTAGAATAAAGGATATATAAGGGCATGCACAAGTGGCAGCCTAGCACCTTGAGTTCGCAGCCCTCATCTGCCAGTCGACTCGAACATTTGCATACTCGTCAGCTGTGCTAGCTACAACTTTTCCTCGACGCATCAGCTCAACACACATTCACATTCGCACACATACTGTTGCATGCACGCGTCTCTCATCTCTCTTGTGCGATGTATGTATATGGATGGGCTGTGAAGATGGAGAGTTTAAGTTTGACTAAAAAGGTACTTTGGTTTGCCGCAAGTTGGAGGACGCTAAGTGTATGCGTGATTCACACGACAAGAACCAGATGGAAGAGGAAATGGCGAAGGTGAATTTCAAATCGTTACTGATATATGCACATCTGATTCGTAACCGCGTCTGAGTCGACAAGTGCGCTGGCATCACCGCCGCAGCCACCGCATATTTATATGTCGCCGCCGCGATCGCTGCTGAATTAATTAATACACTCTACTGTTACCGACACTGTTACAAACACTATAAAATGACAATAAAATAAAATGACATTATTTGTAAGCCGTATCCGAGCTATTGGACACGGCTATTAAAGAACTTGTTCACAGATATGTGTTATTTGAACACATTAAAAACCACAGTGTACTGTATAAAAGGTTCACACCGCGCGGAACAGAACAAAAACGACAATATTATCCGAACCGGAGTGGAGCATCCCTAGACGATGGCTGGCTGGGCGTCGCGATGCTTATGCTGTAATATCGCGCGTTGCGGTACTTCTGGGTGCCATAATCGTCCGTCTTGATTAGAACGCTCCTGCATACGAATTTTCTTCAGTTCGTTATAATAAGTGAGTGTATTTCATGTGGGGGATCCGCCGTTCAGCCATCAAGCTCAGCTAGACGCCGTTCACTTTGTTCAAGTGGAAGTGACCCGTGCTTGTCTTCACAAAATTAATTAATTCTGCAGTCCACGTAATGAGTAAGATATTAAATGAGTTTTATAACTTTCAAATTTTACGACTACGTTTTAATAACTACAAGAATGTTAAAATTTAAATGAAAAAATATGAAGAGGTTTTTAGAAGACTTTCATTTCAGAAATTTTCATTTGTATCGTTCAGTCAAAGAAAAAGATAAAATATTCAAGGCACCGTTAAGGTAATTTTTGTAATTACTGTACTTCAGTTGCAATTTTTGTTTTAGATTACATCTTTAGTGGAATAAAAACCATTTGATTAAAGTATTATTTGATTATGACCGACAAAAGCAAGAGGGTTGTTTAATAAGAAGTCTCAACCTGTTTTAAGATTGACGGTGCGTCTTTTAAACTAAGTGGACACTTTGAAGAACCCGCAAAACAGGGGTTAAAATGTACAGCTCATTAGCTAAACCTCTGAAGAAAGCGAGATCGTTGTAAGCCGCGAGTTAGTCCGAAATGTAAATAAACTATATACGAGGCGGCGCTACCGAGACCCGAGACTGCTTCGCACTTTGCACACAGAAGCTGCGAGGGTAAGGTAAAGAAAGTTAAGAGATGCGGGGTTACTTTTAATTCTATTACGGCTTAGTGGTTCGTCTTCTCATCGGCAGAGTGCGTAGCGCAGAGAGCGACTGTACTTTATCCTGCTGGAGAATCAGTGTGTTAGCGTTGGCGGGGGTCGGGGAGAGACGCACGGGGATGGTCTAAGACGCCGTGGGAAATGGCTACGGCAGAAGGGCAGAGAGCACTCGCTGCGTGAGACATAGCACCGGAGGGTGGTGAGCGAGATTCTCATCCGCGGAAGACTTAGAAAGGGGAAACACGCAGAGTGGTTTGCAGATGAGGCCGAAGGCGCTCTGAGGCTATCCAGAGAGATTACACTTGAATTATGGCACAGAGATATAATTGCAGCGCCCGAAGCCTTGACCCGTACCGATCTGCGATGTCTTCACGGAACACAGGAAGCCAGTATAGGGCTCGCGGAATACCGCGCTCGTTCTACACCATTTGCTTTACACCTCATTATTAACAGCGAAATGAGTAGGCATGAATATCAAGTGAGCTGGCGGTAACGGCAAGTCATCTACTGGTCTGCCCTGTGAGTTAGAGTGGCCGCACATCTATTGTGCAGCCGCGGGTGTTAAATGCATTATTAACTCGTCTGTGCTCACGTCTCATGCAGAACGTCGTAACACATCCGGAAATGGCAAAATGTATTCCGAGATTCGCGGACGATTTAAAAATTATTTGAATGATCGTACTCTACACATTCTCATGCAGGATAAATCCGTTTCCTTTCCGTGATGCAGCTATCAGTCACCGAGAAACAGCCACTCACGGCGACACAAATATCGATTCACAAAGTTTTCGAAGAGAATCCCGTTACGATTCGATGATAACAAACTGCATTCTGCATTCAACCGCAGAACAAAACGTACAGTGAACAGAATCAAATGGATAGCGAGTGAAGCGATAAGAGAGCGGTGTTGTCGTAGCGAGTGAACGGCGATGTACGGCAGTTGGCGCAGTAGGTGGGCTGTGGGCGCCGGTTTCTTGGTCCGTGTGTTGTGTCCGCAAGCGACGCTGCCCGAGCGACAGTCGGGTGGCGGCGGCAAACACCCCTGGTAGCCAGTGCGCTTCCTGAACGACTAAAGTGGCGAGAGAACAGATAATAAAGCACACGATGAACACAGCGAGAGGCACCGGCCGGAAGGAGTCAGGTATGGGTGAGGAAGAAGATGTGGCGGGTCAGAACAATGGTATCACCTGCCCGATCTTCTTCGCAGCTGTTGAAGATGTTACCGGCGGATGTGAATGGCCGGATTCTCGAATATCGCACGGAGCGCTCACCTCGCGCTTAAGTAACGCCACGGGAAATTACTATCGTAAATATTAAAGTTGTACCGTAATTCAGGACCGTATGAATTTTTTGAATTATTGTGGTAACAAATTACGCACTGGCTACGTCATATAGCCGCCCTGGCCAGCATATATAAAACTGGCTTTATTTATACTTGCCGGATGAATTATGTGTTCTGTTATATTATTTCGCGAATAATTCCAAATTAAGCAGATGAATTTACTAGATTATGAATGTCGTAAAACGGCTTAGATGGGGAGGAGGTAAAATAATAAATGTTATATATGTGCTGAACTCCTGCATCATTTAAAATTATCTTTCTCTGCAAAATGCAAGAATATTATGAAGCAATTACCTGAATATGAACTGTTACGGGCTACTTGAAACTATGTCCTTTTATAATTCAAAAAGATAAACTGGACCATCTCTCCCATTACTTATTTTGTTTACTAATTTGTTCAATGAAAAATAGAACAGTGGTTAGTAATGAATGGACTATTATATTTATGTTATGCAAATATTAAAATAAGCTCGTGACAATATAAGAAAATTAAAATTTCATTTGATTTCACTTAAAGGTTTGGGATTGCTTATACCTTATTTCTTTACTGCCCTATTGATGTGAATCAAAATAGTAAGTTCAAAGTTTTTTTAAAATTTAATTTAGGGTACTCAACAACTAAGGTCGTTGGCACCCGGTACATTAAATTATGACATTATTAATTTATATAAATTTATTTTACATTATATTTTATTGTAGATGTGGCAGTTTTTTATATATTTTATTACGTTTACTTCAACTTCATGTTCATTCTTCAGAGCTTCCTTTAGCGTTGTTGGAATGTTATGTTCCAACTAAGGTTTCCAATCCGGATATCTGAATATCCAAATATCCGGATTATCCGACCAATTTGGACTATTCGATAATCCGGATAGTTTTCATTGAATATCCGATAATCCGGATATTTTTTGAATAAACAAATTATTTTTTTTTCAACAATTTTTTCAATTTACAAAAGTCAAAACGCTGCAATTTCTCTACAGCAACAACTGGAAGCGGCAATTTCTTCAATTACCCATGTTGAAAAGCAGATCAACGTTATTACTACATTGTTGAAAAAAGATTTCATGATTTTAACAAACACAAAAACAAGGACAGATAATTTAAATATATTATTTAATGCACTTCTTACAATAAAACCAACATCTACTGCAACAGCGCGCGTTTTTTCAATTGCAAGCCTGACTAGGAAAAAAATTAGAACTCGCTTGAATTTTAAAACTTTCAATGCAATTATTTTTCTAAAATACGTATTTTTAAAAATGAAATAAATTTAATTATCTTGAATTAGATGGTTACGTCCGTAAAATATAATTTGATGAGGAAGTAATGGGATTCGGACTGGTCAGAAATTAAAATTAAAACAATATTTTAACTTCGCTAACGTTTCGATTTAATATGAAATCTTCATCAGAGCTAAAATAGAAATGTAGCTATAATTTATGATACAGTTTGTTTTACAATATAAAGTTAATGAAATTAATTTTACAAAATTTGATCTAGTAATTATATATTTTTTTTTTATTATTTTGTGAATTATTAATGTATATAATTAAAATACTTAAATTAAATTTAATAAATGAGTTATAATACACCATGAATAATGGATTCAGTCTATTATCTTATTTGTTATCCGGATATCCGGATATATCCGAATATTTTGAATTTTCTGTATTCGATATCCAGATATTCATTAATATTGGATAATTGGAAACCCTAGTTTCAACCTTTGGATGCGATACTTTTCGCACTCTATCAGTAAATGGTTCGCAGTGATTTTTTTTTTTATCACAGATGTCGTGTTCTGGTGGTTCTTGATGGTCAAAAATGTGTTTGTGCGTGTACAACGTGTGCCCAGTACGCATCCTGGTTAAAAATATTTGTTTTCTACGATCTTTTTGGCATTTCCACTGTTTAGTATCTTCTTTTATCATCTGAGGTGGTTCTGTGTAAATTGCCATCAAAGTTTTTGAATAGATTATTATTTTGAAAGTAATTGCATTTTTGTAATGTTCAAATAATTATTTTGTGATTTAGGGGTAGGCAAATTTTAGTTAGTATATGGGGATGATATATTTATTGGGTAAAGAATGTTGTGTTTATTAGTATATATACTATATTGTTCTCATATTAAATTAAGAGATAATTTAATATCTGTACTCGCATGCAGCTCCGAAAACCGCAACCGCATAAATTAATCCTTTCATTTCAAACTTGTCGTCTGTGTACAAATTGAAAACTATTTTAAAGCACAAAATTCTTGTAGGAAACCGCTTTCGTAACCATGGCAACATTTTTCAATTCGATTATCATCTCACAGGAATTCTACTCAAAGCTCAAGCTCACAGCTATTTCAAACAACTCGCAGCATTTTATTCCAAATATTTTAGTGATAGCACTTTTATAGAACTTCATGAATAGATCGCATTTTTCATCAGCGAGATCTACATTCATACGTTTTATATCTGACTAGCTGGCGTGCCTGTATTTTGTACGGATTTGTTGTGTACATTTTTAATGTTAAGTAAATAATAAGTGAAATACTTCGTTTATAACAATTATTGACTTGTCTTGGTTACAGTATGCTCAGAAGTCAGGACCAACTATTTCAGTTCGTTAGTGAGCACAAATTTAGTGGCAAAGGGGCGTTTCTTTACTATGCAGCGCGAAGAGCAGCAACAAGATTTAACTTGGCAGACTTGAGTCCCGTCAGAGAGCTGTACTCCAACTCTCTCGGGAGGACTACAACAGAGTTAAGAGTTCGGTGAAACGAGCGGAGATAGGCATGTTGATAAAAGAACAAATGAGTAAAGTATGCACTCTGTGTTCTTCAAACATATTAAAAGTCTAGAGTTGTCCACCGAACTCACCTTCTCGTTTCTTAAGTCTGCGGATTTGAGATCAGAAACAGAAGGTTTTGTGTTTGCGAGTCAGGATGGTGTTATAAATACTCTGTAGGTTGTGCCATCACCATCCTGAAACGATTATGCACATTCTGTCTGCTTGTCCATCTCTTGCAGCGTCGAGTTACGTGTCTCGACATAATGCTACTCTCCACGTGCTCTACTACCATCTTAGACATGCCTATGGTATTGACCCAATACCGGTTATACCTTACGTCCCTTCTGACATAGAATCGGTGGTAGAAAATTCCAAGTGCCGAATTTTTTGGAATTACTTCTTCCCCACCTCGAGGTTACTGACAGCCACTAGCCGGACATAACCCTCCTGGATATCGAGACCAAACAGATTTTTGTGACCGAATTCTCAAGTCCAGCTGAGAAGAATATCTCTCTCAAGGAGGAGAAAAGAGGTCCAAGTATATGGATCTTTTATCCGAGCTTAGAAAGCTGTATCCAGGGTATAAAGTTAAGCTTGTAGTCCTGATAGTTGGTGTTTTGGGTGGTATGAAAGCCTCCTATCGAAGGGAAATCGAGTCCATTCTCGCCTGCAGATCCTCTGCCACCTCTTTGATCTGCAGGAAGAAGTGCTGCTCGGGTCACTCCGCATTGTGCGGACACTGGATCTGGCGTAATTTTCGCGTCTGCATATCGCCAGGGTTTGGGATGCATATCCCGTGTGTATTTAGCTCCACTAGTCGCTAGTATGGCGCGGCTCAAAAGATTGCTGAAATTTGCGATTAGTGGACCCTTGTCAAGACCTGACAAACCCCAAATAATAAATAAAAAAAGAAAAAATTCAGATTATTCAATTATTAAATTATTCCCTGCAATTACTAGATTTTTAAAAATATATATTCAATAGCAACATATTTTTTTCCAGATGAGTTTTTTTGAAATCTCAAGAGTTTATATTTTTACCGAAGTGTTTTCTTGAATTTTCAATAATTTTGATGTATGTAGGACAAAGAGTTGCACAAACGTACTAAATAACTTTCAGGTTCATCCACTTGGACATAATTTCTACTTTGGACAAACTTTTTTGGATCAAATCCTAAATCGGTTAATAATTTTATTGTTCAAAATAAAATTTTGGTAGTTTATCTTCGCATCAAGAGTTTTCATTTAATATCCCACACATTATGCAAGCTTTTTTTCAGAAAATAAAAATTTCAAAAGACAGAATGATATACGCATATATAAGGGTTTCTTTGTCATATCTATGAAATCCGATAAAAACAACAAAATGTGGAAAGAGAAACTACCAACATTGCGCTTATGTCATGCTGGTTGCATACCACATCTTATTTCAACTAAATACAAATCCAGTTTTCCGGGCAGACTACAGGGCCTAAGGCTGGATTCTTTTTATTTATTTAATCACTATACAGTTTTATTTTTTGTGATTTTGTAGCATATTTTTTTTATCGGTAGTTGTAATTCGTAATAATAATTGAAATAACAGTTTTTATAGGTCCGGGCCGTATACCCTTTTGACTGCACACTTTGTTTCTGTATTTAACTGTCATCAGTTATCAGTATTTTGGGCCCCATTATAGCGTTTCTATCAGTAACTTCCGCGTGGACAATGGACACGACACTTTAAACATTTATACATATAGTTGGTTTCTTTGGATTAAGCGGAACTAGATTTTCAAATATAGTAACTTTTAACAATTGAATGAATCATTTAATTTAGCAAGTCTACTTCAATTGTTAAAATGTGAGCTCGTGACAACAAAATAAAAATGCATTTAGTTCCGCTTAAACATTTGGAATAGCCTATATATTATATAACAGAAAATATAAAAAACAATTTTTATTTATGCGCAGTTTTGTTATCTGCTTCGGGCCCGTAAATATCAATTTCTGGGGAGAGGAAGGGGCGAAAATTTTGTTTTCCTGGGGTTCGGGCCCAGAGTTATTGATTTTAGTCTTGGACCCACTCTTGGTGCCCCTGTTCATAATAACAACAGACGATACGTTTATAAATTTTAATATTCAATTCTAAAAATTTCAACTTTTGTGAATGATTTTATTTTTTCTCTGTCCTCTTCATATATGTAGGTATTTTTATAAGAAATAGAAATAATAAAAAAAAAGAAAACTAGATACGAGATTCATATAATAAACGATAAAAGAGTTTTAGATAAAGAAACAGTAAAGAATAGGAAATCAAATTGTTCATCATGACTTGAGATAAAAAGATTTAAATGAAATAAAAGCCGTGTTTTACACCTTAACAAGACGCGTATAAATTGGCGAGACACGGCAGGCAACAAGAGCAGGAGCAGGAGCAGGAACAGGAGTCGGTTCCAGGAGTAGAAGAGCAGTGGAGAAGATAACACGGTAAAGCAGTTTTGTACAATAAACGCATTTCATCTGTTGTGAGCCAGGACGGTTAGCAATAGCGAGTTGCTAGCAGTCCAACAGAGGTCCTCAATAGTTTTTCTTTCACTAAAACCTCCACAGATGGATTTTAGAACATGAACAATTTGAGATCAAATAAAACACTTAACAAGTGACCAGTAAGACTGAAGTGCGGGATATACGGCGTATACCTTCTGCTTTGATTCGAATGAATAGCGTATACCTTATGCTTGTGTACTGACTATCCCAAAATTACAGTTTTATAGCCGTATACCCTCTGATTTTTACGATAAATGGAAACGGGCTTACGGCATGCACGTACCTATATATACGCTGGGATACAGGATCTGTTTTGGCGGAGGGCAAACACGCGCCTGTCACAAGGGTGGCGACTTGAAACAGGTTTCAGGTAGCCTTTGTGGTTGTAATGTTGTATATTAGTATAAAAATTAAGAAACAATAATACTGTATCAAAATAATTAAAAGAAAAATGAAAATATTCCTTAATCCCATAGTAACTTCTTTTGCATTTTAATTTATTTTAAATTTTAAAAGTGTAAAAATGGAGGCGGGTATCTGGTTCACTTCCATCTTTAAAAATTATCATTGATTGATTACAATTTGGAACAAAATTAAAAAAAAAAAGTTTGCCCATGGGCGGCTAAAGTAAGGCCGCACGCGGGTGGCTTATTACCCAGAACGGCACTGTCAGAATAAATACTTCAAAAATTAATGCAAAAATATGAAAAGTTATAAAAATGTATGAGTTGTATAAAAAATTTATCAAATTAAAGTTGTTAGTAATTACCCGTATAGCAACTTTTTTTAAATTAATTACATCGCGAAATATTCGTGAAACACATAAAAGTGACCAGAGCCGCAGTAAGGAAAACTTGCGCCAGGGGCACAACTGCATTTGGCGCCCTTGGCAAAAAAAAGGTGGTCCTCACCTCCCAAAATACAAGTGATGAGCAAAAAAAAAAACCCACCTCCCAAAATCCAAGTGATGAGCAAAAAAAGGTCCTCACCTTCGCAATGTGGCGCCCCTTAGTCAAGCTCGTCGGCGCCCTTTTCCTTAGTGCGCTAGAGGCCGTCGCCCACTTCGCCTCCCCCCTTACTGTGGCTCTGAAAGTGACATTTGTAAACTATTCACTCCGATGGATGGATCTGTACCAAAAGTTGAGATGTTTACGTGCGAAGATAGATATGAAATTTCTTAAAAATCGGTTTAACTGAATTTGCTCTACACGTGTACACGGATTGACCGTACCAAACCGTCTGTCACATCGATAGACCGGCAGACCGATGTTAAAAACAATTGAATTGTGTTACAAAATGTTTAAAACCTTCTTCACACACACCGACAAAACCAGTGCTAGTGCTGGCGCCGCCACAGGCTCTAACTATTGCAGTCTTTTACATAGACCAACAAAACCGGCGCCAGCATCTGTTGAAACCACTGCAGTCTTTCGCACACGCCGTCATCTGCTTGAGTTATTGTACCTTGGAATGCAGTTTTTACTCACTGTTTGGAAAACTTAGAGAGAACTTAAATTCTTCAATTAAATTCATAAGATTATTAATATATTTGATTTCCTCGCAGAATGGTTAGATAATAATATTAAATACTAGGACTATTATGTAAGCAATAAGATGCCGGCCCGGCATCCGATTTGTCGAGATCAACGCTGGCTATATTTAACGATACCGGCGACCGGACCGGCATATATGCCAGGTCGGGCTACGTGTGAAAACGATCATTTAATTACATTGTATGCGGCGCCGGTGCTGGCACCAGGGATTGGTGTGTACCTTCACATCGGGAAAGAATGGGAAACGCGGCCTTTAAGAATAAAAACCATACTGTCATCATGTCACTAAACGCTCTTGTAGAGTAGATGGTTTTTTTACACTACGCCTACTAGGCCTAGTAGCGAGTCCGTTCACTATACTATCCCAAAATCAGGATAGTAGGTGTCAAAAAGATACAAGCCTCTCATAATTGTCCTTTTAACGAAAATGATGTCGTTGAAGGTTCGTGAGTATAACCTCTCGTTAAAATTAACATAGAGTTTATGTAATATGTTTGAAAGATTTTGAGAATCTCTGTCAAGAATCAGAGAGTTGTTGGTAGGAGGTTGAGGGACGAGGAGAGAATACAGGTATAGAGACGGTGCGAGGTTTGTGATGCGGTTAACCGGTGAATGCTGCTCGCTGATTGAAACAGTCAAGCTCGGATAGACGTGGAAGACGTAGAGCGAGACAACAGGTGTAACCACACCGCGACCAGCGGGAATATCGTCAAAGGCAGCCGCTATACACAGCGCCACTCTTCTCTAGAGGAACACTGAGCATCTCTGCAATCACCCCCACACAAATATTAAATACGGATGAACGAAATTACCTGTGAAACTAGTAAATTTTGGTTCGTGATTTGAGTTGGTAAACCTGCACATATATGCGCGTAAGGTTGCTATTGTATTTTAGTTGGCAAATATAACTCATACAACACATTTAACGTTAAGCACTTACATTTAAAGTTTGATATATTGTATGTGTTTCTTCTACTAGAAAACAGAAACTATGAAGACAATTAATTCCATAATTTATACATATGTACAGTCAAGTCTTTACAAAATAACTGTTGAAATAAAAAGCTGAAAATGTTGAAAATACAAGCTCATTACACTTGAAACTCTATATGAACGAGCTGGGCTGCATTTACAGTAGCCCTGTGCCCAGGAACATCGAAAGTGGTCCTGGGTCCCGGAAATGGTTCTGCTCCATCCTCCGGTAAATAACACACTCTTAAGCCTAGGCCTCCTGTTTCTAAGTTTTATGACCATATATTCATCTACATTCAGGAATAGTTTGGTGAGTATAACGTCCATTTTTTAACGTACACTCTAAAAAATTAGTGTTAAAGGGACTTCAGGGTACACTAAAAAATGAACTTTTAGTCAAAAAGTCTCTTGCTTTTCGTGTTAATTATGTACACTTCTTTTTTGGTTAAATTTAGTGTAAAGTTTACACTTACATACTGGTTAAATTATAATGTTAGAAAATAAGTAGCGTTAAAACAGTTTTAATTTTAACACCAAAAAAGTAATATTTCATAAAAATAACACTATCTGAATAAATGAAGATTTACACGCTGACTTGTTTAATAATAGTGAATTTTTATACTTGAATTTTTTGCTGTGTAATTACGGGCCTGATGACAGATAAAAAACTGTGTGTAGATAGAAATTGTTCTTTGTTTTTTCTGTATTTTTACATTGTTCTCGCGGAACTACCAATAGAAACACCATAAAAAGACCCAAAATTCTGATAACTAATGGCAGCTAAATTACATCTATAATCACTGTTATTTTAATTATTATTACTTATTACAATTACCAAGAAAGAAATTGTGCAACAAAATTACAAATAACAAAATTGGATAGTGTAAACAAATAAAGTTCCGGGCCCTGCAGTCTTCCCGGGCCCTGGTTATTTGTACCAACTTCCCCCGTTTTTCGATGTCCTTGTATGTGTTTAGTGTTACACGTGACAATAGTAAAAAATTTTAATTAAATAAGTTTAAATAAAATAAAAACAAATATATATCATTTTCCTAAACGTGTTTAATGTTTAAATTATTGTATTTATTGAGGGGCTGTTGCCCTTATGAACCAGTTGCCTGTGTTATATACACATAAGTAGATATTTGAAGCAGTTTTTTAATTTAATTTTTTGTCCCTACGCCGCAATATTTTTTGAAACCCCCCAATTTTGTCTGGGGAGACCAAGAAATAAAAAAAGTAATTTGGAAATTCAACTCTACGGTTCTAGGCGTAGTGGGTCCATACTTACACCACTAACTTGAAGAAACAGAGCCATCTATATTTCAGTTTTTAAATGAAGTCAGTTCAATGACACATGGATGGAGCAACAACCAAATTATTGCAAGCATGACTGAGAAAGAAATTAAGAAAAGAAAGTAAGAAAATTAAATTAAGGCAGGAAGAAAATAAGTTGATTGTTGTCGTTCGTTCATTTGTCATTGAACAGACTTCTTTAAACAACTGAACTTTATATGCAATGGATGCAACGCAAGACAGTCCAAAATCTCTTTCCAATAAAATAAATTCCCAGAAAAGTAATTCTCTCGAGTAAGGAAGAAACGTATCCACAGTTTTTGGAAAATTCGTTTTGGGTACTATAAAATTTAGCGTGGTTTATAGAAATTTTTATCTTCTCATGGATGTATCTCAAAAACTAAATGCGATAAAGACCTGCGCTTGAAATTTTTGAAATCTTGAGATCCTAATTGTCTTGTATTGTAACATATTTTGAAACAAACAAATTTTTTGATTTTTTTTTTTTTAGTTTAATGAAAATTCGATACCTCCTAACTAAAAAATGGAAAGGGATAGAAATCTGCTGTTTGAATTTTTAAGATTCACCTACATTGTTTAGCCTACAAAAAAAATTTTTGGTCATAGATCAATAAAATTTGGTCCATTTTGAAATTTGGGCAAAAGTTTTGGAATAAGAGGCAAAAAACTTACCCAAATCGGCTCTAACTCAAAAACTATGAAAGCATGAATTTAAAAAAATTTTTTTTTTCATATTCCTCATTCCAAAATTAGCTTAAAACTATATCATATTTTGGCTAAAAACGGAGACAAAAATTTTAGACCAAAATTAAATATAAAAAATTAGGGGAAAAAAAAATTGAATTTTGTTGGAAAATCGGTATATTTTTAGCCTTAGAACACAAATATATGATCACTTTTGAGTTACGGAATAAAATTTAAAATTTGCTAAAATAATTTTAAAAAAAGTCCACAAAAAGGCTCTGAGCCGTTCTTCCTCGATTGAAATTAAAGCTATATACTACCGTGCAGGAAAGATTATATAATATATATTATATAATCTTTCCTGCACGGTAGTTGTACGTAGATGTTTTATTATTTTTAATTTAGATAGTGCATCAAAAAATTGGCACGTGAACACCAAATTACTTACCGAGAAAACGGTTAGAAAGCAAAGCACCGTCATAAAATTATTTTATAGATGTATTGAGGGGCCCTATCTTTGAAATAATAAACAATAGAACTTTACTTCAGACTTCCGTCTAAATGCGCTGAGATTCTATATATTTTTTTCATAAATTAATATGGCGAATTTTTTAATTTAGTTTATTCTATTTTCATTTTTTCTTTTCAATTTGGCACAATTTTTAATTTGGTTCCTTTTTCATTTAACGCCTTTTTAATTTGGCACCTTTTTAATTTGGCGCCTTTTTAATCGGGATTTAAAGCGAGTGCCCCTTTGTCTTGTCTATCGGCTCGGCCCTGCATAGAAATAACACAAAACATACTAACGCGAATTAATAACGTTAATACATTTAAAGAACAACTTGCGTTCTTTTGTGGGAAAATAAGACCAACCATGAGCAGATGGATTGAGAATGCGATAAGCGAGCAGTACGCTAATGCCAGTATAATTCAAAATTGACAGTATATTAATTCATATTTGGTGACGGAAACTTGGCAAAATTTGTCATTCCTCCAAGTATGAAAATAGTCATATTTGGTTCATCAAAGAGCCAGATATGACTCGCGGGTCATACGTTGCTGTTCTCTGGTTTAGTTATAAAGGCAACTTTAATGTTTTTAATAAAAAACAAGTAAATACTGAAAATTATTAACCATTTATCTATTGTAATAAGATGCAACCAGCATGACAAAAGTGTATCGCTGGAAGTTTATATCTTTCCATATTTTGTTGGTTATTTATCTAAGTATGTGATATTCATATTCTCGATTGTGCACTATTTATTGTTATTCTATTCACCATATCTGTCACATATATAATTCAGTTCCCTTAACCGAGTAAACATAAATACATCAAAAGCAATATGTTATAGCCGTGATAAAAATTCAATAGGCAGAAAGGTCTTGAGATAAGCATGCCCACGCCGTAGCAAGTAAGCTTCGTATCTGACATCTAAACAGCGTGAAGAACACGTTCAAGGGTCTGGACAAGGTTCAAGCAATTCTGTACAAAATAACTCGATACTTCCGGCGTGAAACACCTCATATAAGGTAGAGTTTCCCAGACATTCGGGCAGCTATCATCGCTAGTTATCCCTCGTATAAAAGAAGGCATTTCACAGCCCTCTCGTAGTCAAGAGGGGGATGTCACGCCAGTGTTGAAAAAGAAACGCAACTGAAAAATGCTATCCGTGTACGAGAGAAGGAAATTCAGCCACCTGTAGCTTCAGAAAATAAAGTGTGTAAAGAGCCACAGACCTATAGAAAATTCAATGTGTGTAGGGGAAATGTGGTGGAATCATTTGTAAAAATGCTTGTCAAAACGTTTCGACGGGGAAAAACCGACGAGTGGTTTATACGTATCTCTCGAAGCGCGTGGCGGTCGACCGTCGTGCTATGGGCCTTGTTGCTCGCCTCGATCATTTGTGGATTTGAATACAAAGCGACATTCTGCGTGTTGAATACCAGACCATGTTAATCTAGCTGTAATCTTCCGTGAACGTGTGAAATTCAATCTCGTTTATTTTTTAGATGTGAGCTTTTTTTTATTCAATTTAGGGGATCATTTTAATTAAGTCAATAAGCCGTGAGTAATCCAATATTGGATTTAATTTGCATACATGTTTTCACATTGAGGTAAATGTGGAATGCGGATGATGTATTCCTCTTTGGTGTTCTTTTAAAATTTTTAAGTTATTTACTCAACTTAAAAGGTGAATTTTAAATACAAATAAAATGGGGGATTTAGTTTTAAAGTAGGTTTAGGGATGTTTGGTTATAGTTAGGGTTGAACTTTTAAAATATCCCCTTTCGGTACAACTTTTTTTTACAACTTTCTCAATTCTGAAGTAGGTTAAACTAAATTATCCACGATCTTATAACTTTTCTGTCTGGTTCCTTAGAATTCATTTTCATAGTGATATTTCATTAATACAGAAAATAGTATCCACAGGTATTTAGGCTGTACTTAACTTATTTTTAGGATTTTGTAGGTATGACCACCAAATATCCTTATAACGTCATTCATGTCTGTCTGTCTATCTGTGTGGTAGAAATTGTAAACAAACGGCTAAACATAGAAAGTTGAAATTTGGAATGCTTCTACAACACTTTGACCCACATATAGGAAAAATACTGAGATTTCAACAAATACATCGCGAGATAAATACAGACAAATATGTATTTAATAAAAGAATAAATATTTTTTTAAAAATTTGAGTGAGGAATGGAATGAAACCTCTTAATGCGTGGATAAACAAGCAAATTTTTATTTTTATTAATTTTTTTTATATGATTATCTCCAAAAACTTTTCAAAAAGTTTTGCCCCCCGACATACGGTGGAGGCAAAATCAACTTCTTTGGGAGATAGCTCTCAGAGGGGTTGAATAAAAATCTGAGAAAAATCTCCATAATTTACATTGATGGGAACCGAAATACTTTAATAGGAATTTTTGATTTTTTTTTTTTGAGCCGTTGCAAAAATAGTTTTATTATAACTTATTGTGTGGTATCAAAAAAAAAAAGCTCTTAAGGCGTAGATTGAAGAAAGAACAGAAGTTTTTTTATACGATTTTTTCAAAAATATACTAAAAAATCGATGTCCCGCACACTTTGACCCAAAGGAATTAAACTATACATCTGAAAAAATTTTAAGCAATGTATGTTTATCTGAACTGGAAACTGACGAAAAGAATTTTTGATCAGATTATTTTTTAATTCATAAATTATGGATAATAGTGTTATGGATTATATGTACATACAGTGAAATTCTTTTATCCTACAATATAGGTAACTACTATGGTAATTGAAATCTGACAGCAATGTAAAACTGCATTTCTATTAATTTGCAACATAGGCGATTAAACATTGCTCTCAAAATAATTTGTCGTTACTAGGGAAACCATGCATTATAATAATTTCAATGTTGCAGGATAAAAGAAATTCACTGTATATAATTTTTGTAATAGTAGGCGCCACTTTTTGTTATTAAAGTTGAATACATCATTAAATTAGTGAAATACTTATAAATCAAAAAACACATTGTTAATAGTAGGTTGAAATTGAATATATATACAGTCTGTTTCAAACGGTTAGGCGGAACTAAATGGGAATTTCGTTCTTTTAGGTTGTCACGAAAAGTTATTTGGTTAGCTTGTTAGCTTGGGTTATTTCATTTTTCACGTAGGAATGTCAAAATTTAAAATTTCAACAATGAAACCATGGAAACGAATGACATATGTCAAAATTAAATTATTTTTCTTATATATTTTAATGACAAAAAAATAAATAAATGGGATATTTGTATTAAGAATGACACAAAAAATCAAAATATAAAGAAAATGACATTTTAAAATGATATTAACCTTAACCAAAAAATTTTAGTTGCAAGTATGATTTACAAAGCTTAAACAAAACGGCCGAAAAGCATGATTTAAACGATGAAAGTAACTAGATTGCAAAATCTAGTTCCGCCTAACCGTTTGGAACAGACTTTATATATATTTATCAATATGTTTCTAATTAATTTAATAAAGACTTAGATACGAAGCAAATACAGAAAAAATTGCTAGGATTTTTTTATTCAAATTTCATTGTGAACTTTTCATAAATTATTTAAATGTAGTGTAAAAAAAATGAATGAAAGCTTTTAGAACTCAAATGTCGAATACAAATGATTATTAAAAAACTGTTGATTTTGATGCCATTATAGAAAAAATTGATGTGAAGTGTGAATTTTCACACATTTCAGGGTTTCGCAGGAATTTAGTAAGTGAATGATGATTATTTGGGATACCAAAACAAATTTTATGTCAAAATATTTTTTTATGAATTTTAATTCGAATGCCTAATACCATTATATAAGTTTCTAAACACGTGCAGTATTTTTTTTTATATATTGCAAGGTTCATTAAATTTTGAAAATTGCGCCTATGGCTTCCATTGGTTCCTTAAATCATAAGCCCCGCCCTCTGATTTCGTATACATTCAAACATAGAATTAAATTATAATTTCAACAATTTCCACTGGTTATTAAATTTACGCTTTTAAAAATTAAATGCAACATTTGCCAAAATATAACTAGAATTTTGAAAAAATAATTTAAACAAAATAAAAATGCAAAAAAAAACAAAAAATAATATTGTCTCTTCTCGTAGGAATCGAACTCATTTTCTTGGGCACGATGCCCGTATCGTAGCCGCTACACCAGGAATCACCTGATAATTTAGTGTGTTTTATAACTATAAGTTTTCAACATTATTAGCAAAAAAACACAAAAAATGCTTTTTTTTTCCAAGAACATAATCTGATCAAAAATTCCTGTTGTACTATTCCGGTTCACATCAATGTACATTACTTAGAATTTTTTCAGATTTTTAGTTTAAACCATCTGAGCTACAGGGTGTGGGACAAATTTTTTTATGCACAATTTTGGCAAAAATCGCTTCAAAATAATTTATTTTGCAAAAATAAAAATTTGATCGTTAATCCACGTACCAAGGGCTTTCATTTGATACCCTACTCAGATTAAAAAAAATATATATTTTTTTTTCGATGAGCCCATATTTGTTTATATTTTTGGGGGATATGTATTTGAGATGTTTTAGTATTTTTCCTATGGGCGGGTAGGGTGACCATTTTCTTAAGAAGCCAATGCGGGACGGAGCAAAAAAAAAAGTCCTCATCTCCCAAATCCAAGTGAAGAGCAAAAAAAGGTCCTCACCTCCCAAATCCAAGTGAAAAGCAAAAAAAGGTCCTCATCTCCAAAATCCAAGTGAAGAGCAAAAAATAACAAAAAGGTCCTCATCTCCCAAAATCCAAGTGAAGAGCAAAAAAAAAGTCTTCACCTCTCAAATCCAAGTGAAGAGCAAAAAAAAGGTCCTCACTGAGGTGTTAGCGACAAGGCTGCTTAGCAACCTAACATAATAGAATAATATGAATAAATATATAATGTAAAATACGTAATATATACTGTCAATAAATTATTATAAATAATATAATATTGTATTAATTATATTGTGATAGCTAACACGACATGGTGTCAGGTGTTAACAAACACAAATAAAAAAAAATAAGGAAAAGAAAAGATAAAATATACGCACGATGAATATTCACTTGAGAATACCAGAAGAAATGAAATTTGAAGGAGATCTAGAGGATAATTGGAAGAAATGGTATCAAAATTTTAATATTTTTATGATAGCAAGTAATAAAACTGGAGAAGAAAGTAAAATTAAATTAGCTATATTTTTGAATTTAATTGGCAAAAAAGGGGTCGAAATTTACAATTCTTTCCATTTTGATGTTAATAAAGATGAAGCTGATCTCTACGACGAAACAATAAACAAATTTATAGAATATTGCTATCCGTCAAAAAATATACGTTATGAAAGATACAAATTTTATTCATCGAAACAGAAATCAGATCAAAAAATAGAGGATTACATTACAGAAATTAGCAATTTGGCGAAAACATGCGAATTTATAGATGAAAAAGACATGCTTATAGACAAATTGGTAATTGGAATCTCAGATGACAAAATGAAAGAAAGGTTATTAAGGGAAAAAAAATTAACATGGGACATGGCTGTGGACATTTGTAAAACTAATATAATTATAAAAAAACAAGTTTCAGAAATGTCGCAAGATACGGAAAAAATTAATTTGGAAGTAGATGTTGTAAAATATCGAAAAAATATAGACAGATTTAGAGAAAAATCTGACAGTCAAATGTCAAATAAAGCCAGTCCAAAATGTCAAAAATGTGGCAAGTTATTCCACACAAGTGATAAATGCGCTATTGGAAAACAGTGTACATTTTGCAAGAAATATAATCATTTGGAAGAACATTGTTTCAAAAAGAAAAGATGGCAACAATTTAATAATGCAAATGAAGTAGAAACGTCAAATAAATTTTACAATTTAAACGAGTGTATTTATGAAATAAATTCCGAACCTTGGTACGTTAATATAAAAATAAATAACCAAGTAATTAAATGCAAAATAGACACTGGTGCTGATGTTACTGTTATGGGAGTCAAAGATAGTAGAATATTGAAACTAAAAATTTTCCCAACAGACAGAAAATTATATGGTGCAGGTCATCGAAAAATTGACGTAATTGGAATTGCGAAAACTAAATTAATTTATAATAATGAAGAGCTCTCGCAAGATATATTTATTGTAAATAATCAGAAAATACCTTTGCTAGGAAGACCAGCATTACAGGCGTTAAAAATAATTAAATTAGTAGAAGAGGTAAAAACTACAGAAAATTATTTTACAAAAATGTTTCCTAATGTTTTTAATGGTTTAGGTAAATTTCAAAGAAAATATAATATTAAATTAAAAAAAAATTTCAAGCCTTTTTCAGTTGCTGCGCCCAGGCGTATTGCACATGCACTGCGAGACCAAGTGGAGATAGAAATTAATAAAATGATAGATGATAGAGTTATAACGCCTATAGAAGAACCAACAGAATGGTGTTCTCCTATTGTAGTAGTACCAAAGAAGGATAAAACAGTACGTATTTGTGTAGATTATACAGAATTAAATAAATTTGTTCACAGAGAACGTTTACAATTACCGTCAGTTGAGGAATCTCTTGCCAAATTAAAAAATTGTAAATTGTTTTCAGTATTAGATGCCTCAAAAGGTTTTTGGCAAATTCCGCTAACAAAGGAATGCGCAAAATTAACAACTTTTATAACACCATTTGGAAGGTACTATTTTAACAGGCTTCCTTTTGGAATAAACTCCGGTCCTGAGCACTTTCAACGTCAAATGCAACAAATTTTACTTGGTTTAGACGGAGTAGTTAACCATGCAGATGATATACTAATATTCGGTAAAGACAGAGCTGAGCATGATGCAAGGTTGATAAAAGTATTACAAATTTTAAATAAAAATGGTGTGACATTAAATATTAATAAATGCGTTTTTGCAAAAACAAGTGTCAAGTTCTTGGGACACATTATCAAAGCACATACTGTTTTACCAGATCCTCAGAAGGTTCAAGCTATGATAGATATGAAAGAACCAAATAATATTTCTGAGCTGCGCCGTTTTTTAGGTATGGTTAACTACATTACTAAATTTTTACCAAATCTAGTAGATACAACACAACCACTAAGAGAACTGTTGCAAAAACATAAAATCTGGACCTGGGGGAGTTATCAAAAAGAAGCTTTTAGAAAAATAAAAGAGGAAATTTCTAAAGAACCCGTATTATTATTATATAATCCAAATTTTGACACAAGAATTGCTGCTGATGCTTCTTCTTACGGATTGGGAGCTGTCTTAGAGCAGTTCTATAAAGGAGTCTGGCGAGCAGTTTATTATGCTTCTGTTAGCTTGACAGAAACACAGGCTAGATATGCTCAAATAGAAAAAGAATGTTTAGCTATTACATGGGCATGTGAAAAATTTAGAGATTATATAATTGGTAAAACGATTACAATTTTAACAGATCACAAACCTCTTCTCAGTTTATTAGGAGAAAAGCCGATATCAGAGTTATCAGCTAGACTTCAGCGCTTTAGAATGCGTTTAATGTGTTTTGATTACGTTATAAAATATGTTCCAGGAAAATCATTCTATATTCCAGATACGTTGTCCAGGTCTCCCTTAAATGTAAGTGTAGAAAATAAGGAAGATATTTTAATTGACAGAATTGAAGAAGAATTGTTTATAAGTAATGTAGTGGAGAAACCGTTTTCGGACATAAGATTAAATAGAATAAAGCAGATACAACAAGAAGATTTTGAGAGTAAGCAGATAAAGGAGTATATACGCACTGGATATATGAGTAAGCAATGTATATTTTGGTCAGTTAAGGAAGAATTGAATGAATATAATGGACTTGTTATGAAAGGGTCACGAATATTTATTCCAAATCAATTACGAAGTGAAATTTTAGAAAGAATACACGACGGCCACATGGGTATTGTAAAATGTAGACGGCGAGCTCAAGAAGCTGTGTGGTGGCCAGCTATTACGTCAGACATTAAAAAAATTGTTGATAATTGCAAACAATGTACAGAACAAAGAGTAAATAGAAGTGAACCTTTAAGAACAACTATGTTGCCAGAAAGACCATGGATATTTTTAGGTATAGATTTGTTAGAATTTAAAAGAGAAAATTTTATTGTAATTGAGGACTATTTCTCTAAATACATAGAAGTTGTTCATTTAAAATCTACTACATCTGAGTTTGTAATATCAGTGCTAATAAAAATTTTTGCACGCCATGGTATCCCAGAAATGATCAGAACTGATAATGGACCACAGTTTTCATCATTTGAATTTAAAAAGTTTGCAACTGAATTTGCAATTGAGCATCAAACATCAAGTCCCAGATATCCACAATCAAATGGACAAGCGGAAAGAGCAGTGTCGATAGTAAAAAAAATTTTGATAAAAGGGGGTGATGCAAATTTAGGATTACTCGCTTACAGAAGTACGCCGCTAGAATCGGGTTTTTCGCCAGCAGAATTACTTTTTGGAAGAAAAATTAGAAATACTTTACCTCAAACTCCAAAAAAATTAAAACCAAAGTGGTCTGGAGAACCAAAAATCTATATGAACCGACAAAGGAAAATACAACAAAGAACAGAAAGAAATTTTAACGATAGAAGGGGTGCAAAATATTTACCAGAGTTAAATTATGGAGATAAAGTATGGATAAAAGATTTAAAGAGATATGGAGAAATACAAAAAAAATCAGAATATCCACGGTCATACATAATAAAAACAGAATTGGGAGTCGTAAGAAGAAACAGAAAAGATGTAATATTTTATACTAGTAATAATAATGCGGAAGAGCGTAGAAAAACAAAAAATGAAAAAAACCATATGGTTCAAAACAAAATAGATATAGATCTTGATGATTATATAGAATCAACACGTGAATGTTACAACAGAGATGTAAAAAGAAGACTGTCTTGAAGATACAACTAGAAATACTTTTTATAAAACTAGAAGTGGTCGACAAATCAAACCTCCAGATAGATACACTTCCGATAACTAAATTTCAATTTTATTTATTTAAGTTGTTTAAAAAGATAAATTAATGATTAACTTTATTTGTTTACAGAAAGAGAGATGAGGTGTTAGCGACAAGGCTGCTTAGCAACCTAACATAATAGAATAATATGAATAAATATATAATGTAAAATACGTAATATATACTGTCAATAAATTATTATAAATAATATAATATTGTATTAATTATATTGTGATAGCTAACACGACACTCACCTCCCAAATCCAAATGCGGGACAAAATATTAAAATGCGGGACTTTTGCGGGACAAAATGTTAAAATGCGGGACGAATGGTCACCCTATGTGCGAGTCAAAGAGTTGTATAAGCATGTCAAATTTCAACTCTCTAGGTTTAGCCGTTTGGCTACAATTTTTACCGAACAGACAGACAGACAGACAGTAGGAAAGACGACAAAATGACGGTATAAGAGTTTTTTGGTCATACCTACAAAACCCTAAAAATATTATTTTAGACATCTAACATTCGGTTAGCTTCTTACACTTGTTAAATACCTTCAAAAGGTCTGAAAATTCACATTTCACATCCATTTTTGTTCCTGCATATGATATCCATTATATATATACATTTATATCCATCCATGTCGAAAGTCGAATGAGATCGTCCAAGGCTGTAGAGCCTGATACGAAAAGTGAAAACTCTTCCGTATATGTAACAAAGATGGGCAGCTTATCAGACCAATTCTGTAACTCAGTTACTATGATAATTGTAACTAAATATGTCACTATGAGCAAGGTCAGTTACTATCATGAATGAAAGTCATTATACTTTTTATAATATATTATCTTGTAGTAACGTTACTACACAGTAAATTTTTACAGAATTGATCTGTATATGTCCGATAATCTCTGAGCACGTTGTTTTCTTCTATCTCTAACGATTTCTGCATTTCCACTCAAAGATATTTTGTTGCTTCTGAGGTATATGATAAGTATTATGGTATATAATTTAATATTCCAATTGTTGTTAATTTTTGTCAGTAGAGGAGATATTTTTCATTGCATACACATAAACAATTATTCTACTTTAACAGTTCCAGTAAATATAACAGTCAACAAAGTAATGAACTATTTGAGTAAATAAATATTTGTATAAACATGTTAAACGTTGTGGAAAATTAATTAGAATCAAATAAATTGAACAAAACAAAATGCATAATTTAATATAAAGTGCATTAAATAATAACTTTAATTTTATTTTTCAAAACAAATTCTATAATTGAATGAAAATGACCCGTCCAAATATAACAAGGCAAACGAGTTTATTTTCTCACTATCATAATAAAATTTAAAACGACCACGAAATAAAATATTCATGTGTTTATATTACACAATCTTCCATAAAAATTGCATGAATTATAAATAATGCAAGTATTAGAGTACTTGGCGGATATACGCTCGGAAACTCAAATGAAAATCCGAATTAATTGTACAGGGGTTTTATATTATCTCCTACTATATGATATATATATGAATATGTATTTTGGTGCAGTACAAAGAAGTGCACTTCAAAATTTGAATTACATTTATTTTAAAGTACTTAGTTTTTAACTCTTTAATTTAACGTTTTATATTTGAATTATTGGTGAAGGTTATATAATAGATGTTTGCAGTTTTCGTTGAAAATTTGTTTGATTTTCATCATATATTTAATTAATTTGATTTCCTTTTAGATTGGGGTAAATACTGTCACGACAGAAATAGAAATATGCATCAGATATTAATCTGGTATTTGCATATTAGTTATTAAAAATTCACATATTCACATATCTTAAAAAATTGATGTGAAGTGTGAATTTTCACACATTTCAGGGTTTTGCAGGTATTTAGTAAGTGAATGATGATTATTTTGGATGCGAAAACAAATTTTATATTAAAATATTTTTTTTGTCAATTTTAATTCGAACGCATAATACCATTATTTAAGTTTCTAAATATGTGCAGTATTTTTTTTTTTATATAGCAAGGTTCATTAAGAATTTTAAAAATTGCGCCTATGGTTTCCATTGGTTGTTATAAGTTCCGCCCCTCTGATTTCGTGTACATTGAAACAGAATTAAATTATAATTTAAACAATTTCCACTGGTTATTAAATTTACGCTTTTAAAAATTAAATGGAACATTTGCCAAAATATAACTAGAATTTTGAAAAAATAATTTAAACAATATAAAAATTAAAAAAAAAAAAACAAAAATAATATAGTCTCTTCTCACAGGGTTCGATCCCTTTCGGATTGTGTTACTTGATTGAAAAATCAGCGACTAATACCACTACACCAGCATACACGTTCTAGTGTGGCGTGTTGCAAAGCTAGAACTTGTGTACATTATTAGCCAAAAATCACAAAAAATGCGTTTTTCTCCAAAAACATAATCTGATCAAAAATTCCTGTTGTACTATTCCGGTTCACACCAATGTACATTACTTAGAATTTTTTCAGATTTTTAGTTTAAACCATCTGGGCTACAGGGTGTGGGACAAAACTTTTGCACAATTTTGGCAAAAATCGCTTCAAAATAATTTATTTTGCAAAAAATAAAAATTTGATCGTTAATCCACGTACCAAGGGCTTTCATTTGATACCCTACTCAGAATTATAAAAAAATATTTTTTTTTCGATGAGCACATATTTGTTTATATTTTTAGGGGGATATGTTTTTTAGATGTTTTAGTATTTTTCCTATGTGCGGGTCAAAGAGTTGTATAAGCATGCCAAATTTCAACTCTCTAGGTTTAGCCGTTTGGCTACAATTTTTACCGAACAGACAGACAGACAGACAGACAGACAGACAGACAGACAGACAGACAGACAGACAGACAGACGACAAAATGACGGTATAAGAGTTTTTTGGTCATACCTACAAAACCCTAAAAACTGAACTTTAAGTTCAAAGTTCAGTTTTTAAGATTTGTTTGCATTAAAATTAGATGTTTAAATTGCCGGTGCTGCCATCTTATGATAATTTGGCATCACGAATTTACCAGTTTTCTACTGTCTGAGCAGACGCACATTTTCAATTATTATTAAACACATATGGATATTTGATTCTATTCTACAATAAAGATGTTACAATATAGATATATTGCACCTGTATTGACATATATAGTCGGTTTCATTGGTTTAAACGGAACTAGATTTTCAAATCTTTAAAGCAGACTTTAAAGAATGAAATTATTAAATAATTTTATTTATTTAAGTCTAAAATGCCATTTTTTGTGGGAAATATGCTTTTAATTTTAAACTGGTAATATTTAAGAATTTGTTCATTTAGATGTGGAAAATAATTGTGGATAATGTTGATGATAAGGCGTAGGGAAGGGTTTATCCGGTTAACGGCGGGCCCTTGCCTCTGCCTAATGTCGCTCTGAACGACAGACCTGACGTTATTTTCCTATCTGCCCTATATAATCTGCTACTCGGACGATCGATATTCATACCCAGATACTAGGATTTTCTTTGTTTAATTACTGAAAATATAACGAATGTTTTACTAGATTGTAAAGGCATTTAATTTAACATTATTTTTTTGAACATAAATTAAATATTTTGTAGATTTAAAGAGATTTTAGGCACTAATGTAGGAAAAATACAAGAGAAAAGAAAAATCTCGCCAAAAATATAAATAAATACAGTGGGCGTTTGGTTACGTGAACTTTGATCAAATAATATTTAAAAGTGTTTTTTTTATGCCAATATTTTTCTTTGCCCCCCCCCCCTTTGAATCTAGATCCTAGGCATCTGCTCCTGTTGCCCCTGCCTAGAATGGTAGTACTGAAATTTGGAATGGAAGTACTGGATATCAAGGACAAATTTAATTCTTTGAATGGCAACGTATATCGTGTTAGGTATATTTGTATAAAGCTTTTGAAAAGAAACAACTTTTACTTAAACATTTTTTTCAAAATTGTATTCTCTATAACGACTTGAAAGTAATGTATTTGTATTTACAAGTATTCAAAATGCCTTCCATTTTGATTTAAATACTTTAGCTTCCTTATCCTTGTACTATCTGTATCTTGGGCAGTAAAAATATTTCACTTCCAACTCGTACCCACTTGAAAGTACAACTTGAAATTATTTGAAAGTGAAATATTTTTATTTTTATTCAGATATGTGGACGTTGCATTCTAATTTTCAATTTAATTTTATATTAGTAGTATTTAATAATTTAACTAAGGCAACGTAAAAAAGTCTTTATTTTATTTTATGTTTTATTTTATTTATTTAGACACAATTCTTAGAGTTCTGATGAAGATTTAAAATATAAATCGAAACGTTAACGCAGATAAAATATTGTTTTAATTTCGGACCAGTTCGAATCCTATCACTTCCTCATAATAATAGGAAACATTATATTGTTTTGTTTTACCTGTCAAATTCATGACGATGCGTGATTATTTATAAAACAAATTCATCATGAATTTTCACATGTTCACCGTAGTAAATGAAATAAAAAACTGAAAATATCAAAACCGATTGCAAAAGTTTTCGGTATCATTAGAAGTGGGTAAAAATTCTCTTTCGATTGATACAATGTTGGAACTTGTAAGTTAATATAGATAGAAACAATCGTAAAAAAAGTAGATATAAATGTTATTCTCCAATGTTCAGGGGTAAAAGTATGTTTTCTTGATTATTATTAAAAAGCTATCTGTCAAATAGAAAGCAATTTGTATAGATCAATGGAAGAAGATCAGATGATCTGGTAATTGAGTCTGGTGTGCCGCAAGGCTTCATTTTGGGCCCGCTACTTTTCATAATCTTCCTAAATGATCTACCACTCTATATGAATACTGCAAAAACTATCTTGTATGCAGACGACACGACACTTTTAAACCATTGCCCAGATTATGAAGAGTTAGTGGAACACAATCAGTGGAATATTGAGCGTAGTGTAAGATGGTTTTGCACTAATCACGCGAGCCCTGGACTGTGTTACCAGTGACTCAGTATGTTTTCTGGGTGTCACTCTAGGTATGAACCTTAGCTGGGAGAAACACGTTGATGTGACATCCATAAAAGTATGCAAATCAATATATTGTATCAGGAATTTAAGATGGAAAGTGAGTAAAGATGTTCTATTGACGGCATACTACGCGCTTTTTCAATATCACGTTGCTTATGCGCTATTAGCGTGGGGGCATTCCATGCACGCAGTGAGAATTTGCACCACAACGACGTGTTATTAGAATTATCGGCGGAATAAGTTACAGAGAGAGTTGTAAACACTTGTTTATAGAACTTGGCGTTTTAACGTTCCCTTGCCTGTACATATACTATTGCCTATTGAATGTTCATTTTAACTTTAAAGACAAAAAGCTACAAAAAAATATTCATAGCTATAATACCAGAGGCAAAGAATTGATCGGGCCTGATTACACAAGACTATCTTCAACCAGATACTCGTTAAATTACTATGACACCAAATTTTATAATGTGTTACCGAGTAAGGTCAAATGTCTTGATAAAAGTCATTTTAAAACAAAAATTAAAAATTTTTTACTCAAAAAGGCCTTCTATAATTTTGACGAATACTTGGTGGACGATTTTAACTTGTTCTCTGACACCTGATATCTTTCATCTTTTATTTATTTATTGTTTTTATCCTTGTTGATAACGTATGTAAAAAATTGTAATTTTATTTTCTTAAGTATTGTTTTTACTTTATCTAACACGTTATTATCTTTTTCAATAATAATTTTTCTGCTCGAATGAGTTTTATTTAAGTACTTTGTGGTGACGGTCGGTTCTGTGGTCGCCACAACGATTTTTTTTTATTTCGTACGAGACATATAATTTTATTTAGTTTAAAAAATAAATCTTGATACTAAATATTAAATAACCAGATTAAAAAAATATATATTTTGATGTAATTGCAATAAAAAATTAACCCATAAATTCTTGTCACTTACAAAATACCTATTAAATCCTAAAATGTGGGATGATTTTACACAAATTAATTTTTTATCGTCAACTTTTGGGTGCATATTGCAATTTATTGCAAAACGTGGTTAAGTAATAAAACTTAGGTCCCTGATTAGAACATTTTGTAGGTATAATCTTGTAAACACAGCTACCTAATATGGAAGGGGAAATTCTAAGACACTTTACCCTACAGGGAGTCATGTCCTAAGGCCATACTATCCCCTAGTGACCGGTCAAAACCATGAAATATATTATGCATAAATTAGACAAGAATTCCCTCTAAGTCCTACATAAGGTGGTTAGTAAGTTAACAAATGAAAACTGAACGCCTTATGTATGGAAGTGCGAATGTAAGTCTAGACTCTACCAGACGATATTATTTAAAGTTTCTGCATATTAATTACTTCACAACATTCGAGTAAATGAATAAGGGATTCTTGTAAGACGAGTCGTGTGGCATTTTAAAGGAAATGTCGCAGAATAATGTTTATAAAAGGAATATTAGATGGTATTTTTGTTAGTGAGTTTGGTTAGTAGAAGAACAACATGTGTTAATTATTACAAGTTAAAATTTATGGCACATTTATCACTACAAGTTTCGTCAAAATAAAATGTTAAAATAAGAATAAAAAGAATAAAAGAGAAATAAAAATAACTTCCTAGCGAAATGAATGATTCTTTTTAGGGTTTTCAAGGTATGACCACCAAAAAACCCTTTTAACATCACTCATGTGTCTGTCTGTCTGTACCGTAAAAATTATAGCCAAACGGCTTAAGATAGAATGTTGAAATTTGGCATGCTTATACAACTCTTTGACCCCCATATAGGAAAAATACTGGAGTTCAAAAAAACGAGTTCAAAAAACATCCCCAGATAAAAATAAACAAATAAGTAATTAATGAAAAAATAAATATTTATAGGTAGTTCTTTTCATAGCTCCCCAAAATATATCTTATTAAAAACTATATTAAACAAAGAGGAAAAGTTTATTTTTTCATATTTGTTTTTACTGTTAAGTAAGAGCAGGTTCACATTTCATCGTTTTTTTTAATGGCACTATTTACATTATTTGTGAAAATTGTGAATAAAAAAAAAAAACTCTAAAACGGTTAAAGATAGCGACCTGTGGAAATTTTTGGATTCTCCGTAGTTTATTTAGGATAAAAAAATGAGGCATTAATCGTTTAATGCGTTTTGAAATTATGACATTTTTTTAATGGCATTTACCAAATTGTGAAAATTATGAATTAAAAAAAAGCAGAACTCAAAAACGGTTAGAAAAAACGACCTGAGAATAAAATTTTTGGATTCCTCGTAGTTCATTTAGTCCCGAAAAAAATTGAGGCCTTAATCGTTTCGTGTGTTTTAAAATTATGATATGGGGTGATTTATAGAAATTTTCATCTTCGCATGGTCGTATCTCTAAAACGAAATGCGATAAACACTTGCGGTTGAAATTTTTGAAATCTTGAGGTCCTAATTGACTTGTAACAATATTTTGAAGAAAAACAATTTTTTGAAAATTTTAATTTTTTTTTTTAAATTTTATTAAATTTTTGATAAATCCTAACTAAAAAATTGTTAGGGATATAAATCTGCGGTTTGAATATTTAAAATTCTCCTACATTGTTTAGTCTAAAAAAGAATTTGGGCTTTAATAAACCAATTATTACTTTTGGTATGAGCACTAATCCCAAACCCTTGAAAATGGCCAAAAATCGAAAAAATCGTAAGGGGTAGACCTTAAAAAAATCATGATCTTCAAGCAAAAAATTTTTGTTTCCAATTTTATTGAAAATTGGTACAAATATGTACGTAAAATTTGGTCCGTTTTGAAGTTTGGGCAAAAGTTTTGGAACTATAGGCAAAAAACTGACCCAAGCTGGCTATAACTCAAAAATTAGGAAAACATGAATTGATTAAAATTTGTTTTAAAATTGTTTTCATAATCTTCACCACAAAATTAGTTTAAAACTATATTTTGGCTAAAATAGGAGTAAACATTTTTTTAACAAATTTAAAAATTTTAGGGAAAAAAAAATTTGAATTTTGCTGGAAAATTGGTTTACTTATACATTTTTTAGCCTTAGATCACAAATATATAATTACTTTTAAGTTACGGTCTAAAATTTTGACATTTGTAGCAAAAAAGGTAAAAAAAACAATATACAAAAAGGCTCAGAGCCGATGAAATATGAGTCTGTTCTTACTTAACAGCAAAAATAAATATAAGAAAAGAAACAAGGCGCGCATTCAAAAAGAGAGGCTCACGGGCTTCCCCCCCCCCCATAGCTTCAAAACACGTGGTTTTTACTCTAAGGGGGTCCACTTAAGGGTCCACTTAAGGACTAGGTAATTAAATGGTCGCAATTTTGAAATGTTTTTTTTTAAATTTATTTATTTTACATCTGCCTATTTCTGCAACGAGACTAATCGCCAATGCCAGGGAGCGAGCTCCTACACCTGGATGAGGGGTGAATGATTGTGAAAATGGGAGTAATGTAAACATATTATTCTCGCCCGAATAATATCACCAACGAAGGAGGCTCGAACCACCGACCGGACAGTCAGACTGTTTCCACCAGTACACACCGCACGACTTAATGCGCTCGGCCACTCCGTTGGCATTTTGAAATGGTTAAAATTAAAGTATGATATTTTAATATCCTTGTAAAGCTGATTTAATGTACTATCAAGAAAAAAATAAATAAATAAAGTACCGATTCCCTATGCTAGATAACAATAATAATATCATAATTTATTCCCATTACTAAAAAGTTGAAACAATTTCCGCTGAAACCGTAAGTGATGCAGAATTCTTATTATAGTCCTTAAGTGGGCCCTTTTTTCTAGTTTAACTTTTCTTCGGAAGAATTTTTTACATCTCTTAAAATAAAGGAATTATTCGAGGTGCGGCGTTTCAAACAAACACCCTGTATATAAATATAAAACAAACGATACGAAAATGTATTGTGATATTGCCCGAGAAGATGCAATTTTTCATTTTAAAAACCGTGGCAATATTGTGTCACGTGGTATTATTGCGCAACTATAATCCTAACGTACAGTCTGTTTCAAACGCTTAGGCGGAACTAAATGGGAATTTCGTTCTTTTAGGTTGTCACGACAAGGGACCTTGCTTGGGTTATTTCATTTTTCACGTTGCAATGTCCAAATTTAAAATTACAACAATGAAACCATGGAAACGAATGACCTATGTCAAAATTAAATTATTTTTTTAATATATTTTAATGACAAAAAAATTAATAAATGGGTAATTTGTATTAAGAATGACACAAAAAATCAAATATAAAGAAAATGACAATTTATAATGATATTAACCTTAACAAAAAATGTGTATTGTAAGTATGATTTACAAAGCTTAAACAAAACGGTCGAAAAGCACGATTTAAACGATGAAAGTAACTAGATTGCAAAATTTAGTTCCGCTTAACCGTTTGGAACAGACTGTAAATAAACTATACCTACAAAATCTAGAAATGTGTGAAAATTCACACTTCACATCAGTTTTTTCGGTTGTATTTAAATTTAAACAGTTGAATATTGTTAAGAAACTTGTCAAATCTATTTGAAATTTAATGTTATTTAGGTAATTGCAGTCTTAGAGGTGAGATATGTGAATATTCCACTGCCAGTTATACAAGATCCCGTCATGTTACGTCTATATTTATGAAGCAGCCCCTGTTCTGACCCATGAGCGTCGCAGATTACGTGCTGGTTTCTACATGTCATACGGGCTATATAATTCATTCTCTCATTAATTATGGTCGACCGTCATGTTCTTGGACGCTAATAACGGTATTAGCGTTTCGAATTTATGTACCTGTCTGTAAAGCCACTTCCACTAACTTAATGTTGGAGTTTTGATCACGGATTCTTATGAAGGCGCCAAGATGTTTAGATCTCTCTAAGGGACAATTTATCATATTTTAAGGGTCGATTGGACAAGGAAAGGGTTAGCAGGTGCTTTTAGATAAATATTGAGAGCTTCTAATAGGGTCCTAATGATTTAAAAACGACAATGGGGAGGGGGGAAATACAGGCTGGTTGAAGTTACATTACGTAATGTACAACTTTATTTTTTATTACGGAGGATATATCGTCACCCCAGTATTGGTTTGTTCTAAGCCCACTTTTCAGTAATACGAGAAAATGAGATTTTAATGTTAGGAGTGATATCATCACATTCAGACAATTGTTTTTAAACATAAAATGGTAAAATCATGTTAACTTTAGAGTATGACTAATTTTTTTAACAAATAATTAATTCAAGGGACTTAATTATGACATTTTAATTTGGAGATAGAACAAAATGTTAAATTTTCTGGAAGTTTTAAATATTTTTTGGGAGATAAAACAATTGATAAAGCAAAATAAAATCAATATCAAAATAAAAACATGTTTTATTAATATATATACAAAGTGTCTCAAAAGAAATTTTATATTTATTTAGCTTACTGCGTGAACGCAACGTATCCGAGGGGCGCGGCGGTTATGTCAATCGGTAGCCTGGCTCTTGGGAATTCAGTCGCTATGGAGCGTTTCTCGGAGGCAGACCGCGCGTTATGCGTGCGAGAGTTTTACAAAAACGGTGATTCGGCGACTGTAGCGCGTAGAAAATTCTGCAGTATTCGAGGTTTTCGCCACTTAAATGATGCGCCAAGCATTCCTCTCATTCGACATTGGGTTAAAAAGTTTGAAGAGACTGGTACAACGCTGGATAAATCAAAATCCGGGCGACCTAGGTCATCAAGAGCGGTAGAAAACGTGGAGAATGTTAATCAGTCTGTTCGTGACGACCCGAACCTTTCAATTCGGAAGCGCGCAAGTGCTTTAAATGTGCATAGATCATCATTACATCGCATTATGCACAAAGACCTAAAGCTGCACCCCTACAAAATTCAATTGATGCAAGAATTAAAGCCCCAAGATGCCAGTCAGAGGCTTAATTTCGTAAATTCTCAGGCAAATTGATCTCCCGGAGAGGTGACATAAATTGGCCTCCACGCAGTCCAGATTTAACCCCTATGGAACTTTTCCTATGGGGTTATCTTAAATCTAAAGTTTACGCCAATAAACCGACTTCACTGGCGCATTTGAAAGAAAATATCCGTCACGAAATGGCAGCCATCCCTGAGTCCAGCTGCCGAGACGTCATAAGTAATTTTACTGTTCGATTAAATGAGTGCCGAGAACGCGAGGGTCTACATTTAGACGATATTATTTTTAAGAAATAAATCCCCAAAAAGTGTATTTTAATAATTAATAAACATTTTTTCTATATACGGCTTACTTTTTTTTTAATCGATCCACTAAATATAAAATTTCTTTTGAGACACCTTGTACTATATATAATTATTGTATATTGGATTGTTAATTATAATTTAACTATAACTTATAGGCAGTGGCGGATCTAGCTTTTTGGGGGCCCAAGGCTTGAAAATACCATGGGTCCTGCACATGTTTCAATCAAAAAATTTAAAAAATAAAAGACAGTATTAAAGGTTAATTATTATTTATTACATTTTTATTAATGTTGGATAGTATTTTTTTATTAGCTGGCGCTTCACTTATGTTGATTTTTAATGAATATTAGTAAATTTGTGTTTTAAATTTTTGTAAGTAATATTTTTGTTTTGATCTTTTCTCTTATGTGCTTGGTATAGAATATAATAGGTATATGTCCGAGAGGTTGGGGGCCCCTTGCTGATCTGGAGCCCAGGGCTTAAGCCCTGTTAGCCCGTATGTAGATCCGCCACTGCTTACAGGTATAATATTATATTTAACTTTAAATTATAAGAACTAATATTTTTAAAATTAAAAAAATAAATATTTATAGTATTTTAATTAATTTAATTAATTAATTAGAAACTAGAATAAAAAATATATTCAGAAAAATAACAAAACTATTTTAATATAGTATTTTGATCTACCGATGGCATATAGGGTAACATTTTTGTGTTTAGTTTGGGAATATCTAAGGTATTATTATTCGTTTTGTGCATATCCTTCCTAGTTCTTTTTCTAATTAATTGATATGCTGTTATATTTTGTTTGTAAAATGAAGTATTAAAAATAATAGAAAAACGACTTTTTTTATAAATTAAATGTTTTATTTTTATACGGTAAATTGTAAAATCAAAAGATTTTGAAATGATTTGATAATCAAAAAAGTGTTCTTCTTTCAATTGAATAATTTTCAGTTATACTTTAGGATAGTGTAAACATGCTGAAACGTCAAAAGCAATTTAGGATACCGGGCATGCGTTCGAATGAAAAGTTGGATATAAAATAAAATGAAAAGTTGGACATAGAACAAAACATTATTAGATTAGTAATCGTTTTTTGGACATATAACAAAGTATATAGTCAAAGATATCGATTGTGGCTGCAAAAAGTAAAATATTTGAATGGATAGAGAACAAAACAGTTCTGAAAATCCCAAAAATAATACCACTTATACAAAAATTGCGTTGTTATTATCTATGACTCATATTTAGTAGGGCCCAATGTAAATATTGCAGTTGTCTTAAGCTTCATATAAATAAACAATGATTATAATATGTAAACACTTACACATCAAAAGTGTTGAGTGATAAAAATCACATGCATGCAGTAACGTCAAAAAAATCATGCATTCATGATAGTTCCGCAGGACACAAGAGAAAGGCTACAAGGCGTGCTTTTCTCCCTGAGAAGTGTTAATAGTAAGTAAATAATAATGAATTGCCTTTATCATAACAAATTTTTAACCGTATTTTATCTTGTTTTATATTTAAGCAATAAAAAATGTTTATTGTTAATAAAATTAAGAGATACACTACTGAAGTTATTTATCTAAAAACATTATTCATAATATTTTCTTTTGAGAATTACAAAAAAACTGGACGTGATGGGGAAAAACTAAAACTTGATATGAAATCAGGTTTCGCCATTTTTCCTAAATCATCCCTTAAAATCAAAAGCAGAGGACATTTTATTTTATTTTTTTCGCATCCTTGTGTTATTGCTTAATATTTCTTATTAAAAATATTTGAATTTTGTGTGAGACAGTACTTTTTTTGAAGAATGTAGTAATTTACTACTGTTACAATACGAAATTTAAATAAACTGATTTCCTTTCCTTAATCTACGTTTTAAGAGCTTTATTAGCTACCATACAATAAATTTTAAATGAAGAATTTTTTTTTCAAGGGCACAAGAAAAACGAGTAGAATTGTATTGGTAACAAAGATGTAAACAAACTCATTTCGACCCAGGTACAGTGGTATCTCCCAGCCGATTTTCTGGGTTTTTAAAATTAAGCTGGTTCCCGGAACTGGTATTTGTATCTGTAGTTATATTTTTTTATTTACACCCCCCCACCCAATGGGCGGATCCATCAATTTTTGAGGAGGGTCGATATAACATATTGAAAAAAAAAAAAAAAAAATACAAATATTAATAATCCCTCCCCAACTCTCTCAATTTTCCGCAGGAGGGAACGCTTCCTCCCTGGAATCACCCACAACCTCCCTTTCACTATGGAATCCGTTTGTTCATAAATTGGGGTGACACCACTGTCCTGAGGAACATAAATATTTACTTAAATCATCTCCTTTGTTAAATTATGATCATTGGTCTACTTAAAATCATTGAAGAAACACATTTGGGTTCATTAGAATTTCGCGGGTGAAGAGAGAACTGGAGGACCGTAGTGTGAGTAATTTATGCAGCCGCAGAAATGTTGTTAATTTGATCACCTGACTGTTGTACGTAGAAGGGCTTTCTCAATTAATCAGAGCGTTAACAGGCCACGCTGCTGACTGCCGGTTGCCTGCTGCCTGCTGCCTGCACAGTCACGACGGCATTGTACTAAGGATGGGTTACTTTGTCTCTTCTCCTCTACACCTTTTATTTACATTTATATTTCTATTTATCTCAACCATTTCAATACTTATTATAAAGAAATGTAACAGATAAAAAATTTATGTGAAGTGTGAATTTTCACACATTCCATTATTTGGGATGCAATAACAAATTTTATATTAAAATATTTTTTTTGTTAATTTTAATTCGAACGCTTAATACCATTATTTAGGTTTCTAAATATGTGCAGTATTTTTTTTTTATATAGCAAGGTTCATTAAGAATTTTAAAAATTGCGCCTATGGCCACCATTGGTTGTTATAAGCTCCGCCCCTCTGATTTCGTGTACATTGAAACAGAATTAAATTATAATTTAAACAATTTCCACTGGTTATTAAATTTACGCTTTTAAAAATTAAATGCAACATTTGCCAAAATATAACTAGAATTTCGAAAAAATAATTTAAACAATATATAAATTCAAAAAAAAAAAAAACTAAAAATAATATTGTCTCTTCTTGCAGGGTTCGATCCCGTTCGGATCGAGTTAGTTGGGTGAAAAGTCAGCGTCATAACCACAAGACCAGCATACACCTTCCAGTGTAGCGTGTTACAAAGCTATAACTTGTGTACATTATTAGCCAAAAAACACAAAAAATGCGTTTTTTCCAAATACATAATCTGATCAAAAATTCCTGTTGTACTATTCCGGTTCACACCAATGTACATTACTTAGAATTTTTTCAGATTTTTAGTTTAAACCATCTGGGCTACAGGGTGTGGGACAAATTTTTACATGCACAATTTTGGCAAAAATCGCTTCAAAATAATTTATTTTGCAAAAATAAAAATTTGATCGTTAATCCACGTACCAAGGGCTTTCATTTGATACCCTACTCAGATTAAAAAAAATATATATTTTTTTTTCGATGAGCCCATATTTGTTTATATTTTTAGGGGAATATGTTTTTTAGATGTTTTAGTATTTTTCCTATGTGCGGGTCAAAGAGTTGTTTAAGCATGCAAAATTTCAACTCTCTAGGTTTAGCCGTTTGGCTACAATTTTTACCGAACAGACAGATGTTGTATCCCGAAGGATAGTGAGAAGACCGAGATTCAACTAAGACAGACAGACAGACTACAAAATGACGGTATAAGGGTTTTTTGGTTATACCTACAAAACCCTAAAAATGTAAAGTATGAATTTTCACACAATTTAGTTTTGCGTAAGTATAATTAATAAAATTTCAGCAGCCAATAGAGGACCGAATATTTGGGACATTCTTCTTTTTCGTGTCAAAATGACACATATTTTGAAAATAATTTATTATCTGTTAATACGGGGGTCTCAAACTCATTTCAGCTTCGGGCAGAGGCGGCTCATGTATAGGCACTGTGGAACTTCAGCACCCCCTGTGTTTGTCGATATATAAATAAATTTATTAATTTATTCATATTTGTTTGTAATAATTAATTTTATCATCAACAATTGTTTATACTCTTTATTTTGTATAAAAAAAATATATATCTTGCAAGCAGCACGTGAACCGCCCCTGCAAGTTTCAACACTAAGAAGACCGAAGAACACTAGCTGAACTGTGTTTTTCACAGTATCATATCATGGGCATATATAGATGCGCGCGCAAGTTTTACACTCGCAGTGACATACGGAATGCGGTACTGTGCATCAAGCAGTTCCTTTGCTAAGTTTGTAGTGTAGTAATGAATCAGGATAGGTTAAATGCACTTACAATAATTTCATCTGAGAAAAAAATTACTCAAGAGTCGCACAGACATCAAAGAAAATGTTATTGACCTTTTCGCTAGAAATAAGAAGAATGTATTTTATTTTTAAGTAATTTTGGAATATAACAAAATGTAAATTTATGGATAGTAAACAATATTTTTTCATTTCTTTTTTTTTTTAATTTTGACGATAACTTCGAAGTTTTATCAAATACGCATTTATGATGTGTTTGTAATTTTCGAAAGTTGTAGAAACCTCGCGATTTCAAATCACGAAATGCCACTGGCTTCGGGCCATTTTTCTAACAAGTAAAATTCACGCGGGCCGCACGATATGTATTTATATTATTACTCATTCTGTTTTTCATTTTCCACCATTTTTCTGAATATTTATTTGAAAGAAGTAAAGATATAACATTTAAATAATAACAAATACACAGCAGTTGCAACTATAGAAATGTGCTATTTGAAAGCTCTGCTTACGAATATATTATTTTGGGGAATATATTATCACGGGGAATCACCGATCTACCGACTTTCGCACGGCATTGGCTAACTTCAACAGTTACTGCCTGACTATTGGTTTTCCGCCCTTTGCCGAAGTCTTGACACAGCGGCCCGAACAGATTCAGTCACGCGGTATTTTCGTTTAAATAAAATAAGACATATACTATAAAAATGTGTTATAGTACAAGGTGTCTCAAAATAAATTTTATATTTAGTGGATCGATTAAAAAAAAAGTAAGCCGTATATAGAAAAAATGTTTATTAATTATTAAAATACACTTTTTGGGAATTTATTTCTTAAAAATAATATCTTCTAAAGGTAGACCCTCGCGTTCTCGGCACTCATTTAATCGAACAGTAAAATTACTTATGACGTCTCGGCAGGTGGACTCAGGGATAGCTGCCATTTCGTGACGGATATTTTCTTTCAAATGCGCCAGTGAAGTCGGTTTATTGGCGTAAACTTTAGATTTAAGATAACCCCATAGGAAAAAGTCCATAGGGGTTAAATCTGGACTGCGTGGAGGCCAATTTATGTCACCTCTCCGGGAGATCAATTTGCCTGAGAAAATTTCACGAACACGTGGCAGACACATATTGGACGTGTGTGAAGTTGCTCCGTCCTGTTGGAACCATGTTCTTTGGTTATAGCCAGGAAAGTTGTGCAGTTCAGATACCAAGAAGTTGTCTAACATCTCCACATAACGCTCTGAATTCACTGTAACTGCACGCCCCCTTTCGTCTTCAAAAAAGTAAGGGCCGATAATTCCTCGCGCCGACATTGCAGCCCATACGGTCAATTTAGGCGAATGTAGGGGTTTCTGATGTTTGCGTTTCGGATTCGTTGCACTCCAGTAGCGGCAGTTCTGCTTATTTACGTGGCCATTAAGATGAAAATGAGCTTCATCCGAAAACAAAATGTTGGTAAACGTTGAAAATCGCTCAAAAACCTGATTTACGAAATTAAGCCTCTGACTGGCATCTTGGGGCTTTAATTCTTGCACCAATTGAATTTTGTAGGGGTGCAGCTTTAGGTCTTTGTGCATAATGCGATGTAATGATGATCTATGCACATTTAAAGCACTTGCGCGCTTCCGAATTGAAAGGTTCGGGTCGTCACCAACAGACTGATTAACATTCT
Organism: Liopterus haemorrhoidalis; assembly: GCA_963971575.1. Classification (NCBI taxonomy): domain Eukaryota; kingdom Metazoa; phylum Arthropoda; class Insecta; order Coleoptera; family Dytiscidae; genus Liopterus; species Liopterus haemorrhoidalis. The sequence goes on along the minus strand of OZ020612.1, from coordinate 56,774,602 downwards.
CCACGTTTTCTACCGTTCTTGATGACCTAGGTCGCCCGGATTTTGATTTATCCAGCGTTGTACCAGTCTCTTCAAACTTTTTAACCCAATGTCGAATGAGAGGAATGCTTGGCGCATCATTTAAGTGGCGTAAACCTCGAATACTGCAGAATTTTCTACGCGCTACAGTCGCCGAATCACCGTTTTTGTAAAACTCTCGCACGCATAACGCGCGGTCTGCTCCCGAGAAACGCTCCATAGCCGCTGAATTCCCAAGAGCCAGGCTACCGATTGACATAACCCCCGCGCCCCTCGGATACGTTGCGTTCACGCAGTAAGCTAAATAAATATAAAATTTCTTTTGATACACCTTGTATAACAACTTGTTGTGGGCCGCCAGTTTGACACCCTTGTGTTAATGTATGTACTCATTTTCATATATGCTTCTACTCTTTATCGAGAGTGGTGGCTACTACACCTACACCAGTGTAGTGTGTGTTGCGGATATCACACAGAAAATGGTATACTAGCGTCGGCGAATCAACGCACTCACGTCACACGACGTAACAAACAATTGCATTGTTCCAGACAATACAGTCGTTTGTTACGTCATGTGGCGTAAATGCGTTAATTCGCCGACGCTAGTATATCTTATCCTTATGGAGAACAGATTGCGTTTTTAGAAAATATTGCAGTTTTTATGTTTTTGATAAAATTAATTTTATCAAAAAAAGAAAAGAAAAATCTAGTGTTATGGATTTTTTGTATTCATGTCTCAGGTAGTGTATTATCTTTTTTTGAAATTAAAAATATAATAAAACAAATTTAACAGCTGAGAATCGAGTTTATGTATGTAAGCTCCACTTAATATTATATTCAATGTCATGATTCAACCTATTGTTTGAATTATTTTAGATTTTTTAAGGTATCTAAGAGGAATAAATCATTTAGAGTGGTGAAATATTTCAGGTCGAAAAAAAGTAATCTTTTGACGAATGAAGGCCCAACACGTAGCAAAATCCTGAAATTTCATCGTATATTTACACCATAGGATGAAGTTTCAGATGAAGTTTCATTAACTCTCTTTCAGCATTCTATACGTGAATATCTATCATGATGAAAATAAAAATTGCAAATTCGTCTGAGAGACAACAGGCATGTATAAATTTCTAGTTAAGAATCCAGAGACATGTAAAGGAATGTAAAAAGATAAGATTACATTTTAATTTTCCGTAACAAGAGGATCCCTAATTTTTTCGTCAAAGTACTTTATAATTGGTAGGTCTTTGCAGCATGCTTACTCTTAGCAGAAATGTGAAAGTGTAGCTAAATGGTGCCTAAACTCGAAGCGTACATTCATTTTCTTGTTGCAGAAGTTTTTAAACTTTTTTATCTGCTTAAAACTCCTATATAATATTATAATGACGAAATTCTTATATAAGTTAGCTTCTTATAACAAAAACATCAAATAGGATGAAAAGAGGAAGGAAAGAAAGAAAGAGAACGTAGTGAATAAAGACAATGGCTAACGCTCATCACCGACACGATTTTTAAATAACGCCCGCGCATAACATTCTTCCTATTAACTTTGTTCAACTTTTATAGAATATTAATTTCAGTATAAGAACCTTGCCTTGTCTTGACTTGCTTTATTTTGCCTCTGCAGCGTCCGTCTTATTTATGTTTTCACAAGCTGTCGATTTTAATTGGATTTGTAAAAATCACTTTGTGATTTCTTTTCCAATTTCTTTAACGAACAAAACATGTTGAATAACAATATCAGACAGGTGGCATATTTGATCCAAGCTAAAAACATCTTTATAATCCACTTTGGCCGATGATTTCTTCAAAATGTACATGGGAAATTCAAAAAACGATTTTTTTATCTGAAGGTAATTGAAGAACTAATGCAAATGAGGTTTTACATTCATCGCAGTAGGCATCATGCCATAAATAATTACAATTTGCCTGTATCAATACTGTCAGTTTCATTAACGATGGTGTCCATCGATGTTCCAGATTCGGTTGTACAACATGTAATAATTACATTTCTTTTCAATAAAGGTGTAAAAGCTATTGAGATGCATCAGATACTTCAAAAACAGCCAAAAGATGGATATTTATATCTCTCTTTGATTGCACAAATCTTTCCAAGATGTCCAACGTCTACTGAGAATCTTGGGAACATTAAAATTTTGACCAGCTCATCCGGAGCAATAAACGAGCATCTATGAAGGAACTGGTTGTGATTTTAAATAGGATTTTAAATATTAAAGAGGCATGTCCGGGAATTAAAGATACAAAGGTCTTACACAAATACAACATTTTTAATTTACAAAAACGGCACTGTGAATAAATTGCCTGGATATTTTTCATTCGATATCGCGATTTTAGAATCGATACTAATCTTCCGATACTTTACTGATATCAGTACCTTTGACCAAGTAACGTATCGAATCGTTTTTTTTTTACAATATCGAATAATTTATATTTATGCACAAATAAATATGTGATTATTATTTTTTATTAAGAAATACTTCTAAAAATTGTGATCTGGTAGCTCTAGTAGCTCTTTGGAGTCACCATACTAACATCACCTCTGAAATACAACCCGCTGACGGGCTTGACTAAGGGGCGCCATTGCGAAGGAGAGGACCTTTTTTTTTGCTCGTCACTTGGATTTTGGGAGGTGAAGACCTTTTTTTTTGTTCATCACTTAAATTTTGAAAGGTGAGAACCTTGTTTTTATTTCCCAAGGGCGCCAAAACACGGCTTTGCCCCTAGCGCAAGTTTTCCTTACTGCGGCTCTGATTCCAACCGGTTAGGCGGAACTAGATTTTAAAATCTAGTCATTTTTATCTATTAATTCGGACTTTTGGTCATTTTTTTTAAGTTTTTTCATTGCATTTTAATTTTTTGTCATTCTTAATAAAAATTTCCCATTTATTTATTTGTTTTGTCTTCAAAATATGTAAAAAAAGTATTAAAATTTTTAATAAATGTCATTCGTTTCCATGGTTTCACTCACAGAACAGTTTCACTGTTGGAATTTTAAATTTTCACATATCAACTTGAAAAATGAAATAACCCAAGCAAGGTCCGTTCTCGTGACTCGTGACAACCTAAAAGAACGAAATTCCCATTTAGTTCCGCCTGAACGTTTGGAATAGCCTTTATACTTTAATCAATTTATTATTGTAAAACAATTAAATTGTTATTATAAGAATAAAATGTTTTTTACGTTTTATAGAAAATATAGTCATTTTTCCTTTCGATACTTGAAAATATCGATATTTTGTTTAGATACGATATCGGTATCGATACTTTTTATTCGATATTATCGATACCCAAATATCGATACTTTCTCAGTATCGCATGTCCCTACTTGGAACCAGCTTCGAGGGCCGGCCCAAGGCACGGGCGAACCGGGCGCAGCGAAACATGGTGCGCAAAATTAAGGATATTGAAATTAACTTGTAGCTTGTAGGTAATATGTAATCTGTATAAATTATTATTTAACGTAGTTGTTTTTTCAATTTAATAAATAAATTATTAATGCACATTCAGTTGTCTTTTTTTTAGTAGATAATTCATCCTTTATAAAGATATTATTATTATTATTATTGTTATTATTATTATTATTTTTTTTTTTATAATATATTTTCAAAAATGGGCTTAAAACCAATATAAATAATATATATTTTTTAAAATATACCTATCATTCATTAAGGGGCACAATTCAGATATTTGCCTGGGGCGCTAGAATTCGTCGGGCTAGCCCTGCCGAGTAATAGAAGTCTGCCGCCTGCTCTTTGAGCCACTTCATGATTTCTTCTTGCACCTTTCGACCATAATGAGGTGCACATAAATTATATTTTGTAAAATTTGCAGGTTTTTGTACCAATTTTACCAATTCTATGAAACAAAATGTTTAGTGTTATAATGAAACTCATTGTAACACTTAATTCAGTTTTATAACAAGTCTCTTTGAGTTTTATAACTCATTTTTATGGCCATTTGAAAGGCTGTAGAAATAATAGGTATTTAACGAAATTAAAGGTATTTAATAATGAGAATTAGGTTTTTGTATACATACTATTATTATTTTGATGCCAAATTTACTAAAGAAATATGAAAAATCATAACGACTTATGTCTTGCTTTAATTTTCATTATTAGTTTGAATCTTTTTATGTTTAGTTGTAATATTTTGTATCTAATTTGAGTCGTATAATACAAATTGAATAAAATAATTATGATCGATATTTGTGAACATATTCAGTACGTCAGTATCCAAGAGATGATTTCAGACTTATGAATAAATACATAGATAGCGCGGGTGAACGTCGGCGACTGTCGTTTTGAGCTCCCGGGGCCATGGGGGCGAACCTCCCCCTTGCCCCAAATGATCCCTGTACTGGGGGCTCGCGGTATGGGGTTAAAGGGGGAACACTGAAATGTGCGGTTTTGAGACGCTAGCCGAGGAGTTCGCTTGCAGCGCAGCTCGCAGTCCTGCGGTCGACGAAGGAATCTCCTGCAGCCATTATATTGAGAATACTACCCTGATAATACAACCCCCTCAGCACATAGCATGCGTTATATTGCTAACGATCTTCGTACTCCCGTATGTGCACAAGATATTACTGCTGTCTGTGATGTTCTTTCAGCTATTTTCTATATTTTATGCCGCATTATCGTAAGGTTTTAACAGCCAAACCGACAAAGACACCTATTAGAAATCAAATCTACTCGAAAATTCACATATAAAATAAATGTTATAATTCACATTTACTGTTATTCTAACTGGCAATAATAAATTGAGCACCGAGTGAGAAATTTAATTCTCATATTGTGAGTATCTTGTAAATCTACAAGATAATACAGAGTTCATTTTAATATGTCCACTAATAATATCCTGTGAACTATAAGTAGGGATGGACTATGGCTTGGGCAACTGCTTAGGACCCGTACTTTTTTGGGGCCTATAAAACAGTTTTATTATGTTTCCTTTTTGTTAGTCATCACTTGGTTTTGGAATGATTTTTTTTTGGATGTTTTGGATGTTTCTTTTCTTTTTTGCTCATTTTTATTTTTGGAATGATGTTAACTACTTTGCTATTCACTGAATTTTTTAATGATATTTCATATTTTTGCTCTTCACTTGTTTTTGGAATAATGTTTTCTTTTTTTGCTTTTTATTTGGTTTTGTAACGATGATTCCTTTTTTGTTCTTTATTTATTTTTGGAATAAGGTTTACTTTTTAAATTTTATTAAATTTTAATTTCACTGGTTTTTTATTTGCTCTTCATTTGTTTTTGCAATGTTTCCTTTTTGTTGCTCTTTAACTGATTTTGTTATGATGATTCCTTTTTTATCTCTTCACTTATTTTTGGAATGACGTTTACTTTTTGCTCTTCATTGGTTTTTTTAATGATGTTTCCTTTTTTTGCTCTTCACTTGTTTCTGGAATGATGTTTACTTTATTGCTCTTCACAGGATTTTTTAATTATGTTAGTTTTTTGCTCTTTACTTTTTTGGAATGATGTTTTTGAATGGGAATATTTGCACACAGGCGGTTGAAACTTTCTGTTATAGAATGATATTTTTCGGTTTGGGGCCTGATATTGTGGGAGCGGTAATTTCAGAAATAAAATTTCATTATTATTTAAAATAAAATTATTCAATTAGTTAAAAATATTCAAATTATTTAAATATAAAAACTAATCTATTTTAAGATAAACATCCTCAAAGATTAGTTGAGCTATCATTTATTTTTTTAGTTAAATTTTGAGAGAAAATGGTAGAATTTACGGTCGTATATTATATGATTTGTTTAAAATGTTGTGACCGTTTATCTCAAGTACATGGTTGAATGTTTACACCGATGCTGATATGTGACCATATATTTTCAGTGATATGGACATCGTAGGTAATTAGAGTCAAAATTAATTATTTGGGGTTATGAATTATTGGAAATAGAAATATGTCTTTAAGATAAGTTAAAAGATTTTCGTTGTTAATTGGAGAGCTGATTATTTTTACAACTACAAAAAATGGAGTTCAGAGATCATATTATTAGTTATAAGAAAATGGCTGGGGAACTCTTGTGAGAGACAAGGGAGTCGTGAGTAAACCATCACTGGAGTCGGATGAACCTCCAAGCATTTTTTGTTGAGAAACCCTGTAGCGTGTAGTGAACCAGAAGTAGTCTGGAAGTGTTGAGGACAGTTGTGATAAATTGAACGAACCTCGATAACGGGTTAAACACTGTGAGTTTTGTGAGGTGTTTAACGGCTTGTGAGGTGTTTAAGAAGTTCATGTAGTGTACAATGATTGTGAGGTTTTTGTGGAATGTGTCTCATGGGGTTTCGTAGCCATCTTGTAATTGTAAGTTCTAGTGTAATTATTAACTTCAGTCTTAACTAAATATTAAACGAAGATAAAGTAAAATACAGACTTTAATTCAAGCATCCTTATTCCTGCCATAAGAATCATAGCAACCGACCGGCGGACATTTAGGGTTTCAGACTTGATTCCGCTCGCAAGTCCTGGAACCCACTATGTGGAAAAGCCTTTGAAAGTAAGTACCATGATGTACAATGAAAATATTTAAATTCATTCAGCCAGCCGTGACGTTTCGACCGATTCTAGAAATGCCCCCACAAAATTGATTCCTTTTAAAAACGCCTGATCCAGTTAAAAACGCCTTTTTGCCGATGACTTTAATTTTAAGTTCACCTCTTAAGGATGCTACCATTCTGGTCTGGATAATATTGCTAGGTTGTCTAGAGATTAGATGGTACCCATTAACACACCTGGATTATTTTATTATGGGTCAAGTATTGAGCAAATCATCAGAACGTGTTGATTTTAATGATACGGTATATAGTGATCTTTCCTGGTCGAAACATATGGGTCAAAAAGGTCAATATATTATTTGTTGAAACCGTTGTATTATTTGTTTAATTCGTTACTCTTTATGAATTATTGTGAATATGATTGTGGAACAAATGTCCAAATAAGTAACTGTATTGAAATGTGTCTACAAATCAAAATAAAGAGCTTTATTAATTGTTTGAATCGATGTAGAGATAAATTTTTAATGACATAGGTAAATTAATTTCGTTATTAAAATAGGTAAATTAATTATTTTAAACCAATGTCAGGGGCGATTCAATGCATTTTGTTTTAAATCAATGATAAAAATGAATTAAAAGAAATTTTAAATTTAAAAACTATGCCTATGAAGACATATTATATTTAGTTCAGACGCTAATTACTTCCTAACATTAGTCGTTAGGAACAACGCGATCAATATTGTTCAATCTTAACGTATACAAAAGATGTAGGAGAACTTTCTAAACCGTCATATATTTACAATATATAAATATCGTTCCAAAATTCTACACATTTATTTTCTACTATTAATTTTCATTAATACAATGTTTCTTTAGTATGATTTGGTTAGCGAGATTTTCCGTCAGCATCTGTCGATTTAACTGTGTTTACCAATAGCTGATGTGATTTTAATAACTCTATTTCAGAAGGAAAATCTAATATTCGTTATTATCCCGTTATCTAAAAATGGCTTTAATATAACCAGAATTTCCCTTACCTAAGAAAAACTCAATATGAAACTTTGCAATAATAAGGTCGCCGATATTTAAATTAAGCACAAATAGATTTTACGAGTTTTTTCTAAAATAAATCATTTATTGGGAAAAAGCAGTAAAGTGAAACTTTTGCTGGGAAGATCTCGTCATAAGAAATTCGTACATCAGGAAGATAAAAAGCTTTATAGGTTTCCTTATTGAAAAATAAGAAGAGAAAAAGTTTTGAATGTTGCTTTATTTACCTTCAGACTTGGTGGCAGGTGGCGCTTCTACAACTGACGCCGTGAAACTTCCTTTCAGCCTGAAGTAATGCTGAAACACAAATAAGCTCAAATGAGAATATAAGAAGCGATATATTTTCACTCATACGCGAGTGGCAAGTAGCAAATGTCACTGCACTCGAGAACTTACTGCTTACATAGATAAAGGGGAAAGGAGGGTGATAAAAGCAAGTCAATATACGGAGGTAGGCAATAGGTAACCGAATCAAAGCCACGTGGAAGGAAAACATAAGAAGAGTTCGTGTCTACGTATTGCACTCAGATCACGGAGTATCGAACATGCCGGAACAATAAACGAGGAGGAAAGAATCCTATTGACTTTTACTACAAAGCCACAAAACAAAAGACACGCAACACAAGACATGTGCCTCACTTTATATATATCCTTTATTGCTATATCACTCATTTCAAATTAATACAAATTACTCTACGGATACTGGTGATTCCATAATTTTTCACATCTCTTAAAAAGATATTCTTATTAAAAGCATAAATAAAGCAAATCTATATTAGTAAAATTGGAGGTTATATCTGTATTTTATTTATTTTTTGGCCCATATTTGCTTTCTACACGTTCAGATGAGATTATAAGACAATATCCGCAAAAAAAACAATTTTTTTCCGACTGTCCGACATTTATACAAAACCGGCTCTGGACATATTTTCTCGTAATTTGGTATGACGATAGACTAAAACTAGGATTCGACAATAGACTATAAAGAATCTCAGAATTTTAATTATAAGGGGGTGTTTTGGAGTTAAAACTGTTTATTAAAAAATTGTATATTATAAAAATATATACAACAAAACTTGTTTATAATAAGTAAACAAATATTTTTTGTTTACTGCATTTTTTCAATTAAATTAATATTTGAGGAGTCCCTAAAACTCGACTCTACATATATCTCCCTTATTGCTGACAACGGCAAAATCATATATAACAAATATAGTTTATAATAAGAAAACACATCTTTAATTTTTATGCATTTTTTTCATTTAGATGAATATTAAGGGAATTATTAGTGGGTAAGGTTAATAAACTCTCGAAATACCTCCCTTATTATTAACTTAATATCAAAAACGTATAGAACAAAAACTGCTTATAATAAGAAAAAAAATCGTTTTTGTTCTATATACTTTTGCGATTGAATGAATATTTGGAGAGTTACGGAAGGACACCCTAAACACCCCGTGGGGTTTTGCTAGAATTTACTAGAAAGTTACTAGAATTGAAATTCTATAGCCTGTTCTTTGGTTTAAGCGGAACTAGATTTTGAATTCTAGTAACTTTTACCATTTAAGTGAGGCTTTTGAATATTTTGTTTAGCAAAAGCCTACTTTTAATTCCAATTTGTTCTACTTAAACGTTAGAAATAGCCTATAGTTCAGCTTAAATTAAAGAAACAGACTATAGCTACATTAAATTATAAAGTCCATTTGCCATAACAATGAGCTGACGTCACAGTTGAAAAACTACCCTTGTTGCTAATTGTCAAAATGTCATAGGTTATATCGAACTACTTTTAAAAATATATTTAAATCCTATATTTCCTATAGGAAAGGAATTAATGTAATTTATGATGCAGAGCAGTTCTTTCCAACCGATTTGTCGCGAAATTTATCGTTTAAATTATATTAAGTGTGTAATGCAGTACTAATAAAATAAAATGAAAATTTCAGTGTATAAGAATCATCAGAAATAATTGTTTTTAGAAATGTGTCGTGTTCTTTTCATCCTTGTTATACAATTTACTTTAATTTTTAGCCTGGTGTCACTTAAAAACAGTGGGTTCGGGAAGCAAAAGGGAGTGTTCCGAGTCACTCTGTTTAACTTCAGACCGCTCGAGGAAACGCGTTTACACCTATTCTCGAACGCTTCGAGCTCACTTCCCGTACCCACCTAAAGAGATCGGAAAACAATGATAAAGAGTCAAATTTTTTATTATACGAATAGAAATTTTTGTATATTTGATGTTCGATACAATTTTACTTTGAATAATGAATATTTAAATATTATTGCTAGTTCGAACAGTTTATTATCGCTAGCTGCAAGTGTAAATTTCACGAGTACGATAAAATTACTTCTCGCTTGCATCTGATGATAATAAACCGTTATGACTCTGTGTAACAGACCTATAGGTTAAAATTAGAAAAAAGAATGACGTTACAAATGTAAATATAACATATTTTATTAATATGATATAATATTTATTTATCGACCAAGATACAAAATGAAATATTGTTTTATTTAGGTACATCTCATAAATTACATTACATATCCCAATTGTTGTAAAATTGTCTAATTCTATAACAGATTTAGTATGTATTCGTTTCTTTTTCGGGCTACTGACAGCTTCATCTCTCTATTGTTGTGCAGCGATTTTATTCACTTTAGAAATGCTGACCTCAAATGCAGCAGCAACTCTCTAAAAAGTTAACTAACAATTATTTGTAGAAAAATATTCAAGTGAAAAGTCCATAGATATAAACCATAGATATAAACAAATTTTAATATTTACTTACGTTTCTCACACAATTCAAATCCATTAAAGGTCCACCATTATCTCGCTTTTTTTCTAAATAATTATTTCAAAAGAAACAAAATGATCTTTTGAGCTCGGCTAGTAAGAGCTTTCGGCATTTTTATTACAATAATATTTGATTTATTGAAAAATAAAGTTTAACCTCACTTAAATGTCAAACCTGACTTAAAAACGGCTGAACGGTACAATCTAAACCTGGCAACGTGTAAAAACGTTACCAATATTCAGTAAATAAATGTACCAACTGAGTATTGGTTTGATGTTGGTTAAATCACATCATGACATTGGTACATAAATTAGGCAAGTGTGACGTCATCTCATATTTATTGTGAATGGAGTTTAACATTGGTAACTAAATTAACCAAGTTTGACGTCATTTCATAGGTATTGTGAATGAACTTTACCTCGTAAGCTTTAACAAATAAATCGAAAATATTTTATAACTGTAATACTTCTTGTGATATCTTGAATTGAAGCTTTCAATTATTTTGACACGTGGGTCCGAAAACAAAAGACAGCCGAGATGTCATGTCATGTGAGTGCCAAATATCTCTTATTGTTATGTATTGGATCCCAAGTTGACCACATGTGAACATCGCAAGGGATTTTTTAGAATAAATTAAACGCCAAACTGTCAGAAAGTTGTTTTTAAAACGAACGCGACTCCCTATTGTCCACATGTGACAAGCAAACGGACCGCAGCACACTATGCTGGTAGGTTATTGTGAGTAAGGTCCGAGAACTGTCTGGTTATGAAAATGAAATATACACGCTACAGCCTCTGAATACTTGTCTTAAATTATGAAAAACTGCTAACGATACCAGTTTGATTTTTCAACAAAAGCCTTTTTCATAGTTTTAACAATAACGAAACAGAAAATGCAACTTTTAAATCCTTTTGTTAAAACAGAAATACAAAAATATAGGATAGGTGAAAGAAATATTAACAATATTGTGTTACAAAATCAAAATAAAATAGAAATCAGAATTTGTATGGCTTCGTAGGTATAATCTAGAACAGAGTTTCCCAAACTGTGCTCCGCGGTGCGTCTACTAGTGCTCCGCGAGCAGATTAGACAGAAAAGTAAATAAAATAAATGTGATCAGATATGAAAATAGTGTTTTTTTTTTTTAGTTTCAACACAAACCTTTCACTCAAAAATGATACACTACTGAAGATAACAAAAGCCAGTACAATAATATTTTGGTGTACCTAAAGTCACTAGATTATACAAAGTACCGCAACGGCGGCCATGCTGGGGTTAAAAATGTCGCCAACACAAATGATGTTCAGTGATTCCAACATTACAAAAATAAGAAACTAGTTTTTATTTTAAACATTGTAATCACGATTTTTTTAATCAAATATGCACTATCACAAAATTGTGGTACAAGTTCAATTATTTTTTTAATTTTTATTAAATAAAATGGATATAATATATAAATTTAAATTAAACTTCACCTTAAATATTCAAACCGCTGACAAAGAAGGTTATTAAATGAGAGCGAGAGAGGGAGATGTGACAGCGCAGACGTAAACTTAAGAACGTAAAAATTGCTGCTTTAGTTTGCTTAATAGGGGAAGCAATGTTGCCAATCAAACCCTGGGGTCTGTCGGCTTCTTCAGAGGCTTGCGGTACTTTGTATAATCTAGTGACTTTAGGTGTACCTAGAGTTGAATTTTGTCACGCACATATTATTTAAAAACTTTTATATATCGGATTGAAATAATCAAACGTAAATTATAACAAATAGAAACCCCGATTATTGTGTTTTGTGCTTTCACTTTTGTTCAAGTTTGCGCTCAGTTTTGTATAGTTTTAATAATTAATTGTATATGTATGTAAAATGTTTATAAATTTACTACTGTATATTATTATTATACTGTTAGATCATTAAAGTGCATATATCAGAAAGAAACCACAAACAGACCTCTACAGGCCTCAGTGGTAAACAACCACTGAGTTTGCCTTAAAATGGCACTTTGTCTTTATTTATAGAATTATTGTTTGACTTATATATTATTTTATGTGTTAATAAGTTTGAATAAAAATAAAGATTATTATTATTATTATTATTACATACAGCTCACATATGACTCACATATAGGAAAACTATCGAGTTCTCGAAAAAACACTTCGGTGGAAAATATGTATAATGAGAAAATAATAAAAATTTAAATAATTTTTTTACGAATATTTTACTTGTGTAATAAGTTGTCTAAGTTTTAATATAAGGTAAACATAATTCAAAATTTTCTTTTAAAAATTAATAAAACTGTTGGCGTTGACACAAAATCTATCGTAGATATGCTAGTAATCAATATTTTGTAGCTAGGGATACTTGCAATAAATTTGAAATTAATTCTGTACAAAAAGCAATTATGAATTTTTCTGATTTATTACGTGTTACCTAACAATTATTAGTTATTTTACTTAATTTTATTTTAACTGTTTTTTTTTTTTTGTAACACGTCTGCATAAGTTGGATTTATATTAATTTTATTTTTGGACTGTTGGCTAGGTTAGGAATTTTCTTCCACTTGTAATCAGTCAAAATATAATCACGTTTTGTAGCAATAGTTGTTGTTTTATGACGTGATACCACCTCCTTTAGCGACACTAATCAATCTATGCATTCCACGGCATTGTGTCCGTATATTGTGGTCCTTCGAGCCGGATAACTAGTAACGAGGACAACGGCTAGCGCCTGTGTTGAGTATTTAAACGTATTTGTGAATTTGTTGATTAATAGCGTGGTATTCCTGCTGTAAAATGTGTAGGCTATTACAAAAAAATATAAGCATTACTAAGCAGGTTGCTTTTGCACGGTTATAATAAAAATAGATATTTATATGCCATGCTAGCTGCCGCTTCAGAGGTTTAGGTAAACAAATAATAATAAATACGGTCCACTAATCAGTCCATTCGTTAAGAGCAAATATCACGTACTGTGGCCGTACATTGTGGTCCTTCGAGCCGGATAATCAGTGGAGAGGATAACGTCCGATTATATTAGGTGTTTAAACATATACGTAAATGTGTTGACTAATAGCTTGTTATTTCTGAAGCTATTATAAAGAAATATAAACGATGCTAGGGAGGTTGCTGGGCTGTCGATTATCAGGTATAGATAAGTAAATAAACATACATAATCATAGAACCTCTTCTACCCATAGGTGTTGAGGTGAAAGTTTTAGATAGTTCTTATTGCTCGTGTCGTGTGTGTGCTGGAAGTTTATAGAGCTTCCTCCATTGTTTTCTGTCAAATAGCCAAAGCTTTCATTTCCCTCGGGTTTGTTTTTGTATTGAGCTGCTTCCGTGATGCCTTCCTGCCAAGTTTTCCTGGGTCTTCCTCTTGGTCTCCTACCTATGCTTCTGGCTTCAAAAGTTCTTCTAGCTCATATTTCGTCTGGCTATCTTACCATGTGCCCATACCACCTCAGTTGATTTTCGTATAAGTAAATAAATAAATAAATAATAATAATAATAACCCGTTATCTACCCATTATTCGTTAATTATTAATGGGTAGTGGATAATTAACTTATAACTGTGAGGTATTTTGAGTATTTCTGTATATATATATATATATATATATGAGTATATTGTTTAAAAAAAAAATCCTATATTCCTCGTGATTGGAAAAATGAAAAGATGGAAGCCAGTTGCAGGTAGCTCCTTGGTCTTCTTCCATCTTTAACTAACGGGTAATGGGTAATAACCGAGTAGTGGTACCAGACACCCGGTTTCAAATTTTTTAAATTCTATTCATTCGTAGTTTACAGCGGTGTTTATTGTCTAGATCCCATCTTATAAGTTATAACACGTACACTTGGCTAGTTTTTTTTTTTTTTTTTTTGTTACATCGGTGTAAGAATGTCTAGAGAAGAGTATTAATCTTCCTGGACCTAGACCAAAAATCAGATTGTTGAATACTCCTATAATTTAACTTGTACACCTGATTTTTCCATTTAAATGTTGTCGATGCACAGCAATTCAAGAACCGTAATACTGAAACTCTACTAAAACTTTCTAAATCTTTTGTTAACAAAGGATTACATCTCTTAAATCTTTTCTCTCATATAAAAAACATTTCATTCAAAGACAAAGCCAGCTGTACATCTTCATTCCTTCTAAAATACGAAACAGAGAATTTCAGATGAATTCAACGACATAAAATTTTCATGAGATTTATTTTAAAATGAATTTAAAGAAACATCTGTGCTAAGTGAGTAATGAACAGAAATATCAATTATCAAATATCTTGGACCCGAAGTAAGGTTAAGGGCTGGGAACGGACGCAAGTGTGGTGTCGCTGGGACCCTTTAGAACTGAAACGGGCCGCTTCAGGCAATATCTGACTCGGGCGCCTTGAATCAAACCCTCGTTTAAGCAGGGGCGCTGCCGGTTTACTTTCTTATCTACGAATACGTCATTTTCTCTGATTAAGATGTGTATTAAGATTTATTTCATTTCTTCATTAAGCAAATATTTGATAATTATAGTTTAATCGTGTGTATAGGATGACTGTTTTAGATAACACTAATTTATATGTGTTTATATTCATTATTTTCTCATGTAAAAGGAAATTAGGACTTATTTACTAAATATAGCATCTGTATCTATATGTTTAAATAGTTAATAACATGAACATATTTTCTGAAACCAAATGATAATTTTTGTTTCGTAGTTAGATGAAGTAGAATCTGTCTGTCGGTACGGTGGAAATTATTGTCAAATGGCTAATACTAGAAAATTGAGATTTGGCATGCATATACGGTTCATTGACACGTACATAGGAAAAATTTCAAATTTTGAATGAAAGAAGATGAACCCACAATTTATTAAATAAAATGTTTGACAATTTTTGTCACCTATATTTAGTAACCAGCAAAGCCATTATTTATTTTTTGGTAAACTTAAGTATACATCATTAATTTTTCTTATACTTATTTTTAATAGATTAGCTGGAATACCCCTATTTCATAAAAATTTTGTATTGTACATTTTGGCTGTAACGTAAACGATAAGTGAGATATTTTTGTTTCAAGAAGAACAGAAAATAATCGTTTCTTTATTCTAAATCACTCTTTTGTATATATTTTTAATGTTAAGTAAATAATAAGTGAGGTACGTTTATAGAGAGCACTCCCCATAGCTCCTCCGTAACTTCCCAAATATTCAAGCCGGTCACTATGGTGTAACGGTTAATATACGGGCGTGTTGACTGTTAGACCAGGATGGCTCGGGTTTGAATCTAGGTGATGGCATGGATGTTGTATTTGTATTTTTAATGTTCAAAATTGTATAATTAAATAAAAAACAAATGTATCTTGGTTAATGGTCATAGTCGCTAAGACCAAATATATAAATTTAAAACAATATACATACGTATATGTATATTCAACCTATCGATAAAGTATTAAGAACAAAATAAAAAATGTTTTCTTATTATATACAATTTTTGTTATGCGTTTTTGCTGTTAAGTCAATAATAAGGGAGATAATTAAAAAAATTAACTTTAGGGTGTCCTCCCGTAACACCCCAAATATTCATCTAAATTAAAAAAAAAATGTATAGAAATAATAGATTTATTTTCTTATTATAAACAATTTAATTAAACGATATATAATTTTGCTGTTAATAATAAGGGAGATATATGTAGATTTTAGTTTTATGATATCTTCCCATAAATCACCAAATATTCCTCTAATTGAAAAAAATCATTTAACAAAAATATTTGTTTTTTTATTATTTACTAATTTTTATCATATAGGAGTACCTTTTTCTGTTAAATCAATAATAAGGGAGATATTTTAAGTTTCTTAATAAACAGTTTTAACCCCGAAACATCCCTCTAGAATAAAAATTTTGAGATGCCTTATAGCCTATATTCGAATCCTGGTTTTACTCTTATCATCATACCAAATTACGTGAAAATATGTCCAACCGTTTTTGATGAAATTCAGGAAAAGAGACAGACAAAAATGTTTTCTTTTTTGCAATATTGTCTTATAATCACCTGAAACGTGTAGAAATCAAATATGTAACCGAAAAAAAAAACGATATAGCCTCCAATTTTATTGAGAAAATTAAAAATTGCAACAGTGAAACCATGGAAACGAGTGACATTTATTGTAAAAAAATATAACATATAACACATTTTTACATTTTTTGAAAACAAAACAAAATAATAAATGGAATATTTGTATTAGAAATAACACGAAAAATCAATATGTAATGAAAATTAAATTTTATAATGACAGTCAATTTAACCTAGAATTTGCAATATAAGTATGACTTACAAAGCTTGTACAAAGAAGGTAAGTTCTCCGTTTCTAGACCGCAGGCCATCGATATAAAAGCCACGTGGTCAGTGTGACGTTTAGACCGGTTATATTATCTCTGTATAAACAGGTACCTATTTTCAGTATGAAATACTTGAGGCTGAATTGACCCCAGAGTTGACTGCACACTTTTGGAAGATAAAAATCCTAAGGAGGTGAGGGGTCTCGAACCCGCGTCCCTGTGCTCCGTAGACAACCGTTTTACCACGGAGCCACGGCAACTCTTTAATAGATAAATATTAAAATTATTAATTATTATTTGAAAGCCAGTAATATTTAATACATAAATATTACTAGATTTCAAAATCTAGTTCCGCTTAAACGTTTGGAATAGCCTATAACAGCAGATTTGTTTCTATTACTTTCTCATTTTTTAAATTTTGGATGTGAATAGTTTTGGAACTCAACGTTTGCATTAGTTACATAGAATTAAATTAAATATTTGTAGTTTATTGTGTTTTTGTATTTTTCTGTAGTTGAAGAGACGAACGTCAGTGTTAAAGGGCGGCGATTTAAAGTAGCGATGAGTAGAAACAGAGCGGTGCGGCGGGTAGGAATATCGGTAGCGCGGCAAGAATACACTGCGATATAATGTGAGACGAGGATAGAATGTTATTTGCCTGAAGAGACGATAAGATAAGGTACCGTTAGGTTATGGAATGGCACTTTAATTACACTAATGGGAGAACCAAATGTTAATTACAATTCAAAGTCTAAAAGAGAAGAGAAGGATCGCAATTTATAGACAGTGGATGAGTCTAGAAGGGGGAGGGGTCGGATAACACTTTGGAAAAGCTGAAATCTTGCAGCTGAGACCAAGTGTTTTGCTTTTTTTCTTTAAGGGAAATGTATAGGGAGATAAATGAACGATGCGAAAATTTGACTATGATATTATTAATGATGTTTTTTAAATATATTTTAAACAAGGAGTTTACTAATAATTTATTTTGTGAAAACGGTGTTGTCAAGATTTTTAAATTTACGTATACAACGTCTTTATTTATTGTATCCATTTTCTTCTCTCCGCTGCCTTTCGGGACCAATGGTTGCTGGTACTTCTTATTTCGTTTTCTCATTTCTTCATTTCTATTTCATTTGTTTCTTGGTTATTTCTTCTTGGAAAGTCTCTCCCTGTGAGTGACACTCACTTATATTATTTTCATCTTTCTGTACACAATTTGCTGTTTATGTTTAGTTTTATTAAACCAAAAATTTTCTCCAAAAGTACTTTTTAGGTCCCAGTTTATGGCTTTTGGTTGGATTTTTTCAGATGTATTTGTTGGTAATAGAACAAAATCATTTACAAATAGATAATTTTTTCTACCACCGTTAGGAATCACGCCTACTTCTTTAACAAATTTAATTTAGGTAGTAGAGTTCATTTCTACACTAGTGTAGAAATGAATTATTATTATTTTTAGTTAATTGGTTATTGACGTAGTACCAATAATAATTATTCATTAGTTATAAATAATTATCCAGTTTCGTTACGTGTTGCATACAACACTTTCTCTACAGCCGTTTAAAAAGCTGCGAAAAACAAGTGAGAATAACATTTTTTTGACATTTCATATAAATTTAAATTGTTTAAATTTTAGTTCAGAATCTCAAATGTTTTCTGAATTTTGTCAAAAATTAGGTATATATAAAATGTTTATACTATTTTTTTAGGGTTTTGTAGGTATGACCAAAAATCCATATAACGTCACTCATGTGTCTGTCTGTCTGTTCGGTAAAAATTGTAGGCGAAGGGTAGAAAGTTGCAATTTAGCATTCTTTTTTCTGAAAAATCAATTTTTTAATGAGATTTTCTTCAAAAATGTGTCCAAAATCTTTTATCCCCCACCGTATTTCCCAAAGAGGTTCATCTAAAACCGAAAAAAAAAATTATCCAGAATGTACGTTGGTGGGAATAATTCAACAGAAATTTTTGAGCATATCATTTTTTCGAAAAATAATGTTTTTTTGTGCCGTTGATAAATATTATAATTTTTACCGACCGCCAACATATTATAAGGGATGTATTGTGATCATACCAATTTTGCCATTTCGAGATTTCGATGGATCTCCAAGAGCTGAGGTCCCTACATACCGTTTTGACTATTTTTAGCATGATGACTGTCTGTCTGTCTGTCTGTCTGTCTGTCTTCCTGTCCGTGTACACATGCAGACCAAATTCGGCAAAAAAAAATTTTATGAAAATTCATATTTAAGCATTTGACATCAAACTCGTGCCGAGTTGATCAATTTTTGGTAAAAATCGGTTAACTAGAAATGGGAGTTTACTCTTGTCGGTTTTAAGATTTTTGCGAATATTTCACAACAGAGAAATATTTCCAAAAAAATTATTTAACAAAAGTTGCTATAAAAGCAATAACTAACAACTTTTATTTGAGACATTTTTTGATAAAGCAGTATAAATTAAACAAGTACTTTGTGATGGCGGTCGATCCTGTGGTGGCCACAGTTGATTTTTTTTAAATGTATTGTGTGGTATCAAATACAAGCTATTGAAACGTAGATTAAGAAACGGAGAGCAGTTTTTTAAAATGTCTACGAAAAATACGATTTTTACCAAAAATGTTCTAAGAAATCCCTTGTCCCGCATCCTTGAACCCACGGGGGTTAATATAAAAATCTGAAAAAATTCTGAGTAATGCACGTTAATAAGAACCGGAGCAGTACAACAGTAATTTTTAATCGGATAATTATTTCTATTTATTTATCGATTTTTTTGCAACACTATATTTATCTGCCTGACTAGAACTAGTTAGCTTTAGCTTGGTATCACACACTTGACACTTGACACTTGATATCACACAGCTTGGTTTTGATGCAAGCGCTTCTCAAGTACGATTGTTTTCTCTAGATGGAAGCACATAGGTTATTATTTCAAAAATTATTGAAATATATTACTTTTAATATGTAACCATAATTTGTTATCATGTACTAAATACCTATAAAACCCTGAAATGTGTAAAAATTCACACTTTATATCAATTTCTTAATATTTTATTAGTTATTTTTCGTGACCACCAACTAAACTGACCCTTAACATAGCCTACTTAGATAAGTAAACGTTGTGAATGGATTTTAGATTGTGGGGTAGAATATTAAAGAATTAGCTCACACGTTAATACTAAAAAGAAAAATAAATAAAATCATAAGCTTAATGTCAAATTATTGCCACAATTGAATAAAAACCTGAATTTCCCTGGTAAATAATAACACAATTTCGTTTTGAAAATGATTGTAATTGTATAATCGGCTTAAAAATGTTGAAATATTAAATTCTATAACCCCTCCACTTATGTGGTGATCCCTAAATTCCATCAGTTTAAATGTAATATAACCATAAAACATACGTTATTCACCATAATAACATTGAATATCAGATGTAACATGTCCTTGTAAAAAATAAATGATATGAGAGGGGACGGTAACAGTAACAGCATAAACCGTAGTAACAGTATCAGTATTTACGCACTTGTTGGTTTTGTACCGCACACGTACACGATAAATCTCTTGGGTGCTCTAACGTAAAAAGCGCATTTCCTGTTACTTTTGATCTTCAAAAAGGATTACTTCACGTTTGTATCCGTTCTCTATTCGTTCTCTCAACACACCAAGGTATTATTCATGAAAATGTAACGACAAAGAGGTTAGAATGTCTGATGGTGTACGTTAAGTCTGATGATGCATCCTGACAATGGTATATAATGATAAAGAGAAAGGATTATGAGGGAAAATTGAAGGTCCGGTTTTCCATTGGCCTTTGTCAGTCTTGTTAATTTTTCTTGTGAAAATTTTGAAAATTACGTACGTTAACCACAAAGGCACATCACAGAGATCTGATCTAATCGGAAACTGGTTTTCATTTCTGTTCCTTCAGGATTTCACAATGTCCCTTTACATTTAATGAAAGGATTTCAGAGCGAAATAAGGCGTTTCTGATACTGACACTTTGATCATTATTAACTAAATGAATAATTCTATGACATTTTCATTTATGAATTAGTCATTTTATAGATGCGAATGTCAAAGTTATAAAAAAACAATAGAATCTATCATTATCACCTGGATGAATAACATCATTAATTCTTGTGTCTTTTGTCAGACGTCAATGAAATTATTTTCCATTATTTAATCACTTAAAACACTGTTTTCCAACCTTTTGTGGTACAAAAATCATTTTAAGGGTTTTGTAGGTATGACAAAAAGATCCTTATAACCAGTGGTGATGCTTCAAATGTCGCGCTCCCCACACAAAATGATACTTCGCAATCACAGACAGACCTAAATTTTTGCTGAAAAATTATAATTATTGACCAAACCAGCCTAGTTATTAAATAAAATGGACGCGGGTGGCTTGTGAATCTTTGGTTCGCTTCTATCTTTTAAAATTCGAGTTCAGGGAAGCAATATAACACAAATATATTTCTATTGGGCTCCCTAACTTCTCGGAGGTCTAGAGAAACGGTCTGTGGGCCCTTAGCTACGGCGCTATAACGTCACTCGTGTGTCTAAAAAATCGTGGGTAAAAAATGTAGCCAAATGGTTAGACCTAGAAAGTTGAAATTTGGCATGTTTGTAAAACTCTTTGACCCACATATAGGAAAACTATTGAGACTTCAAAAAACATAGCCCTGGAAAATATAAACTGTTAATATGTGGATAAACCAACAAATTTTTATTTTTGGAAGATAATTTTTTTATGGGATTTTCTCCAAAAATGTTTAAAAAAAGCCCTATTTTCCAAATCTGAAAAAATTCTAAATATTAAACATTCATGGAAACCCAAATAGTCAACAAGAATTTTAGATCAGATTAATGTTTCGAAAAATATCGAATATTTTGTGTCTTACTCTGTTTATTACTTTGTGCGTGACATGCCCATTTCTCTTTATTATTTCTAGCGAAAACATTCTCTTATTTATTTTACGTTTATTTATTTATCCATTATTAATTGAATCGCGTCATTCTGGCATATGCTTCTGAGACTTGGACACTGATCTTGAGGGAGAAGCAATTGAAAATGTGTGAACAGAAAATAAAAAAATTTACGGGCCTGTACAGAAAATTAGTTAATTCTGGCATAAATTTTGGCACCCAGCAACGATCGCTCTTTGCGTGGCCTGTACAGAAAGATCGCCCCAGGAGAAGCTCTTATAATTTTTTTATAGAACTTGGAATTTTACTTGTTTCAGAAAAAAAATCATAATTAAGTTCAATATAATTAGAGTAAACTATTAAAACCAAAATTAAATGATAAAAAATAATGTATTTATTAGAAAGGGACAGTGAAAGGCATGCATGTTTATTATTGTACCTTGAGACCTATGTACGTAACATGAACAGGAACTCGTAAATTCTATTTATCTTAAATATATGTCACATTAATAGATTAGATGTATTCAGACCATGGGAAAAACTATTAATCTCTGTCTTTAAAATAAACATTATTCTGGTTATTTTTCTAATGAGACTGTTCTTATTTTATAGTCATAAATGTCATCGTATTTTTGAGTTAAAATATATGATCAAGTTACAGGGTGTGGGGTTACAATTTACAGAGAGACAGTGTCAGCCTGGCAGATGGAGAGGCAGTTTTTGTCCACTTCTCAGGTGTTTTGAGTGTTTCTGAATATATCTCTCTTTTGGATTTAACTTTCTTCATTAATTGGTAAGTCATGGTGTATATAAGAAAACATGTAGATATTTAATCCGCATCATAATTAAAGTATGTTAATTAAAATGTAAAGTTTAATTCAACTTTTTCCTAAGAATTATTGCAACCAGTCAGCGAACAGTAGAAGTTCATATCCGCAAAACCGTTCGCGAACTATGGACTCATTATCTGAAAGACCTTGAATTTAAAGGATGTACAGAGTAAGTGCAAATGAAGTATATTAATATGATATTGAAAATTAATCTGCCTAACGTGACTTGTAAATTGTCATTTATATTATCAGTAGGCTCCCCACAATAAAAATCGGTAGACTTCGATGAATTGGTTACACGAAGGACTGAATGGACTGCAAGTTCCTCTTAAAATTATGCACTTGTCTACTTTAAGCCAAACACATGCACAGATAACATTATTTTAATTGTTAGTTACTACTTCTAAAAGTGAAATAGAGATAAAAAATATCTCAGCTACATTTAAGCCTAAGCTTTTCATGAAATGCGTATTCCTGTACAAGAAAATGTTAACAGACTGTATCATTGGTAACACATTACAGTGATTTAAACAGATCCCATACAATCAAACGTGGTTTGTGGCTCCCATTAGAATCAATGTAAATTAACTACCGAATCGTTTTACCCCACTGACAAAACAACTGTTGAAACCTACCCTAAATAATGACATCAACGTTTAGAATAATAAAAAATACATTTGTTTAAGAACGATTTAATTATTATTGATAAACTATTATAGATTTAGAATTTTTGAGGTGTATAATTTGTGAAATGAATAATATATTTCCAAGACTTCAAAACTTTGTAGAAAAAGATACTCGTCCTTGCGTAAAAAACAAGAAATATCAATCGAAGAGAGTCCGTGGAGTGTCCGCTATCCGCGTGTTTGAACTGGATTAATAATTACGTATCAAGGGGGTGTCATAGTATCGAGTGGTCAATGTTAACCAACTGTCCTCACGTCAGAGGAAAAGACACGTCAACCCTTGGGACGCGACGACAGAACACGACGTCCTGAGAGCATCCTGAGGGAAACACGGGACCCACAGTCTTTCCCTGGAGGACTTAGGTCAACTCCAGGAAGAGGAAACAATAAAGCACTTGATTGACAGAGAGGAAGAAGGGAGGTGAACGCAACCAGCCAATTACGTTCACACTTCATTTATGTCCGTTTATTTCTCTACGATTGTGGATGGTTTCTGAGAAATGGCGCTTACGCACGAAGTGTACGTAAAGGCACGAAAACGAACAGGGTTATAGATGATTATTTGTCATTGTAAAACAGGTTACAAGATTAAAGGGGAAGTTTATGTTATAATTATTGGCTATTTTTACGATAATTATTACATAAAGACTCACAATAAATAAGAGGAAAATATGATGTTATTGTTTTATGACATGGAAATTAAATTTGGCAAAGGAATTAAGAATCTATGGGCTTCAACAAGCGCATTATCGAGAAAATCAAGTAGTTTACTTTGATTTTTCACTTATACGTCTAGACTTTTTTCTCACGACCGGGTGTAAACGTGACTTTATGTACCTGGTTTTGACGTATAAAGTGTCACTTTATTGCCTAGGGAATTGTTTTGAACTTTATTCCCTCAATAAAGTTACTGATGTAAAAAATACAAATTCCAGAATTATTTATTATTTACTGTAATACTAATACAGTAGAGCAGAGTTTCCCAAACTGTGCTCTGCGGAGAACTTGGTCAGGTGCTCCGCAGAGCGTCTACTATAGCTCAGTTGCTGAAACAGCGCAGTTCGTCATTTTGCGTCATAGCTTCAATGACAAACTTAGTGGCGAAAAAATAACTAAATCGTTTTTTTTTTTTTTGATGTGAATTATAGACTAATATTGCTCTTTACTCTTTTATTTTACTAAAACATACCTTTTGAAGTCTTATGTAGTTTGTGTTCGATAGTCATTTTGAAGATTTACAAATTTTAAAAGTGTTTATTTAATATAGGGACATTTGTATTGGTATTCCTGAATAAGACGACGTTTACATTTCTCATTTAATAATACGTCTGTTGTGTTTTGATACTGACTTGTGTTCAAATATCTAACTTATAGTAATTTCTAAAAACCTTTTTTATTTAGTTTGTTGTATATTTAGCAGGTTTGTGTTTAGTTATATATTTTCTTATTTGATTTTGTGTGTATTGCATAGTTTTTAGGTTATATTCAACTTATTTTTATTTTCTTTTCTTTGGTCATATTTTTGGATCACATCAGTTCTTTGTAGGACTATTTTTCCTATTAGAATAGTTTATTTGTTTCTATTCTGTTCTTATTCTTATATTTTCATTTCATGCATTTGTTTCTATTATTTACCAACAAACAAATCGTCATTTTGAAGGCCACAAAATGCGATTTACTCAAAAAAAATTTCATGTAAGGATATACAAGTTTTACACCGTTGAATAGAGACAGTAAAGTTCTATAATAATGTGTAAAATAATATGTGTAGTGTAATTTGAAGTAAATTTATTTACTGCCATACCATTTACAAAACGATTACACAATAAAATAGTTAAAAAGTAATTTGTTTACGTACTTTATGGTGACGGTTGGTTCTATAATGGCTACAACTGTTTTTATACTCTTTTTTCAAACAGTAGTAGAAAAAGCCTGGTGTGAAACACACAGGAAAAATTATTTTCCGTATATGGCGTATTTTTAATCTCATTTACGCCGCGACACAGTTAGGGATTGTTTCCAATTGCCGTAGACGTAGAATTCTTCGTCTACGTGAAAATATAAATAATAGAAAAATTAATGTTACCGTTTCCAATCAGACGTAAATGGACGTAGACGTAGAGACGTTCATGTAGAATATTCATATTGTTATATTTCACTTCTACGTTTTTACGTCCGGCTAATAGGAAAAAATGATAGAAAATGACAAAACATACTCAATATGTCATATGTAGATGGATAGAACGAGTCAACACTTGTTGGGTTCACGGTATTGAAATAAGGGAAATAAATGATTACCAAGGTTAGGTTATTGTTTAATAATGAATATATTTTGTTTAATATATAATAGATAAACTAATTGTAGAAACTTTTCGACGTACAGGGCCGCAGTGTGTGCACTGCATACGGGCGACGCAACAAATGGGCGGAATTTATGGTCGATTCTATAGAACTCTACCAGTAGAGGGCGATCTTATGAAAGCTTACGCACAGGCGATATTCGGTTCGATTCTAGAAAAGCCGGTCTTATGTATGTTTGCATACGGGCGGTTGACACCAATGTGGCGGCCATGGTTGCAAAATTGGTCTAAACTACCATCGTGCTTTAGATATTCCGTGTTTATGACTTTGTTTGCAAATAATTAGCATAACAGTAACAATAAAAATTGCTACCATTGCTAAACCGTCGTCCATATTATTTGACAACTACATGTAATTCGATACTTTTTAAGAAACCTCTTTGACAAAGAAGTTAAATTAATGAGTTTAGACACGATATTCTAAGTTTATTGGAAATCAAAGCAACAAAATCTATGTTTTATTTCTACGTTCTACGTCTACATCAATTGGAAACCATCATTTACAAAAAAATTACTTTTTCGTATTTGTTGTACAAATAGTAATTTTTTAAATTTTACATTTCTTGGTGTATCTCAAAAACGTATCTGCGTTATCCTTAAGTTTTTACTGTACCTAACCCTCGTCTAAATAAACTCATATATCATTATTTAGCAATAAACCATGAAATAAATTACAAGACCATTTTTTCTCAGTGATTTTTTGTCTGAAAATTTCCAATGTTTTATAGGGTTGGTTTCGTAAAGGGTGTGTAAAGAGAGTCCACAGCTGGAAGCAATCCTGTACGTTCGATAGTAGGATAAATGAATGTCGGACCTCCTGAAACCCTGAATACAGACTCTTGTCTCGCAGCTCCCTCTGGGAAGACCTTAGGCGAAGGATCAACTTGTAAGGCGGTTCAGAACGCCTCCTCTCTATATTTATCTTGTCATATAACAAAATTACCTTCATTAATATGTGCAACCACCCTAAATTCTTACCCAATATATCTAAAACGTATGTACGTTAATCGGGGTAGATTTAGAATCAAGTTTCGACTAGATCCTTGATTATAAAGCCTACCTATTTTAATAAAAATATTTTGTGAAGTGTGGATTTTCACACATTTTCTATAATTATATCAAAGTCAACAGTTTTTTGATGATTTTTATTCGATATTTGAGTACAAAAAACCATTTAATTTTTTCAAACTAACCTTAAATAATTTGAGAAAATTTCTTAGAATAAATTTAAATTAAAAAATCCCAGGGATTTTTTCTGCATCCGCTTAGTATCTTATAGATCTTAGTAACTTAGATTAGTATCTAAGTTTTCATTAAATTTATAAGAAAAATATTGACAAATGGCGGCATATTTTATCAATTTTAGAAATTTATTTCTCTCTATTAACAATGCGTTTTTTAATACATGAAAAACAAGACATATAACAGCAGGTGGAGCTTACATACTTGAACTCGATTCTTCTTAGCTGTTAATTCTTTACATCAAAAAAATTCTAAAAAACTATTTTCTGGTCCTTTACTTAAGTCTCAAGAGTTTTCACTTGATACCAGACAGTAAATTTAAAAAAAAAATAATTATTTTTTTCAACGACAAAAAATATTCTATATTTTACGAAAAACTAATCTGATCAAAAATTCCTGTTTAACTATATCGGTTCGAATCAATTTATATTATTCAGATTTTTTACAGATTTTTAGATCAAACCCTCTGGGAAATAGGGTGGCGGACAACATTTTTTGAAATATTTTTGGGGAAAATAAGATTATTTTTTTTTTTTCAAAAATAAAAATTTACTTGCTTTTCCACCCAAGGGGTAATATTTGATACTCCACTCGAAATTTTAAAAACATATTTATTTTTTCATTAAATACATATTTGTTCATATTTACTTCGTGTGTTTGTTTTAACTCTTCATAGTTTTCCTATGTGGGTCAAAGAGTTGTACAAGCATACCAAATTTCAACTTCTTATGTTAAGCCGTTGGGCTACAATTTCTACCGTACAGATAAACAGATAGGCAGATAGACCATGACATTATGATGTTTTTTTGGTGGTCACACCTACAAAACTGTAAATATGCTACAAAGTGTCAATTTTATACCTTTCAGGTGTTCGTACTATGCCTTAAATCATTTGTCTTCCAGGTATGGGCGTGTAAAATATTACATTATCATTTAAAAATATATTTTTGAAATTTTGATATTTTGATATTACTCAAAAACTGTAGGAGATAGAGACTTGTGGTTTAAATTTTTGGATTTTTTATATCTGATTTAGTTAATAGAAATTTTTTGGCCTAAAATAAAAAAAATAAGAAAAATTCGTGAAAGGGTATATGTGTAGTATAATTTTTTAATCTCTTGACGTTTTTGTTTCAAATTTTACAATGGTTGAGGATGCAGTTCGTTACAGGTTGGAGTATGATATGCGTGTGCTTTATTGTTTTTCTGCTTGAGATTCTGCTTGGATGTTTGTTGTTTGGAAAGAATAATGCGCACGCGCTTCTTCCAACTGCCAACCTGCTAGGTAGTCCATAGGCGAATGTAGCTTTATATTAGTTGTCATTGTATATTTATGAAAAATAATGCATATTTGATAATTTAATGACTGTATTATTTTTTAGATAATACATTTGTCCATGCATTAGCGTATGATTGATTATCAATAAATTATTAAAGATATGATGTGACATATTCCATCTTGATGGAGTGGCGTAGAGCGAAGCGAAGCGAAGGTAGATGTGGATACTTCGTTATTGATATGAGTTGTTTGATGAGATGGTTCGTTAGTTTGAATGATTACGGTGAGGCATCGCTTCATCAGGGGAGTAAGGATATATTACTGGCTTTATTAAAGCACATTTGTTGATATTTGAGGTTCCGTTTCAATTCTGTAGACCTTTAAAATACAGATAAAGTGTTTATGTCTCAATATCTTATGTTACATACATTAGTGTTAGTTTTGCGATTTACAGTATGATGCGATTTATTTCAAATTGCATACCATATTCAATAAAGATTCCTCATATTACTCGTTTCTACGGCTGTGGTTATGAGAGACGCAGTTTGGCTGGAAGACCTCTAAGATTTTTACTATTCCTGTCAAAAGGAATAGCGGGACAAGAGCTAATCGAGAAGTAAACGTAGTGAGTTGATAACTCAGTTTTATCTAAATTAAACTTGAAGCTGTGGGTTATTGCGAGAACCAATGTATCATGGGCATCCGCGAATATTCACCAATTTTCTTCTTGGATCGTGTACCGTTATCCTGTTTTGCTGCAGGATGCGGCAGTGTCCAGTAGGCCCGCACCCAGGAATTTTTCTTGGGATGGGGGCTCAGAGGACAAAATTGTTTCAAAAGGGTAGGGAAAATACTCGGTAACAACTGCTGGCCAAAAGCACTTAAATTTCCAACATGCAGTTATTGACCAAAAAATAAGATCCTAACTTCCAAAATACAAGTGATGGCCTTACAAAAAACGTCATCACTTGTATTTTAATAAACACCACGTGTTTTGTGAGCTGGGGGGTGAGAATCATAAGCCCGTGAGCCCCCCCCCATGGCGCGCGCCTTGTTTCCGGTAAGTACAGCAACACCGCTAATATGTGATAAGTAATATAATTTTATTTAATACTTTCGCATTAAATGTAGTTTTACTAATATCGTTTAGAACGTCCTCAATGTCTTGAGATATTGCTAACAATTCGAGTTTTTACTCCAACATTTTTTCGAAATTTGACAATTTGCAATAAAATCGTGTGATTTTAACACCCTGTCAACCATACCAGTTTAACTGCAGCGGTACTAACGTATAGTGTAATAT
The DNA here is from genome assembly GCA_963971575.1 of Liopterus haemorrhoidalis. NCBI lineage: Eukaryota > Metazoa > Arthropoda > Insecta > Coleoptera > Dytiscidae > Liopterus > Liopterus haemorrhoidalis. The sequence goes on along the minus strand of OZ020612.1, from coordinate 56,745,248 downwards.
AAAACTAAAAAAATCAGGACTTAATTTATTTTTATTTATGATAATCAATTCTGTTAAGTTTGTAGATTATGAACCGGAACATACGGCGTGCGGTCTGTAAGAGTGTATCTGTTCAGAATTTCAAGTCAGATATCTGTGCAAGTATACGGTATCTATGATTTGTGGCTGTTGATATTGCAGCGGGCGGTACATGTGTGTGGTGTCACGAGTCCTGCAGAAGTCCTTGGGCGGCGGGCATAGATCACGGCGACGGCCGGCCCCACAGTCCGCACCAGCCTATGGAGCGTCCGATCATAAACCACCGCTCTCTGACATTGCCCTCCCACTAACACAGGACACTGCTCCACGAACCCACGATATTTTCTTATTTTACAAAAATATTTCAATAAATATGTCGTATCCACTACGATCGATAAAACGCATTCGGTGCAGTTTCCATTGAAAAAGAGGCCAGGGATATGAATAACTATTGTAATTTGAAACTAATGCATTTCAAGTCTAAGTAAATATTAATATGACAGATGGAATTAAAAGAACGGTAAATTTATTGCCTCGCATTTTCTTTTATTTGTACAGACCCAACTTAAGGAATATTTATGATTCACAGATGACATTTTAATTACCGCGATTCGATGCATGCACTCACGCCGAGTGTAGGGACATTTAACAAGAAGGGTTTGCGGTTCTGATTAAACTGTAACTAACATCAACTAGATTCACACGTAACGCGGAACATATAACGGTGCTTGGAAATAAATCGAAGCCCATTTGGCAATAATTCTGATGTTATAATCCCGGGGCTACTTAATGTTTTGAGAGATTAAAGGGATCTCTCTGGAGTTGGACGCAAAATAATGCACGCGTTAGACGGGAGGCAGATACAAGTAGAATCGCTAACTCAAGTTGACATTCGGAGAGAAGTTGCCACCAGAGTGTCCGCCTAACAGATTCATAGTTTTGGTAAGATATATACGTGCTCCAAACACTAGAGCAGACTCGGCAATATGTTTGGTCATGATTGAAGAGGCGAGGTCGTGACGCAACTGTTCATCTTCTCCGGTTCGCTCTCAGACTGATGGCGCTCTGTTTCCGAGGAAAACGGCAAAACATAGTCGGGTGAGAGGTGTGCGCTCGGAACAGAGCTGCCCACCAACTCTATAAAAACATAATGACTTAATAATGTGGTCATTGCTCGCCCAAATTAACATACAAATACGTTCGGAACCGTACGACACAGGACAATAGTTCTGATGGTAAATAATTCAAGACGAGCGAGCGATGAGGGACGCGCCGAGAAGGAATGAAACCGGACCCTTACATATATAGCACACTTATAACTTATATATGTGACCGTAGTATTTACATACGAGGGACAGGACAGGATGAGATTTTCCATCACAAACTCAAGTTGGTGGCGTTGGCGGATGGCGGCGTCCGCCGTTACGTTTGCATATGTATGCAGCTTCTTGGGGCGAGGGTGACGCGCTTGTTTTGGCCACTGTCAACGTCGGACGTCCAGCGGACCGGACAAACACGTCTTTTTCAGGAACGGAGGCGTCTTTTTATGGAGGACAATGTGACGCCAGATGCCATCCACATCCCGCATGCAAATATATGCCTTCTCTTCTTATCTCCCACCGGAACCCGCTCGTACACGTTCACCCACACCACACACGTCCCCGCAACCTGTGTCATCACTCGGAAATAATTACTTTCTGCAGATATACGAAATGTAAAATAAATTCTAGAAATAGAGTACGGCACGGAGAGAATTTAGAGTACATATTAACTGAAGGAACGAAGAAGGAAAGCACCGCTCGGCTGAATACACACAATTCGTATCTGTTTGTACGTATCATCCGTATATACAGAGCAGACCGAGCGTTGTGCTTGTCGTACTTAGGCTGCCGCACAAGTCGCTGCACCAAGTTATTCGATTTCATAGCAACGGAAGGCAATATTGAATTACACGTTTCATTAAATGAAAACTAAAGAATAATAATGAATGTCAGCGGAATCGATTTTAACGAAGCTTTAATTTGTTCAAGTAATTAGACCATAATTTAACCAGTACAGTAATCTTTCAGGCAGGGTAGCCGTATGCCGGCCAATCTTTCTGTAATCACCGAGACCGTCCATCAAATATGTACGAGCTGAATGTGACGTTCGTGTATTCTCAAATCGCCATTAGGGACGTCTCACAAAGGCAGCTCGTTAGTGTCTCCTGGCCATCAAGTGCGCGACTACACATACCCACTCCACGGCTACAATGAAGGACGTGCTTGGACGTGCGTTTGGTCACTTGTTCCTTACTCGTTACTCTACCTTCCCCCTAATTCATTGGGGGCGACATCTCCTTCCTCTACAGAGCTTTACCTGAGAATTCCTTCCGGCCGCGCTTCCCTCTCGCATCTCATCTTTCACGCTTGCAAACTTTCACATACGTCTCGCGACTACGCAATCTACGTTTGCATAATTTGCGAAGAAAAATACCAGTATAAAACATAGCTGCGGGAGCTTCTTCCCCTGCGTAGACGTAGTTTTTACTGCGCTTTAACACTGTCGAGTAAGCCTTCAGAGCCCTTTTATTGGTTGTTTACAGAGGTGGCATTAAGTTGTATGAATTCAAAGGCTTCGTAGGAATTACAGGCTTCATGCCTACTACTATAATATAATCGATATTAAATTGCGAATCTCTGAATGGACACAAACGCGATAACAGCACTGTGATAATAAGTTAATTATGATAATTGAATGTGAATGAAAGAAGACGGAGGAACATTGGATGAAGTCTGGATGTCGCGTTTATGCTGAACGCTACGGCACTCTTTTAGATTTGATTGCAGACTAAAAGTTTTGAAAAGTAATAATAAGGATCTGGGTCTATTTTGAATAGCTCGTAAAGCTAAATCTACGAATTGAGACAAATCTCTGTAGCGCTTAAAAGAACGTCGCACGGTCGGAGCACAGAACGAGAATTGCAGGTAGCATTCAGTCGCGACGATGACGATGTTGAAAAGATAAAAACAATAAAACACAAAGCGAATGAAAAGAATAAAAGAGTGCCGGGGAATTTGTGCGTAGAGGATTTGTTGCCTATTACTGTAAAGAATTTTACACCTATTTTAACTTGGAACGTTTAAGGAAGAGGAGTTAAATCGAATCAAAGTTACGGACCGAAATGAAAAGAAGACATAAGCTCAGTGAATCGTGTAACGACAATAGTATATTGCAGAAGTGTGTCTTACAGTGGGCGCTGATCAAATTGACGAAATTACTTCGGATCCATTTAACATGGCGTCGCTCACGAAACCCGACAGAAAGAACAAGAAACTTTTATATGGAACTCGAATAATCTCAACTCCTTTTTCTTTCGATAAATCGATAGAATATAGGTGGGACTTGGGACTTGTTCTTGTTGCAGGCGCGGGAGCTCATGCACGAGACGCTGCCGAGCGTTTTGTCGCTGTACGGTGGCTGCTACAGCCACCGTTATGCCCGGCTCTGCTCGGCCCCGCGATTATCTAATTACAAATATTACATTGTTTTGCGCATTTGCCTTTTCGATAATAGCTACAGCCGAGCTACAATGCCCGAGAAAAACAGAGACATTTCTTTTAACAGCTTGGATTAAAATAACGTAATGGTTAATACACTTCCTTATTTCACTCGAAATAATTCTATTAAGCCAGACTATTGAATCCATTCTAGAACTATACAAATCTGGTTGGTAATTTCACAGTGTTATTTAATCTTACAAATGCAAGAGTAAACCAAAAGGCTTTTAGAATCATTTTAGGAAAAGCCGGAACAATAACCATAAATTGATACAACGTGTTAGTTCCACATCCCCCGGATCCACAAAAATCCTTTAATTAATATATTTTCACATGATTCAATCCACACACTCCCCTTTTGTAGTGAATCTACATTACATCCGAGTGTTTTCCTAGCGAAGGACACAAACACACATACACACGTCAGGAGAGAACACACATACAAACAAGCAGGAACGTGGGGAGAAGGCAGTTCAAATTTATAGCATTGTAATGGGGCCAAGTGCTTCACAAGTCGCCGGGGCATCACCATTTTGTCGCCTCTAAAGGACTTTCTTGTTGCGAGACGAAATAAATTGGGTTTACCACTAGAATCCATCTAGTTTTATCCATTTCACCGGGAATCACGGATCAGGAAGGAAGGAAGAAACAAGAAGAAAGGCATGCTGCCTTGTTTGATGTTTATTCCTTGGTAATTATAGTAATTCACACGCCCTTTCTATCAGGAATCAATTTCAGAAGGATCGTATCTCACAAGGATTCTCGAGATGTATTACTATTTATTATAGGAGGATGTTTGAACTCGATAAATCTAATTGAGATCTTGTTTTTCTCCTTCGAAATATCAAATTACAACAGATCTAGATAAAATCACGAGATGCTATTTTGTAGTTTTTTACTTGCCTAACAAGCTTTAAAACTATAACATGGTAAATGGTCCATATTTCAGGTCCATACTTGATCACTGGTCTAATTATCGGGATTAATATCTGAACTTTTGTAACGGCCCAGTCGCGAAAAGGGCCTGGGCTGTTTGATATACCAATAAATTTACATAGATATAAAAACAGAAATAACTTTTAGAGCCCAGTCGCCCCATTTTCGGGACAGCAAGTGTAAAGACGTTCAGTTCGGTGCCGCGTTTTTTTGACAGTATTTTTTTTTTTTTGTATTTATTCAATTTATATCAATATTAAAATTTATATAATCCACAAGCCAACTTTGTAAAACGCCTTTGTAACTTCTCCATCAAATCAATGTCTTTTTCGAGACCAGGCAACCAAACTGAGACTGCAAACTCTAAATGAGGCCTTACGTTGGACATGTAGAGTGTCTTAACTATAATATAAAAGTATTTGGACAGAATGTATGACATATAGTTTGCATGTTTTATCAGTTTTTTAACATGTTGGTTCCAGTTTAAGTTGGTCGTTATTGTAATTCCCAGATTAATTTGTTCTTCTACGACTTGAAGCGCTATATTGTTAATATAGTACGGATGTCTTGCATTATTTCAACCCATGTAAAGTACAAAGGTTTTACTGATGTTAAGTGGTAATAGCCAAGTGTTAGCCCAGTCGAAGATTTTATTAAGATCGTCCTGTTTAACTACGATCCTACTCCTGTTTAATACGACAAATAACACATTGTTAATAGTGACAAATAAGTATCTGAAATTGAAAAAATTAAGCCATTTATCAATATATTTCTTATTAATCTAATGAAGACGAATACGAAGCAAAAAAACTGTTCATTTTGATGTGATTATAGAACAAATACTGTTCTAGGCATCTAGTATTCTGTTGGCTTCTTACACTTATTAAATATCTACAAAACCCTGAAATGTGTAAAAATTCAAACTTCTAATTAATTTTTTAAATATCAGTGTTACTAGAGCTTGGCACCCTGTTTGTAGAAGAAGAAATATTTCAACTATTTTCCGTAATTTTCAAAGGTATGAACATAGTCAATTTAAAATTTTGACGAATGTGCAAGAAAAAAAATCTGAGATACTTTAAAAAATAGGAGATATGGAATTAAAATAGGGGAGGTGGTTGAAAAATTACCTTAATGATGAAAATTGTAGCTTCGTATTTTCACCGCAGTATGGTGTTAATAAGTTAATATTTAGTGCCCGTAGACATGTTAATTAATGATTCATAAGTAACTAATCCTAAATGAACATGAAAATTTTGAACCCAATGTTTGTTATGGTAAATTCAAAAACTAATTAAAATTGTAAATAAGCCTAGCATAAACAGAGAGAAAATAAAATAATGGTATATTTGGATGTTTGTTATTGAATCGTTTATAACGGTAACATTAGTAATTCGTCCGTATCGGTTGGAAGCAGTGAGCATGTTGTGATTTCAGCAAAACGTGTGCAGGCAAACAACCTGAGGGTAGTGTTACTTTACCCAATAATACGTTTATTAACACGGTCGTTGGAGCTGAAGTAATGCCACTGTTGACTTGAGGGCCCAGCAGCTAAGCACGGGATCATGGTGTGTTGTCTCGACCTCGGAGATGGCCGCCGGCTAACCGTCTTACGTCGACGCTCTATCGTTTCACTCCCCCGAACCGCATACATCACAAGCGGCCCACCGTTAATAAGTAATCACGTATAGTGAGTGCTCTTTTCAAATCTGTTTTTCTTTTTTCATTTGGGGAGAAAGTGCATTAATGGTGAAGTAGATAGTTTCAAATATTTAAAATACACCTGCAAATGCAATTTTGGACTTAAAAGATTATTTGTAATTAACAATTTCATGCTTTAAATGTAAGTATGTCCTATTTCTTTGGTTTAAGCGGAAATAGATTTTGAATTCTAATAACTTATAAAGAAGAGCTCATGATAACTAAAAAAAAAAATGAAAATTCCAGTTAGTTCTGTTTGGAATAACCTATAATCTCAATTACTTTTGGCCTCCTTTTTGACCTAGAGTCCAGCCTAAATCCTAATGTCCGTCTTTTCAGATTTTCCTTTTTAGGTTTTTGTAGGCATAACCAGAAAAAACCCTTATAATGTCTCTTATTGTGTCTCTCTGTCTATCCGTCAGTACGGTAGAAATTGTAGCCAAAAGGATGATCACAGAAAGATTTTTTTTTGCCGGCTTGTAAAACTCTTTAACCCACATATACGAAAATTATAGAGAGTTTCAAAGCAAATCTTGGGAAAAATATAAACAAATATGTATTTAATGATAAATAATTAAATTTTTATAATTTTGAGTGGCATATCATATGAAACGTCTTAATGTGTGGATCAAATAATTTTTTTTTTGAAAAGTCGGTTTTTTTATGGGATTTTCGCCAAAAATATGTCAAAAATATTTATCCCCATCCCATTTTCCAGAGAGGTTGATCTAAATATCTGAAAAAAAAAATTAAATGATGTACATTTATAGGAACCGGAATACTAATTAAATCAGATTAGTTTTTCGAAAAATGTCGATTTTTTGTGTGGTGAATAAAATTATTATTTAAAAAAAATGTATTGTGTAATATAAAAAGAAAACTGTTAAGACGTTCATTAAGGAATGGAGTATTCCTTTAAAATTTTCTTTATTTTAAAACGTTTTCTTCCAAAAATGTACTAAAAAAATACTGTCCCGTAGCTTTTCACCCAAACGGGTTAAACTAAAAATATGAAAAAAATCTAAGTAATATACATTGATCTGAACCGGAAATTTTTGGAAAATATTACAGTTTTTGTATTTTGACAAATGACAATTTTGAAATTAGTTATTTTTTTACTTCATGGCTAAATTATAGCTAATAATGTTATGGATTTTTTATGCTTATATGGCTATGGTAGTGCATAGTGCATTAGGCGCATTACTAAGCAAACGTTTAAGCGGAACTAACTGGAATTTTTATTTTTCTAAGTTGTCATGACCTTTATTTTAACCCATTAATGGTCAAAGGTTCGTATACGCAACCTTTTAGAAATTATTTTTTTTAAGGAAACCAATTATTTTATTTTTATTGCATAATTATTTTACAAGCATTACTAGGATACAATAGCTTCGTGAATATTTTATGTCGCAGTTTATTTAAAGAGTATATTTTTTTAAATATTTTGAAATTGGTCAATTTTTGAAGATTTTACTGATTTATAAAAGCAGGCATTTTCTATACACTTGTTGGTAATATAATATATATATATTCCTAGAAAATCTAGTTCCGTTTAAACCAAAGAAACAGACTATATGTATTTTAAAAATATTAAAAATATAATTGAGAATCTCTGTATGTAAAATCCGTCTATTTATATGCATCATGATTCAATCTATTGTTTGAATTATTTTAGTTTTTCGTTTTTAAGGTATCTAAGAGGAATAAATCATTTATAGTAGTGACATATTTATAAATAAAAAAAAAACATTGTTAATTCAATTTCAGAAACGTATTTCTTACTAAATACGCTTCTGAAATTGAAAAAATGAATCTCTTTATGAGTATATTTCTTATTAATTTAATTAAGAATTAGATGCGAATTAAATGCAGAAAAAATTGTTAGAATTTTTAATTTAAATTTTATTGTGAGTTTTCGCTAATTATTTAAATATGTTTTAAAAAAATTAAATGAAAGCTCTTAGTACTCAAACTTCGAATAAAAATGATAAAAAAAAACTTTTGATTTTGATGTGATTTTAGAAAAAATATTCTCCCAGTTATCCAGCAGCCTCTTGGCTTCTTACACTTATTAAATACCTACAAAAACCTGAAATTTTTCAATCAATATTTCGCTAATATTATACAGTACCTGGGGGCAGATATAAAATTATTTCATTAAAAACATGTTTAGAAGAAATGACATTAAAGCCTGGAGAAAAAAAGGGTAAAAATATATAAATAATCCTGGAATTTTATTCGAGGATAATCGCTGTTTATGTTTATTCGACCAGTGATAATTATAAGTACGTAACCCTTTATTAAAAGTGAATTAAAATCTTTGAAATAAACAAAGAGCGAACAGAAGATGTAGTGAATGATGTTACAATTAATTAGTTAATTAAAATAATACTTGTGTAAGAGCTTAGGGAAATATTCCGTAAGAACTTGTAAAGAATAATTCTTCACTGGGTATAAATGTTGTTAAAATTCGCGTTTCCTTTGAATAAAGTTGGTCGGCGGCTTGCTTTGAACCTTCAGAAAGTTTACACAAAGTTACATTTACACTGTAAATTATAACTCCTCATTGTGTATAATGGCTGGCACTCAATGTTATAATAACCCTAACGAAAATTCAAAATATACTCACTATATTTTTACTACACAGACATCCAACACTGCCCCCTACCCCCTGGCCCGCTTGCTAACTCGATTCTAATGTTTATTTACATTCACTTTCGAATGCAAATTTCTGTTTTCACAGATCATATTACAAATTATTATTGATAGCATTTTAAAAAACGTTTGTAAGTTTAAACTTTTACTCAGTATGATTTTCAAGCTTCTGTAAGTTAACCAAGAAATCCTCATATCGTCACTCATGAGTCTGTACGGTAGAAATTGTAACAAATCGGCTGGATCTAGGGGCAGTGCCTCCATTGCCCCTAGATCCTGCAATCTGGAGGGGCCAGGAAATATTTTAGGAGTGCATCATCATTTATATCTTTCTTTATTTAAAGAAAGAATACAAAATCATCATTTATATAGTTATTAATGAATTAATGGACATGTGAAAATACAAGTGATGAGCAAAAAAAAAAACACCACTCACCACTACCATACAAGTGATCTCTAAAATACAAGTGGTGAGCAAAAAAAAGTCCTTATCTCTAAAATATAAGTGATGAGCAAAAAAAGTCCTCATTTCGAAAATAATATAAGTATTGACTTCTTTAAAACAAATCCTTGTTGCATTGTTGCATACATATTTTTCTCTCGAGAATTTTTCGGGGGGTCAAACTGGGGTGCAGAGCAATTTTTGGGGAGAGCCAAATAAAATTAGAAACCGTACGTTTCAGCACGTAACTTTAGAAATATATTTTTTATGGTTCATTGTTCAAGGAGACATTTGTTCAGTTTTATTGCTTAATAACTTTGAACACCAGCATCTCCTTGAACAATCCTTAAAACCTTTTTCCTAGAAACGCTACTAGCCCTCTTATATAAACTCCCGTATCTCTGAAGGTGGGGTCAGAAAGAATTCGGTCTGGTTAGCGTAAATAAACGAGTCTTTGAATTCTTAGAGGCACTGTGTTGGCATTCTGATGCTCTATCCAATTCTATTTGTTTTAATCTTTTCATTATTTTAATACCTATATTTTAATTTTTCAAATTTACTCTTGTAAATAGTATATTACGAGGGCATATTGAAAACTTATGCCTCCATGGCCATAACTTTTATAATGACGGGCCAGACCGTGTCAAAAGTGGTTTGCCATTTACCTTAAGTATCTGTACATAAGTCCACCTAGTGAAGATTCTTAGCAACATTGCGTTTGCGCATGACAGTTATAAACTTGGCGGCCGGCATGGATGTGCGGTTAAAACAACGAGCCGTCATTGAATTTCTTACTGTGGAGGGTGTAGCGCCCATTGATATCCTTCGAAGGTTAAGTGCCGTCTACCGTGAGGCGTGTGTTGATGTGAGTACTGTTAGGAGGTGCGTAAGGACTGTGAAAGACGCAAGTCCTGCTGAAACGGATCTCCATGATCGGGCACGCACTGGTCGACCAGTGTCTGCATGTGGTGAAAGGCAGGTGACTCTCGTGGATGAACTGGTTCGTGAGAATCGAGGTTGTGTAAACAAACTGACATAGCCAACAGGGTGGGTATTTCACAAGAAAGAGTACATCACATTATCTGCAATGTGCTGCAGTACAGGAGGTGCAGAAATGGTGACGTGGGAAGTCTTCAGACTTTTTCAGTGATGGACTTGAAAAACTCGTACCACGTTGGCGTAAATATAATTCTGTCAATGGCGATTATGTGGAAAAATGAATATTTCAGTGCGTAGAGGACAATTATACTATTATTCAACCATATATCAATTACTAATAAAGTTATAGCCATGGAGGCATTAGTTTTCAATATGCCCTTGTATAATAAATAAAATTCATTAATTTTAATCCGTCTTACTTAAGGTGTGTAAACCTTCACCTTTAAAAACTTAAGTGAACAGCTAAGATCCAGACTAATTACAAGATGCCTGATCAGTCGGTTGGTAAGTATTAATACGTATCATTTAATTCACATATCGTAATGATGAACCCTGGATAACACTCACGCCTAGTATCCAAACTCCTTTACTCAGAAATCTCATTTCAGTTTGAGATCAGACTTTATATAATATCATAGGCTCGCTACCTAGTTGATAATAAATGGTACGATATTAAAGTAACGTATCAGGACTCGCTACACCTACAAAATGTGTGAAGATTTAAACTTCACATCATTTTTTTATTTGTCATAGACGTAGAAGAAGTGGGGAGTTATTATTTAAATATTAACTAGTGCTGTCATTTTAAAAGTGGTTTAATACCGGAGGTTTATTAAACTCGCTGTTCTTCATTTATTTGATTCGTCTGTCGAGTTAAATTTTAAAGCAGACAGTTCTTTGTCCGTCTTCAGTAGAGTACAGTGTGAATACAGTGGTGGTCTGTCATGATATCCGGCGATAGAAGCCGTAGTGAACTGGTCCGGGAGTGCATTCGTCTCCGCTGCCACCAGAGAGCGTGTTCTGCCGGCGCCATTGTACCCGTCACGTCACTCAGCAACTGCGATCTCTTCGTAACCTTTGTTTGGCTCGTCCATTGTTGGCTAGAATCGCGGTGCGGAAGTACAGCCACGCCGGTCCGGGTTCCGACTAACGTCAGATTTTCCAACCCGTGACGTCACACACCACTGACTTCATCTTGTTAGTTGCTGACGTCATTCGTCACAATGCTGGCTGGAAACAGTCACCGCAGAAAGCGCGCCTCCGGTGACACAAAACCACTTCAGAACCGGTTTTTGTTCTTATTTCACAGCAAAAGGGGTTTGTGACTCAACTCAAATGTTGCCTTGCGTTACGATTCCATTTGCGATGCGGTAACATTTAAATTTATAATAATTTTTGGAGATGGAATAATGCGGTGCTTTGATCACGAGAGAATGAACTTCTCTAGGTTATTATCCCCAATGAAAACTTTTTTCTTGTAAATAAAAATGAAATGAAAATTTCAACGGAAAATTTTTAAAGGAAATTCTTCTCTTAAATTTTATTTTCTTTTATTTGATTTAAAGTTAAAAATATTTTCATTTTACGCAGATAACGGGATAGGCATTTTTTCAAAACGTAGACATACAAAAATGAAAACGATGTTAATAAAAAATATTTTAAATACATAAGCCACACTGTTAAACACTTTCTCTATAAAATCTATTTCCCTGTGTATATATAACATACGAGGGCTACCTTGAAATAAAAAATTGATTTTGGAACAAACTGTTTGCATTTCAAAATATTCGCTTTTAAGATTTATACACTTTTGCATACTTTCAAACCAATTCTCGAAACATTTTTCCACTCTGAAGTTGGTATCTCAAAAACATGGTTTTCGAAAGCTCAACAGCTTCTTGAGGTGATGAAAATCGCTGTCCATGCATTTTTTGTTTGCATTGGGAAACAAAAAAAAGTCGTTATGGGATAAATCTGGTGAATACGGGCAATGAGACATTAATTCGATGTTTTTCTCCTGCAAATAATCAATTGTTTGACGTGCTGTGTGGGAACTTGCATTGTCATGATGTAGAAAGATACGACGTTTTTGATTGTTTTTCCTGGTTTTGTCGATGACTTCTGGCAAACCATTGTATACCATTCAGCATTAACTGTTCTCCGATCCTGTAAAAGAATGGTTGAGACTTGTCCAGTACAACCGAAGAAACAAACGATCATTTTCTTGGAAGTGTTTCGTGAACGAACAACTTTTGTGGGTTTCGGTTCATCTTGGAAGACTCAGACAGTGAATTGTTGCTTAGTTTCCGGTTCATATATATAAATCCAAGTTTCGTCACCTATAACGATGTTGTATATGGATTTTGCAGTGCCTAGGTTGAATTTTTTAGCATTCCCTTACACAGATTAACACTTTCTTGAGTTCTTCAACTTGTCTTTTTTTGAGCTTCGGTCAATTATATGGAATCCATGGGAACAGATCTTTTTCACAGCTAAATGTTCATGCAAAATCGAATGTATTGCAGTCTGCGATATGCCAAAGGATGCCTCTATCTCACGGTAAGTCACATGCCAATCTTCTTCAATCATTCTGCTCACATAATCGATTTTTTTTATCACAACTAATTTTGGTTGACCTTCACGAAATTCATCACTGATGGATGCACGACCACGACGAAATTCTGAAAACCAATTGTAAACAGTCTTTTCTGGTGGTTCTTCTTTACCAAAAGTTGAACGAAGCGAATCTATTCATTATTAAAATCGGCCTTTACTAAAATCGTAAAAAATCAACGAAAACCTTCACGAGTAATATCCATTTTTTCGCAAACTTGTTTTTTTTTAAACGCTCACTTCCAACAAACTACTCGATTAATTTATAAGCTGCCACTGATTCACGAGATTCATCACTGCATGCATTATTGTTGAGTTAAGCCTTTACTAAAATCGTAAAAAATCATAAATACCTTCATCGAAAATACATCGAATACCTTCACGACTAATATCCATTTTTTCACAAACTTTTTTTTTAAACGCTCACTATCAAAATTTACTCTGCCAGTTTATAAGCTGCTACTGATTTCACAATAACAAAAGTCAAATCTACGAATATAGTACTGACACATTTCAATACTGCCATCTAGTGGTCGTTTGTAAAAACATAGAAGGTAACCCACGTACAAATGAAATTCGCAGTCTCAGTAAATTTATCATCTTAAAATTTGCTACCCTAAGCTTCAGCCTTGTGCTAAATTCACCACTAGTAGGATCATATTCATATGCATGATGGAAATAATTCAATTTATTACTGTGTGAAAAGTCGTCTAATTTACTAGTAAAAGTAGTTTTTCTGTTAATACTAAATAAAAATGTTTCGTGCTAATCGGTATCCCCAGGATTACACTGTTATAGACCAATTCACCGCTAACGATTTTCTCTTTAAATTAAAATAAACAGCTCCAGCACGAATCCGAATTTAAATTTGGCGATCCATTGATTACAAACCTTGATACCACTGTTTCAAAATATTGACATAAAAGCCGTTAATTCCACTTGAAAAAACAAACAGCTGAAAATCCAGCCAAAACAAGTAATCTTAGTATAATTTTAAGCACTTGCAAGAACATGTTATGGAATAATTCGAAGATATATGACCGATTAAGAAGTAAAATGCGTGCCAGCTATATTATGTGATACGGGATAATAATTTAGAATGCGTGTTGCAATATTGCAGTACTGTTTATCAACTTAACTGCGACATTATTTTAGTCTTCGAGTCTCACTTGAATAAAGTTTGTTTTAGACGTAGAGTTTTGAAAAACATGCATGTATTCAACTTAACTCAAGTAAGTTCTTTTTTTTTAAATGTGTAGAGTTGCATGCAGTTGATGTTTTGACGTGGATTGCGCACGCTAGTTCCCTATAATTCCTTGTGTAATAACACATCCGACATGCCATGTGCCACTAGAAATGTTATGAGACTTCAACGGCTTTTCTCTCATTATGAATTTTTGTTGGAAAAATCTTAAGTTTTCCATGAAAGTTGTAGACGTTATGTCATAAATTATGAGGAATTGTTTGATGACTACAATCGATTTATGTATTTTAATTACAAATTAATATTAAGAGTTCAAATATAAATATGAACGAACAAATTTCAAAGTAGTAAACTCGAAGGAATATTACGAAAAATTAAACTAATAATATACAAATAAATTTGTTTGAGTGTATGTGTGTATGTATGTATGTATGTATGTATGTATGTATGTATGTATGTGTGTATGTATGTATGTATGCAGGGCCGCCGAGAGGACTTCTGGGGCCCTGGGGAGAAACTTACTTGGCGGGCCCCGGGGTCATCACTTCCAAAATACAAGTGATGAGCAAAAAAAAGGTCCCCACATCCAACATACAAGTGATGAGCAAAAAAAAGTCTTCACTTCCAAAATACAAGTGAAAAAAACAAGAAAAAAATCCAAAAACCCCGGGGCCTCGGGAATTTTCCGCCCCCCTCTTGTCGGGCCTGTATGTATGTTCCCTCAACAACAAAGAATGGCTGCACCAATTTAAAAAATTAATACACTATCATCTATGATAAAATAGGTCTGTTTTTATAAAACTCGGGGTCCCTGATTTTTTAAAAATAATTATAATCAAGCAATATATTAAATAATTATAATTAAATTATATGAAGATTATTCCCTAAGAAGATAAATCTTATCGTAAGAAAGTCTGTTTTGCACCAATGTGTACAAAAAATATGTCCGCAGGCTAAAGGCTCGTTTTTATGCCCTAAACGTTATAACTTTTATAAACAAATGAGAATAACACTCGGAAAGCACTTTTGTATCACATTTTTAGGCAAGATCGTGTTAAAAAAAAATTGATGTGAAGTGTGAATTTTCACACATTTCAGGGTTTCGCAGGTATTTATTAACTATGTGATGATTATTTGAGATGTCAAAACAAATTTTATGTCAAAATATTTTTTTATTAATTTTAATTTGAATGCCTAATACCATTATTTAAGTTTCTAAATATGTGCAGTATTTTTTTTATATAGCAAGGTTCATTAAGATTTTGAAAATTGCGCCTATGGCTTCCATTGGTTGATTAAATCATAAGCCTCGTCCTCTGATACCTTCAAATATTGAATTAAATTATAATTTCAAAACTTCCCACGGGTTATTAAATTTACGCTTTTAAAAATTAAATGCAACAAAATATAACTAGAATTTTGACAAAATAATTTAAACAAAATAAAATGCAAAAAAAACCTGAAAAAATAAAAATTGACGGGATTCGAACACAGTTTCTTACAGTAGTTTCAACTCACTAAGCGACAATGCTACCACTGTGCTCTACAGGATCACTCGTTTAATATGTTAAATAGCGGATTAAATATATTACATATTTTACTTAAAAACACAAAAAATGCGTTATTTTCCGAAAACATAATCTGATCAAAAATTCCTGTTGTACTATTCCGGTTCACACGAATGTACATTACTGAGAATTTTTTCAGATTTTTAGTCTAAACCATCTGGGCTACAGGTGTGGGACAAAAATTTTTTTGCACAATTTTGGCTAAAATCGCCTCAAAGTAATTTATTTTGCAAAAATAAAATTTTGATCGTTAATCCACGTACCAAGGGCTTTCATTTGATACCCTACACAGAATTGTAAAAAAATATATTTTTTTTCGATGAGCATATATTTGTTTATATTTTTAGGGGGATATGTTTTTTAGATGTTTTAGTATTTTTCCTATGTGCGGGTCAAAGAGTTGTATAAGCATGCCAAATTTAAACTTTCTAGGTTTAGCCGTTTGGCTACAATTCCAGACAGACAGACAGACGACAAAATGACGGTATAAGGGTTTTTTGGTCATACCTACAAAACCCTAAAAACGAATTTTAAAAACTGTTTTTGTTCCTTAATCTACGTTCTAAAAGCTTTCTTTTGATACCAAACAATGCATTTTTAATTTTTTTTTAACACCCAAAAAATCGACATTTTTCGAAATCTGATCAAAAATTCCTGTTGAACTATTCCGGTTCCCATCAATGTTCTTTATGGAGATTTTTTTTCGATTTTCAGATCAGAGAGATAGGTTGTGGGACAAAATTTTTTTGATATATTTTTGGCAAAATTTCAAAAATAAAAATGTGCTTGTTTAACCACGTATTAAGAGGTTTCATTTGGTATGCCACAAAATATAAAAAAAAAACGTTTTTTTTTTAAATTAAATACATAATGATTTATATTTTATATTCATCTTTTAGTTTATATTTATCTCGGGATGTGTTTCTTTGAACTCTCAGTATTTTTCTTATATGTGGATCAAAAAGTTGTATGAGTATGCCAAATTTCAACTTTCACCGTACAGACAGACAGACAGACACATTTAATTTAAATTTTTAATTTTTAACCCCAAAAATAAAAAAATTAAATTACTCCCTTATTATTCATTTAACAGCAAAAAATTATATTACAAATATTGCTAAGAATAATAAGACAAATCTTTTATCTAAATGTATTTTTTTGAATGGATAAATATTTGGAGATTAAAGGCGGAAAAACCCCAAAAATTCAAAATTTAAATTACTTCCTTATTATGACAGCAAAAGCTTAAATAACAAATATTGTTTAGAATAAGAAGACAAATCTTTTATCTAAATGCATTTTTTTGATTGGATAAATATTTCGAGAGTTATGGCGGAAATAATACCAAAAATTAAAAATTTTAATTACTCCCTTATTATTGACTTAACAGCAAAAATTTGTATTACAAATATTGTTAAGAATAAGAAGACAAATCTTTTATCTAAATGCATTTTTTTGATTGGATAAATATTTTGAGAGTTATGGCGGAAAACCCCCAAAAATAAAAAATTTAAATTACTCCCTTACTATTGACATATCAGCAAAAACTTAAATTACAAATATAGTTAAGAATAAGAAGACAAATCTTTTATCTCAATGCATTTACCTGGGTAGCAATTATTACAACTAAGATTTTTAATGACCTTATAAAATAAAAATTGGAAAAATTCATATTTAATTAATGTTTATGCGTATAAAATAGGCTGTAGTTTTTTTTAACGTCGTGTAATCTAAAAACTTTGGAAACTGATTCAAAATTTTAGTAATATCTCGTTATGTAGTAAGAGTCTTTTAAAATACCCTGTATACTATCTATGTACTTAAAGGCTGTTACATTAATTATATATTTTCCATTTATGTTGAAGATGTATTGTGAGATTTTGATAAACCCCTCTATGTTTAATACCTCGCATTCAGTCTCTTAATATCAGTAAATAGGCACTCTATTAAGAAATCTTGAATTTTAATCTAAAATTTCATTAATAATTCATTAAAATTACTGTAAAAATGTAAAAATATACATTGAATCCGTACTGAAATCTGGCTACAATAATATCGTAGTGTTTGTCATTTCTTGGCCGTAATACGGGCGATGGGTAGGTCTACAGTGATGTAGGAAAGTCAGGACGCCTCTTTCCGACGGCTGCGTTGGTGCTTAATTTTCCCCTCGTAATTGCGCGGGCTCGCTCCAAGCTCTACCGCAACAACATAGATGGGGAAAACAAAGGGGCCTTCTGACCTTTTCAGATTATTAAAATAAGATTTTTTAATTTTATTGTTTGAAAATATTTTATAAATTGAGAACTAAAGGCTTCAATTATGAAGATGATAAGATGTTTTCAACTATTTGGAAAATATTTTTGATTACATTTTAATTTATTTGTGTTGATAATTAATAGGAGAGGTCTCAAAACATTTGTACAGTGGATGGGAAGAACAACAACATTTGTCTTGGAAAAATTTCAGAAAAGCTGGAGAACTAGCAAAAAGTTACATATCAGACTGGGATTCAAAAGTATAAAGACCCCACGTATCATAAAAGAACGATGACGTTTGGTTATACTAATGGTTATCTCAATAATAGTGTCAGCAATAGAAATAATACCGAATACATTACAAAAGCATTAAGACTAAAAGATAATACAAGAAGATGTAACTCGTCCACAGCTGAACTGGAGCCTGCCTTTTACTTATCCAAACTTTTCCGTTTCGGGCGAAACCAATTTCCGGCAATTTTCGGAGAATATCGTGCTGTCTATTTGATAATTTTTTTTGTACAATCATTGGCCAATCTAGCAAGATGGTCGACTCATTTCCATGGTATTGGAAGATTAAAATTCGAAAGTGGTGTCCGGTATTTGAACCCGCATTTTCGTTCTACGTAGGCCTTCTTGCCAGGATGTTACAGTTCTCAATTGTTTCTTAACAACTTAACACAGTAATAGACACATACTTAGGCTAACGAATTTAATTCGTTCCACTAGGTTATTCGAAGTACGAATTATTTGTTAGCCGAAACACGTTTTTCAATCACGAATAAAGCAGAATAACACCGAAGTTGAGCAGTACATATTCACGAAACTGAGATTACGATATTCTTAAAATTACATGCTTCGCATTATCAATTTTGGTAAGCAAACGGCTATACATCTTCATGCGTTAGTTTTTTATTTTTTATTCGAATAGAATTACAATTCAATATTGTCTCCCTCAGAATAACTTCCTTGGGAAGCCACACAGTGCTGGAAACGGTTCTTCCAATTCTCATAGCAGTGCTGGAACTCGGATACTGGAATAGCTTTTAGCTGGTCGGTTGCGGGCATTTGAATGTTTTCGAGTGTCCCAAAATGACGTCCCTTGAGGTAATTTTTTCATCTTGGGAAGAGGAAAAAGTCACAAGGACTCAAGTCAGGCGAATAAGGAGGCTGAGGAGCCTCAGAAATATGTTTACTGGACAAAAACCTGGCCTGTGAAGGGTTTTTTGGAACCATTTTTGCGCAGATTTTTCTCATCCCCAATTTGTTGGTCAAAATCTGATGAACGGTAGTGTGAGTCAAATTTAACTCTTCCCCGATCATTCTGACTTTCAACCGACGATCTGTAGGCACAAGATCGCGGATTCTGTCGACATTTTCATCGCTTCTTGAAGATAAAGACCTTCCGCTGCGTGATTCATCTTCAATCAATTTTCTTCCTTCTGAAAATGCCTTAAACGACCAAAAAACCTTGACTGGATCCTTGACAAAACACTCTCCGTAGGCTTGCTGAAGTTTTGCAAAAGTTTCCGTTGCACTGTGCCCAAGTCTGAAACAAAATCTGATAGCACACCGTTGCTCGAAGTGAATGTCACTCATTTTTAGAAAGAAGTAGAACAAACTGTTTCGCGAAAAAAATCGCTGCGGACAACAAAACTACTCTAGCTAGTTCAAACTCGTACTGAAAGCGTATCACATGTTCACCTGCCACCCCTCCAAGTACCGCGTCCCAAATGTTGCCAGATCAAACGTAATGTTGCCAGACCAATTACTTAATTTACACACCTCTTATAAGTCAAGAGTAGTGCGTGACCGAGGAAGAGATGGGTGCCGGAAAAAACTACAAATTGTTATTCATGAACGGATGGATTAAATTGGGTTATAAATTGAAATTTTGTTTTTGGTTTTATTCAGATTTATGTGAACTATAAATTTTATGACAACCTTACTAATGAGTATTGATAAACCAAGGTGTCGCAATATAAAGACCGGAAATCAATGATTTTTATACTGTATTTTAAAAAGTGTATTGTTATAATAATTTTGTAAAAAAATATGGAAACGCCAATGGAACAGCGTTACCGCAATCGTGGCTGGAGAAAAGCGAGGCAAAGCTTTCCAGAACCACCAAGTTATAAAGAGATCGGCGCTATAGCTCCTTTCTCTCTTCTCATTTGCGTTTGCTTAACCGTCAGTACTTTATGCCATAACCGGGGCTCGATCTGTGGAGCCAGTGGAGATATCTCTGCACTGCCTTCACTCGATTGCACTGTTGTGCTTCTGCTTCTGCTTCTGAATCTCCTTTACCAGAGACGTCTTGAGGATATGAGTGCTTGTAGAGATTCGAACCTAAACCCTTTGGGTCATGTTGTTAGCTCAATAACATAAAGACTAGACGTTTCTACATTTCTGTTTCATTGTTAAAATAAGACTATTTCGATGCCTTTAGTTTCTAAATCGAATTAAACGTCTTTGAATCCTTAATACTAGGCGTTCAATTCATGTAGATTCGTTCGGAATGTTTTTGTTCAAAGTTTAAAGTAGAAAACTGAAGATCCTTGATGTGCAAATTAATGAATTAAAATATGCTTGAAAGAAATTAAAACACTTTCAAAGAGGCAAATTACAAACAAAAACAGATAAAACAAAATAACTTATTTGAACTTTATATGTTTTAAATATCTAAAGTGGGTTTTACACGGTTCAATTTATCAATCAATAAATTGATTGTGACCCAGCTTCAACTTATGATTCAACTCGTGCTAAAGATACCGGGTTCGAATCCCGATCAGGCCATGGATATTGGCTTTCGTCCTTTTCGAACAAATCAAAAATTCCTTTCGCACTATTCCGGTTCACATTAATGTGCATTACTCAGATTTTTTCAGATTTTGAGAATAACCCACCTGTTATATGGTGTGGGACAAAAGTTTTTTTTTACCACATTTTTGGCAAAAATCGTGTTAAAATAAATTATTATTATTATATTATTTATTTTACATCGGCCTTTATTTCTGCAACGAGGCTAATCGCCGATGCCAGGGGGCGAGCTCCTACACCTGGATGAGGGGTGAATGATTGTGAAAGTGAGAGTAATGTAAACATATTATTCTCGCCCGAATAATATCACCAACGAAGCAGGCTCGAACCATCGACCGGACAGTCAGACTGATTCTAACAGTCTAAAACCGCACGACTTAATGCGCTCGGCCACTGCGTTGGCGTGTTAAAGTAAAGAAAATTTAAAATCAACTTTTCAATCCTTAATAAATTTGAAAATTATTATTATTTCAACTACACAAAACACCCATTATTTTTCGAAAAACTAATCCCATAAAAAATTCCTGTAGAATTATTTCAGTTCTCATTAATGTACATTATTTAGATATTTTTTAGATTTTTAGATCAACTACTCGGGGAAATAGGGTAGGGAAGAAAAAAATTTTGACATATTTTTGACGGGCGTCCCATGAATGTTTCAAAAATAAAAATTTCTTGGTTTAGCCAGGCGGTACGAGGTTTCATTTAAGACCCCACTAAAAATAAATAATATATTTATTTTTTCATTAAATACATATTTGTTTATATTTATATTTCGATGTGTTTTGAACTCTCAATAGTTTTTCTACATGTAAATCAAAGAATTGTACAAACAAGCCAAATTTCCACTTTCTATGTTCAGCCGTTTGGCTACATTTTCTACCGTACAGACAGACACATAAGTGACGTTATAAGAATTTTTCTTTAACACATTTGTTAATATATTTTTTGCGATGTGTTTATTGAACACTAGTTGTTTAATCTCTAATAGTTTTCCTATGTGTGGGTCAAAGACAGTGTTGATTCCCAGGGGGTCCGGGGGGAGGGGTGTTCCTCCCGAGTGACAAACCCCCCACCCCCCACCCCGAGAAAATTTTCAGTTATAGTTACAGTTCTGTAGTAGAATATTACCTACTACAAAAATATCGAAAGCAATAAAATATCGAAACAAAAAGTATCGAATACTAAAATTTTAGTATCAAAAAAAAGTGATAGATACTGTCTGAACAGCGAAATTTGACCGGTGCGGCAGGGGAGAATATTACAAAGATATTTCAAATATTAGGTCTATTCATTAGGTTTGTTTCAACAGAGTTCAGAATCGGAACGGAATCACCTAGCGCTTACGCACTTACAAAGAAGCGATTCAATAGCTTTGAGTTCCCTTCTGAGTTCTTTTTAAACGCTTTTTTGACCAAATTAAGGAACATACTCGAAAATGACAAGAACTAAGAGAGAACAAACTACGGCGAATAAAAGAAGACACAAAAAAATGGAAATTTGAAGGGACAAGAAGACAGCAAATAGCAACGACTAGACTAATAATCGGACATTCCAGACTGACAGACAAATACAGACTTGAAAGAAAAGACCCACCAACTTGTGACGAGTGTAACACAAGATTGACAATCGAACATATTATATTAGACTGCACAAAATACGAGACGATACGACAACGGCACCATATACCTGACAACTTACAAGAAGCTCTCAGTGACAAGGCGGACAACCTGGCAAATCTTCACGAATTTTTATTAGACACAAATCTATATTCTGTATTGTAATAATATCTCATAATAATATAAATAGAAAATATAATGTAAATTAATAATGTACGGGCACTAATCACCATAGCAGTGGATAGCCTCTTTTTTGTTTTTAATAAAAAAAAATTGATGTGAAGTGTGAATATTCACACATTTCAGGGTTTCGCAGGTATATAATAAGTGAAGGCGGTATGCTGAGTGTGTAGGACAAATTTTACTTTATAGTAATCACGGCAAAATGAACGATATTTTTAAAATAATTTATCGTCTGTTAATCATATAATAAGACTGGTTATTAAATTTACGCTCTTAAAAATTAAATACAACATTTGTCAAAATATAACTAGAATTTTAACAAAATAATTTCAACATAATAAAAATGCAAAAAAAAAAAACAGAAAAAATAAAACTCACTCCGTCCGTACTCGAACTCGAAACCCTTCGTTTTCCAGAGAATTTTAGCTTCCGACACCAGCGCTCTAACCCGTTGCGCCATCGGACGCTTTGCATATGAGTGAACCAAAAACCACAAAAAATGCGTTATTTTACGAAAACATAATCTGATCAAAAATTGCTGTTGTACTATTTCGGTTCACACCAATATACATTACTTGGAATTTTTTTAGATTTTTAGTTTAAACCATCTGGGCTGCAGGGTGTGGGACAAAAAATTTTTTTCACAATTTTGGCAAAAATCGCATCAAAATAATTTATTTTGCAAAAATAAAAATTTGATCGTTAATCCACGTACTAAGGGCTTTCATTTGATACCGTACTCAGAATTAAAAAAATATATTTTTGTTTTCGATGAGCACATATTTGTTTATATTTTTAGGGAGGTATGTTTTTTAGATGTTTTAGTATTTTTCCTATGTGCGGGTCAAAGAGTTGTATAAGCATGCCAAATTTCAACTCTCTAGGTTTAGCCGTTTGGCTACAATTTTAACCGAACAGACAGACAGACAGACAGACAGACAGACAGACAGACAGACAGACGACAAAATGACGGTATAAGGGTTTTTTGGTCATACCTACAAAACCCTAAAAAAGAACAGACTGGGAAACTCTACAAAATCTTAAGAAAATTTCAATTGAAAGGCCAGATGAGTTACCCGATAATTTAATAGACATTATTATAGACACGTATGCTAAGAAAAAGCAAAGACGACTGAGATTAATTTAAATGATTTATTTACTATGTACGTATATGTATACTTTAAATGTGATTTTATTATTTATTGATTTTTTCGTTATATAAGATATAATAGTTAAATACTTAAGTTTGTCTAACAGTTTAGCAAGTTTTACGAGTCTAATAGTTTGTGATTGAGAGATAATACATACCTATGTTACATGTTTATAATTATATTCATTTTAATAAATTTCAGTATATTGTGCAACGTATTGTATGTATTATTTAATACCTAAAACTCTAAGAAATCCTTTTACGTGCTCCAAATCTTATTCATGTAACCCCAACCCCCTAAATAAATCTGTATTCATTATACTAACTTCATCTCCGGCTCATATAGTTCCCCCCCCCCCCCCGGCTCATGTAGTTTCCCCCCCCGGAGAAAAATGTCTGGATTCAACACTGGTCAAAGATTTGTACAAGCATGTCAAATTTCAACTTTCTAGGATTAGCCGGATGTCTTCCGGATAGACAGACATATGAGTGACGTTAAAAAGGTTTTTTGGTCATACCTATAAAACCCTAAAAACTTAGTTTGTCGACGTTAAATTATATCTATTAACTTTATTGTGAAAAAAATAATTGTTCTTTTTATTCGAAATAAATCATGCAATATTTGCGAAGCAGTATTAATTTTGTTGAATTAGCGCAATTTAATGAATTCATAAAGATTTCACGAACGATTATGTAAATTAAACACCAAAGCAAATTATTCATTTAAGACTATAAAATCAATCAACATTATTTAAAATAATGGTTGAAGAGGGTGTAGCAATTTTCTTAAATCGACCAGTAATATCTTTAAGACGTCTCTGATACTGGAATAAAGACAATCTGAGCTGATGAACTAGCATTCAGTGCAAAATTCCCAACGAACTCTAGTTCAGTCTATGTCTATAGGATAGGGTAGTTCACCCTGTGAGGGTAAGGAGCAAAGGTGGTGTCGCCGTTAACGAAGCTGAGGCCGAGAGGTCGCCATTAGACCTCACTGTTTACTATCACTAATAGCCAATTCATGAACAGCTACTGGCTTCATCACTGCATTCAGAATCATTTATTAACGTCTCCAACACGGATTCTTTATAACATGTCACATGCTGCTCTTTTTAAACATTTCTGATGATGCATACTTTTGTAACACGGAAAAAAGCAAGCTGAAACTTGAGATAAATATCTGTTCTCTTAAATCGATGACAGATTTTTATCGACTTAATTTCTGTTACGCTCAAATCACTTCTATAAACCTCACACAAAGATCCTTTGCCGGTCACCATGGTGTAACGTAGTGGCGTATTAACTCCTAAAATAGGGAGGTTCGGGTTCGAATCCCGGTGATGGCATGGATGTTTGTATTTGTATATCTAATATTAAGTTTTAAAATGTATCGATAAATTAAAATAAATTCGTAATTTGGTTAACAGCCTTAGGTTCGGTTTCTGAAAGTTTAGCCGAGTTTAATCATTTGGTTAAACTCGATTACAATACAACAATCATAGAAACCATAGTAACCATTTTCTGACCATTAGATTATAATTAACTAAGCTTTCAGAAACCTGCCTTTTGTAGCTAAGACAAAATAAATAAATTTAATAAAAGTGCCATTGGACTATTCAGTGGATTGAACATTTGATCAGGATGAAACAGGATCGTTCCTGGGTTGTTGGCCTCATCGGTGTAAACAATATTGCCGCCTTTATTAATTTAATATTATTTAACTATGAATTTTATATGTAATGTTTACTTTCATATCTGTACATACAAAGTTTTAAATATGTATCATACAAAATACAAAAAAAAGTCTATTCCAAACGATTAGGCGGAATTTTCAATTTTGTAAGTTGTCAATAGCTATTTTTTTATATATTGAAGTTGGCTTTTCCTGAACAAAATGATCAAAACCTTCAACCAAACGGTAAAAGTAACTAGAATTGAATATCTAGTTCCGCCTAAACCAAAGGAACAGATTTTATATCTGTTCCTACTTAGGCAATTAGCCAGGACAATACTTATATTTCATGATGAAAATTCGAACCCGTGACCTTACCAACGCAGGGCACGTGTGTTATCATTACGCTACGCTGGTCAGCAAAAATAATACTTGCTTTGTCAACGGCACAAAATTCGAAATTTTGCAAAAACTGATCTGATAAAAAATTCTTGTTGAATTATTTCTGTTCCCATCAATGTACATTATAAAAAAACGATTTTTAGATGAACCCTTCTGAAAAATAGGGTGGGGGACAAGTTTATGACTCATTTTTGGTGAAAATCCCACAAAAAAAATTGAGTATTCAAAAATAAAAATTTATTTTTTATCTAGACAGTAAGAGGTTACATTTACTCCACAATTATTTTTTTAAATATTTATTTTGCACTAAATACATATTTGTTTCTCTCTATAAATAATCGTCCCTCTTGATCAGTGTACAAGTTTCGGAATCATATTATGGAATAAGTCGTGTAATTATTTTAGATATGATATATTTGATTTGTCGTGCTAAAATTAATAATAGGCAAATAAATAAATAAAAATATATACTTTTCTGCGCTATCCTAAAAATAATATGGAGGAGAAACATGGCCTATCACACATAAAATAAGAAACATAGTAAGAAACAAAAAAAAAAAATAAAAATCAGTATAATTCGAAAAATTAATATGATCAAAAATTCCGGTTCTAATGAGTGCACAATATTGAGAATTGTTGCAGGTTTTTAAATCACCCCTCTGGGTAATAGGATCGGGGGACAAATTCCATAAAAGATTTTATCTTCCTTTGAGTATATTTTTCGTTGGTTTATCCACGTATTAAATTGTTTCATTTGATACCCCAATAAAAATAATATATATATTTTTTTGGTTCAATACATATTCGTTTATATTTTTCTCGCACTGTATTTTTTGAATTCGCGATAGTTTTCCTATATTTGGGCCAATGAGTTGTATAACCTTGTCAAATTATAACTCTGTATATCTGGCCGCTTGGCCAGAATTTCTATCGAACAGATATACATCAGTTATAAAGGATTTATAATCATACTTACAAAACCCTAAAAACGGTTATTTTTTTAATATCTTCACTGTCGTATGTATACATTTGGGTGTACCTTACTATAGTTTAGTAAATTATCTTATTATAATTGTGCGTTTCATAAAAACGTTCCTCTTTTTAGTACACCATTTTGCAGGATGTTTCAAAGTAATTAAGATGTAATCTTTCCTATTCAAAAAAATTAATCTGGTATTTTAAAAGAAATAGTAATTTTATTTGTAAGGCAGTTGTTTAAAAACGTATTGTCTATTGTATTCTGTATAGGTTTTAAAGAGAGTAGATCAGTTAGGGGAGTGTAAGGGCGCTAAGGGAGTTAGAGATACCGGCCGAGAGAATGAACCGAATCAGTGACAAGGAGAGAGTAAAGAAAGCACTGAAGGACTCTAACGCGTGATCAAATATTTAGAGAGCGCCGGAGGGAAGCTGAATTGTAACATCACCGGTCATCTCAGGCCAAGATTGTCTCTTCATCGCCACAAATACTATAGAGAAATCGCTTTTCAAATCTCTGCTTTCTCTACTGTTGATTTAAAATACGAAGGCTGCCCAATAAATTTAAGCCTTACAATGAAAAATTTGGTTTTTCAATAAAAATTTTATTTTTCAATATGACTTTCCTTAATTTTGCGCCCAATTAGTATTTTGCCTACTTTGTCAAAAGTTCTTAATTACTAGAGTCCGGCAAAAATATGCAACGGTACTATTGGTACTAACGGTACTAACGGTACTAACGGTACATAGGCGTGCTATTTTAAACTTTATTTTGAACGAATAATTCTGTAATAATTTTTAACTTCTTTTTACTTATAAAACGCCCTCTCTGATATTAGCATACTATATATACAGACCAATTCTGTAACTCTGTTACTATGATAATTGTAACTAAATTCGTCACTATGAGCAAGGTCAGTTACTATCATGAATGAAAGCCATTATACTTTTTGTAATATTTTATGTTGTAGTAACGTTATTACCAGATCCGCAGTAAGGGTGGGGGGGCGGAGGGGGCGATGGCCCCTAGCGCACTAAGGAAAAGGGCGCCACATTGCGAAAGTGCCTTTTTTTTTGCTCTTCACTTGGAATTTGCGAGGTGAGGACCTTTTTTTTTGCTCTTCACTTGGAATTTTCGAGGTGAGGACCTTTTTTTTTGCTCATCACTTGGAATTATTTGCCAAGGGCGTCAAAACGCAGTTTTGCCCCTAGCGCAAGTTTTCCTTACTGCGGCTCTGGTTATTACACAGTAACTTTTTACAGAATTGATCTGAATGACTGTATTGGGTATATAAGCTGTTCACTTTTGTAAGAACAAACTAGATCTAGTTATTTTGGTTACTTTTATAGTGTATTACTGACTTTAAATGTCAATTAAAAATATTCCGTACACTGTAAAACCGACTTTAGGTTTCTAGGTTATGGTCATTATAATTAAGATATCATTTTTCATTATGACATATGTTAAATGGATGACATTTTAAAAACGTGACATTTTTTAATACCAACATGACATACAATTTCAAAGATGGAAAGTATTCAAAATAAAATTTCCTCTTAGTTTGTTCTTACAAAAGTGAAACGCTTATACCAGGTTCTTTTCTCAAAGCCTATTTGACATAGGAGATTGGTAAAAAAGGGTAGGGCCATTAAGAGTATCCTAATATAAAAAATTATGTCCAAATTTACCCATACCACCAAATCCTTGTGAAATGTTGTGACATGTTGGGGAACTTGGCTTGAAGCGGCGTTATTTTATGTTAACAATTTTGAAGTTTTAAGTTTTTTTATTTTCAATCTAACTCCGGATGCTCAAAGCATTATAATATAATTTTATTTAATATAATATGTAAACTATTCACTATAAAAAGTGGCTTGAAATCAATTTAGCAATAATTTCATTGTTTTAATCGATTTTTTAAATTAAAACAATGAAATTATGCAACTCAGCCTCCTTTTTCACATGACTTGAGTCCTTGTGACCTTTTCCTCTTCCCAAGATATAAAAATCACCTCAAGGGACGTCATTTTGGGACACTCGAAAACATTCAAATGTCCGTAACCGACCAGCTGAAAGCTATTCCAGTATCCGAGTTCTAGCACTGCTATGAGGATTGGAAGAACCGTCTCCAGCACTGGCTGTGGCTTCCCAAGGAAGTTATTTTGAGGGAGACAATATTGAATTGTAATTTTATTCGAATAAAAAAATTTAAAAAATCAGTCTGGTTACTTAATTTACACACCTCGTATGCAGACTTCTATGTCAAACGATCCTCGTATAATATTTCATTATTAGTTTTAAAATTATTGAATTTATCCTGACCTTCTAACATTTAAATTCATTTCACAGTTGCAGAGGCACAATTCTCAGTCACGTCTGAGGGTTGTTTTATTAAAATATTATTATGTATCAGGGTTATAGATTTCAGTTTTATTTCTCTCCCTAGCTGAGGGAGTGTATGCAAACAATTCGATGGGTAAGAGGCCAGGTTAGAATCCCATTTATTCGTTCGTAGCGCTTCGCTCATCTGCGCCGGTGGAAAACCAAAGCTGAAGCCACTTAAGACTTTCCTTCTCAATTCACTTCGGTGATCATCTCTGAAGCTAGGTACGGTGGTGTATGGCTGTGTGCCGTGGTCGTACCAAGCCGCACGGCATCCTCGTATTTCCTTACTTTTCCAGCTTCTTTCTGGAACTTTGCATTCAAGCGGGCCTTGCGTAACACCGCGGCTAGAACTCCGACGCGCTTTTGGTTATTATTGATGTCAACGACGGCGACAACCGAGAGTGTCAGACAGAGACAGCAGAAACAAAACTTTGGTACACAAATCACGTCCCCCTTTTGCAAATCTGATCGTTGTGAGTTTTGTACCTCGAACTTGCACTCGGTGTGCTCTATGATTTTCATTTACAGCGAGAATAAAAGAGGTATGGAGATGAGAGACGTTCAAGTGTTAGTGCAGAACGAGTAGGAGTGTCCGGTCTTTTACAAGACATCGTGCAGTGCCACGCCATCAACAGAGAGTCATTATACTGCTCTCTCAGCTTGTGCACATACACGCGTTCCCAGTTCCCAACACTTCCCAAAGTCCATACAACACAACTGCGACCGCACACTTGAAAGATTTCGGTCTTACACGGGTGTTGTGTTGAGCTTCGGGTTCCATACAAAGCAGCAGCAATTACTGTAAAGCCGCCTATTAGCAGTAGCCACCCAGTTCGCGTTCAAGTTGTCGCATAGTAGGAGGACCTAACGGGAGGCGTTTAGCTGCCGAACTTTCCCCACATCTTGGAGAAACTTTGGTCGCGTCTTGACAATCTTGCGGGCACGTACTCATACAACCTCTTCTCAATTCAATTCATTAGAGGTCCCGAATAGTGCCCGATATTTAATAGCCTCGATACACAAACACTAAAACTTTTCGCTTAGAATATTACCGACGCGACGGAACTAGCGAAATGACATCCTTATCCGGATATGAGGACGGATTCGCATATATAGTAACGTAGATGGAGACATATCCTCGTGACACAAGTATGTATGAATGTGTGTGTGTGGAGGACCGAGTGCGGAGAGGGAATCACAGAAAGCTGTCGCTGAGATGTCTTCATCTCTGAATACGGCATAAATACATACACAGGCGTAAAGTTCGTGGCCTTTTTTCCCTATTACGAGATGCAAATCAACCCCTAATTTTAATTTTACGTGTATTAAAATCTGCCGCAGCTGACGTGCTCGCTTGTGGCCTTGCCGTACCACGGGCCCGACAGGAAATGGAATCCCTCTGCCGCGGGATTATTCCACGACAAAAGAATGCTAAAGAAAAGCTAATCACAATATAATAATATACTTTTAGACGCGAAATCGTATTACAAATAAATATACATAATGTCACATGGAGATCGATTAAAACAACGTGCCGTGAAATTATTACTAACGAAGAAAAATCATTATTTGTTGGTAGAGAGGAGTGGAATGTTAAGAAGAGATCGTGAAAGTTTAAGTGGAGTGTTGGGAGGAGCTTTATAAGGAGATGACTGATTAAATGCAAACACCAGATTTAGCGTATTTTAATCACAAGTTCCGCAAGAAACCGCACAACATCGATAGCGAGTTCGGAATGAAAGGGATGTATAGCGGACCCAACCACAGTCTTGTAAACTTGAACTATGCCTGAATGACGAACGTATATGGCATGGCCAAGAAATGTTTACAGATGGAAGGAACATACATGTAAATCCATCAGATGTGATGGGTTCTCCTCTACTTATGTCCGCCGCTCTTGCCCCAACCCCTTCATCACTGCATCGTGCGCGACCTGCCCATCCCCCGACTACTGACTCCATTCCTTTGATTTACTGATGTTATGACCGAGGGCATTATGAATAGACATAAATACAAAGTTCCGTAGACTTCTAAAACAAGCTTTGACAGTCCAACGGTTTCTTGTAGAACTGAGGGTGCTCGAGTATCGGACCGAGTCTCAGCGGTAGCGTGCCGCTCGCAAAAACTAACCACATTCTCTTAAAATCTACTTCTCGAAAAAAAGGATCACAAACCGACATCTTAAGACAAACGCACAAAAAACTGTACCATTTAATGAAAAATTTCATTAATTTATTTTAATTCTTATTAATATTAAAAAAAAGACATTTGGAGAAATTTGGCTGGTAATATTTTTCGTCCCCATACTTATTTATACACGTGTCAGGCTATTAGAAGACAATATCCAACAAAAATTATTTATAAATATGTATATTGTATTTGTTTTATAAACATGTTACACCCATCGTGTAGTCAATTACCTAATATGAAAAAATATTTGTCTGTCTGTTTGAGATCTACACAAAAGAGACATAATTTCATGTAATTTTTTTTGAGTTAGTTAACCCAGCCCATTTAAATGAGTACACTACATATTAAAAACAATAAATTAAACAATCAATTTATCCGCTCTGGTATCTATTTGATAATAATAATAATAATAATAAATAAATAAAATCAATAAAATTATGCATACTCAATAAAAGAAATCTTGCACAGACAAATACAAATAAATAAGATAAAAAGTCAGTTCGAAAATTTGAACAAACTCAGGGTGATGGTAAGAGGCTGTAAAGGGGCCAATTACCATCGAATATCACAGTTTAGAAATAGAATAATTTGTTTTGATGATTGAACAAAATTAGGATCTGAACATAGGCCATATGGCATCTTAAATTTTTATTTAAGGAGGGTTTCGGGGTCTCTACATAACATAAATTAGATATGTACCTTAATATTGACTTAAAAAAATGCATACAACAAACATTGTTTAAAATAAGAACACTTTTTGGTAATCCTACACAATAGCGACCTGAAAATAATTTTCATGGGTTAGTGTTGAAAGCTTTATCTTAT
This sequence comes from Liopterus haemorrhoidalis, assembly GCA_963971575.1. Lineage (NCBI taxonomy): Eukaryota > Metazoa > Arthropoda > Insecta > Coleoptera > Dytiscidae > Liopterus > Liopterus haemorrhoidalis. Next base: position 56,713,156 of record OZ020612.1, on the reverse strand, counting down.
GTTATTATTAAAAACCTTGCTGAATTTTTTCGTAAATTACCTCAAAATAAATTGTATGTTATAGTGAATCGAAACATGGAATCAGTGCAAATGCACAGTGCAACAGTGAAACTTTTGCACTGTGCGCTATTGTGCAGGATTACTAAAAAAAAAAAAAATGTTTTTATGTTTTTATTATTTTTTACCATAAAGCAGTTTTTTACCTCTCCTTTAAATTTCTATTTATTCAGATAGGATGTATTGCCAGGTCACCAGCGATATATTGAAATATCTCACTTATATTGTTACATAAAAACAAACATGTGTATAAGAAAAATTATTTGCTATGAAGAAATGATTATTTTCTGTTTAACGGAGTTTTTAATAAGATGAATATTTTGGGAGCTATGAGGTACGCCAACTAATAACTTGGGGAAAAATGTAGTAAAGCAGACCAGTACTTCTTCTGTCCTGAACTTTTACTAACTAAACCTAAACTAACTTCCTAGTTTTTAAGTGCACACTACTTTATTTTTCCCAAACATAAGCCCAATTAAAATTGTGTACCATTTTGCAATAATATTTTATATAATCTTAATTTATTATATCTGTTTTTGTTAAATATCCCTAATTTCATTGTGTTGGTCTGCTTTACTACATTTTAGCCGTAACTTGAAATATGTCACTATAATTTGCATAACAACTAAAACGTATATTTGCACAATTGTTTAGAATTAAGAAATGATTATTTTTTGTTCCATGCAATTTTTGTTTTTAAGAAGAATATTTGAAGGACTAAGGAGTATCTTACTTATTATTTACCTTTTAGCAAAAGTGCATGCCGGAGCGAATACCTTATCAGGATTCCTCGTCTTTTTTATATTATCCGTATCTCTTCAATCGAATAATGTAGTTGAGAAAAGAACAATAAAAACACAATCACTTTTATACAATTAGTAAATTAACAATGAAAACCAATACACTATCAAATTGTTTATTTAAACAATATTTGCTACGCACAGATTGAAACACAGTCAGGTCACAACTGATTAGTTGAGTCAACATTTCAATTAGTAAATTCTTATCGTCTTATTAAAATCTTAATTATCTTAATCCTTTTGATTCTGTCGATAATTCGCACTGACATCTACAAGGTTTATTTTTAATAAGACATACTACTAAGACCATTATATTAATAAAAAAAAATAAGACATACTAGCCAACGGAGTGGCCGAGCAAGTCGTGCAGTTTGGACTGGTGAAAACAGGACTGGACTGGATTGTGCGGTCGGTAGTTCGATTCTCTGTGGGTGATATTATTCGGGCGAGAATAATATGTTTGCATTACTCTCATTTCACAGTCATTCAACCCCCATTCAGGTCTAGGAGCTCGCTCCCTGGCATCGGCGATTAGCCTCGTTGCAGAAATAGGCCGATGTAAAATAAATAAATAAATAAATAATAAATAAGAAATACTAAATAATAGAAAGAAAAATATCACTTCTTTCTTGAGTTATTCTGATTTTTTTTTTTTAAATATTGGATTGTCTTTTCTCAACTCTTTTTGCCGCAAATGTCAAAATTTAAGATTGTAACTCAAAAGTGACCATATATTTGTGATCTAAGGTTAAAAATGTGTAAATATACTAAATTTCCAACAAAAATTAAAATTTTTGTTTTTCTTGAAATTTTGATCCTACGAAAATTTTGTAACTTCGATTTTAGCCAAAATATAGTTTAAATCTAATTTTGGGGTGAGGATCATGAAAAAAATATTTAAGAAATACATGCTTATTGAGTTAGGACCAGTTTGGTTAAGTTTGTTGCCTATAATTCCAAAACTTTTGCCCAAACTTCAAGATAGACCCAATTTTGTTGATTTATGACCAAAAATACATATTTATACAAATTTTCAATAAAATCGGATAGAAAAAATTTTTACTTAAAAATCACGATTTTTTTAAGGTTTACCCCTTACGATTTTTTCGATTTTTTGGCCATTTTCATGGTTTTTGGATTACTAGCTATACCAAAATTAATAATTGGTTTATTAAAGCCCATTTTTTTTTAGACTAAACAATGGAGTAGAATTTTTAAATAAGATATGATTTATCTAAATTTTCAAAAAATTTTAAAAAAAATGAAAATTTTCATAATTTTGTTTGTTTTAAAATCTAGTTACAAGTCAATCAGGACCTCAAGATTTCAAATATTTCAACCGGAAGTCTTTATTGCATTTCGTTTCTGAGATACGTCCATGCGAAGATTTAAATTTGTCATAATTTTAAAATACGCAAAACGAATAAGAACTTAAATATTTTCTAGATTAAATAAACTACGAGGAATCCAAAAATTCTAACATTAGGTCGTTTTCTCTAATCGTTTTTGAGTTGTTTTCTTCTATTTCACATTTTCACAAATTTCAATTTCAATTTTTTAATGGCATAATTGACATTTATGCCATTAAAAAATTGTCATAATCTCAAAACAGGGAGGGGGGGGGGGGTTGAGCCCGTCTCCAAGAGCTCCAAAAACACGTTATTTTTACGCGTTTTTGATGAAATAGAAGTTTTTTACAAGTCGTCACTTGTATTTTAGAAGTGAGGACATTTGTTTTTTTAGGTTATTACTTGCATTTCAGAAGTGACGACCTTTTTTTTAGTGTTAGGTAATCACTTGTATTTCAAAAGCGAGAACCTTTAGATCATTACTTGTAGTTTAAAAGTAAGAACCTTTTTTATAATTAAAGAAATTCACCATCGACGCACTGTATGGTGATACACTTAATATATTTTTAAACAACAACAATATCTCTGATTTTTATCACCCTCCAGCATAAAGATGATCAAAGGAAAAATAAAACCATTATATACGTATAAAATCGCATAACATATCAATTATCACATGTATGAGATTTTTATGTGGCATGAAAACGATTTACATCGGCGCCCATATTAATATGAGTTCGTAGGATATACGTATAACGGTCATATATTTAAATCTAGCTTTATTCGAGGCATATTGCCGGATGCTGCACAGTGTTGTTCGCTTCGCCGTGTTCGTATTTTCCGAGGGGTTTTATTTTTTTTTCCAGCTTCAGAGTAACATGATAGCACGTAGGTAGATAGGGATGCCGCGATGCCGCAGTATTTAACGAACATGGACTAATAAATCAAAGAAGCGTTCGTCCCTTTAACCGACGCCACTATATTTCATATTTTATTTCGCGTCTGTGTAACTCACACCTGCAATGAGGCGAGACGTTTTACCTCACCGCGCTCAACGTTCACCCACAGATTCAGGAGATCTCTTTGAGAATTATTATCGGGACAGTTTATACACCGCCTTTGTGATTAATTGACTTTAATAGAGTTAATTACATGCCTTTATTTTTAGCTCAAATTTTTATATTTAGCCTTAAATCACAGGCAGTACCGTTGACAGGGTGAAGTATAGGTTACGACTACGTACAAATGTTGACGTAGGCCGATGAGAACAAATATTCCCGGTTTCTGAAAATTTAGTTAACTATAACCAAATAGTTAGAAAATGGTTGCTATGGTTACTTATGGGATTGTTATATTGTAACCGAGTTTAACCAAAAGATTAAACTGGGGACAATCTTTCATCAAATAAAAAAGTGTGAATTTTCACACATTTCAGGGTTTTGCAGGTATTTAATAACTGTAAGAAGCCAACATAATAATAGATGTCTATAGTCCGTTCAAAGGTGAGTATGCAGTACAGGACATATGGAGTAGTTCTTTTTCATACTCGTTGCCAGCTATAAAACGCGTTGATCTGTGAAGACGCAGTATATGTTATCTGTTTTTTTTTTTTGGTGGCCAAAATACAGTACAAATGGTCATTTGTTTTTGTTGAGTGTTATTTTGAGTTTTATAAGAGTTGATTTATGTGAATCATACGAGTTTTTCATATTAGTATAATTGACACATTTGACAATTTTACAACATTTGGCAACACCGCTCCCATTTGCCATAAGAGCAATACTGCATTCTCGCCTTTGAACGGACTATAAGTATATTTATCACATCAAAATCAACAGTTTTTTTGATAATCACTTTTATTCGTAGAGATTACGTTTCGACGACATTAATATTGAACAGGTTAAGAATTTCAAATACTTAGGAATAGAGATAAGAGAGGATTTAAAACAAGAAATGGAGATAAATACAAGAATACAGAAGAAAACAAAACTTTACTTTGACATAAAGAATACACTTATCAATAGGAAAGAAATAACAAGAACCACAAAAATAAACGTATTCAAAGCTACCATATATACAGACTGGTACTGACTTTTGGCTGTGAGACCTGGACGCTTTCAAGAAGAGAAAAGAGCAAAATACAAGCTTTGGAGATGAAGTATTTAAGAAGAGTGAATGGTGTGACTAAGATGGATAAAATCGGAAATGCCTTTACAAATAATAGTACAAAGATCTTCCATTTAATTTTTTTAAACAAAATTTAAATAATTTGCCAAATATTCCAGCGTTTTTTTTCTGCATTTGCTTCGTATTCAAGTCTTCATTAGATTAATAAGAAATATTTTACAGTGTAGAGTGTAGTGTGGTGTGGTGTGAGGAACTCGCAACTATTAAAAAAATATATAATTTATGGAATTAATATATTATTATTAATTCCAAAAAAGTTTTTTTTTATACACAAAAAAATTGACATTATTCGAAAAATGTTTTTGATCAAAAATTTCTATTGAGCTATTTCGGTTCCCATCAATGTTCATTACGGAGATTTTTTTGAGATTTTGAGATCAATCCCTTTGGAAGATAGGGTGTGGGACAAAAGTTTTTTGACACATTTTTGGCAAAAAAATGAGTTTTTAAAAATAAAAATTTGTTTGTTGATTACCACGCATTAAGAGGTTTCATTTGATATGACACTCAGAATTTAAAAATAAATATTTATTTTTTTATTAAATACATATTTGTTTATATTTATCCCCGCGCTGTATTTTTGTTTCCCTATATGTGGGTTAATAAGTTGTACAAGTATGCCAAATTTCAATTTTCTATGTTCAGCTATTTGACTACAATTTCTACCGTACAGACAGACAGACACATGAGTGACGTTATGGGTACATTCGATTTGACGCTCCGAGCGTTCCGAGCTCGTTCTATACACTCAAACGTGTTCGATTTGACGCTCGGAGTACACTCAATTGCATTCGTTTTGCGATCGAGCGAGCATTTAGAGTGCGCTCTATGTGTTCGGGGTTTTAAGACCGAGCATATGGAGTATGACGTAAAAAAGTGAGGGAACGGCGGGAAAGAAATGAAAGTTTAAAATTAAATTATAAATAAAATAAAAATAATAGCCTAAGACAAATAACAATAGACAAATAATATTGTTATTTGTCTATGGCTACAGAGTACGGCCATTTTATGTATTTGTGACGTTCTGTAAACAGCAAAAAAATTATTAAAATACACCGTGCATAAAATTAAAATGGAAAAAATTCATTAAATTAATTCATTAATTATTATTTGATTTTTAATTATTTTTATTTCTTCATCATTGAAAAAAAAAAATCAAAGAAAAACCGAGGTATATAATTTTGATTCATGACTGACGTGAACTAATCTGACAGTAAAAACGCCGCCTAAAATTGTAGGGTTAGATTTTATAAACATTATGTCACAAGAACGCTCGCTCCGTTAGTGCTCTATTCATGACGTCACCATCAACTGTTCGCTCAGCGCTCACTCTACTCTGTACAACTTGAATGCACCCTAAAAGTGTTTTTGGTGGTCATACATACAAAACCCTAAATAGATCAAACTGATCCGACAATATTTGGTTTAAATTCTTTAGCCCAAACAAATGCATGTTTATGTTAAGCGAAACTAAGGTACATTACCCTATTAACTTCATTAAGTTGCCCAGAATCTAGTCTCACCGACCGATAAGTTTATTTCTACTAAGAAATAAATTAAATGCCAGTGGCTAGCTACACGTTTGACAATTTTAATATTGGCTTTTGATAAACTATGAACGGAATTGTAATCAAAATAACCAATGACGAGGACTATAACTTGTTTAAAGTAAATTTCCACCTTTGAAACAATAATGAATTTTGAAAACTATCAACAAAATTAAATTGCTTTCGCGTCTAGTCCAGCAGAGATGGTGGTCGCCGGTGGTTTGTTATGGTTTACACTTTAGAGTCGCCAATCATCTATGAATATAATAGTTAGTGCCGACAATGCACTGCCTAGACTCTAGGTGTATAAATTAATCGGCACGTTTAATTTAGCAAGTTATAAAGGCTTGCTGCTTTCCACACATGTCGTCAATGACACAGTCTGGGTTCGAACCACAAGCATCACCGCTGTTTGACGAAGGTTATCGCGGTCCGTTTGAGAGGTTTGTAATATAGTTGATGATACCATCAAGGCTGACATTAGCGTACTGTACTTCTGGGACCAATCCCGTACACACACACAGTCTTGGGAAAACACACACATACACACATACACACCCCCACAGTCACACACACATGAGGGCCACAGTCTAGATACCGAAGCTCTCTCTTCTCGGCTAATCCTACATCGATAGGTGTAATCCACTCCGCTACTGAAGATGTTAGTTTATAACGGAGCCATCTACAAGTTTGCACATGAACTAAGGAGAATTATATAACTTACTTTATCTACTTGGAATGATTACTTTCGAGTAAATTATTCTTAATAATGTCCTTTCCTAAGATTCTAAAGTCTACTGCAAATTATACTAAAACTTGACAATAGTATTTAAGAAATGCATCAACATTATCTAGTAATAACCCATTTTTAGGGTTTTGTAGGTATAATTAAGAAAACCTATCGCCAATCATGTGTCTGTCTGTGCGGCAGAAAAACGGCAAGACCAAATGAATTAATGCCGGTCACCATGGCGTAGTATTCAGTGTAGCGATGCACTGGCTTCTAGATCATGAGGGCTCGGGTTCGAATCCCGGTTATGGCATGGATTTTTCAAAAATAAATGCATCTACTGGATAATGGCCTTAAAAGTCCAAAAAATGAAAATTAAAAAAAAAATGAATTAAAATCAGGCATATACATACAACCTAACATAAAGGAAAAATACGGATCCGCAAGAATTTTTGTGGAACATTAATGCTTTTAATGCGTTATTAACGGTGTGCTATCAGGTTTAGCTTTAGACTTGGGCACAGTGCAATCGGAAACTTATGCAAAACTTCAGCAGGCCTACGGAGACAGGGTTTTGTCAAGGACCCAGTTTTTTTGGTGGTTTAAGGCATTTTCAGAAGGAATAGTGTTGATTGAAGATGAATCAACGCAGCGGAAGGCCTTCATCTTCAAGAACCGATGAAAATGTCGACAGAATCCGGGTTCTTGTGCGTTCAGATCGTCGGTTGACAGTCAGAATGATCGGGGAAGAGTTGAATTTGACTCACACTACCGTTCATCAGATTTTGACCTATGAATTTGAGAAAAATCTGCGCAAAAATGGTTCCAATAAACTTTTCACAAAAAAAAAAAAAAACGATTAACGAGTTTTTGGCCAGTAAAAACATTCCAGTAGCTCCTCAGCCTCCTTATTCGCCTGACTGAGTCTTTGTGACTTTTTCCTGTTCCCAAGATTGAATAATCACCTCAAGGGACGTCATTTTGGGACACTCGAAAACATTCAAACGTCCGTAATCGACCAGTTGAAAGCTATTCCAGTATCCGAGTTCCAGCACTGCCATGAGGATTGGAAGAACCATCTCCAGTATTGTGTGGCTTCCCAAGGAAGTTATTTTGAGGGAGACAATACAGAATGTAATTCTATTCGAATAAAAAAAAAAATCAGCTGTGGCCACCCCAGGATCGACCGCCATCACAAAGTACTTTAATTTATGCTGCTTTATCAAAAAATGTCTCAAATAAAAGTTGCTAGTTATTGCTTTTATAGCAACTTTTGTTAAATAAATTTTTTCGAAATATTTCTCTGTTGTGAAATATTCGCAAAAATCTTAAAACCGACACGAGTAAACTCCCATTTCTAGTTAACCGATTTTTTCCAAAAGTTGACTAACTTGTGCCATTGATGTCAAAAGCTTAAATATGAAGTTTTATAAAAATCCTTTTAGCCGAATTTGCCCTGCACGTGTACACGGACCGACAGACAGATAGACGGACAGACAGACAGATATACAGACAGACAAACAGACCGACAGACATCATGCTAAAAATAGTCAAAACGTTATGTAGGGACCTCAATTCGTGGAGATCCATCGAAATCTCGAAATGTCAAAATCGGTATTACAATACCTCCCTTATTAGGGTTTTGTAGGTATGACCAAAAAACCCTTATACCGTCATTTTGTCGTCTGTCTGTCTGTCTGTCTGTTCGGTAAAAATTGTAGCCAAACGGCTAAACCTAGAGAGTTGAAATTTGGCATGATTGTACAACTTTTTGACCCGCACATAGGAAAAATACTAAAACATCTAAAAAACATATCCCCCTAAAAATATAAACAAATATGTGCACAACGAAAAATAAAATATTTTTTTTAAATTCTGAGTATGGTATCAAATGAAAGCCCTTAGTATGTGGATTAACGATCAAAATTTTATTTTTGCAAAATAAATTATTTTGACGCGAGTTTTGTCAAAATTGTGCAAAAAATTTTTTGTCCCACACCCTGTAACCCAGATGGTTTAAACTAAAAATCTGAAAAAATTCTAAGTAATGTATATTGGTGTGAACCGGAATAGTACAACAGGAATTTTTGATCAGATTATGTTTTCGGAAAATAATGCATTTTTTGTGTTTTTAACCAAAATATGTTAAATATTTAATTCGTTATGTAACCATGTTGATACGTCACCGCTCATAGCTATGTGCGATTAGTCATTGGTTTTCTAATTTGGCAAGCAGGTAACTTGCGAACTAGGGTTCGAATCCCGTCAATTTTAATTTTTTTGTTTTTTTTTTGCAGTTTTCATTTGTTTAAATTATTTTGTCCAAATTCTAGTTATGCTTTGGTAAATGTAAAATTTAATAGCCAGTGGGAAGTGTTGAAATTATAATTTAATTCTGTTTGATGTATACGAAATCAGAGGGCGGGGCTAATGATTTAAGCAACCAATAGAAGCCATAGGCGCAATTTTCAAAATCGTAATGAACCTTGCTGTGTAAAAAAAATACTGCACATATTTAGAAACTTAAATAATGGTATTAGGCATTCGAATTAAAATTCATAAAAAAATATTTGAACATAAAATTTGTTTTGGCATCCCAAATAATCATCATTCAGTTATTAAATACCTGCAAAACCCTGAAATGTGTGAAAATTCACACTTCACATCAATTTTATATGTTGGCGGTCGTTAAAAATTAAAAAAATCAGTTCGGTTACTTAATTTACACACCCCTATATTATTATTACGGACAATACAGTCTACAAATATTTTGTGAACTAATAATTTCCCCGGCTAAAACTAGATACAGTGAATTTCTTTTTTCCTGCAATATCGTTACTATTGTAATTGAAATCTAACAGCAATGTAAAATTGCGTTTCTTTTAACTTGCAACATAGGCGATTAACATTGCTGTCAAAATAATTTGTCGTTACTAGGGGGGGTTACCATCCATAATAATAATTTCAAAGTTGCAGTGTAAAAGAAATTCACTGTATAAAAGACAAAAATATACAGAAACGAATATACAAAAAATATTTGTGATATATTTCATATCAAAATATGCTTAGCTTTGAAAATCTTAGTTGATATAAGATGTATTAGAAAATATAGACTTTGTTTTAAAATTTCCTACTGAATTCTTCTACAATCTGTCGTTTCGTTAAGAGAGAAGCGGTGTTAAGAATCGCGAAGAAGCCTACTTGAGTTTACTTCATATAAATTTAACCACTCAACCAACTAATCCGAAAACTTGAGAATAGTCTAAAAACGTGTCTTGGTCCCCTTTCCTACTTAGTCAATTTTCATCTGTAAATATTGAGTTAATCCAAGAGTAAAGCGCGTAAGGAGATGAGAAATCTAAGACCTATCACCGTTACTTGAATTCACATCATTATATTTTGAGCGTAAAAAGGATCTTATCTGATGTCCTGTATCGAAGTATCGATGAAAAAACTGTGGGAAATATCACGGGTTTACAGAATGGATGAGGAAGAGACAAGATTATTTTTTTAAGCAAAAAGGGAAGCGGTGTTTGACATTAAAAATAAAAATATTTCAACAAAAAGATCAGGATAATACGAACTTATTTGAGTCATCATGAAAATGCTACGAATTTTTCGAACGACACAATATAAAACTATATTTAAATTGATGTGGTATGAATTTTCATGCATCTCAGGATTATGTACGTTTACTAATGCCCGATTGCAAGAATGGAGATCAATTCTCAGATCAACTGTTCTCAAATCACCGTTGATACCAGATTAAATTTTAACAACATTGTTTGAATGCAACATCAGCTGATCGTTCATTTCATAATTTTTACTGGGGCAAGTAATTGTGAATGAACTATTCTAACCTAAAATTTTATTTCATCTCTCAAATTGTTACACATAATTAGTTTGAATATTAGCTTAAATATTTGTTATTAGTTTATTAGTTTAAAAATAAGTTTATTAATTTAAATATTAGTTTATTAGTTTATTTATTTACTATCATTAGTTTTGTTACACTACAATAATTAGTTTTTTTCTTTCCTTTTAATTATTCATATTACATTTTAGTTAATATAGATATATTTCTTCATATTTTGCATTAGATTAGTATTGCCTGTTAGTTACTTAGTTTTATTATTTAATAGTTCTCTTCATATTATTTTATTTTTTATACTTTTTGTTACACATTATTTTACTTTTTATACCTTTTCTTATATTTTATTTTTATTTTATTTTATTTTATTTTCGACTACATCTGTCCAACAGAATTAACCAATAAGTGGACAGGTACAATATAAGCAAACATATAAATGTGATAAACACAGCAATAATAAGTAGTATACAAAAAAATAAATATACAAAAATGATAATGTAATAAATAAAAGTAACAAAATATAATAAAAAAAGAAATAATATATAAACATAACAGATTTAGGGATAATTATTGATACATGACTAATTCAAAAAAGATTTATAAGAGCCTCATTTGGAATATAATGTGAGCACATACGGTTTATGGGAGATTTGAGAAATAAATTGGAATGAGCATGCGGGAGGTAGAAGAGAGATGGATTTCTGGTACGGAGAAGAGGGGTATGAAAATTAATTTCTTGTAACGAGATGGGATCGTCGATCTTACTGGAAATAAGTTTTTTTAAATAGTTTAGTGAATTTAAGTCTCGACGTTCACTTAAAGTTTTCATAGAAAATATTTGAATAAGGGTATTATATGGAAAGTCAAGTGGGGGATAGGAGCCCATGATTTTATAATAGATGAATTTTAAAAACTTGTATTGAATTTTTTCAATAGCCTTTTTCTGGACCTCGTAAATAGGATTCCATATTATAGAACAGTACTCTAGTTTGGATCGCACGAAAGAATTATAGAGTGTGAAGATTACACTGATGTCAGAGAAGGTGCGCGAGCTGCGAATAATGAAGCCAAGCATTTTAAGAGAAGAGGAGCAAATTTTATCTAAGTGAAGATTAAATGTTAGCTTTGAATCAAATGTTACATGGTTATATTATTTATACGTATTAATAATTAATACATTCTAAAACTGTTATTTTTTTAGGTTAATTTTTTAACTTGTAACTTTTTATTAACTAAAACAAAAATTACCCTGTCCATATCTTCAATAAATATGTTGTGCTTATATTACAGTATAAAAATGATTAAAAAAAGGGTAAACGATAATAAAAATGTTTCAAAACGAGATCTATGTCATACGTAAAAATATTTAACATAAAATGGCGGTAGGAATTTGGCTTGATCTCGACTTGATCGTTGAATTTTCGGGTATCAATTTAATGCGCGATTTGTTCCGCGATCAAGAGGTAATTTGTATTCTTGCAATAGTTTAATACACAATTTGATGCAAATCAACGTTGATCGGATATCAAGCCATTTGATCCTGATTATTGCAAGCGGGCATAAGTGAAAGAATATAACAGAATGCTGGATGTCTGAAAATATTTTTTTGCTATAATCAAGTGTTTGTCAAACTATGTGCCGGGAAAGAATATGGGTATGCCGCGAAAATTAAAACAAATATATATTAAATTAGCTATTTTTTTAATTTTTATTTTATTTTATTATGATCGGAGCACAGATGGGACTGACCCAGTAAAGTGCACACATTTACAATTTACAGTATTTACAATGTGTGTGTGCAGTTTTTTTTTTTTTATATAGTTTCATTAATATTTTGAAAATTGCGCCTATGGCTTCCATTGGTTGTTTTAAGTCATAACCCCGCCCCTCTGATTTCGTGTATTCAATTTCAACAATTTCCACTGGTTATTAAATTTACACTTTTAAAAATTAAATGCAACATTTGCCCAAATATAACTAGAATTTTGAAAAAATAATAACAAAATAAAAATGCAAAAAAACAGAAAAAATAAAATTGCCTTGAGAGCGGATCGAACTTTAGTTTACAAATTAGAACGCAAGTATGTTAGCTATTGGATTACCAAAGCACGCTGGTTCACAGGCTTAGATAAGCTATTAAATATTTTACGTAGTGAAGCAAAAACACAAAAAATGCGTTATTTTCCGAAAACATAATCTGATCAAAAATGCCTGTTGTATTATTCTGGTTCATACAAATGTACATTACTTAGAATTTTTTCAGATTTTTAGTTTAAACCATCTGGGCTACGGGGTGTGGGGCAATTTTTTTTTGGCACAATTTTGGCAAAAATGGCGTCTAAATAATTTATTTTGCAAAAATAAAATTTTGATCGTCAATCCACGTACTAAGGGCTTTCATTTGATACCCTACTCAGAATTAAAAAAAAAATATGTTTTTTTTACGATAAGCAGATATTTGTTTATATTTTTAGGGGGATATGCTTTTTAGATGTTTTAGTATTTTTCCTATGTGCGGGTCAAAGAGTTGTATAAGCATGCCAAATTTCAACTCTCTAGGTTTAGCCGTTTGGCTACAATTTTTACCGAACAGACAGACAGACAGACAGACAGACAGACAGACAGACAGACAACAAAATGACGGTATAAGGGTTTTTTGGTCACACCTACAAACCCTAAAAAGGGTAAAAATGTATAAATCCTGGATTTTTTTTCGAGAATAATCGCTGTTTATGTTTATTTGACCAGGGATAATTACGTACATAAGTACGTAACCCTTTATTAAAAGTTAATTAAAATATTTGAAATAAACAAATTATTAAAGTTTTTAGTACACATATTAACGAATACAAATGAATATCAAAAATTTTTATTCTATTGATTTTGATGTTCTGTTTGCTTCTTACACTTATTAAATAAGAAAATTCATGCTTCACATAAATTTTTTTATTACCGACTTTATTTTTAAGTGCTTAACTAAAATAATTTAGCACTAATTATTTTACTTTACGTCTTATTTTATTTTTTATACAAATATTCAAATTGAAATAGATTATAAAAATAACTAACAAGCATTATGTAGTGTAACATGTTTTCATAAAGTTTCTAAAAAAAATAAATTGTATAGCTGGTGGTACAGCTTTTGTTTAAAACATAATACAACAAGCGTATTCTTGTAACCAAATGTTGTAACAACAATATAAAATTGTTAACAGAATGAAAGCAGAAGAGTATGTAGTGGATGTAGATATTCATTTAGTGCGCCGAAAGCATTAGGTACATTGAGCATGTTTACATGAGCATTATATGTTAGCTTTTAGTACTCAATGCACTTCATAGAATCTACGGGATATTATTTACAATATTGCGCTAACGAATATCATAATGTATCATGAGTATCTCAGGTTGGGATCTGTTCAGTCACCTGGCCTGAGTACCGCCGCGAGCCAAGGTTTATATCTCTTATCCTTCTCTGTGTGTATGTTTATTGCTCCGCGAATTCATATACAGCCTGTTACAGAAATTTACAACGACGATTTAGTTCGGTGGTTTTTAAACTCTGTTCCGCGAGCTTATTACAAGTGTTCCGCGAAATTATGGCTTAGTTGTGGGAGCAATAATTTTAGAAATAAAATTGCATTTTTATTTAATATAAATTATTCAATTAGTTAAAAATATTCAAATATTTAAATATAAAACTAATCTATTTTAAGATAAACATCCTCAGGTTAGTTGAGTTATCAAATATTTTTTAGTTAAATGTTGAGAGACAAAGATTAAATTCACGATCGTATATTATACGAGTTGTTTAAAATGTTGTCACCGTTTATCTCAAGTACATGGTCGAATGTTTATACAGATGCTGATATACGACCATATATTTTCAGTATTATGGACTTCGTAGGTAATTAGAATCAAAATTAATTATTTGGGTTTATGAATTATTGGGAATAGAAATTATGAGTCTTCAAGATTAGTTAAAAGGGTTTTGCAGTTAATTAGCAAATCGTTTCTTTATTTTGAAATTTTGTATTTAGCGCATTAATCTAACATCACAGCGAGCATCTAGCGCTAGAAGTTAGCACTAAATTGTTAGCTGAATTATACATTTAATTTTATTCGTATTATAACTGAATTTGAAGCACCGTATCATCTTTTTACTAATACCCCTAAAACTTATTTTTTATAAATTGCTTAGAATAAAATAAAATAAAATTTTATTTTAGTAGACAAATTAACCCGATAGACGTAATGTCAGTAGACGTAAAGTCGCAAGTGTAATTCACATAAGTCAAGCAGCTGCGTTTTAACTGTTGTGATGGCCACCTATGATGGAACTTTGCATGAAATGAGTTACACTGTGTACTTAGAATACCTTCTAACTAAAATTTAAATTTTTTGGTTATGTTCGTAGCATAATTCACTCTCGGACTGTTCACAGGAAGTTTGCAATACATTCGCGACACGGAGATTTCAAGCGAGAGTTACGTTACGCGGTACACTACAGGATCGGCTCGCTAATCTGGATCCAATTTTAGAATGTCAGTTGATGCTTGTTCCTTGACTTGTCTCTGTTTCTGTCACTATCTATCATAGTTTTTTTTTCTCTCTCTCTCTCTCTCTCTCTCTCTCTCTCTCTCGCTGCGCACCATAATTAATACTCACACGAGAAACCTTCGTGAATGAATTATACATCCGCGTTCGTTGTAGCATCTATTTTGGTTTATTTTTTCGGTGGAGATTTTATTGATAAAAACCATTGTATCCCAGTGTATTTAGTTTTACAAAATATACTATTTTACTCAATATAATCATGATTTTAGCTAACCCCCAAACCGTTTTATTTCACATAGTGAGCTTATTAAAATGATATCTTCTGGGGGAAATTTACCTATTTTAGCAATAAAAACACCCTCCAATATTTAACATGCAGTTTCCAGCCAGCCTGTATGTATCCGTATATCTATGCAACCTCCCTCCCCCTACTCCCATGTGTCCCTAGTGTACCTCTCTGGGATGTTCTAATTAGCAAGACGTTCGCTGTGTGTATGCGGATTTAAGACGCGGCATCAACGTCGGGTTTGTTTTAATAAGTGCTGCGAGTGAAGAAGGAAATCACTTGACACTCATCCACTTCACTTTCAAGCATCATTCTTCCTCGCCACTTCTTAACGTACACCGTACGCGAAATAAACCCAGCTTTTCTCGCCTTCAATATACCCGTTTACAAGACGTTTATAAACGCAGCATTATAAGAAGAAAAACAACAAAAAACAAAAAAAAAAAATGAAGAAAAGTGTGAATTTTCACACATTTCAGGGTTTTGAAGGTATTTAATAGGTATAAGAAGCCAACATAATATTGGAGGTATATTTATCACATCAAGACCAACTGCGAAAAATGCCAACATGATGCCATCAGCTGGTAAGGTTATGGTTAAAGTCACTAGATTATACAAAGTAGCGCAACGGCGGCCATACTGGGGCTAAAAATGTCGCCAACACAAATGATTTTCAGTGATTCCAACAGTAAAAAAATAAGAAATTAGTACTACCAAAATTTTTATTTTAAACATTGTAATCAGGATTTTTTTAATCAAAGATGCACTATAACAAAATTGTGGTACAATTTCAATTATTTTTTTAAATTTTTATTAAATAAAATGGATATAATATATAAATTTAAATGAAACTTAACCTTATATATTCAAACCGCTGACAAAGGAAGTTATTAAATTAGAGCGAGAAAGAGAGAAGTGGCAGCGCAGACGTAAACTTAAGAACGTAAAAATTGCTGCTTTAGTTTGCTTAATAGAAGAAGCAATGTTGCCAATCAAACCCTGGGGTCTATCGGCTTCTTCAAAGGCTTGCGCTACTTTGTATAATCCAGTGACTTTAGTTATGGCTACCGTCTTTCCGGATTTCCGAGGAATAATTTTTATCGACTACTTGCAACATGGAAGAACAATAAAAAGCCAGTATTATGCGTTATTAGCTATATTGAATGAAGAAATCAAATCAAAAAAGTCTTGTTCCACCAAGATAACGCACCTTCCCACAAATCGGTGATTGCAAAAAATACACGCTCTATCTAAGCTATAAATACAGAGAATCTATGACTTTATCAGCCAAATTTAACCATGAATTAAAAAAATAATTAATTTTTTTAAAAACATAATATTGCCATATATTTCAAAAACACAATAAGATCAAAAGTTCCTCTTGTACGTTTCCGGCTCAGATCAATATACATTACCTCTAATTTTTTCAGATTTAACCCTTTATGGTGAAAGGGTGCGGAACTTTTGCACATGTTTGGCTAAATTCGTGTTAAAAAAAAAACTAATTTCTAAAAACTATCTATCGTTCCGTAATCTACGTCTTAAGAGCTTTCTTTTGATACCACACAATAAATTAAAAAAAAAAAACATACATTTATCGACATGTTCCGCACCCTTTTACCAAAAAGGGTTAAACCAAAAACCTGAAAAAATTATAGGTAATGTATATTGATCTAAGCCGGAAACGTCCGAGCGGATTTTCGATCAGATTGTGTTTTTGAAAAATATGGCAGTGTTTGTGTGTTTGAAAAAATTTGTTATTATTTTAGTTCATGGTTAAATTATGGCTAATAATGTTTTGGATTTTTTGTATTTATGGCTAAGATAGAGCGTGTATTTTTTTGGAATTAAAAATATTAAAAAATAACATATTTTTTTAATAGTTGCGACTGAGTTCCTCACACCCCACCACACTAAACTCTACACCAGTGTTTCTTAACCAAAAACGCACCGCGGACCAGTAAAATATAAAATTTTCTAACGTGGACCACTAATAATAATTGTAGGTTCATTTTTTGCAAGAAAACAAATATATTTAATGTGCTACTAAATACATTTATTTTATTTGTAGAAAATCACAGAAAGTTTACAGAAAATAGACAAAATATAAATTATTTACATAAAAAATGTGTATAAAAAATAACAAAAAAAACTGCAAAAACACATACGAAAACTAACTACTCGCGGACTACTGAAATTTTTCTGCGGACCACCAGTGATCCGCGGACCACCTGTTGAGAAACACTGCTCTACACTGTAAAATATTTCTTATTAATCTAATGAAGACTTGAATACGACGCAAATGCAGAAAAAAACAAATATTTGGCAAATTATTTAATTTTGTTTAAAAAGCATTTCACTTCAATTTTTTTTCTGTTTATTCTCCTTTCGCTTAAAATTTTTTAAATCGTAGGCACTATGCCTAAAGTGCCTGATGGAGTCGGCGTTACGTATATCCACAAAAGCTAATGCCCATACCTATGTTTTATACATAATAAAGGTATTATGTTATCACAGATGATATCGCCATCTAAGTAAACATTTCTGATTTAATAAAAAGCAACATTACATGTATTAATTTTGAGACTAATTCGATACAATAACACATGCAAACGGATACTTTATTTTATATTAATGCTGAGTTTACTACATTACGGTCGGGTGTTATTCAGCTTGTATTAATTTACTGTATTACTACATTCAATGTATTTCGCAAAAGTGGAACAAGGGTATTAAATAATAATTATTTTCTTTGTTGTTTTAATGCGTGACATTTGTGAGAACTAATTTTTAATTTAAACTGATATTTTATAAATGAGAAATTGATATATTAAAAACATATTACAAAGATACATTTTTACTTTTTTTAAAACATTATACACATAAAATTTAATGGAATTATTTATTACTTCTTTTACTAAAAAATATTTAAAAGACTGATTACATGTAATAAACATCCCGGTAGCACGGAGTTACTGCTTTGAGTGCCGAAGGTCTCGAATTCTAATCCCGGACAGGGTCCTATTTCAGGTTTCACCAAATTTGTTACAGTTGTCTGCGTAATATTTGTTTCATAAGCCTGAGTGCTCCTTGAAGTAACACTGATAGTGATATAACAATGATCTGACGATGATTTAACGAATATATGACTTAGAAGTGATTTAAGAAAGCGCTCACTTCTATGATAAAGTTTAGTAACAATCATATGCGACAGGCGCGTACACAATGGGGTGGACCCTCCCCCTCCCCCAAGGACAAAACAATCATATACTGACTGCTATAAACAGTCTGAATTGTGAGGTGGCTGATTCAAGTCCCCGTTGGTGATATTAATCGAGAGAGAATAATATGGTAACATTACTCCCGTTCTCACAATCATTCACCCCTCATCCAGGTTTTGCAGAAATATGCCGATGTAAAATAAATAACAATAAATAAAAACTGTAAGTTATTTTGTATCACCCTACACTGTTCTACTTAGTGAAGAAATACTTTAAATTATTACTACAAACGTCTGTCTGTACTTGTACAACTTTTTGACCCACATATAGGAAAACTATAGAGTTCAAAAAATACAGCGCGGCATTAATATAAACAAATATGTATTTAATGGAAAAATAAATTAAACCAGCCACCATATTTAAAATTTTGAGTGGGGTATCAAAAACTCTTAATGCGTGGATGTACAAATTTTTATTTTTGAAAAATCTTTTTTTTTATGCCGTTTTTCTCAATTTAATGGCTAAAAACTTTTGTTCCTATCTCCCAGAGCGGTTGAAATAAAAATCTGAAAAAAATCTCAATAATGTACATTGATGAGAACCGGAATAGTTTAACAGGAAATTTTGATCAAATTGGTTTTTCGCAAAATATTGATTTTTTTTGTCGTAGAAAAAAAAATATTTTTTTAAAATTTATTGTGTGACATCAAAAGAAAGCTCTTAAGACGTAGATAAAGGAACGGGTTTTTTATTTATTTATTTTTTTATTTTAATACGTTTTTTTCCAAAAAAGTACTAAAAAATCAGTGTCCCGTACCTTTTAACCCTGAGGGGTTAAATTAAAAATCTGAAAAAATTCTAAGTAATGTATGTTGCTATGAACCGGAAATATACGAAAAATATTTTTTTATCCGATTTCTTTTTTGGAAAATATTACAGTTTGTATGTTATAGAAAAAAAAAAAATTGTTTAATTTAAATTTTACTGTGGGGATATTAAATGGAGGCTCTTTAAGTGCATATTAAGGAACGGTAATTGATTTTTGACTAAATTTTACCAAGTATTAAAATTTTCGTTTAATATCTTAGCTAAAATTTAAGAAATATATTTATATATACCTGGATACATTTTGTTGCGGGTAGAGAAGAGGTACGTAAATTTATTTAGCAAATATCGACTAGGAAAATAAATAAATAACTGGCCGGTAGCTGGATTCCATTTCTAGTAAAGAATCTGTTAGTCTTGCATAGTCGCAATATAAACAATGTCTCTGTAGGCGTTATGCTCTTGTCTGACAAAAGAGCGCTCGCAGTGTTGCCAGGTCTGGATTTGAATAATATTTTTGCAATTATATAAAAAAAAAATGTGTTAAAATATATATTATGGTATTATTAGAGATATATGATACACGGTAGAAAAAAATCTAACTGCAACCTTCTTGTCGTGCCTATTGATTTAAAGGATTTAAAACCAACACTTGTACAGTCTGTTCCAAACGGTTAAGCGGAACTAGATTTTGCAATCTAGTTACTTTCATCGTTTAAATCGTGCCTTTTGGTCGTTTTGTTTAAGCTTTGTAAATCATACTTACAATAAACATTTTTTGGTTAAGGTTAATATCATTTTAAAATGTCATTTTCTTTATATTTAGATTTTTTGTGTCATTCTTAATACAAATTTCCCATTTATTTATTTTTTTGTCATTAAAATATCTAAAAAAAATATTTAATTTTGACATATGTCATTCGTTTCCATGGTTTCATTGTTGGAATTTTAAATTTTGACATCCCAACGTGAAAAATGAAATAACCCAAGCAAGGTCCCTTCTCGTGACAACCTAAAAGAACTAAATTCCCATTTAGTTCCGCTTAACCGTTTGGAACAGACTGTAATTGTGTTATGTATTGACAGGCATTCATCGTTTGGCCTTCTTATAATCAACATTCACTGACTAAATACCTACAAAATCCTGAAATGTGTGAAAATTCACACTTCACATCAATTTTTATTACTGTGTTCTGTTCAAGTATAATTATATAAATATCTCATTTTCTCCTCTAGAGAAACAAAATGAATATTAAAATCGTGGTCGTCTCTGATAATGGTACAAACTAAGTCTAAAATTTGTCCATACATCAAATACTAAAATAGTTTGGATGCTCCTTTTGTTGGTGTTGTAGACTTTTATAAGCCGTTATTTATTATTCGTAATTTTCTGGAA
Organism: Liopterus haemorrhoidalis; assembly: GCA_963971575.1. NCBI lineage: Eukaryota > Metazoa > Arthropoda > Insecta > Coleoptera > Dytiscidae > Liopterus > Liopterus haemorrhoidalis. The sequence goes on along the minus strand of OZ020612.1, from coordinate 56,692,333 downwards.
CTTCATGAAAAATTCCCGGTAACCGTTAACGGGTTAAATTATGTATGTCGCTATAACCATTAAATAATTCATCCAGTACTCTTTAATTAATAAATTAACAAAAACTGTCTACATTTTTTAACAACAATCCATTTCGTGTAATAATTCATATTGTATTAAAATTTTTAACAAGCCCCTTATTAACAAAAAATGATTGAAGTTAACGTTGGCGGTTAGTACTTTGTATACGGTCTGCCCGGTGTAAAATTTAATACAATGCCAGCAAGTTTAGCCACTCCCGAGCGTAGAACAGATACCTTGTGTGTAATAAAGAGGAAGGAACAGCGAGAGGGATGAAGATGGGGGTTGAGAGGCAAGGGGAGGTGAAGTAACGGGCAGGCATGCAAACTCATCAACATCTCCTGCAATATATTATCTGTGAGGTTTCGAGTAATGAGGCCACACGGTCTCCCCGGTTCCTTCCATCAACGAGCTACACCGTCGTATCGTTGGGGCTTCGGCTCGCTTCTATACCAACCAACTTTGATATCTCGAATGCACTTGTCTACAACGAACAGACGGTCATAAGTTCCTGCACTTGTATGGGGATGAGTATTATAATTCATGGTTTTTAGGGAGCTTTGTTTTATCGATACGAAATAATGTGTAATAAGACAACCAAGAATATCAGTATTAAGTCAAAATAATACTAACAAGTAGGTATTATATGTTTCGTTCGTAATACGTAACTAACAGGGAAAGTTCATTTCTTATGTTGTATATTCATAGGTACAATACATTTATAATATTATCATAGTATAGACCAGAGGTTCTTAAACTTATGTAGTCCGAGGACTCCCTCTTGAACAACATTTTTTTTTGCGGACCTCATCCCTACCCTAGGCATTTTACATCGTTCTTGAGACTTAATTTCAGGCTCAGTAATCTCATAGGCACTACGTTATAAAAAATATTGGTAAAAATGTGTCGCTGGTTATTTTAATAAATGGTCTTGCGCATTTATATAGATGAACATTTTTATTAGCATTACGAATAAAAAACATAAAATGAATAAAAATAGTAGTAAAAAGAATTATAAAAGCTACAAATTATAATACGTTAAATTCATACAAACATTTCGCGGTCAAATATTGGTCAACATAGATCTTATTATAATGTTTTCTGTAAATAATTTGCAGTTGAATAAAAATAATTAAATTTTTCCTAATTATTGTTTAGTTATGTCAATAACTAGTTAGGTAGCAACCTATACAAAAAGTCTTGACCATGTAGGATTTTTATTAAATGAGTTATTTGAATAAAAGCGAAAAGTTGGGGGATGTTAAGTTAATGTCAAAAATGTCTCGCGGACCCCCGGTAATGGCTACGCGGACCCCCAGGGGTCCGTGGACCACAGTTTAAGAACCGCTGGTATAGACCATATTAGTGTGACGTCACATACATGTGCTGCCATCTGACAGCAGTTTCCTTTGGAAGTTTTTGGCTAATTTAAAATACATATGTTATTACTTTTGTTATTACCTTCATTTTATGAAAATTTTCAATTTTGGAGTAAAAAATATGTATTTTTGATAAGTATACTAATATATACAGTCCAGATACTTTATATTATAGAATAATGTTTTTATAAACATATACCTACATAAGTAAGGATTCGAAGATATATTTATAGGTTACGATTTTAAATAATATGAAAATCGAAATATCTTTAGTATTTCTTTAATTAACACTAAGTAATCATTAGCCGGTCGCTATGGCGTAGTGGTCAGCTCATTTGACTACCAACCATGGGGGCTCGGGTTCAAATCCCGGTTATGGCATGGAAATTTTCTCAAACAAAAATTGTCCTGGCTAATTGCCACAGTAGCAAAGGCCATTAAAAAAAATAAAAAAAAAAAAAAAGTAATCATTAATATTTTGTTTTAGAATGCAATGGTGTATTGTTTTTCTCCAAATTGTAACCATTATAGCCAAATCCTTAAATGCAAATATTTCGTTTTTTGACAGATGAAAATGAAAAACAATAATGGATAAAATAAGAACAACATAGTATTCCTTGAAACTATTTAGATATGGCACACACACTTATTGCTATGTTACTTGCCATAATAACGATTATTAAACGTAAATTTTTCAAAATTAACCTGCAAAATAATATTGATCTGCAAAAATAATGACATATTAAATTCATATATGTAGAAAATAAGAATTTTAATAAATAAATATTGACGTAGTTTTGATGTGAAGCATTTTCTTGCTTTGAAAACTTAATTTATACTTCCAAAATACAATTTAAAAAAAAAAAAAAACATGCTAAATACAAATAAAAGGAAACCAATCGCAAGGCGGCAACACTGAATCCCATTTTGTGACGTAGTTACTAATATGGTCTATTGGTTCACATGGGTACTTCAAAGTCTGTTTACACCACAAAAGTCACCAAAATCATCAGATTCAAGTTGGTTTCTTTGGTTTAGGCGGAACTAGATTTTCAATTTTAGTTACTTTTACAGATTAATTGAGGCTTTTGATAATTTTGTTTTGCAAAAGTCTACTTCAAACCATAAAAGAAGAGCTCATGACAACTTACAAAAATGAAAATTCCAGTTAGTTCCGCCTAAACGTTTGGAATAGTCTATAGTTATGTATTACAAAATAAAACATTATACTTTTATACCGTGATTATATTGTATTATTTAAAAAATGAATGTTTCCCTTAGAAACATATCGTTTGATCAAATTTTTAGTTTCACTTTTTTAGGGTTTTGTAGGTATAGGCTATTCCAAACTTTTAAGCGGAACTAGATTTTGAAATCTGGTAATTTTTATCTATTAACCGTTTTTGGGGGTCATTTTGTTTAAGCTTTGTAAATCATAATCACACAGCAAATTCTAGGTTAAATTGTCTGTCATTATAAAATGTCATTTCCATTACATTTTGATTTTTTGTGTCATTCTTAATAAAAATTTCCCATTTATTTATTTATTTTTTTTACTTGAAAATATGTAAAAATGTATCATATTTTATAACAGCGATCACAAGAAGTGATGATCCATCAATTCTTGTGATCGCTGAAGACGGAAACAGATTGTTGAGCAATTTCCGAAACGTCCGAAAATATTTTATATAACTCATGAAGTATTATATCTTTTTGATACTAATACTCATTATATTATTATTCTAGCCTAGTACTATCAGCAATGTCAAAAGTCCAAAATAACGATGTCCGCATTGATATTGGACCATTGCAAAATAATTTCAAAGATAGTATTTTGTGGTATCATAAGAAGTTGTATATTAATGATGGAAGTAGTTTTTTAAAATTTCTTTATTTTAACACGATTTATTCCAAAAATATACTAAAAAAAATACTAAATACTTCTAAAGCATGTTTCTATTCTGATTTTTTCAGTATGTACCTGCATATCCTCGCAATATTGAAAGAGTTAACAGATAAAGATGAAGGAAATTAGTATTTATAGGAAATAGTCCTTAGGTCCTGCCTACTTTTCGTGATTCTTCATTTAAAGCTATTCGTTAAGCTCCGTATCCGAGTGTTTATTTATCAAAACCACATACGCAACCAAATTAACTTATCAGTAATGCGGGTTGCAGCCATATTCTCTTAAAGGTGCAACAAAAGATCAAAACATGAAATTCAACTGCGCTGATTCAGCGAAAATAACCGTCAAGTAAACTGGCATAATGCATTTAAAATGATAAAAGATGAGATGTCATTGAATCAATAACGAACAGCATTACAAGTGTATAAGGACGACGGTAGCAAGTGGATAACCGCCACGCGAACAAGGAAAATGGCATTTCCTTAGAAACTACCAGACACAATATCCAATTGTATTTGGTATTCCGGATTTAATTAAAATCAGAAATACACCCTTGGATATCAATTGAATCGCAGCCAGACACGGCTGTTTAAGAACGATAATCCAGAGCCGTTTTAAAATGCCACCAATCCTGAAATAACCGAAATTAGGACACTTGGATGTACTAAAAATTCATTTCATTTATATTTTATTCATTTTATGAAAGATAATAAAAATTGAAATTGATTTTTTATGAAAAATACATGTTTTGTTGAATTACTCAATTGCAGATGTTGGAATAAAAAATTAGAATATTTAATTTCTTAATTAATAAACTAATACGGCCTGCGACCTACTTTGGCCGTTTTTAGAATCTTTGTCCTTAATCTGCAGTATTCTGGAATGGTATTTGTTCACGATGGTATTAGAGTGTACTAAATTTTGGGGGGAAAAAAATGTTGACTCAAAAACGGCACTAGTTAGAGACTTTCAGTTTAAATTTTTAGAAATCATTCACCATTTTATATTATACAAAATCAGGGCGTAGAGTATACTAAATTTTGGGGGAAAAAAAAAATGTTGACTCAAAAACGGCACTAGTTAGAGACTTTCAGTTTAAATTTTTAGAAGTCATTCACCATTTTATACTCTGCAAAATCAGGGCCTTAATACCCCAGAAATATTTTGATTCATAATTGTTTTTCTAAACGCCAAATTTGGAAATTTTAGTAACTTTGATATATCTCAAAAACTAGAAAAGCTGTGTTTTAAGTTTTTGAGCTCCTTAGGATTGTCGCAACATTTTAAAATAATTACTAGTTTTTTAAAAACTAGTTTTTTTATATAATTTTAAACAGTTCTAAATTAGGTCTTGTGGTTTAATTTTTTGGATTCTATGTATATTGTTGTGTCAGGACCCAATGTGGCTGAATGGTAAAGACAGAAAATATTCGCATTCAAAGGTTCAAATGATATGCGCACTTTAAGTTCTACCTGCGGTAAGTTTTATATAAGATTATTAATTATATTCATATATAATGAGTTTCTTATAGTATAACCCCAGAAATATAAAACAGTTAATGTTTGTTATTAGGAAAATGAAAAGCAATTTATAGCCGACCGGCGTATCGTAGTGGTAACACATATGTTCTGCGTTGCTAAGATCTCGGGTTGGAATCCCGCTCAGGCATGGAATTTTCAAAAAAAAAAAGAATATTCCTGGCTAATTGCTGAAGCAACAAAACCATTATGCAAAAAAAAAAACATTAGCAAGGACAATTTTAATTTGTGATAATTTCCATGCCGGAACGGGATTCGAACCCGAGACCTTAGCAACGCAGAGCATATGTGTTACCACTACGTTACGCCGGTCGGCAACAATACATACAACTTAACGTATCAGAGTAAACTGTAATGTAATATGAAATATCACATTTTAGAAAATAAATAAAGCACTAGGAATTTTTTAATCCACAATTCTCGCTTTAAATTGGTATTGCTTGATAAAAAAATAAAATGGATAATATATTTTTATAGCATATAAAAAAGAAAACAACTTTATGAACTTCCTCATCGTATTAATCTATTAAGCAGATTGTAAAATTAAGAACATTCAATTAAACCGGTTAAAACTGGTATTAACTTAATAATTTCATTTTCGTTTTTGAACATTATATGTATATATAATAATAGTATTTCTTATTAAATCGTTATGTAGGTGAAATAAATAAATTAAATAATGGGACGTTTCGCATTTATTGCAGTAAATGCATCTTCAGCCTGTGATATGCAGTTATAATAAACTATGAATATAGTTGTGGAAGGTCATGTATGTACCAATCCTAGGCAAATACGAGGTAAAAAGTTAAAAATTACAAAACACATGGAATATTGTACGTAAAAAATATAAATTATGTCAAAAATAGGTTATTATCAAGACGATGTTACCGTGTCAGTATTTAAAATCAAATTTTATTTTAACCCGTAACGCCTATAGATTGTTTATGGAATGCATTACGGATTGCACCGAATGGACCCATAGATTTACTTTTTTTTTTGCATCTGGTTTTAATATACATTTAATTGTGTAATTGAGGATCTTCTTTCAAACTTTCAACTAGAAATTATTAATCTGCAATGTAAGATGTTAAAAGTCAAATATAAAACAGAGGTCTAATTTTTAACTGAATTTTATAAATGTTTCCAAACGATCGGCAAAAAAGGAAAAAGTATTTAGGTAATGATAAAAAAAAGATGACGGACCGGGGTGATAAGCAAAAAAAGAAGAAGAATCAAGGCGGTGAGCAAAAAAAAAAAGAAACAAAATCCATAGTCTGACTTGACCCACATTTTCGGGACGTTTTCATCCTGGGCCATGTGTTTGCGCACCTGTTGCACCTGCCTAGTCACGAGGCTGTATGTAATAGTTGTATTTTCTTTTCGGCCTGCAAAATCTCTTAAAATTTCCTATCAGGTCCTTCACAAACAAAGTTTGCAGACTCCTGTATTATAGCCATGATAACCATAGATGTTTACGAAAATGATATCACATTTTTCAAGTATTTTCGGTACGTCTTTCCATCTTTTGGCAGCCTGGCAAAGTAATCTGAGCTTCTCGGCATTTCATATAACTTTCATCCTCCTGTGCAAATCTTATTTCGTGAACTATATGAATTATCCTGAATTTTGTAATTTCCTGAACTATCCAAGTGTTTTATTTTGTAAATATTAAATTTATTGAAGTAATATATAACAAATCGTTTTTAAACAACTACAAATATAATAGCAAAAATATCCAATAATAAACTCGTGAAATCCGAGTAAAAAACAGGAGAAAATAGTCTTTTGATACAGTGTATAAGAAAACGGGGAGAAGTTATCATAGCAGCCTCTTGGGTTTATATGACCGGCACTTCACGGTTTATAACTAAAAGAAGTGGTTTCCGCACGATTACACATCCTCCACATTACACAGCGTTTCCCCGGCTTTAGACCCTTCGCCTTCCTCCTCTCTTTTATATCTTATTCGCGCCATGAACATGCAACATTCATAATTATCCAACAGGCATCTATATGAACAACGATCCCATACCACCACTGTTCATTTTAGCTTAAATTAATAACATTTACAATAAAACCAGAATTAATGTAGCATCTTCTAAAGGGGAATCAACGAAGATAATTTTATTATTATTTCATCTTGTTTATCAATAATGAAATAACGTATGATTAGTAATTATTGTTTTGTGATTAGGTCAAGGAAAGGTTCAATAGTTTTATGTACTTTATTTAAGGGCGAGCTAAACACCTTTATGGCAGTTCTCACATGTATCTTATACAAAATTAACAATCTGGAATAAAATTCCCAGCAAACATTTTTATACGGGCCAGTACTGTTGAAGCACATACTCCCCGGCATTGAAAGTAATGGGCCAGTGCCCTGGTGTCCCCGTGGCCGTTAGCTGGCCCATTGACGTATCAATTGCCGGCCCAGCAGCGGTAAAGTGCAAAATAATCGCGCTAAATGCTGGTAAAGTACTTCGTATAGGAGGAGTGCGAAATACAAATGTGAAGTATATTTTTAATACTAGCGTTGGACAAACTTTTGGTGCCAGCAATTTACCAACAGAAAATGCAGTTTGCCGGCATTCGGCCGATGGTTGAATGATTGCTGGGTTAGGAATATGCTATACATCAAACTTTGAATCAAATATGTTTGATTTTAGCTAGCAGGATATTTTTAGTTGTAAAAAAAATATATGGAGTGTGAATTTTCACACATTTCAGGGTTTTGTAGATATTTAATAAGTGTAAGAGGTCAACAAACATCATAAACAATAGTTTTGTGATGATCATTTTTATTTGTTCTTTGGGGACGAAATGTTTTGAGCACTAAGAGTCTTGAGGACCTATTTAATTTTTTCAAACAAAATTTAAATAATTTGCGCAAATATCGTCACAATAAAATTAAAATTAAAAAATACCCAGAATACATTTTTTCTGCATTTGCTTTTTTCAGATTTTTATTTCCACCCCTTTGCGTTTAACTGTGCGGGACAGTAATTTTCTTATTATTGTAAATTTTTGGAAAAATCGTGTTAAAATAGAAAATTTCTAAAATGCTATTTTCCTTTCCTTGATCAACGTCTTGACAGGTTTCTGTTGATACCATGCAATAAATTTAAATACATTTTTTTTCACAAAAAACTTATAACACTACTAATTTATAACAGATGAGAACGGTACATGGAACGTTAAAAGAATGCATTAAAGCATAACTCAGAGCGACACAACGCACAGTCTATAACTTGTTAATTTAAAGAGGTCTGAATGCGGCTTTACTTTCTTTAGGGAAATCACTCATAGAGTTGTAATTTTAACATCTTCCGTGAATTGATCATCTACCTTAGGGATTTGATCAAATCTTCGTTTTCATCATTTCCCTGCGACATATATAAAGCCAGGGTCGGGCCGATCGTTTTTGGCGCCTGAGGCAAGATAGAATAATTGCGCCTTTTGATTTTATCCCCCCCCCCTTTTTTTCCACACCCATTTTCTGACCCATCTCCCCTCAAGCCACTATCTTGTCTCGTAAAAACCTCTACCTTTTTTCAACAATCCTATATTATTATACAGGGTCCGTCAGTTAAACCTGACGGTTTTTAAACGGGGATAATTTAATAAATACATACAATATTTTCCAAACGAGCTTTTATTTGGGTAAAAGAAGAAGAATGGAAATTATAAAAAATTGATGTGAAGTGTGAGTATTCACAGATTTCAGGGTTTCGCAGGTATATAATAAGTGAAGGCGGTATGCTGAGTGTGTAGGACAAATTTTACTTTGTAGTAATCACGGCAAAATGAACGATATTTTTAAAATAATTTATGGTCTGTTAATCATATAATAAGACTGGTTATTAAATTTACGCTCTTAAAAATTAAATACAACATTTGTCAAAATATAACTAGAATTTTGACAAAATAATTTCAACATAATAAAAATGCAAAAAAAAACAGAAAAAATAAAATTCGCTCCGTACTCGAACTCGAAACCCTTCGTTTTCCAGCTTACGACATCAATGCTCTAACCCATTAAGCTATCGCACGCCTTGCATGTGAGTGTCTTACATTGGTATAACTTTTGTACTTTGTGAACCAAAAACCACAAAAAATGCGTTATTTTCCAAAAACATAATCTGATCAAAAATTCATGTTGTACTATTTCGGTTCACACCAATATACATTACTTAGAATTTTTTTAGATTTTTAGTTTATACCATCTGGGCTACAGGGTGTGGGACAAAAATTTTTTTGCACATTTTTGGCAAAAATCGCATCAACATAATTTATTTTGCAAAAATAAAAATTTGATCGTTAATCCATGTACTAAGGGCTTTCATTTGATACCCTACTCAGAATTTAAAAAAAAATATTTTTGTTTTCGATGAGCACATATTTGTTTATATTTTTAGGGGGGTATGTTTTTTAGATGTTTTAGTATTTTTCCTATGTGCGGGTCAAAGAGTTGTATAAGCAAGCCAAATTTCAACTCTCTAGGTTTAGCCGTTTGGCTACAATTTTTACCGAACAGACAGACAGACAGACAGACAGACGACAAAATGACGGTATAAGGGTTTTTTGGTCATACCTACAAAACCCTAAAAAAAAGAGGATCATTACGACGCAAAAATAACATCAGTCAAATGATGACCTCCATTGTTCAAAATTAAAAATAGGAAATAAAAATAGTTAGGTAAGTATATAATTTTTTTATCAAACTCTTTACACTTTCAAAGTAAAATTATAAGTGATTTTTTTTAACCCCTGCAATATTTTTTAAAATGTTGCATTTTGTCACCATCTGTACAAATAATTATCCTGCCATAAAAATAGAAAGTTCAAATGATTAGATTTTTAGAAAATTTGGCGGGTAAATGTTTAAGATGAGTAAATAGGGATCTTCACGAATTCCTCTGCTTCAGGTCACTTAAATCCATAACAGATGTTGGCCATAAATAACATTGAAACCCAGGGCCGGCGCTAGGATTTGCGAGGCCATGTGCGAGAAGAGCCGCGGGGCCTGCTGTTCAGATCCAAGTGAGGAGCAAAACGAAAAAAAAAAAAGGTCCTCATCTCCATGCGCGGGGCCTGCTGTTCAGATCCAAGTGAGGAGCAAAAAGAAAGGTCCTCATCCCATGCGCGGGGCCTGCTGTTCTGATCCAAGTGAGGAGCAAAAAAAAAAGGTCCTCATCTCCCGCCTGTTGTTGAACCGCGGGGCCTGCTGTTGACCGCGGGGCCATGTGCGGCTGCACATGCTGCACATGCCTCGCGCCGGCCCTGTCGAAACCTTTCTTACACTTGATTTTGGTTGAAACAAGTGCCGTCCAAATACAGCACTACCAGAAATAATAAAATATTTTTTGGCAAATTTGATAATCACGACTATTTTGGCTCACTAAAAAAGATTCTTTTTGGCGCCTTGATAAATGCGGCGCCTGAGGCGATCGCCTCGCCGCCTCACCCATCGGGCCGGCCCTGTATAAAGCCCAAAGAAGCGTGACTGTAACTTTTTGTCTACGCTGGATAAGAAAAGTCATATTTGTGAAGAAATAATGTAAAAAAGAAATAATGCGCAAAAAACAAAAAACATCAAAAACAAATTATGCTTATTGAATATTTTTTATTTGGAAGTTTGACAAAAAGTATGTCTCGGCAATGGTGAAAATCGTTAGTATCGGGTTTGGAGACTCAGTTGTATTCATCTATCACGCACGTAGTCAGCACCTGACGACGAGCACTAAGTCATATTGTTCGCAAGTCTCGAAACTTTTCCACAGTTTTTTTACTTAGGATTTGATATTTTTTCCTGTTGTCTACTACAGATGCATATTTCATATCTTTTTCATTCGGATTGTCGTGTTTTTATTACCGTATTCCGTGTTGAATTTTAAATGTTCCGGCACGTGAACTTGTGGTTCGGTTTACTGGATATAAATTTATTGCACTACATGTTGATGTGGATGCGGTGCGGCTTTTCATTGGCTTTTTATATTTATTACAAATGATGTTTTGATTAACATTTTTTCCTGTTTTTATTATAATAAATTTCTTTTTTCTGTCATGAAATTTATTTAGTGTTTTCATTTACTTTTTATTTTAGCCTTAAAATTTATTAACACAATATTTATCTGTTTGAACGACAATTCTTGTTCTTCATATTTCAACAGTTATATATTTCAAATTTTCCATATAAAACTAACAATTTAAAATAAAATTTGTAACAATCTATCCACCACATACTGCCTGTAGGACAAATGCGGCTTGCCGAACGAATTTATGCCCGCCAGTAAGAAAATATAACTCAGTTTCCCAAACTTTTTGAGACGCGGGGCACTATTCACGAAAAGAATTCGTCGCGGACCACTATCGTTGCTATATATTCATGTATATATTTTAGTTAGATATTGACGTATGATATGTTGTAGAAATAAATTTCTCAGTTTATCGATACAGGATAATTGTTTTATGCCGATATTGAAAAGTTATCTGATACGTACTACAACTGATCAAAATATAAAAAAGCTTTGTTAGTTAAAAGCAAAAATATTAATAAAAAATCAGCTGTAGCCACCATAAGACCGACCGCCATCACAAAGTACTTAAACAAAATACTTTATAACACAGAAATTATTTACCATAATCATAGAAACATTACATATACAAAATAAATACTTAATGAGTATTATTAAGTATTATTACTACAGTAAAAATAACGCAAAATTATGAAAACAAATCAGCTGTGGCCGCCGCAGGACCAACCGCCATCATAAAGTACTTAAACAAAATAATTTCTAATAAAGAAATTATTTACAATAATCATAGAAACATTACATATACGTATGATAAAATAGATACTTAAAAAAAATATCGCAAAAATATGAAAAAGAAAAAATATATTAAGTTGTATAAAAACGTCTCAAATAAAAGTTGTTACTTATTTTTTGTATATCAATTTATAATAATTTTTTTTTTCGAAATATTTCTAAAAAATTGGTATGATCACAGTACCTATCTTTATAAATATTTGAACATACTTGTCGTCTACTGGACGTTCTGTGACGGAGACTGTGGCAGCTTTTTTTAATGATTCCGTACTTTAGCCAGCGATCCATCGAAAAATAAACACAAAAAAATAACATTGCATTACTATGACGTATTGACTTACTGTCTGAATTATAAAAAATCTAGAGAATATAATTCATATTCCTATTGCATGAAACGTGACAACATCCATTATCTATTATTTGGCAAATTTTAAGGTATTTATATATGCCGCTGCTAATATATCAGCCCAGAAATAGTACAGTCACTTAGATGTATATTTGTATTTCATATAGGTTAAAACTTTTTCAATTATTATTATCATTTCTGGGCGAAACGTTTATTTAAAAAAAAAACATTATTTTCACATCTAATTACATTTATTTTATTTACTTTTATCTCTAATCTGCTCGCGGAGCACAGTTTAGGAAACTCTGATATATCGTTTACTTTTCATGTCCAGAGTAAACACATGCCGCGCTGCTTTAGGCTTCTTACACACCAGGCATATTTACGCCGACGTAAATAAGTGTAAAGCGGCGTAAACAAGAACTTAACATCGTAAAAATTACAAAAAGAATGATGGCTTGCCAATAAAATTTGTTACTGATTGTGGCCAGCCACGTAAAAATAGTAAAATTTTGTTATTGAATGCGACCCGCGAAAAGTTGCCAACGCCTTCTTTAATGCACTGATAGAACGGTAATACTATATATTTTTTTTTGTTATTAAATATGAAGTAAATACGAAATTATAAGCAAGAGTAAAACTTTACGAGTATTATAAATAAAATTAATAAACCATCATGCAGACGAAACATGTGATAAAATATTAATTACGAACCATATTTTATATTCTTTGTTTGTTGCTTTAGAGATTAATGTCTGTATTATGTGCATACTGGTATTTAATAACCCATAATTACGGCATGTTTTGCAAATATCGACTTACACAATGCTCACTTCATCATATCATCTGCATAACATTATAATATTGACGTATGTGACGGTTTTATGAAATTTTAAAGAAGGAACTTCTCAAATTAATATTTCATGAGTGAAACAATATTAGAGATGGAATATAGTGTATTGTCGAAGTAGAACGTCCATTACTTGTTAATGACAGTCCTGCTGTAACCATTTAACTAGTAACGTATACTTATGGCATCAGCCTTGCGATCTGTGCCCGCCTCGGTCGGGGGTCACGGAGACCGTGTAGGGGGATGGACGGTTGTTGCTCAGCTCACCGCCTCCAAACTGACCGGTAATATTTGAATTATGAATAAGCCGAGATCAGGCCAGTTCCTCTTGAACCGTTCATTAAAAGGTATAAAGAGTCGCTCAGCATAGAGGGTGGAATATTTTCATGGCAATGATGGTGCCTTTAGCGCGGCGGACGTACCAACCACCGCAACGGTCGACAAGACGCCGCTCGCCTTTATCTAACCTTGTGCACGCGAACACAAATTACACTCACTATACACTGTATCACTTGAAAATTAATTACTAAATATTAATAGAGTAAAATGTATGCTTTTTCCCTCATTACATGCGCGATATAAAGATACCGTTAAAAATAATCGATGTAATATTAGTTGTTGCGGTTGTGATAATAAAATTTATATAATAGATTGATCGTTACAATTGGGAACGCGCGGATTGCAATTTTATTGGCTATTGGTATGGCTTTAATTGTTTTATATCCACAGGGTGGTTATTTTTATTGGTGTCGTTATGTGATCGTCGTCTCTGTTTTTCGTGTTGTTTTCTCCATCGACAGTAATTTCCAATCCATGGAGAATTATCTCTCGTAAACTTTTTATATTATTTCATAATCACTGCATCAAATTTCCTACAGGGTTTTTCTCTGTAAATTGAGTTTTTCTTATCGACGTTTCTACATTTCTATATCAGTTGTTGACTTCGTGTAGCGTGACAATTTACAGTGAAATAATTCTGGTCGACTCCCTACGTTTGAAATCGAATAAGGAGGCGGTGGTAAAGCTCAAGCCTAGAGCCACATCGGCACCTGCTCTTTGTTTTGGTTGCTCGTGAAGTCCAATTAAAGGAAAACACAAGACAACGTACAGTCTTACGCGAATTCCTAAACGGCTCAGCGCGTGGAATTATAATTCCAGCCGATGCTAATTGAAACCAAAATGAACTTTTCAAACATACAGTGGTGGTGCATCCCTTAATATTATCCCTTATCCCGCGACCTCCTCCTTCTATTGTGCCTCGAGATACACACAACAAGGCACCGAGCCACTCGGGAACGAGATGTGGCTTAGATAATTATAAACGATGCAGATTCGCATTACAAATAAAACACCACACTCAAAATGGATTATTTAGATTACTTATACGTTAACGCTAAATTTAATTTAACATAGTCAGGAAAAATAAATGCAAAAGCCTAGAACCTGCATCGTTGAAAATTTAAACACGTTCAAATATTTTTGTTTCTACCTTTTGCACAGTCACCATGTTAGTATGGGTAATATTTGTTGGGAAGATAATTTGGTATGTGGTGTGGAACAGTCGTGTCCGTAGATGAATATTTAAGAAGGAGGTTGTACGGGTTGCGGACAGCAATGAAAACCAATCAAATCAGCTGACAAGTTTCGAATAAGATTTATTCTTCATCGGAGCTACAATAGAATTATACATGCCTAGTATAAGTAGTGGATATAACAGTAATTATAGTAGTGTAACAATAATAAATTATATTAAAAAAATTGATGTGAAGTGTGAATATTCACACATTTCAGGATTTCGCAGGTATATAATAAGTGAAGGCGGTATGCTAGGACAGGTGTAGGACAAATTTTACTTTGTAGTAATCACGGCAAAATGAACGATATTTTTAAAATAATTTATCGTCTGTTAATCATAGAATAAGACTGGTTATTAAATTTACGCTCTTAAAAATTAAATACAACATTTGTCAAAATATAACTATAATTTTGACAAAATAATTTCAACATAATAAAAAAAATAAAATTCACTCCGTACTCGAACTCGAAACCCTTCGTTTCCAGCGCATATTACGACACCAGTGCTCTAACCCATTACGCACGCCTTGCATGTGAGTGTCTTACATTGGTATAACTTTTGTACTTTGAGAACAAAAAACCACAAAAAATGCGTTATTTTCCGAAAACATAATCTGATCAAAAATTCCTGTTGTACTATTTCGGTTCACACCAATATACATTATTTAGAATTTTTTTAGATTTTTAGTTTAAACCATCTGGGCTACAGGGTGTGGGACAAAAATTTTTTTGCACAATTTTGGCAAAAATCGCAAAATAATTTATTTTGCAAAAATAAAAATTTGATCGTTAATCCACGTACTAAGGGCTTTCATTTGATACCCTACTCAAAATTTAAAAAAAATAATTTTGTTTTCGATGAGCACATATTTGTTTATATTTTTAGGGGGGTATGTTTTTTAGATGTTTTAGTATTTTTTCTATGTGCGGGTCAAAGAGTTGTATAAGCATGCCAAATTTCAACTCTCTAGGTTTAGCCGTTTGGCTACAATTTCTACCTTTTTCCTAGTGACAAATTATTTATCGAGCTCAAGTATATAATTTAAATCAACTGTACTTTCTTTCTGTTGCTAAATATATGTATAAAAATAAATTTCATATTCTATTAAATTTTCCTTGCCATGAATACTCAACCAGATTACAAAGCGCTAATGTAAGCTATTCACTACAATCAAAAAAATCTGTTTGGCATTCAAACTTTGTATATAATATTCCTCTAGTTTATAACACAATTTCTAAGTACAAGAAATTTGAAGAAATCTCTTCTGGCAGTTAACATGTATATGTTAAGATTATTAAGAATATCATCAACCTCTTAGATCTGCAATAAATAAATTATTAACCTTGTTCCATTGTTTTGAGTTTTATTGAGTTTTATTTTGTTATTATTTTGTCCTGGCATTGTTACAAGCTTCAGCTTAGTGATGCTGGACAGAATGATAATTAAAATAGTGTAATAAATAAAATGTTGTCTATAAGTTATAAAGAATCTATGTGTAAAAAATTTTAGTAGGTATTAGAATATATATTTTCTTGTTTGCATTTTTTTAACTTTTATCAATAACTTATGTATAGCTTATGTATATCTCATATTTGTAAAAAAAAAATGTAAATAAAGTTATTATTATTATTATTATTAACCAACACTTGTAATTGTTTTATGTAGTGACAGGCATTCATCGTTTGACCTTCTAATAATCATCATTCACTGACTAAATACCTATAAAACCCTGAAATGTGTGAAAATTCATACTTCACGTAAATTTTTTGATTTAAACTTTGATTGCCTGTCCTGTTGCTCAGTCCTATAGCCGCCATTAATAAGACTACAGTAAGTTTAATATGTCTGCTTTCAAAGTTCTCAAATTCCACACTAAATGACATATATGCTGTCAAAATTTAGATTGTAAATATGAGGCTAGTTAAAAAAAAAAAAAACAAATATAGCCTCCAATTTTATTAATATAGATGTATATTTTCTTATAAACTTGAGTGACTAAGAACTAAATTTTGATTAACAAGTACATTTAACGAAAATATACTGTTTATTTAAAAAATGTATTATGCAAAGTATATACCTCTTTAAAAAAAATGTATATTGAATTGAGGTATGTAAAAAGATCTATATATGCGACTTATCATCGATTTCTTTTATTAAAACATAATTTTGAATAACCAGATTTATGTAAACATCTCACTTTTTTCGTTTGCTATCTTCTTTAATAGGTGGGTAAATTTATTCCGGTAAAAATAAGTATGAATATTTATAAATAAGTAAGAAGGATTCGAGAAAGTGAGACATTTTAAATTGTAGCAACCCTCGAGATTGTCACGGATTACAAGGTATTAGCAACGCCACTGGCTAGTCGCCATGTTGACGAACAAGACCAAGAGAAAAATAAGGATAAGGGTGGAGCAGGAGAAAAAGTTAGATAGAAGCTCTGATCACGAACTTACAAGTTTCTCAGAAGGGTGGAACTAGGTACTGGAAATATCATATTCATCTGTTAATAATTCCTATTCAGACACGCCTCCACACCACATATATCATGATATTGAATCTTTCATCGTCTACATATGCTATTTTCAGAATAACCTTATTAGCTTACAAAAACTCAATACATTTACTACCACTATTTCAAAAATATTATTTTGTTCAGACAACTCTACTACATGACGTTAAAAAAATATTCATCAAACATTTATGAGGTTCTTTTTACCGACCGTCAACATGTATAAGGGAGGTATTATCAGGGCTTCGAACCGGAACTGAACCGAAAACCGAAAACCGAAAAAAACCGTTATTTTTACAGGAACGAAAACCGGAATTGAACCGAAAAAAAATATCGGTTTATTTCGGTTCAGATAATGTTCATGTGAGTGAATATAAAATACATTTTATTTAAGATTATTTTTTAAACAGATGAGCAGAACAAATAGTATTATTTAAACTGATAAGTAAAAAAATGCGCTTCCATTGTTTCAAGAGGAAGGGGTTGAACGCCAAGAATCCCCCCCCCCTGGCAGCGGCCTTGGTATGATTATTACAAAATAAGGCATAAAATGTTCTTTTAAATTATAGTAGAAAATAAATTTCTAATACAAATAAAAGCATTTACAAATTTATCACTCGGAACTGAATCGAAAACCGAAAAAAACCGTTATTTTTGCCGGAACGAAAACCGGAACCAAACCGATATATATTTTTTTAACTGAACCGGAACGAAAACCGAAACGAAAAAAATAACGGTTCGAAGCCCTGGGTATTATGATCATACCGATTTTGACATTTCGAGATTTCGATGGATCTCCACGAATTGAGGTCCCTACATAACGTTTTGACTATTTTTAGCATGATGTCTGTCGGTCTGTCTGTCCGTCCGTCTGTCTGTCTGTCTGTCTGTCTGTCTGTCCGTCCGTCCGTCTGTCTGTCTGTGTACACGTGCAGAGCCAATTCGGTTGAAAGGATTTTTATGAAACTTCATATTTAAGCTTCTGCCATCAATGGCACGAGTTGATCAACTTTTGGTAAAAATCGGTTGACTAAAAATTAACAGAAAAATATTTCGAAAAAAATTATTGAACAAAAGTTGCTATAAAAGCAATAAATAATAACTTTTATTTGAGACATTTTTTGATAAAACGAAAAAATTTTCTCAATTTTTTCATACTTATATGTAACGTTTCCATGGTCATGATAAATAATGTCTCTGTTAAAAAATATTAGGCCAAGTTATTTCTACTCTGCTGCTAGAATGTATTTTATATAAGTACTTTACGATGGCGGTCGGTCCTGTAGTGGCCACAGCTGATTTTTTATAACTGCTATGAGTTTAAAAATACTGGTT
This sequence comes from Liopterus haemorrhoidalis, assembly GCA_963971575.1. NCBI lineage: Eukaryota > Metazoa > Arthropoda > Insecta > Coleoptera > Dytiscidae > Liopterus > Liopterus haemorrhoidalis. Next base: position 56,674,003 of record OZ020612.1, on the reverse strand, counting down.
TTTCCTATAAATCGATACATTTTTACTTCGTATTTCTATTTTTGGATACTAGGTTCTACTAAAGAGCTTTTTTACGCAGGTATACGCTCAGTTCCATCTTTTCCATAAGGGCACAGGGGGCACGAGCCCAGGGCCTCCGGCTTGATGGGGGCCTGAAATCCCGAGGTCGTCGTTTACATGGGAAAAAGAGGAGCTCAATTTTTAGTGCAATTTTACTACAATTTTACTACTTATATTAAAAAAACTTGCAAATGAATCGGCGGACTTGAGTATCTCAGCCTTACATACTCTAATAAAAGCAGATAAATTAGAACAAATTTTCCCGAATGTGGAAGTTGCTATAAGGATATTCCTTTGCTTTATGGTCACCAATTGTAGTGGAGAGCGCTCATTTTCACGACTAAAAAGAATAAAAAATGAATTACGAATGACAATGCTACAAGGTCATTCTTGTAATACTAATTTGTTACTAATTCGTTACTAATTTGTCAATCATGTGCATAGAAAGTTATATCTTTCAAAAATTAGATTTTGAGGACATAATAGAAGATTTTGCACAACAGAAATCCCGGAAAAAACCATCATCATTAACGTAAGTCCTATGCTCAAAATAGTAATCACTTCACTTATATTTGATTTGTATAAAGCTAGCCATAATAACCAATAAAGTCACTAAATAAAAGTATATGTAGGTAATTCCAAACGTTTAGGCGGAACTGGATTTTGCAATCTAGTTACTTTCATCGTTTGTATCGTGCTTTTTGGCCGTTTTGTTTAAGCTTCGTAAATCATACTTACAATAAACATTTTTTGGTTAAGGTTAATATCATTTTATATTAACATTTTCTTTATATTTTGATTTTTTGTGTCATTCTTAATACAAATTTCCCTTTTTTTTTGTCATTAGAATGTAAAAAAAATAATTTATTTTTTACATGTCATGCGTTTCCATGGTTTCACTGTTGGAATTTTAAATTTTGACATACCAACGTGAAAAATGAAATAACCCAAGCAAGGTCCCTTCTCGTGACAACCTAAAAGAACGAAATTCTCATTTAGTTCCGCCTAATCGTTTGGAATAGCCTGTACTGATGTTTTCATTCACATTTTTTTTGACCTTCTAAAAGGGCCCCAAACTCTGTGTGCCCAAGGGCCCTTCCATGGCCTAAGACGGGCCCCTATACGCTTATTACGTCGGCGTAGATAGACACTTTGTCAGGGCCGTATTTTCCATCTAGGCAAAGTGGACACTGTGCCTAGGACCTACGTACCTACAAAGAGCCTACGAAAATCTCAAAGTGAAATTTGAAATAGAAATAATTGACTCGAATATAAAAAAAAAATTGAAAATATAAAATTATATTCAATAAATTTTAAAAGTGTACATTTGTTAACCATAATTTCAGGGACAAAATTGATTTTTGAGTAAAAGTTGAACTTTTGGGTCACCCAGTATAGTTTCTAACAAAAAGAACTGTTTGAAAACAATAACTTTGATAAAGGGTGTATCATAAAAAAGTTGCTAACAGATCACGAAGTTAAGTTAACTTTCCAGGAATAGTTGGAAAGTATGATAGGTAGAGAAGTGAAACCCCCTTATTCAGATATTCAATAATTCCAGATGTACGCCTATAGTATACATGTTATTGCACAGTAGAAAAAAAGATGTCTTCAATGAATTGATGCGTTGTTCGTGTTTCCGACCTATGTATTATTGTATAGCAGTAATTTAGGGTAATCGCCGTTTAATATCTCATGTTTTATGCATTTACGGAAACTAGTATTGACATATTAACTTTGCTGTATATGACTGACAATTTAGTTTCAATAATGTATATGTCATCGACTATGCAGGACTTGGAGGATTTTTATTTATGTTTCTGGAGCTAACGGAAAAGAAAAACTTACTTTAATGGAGAGTAGCAAACCTGTAATTAACCTTTGAAGATGTCATTAAAGATTTTATTAATTATTTAAAGAATTCGATCTGTAATTCTATGATATATTAATTGTATTTTTTTAGTTAATACAGCCCTAATTAAATGGTTTCTTTTTGAAGACAGTACAAATATCTCGAATTATCTCAGAATATTAAATTAAAGTTGATGTTGAGATATTAGTTGCCTGGTTTTGTTCGGGGACAATTCGGGGAAAATTATTATTGACCCCGTCGTTAATATTGAAAGGGTAACTTTGAGTTTTGTTTTTTAGTTCATGGTTATGGCCTTTGTTAATAAGGCAATTAGCTAGGACAATTGTAATTTTTCGTGTTAAAAATTCTAAGCCTGAACAGGATTTGAGCCTGAGACTTTAGCAACGCAGGAAACGTGTATTACCACTACGCTACGCCGGTTTGCAACTTTGAGTTTTGAAACAATATATTTTTTTTTAGACAAAATATATATTATCACTAAAAATTTCAAGTAAATGTAAATAAATATATACCTATATGAGAAGACAGATTTCCCAGTTACCATTTTTATTTACGACTAAAAACTTGTAACTTTGGAACTGCTGAACCGATTTCTTTTAATTCTGGTTAGTGTATAAATCGTGTACAAAGTTTACCATTGAAGAAATATATGAATTCACTGACAGTTTCAAGAAAATATGTTAGATATGAACGAAAAACATAGATTTTGTATTAGCCGCGTGCACAAATATCGTTATATTTTAGGAACTACTGAACAAATTTAAAAAATCAGCTGTGGCCACTACAGGACCGACCGCCGTCACAAAGTACTTATTTAATTTATGCTGCTTTATCAAAAAATGTCTCAAATAAAAGTTAAAATGCAATGTTTTTGCTTTTATAGCAACTTTTGTTAAATACATTTTTTCGAAATATTTCTCTGTTGTGAAATCTTTACAAAAATCTTAAAACCGATACGAGTAAACTCCGATCTAGTTAACCGATTTTTACCAAAAATTGATCAACTCGTGCCATTGATGTTCTTTAAGATTTATACACTTTTGCATGCGTTAAAACCAATTCTCGAAACATTTTTTTCCATTCTGAAGTTGGTATTATCTCAAAAACATGGTTTTCGAAGGCTTCAACAGCTTCTGGAGGTGATGAAAATCGCTGTCCACGCAATTTTTGTTTGACATTGGGGATCAAAAAAATTTGTCGTTAGGGGATAAATCAGGTGAATACGGGTAATGAGACATTCATTCGATGTTTTTCTCCTTCAAATAATCAATTGTTTGACGTGCTGTGTGGGAGCTTGCATTGTCATGATGAAGAATAATGCGACGTTTTTGGTTGTTTTTCCTGATTTTGTCGATGACTTTAGGCAAAAAAAATTGTTTCATACCATTCAGCATTAACTGTTCACTTATCCTCTAAAGGAATGGTTGCGACATGTCCAGTACAACCGAAGCAACAAGTGATCTTTTTTTTTGGAAGTGCTTCGTGTCGAATAACTTTTGTGGATTTCGGTTCATCTTGGAAGACCCAAACAGTGGATTGTTGCTTAATTTCCGGTTCATATGAATAGAATTTTGCAGTCCTTAGGTAGAATTTTTTAACATTCCTTTACACTAATCATCACGAACCTTTTTTGAGCTTCGGTCAAATTATGCAGAGTCCATCGGGAACAGATCTTTTTCACGATATGCCAAAGGATGCCTCTATCACAGGGTAACTCGATCTTTTTCAATCATTTTGTGCACAGCATCCATGTTTTTTTAAAACACAACCGATTTTGGTCGACCTTCACTGGATTCATTACTGATGGACGCACGACCACGACGAAATTCTGCAAACCAATTGTAAACAGTCTTTTCTGATGGTGCTTAATTACCAAAAGTTGAACGAAGCGAATCTATGCATTGTTGTTGAGTTAGGCCTTTACTAAAATCGTAAAAAATCATACAACGAAAACCTTTACGAGTAATATCCATTTTTTCACGCTTATTTTTTAACGCTTACTGTTGTTTTAACTACTCGGTCATTTATAAGCTGCCACTGATTTCACAATAACAAATGTCAAATTTAAGATTGTAGTAATGACACATTTCAATATTGCCATCTAGTGGTCGTTTTTAAAAACATAAACGCTAGCCCTCGTACCACATGCATTCTTCAATGTCGCATAGTCAGTTTTTTTATGTACGTAATATAATAAAATATCATTCTTATATTATTCAATAAGTCCTGCTTCCGAAGGCTGCCAAATATGAAACATATGTCACCGCGTACACGGCAGTCCGTGTTTACGAGTAAATCCTAGGATGAATAATCATGATCATTTCTATTCGGACATATGAATATTTCATGTTTCTCCAGCACGTTGAAAGAAGGAAATATATACCATAACCTCTAATGCACTGTCATTTACTTATATTCTAAAACAAGTATACTGACTTATTTATTCCGTACAATTTAGATACGTATTACTGTCAGCAATAGCAATTACCTTAATGTCTACGAGTAATAAAAAATTTAAATAAATGCAATAGATGATAAATAAATAAGATATAACTTTTAGTACAATACATCAACAGACATAAAAATAGTGAGTAATTATCGTTTCATTGCTGTGTAAACGCAGACTCATTTTTAACAGAAGGTTCATGAGTTGTTTAGTGCTGGCAAATTAACGCGGTTGTTGCTATTTTAAATGGGCATTAGGCACCTGCAGCCGTCAGTTAGTACCACAGTACGGACAGACAGACGTCGGTGGAAACGAGCGAGGTTACCCTGACGGACTTGAGCGTTATTAAGCTGGCGTTGGCCACCACATCAAGAGCCGTTCTTGTGTTTACTGTGGGATATGAGGGGTAACGAGCGGGTTAGATGGTCCGCAAAACCTCCAAGACTCATGTGCATACTTGACGAGGTGACGTGAAACCTACCCTACATACGTGCCACCTCAACTCAACCCCGTCTCACCCTCAACCCTCCTCAGTTTACCACGCGCCTCAACCTACCGCACGGTGCCAACCAGCCTGTGTGACGTGCTCGTAAATTAGCTAATGTACAGCCGCTGCAATAAACATTCCTCACATAAATTAGGAACATTTTAACGATTAATTGCTTCGTCGAGTTTTTCGAGAACTGTACTGTTTTGTTTCTTGAGATATGCACGAGTAATGTAGACTGCTTGAAAAAGTATAGAACTTTCTAAAAGTTCCTACCATGCTTCGAGCAAGCGATGTTATTAAATTTCTTTGTTTTAGAAGGAAGGCAAGAATTAAAAATGTTAATGAAAATTATCGTACGAAGGTACAAGCAATCGTTTTTACAAGAACAAATCAAGCGATGATGTAAATGTAATAAGCAGAATTATACTACACAAAGTAACAGATGAGATTTTAATGTATGTTTTCCATAGATAAACAAAAAAACGTTATGCCAATTTCTGTGCGAAAACAAATCTGTAATAAAAATATCTGTTTGGATTTGAAGTCGATTCTCTACTGATTTTCAAGCAATAAAATTGATTTATGCCGAAAGTTTAGTGGCAGGAATACAGGGATGAAGACATTTGTTACTTACGGTTCAGGGCCAAACTTACAGGCAAAGTAGAGGATATGGCACACTTGTCACACTACCTAATCGATTAAACAATAAACAGGTACTAAAAATCCGATCCTACATTATGAAGTGAAGGCTGAAGGTTATACTCGGCGAACGGACCGGTGGATGGCGAGCGGTTAACTCATAACGTGCAGTGTTTGTGGGTTAATTACGCGAATAAAGGAAGCGAAGGCATGGCAGTATAGACAAAGTGTGTATCGTTAGGCATGCAGGTTCTGTAGCTATCACCCGTGGCTGTGAGGGCGCGAGCACTAGACGATCGCGTCCCGACGGCAGTTGTGGCTGGCACGGGATATCACCGATATTACCGCTATGCAGCAGTGGCTCGACTTGGGAGAACAGTTCGGGGTCCGTACAATAACTACAGATTCGCTTATACAGCCCGGTCGCGCATTAACCCAGAGACATCGGCCAGATTGCATGTGCTTTCCGAATTCGCGATAATTAAAACAGAGATTGAGTTTTAGAAACCACCAATGTCTGCCGCTGTGTACTTTATCCGCGTACGGAATCCTCTCTCGCACGTTGTTCATATCTGGGGATTTTCTAAAGTCTTTATGCGTCTGAGGATCTCTTGTTGCGATGTGGTGACTCTTCCTTCTTCCTCCTTCATTCGTTATGATGACAATTAGTTAGTGCGTGATCTCTGCAGCTACTACGTTTAGTGACATTCTATCCCTCCGAGGTCTGTAGATTTCGGAGAGCCGAGGCAACATTAAGCTAAGGCGGTGGTTTAAAACGAGGAGGAGGGTAGATCAATTAACAACACTACCCCCTATCCCGTCTTTATGTTGTACCAAACGCGTGCTCTACATGGATCATTAGCGAAGCACATCAGAAATATTAATGCTATTAAATCCTTTCAGGTAACTGAACAATTATTACCATTACTATATTTTCATCCGTATAAAAACTCACTATCAAATATATAGTTGTTAAAATCGTCTGGCAAGAGCACCGGTAATAAACATAAACTTCCTACCTAACTAACTTTACTGACTACACTTTACTAGCTGTGTGTAAAATTTTAAGTCGCACGTTAATTTCAGTTTAACGTTCTGTATGCGAGATTTCGTACACTCCGTATTTTTAGCTTATTGGAAAACCAGATCATGTAATCATGTAGAGTAAACAGTTTAACCAGGTATTTAATTTCAAGTAATATATTAACTAGTGTTTTCTGTGCTTTTTGATATATTCTCCACCACATTGTCACGAAGGTATCAATGTCCGGTATAGATCATACAGGTCATTGATTAAAAAAACTATTTATCAATTTCTTGATAGTCAGAATTTATTAACGTTGGTCACATGCTCCATTTCGTAATTAGGTAATGTTTGTCATGGCAATTGAATAGGAAACTAGTCTATTATGGAAGTATAAAGTAAAGGACGTCAGAAGGATGTCAGTCAGTGGATATCGGCCCAAAGACTACAACAGTACTCATCCTGCAAATATTCTCTCATATGTTCTAACTTAACCAAGGTGACTAGAAACTACACGAGGTAGACGACCATAAGTAGCTCAGGAATAAGGATCTGAAAGTGTTTAAATCAAAATGGAAAGTACTTTAATCATTTGTAAATATAAATAAAAATACTTTTAAGTCGTTCTAGAAAATTTTCGTAAACTGTAAAAGATATTAAAACATGTTTTAATAAGAGTTGATTCTTTTTAAAATCTCTATCAAAGATATTCAACACGACATGCTTATCATTTAAAAAATCAAAGATATTCTTGATATTCTGTAGTTCTGGTTTGTTTCGGAAAATTTCAATACTGCTATTCGATTTTTGGGCGGGCTTTGGGAATCAATGCTTTTTTCGAAACTTTCTCACACATGGCATTTCCAAGAAAAAAAAGGGTGGACGTGTAATTTGATACACCCTGTATAAGTCATCTTTACAACAGAACAAAATAACTATTAACATATTTGCTTCGTCATACGTAAATTTGCATCGGGAATTGGTTTACAATTTTCTATTTTCAATTACGTAATATTTTTTAGGGTTTTTTAGGTATGACAAAAAATCCCTATGTCACTCATGTGTCTGTCTGTACGGTAGATATTGTAGCAAAACGGCTGCACATAGAAAGTTACATTTTGGCATGCTTGTACAGTTCTTTGACTCACATACAGATACTTTATAGAGTTCAAAAAAATGTATCGCGGGAAAAATATAAACAAAGTTGTATTTAATGAAAAAATAAATATTTTGAGTGGATAGTGGATAATATCAAATGACACCTCTTAATGCGTGCATAGACAAACAAAAATTTTCTTTAGAAAAATAATATATAAATAATTTTCACCAAAAATTTGTCCAAAAACTTTTGCCCCCTCTCTATTTCCCAGAGGGGTTAATCTAAAAATACGAAAAAGTTTCAATCCAAAATTGATAGGAATCGGAAAAGTTTAACAGGAATTTTTAATCAGTTTTTGAAAAAGATCGATTTCTTTTGTGTTGCTGAAAAAAATAATTATTTATTTGAAATATATTGTGTGGTATCAAAAGAAAGTCTTAAGCCGTAGATTAAAAAACGGAAAATAGTTTTATAAATGACTTTTTTTTCCAAAAATGTACTAACCAATTTACTCTTCCACACCTTTTAACCTAGAATGGAAAAATTTAAATTCTGAATAAATTTTAAGTAATGTACATTGATTAGAACCGGAAATGTACGAAAGGAATTTTTGATCAGATTGTGTTTTTGGAAAATATTGCAGTTTTTGTGTTCTTGACAAAATATATATATTTTATTCATGGCTAAATTATGGCTAAAAATGTTTTTTTGTATTTATGTTTAAGGTAGTGTATGTCTTCTATTGAAATTAAAAATATAATACAAATTCTGAGAATCAAATTCATATATGTAAGGAACTGACAAGTAGACGGAGCGTCTGCTGTTATACGTCATGATTCAACCTATTATTTGAATTATTTTAGTTTTTTGTTTTCAATGTATCAAAGAGGAATAAATCATTTATACCAGTAGAATACTTATAGATAACATATTGTTAATAGTGAGAAATACGTTTATGAAATTGAAAAAATGAATTTAACAATATATTTCCTTTTAATTTACTGAAGACTTAGATTAAAAATTCACACTTGCATAATTTTTTTATACAATTAAAAATATTCAATTACCGTATTTTTCGGACGATAAGATGCAGCCCAAATTTATGAGACAATTTTTAGAAAGAATATTTATTATTACAATAACTTGTACCAGCAACATTCTGTTCATCTTCACTCTCTGTACTATCACTCGTCTCGTTAATGTCATTGTTCGTATTATTTTTGTCTGAACTATTGTAGTCAATCTCTTCAAAAACCAAGTGATCTTCGATACTATCCAATGCGTTGCTTATACCGAATTTCTTAAAAGACTTTATAATCGTCTTTTCTTTTACAGCTTCCCATGATTTTTTTTTTCCAGGTACTTGTTTCCAGGAAATTGTCGTCCGTTTCATCCGTTGATGTAACATCGCGATTTGGCTTAACATGCGTTTGTTCCACTCTTCCCGCATAAAATTATGAAATGGTTTATTAATCGACCCAAGGATTGTCGTTGACTTGTAAGGCCTCCAGAAATTACTAATTCTGTATTCATTTCTATTATATTTTCTTGGTTGATTCTGTTTTATGCGTTCCGAATTGATTCCACACTAATATCACACACTTTTGAAACAACGCACCTGTATCTTCGGACCATAAAACGCACCCCAATTGTGAATCGATTTTTCTGTGTAAAAAAGTGCGTCTTATGGTCCGAAAAATATGGTAGATAAAATTTCTCTTCAAATTTTGATTAATTTTATTTCAGATTGTGAGTTTTGTGTAAGAAACGTGTGAGAACTCTACTATTGTGCGTCCCCTTAAGTAAACGATAGTATGCTGATACTACTGACAACATTCATTTTATCTTAATTTCAGGTTATTAGTCTAAGGTATAAGTATAGATTTCGCGGATCTTATAATGTTCGTTATACGTTATGAGTAGGTTAGATAGCTTGGTAAATTATCCGATAGTTTTTCGTTAATAACAACAACATGAGAGTGAACAGTTTTCATTATTACATTATCTGGAGAAGTTGAAGGAAGTTCTTGCAAGTCTTCTTCTTTGTGTTGGTACACACAAAGCCGTGCGCGGCCCGTATAATGAATGTGTAACAGTAACTCGAAAGTTTATAATTGTGATGGACAGGTAGTAGAGAAGAGGAGTAACGTGCAGACTTTCTGATTATCAGGATAATACGACATCCTGGAGCATAGTCTCGTCTCGATAGAAGTATATGGCAGATGCGACACTCGCTTTCCAGCAACCATCAACTTAAGACGATACGTTCCAGAGCCCAACAGTGAGAACACGCAGATGTGACCCGTTATTTTCCCCGTATTTTCACTCGCTTCGCTTTCTTATTTCACATTGTTTTAAAATTTCTCTATCCATGTACTTATCGATTCGTTTTGCTCCATTTTTATTAACAAAGTGCAGTCTCTAAATAATTTAATTTACTATAAATGTAATTATGTAAACGTGAATGATTTATTCATAAATAATACGCATTATTATGATTAAAATTTTAATATATTATAATATAATTTTCATAATGTGTTATAATTAGGTTAATAATGATTAATAAATCAAAATTTAGTGTTAAATTATACCTTGGTATAAGAAAAGGTGAGTTTTATGTGAGAAAATCCCTATACAGCCTGTTTATTTGCTTTTGGCGAAACTATATTTTTAATTCTAGTAACTTTTATCGATTAAGTGAGGCTTTTGATTATTTTATTTGACAAAACCCCACTTGAAATCTTAAAAATTTGATGTAAACTGTGAATTTTACACATTTCTGGGTTTTGCAGGTATTTAGTAACTGAATGATAATTATTTGAGATGCCAAAACAAATTTTATGTCAAATATTTTTTTATGAATTTTAATTCGAATGCCTAATACCATTATTTAAGTTTCTAAATATGTGCAGTATTTTTTTTGTATAGCAATGTTCATTAAGATTTTGAAAATTGCGCCTATGGCTTCCATAGGTTGCTTAAATCATAAGCCCCGACCTCTGATTTCGTATACATTCAAACATAGAATTAAATTATAATTTCAACACTTCCCACTGGTTATTAAATTTACGCTTTTAAAAATTAAATGCAACATTTACCAAAATATAACTAGAATTTTGAAAAAATAATTTTAACAAAATAAAAATGCAAAAAAAAAACAGAAAAAATAAAATTAACAAGAATCGAACTGTAGTTTGCAAATTACGAAGCTAGGAGGCCACGCACTACGCTACGGGCGCTTACTTATTTACTGTGTTACATAGCGAATTAAATATTTAACATATGATAGTTAAAAACACAAAAAATGCGTTATTTTCCGAAAACATAATCTGATCAAAAATTCCTGTTGTACTATTACGGTTCACACCAATGTACATTACTTAGAATTTTTTCAGATTTTTAGTTTAAACTATCTGAGCTACAGGGTGTGGGGCATTTTTTCTTTTGCACAATTTTGGCAGAAATCGCGTCAAAATAATTTATTTTGCAAAAATAAAATTTTGGTCGTTAATCCACGTACTAGAGCTTTTATTTGATACCCTACTGAGAAATTTTTTTTTCTTTTTTCGATGAGCAGATATTTCTTTATATTTTTAGGGGGATATGTTTTTTAGATGATTTAGTACTTTTCCTATGTGCGGATCAAAGAGTTGTATAAGCATACCAAATTTCAACTCTCTAGGTTTAGCCGTTTGGCTACAATTTTTACCGAACAGACAGATAGACAGACGACAAAATGATGGTATAAGGGTTATTTGATCATACCTACAAAACCCTTTCTCAATACACAGGTTCGTTCCTTGCAAATTTTGAATTTAATTTTTAATAACCAATTGGAATTTTTGGAATTATATTTTCATTCTATGTGTCATGTATACGAAACCAGAGGGGCGGAGCGTATGATTTAAGACAACCAATGAAAGCCATAGGCGCAATTTTCAAAATCTTAATGAATCTTGTTATATATTAAAAAAAAAAAAAATACTGCACATATTTAGAAACCTTTATTTGTATTAAGTATTCGAATTAAAATTAACAAAAAAATATTTTAACATAAAATTTGTTTTTAAAGGTTAGGTTAAATCTTAGATTAACAGACGATAAATTATTTTAAAAAGATCGTTCATTTTGCCGTGGTTACTACAAAGCAAAATTTGTCCTACACACTCAGCATGCCGCCTTCACTTATTATATACGTGCGAAACCCTGCAATGTGTGAAAATTCACACTTCACATCAATTTTTGTAAGTTGTCATAAGCTCTACTTTTAAGGTTTGAGGTAAACAAAATTATTAAAATCCTCAAACGGTGAAAGCTACTAGAATTCAAAATCTAGCTCCGCTTAAACCAAAGAAACTGGCTATAAATCACATTTTTTGTAATAACTGTTTTTATTTTACAACACCGAAACTGTATTAACAAAAACGGGTATAATATATTTTAATAAAACAAAACTTAGCGAATTATATTATTTGATAACAGCAATAAAAACTTCATCAGATTTTACGGAACATTGTTTTTATGAAGTATACGTAAGATCCGCACTGTTATCCTCGCAGCTTACTATAATACACAAAGGATAAAACTTATGGCAGAAGATCAACAATATGCAATTTTATAGGTGCAATTTCTTTCCCATTTCCTTTTTGTATGAAGAACAGATGGCGCACAGCTCTTTATTATTTTTAACAGGAGCATCCTTTTCATTGCCCAGACCACGCGAAGAAGATATAATCGTAATAAACATCGATCTCGTTAAAAATGTTACGATCCATCATTGAGCACAAGCAGTAAGAATTAAAAAGCGCCATGTCCTAAAACTAATGCCCTGGAACTTGTAAAACAGATGTCAGTTTTTCGTTGGAACGAACAGATTATTTATAAAAGCAAAAAGTACGAAGCTTTATTGCTCCAAGCGTTTTTAATGCTTGTATCATTTATATTTTGTTTCAGAATCTGTTTTTTTTAAAGATTGACAGAGATAAACCTACGTCGAACGATTATTATGAATTGTTCATAAAAAATAAGACCGTAACAAATAAAAAATGTGGCTTTATAATTTTTACATCGCTTTAAAGACGAAAAACCATGTCTGGAAAATAAAAGAGCTAAGATTTTTACCGACCGCCAACATATATATATAAGGGAGGTACTGTGATCATACCGATTTTGACATTTCGATATTTCGATGGATCTCCACGAATTAAGGTCCCTACATAACGTTTTGACTATTTTTAGCATGATGTCTGTCGGTCTGTCTGTCTGTCTGTCTGTCTGTCTCTATCCGTCCGTCCGTCTGTCTGTCTGTCTGTCTGTGTACACATACAGAGCAAATTCGGCTAAAAGGATTTTTATGAAACTTCATTATTAAGCTTTTGACATCAATGGCCCGAGTTGATCAACTTGGTAAAAATCGGTTGACTAGGAATGGCAGTTTACTCGTGTCGATTTTAAGATTTTACTTGTATGTTTCCATGGTTATGATAAATAATATCTCTGTTGGAAAATATTAGGCCAAGTTATTTCTACTCTGCTAGAATGTATTTTACCCAAGTACTTTGTGATGGCGGTAGGTCCTATGGGGGCTATAGCTGATTTTTTTTGTGTCATTTTTAATACAAATAAGACATTTCCTAAATTTTTACGTTTTCAAAAATTTAAGAGTGTATAATATATAGTCTGTTTCTTTGTTTTCAGCGCAACTAAATGGGAGTTTCGTTTTTTAGGTTATCACGAAAAAGGGAGTTGGTGTAAGATATTTCATGTTTCATGTTGGCTAAAGCAAAATTTTAAATTCTAAGAGGGAAAACTTGCCGACCGGCGTAGCAAAGTGGTAACACAGGCATGGAATTTTCATAAATTAAGAATTGTCCTGGTTATTTGCCGAAGTAGCAAAGGCAATTAAAATAATAATAAAAAAACAAGGAAACCATAGAAACGAATGACATATATTATAAAAAATATAATATATATATAGGCTATTTCAAACGTTTAGGCGTAACTAGATTTTGAAATGTAGTAATTTTTATCTATTAATTTGGACTTTTAGTCATTTTGTTTAAGCTTTGTAAATCATACTCATATTGTAAATTCTAGATTAAATTGATTGTCATTATGAAATGTCCTGTTATTTGCAATTTATTTTTTTATCATTCTTAATAAAAATGTCCCATTTTTTATTTTTTTGTCTTCAAAATATGGAAAAATGTATTAAAATTTTTGATATACATATATCATTCGTTTTCATGGTTTCACTGTTGGAATTTTAAATTTTCACATACCAAACCTGAAACATGAAATAACCCAAGCAAGGTCTCTTCTCGTGACAACTTAAAAGAACTAAATTTCCATTAAGCTCCCCCTTATCGTATGAAATAGCCTGTATATGCTATTCTAAACGTTTAAGCAGAACTAGTTGGACTTTTTATTTTTGTAAGTTGTCACGAATTGACTTATTAACTCTTGAAATGGGCTTTTGCTAAACAAAATGATCAAAAGCACCATTTAAACGTTAAAAACTACTAGTTTTCAAAACTTTCTCAGCATTCTTGATCGGTGGTTTACCAGTATTAAAACGGAAATGTGCAAAAAATAACAAATGACACGAGGTAAATAATAATAATAGATCCTCAACGCCTAGGTGGTGTATAAGGGCCAGGAAGATAGATTCAACGTTTCTAGACCTCCAGCTATAGATTTGAAAGCCACTAGGTGACGTTTTGACCGGTCCAATTATCTCTGTATAAACAAGTACTCATCTTTTAACTATACAAACCAACCTCAAGTGTTATAATGCGACAATTTTAGATAATAATTTTATAACTATTCATGCTTTATAAAATACGGCACTTATTAATAAATTATGCGAATAAACAATGAAAAGAGTTGTTAAATAATGACTTAATAAGCAATGAATATAAAAATAATGTAGTAACATCTGTTGATAGCCCGCGGTGACTTTATAACCGCGTAATGATAGCGATGTGTGAATAAATACCTTAATGTGTGGCTTATTTGCGATTCAAATTCGTCCGTTAATTTGATCGGGCCATGGTAGTTCGTTGAAGCGTGCGTTCCGCAGTCAGTAAGTTCAAAGCTGCTTTAGTGCGATCTTTACTTGTTGTTGCAGGTCGCTTGCTCCCAGATTCCAGCGGGCTCTTGTTATTATTGTATCACGATGTTTATCAAGCATGTACTTGCCCCTTATGTTCCGAATATATGCATGGTAAATTACAATAAACGAAATATAGTCAGAATACATACACATATACATATATATGTGTACGACGCGCGAATTGCCCCCAACCAAATGGAGCGGAGAAACCAACAAAGTTAGCTACGATGGATTTGAGAAGGTTAGGTTAGGTTATGCGTTTAACGGGTGAGTTAGTAATTAGAATAGTACGCTAATATATGTTAACTATAATTACTGCAGAAGAGGGCGACCCTAAATCTGCCCTTACAACTAATATTGGCACATTTATCCTAACGAACACTACATTTAACTTTTCTATGAATTAATTTTATAACACCGAACGCGATGTTTTAGTTAAGTTTGGTTATAACAGTTCTGTAACTGCTGGTTTTAAGGGGCACACGGTCAATTCGTTTATAATAATTTTGCTATATATCCATATTTTAAGCCTTGTTTATAACAGATATGCTATGGAACATAAGCATAAAAATTACATTCCTCTCTTTGTTCTGTTTATTACAAACAGATGTTTTGAAGGGTCAAATCCATTGTTCAATGCATATGTGTTTATGTTATGGCGTAATTATAAACCAGGCTTTAAGGGGCACATGCTACACATGCTAGATAGAAAGAAATAAAACTGTTATATTTTTCTAATTTTTAGGATTTTGTAGGAATGACCAAAAAACCTTGATAACGCCATTCATATGTCTGTCTGTTTGTTTGTATGGCTGTCTATATGTCTGATCTGTGAGTCTGTACAGTAGAAATTGTGGCTAAATGGCTAGACCTAGAATGTTGAAATTTGGTCAACGCGTCTATAATAAATATGTTATGCATCAATAACATAAAAATCATAGTCCTGTCTTTGTTTTGTTTATTAAAAACAGTTTTTATACTTTGCGTTCAAAATAATATCATTGTTACACTGAAAACAGTTTAACAATAGAAGCTATTATTAAACTGTTTTTGATGACTTTTTACTTTGAGAGATTGGCAGTACTACTCGTCATTGATAACCTCAAATATTTTAAAATGTTTATTTAATACAATTTGTAAGTATTTCCATATCAGATAATTATTTTATAATATTATTATTAAGAAACTTCAAAAAGAAAGTTTGTTGTTTTGCATCTGTCAAATTACTCTTGTGTTGTGTTATTACAGAAATTGTTTTATTATACATTGTTGCTATGGTGACCAAATTTCACATGAATGTAATTTGAATATGAATGAAATTTTAAAATTTCCATAAAATAAGTGATGCAAAGTATAAAAAATAGTTATTATGCTCGTTTTATACGACGTATTGTCACACTTGTTACTTTAGAACACTCCTCGCTTCGCTAGTCGTACTCCAAACAATTCTTGTGACAATACATCATCTTATAAAACTCGTATAATAATATAGTATTTATGTACAGAACAGTGAAAGTCTTATGTTTCATCTCTCTGGATAAGTCGCTCGATATTCTGAGTAATGCTGTGCATTAAACTATGGAACTATTATAAACGAGGCTTTAGAGGTAAGCGGCCGCGTGACCATCCTACACTACACATGCTAGATAGAAAGAAATAAAGTTATTTTCTGATTTTTAGGGTTTTGTAGGTATGACCAAAAACCCCTATAACATCACTCATGGGTCTGTCTGTCAGTCTGCCTGTCTGTATGGCTGTCTGTATGTCTGTCTATTAGTCTGTATGGTAGAAATTGAGGCTTAAAGGTTAGATCTTTAAAGTTGAAATTTGGCATGCTTGTACAATTATTTGACCCACATATAGAAAAACTATTGAGAGTTCACAAATTGCAGGAAAAATATAAACAAATATGTATCCAAGGAAATAACAAATATATATATTTTTTATTTTGCAGTATCAAAGAAAAAAATAGTGGATAAAAGAACAATATTAAATTTTTGAAAAATCGAGGTTTCGTCCGTAGATTATAATATGATGAAGGAGTATTGGGATTCGTACTGGTAAGAAATTAAAATAGTATTTTAACTTCGCTAACATTTCGATTTATATTTTAAATCTTCATCAGAGCTGCAAAATAATGTACATTGATGGCAACCGAAATAGTTTAACAGAAACTTTTAATCTAGTTCTTCGAAGTATATCTAATATTGTGTATTGTAAAAAAAAATATAAATTTATTATGTGGAATCAAAAGAAAACCCTTAAAACGTAAAATAAGAAATAAAAAGTAGTTTTTTCAATTTCTGCAACATTTCTAAAATATGCAACAAAAATTCTTGTCCCACACCTTATAACCCAGGGGGGGTTAATCTAAAAATTTGAGAAAATTCTGAGTAATGCACATTGGAAAATAATGTAAAACTTTGGATAATAATGTAATGCATAATATAAACCGCAACAGTGTAAAATAATTTTTTGAACTGACAGTTATATCAAAAGTTATCGAATTTTTTGGAACATCGTGCTTACAGTATTTATCTGACTGACTAGAGAAGTCTTTATATGGAAGAGATGGATTATTCTTTCTAAAATTATCCATTTTTAATATGTGCCTACGTGAAAATTCACACTTCACATCAATTTTTTGTTTCTTATTTTAATTTTTTTAACCTAGAAACGATTTGAAGTAAAAAATCATTTTCCGAGGCATGCTACCCTAAAATATATATATATATATATTTGGTAAAGTTATTGGGAATAGCGGTGGAGGAAAAAGTAAACTCAATATTTACATGTACCCGATATTTCGACTTGACTTTTCAAGTCTTTTTCAAGGGCTGAAAATAGTATAATTGAAATTATAAATATAAAACATAATTTTAAGTGCAGACTTACAAGTAAAATTTAAGAGTTGCCTCTGTTGTAACACATTAAAAGAATAAATAAATTAGAGTTAAAATAGAACATTACAATTAATATCACATTGAAAAATTACACTTTAAAATTGTTATCACAGATCTGTATATTGATTAAAATAGTATCATATCATACTATTTTAATCAATATACAGATCTGTGATAACAATTTTAAAGTGTAATTTTTCAATGTGATATTAATTGTAATGTTCTATTTTAACTCTAATTTATTTATTCTTTTAATGTGTTACAACAGAGGCAACTCTTAAATTTTACTTGTAAGTCTGCACTTAAAATTATGTTTTATATTTATAATTTCAATTATACTATTTTCAGCCCTTGAAAAAGACTTGAAAAGTCAAGTCGAAATATCGGGTACATGTAAATATTGAGTTTACTTTTTCCTCCACCGCTATTCCCAATAACTTTACCAAATATAATACAGACACGGAATAACGATATATACATATATATATATATATATATATATATATATATATTACCAGGGAACAAATATCACCGAGATTTCACAAGGCTTCAGCCTACCAAAGGTACGTGCCGATAACGCCGTAAATGGGCAACATATTGCCAGACTTCATTATACGTCAGCATATTTCAAAGATTTTTTTCAGATTTTTAGACCGATCACGATTTAGATTCTGGGTTAGAGGATGGGAAAAAAGATTATTTTGTACATTTTTGAAAAAAGGCGCCAAATAAAATGTTTTTTTAAAAACTTTAATCCTTATTATATGTTTCAAGATCCTTTGTTTAATATTTCATATTAAATTTTAGAAAAGGAATATTTAAACGAGATAAAATATTCGGTATTTTTTGAAAAAATAATCTGATCAAAAATCCCGGAGAGTTTTAAACAGATTTTAAATAACCAAATATTAAAATAATTAAAAATATATGTAAATACGAATATAGGTTTATTCTTGATGCTTGTTAAATTTTCTTAAGAGGATATCAAAATTATAAAATGTAAATATCAACTCATTTCCCCCGTTATTTTGTTATGCAGTTTTTGATGTTTATATTTACGAGTTTAAAGGATATAGGTATGTTTAAATTTAAATAACTTTGTAAGAAATGCAAAGTACATAGTTTCTTCCTCAAAGAGTCGCATTTTTTAACGAAGAACTTCAGATTAGTTTCTAAAAATATTCAAGATTATTTGTGAAGTTAACAAGGCCAAAAAATTTAATTATGCAAAAACCTTAAAGAGAAACATGAAATTTCATTTGGAAGGGTCAGAATAAAATTTCAAAAAGAGAATGCCCCATAAATTTTAATTTTTTCATTACCTGTTCGTACCATAAAAATATTTAATACTAAACGTAGATTTTGTGAAGATTTTTTTAACAGGAAAATAAAAAATTGATATAAACTGTGAATATTCACACATTTCAGGATTGCGTAGTTATTTATTATATTTTCTAATAAACGGCAAAAATTTTGTTCAATAGCTCTGTAGTATCAAAGGTCTTGTGAGTAGTTCTTCTAACCTTCAAAATGTATTCAAAAACAGGCATGATTTTTTTTTCTCGGCCTACTTTTTATATATCAATATATATTAATTACACGTTATAAATAACAAACGTGCTCTTTTAGAGAGTTTGGTACGTGAATGTAGCGGTTGGCTGGACTGATTTGACAGTTTTATATATTTCAAGGTAGCTGTCAAATTCCGTATTATAAAATTTGTTGGTTATGATACTAATTATTCCAATTTTATTTAATAAAATGTTTAGTATCATAAGAAACTTCATTCAACTCAATTCAGCTTCATAAGGACTGCGGACACCGTTATTTTTTGGACGTTTGCCATTGATGATAGTACTAGGCTAGAATAGTACAATATAATGAGTATTAGTATCAAAAAGATATAATACTTCATGAGTATATAAAATATATTCGGACGTTTCGGAAACTGCTCAACAATCTGTTTTCGTCTTCAGCGATCACGAGAAGTGATAAACATTTCAATTTACTTCGAGCTTTTATACCGGGTATTGTAAGAGTGGGACCAGGTTATAGGTGTGTGGCTATTGGTTGGGTGGTTGGGATCAGCTATAGGTAGAGACTAGCTAGTACTATCAGCAATAGCAAACGTCCAAAATAACGGTGTCCACATTAATATTGGACCATTGCAAAATTATTTCAAAGATATTATTCATAAGGACTCTCTAAATATAAAAAAATATTTTTAAAAACTGCTGAGTGAGTTTTTTACGTTAAAAAAACTGTCCATTGATGACCCACAATACATTTTTAAAAAATAATATTTTTTAAAACTTTCCAAAAATTAATTTGACTAAAAATTTCGTGTTATTTCGGTTTACAATCGTATGAATTACTTTTTCCAGAGATCTCCTACTGGGAAATAGGGTAGGCGACAAATTTTTCCATAAATTACGTCAAAACAAGTTTTCAAAAATCAAATTGTGTTAATTGTATTACACTAAGTATCAAGAAATTTTTCAAAAAAATACGTATTGTGTATATATATCCAAACAAAACGTTTTTTCGAAGTTTCAGTATTTTTTTCCATTGTACGCCAAAGAGCTGTATATGTATGTCAAATTTCAACTCCCTAAGTCTAGGTAATTTAACCACTATTTCCACTGTACAGACATGTATTACGTTATGTGTTTCTTGGTTATGCCTATGAAATCTTGAAAATGAACAATGTTATTAAGAAATATTTCCAATAGTATGTGAAAGCAGAAATCGTGAAAAATATGTCAATTTATTAGTAGAGAGATTATTGTAAATTATATTGTCATCACGTTTTTCATATATATTCCAACAAATAAATGTCGGACTATCACATCAACAACAACATATATCACACGAACATGGAAGCGAACGAGAAATGAGAGACAAATGAATAACAACGTACAAAAACACGTACCGGAAACATAATTCCCTCATCCGACTCCATCGAGCAAAACAAAATCTAATCAGAAGAACATGTGATAAACAATAATGATGTCACATTAGCATCATCTTCATTGCGCACGGTTCCTGATTAGCGTTCGTGATGTTAGCGTCATATATGGTGCGTATATCCTGAAATCGGGCAATAGGACGTCGGGAAGCGCCCGCTCGGATCACATATACTGCCGAGTTAATCGACTGACTGATTTCTTATGTTAGGCATTTGTATCCCATCCCTCCCTGCGATGCGATATTGAGACCAGCGTGAATGTCGGAAAGACGACATGCCATCTACCCAGGGGACACATTTCACGGTGAAATCTCTATAAAAATAAAACTGTTTAGGCTTAAGGTATAGATCGCGACACACAACCGACCCGTCGGAACGCGACGCTCGTATCTCGCCCCAATTGACACAACTGGAGCCGACGGCCGTCGCCTGTAGCCCGTTGCTCTCCAGACGGTCAGCCGATAAAAAAACCTGTTTATTTCGATGTAATGTTTAGAAAAACTATAAAAACTTTGAAAGATGTGTCGGTTTTCGAAGCAGAACGATTCTGAATTTTATCGTGCGGTACATATAAGATCGTGTTGCGGTTTTAGCAAGCAGCTCGTACCAAGACAAAATGACATTAATGACAATGTAATAATGTAACGTAAGCATAAGCGAGTGTGGATGTAGTAACGGTTTTGATAAATGCTGCCGGTGCGGTAAACGAAGCGGTGCGAGTGCATCCGTTCGGTACGTAAACCTCGCGCCAAGGCAATAAAATAACCGAACGTTATCACAAGATTAAACAAGATATGACAATTTATTATCTCGATCTGAATCAATTATAACAATGTTTACAAAGCAAATGTGGCGTACAAAATGGCGTCGCCACTTTGAAAACCGCATCGCACCGTCACGAGAGTCGGCGTCGGGCGCGGATCTTCTCACACTCCGCCCACGAAAATAAAAACTCCACCCGCCTCCGAAGAGAGGCTGCGATGCACGGAGCGCTACGAACGCGCTGCGTTGTAATTGATACAAATTAGCGCTGGTGTCGCCGGTAAATAATAGAACTAATTTGATCACAGCATCAGCATCAACTAAACACTATTTTATAAACGAAATTTAAGCTGCGAGCACTCTCGGGCTAATTTGATAATCGACGAACAATCTTCTGGAAAGAACTGGCAAAAAAATTAACGTAAGAAGAGAACAGATGACTAAACAATATTTAACCAAGGCATAATGATAAATGCAAAATCGATGGGTCTGTCTATACCCTATAAAAACATTGAAAGGTTCCTGACCCTTCTCGATCAGCCCGGCAGATAGGAGTTATAATGTTTATGTGGATTAATTTAACTGGAACAATAAAGTCCCGTGTACCAGAGGCAGGTTAGCTGATGCCGAGAGGGAGCGGGTCGCGAATAAAATTCATCAGACCGCGATATGTTGCAGCCGCGTAAGTACCCCATCGAACGAGACACATATCCGTAAATTCACTGTGATCCGAGTGTCATGTGAACGAGCGACACGACAGCAGAACGTCAGAACAGAGGCGAACTGAACCAAGCTTTGGATGTTGGGCGCCGAACGCCGGGACGGGTTAACGGTAGACGCTGGTGGCTGATTTAGACTCCCCACGTTTTCTCTGTTTCTACTTCACCTTCTTCATTATGCGATAAAGAGAGCCATTACCATTCTTGATGTGGAATTGCAGATGTCAGAGATTACAATCAGCCGTCGAGAGGGAATGCCGAGCCAGAGCTGAGCGCTTGACGAGCGCTATACCCGCTACCCTTCCCTCATCCAGTTAATACGAAAGGTAGCGGTGTACGCGAGAGCAAGGGTTGCCCGCGACCCCACGCTACTGACACACCAACACCGCACCGCCGGCCTAATATTAAAACCAAGTATTTTTATAATTAATTCGTTTAATGTCGTCCGCAATCAAAGTATTAGCAACACAATAAAAAGTAATTAAACCTGCCGGTTAACGAGTCCTTTACCATCGTTGTTGTGGTAGCCCATTCCCTGTATTGCAGCACATCGCGACACAATACAGGTATGCTTGTATACAAGCGGTCAGTTATTATTCGCTGAAGCACGCTATTTGAAGAGCCACTGCAGAACAATGCCGAAAACTTTTTTTATTTTTATCGATGTACACATTTAAAAGAAATTTTAAAATACAATAAATATGAAAGTATGTAAATTCAGTCGTTGCAAATTAGTTGAGGTGTAATAGAGATATTTAAAAATGTTTTCAAATGAGTAGTGTGGATTTATTTTCCAAGTGATGGATTTTTGATGGAATATGTTCGTAAATAATTTGAATTGGAATTGTGGAAGGTTGTGGTAACATGCGAGAGGGCCGATGAAAGATCAGCAAGTGAACAGCAAGCAATGAACAGAAAACACTGTTCCTACCTGTGTCCAGGCACAGTTGAGAGGTGCAGCATGGCTCGCGGCAGTCGGGCAGGAGCGACTTCTTCGTGGGGTTTACTCGTGGACGTCGGACTTCAACTTCGTCGCCGTGGTCTTATAATCGTGAAGAGCGCGCCGAGACTCGAGCGAGAGGTTAGTGGTACGGGAGTCGAACGGTTCCGAGCGTCTACGACGCCGACCGAAAGGACGAGCGAAGGGACGCGGACGCGAACTGCACGACGTGGAAGGACGAAGCAGAGGCAGAGGCAGAGGCCGTGGACGCAGAGCGAGAGCTGGCGAGAGCGAGTAGCTGGCGAGCGGTAGGTGTACATACGGGCACGGGAGATCAGAGCGCCGCGCGGGGCTGACACGTCTGGCTCGAGCCGACGTCGGGCGCACTTTGCGGGTGCTCCGTGCGGGAGCATCAGGGGTAGCGAGGGACTAAAAGGAGAGCGACCGGGGTGGACGCGCCTACCCACCCGAACATTGGTTGGAAGAGGATAGATGGTTGGGCTATAGCAAGCCAAGCAGCTATTGATTCTGAGGAGGTTGGGATGAGGTACATCGTGAGATGAAAAGAGATGCAAAACCATCCTTATATGTGTGTGCACATTGCATATATCTATACCTATACTTTCTTACTTATTCGGACTGAGGTACATAAGCCCGCACCACTCGACTGGAAGTCAGATATTCAATTCACTCGTTCACTGGGAAGGAACTGGCACCAACAAATACCCTTTCATTACTTAAATATTTTAATTAAATCTTAATAAACCAGAGCGTGGCACACTTTCAGACAATTCGTCACCCGTTGTCTTACTGCATAAACTGCTGCCTATTCACTCGGAGCTGGCGGATCTTACTGGAGTTCTCCCAAACTCGTGAGATTTGGCTCGGCGCATATAACCCCGTCTTGTGCCTGTGTCCCAGACAGATGGTAAATACATTTACTCTGTAGGTAATGAGACTAGTAAGAAGGGTACGAAGCAAATGGAACGGAGAGAATCGACGCATGAGCATCGAAAACGCTAACTTCATCGAGAGTTAATCCGCTTAATAGATTCCAGTCCAAGTCGCCACTAATGCCTCGGCAGAAAGCTTCGTAGCTGTTCAGCCATTAGAGTAGCGCACAGATAAGTACATATGGTGATTTAATCAGTTAAAATCTCAAATGTATATTGCCTTTTTGCACGTTGTAAAACAAAACATAAATAAAATCATACTTGTACTCATGTTACAGTGGAAGGCAATAATTCATAGCATGATATAAATTACTCGCTGACAAATAAATATGGGACAATTTTTCTTGTGCGCATACGTGCACACATGGAGTTACGATATTCGACGTCAGTGCGAGTTTCCGGAGAGCGAAGGGGCTACACGTCCAGCTTGGTAGCCGAGCGCTCGTCGAGTCCTGGTGCGTCAGGACGCGCGGCCCCACCACTAAGGCGCCGGTGTAGTGCGCAGTCTCACAACCCTTCCACTACCCCCCGTCACCCACAGGCCCCACATTCCACGCCCCCGCGACCAGGCTTACTAACTTACTTTTTCTTTTAGATACGAAAACTTTTCCTACCGTACCGACGTATAAAAACATTTTTTCCTTGGGATTTTGTACATTATTTAGAAAGCCAACGAAACAAGATTATACACAAAATAATGCACATTGCAAGGTTATTTGCTAATTAAATTTTTGTTAGAGTATTATTATTTTAATAAAACTTTATATTATAATGTATTAGAAATTTCGTGCATATGACTTGTATAATATTTTATACACATTTTTACAATCATATTTTATGAACATATGATAAAAAAAAATAAAATAACATTTATCGCAATTGTAATAATGGTAGGAAAATCGATAGAGATATTATCTTGGAGTGAAACTTTGCGAGATATACACATATCTTAAAATTTAATTTAATTATTATTTGACACCTGTTGTGTTCTCCATTTTAATAGTAAACTTATGGAACTAATTTATAGAATATCCAAAGTTTTTAAGTTCCATTTAATTTATCAAGTTCGTCAACCTTTGCAAACTTTGAAAACATTTTTAAAAAACCTTGACATCAATGCAAATTTTTTAATTGTCGGTCAAAAAGAAGAAGCAGTTATATTTTACAAAAAGTTAGATAAGAATTATGTTTAGTTCCAACATAATGGTTATATATTATACTTCATAATACTGTATCGTATTGTATCGTAACTAAATTGTAATACGTAACTAAGAGGAAAATTTAAGTTCTAATTTTGTGAATTTATAATATCATGGAGTGCAATTTTTAAATGGTGCATTTCAATATTTGATAAATAATTAACATTAATGACCATCTGACATTTGTAATTTGTGAACGTATATAACCTTAACATAATGTAACCTCTTCAAAAATTGAAAAGTCAGATCTGCAAGTTCACATGGTTCCATAAGAGTCCATTTACAACATAACAATCACCAATATTTAGTAACCTTTATCGATTAAATCTGTTGTTTTAGCTTTGTAAATTATACTTACATTGAACATTTTTAGGTTCGGGTAAATTGTCATTATAAAATGTCATTTTCATTACATTTTTGACATTTTGTCATTCTTAATACAAATGTCTAATTTCTTAAATGTTTATGTTTTTCAAAAATTTTAAAATTTATTATATATTTGAATTTTTGTGATAAATGTCACTTACTAATAAATGTCAATATGAAACATAAATATACATAAACATAAACATAAACATAGCTTGCCTAGGTTATGCAAGCTATGTTTTCGTGACAATTTAAAAAACATTTTTTTTTAAATGATATATGTTAAAAACATTCATATCAAGCGGCAAATATATTCTAATGTGTTTAACTAGACACTATGAGCATATCGCTTGCTTAAAATTGTGAATTTGATTGTGGTGCAATTAATCAAACTAATAATTGTTAAAATGTGTCTACAAAGTTGAATGTTTCACTAATTGGATGGACCTATGCAGAAATAATCCTTTAATGAGATAGATTGTTTAATTTCTTATCATTATTTTATCCATCATCGTTTGCGAGTGAATGTTATTTAAATTATTCTGCGGAATCAGTGGTAGAAATAAAATTAATATGATTGAAATTTGAGTGCTACAATTTTCATTTAAAAAAACTAAAAAGTTTACTATTTTTAACCAAATAACCGTGTAAATCTTTATTTATTCAGATAGTGTTATTTTTATGAAATATTACTTTTTCAGTGTTAAAATGAACACTACTTTAACACTATTTATTTTCTAGCACTAATAATTTAACCAGTATGTAGGTGTAAACTTTACACTAAATATAACAAAAAAAAAAGTGTAAATAATTACCACGAAAAGCGAGGGACGTCATAGTACACTAAAAGTTTAATTTTTAGTGTACCATGAAGTCCCAACAATACTTTTTTTAGAGTGTATACGTCCTAACTCTAATGATGAATATAATAATAATAATAATAATACTTTATTGATCCAAAAAATTACATAATTTCAGGACAAGTCCAATTATAAAACATAGTTATTGATTAAAAAATATTATTACAGTCGTATGTTAAAAAAAAATATTACTTATAAAACTTATCTTTAGCAGCTCTTCAATAACAGTGCATAAGAAAATAAAATACAGTTAAATTTTTAATATCTCTAGGGGGATCTCGATTTTTCTCGAAAAGACGATGTGTGAGCAAGTTGGGAAAAAAATTTGGTGACCCAAAGTGACCCAGTTAACCCAAATAATTGGATGGTAGTATTTAAATTTTCGGAATAAACCGGAAGTACAGGATATCAAGGACAACTTCGATTTTTTATATAGGAACGTATTGGGTATAATTGGATAAAACTTTTGAAAAGAAACAACTTTTACATAAACATGTTTTTAATATCTGGTACGATTACCTATAATGGCTTGCAAGTATTTTTATTTACAAGTGTTCCATTGTTCCAAGTTGCTTTCCATTTTGATCACTTTCGCATCCTTACTCTTTAGCTAACAGTAGCTCGAAGCATAACAAAAAAATTGCAAGTTCAAGTCGTACCTACTTGAAAGAACCTCCAACGCGAACCGTTTTAATTAGTTTAAATTACTTGTCAAAATAAGTATAATTTATTTTATTTTAGTTTAAAAGATATATTTTAATGAATATAAATATATTTATGAATATATCTTGCAAAATTGAGCGTTTATCTATTATAATTTCATGCTTCGATTTTATATGACTTCGCGGCCCCCCGACGAAACTTTTACGGCCCCCCGTTTAAGAAACGCTGGTCTACAGGACTTCTCCACGTGTTCGCCTCGTGCGGATACCTGGGGTGGTTCGACCGATCCTGGAGAAGCCGGGGCAAGAACGAGACTTACATCAGCTTCCAACGGACAACACCAACAGCCATTTTGACCAACAATTGTATTCTGAATATTATATAATAAATTTTGTAGAAAAGATTCCGTTCTTGACTTCACCCCGTGACAATATCATAGCTAAAAACGGAAAACTTACCTTCTCTTCCCCAATACGCCTGTCTGGGCGTTGGTAACCTATTATTATTATTTACTATTATTATTAGAAGGAAAATGAGGCTCCACAAGTTCATAGTTCTTCTAGTTCACTAACCTGAGAATATTGTTTGGTTTAACATTTTGGATTGTAGCCATGATGATAGCCCGAATGGTTAAGGCAACGGAAGAAGAAGAAGAAATGACCTATTTAGGACATGTTCATTATTTATTAAAAAAATATCTGTATCTCAGTCCCTTTTTAAGTTTTTACAAGTGTAATTTTAAAACATCCGGTTGATACTTAATATTATTATCCTTAAATAAAATAAAAATGTAATCTTTACCCCAATAAAAATTGTAATCTCCAATCTAGCATTATCCAAATAATTTTAATAGGTATTCTAGCAGTAGTAATATTGACTGAGTGTCGCCTCCCCTCACAATGACTTTGCAACCCCTATAATAAGCTGGGAGATTCGTTAGAATATTATTGAAAACAATCTCTCCCCCTGTAGGTCACGGATGATGTGATTTTGTCGGTTTTAGTTTTTTTCCTCGTGTTTCAGAAAATGCGTGTCTCTTAATTCGTTCATTATAGGGAGTGATTCAGTGTGGATGGACGAACGGACGGACATGGCACAAGGAAGGAGAGAAGAGACGACATCAGCAGCTGTTGACTAACTGAGGGTTCGGATTAACGTTTTGTTTATTTGGAATTAACACTTGAAACCGTCTTTCAACTGTTTTGAATTTTGATGTTTTATTTAAATTATTTTCTCTTTATTAATTAAATATTCTATTTGCTTTCCAAATGCGATATAAGGAAAGTATTGCAATAAAATACAATTTCGATGTGGAGATTTTAAGAGTTTTGAGAACATGTTTTGAGTTTTTTAAACATTTTCATGATTTTTTGGTTAATTCCTATGCAAATCTTTAATATTGTTGTAGTCCGAGTGCTCATTAAATTACACTGATTGTGATATAACAATGATCTGACAATGATACATCGAAGATATAACTTAGAAGTAACGTGATTTGATTACAACTCTCACTGATATGATACAGTTTAGTAGCAATTACATCTTCGGACGAAAAAGATGTCCGATTTAAAATATTAGAAGTGCAGTAATTAATATTCAATGGGAAAAAATTAACCAATTTAAGAAGGTCATATCATAATAATAACATAACCTAACTTATTTTGTAAATATAAATGGCGGTACTTACGACGGTTCATATGTTGTATAATGACAAGACTTTAAAATCACCATATAATGTTCTACTTACTGAATAAATATTTTGCATTATTATTACAAAAATTATTTTGTATAAATAATTGCTATAAATTAATAACTACAAAACTTATTTGTTTCTGAAACTTTTTTAGCAATACTTTTCCAAGCTTGACCTTAGTTCATTTTTATTACTGTATTCCGTGAAGTATATATTAGGTTGTCAAAGATGAAATTTGTAGAAAAAAAGGCAAATTTGGTTGATAACTTACAGATACAAGGGATTATTTTATTCATCAAAGTGTGCACCCATATTGTCTATACACTTTTGCTCTTTAAGCGGCAGGTTGTTCAGGCCGGTGGTATAAAACCCTGGCGGACGAGAGTCAATGAATTTCTGGAAGGCCAGTTTTACAGGATTGTCGGAATTAAACTGTTTTCCTATTAAAAAGTTGTCCAAATTGCGAAAAAAGTAGTAGTCAGTAGGGGCTAGATCTTGTGAGTATGGAGGATGATGAAGAAGTTCCACCTCCAATTCCTGTAGTTTTGCCACAGTAATTTGGGCAGTGTGTGGTCTAGTGTTATCATGCAATAAGATAGGAGTCGATCTGTTGACCAATCTAGGCTGTTTTTCATTAAGTTTTTGCATCATTTCGTTCAGTTGTTAGCAGTAAATATATGCTGTGATATAGCCAGTTTTTTTTTTTTTTTTTTTGTTTTTAAGTTAGCTGTACGAAATTTGGCGAACCAATTTGATATTCAGACCAATTCTGTAACTCTATTACTATGATAATAGTTCCTAAATTCGTCACTATAAGCAAGGTCAGTTACTATCATGAATGAAAGTCATTGTATTTTTTATAACATTTTATGTTGTAGTAACGTTATTACACAGTAAATTTTTACAGAATAGATCTGATTGTCTGCTGCGTAGTGACACTAGAGCCAAATACACTATTAATGTTTTTCGCGATCTATGATGCCGTAGTTCCACGTAAGAACTCATACTTCATAATAGTGCGAATTTCCGACCGTTCCATTTTCAACAAAATTAATTTAAAAAAAAAGTTTTTGATATTTTTTAGATCATACAATGATTTTTGAATGAACAGGAGAGAAGTGTAACTTTCCAAAAAAAAAAAAAAACAGAACGGTAAAATATTAAGCCAATGTCAAATAATAATCTGTTAAAATTGGCAATATTATTAATTACAAATTTCATTCTTGACGGCCTGATATATATGGAAATGTGAAAATCTGTCTGTCTGCCTATACGAGCATTACGCCAAAATGGCTAGCCCAATATTCACGAGATTTTCAACTCACCTTAAGGTCAACCTTGGGCAAATTGTTAGTTATATTTCATATCAGAATTTTAATTTAAAGGGGTAGTTTTAAATAACTATATTGGAACCACAAGAGATGAAACGTTGTGTACAAAGAATATATTTTGCTTATGCTAAGAATTATTAAAAGACATGATTTATTTTATATTCAACTTTACTGAACTTAATTGAATTTATCCCGCGCGAAGAACGGGTACTCTCTTAGGGCCGGTTTCTGAACGCTTAGTCGAGTTTAGCCATTTGGCTAAACTCAGCTACAATATAACAATCCCATAAGTAACCATAGCAACCATTTTCTAACTATTTGGTTATAGTTAACTAGGCTTTCAGAAAGCGGCTCTTAGTATCATATAAATATGTTTGCTTCTCAATTAGAAAATTAAAATCGTGATCGTCGAAATATTAATCCTAACAGCAATACCGTGGTCATGATTCGAATCTGGAATCTTTGATACGCGAATGAGAGTTATTACTTCTGAGTTTAAAGTCAACGATCAATTTATATGGTTTGTTAAATGGGGATTATTAGTATAAAAATTTGACGCATGGAATTTTTCTGCTACGGCACCCCTAAAATCGTACAATATACCTGATTGATTCCTTGCCTTATCCTTATTCACTTACATGACATCACGTCACTTTTAATTCTCAAGAGAGAAAAAATGTTTTCAATAATATTGTAACGAAGCGTCGCTTATTTGCAGAGGGGGAAAAGATTAGTTAGTATGCCATGCATTGTCGCCTCAAGATCTCTACAGGCAATTGTGTAACTTATTTTCAATTTCAATCTGTTTTCATTCTTTCTCATCTTTTTTATGAAGGGAGAAATACTCAAGGTAGACGAACCGTCATAGCAAGATGCGAAAAAGCGAAGAGTCTCACCGCAAAGAGTAAGCAACGTACAAGCAAGTCCAGGCACGTCTCCCCCAGACGTTCATACTCTCTGTTCTACATTATTCATGAAAACTACACTCGAAAAGCTGTAGCATAAACCGACCTTATTTCATCTACACCCCCTCCTAACTCATGACGCTTTTTTTTCTTATATTTATTTCTCATAAAGATATTTTATATGGGAATAATGTCGCACGCTGTGCTAAATCACTATCAGTCATGTGTGCTGACACCGGTTGCAGGATAAACGATATTGAATTATTACTAAACGTGAGAGAACAGGGAATAATCTTGCGGTAAGAATGGGGAATAGAGGAAAAGATAGTGCTGAGCTGTATTACACATAACACATTTGGGTAAAACACGATTTATTATTGATAATATACTGCCACTTGAATTTCTATTCAATTCATATCATTTCATCTGAATTTAAAGTGAAATAAAAGTGACACAAAATAGAAAAATAAATTTTGTAACAGAACGTTAGGTTCTAGAAATATTTGATAGAATTACCGGTATTATTTTGAACGCAATTTGTTCATTTTTACAGAGCTGTAAATTTTCCAATGTCAACTGTTACACAATACAATATATTTCGAACTGGATATTTTAGAACTAATGAATGAAAAATAAATATGAATGAAAACATTAAAACGTTTAGAATAAAACCATACGGTTCATTTATTTAACGAAAACAACATAGGAGGTTTGAGAAAAAAATAATATAACTATCGTCAGAAAAATCTTAAAAAAATAATAGGATTTTAACTCCTACGCGGTTTAAAAGAGCAGAAAAGGTAAGTTCTCCATTTCTAGACCTTCGGTACATGCACTTCGGTAAATGGTCAGCGTAAAGTTTCAACCGGTTCTGTTTAAAACAATCCCGTGTAGTTAGTGGCGTTCTTCATTTGTTGCCCCGCTCGTATAAATTTCTTTGGGTCCCTGTCAACTTTGAGAGACAAGCGACAAAAAAGAAAAGTCTTTTAGGAATGCGATGGGCCCAAAATAACACAGCTATCAAGTTAAAATTATAGGAATATATATATTTTATTAACTTGTTTTGCCGTTTTATCAATAAATATGTGTACATTTAAGTAACATATAAAATAACAATAAAATATTCTTTATTGAAGTTAAAAACTGACCATCGTGGCACTGGATCTTAAATTTATTTCTCTATAGTGATGGACTTAATTTGCATAATTTGCGACAAACCAATGAACAATACTCTAAATCAGAGATGGGCAAACCTAGAATTAGTAAGATATACTTTTAACTTCTTCACCTCATCGTAAGCTACTGAAAAAATATTGACGTTATGCGAGACCTTACGAGCATAAAAGGACATTTCAACAGACCTAGCGAGTCAAATCGATCACCCGCATTTTCATAATCCAAAAAAGAGCCCTTAGAATTATGAATAATGTCCTATCCAGAACCCACTGCCGGGAACTTTTTAAAAAATGTAGAATTATGTGTACGACATATTGTATATATCTGCCTGGTGTATGTTAAAGAAAACGCAGCCCAGTTTGTCATTGTTTCTTCAAGTCATTCTTATATGTTTGCTCAAAAGACAATATTCGTCAGAGCCGCAGTAAGGAAAACTTGCGCTAGGGGCAAAGCCGTGTTTTGGCAATGAGCAAAAAAAAGGTTCTCACCTCCCAAAATCCCAAAAGTGATAAGCAAAAAAAAGGTCTTTGCCTTCACAATGGCGCCCCTTAGTCAAGCCCGTCAGAACCCTTATCCTTAGTGCGCCCAGGGCAGTCGCTCCCTCCGCCCCTTACTGCGGCTCTGATATTCGTCTCCCTAAAATAAGACTTGAGAAGTCAAAAAACGGTCTTTACTCGGCTGCATGTTTCTTCAATTATTTGCCTTCTGCTGTTACAAATATTAATAACAGGACCTTTAGGAAAAAACTAAAAAAAGTCCTTCTTGAAAACTGTCTGTACTGCACTGATGGGCACTATAGCATTGATTTCAGCAAATACTAAAAATTTTCCTGCTCTTTTTAAGTACCCCATCTGGCAATTGTATTAATTTTATAATTTATATTTCAAATTTATATTTCTAATAATTATGTAAGATGATCAGGAACACCTAGCGAGCAAACCAGGCCATTCGGGAAGACTGACGAACTAAAACAGGCTATTAAGGAAGCCTAGTGAGTCAAAACATGTTATTCAGGAAGACCTAGCGAGTAAAAAAGGCTATTCGGCAAGACTGACGAATCAAAACAGGCTATTTAAGAAGACCTAGCGAGAAAAAGGGGCATTCGGGAAGACTATCGAAACCAAAACAAAAAAATAAGAAGATCTACCAACAAAATAATTAAAAAAAAAAAAATCATTCAGTAAGACTTAAAGAATAAAAAAGGCCGTTCAGAAAAACCTACCGACCGAAGCAAAACAATTTGTATGGTCCAGATATCGGCTACCTGATTGTCTGCGATCATCCAGTCAATCGCGATAGATCGTTTGCCCACCTCTGGTCAAAATACTCTTGAGAAATTGTAAGTAAGAACTTTTTAGTAAATATAAACATTTTGATGAACTATTAACAAACAGCTCAATCTTGTTGATGTACTGTAATAGAACAGTGGCATCTTCAATGGTTTCCAAACTTATCTAGATGACGGCATTCAAATTCAAGGCACCCTGCTCTCATTTCTTCGTCTTATATCTGAAATTATTCTGTGAAGTTCACGGCATCCTTGTCATATACATACGGCACCCAGTTTGAAAACCACTGTACTATAAAATAAAGTGCTCGTATATGTTAGTCTTATTTTATTGGAATAAAGGTACCAGCATTTAGCTTTTACTTTCATCTTTCATCCAGATAACCCAGTGAATAGGGCAATTATATAAATAATAAAATCCTAAGTCTCCTAAAACAATGTAAGATTTTATGTTTAACATTTGACGAGCATGCATCAATCAAATGGAGGTAATAACGTTGACATAAACAGCATCGTGTCTTTTATCTACATAGCTCGAAAACAATGGTTTTAGCCCTGTTCAAACACACCGTCCAGTGTTTCTGTAATTCTTAATCTCAGAATCGACACGGAACTATTATTTTCCGGGAATTTGTACACGTAATACCACTTTTCATGGAAAACGAACGAGTAAGCAGGAGAGTATCTGACCCTGATAAGAGAAACGCGTTATCACAACTCTTTAATCAGTGACTAGGATTCGGCACGTCCACGTCTGTTTTGCAATACGAGGACCGCACGTGCTTGTCTAGGGAATTGTATAGAAATTGGCGACGGCCGTTTGAAACCCGGCCTCGTTATTTGATGCAAATCAGTGTACAATCACTGATTTGCTGTCTTTGTCTTAGGACAGTGGCGAGTCGACAATAATTTTCAGGTGATCAGTTTCTAATATATTACAGGCGGCTTCTTTGGTTAAGGCGGAACTACATAGATTTTCAAAA
The DNA here is from genome assembly GCA_963971575.1 of Liopterus haemorrhoidalis. Lineage (NCBI taxonomy): Eukaryota > Metazoa > Arthropoda > Insecta > Coleoptera > Dytiscidae > Liopterus > Liopterus haemorrhoidalis. The sequence goes on along the minus strand of OZ020612.1, from coordinate 56,639,549 downwards.
CTTGTAACTTTTACCGATTGATTGAAGCTTTTAATCATTTTGGTTAGGAAAAGCTAACTTCAATATATAAAGCGACAACTTAATAAAATTTAAATTCCATTTTGTTCAGCTTAAAGGTATGGAACAGCCCATACTGAACTATATTTACGGTCAGTTTTCTACTGTATGATCAGTATTTAAATCTTGGCATCCATAATTTAATTTTAATTTCTTTATTTTTTAACTCTCCATTTTCTCTAACACCATAATTCTAAACGCGTCTTAATCACTGATTAAAATGTATGTTGTGGACTTAATACAAAATGTGACCAAGTACAAATTTTGGGCTTTTCGGGGATTCGTAGAGCAATGATCCCCAGAATTTTTTGGTTTCGGGCCACACACAAATAAAATATCTTTTTGTAGAGCCATTTCTAAAGGTTTATTATGTCAAACGCAAGCGCAGGGTTATTTTAGCGCACTCGTAAGAATTCCTCGTTTGATATTCGTTCTAGCCAAAATATGTTGAAACTTTCGAATCATACCTACGACCAGGAGCGAAAACAATATTTTTCTTTGGGTGAGAGGAGGGCCTAGAAGCCAAAACGTTGCCTTAGGGAGGCTTAGAAAGAATTTCGTGGGCCTAGTGTGAAAAATGACTGTCCAAATTTTATAATTTTGTGATTTTTGACCAAGTTAATGCAAATTACCAGATAATTAATAGGAATAAATATTTTTGAAAATTTGACAGGCAGACCTTTAAGTAATAATACTCGTATATATGCAGAATTTACAAATTTATATAAAGGACTCTTGCCTATTTCTGAAAAGAAAAAAGCAAATTTGGTAAAATTTATGTAAAACTGACGCGATTCCCGAAACAACGTCTTCAGAAACTGAACCAGAAAATGAGGTGGAGTAGTTCTTTTTCATTTTGATTCTTTTATGTTAACTTTTAATATTTATTAACTTTTTTCTTTAAGACTTATTTATTTTAAGTAACGTTACAGGTGAATTACTGAAGTGATTAATACATATTTTGCATTTTACTACTATTTTTAACTTTTGACTAAGGAGTTTAACATGTATTATTCGTCAGCCAAAAGTAATCAAGTACTAATTTTTGGTTAAATAAAATAAATAAATAAATAATAAATGGCATATTTTTATTTTTATATTGTACGTTTTTATACTGTACTTGCTTTAAAAACACTAATAAAGAACACTGTTTAAGTCCTACAAGTAACTTTTCAAATAATTTGTCTAAAAAACATTTATACAAATTACGGGCTCTGCTTAGCCGCTCGCAATCGACTATATACAGTGCTTTTCTGTGCACGCTAAAAAGATAATGACTTAATGCTGACCATATTACTACTGAATGTACACAGAACAAACCAGTGGCGAAGGGACACCTCCGCTAGACTTGCCCTCCCATAAAAAATAATAATAATAAAAAAAGTACATTAAAAAAAAATAAAAATTAAAAGGTAAATCTTCAAAAAAAAAAAATACATCAAATTATGTCCTATACAAATTTTTGTCAAAGGTTTGGTTTACTAGTTACGAATTTTTTTAAATTTTAAAGTTTAACAACTTCCGTTTCCGGTTTCGGATTTTAATAAAAAACAATAGGGTTCTTCCCAATTATTAGGAGAATTTTTTAGTACCAGAACGAACTCTTTGAGTTAAACCGTTTTTGAGTTATCGTGTATACACACAGACACACACACACACACACACACACACACACACACACACACACACACACACACACACACACACACACATACGGACGGCACTTCGAAAATAGGTTTTTTGGATTCCCTGGACCATGAAACGTGGTCATCAGTCAAAATCTCGACATCGAAAATTTTCGCGATTACAATACTTGCCCCTTATATATTAAGGTCGGACAAGTAAAAACATGGCCACGAAACCTGGACACAGGAGGCCAAGGCTCACCTCGAGCTGTAGCAGTTATGATAGGGTGACCATTCGTCCCGCATTCTAATATTTTGTCCCGCAAAAGTCCCGCATTGCCCGCATTGTAACTTCTATTTAAGGAAATGAGGACCTTTTTTTGTCCTTCACTTAGATTTGAGAGGTGAGGATCTTTTTTTTTGCTCTTCACTTGGATTTGGGAGATGAGGACCTTTTTTTTTGCTCCGTCCCGCATTGCCTTCTTAAGAAAATGGTCACCCTAAGTTATGATGATGATGATAATCCCAAATCATATGTACCATTCTGTCCTATTTTATAACAGGTTACCATCCACCGTAATCTGCAAACACTGCCTCTAAAGCAGTGTTTTTCAGCCGCCGGTCCGTAATTAAATTTATCCATTCTGCGGACAGTTTAAAAATAATATATCTAATAGAGTAATATTTATTGTAAAATAATCAACGGCTAGTAGAACTTGTATAAAAAATTATAAATTGTTATGTGTAGTAGTAGCTAAAAAATATTTACTTTTTAAAATAAATGTACAATAAACTACTTGTAAAATAATATTTTCAGCGGTCAGCGTAAAAATTAGAGATTTTACTGGTCTGAGTAAAAATTAAATGTGTTTTGCTGGTCCATAGTAAGATATTGGTTGAGCACTGTAGTACTTTTCAAACACTGTGAGTTATTGTTAACTATGCTTCATTTGCTCAAGATACATGCTTCAGAGATATTCATACGTGTGTGGTGTATGATAGTATAGTAGAGCTTGATTTTCTTGTTTCTAAAGCACTCATCTCTATCCTTTATCCACTGTAATCGTCAGTAATATAATAGGATTGTTGGTACAGTGGCGCCACTGTGTTGTTCGTTAAAGTTTGTAGTGAGTGTGACCAGGTATTGTAGTGAGAGGGTCAAGTGTGTCCTGTGTCCGCTCGACGTCCTGTTCTATATTTGCGTTGGATTACTGTTGGCCGCAACCCCTCAGCCGCAATTTCCGACTACTAACGACCAAACATACGCTCTCGTCTCGCCTCGCTTCGCCTTTAGCAATCGTTTCATATTCATTTTTATACACTTATAACAGAACTAATAGAATAAAACCATGAAAATTAAAATATAATTAAATAGTATTTTAAATGAATACTCATTTTCAGCTAAAATTATATTTGAGGAAGGTAAAGAAGTTATTGATGAATCTATCAAGTCTTCCCATAAATACTGTCACAAAATTTTCAATGAAATTCCACAAAATGCTTAAAGGTATGTTATATTTACTTTAGCACATAATATTAGAAACATCTTAAACAAGAAATACCAATCAGCTTTCAAAATGACCACCTCTGGCCGTTATATAGCTCCAAATCTATGCTGCCACTTATTTACAGAATTACGAAGGGTCTCTACAAAAATACCTTCCGCTGTTTTTATCAGGGAGCGTTTCAGACTAAAGATATTAAGGGTTTTCTCGCAGGCCAAGCCCTGAAGCACGGACCACAACTTGTAGTCCAGAGAATTGAGGTCAGAGCTGCTGGACGTCCAATTAGCAGGAGAAATGAAGGCCAATACATTGTTTAAAAGTCACTACTGCGTAGTCTTCGCTTTATGGGTTGAGTGGTGACCAACGAAGAGGAGTTATTCAATTCTTTAGTTGTCGACGTCTGCACGATTTCCTAATTGAGAACTGACACGCTCGAATACGTTGTCTGGTGGTTTAATATTGTACTAGGCACTTTAGTACTGTTTGAACTTATTACGTATGTATTATTGCTGAATTTTTGGTAGAATGTCGACAGAAGTTGTAAAAACTATAAAAGCAGAATATATTGTAGTGTTTTTGGCTGTCATTCAAGACAGGACATATTGACAGCTGAGTACTAGAGCCAACAGCCATATTGCCTTGGGTCACAGCGCCGCCATCGGTAATGTCACTTTTCAATAGACTCCTACCAACGTTTTTACTCCTATCTCGTAAAAATTAAATTTAATGATACCATCATAACTCCCAACCCATTAAACCATAGCTGAAGCTGGGTAATAGTCTTTCTGGATCGTCAGCGATCTTTCACGAACTTCCTGTGAATGCTATAGTCGCGTTACTTATTTTCTGGTGTTGTTCTCTATACTTATTTCCATCGTGTTCTGTCCTTTGTATATTTTCTTTCACTTTACGCCTCTCTTCATTGCAGCTTTTGTTTCTTGGTGCCAGCTTTTTCTCGGTCTTCCTGGTCTAACTTTCTTCACTGTTCTTGCTTCAAAAACTCTTTTTACTATTTTGTATTCACTCATCATGTCCCAGCCATCTTAGCTGTCCTTCTTCTACCAGGGTTGCCTTTTATATTTCGGGATTTGAGATCAAAAACAATTATTTATCAACAAAAGTGGTTCTATTGTTATAAGTATTAATTGTATTTGTTTTTCCTTGTTAAAAATTAGAAATAGAAATGTTATTTAATTAGGGGAAAGTAGCCAAATTTGGACGACTTAAGAATTTTTTAATATATAGGGATGTACAAGTATTTTTAATAAAAAGGAAGTAGTGGAAAAAAAGTTATTGTTTATATCTTCAAAATAATATAATTTATTTAAAAAAAATAATTATATTGAACAGTGAAAAATCAATACATAAAAATCGTGTCATCGGTCCAATTAAAGAAACTGGTTTCTTAGGATGGACCAGAGGTTTTCCAAGATGGACCATCAATATACTTAAACACAATTGAAGCAAAAGTACTTTTGATTTTTGTACTGACTCCAGCACACTGTGTATGCACCCAAGTGTGACATTTTATGCACTGTATCATCTCATCTTTCTTCATTTCCTCACATATAATACAAAACCATGTAGTCTTAGTTTTTATTCTTTGTCTTTTTGGTCTAATATTTGGTAATTTTACTTTGTTAGTCTTTTTCTTTTTGACTTTTTCTAATTCCTTTTTATGAGGACTACTTGTTATTACAATTGCTTTTTGGGCTATTCCTCCAGTTCGAGGAGACGATGGACCTTGCTGTGGATTTCGTTTTGGTGGAGGTGATATATCGTAAAGAATATGCTTACACTTTTTAATTTTTTTCTAACGAGTTACATAATCAACAGCAGAATCACTATTATTACTTTTACCGTCACTTAAAGACATAATGGTGGTGTATTAGGCCTACTTGTAGTATTTACTGTGATTTCAACAGGGTTAGCAAAACACTGTAAAATATCGGATGCTGCAAACTGGTGGTCCTGAAAGATATGTCTATTTACAGGCCAAATACCAGAAGCACGGAAAGCACTTTCAGCTATAGCTACAGTGGCTCGGCCGTATGCTTCATTTAGCAATTTAGACATCTAAATTGGACCGGTCCAATTCAGGCGACTGCTTGTGGTCCAATTTGAGCTACTTTTATAAATATTTTAAAATGTTTCACCTAACCTTACATTTGAACTACATTAATAAAACTAATATAGTAAATTGTAGCCAGACAAGTTTACTTTCTGCAGATATAAAAACATATTTTGTTACTTACTTTTTAACAGTCTAAAGACTATTGGCCTTATTGATAAAATATTTAATTGATGGTATGTAAATACCAATATCACTTCACTAACTGCAACCATGAGGTGCGCTGTTATAAAAATGATTGCATCAGACAAGTTTACGTCCATCCCCTTCTAAATTACTGATTTGTTGCGTAAATACCTTATACAGGTCAAGTTACGATAGTGGTCCAACCTAGGCGATGGTCCAAATTCGGCTACTCTCCCCTATATCGTTTATTTAACATTATAATAATCTGTTTTTTTAATTTATATATTAATGTATTTTATTTAAAATAAAGTAACTGAAAAAGTATTTAAAATTAGTTACTACAATTACAATAGTAATTGGTAATTGAATTACTTTTTTCCTAGCAGTAATTATTTCAAAAGTATTTTAATTACTTTTTGTCAGAGTAATTAGTAATTGTAATTAACTTATTTTTTGTAAGTAATTTGCCCAGCTATTCCTTCAATTTTCCTTAAAAATCAACCCAATACATCTTTCAAGATCAGATATTTCAAGATCAGATAATTTAGAAGATCAGTAATGTATTTTTCAATGTGTTATCTAAGTTAAATGTGGTTCCATGTTAAACATCACCTCAGATCTCTTATTTATGTAGAGTATCAAATGTAAGGGAGAAGTTTATCAGTAGTATCCTGGCAGTAGAATAGCAAATTTCGTTTGACCACAACTAGTGTAGTGCATATCCTAGAGTTGGTTAGATGTAAAGTCATTATCGACAACGGACTGGCCACAGGTAACTATCCGGTCTGTTCTTATCATTCGCATAAATCATTAATCAAGCACGCCAAGAGCACTATTATATATGTAGCAGACTCACTGGGGATCTCATTTTATAACTAACACGCATGGAGTATCGTATTGTCTAGATATTATTGAGAATTAACTCTATAGCAAGGGGGAACCACGTGGAAAACTCACAGGTATTTACATCAAAGAACTAATTATAGACAATTAACCACTGTGACACGGTTTAAATTGTCATTAATATCAAAATTTACAATCTGTTACAAAAATTACATATTTTAGGGAAACTTTACCAAATGCCGGGAATCATCGTGAATGGATCATACAATCCAGGGATCGGCAACCTTTTTACGTCACCAGCCACATTCTGTAACTTTTTACCGACCGCCAACATATATATATATATAAAGGGAGGTATTGTGATCATACCGTTTTTGACATTTCGAGATTTCGATGGATCTCCACGAATTGAGGTTCCTACATAACATTTTGACTATTCTTTGACTAAGCATGATGTCTGTCCGTCTGTCTGTCTGTGTGTCTGTCTGTCTGTCTGTGTACACGTGCAAAGCAAATTCGTCTGAAAGGATTTTTATTAAACTTCATATTTAAGCTTTCAACATCAATGGCACGAGTCGATCAACTTTTAGTAAAAATCGGTAACTAGAAATGAGAGTTTACTCGTGTCGGTTTTAAGAGTTTTGCGAATATTTCACAACAGAGAAATATTTAGAAAAAATTCATTTAACAAAAGTTACTATAAAAGTATTAACTAACAACTTTTATTTGAGACATTTTTTGAAAAAACAAAAAAATTTTGAATTTAAAAAAAAAATCAGCTGTGGCCACCACAGGACCGATCCCCATCATAAAGTACTTGTATAAAATACATTCTAGCAGCAGAGTAAAAATAACTTGGCCTAATATTTTCTAACAGATTTTACTTATCATGACCATAGAAACGTTATAAATATGAAAAAATAGATTGTTTAAGCTTTGTAAATCATACTCACATTGCAAATTCTAGATTAAATTGTTTGTCACTATAAAATTTCCTTTTCTTTGCATTTTCATTTTTGTCACTCTTAACCCAAGCTTGACCAAATAGGGTGTGTCACACCCCAGTATATTAATAGTGGAAATGATGTATCTATTGACAATATTTATGAATTAGTTAATATTAAACAATAATTTAATTTTTAATCGACAAAAAAATCAAAAACACCATTTACAAAACAATATGTCTAAATTATATTTGGAAACAGCGCATTTCGAACGAATTATAAATAAATAAACGTTGTTAGTATCTAATAGCAACTAATTCAAAATTCAAGCTTTGCTTGAGAAATGAGAAAGAAATTGTCTCCCCCACCAAAATACATAGACCAATCAGAGAGCTAGCTAAATTAGTATGTGTGCGAGTTGGTGTGAACGAGAGATGCAATGTTGTCAGTCAACACGAGACGCAACTTAAAGAATGATGCAATTTAGGAAATAAATTGGCGTGATTTTGACTTTTATTGAAAAAATTATTAAAAAAGCATTAAATAATTACTTTGAAAAAAATTTTTTTTTGTAATATTGTTCTATAGGCTTGACAGCATTTAACTGTATAAATTTTACCTTATTTTAATTGATATTAAATGAGTAAAGCCTAGGGTATACTACACCCCACTTGGTTGGATGTGTATATTTTGGTCAACTACGGGTTAATAAATATTTCCCATTTATTTATTTGGTTTTTCTTCAAAATATGTAAAAAATTATTAATTTTTTTAATAAATGTCATTCGTTTCGATGGTTCACAGAACATTTTCACTGTTAGAATTTAAAATTTTCACATACCAATCTGAAAAATGAAATAACCCAAGCAAGGTTCGTTCTCGTGACTCGTGGCAACCTAAGAACGAAATTCCCCATTTAGTTCCGCCTAAACGTTTGGAATAGCCTTTATAATTTAATCTACTTATTATTGTAAAACAATTAAATTGTTATTAAAAGAATAAAATGTTTTTTACGTTTTAAAGAAAATATATTCATTTTTTCTTTCGATACTTGAAAATATCGATATTTTGTTTCGATACGATACTGGTATCGAAACTTTTTATTCTATATTATCGATACCCGAATATCGATACTTTCTCAGTATCACATATCCCTAACTATAACCTATTTGCGAACACGGCCAACTCTACATACTTTATAATAAATTCCAACATGATATAACAGAGGCAAGCTCGATTTTCGTGAGAACTTGAGAAAACTAAACTCTCGTTTAGCTCTGCTTAAACCAAAGAAATAAGCTATACCTATACTAATAATTGAGTGACAATTTATTTAATAACAATACAAATTAATTTAAGGAGAAAGTTAAAATTAAACAAAACTGAAAGAATTTATTAGGTAACATACAAAAACGTAACCAATTTGCCAACGAGCCTACTTACCGTGTCAAAGGGTTAATATATATGAAAAGTTTAGAACTGCTAAGTGTAGCAAAATACTGTGAGAAGGGAAAGAAGACAAAAACAGATCTTTTTTATCATTATAACTTCACGAGAATTTATGACCGAACATTTTTTGTTAATATATATGTCTAATAAATTCATGTATTTTTGCACCATTAGTTTTTCTACGAATTTGTCAACGTCTCAAAAATTTATATTTAATTCGAGATAAATATAAAATAAATTTGTAGAAAGATGTTGAACGATGTGTTTCGGCTGACATTTTGGTTTGGTACGTTTCTTTCAGTTGACGTATTACAGTTGTGTACAGCAGTGCTTCTCACAGTCATTATACGAGGGTTACATTTTATGTTTTTACAAACGACCACTAGATGGCAATTTTGAAATATGTCCTTACTATATTCGTAAAATTTGACATTTGTTATTGTGAAATCAGTGGCAGCTTATAAATTGACCGAATAATTTGTTGACAGTGAGCGTTAAAAAAAATGGATATTGCTCGTGAAGGTTTTGTTGGATGATTTTTTACGATTTTAGTAAAGGCCTAAATCAAAAACAATGCATAGATTCGCTTCGTTCAACTTTTGATAATGAAGCACCATCAGAAAAGATTGTTTACAGTTGGTTTGCAGATTTTCGTCGAAGTCGTGCGTCCGTCAGTGATGAATCTTGTGAAGGCCGACCAAAATCTGTTGTGATTCAAAAAAAGTTCGATGCTGTGCGCAAAATGATTGAAGATTTTGGCACATTGCATACTCCAATACATTCGATTTTGCATGAACATTTAGCTGTGAAAAAGATCAGTTACCGATGGATTCTGCATAATTTGACCCAAGCTCAAAAAAAGGCTTGTGTTGATTGGTGTAAGGAATGCTAAAAAAAATCAACCTAGGCACTGCAAAATCCGTATACAACATCGTTACAGGTGACGAAACTTGAATTTATTCATATGAACCGGAAACTAAGTAACAATCCACTGTTTGGGTCTTTCACGATGAAGTGAAACCCACTAAAGTTGTTCGTTCACGAAGCCCTTCCAAGAAAATGATCGCTTGTTTCTTCGGTTGTACTGGACATGTCGCAACTATTTATTTAGAGGATTGGAGAATAGTTAATGCTGAATGGTGTACAACATTTTTTTTTGCCAGAAGTCATCGACAAAATCAGGAAAAACAATCAAAAACGTCGCATCATTCTTCATCATGACAATGCAAGCTCCCACACAGCACGTCAAACAATTGTTTATTTGAAGGAGAAAAACATCGAATTAATGATTCATTGCCCGTATTCACTTGATTTATCCCCTAACGACTTTTTTTTGTTCCCCAATGTCAAACAAAAAATGTGTGGACAGCGATTTTTATCACTTCAAGAAGCTGTTGAAGCCTTCGAAAACTATGTTTTTGAGATACCAACTTCAGAGTGGAAAAAATGTTTCGAGAATTGGTTTGAACGCATGCAAAAGTATATAAATCTTAAAGGCGAATATTTTGAAAAGGACAAAAACAGTTCGTTCCAAAAAATTTTTACTTGCCCGACCTTAATATATAAGGGGCAAGTATTGTAATCGCGAAAATTTTCGATGTCGAGATTTTGACAGATGACCACGTTTCATGGTCCAGGGAATCCAAAAAACCTATTTTCGAAGTGCCGTCCGTATGTGTGTGTGTCTATGTGTGTGTCTGTGTGTGTGTCGGTGTGTGTCTGTGTGTGTGTCTGTGTGTGTGTCTGTGTGTGTGTGTGTGTGTGTCTGTGTATGTGTCTGTGTGTGCGTATACACGATAACTCAAGAACGGTTCAATTTAGAGAATTCGTTCTGGTACTAAAAAATTCTCCTATTAAATGGGAAGAACCCTATTGTTTTTTATGAAGATCGGTTCACTAGAAATGGGAGTTTACTCGTGTCGATTTTAAGATTTTTGCGAATATTTAGCAACAGAAAAATATTTCGAATAAATTTATTGAACAAAAGTTACTATAAATGCTATTACTAATAACTTTTATTTGAGACGTTTTTTGATAAAACGAAAAATTTTGAAATTTGTTTGTAAAATTGTTTAAAAAGTCTCAATTTTTTCATACTTATATGTAACGTTTCCATGGTCATGATAATTAATTCGTAACAAGTAAACCAAGCCTTGGACAATAATTTGTATAGAACATAATTTGATGTATTTTTGAAGATTTATCTAAATATTTTTAAAAAAAAATTTAAATTAAATTTTTTTTTTGGGTGGGCAAGTCTGCGGTGGTTTCCCTTCGCCACTGTTTTTTTTTTTCGTTCGAACCGCGGTCAGCAATGAACTGGTATCACTGTAAAAATCAAGCTGCTTCTAATAATTTGGCCAGGAACTGTATTTTTCATCTTCGTGGTTCTATTGAAGCGTGCGTATTTGTTTACTTAACTCATTTCCCAAACTGTTATTTACATTTGTTGCTACGTTCCCAGTTAATTCTGAGATGCTTCTTAAACATAAGCTAAAGAAAAATATACATCCACATCGTTACATCCTTTACGCTATTGTACCTCTCAAATAACATTTTAGTTGTCTTTTATACAAGATGTAGGCTTGACACGCTTCTCATCTACGTATATTCCGTAACGTGTGTTAGCCCTGGGGGGTTCTTGTAAGAAGATACGCTACTTTTCAACCTTATGCACAAAGTCAACCCCGTCTACAACTTCTCATCATTGACGTGTATGGTGTTAAAGATCGTTTTCTAATGAGAAGACCCAGAGATTTAATATAACAGTTCGTAAACAAAACGCTACATTCCATACCCCTTTCCCTACTTCATCCCTCAGTCCAAATAACAATCAACTATATTCACTTGTATCGACTTGTAGTAATCTGAGCACATGTAATAAACATGGGATATTATTAAATAGCAAATATTATAATGTTAGGTAGAACGAGCTTGTCTCATAAGGGGGTTTTCAGATGTACAATGCAGTATTAGATTGAGAACAAGGGGGTTTGAGCCAAAGGTATTCTTATCAGGAGTGTTGTATTGAAGCAAATATTTGACATCAAATGACCGGTATTCTAGGACCGTGGTTGCTCTTTTGATGGAGTACACACAACGTTGAATTATGGCAAGCTCAAATATGGATTCCAACAGCCACTTCCAGTTAATAACTTCAGGGAAATTTAGAATGGAATACATCGTTGTTTATATGGTTTCATCAAAATTCATTTCCATTGTTATTACGCACAGACTTTCTACTATTCGTCTCTAACATAGGATGAATAAACAATTTTTTAAACGCATATAAATACAGCGATATATTTTTTAGGCATTTATGAAAACTAAACCGCTAACTACTAGTTGTTTCGACTGATTTCGAAAATATCTTCGGTGAATTTGTCTCGTGTTTGATTATTATAATGAAATAACCGGTTACATTAACCGGGTAGATGATCAATGGATCAGCTCAGGTATGCAATCAGTTGAAAATCAGCAATTAATTGAAAAAGTTGACCTTCAATTTATTGGTGTGTGTAAAGTGTTCAAATTTCAACAATAAATTAAACAATTGATTGATGAAAAAATTTAGGGGATTCTTAGTATATTTTTATCTGTTTAGTTATTGCCAATTGTTTAGTTCTAGCATAACCTAGAAATATATAAATTATATGTTTTTTTTTTCATGTAACAGAACCACAAACGTGCTAATTCACTATCATCTATGGCCTATGTCAGCTTAGAAAAACGTGTGTAAGAAGATATGAGCTGTTTGTTCTTGCTTCGGATTGGTTTAGAACATCATCCCTATTACAATGTTAAAATATTGTTTTTAGTCCAAGTTGACAGATGTTCAGTGTCGTACAATGTATTTTATAATATTATTGTCTTCGAGCATAGATTATTATTCGAGAATATTGTATATGCATCGAAATATATTATTAATAAGATATATTTTATTATCATTTACATATATAAACTTTTATTTATATTCTTGGCATAGATTTTATGGAGAAGTTATTGATATAATTGTTATATCTTCATATATACATACATTTTTAATTTTAATTTATAATAAATATTTAAATAAGAAACTTTAGCTCTGAAGACATATTGTTTGTATTATTGTTTTATTTAATACCTTTTAGCCAAATTTCTATTTTTATATACATAATTTTTAAAAATTAATATTTTTTTAACTTTCCATTTATACCATTTATTTATTAATTTCCCATTATACTGAATTTATGTCGTTTAAATAACGTAAGTGTATTATTTGTCTTGTTTATTTCAATATCTTATTAACCAATTCCTCTTACATATATTTAAAAAAAAAAACACACTTGCTAACCCAGCTACTACGCAAAAGTTGTAACTTATTTTAAATTTCCCGCTATACTGTATTTGTCCTGTGTAAATCGTAGTCGGTTCGAAGCGCTATCCACTCTTTTCTTATTTGACATAGAGCAAAGGTTATTTTTATAGCTTTTGTGTCTGTTCACAGCTCGAAATTTTGTAATGATTTTTACCGACCGTAAACATATATAAGGGAGGCATTGTGATCATATCGATTTTGACATTTCGAGATTTTGATGGATCTCCACGAATTGAGGTTCCTACATAACGTTTTGACTATTTTTAGCATGATGTCTGTCTGTCTGTCTGTCTGTCTGTCTGTCTGTCTGTCTGTCTGTCTGTCTGTCTGTCTGTCTGTCTGTCTGTCTGTCTGTCTGTCTGTCTGTCTGTCTGTCTGTCTGTCGGTCTGTCTGTCTGTCTGTCTGTCTGTCTGTCTGTCTGTCTGTCTGTCTGTCTGTCTTCGGATATTAGGTCAATAAAACAATTAGTTACTCATATATTCGAATAGACCGGTTTCGACAATTTTATTGTCTTCTTCAGTATCTCTGAGGAAAATTCAGAAGAAAAAATATTTTAATATTACAATAATGTTCACAATAAACTATAGTATGAAAATTAACATATAAATATTTTTTATTCATATTTAAGCTTTTGACATCAATGGCATAAGTTGAGCAACTTTTGGTAAAAATCGGTTAACTAGAAATGGAGTTTACTTGTGTCGGTTTTAAGATTTTGGCGAATATTTCACAACAGAGAAATATTTTGAAAAAATTTATTTAACAAAAGTTGCTATAAAAGCAATAACTAACGACTTTTATTTGAAGCATTTTTTGATAAGCAACATAAATTAAACAAGTACTTTGTGATGGCGGTCGGTTCTGTGGTGGCCACAGTTGATTTTTTTTCAATATTTTCGTTTTGATAAATATGTTTTACGGACGGTAATGTAAAAGTTTTCAAAAAAAAAAAAAATGATAAATAAATTGATATGTGTAAAATGGTCCTTTTATTTTCAAGGTTACCAATAAATTGTTCAATTGACAAAAAAAAATTTGGTCAGTTTATTGATCAATAAATTGAACTGTGTAAAACCAACTTAAGAGATATCAGTTCTAGGTAAAGTAACATTGCAGGTGGGGTCCGATCCCTCTGGTCTAATAAAACATGCCGTCTCTGCTATTTATATAACCCAGCAAACATTTTTATACGGGCCAGTACTGGTAAAGCACATACTCCCCGGCATTGAAAGTAATGGGCCAGTACCCCGGTGTCCCCGTGGCCGTTACTGGCCCATTGATGTATCAGTTGCCGGCCCAGCAACGGTAAAGTGCAAAATAATCGCATTAGTTGCAAGATTTATTTCTGATGGTTTTAAGTAAAAAGTATGAGTGAAGAAGAGTGCTTATAAAATGCTGGTAAAGTACTTCGTATAGGCGGAATGCGAAATACAAATGTGAAGTACATTATTAATACTGGCGTTGCACTTACTTTTGGTGCCAGTAATTTACCAGCATAAAAGCAGTTTGCCAGCATTCGGCCGTTAGTTCAATGTTTGCTGGGAAGCTAAACACATATGAGCGTTAACAAAATTAATAGTTGCCAATGTAATCAGCTACGAACTAGTTCATTCCTGCTTTTAGTGATAGTCAATAAATAAGAATATTTACATATGCAAGTAAATGTAGTGAATCTCGATGTTCTGTAAATGTTATTTTTGCAATGAGTTGCGAAACGTTCTTCTTGCATTTCATTTAGTTTTGTAAGTTTTGGAAGCGAACTACACGACACATATGAACTAGCAATATAACACGAACGACGCTTCAACTTCAGAAGTTAGAATAAATTATACTGATCTTTGATCGTGTTAAAGTCTTCTAGGACAGCGATTTCAATTTTAATGTCAACTCCTTTTACATCGAACATCATGCAGACACGGCAAAACTTTAAACACGATGGCAACGACAGAACCATCCTGAAAGTTTACAAGTTTAGAAAATACAGAATATCATCCGTTTTCGAGATTAACGTGTATGATTTTAAGCATGCATGCTGCTTCAAAGAATTAGACTGGGGTTTCTAGATAGTCACGATAACACGCAATACTACTGGACTAGGACACCAACGATCAAACAAATTTATATTACCTAAACATCCTCACCTAAATCCTAAACAGAATAGATTTAATATATTGAATAAATAATAGTTTCCTTGGTAAAAAATCCCGCCACCCGCCTGAAGGTATTTTTTAAATATCATTTATAAAAATATCATTTATATATTTATAAAAATCTCTATTTTTTGTTCCGATTTTTCTTTTTCTTTTTTTTTAACTGAGAATTTCTGATTTAATTCTAGTTTCGTATTCGTACTTGTTAACAATGTAATAACGCAGAATTTTATACTGAAATGCACGGGGCCCCAGAGAAAATAAATCCAGGCCTTTCATTTTCTTTTTTTTTGTTTGTGTGTTAAAAATGAAAAATCACGTGTTGTGCACTCAAAATCAGATCTACTCATCACTTAAATATCATCACCATAACCTAGGGTGACCATTTTCTTAAAAAGGCAATGCGGGACGGAAGTGAAGAGCAAAAAAAAGGTCCTCACCTCCCAAATCCAAGTGAAGAGCAAAAAAAAGGTCCTCACCTCCCAAAATCCAAGTGAAGAGCAAAAAACAAAAACCAAGTGAAGAGCAAAAAAAAAATACCTCAAAGGTCCTCAAATACAAGTGACAATGCGGGACAAAATGTTAGAATGCGGGACTTTTGCGGGACGCATCTTAATGCGGGACACCCAATCAAAATGCGGGACAGTCCCGCAAAAAGCGGGACGAATGGACCCTACCATAACCACAATTGTCATTTTTGAGAGCAATAGATACGTCACTTTTGTATTTACTCGTACACTCAATAAAATTACCGAAAGAACCATCAAAACCAACCTTTTATTCGCCTTTTTTGAATATGAATCTTCCAAGACTAAGAATGAAGCTATTTTAGGCTCTTATTTTTTTATCTGCCTCGATTTGAGTGTTTTGTTTTCTTTTTTGAGAACAACTTACATATACAGATTTACTCATAATTATCACTTATTACACTGTTTAATTGATTTTTTTAGATTTATACCAATTTTTATTTTTGTTAGCAAATTACAACAATTTTTAATAATACTAATTGCACCAAACAACCCTTTAAAAATTGAATAGAAACTAATATTAAGTAAAATTATTCAATGAATAGAATGATAAAAACGATTGCTTCAGATGACGTGATGTATTATTGTTACTGCTATCAGGGTGGTCGGTGGTGATGTTGCTCGCCTTATCTTTTGTTTAATTTATGGCTTTTGTTTAACACTTCTCATCTTGCCGAAATACTTGCATATTTACTATTAATGAAATGTTTTGCTTGATATGTGCAAGAATTAATAATTCAAATAAATTTAGGTTCTAGATATTAACTATTTATTATGAAGAAATTTAACCGTTTGCATTGAGAAATGTTCAAAATATTTTATATACAACTTTATCCTTGTTTTTTAGGGTTTTGTTGGTATCACCACTAAAAAACCCTTATAACGTCATTCATGTGACGGACGGACCGTTTTCGGGCCGTTTAAATCGATTCTTTCTAATCACTTTAAATCGACTTTCTTCTTAGGATTTTTAAAGATATGACCACAAAACAAAAAACCTTATAACTTCACTCATGTACGGTAGAAATTGTAGTCAAACGGCTAAACATATAAAGTTGAAATTTGGCATACTTGTACAACTATTTGACCCTCATGTAGGAAAACTATAGTGAGTTAAAAAAATACAGCTTGGGATAAATATAAACAAATATGTATTTAATGGAAAAATAAATATTTTTTTTTAAATTTTGAGTGGGATCTTAAACCTCTTAATGCGTAAATGAAAATAATTTTTTTTTATATGGGGTTTTTGTCAATGTAATGGCAATAAATTTTCATTATATTGACAAAATATCATGTATATTAATGGGAACCAGGATATTTCAACAGAAAATTTTGATCAAATTGGTTTTTCGCAAAATATTGATTTTTTTTGTAACCGAAAATTTTTTTTTTTTTTAAATTTATTGTGTGATATCAAAAGACAGCTCTTAAGACGTAGATAAAGGAACGGAAGTAGTTATTTATTTTTTTCATTTTAATACGATTTTTTCAAAAAAGTACTAAAAAATCAGTGTCCCGCAACCCGAGGGGTTAAATTAAAAATCTAAGCAATGTATATTGCTATGAACCGGACACGTACCAGAAGAATTTTCGATCCGATTTCGTTTTTGGAAATTATTACAGTTTTTGTGTTATTCGCGACTGCAAATAACAGTGAGACATCTGGTGGTGACTGGCTAAATTAAACAGAAGCGTATATTTGGATAATATTTTTAGTGTGTTGTGTTGCAGTTTATGTTAATTAAGACGTATTTTTAAATATAGTGACTTAAATATAGTGCTTTTTTGCCGAAATATTGTTTGAACAGATAAATATTAAGAAAAAACCTCTGACATATACGCTTCTTGTCAACCATTAACTGTTGTACGCAGCACCGTCAACGTTAGTTTCAGTCGCGAATAGAAAAAAATAAAAATAAATAAATTTAAACAAGTAAAGAAGACAATAAGTAAGGATTAGTATACGATATTAGTAAAGATAAGGCAACGATTTATTTTAGAAAAATGTAAACAAATAATGTTGGCGACATATTTTAAAGTAAATAGACGTGTTCATGTTGGTTATCGGTCTAAGATCTTAAATAACTAGACTTTAAAATCACTCAGTCGACTCACAAAAGGTCCATCTAATTTTTTTATTAAATTGCTGCATCTAAATGATATTACTTGTTCTTTTTCAGCTTACATGTGGCACAATTTTGAAATGTGTGATAATATCAATGTTTTGAAAAGCCAACTAAACATGAATCTTGTTGGTTATGTTGGAGTTTTGGGGGTACAAACAAGGGGATTCTTAATTTGAGTGATCATGTAGGAGAAGTTGGTATCGGATCAGTGGAATCTTTCAATCGTGACAAACTGCGACACCATACACCAGCACAAACAACAAACAACAGCGTATACGCGTGTATGTATGTGTGTGGATGTTAGAGGAATTGCCTCCGGCGCTTGAGACAGAGAAGGAAGATACAGCGTCGTCTGATTTACGATGGCAATTTCTCTTTATTTCTCTCCTGACT
The DNA here is from genome assembly GCA_963971575.1 of Liopterus haemorrhoidalis. NCBI lineage: Eukaryota > Metazoa > Arthropoda > Insecta > Coleoptera > Dytiscidae > Liopterus > Liopterus haemorrhoidalis. Next base: position 56,621,312 of record OZ020612.1, on the reverse strand, counting down.
CCGGTACTGCCGCCCTGTGACTCTGGCCTCGACTGCCATAAAAACACGGGTTCGAATCTGAGTCGAATACCTGCATAATGCTTGGATATTATCGAGCTATTCTGCGGATGGCAATTATATATCGGAGTTTTTACTCTATCACACGACTTAACAAACCTTGAACGGAAGTAAGAAAAACATGTGGAAAATAAGGGAAAACTGAGATTGAATTATCTATATCGAGTAAACATTTATAAAAATAAAAAATCAGCTGTGGCCACCACAGGACCGACCGCCATCATAAAGTACTTGTATAAAATACATTCTAGCAGCTGAGTAGAAATAATTTGACCCAATATTTTCTAACAGAGATATTATTTATCATGACCATGGAAACGTTACATATAAGTATGAAAAAATTGATGTGAAGTGTGAATTTTCACACATTTCAGGGTTTCGCATGTATTTAGTAAGTGAATGATGATTAATTGGCATGCTAAAACAAATTTTATGTTAAAATATTTGTTAATTTTAATTCGAATGCCTAATACCATTATTTAGGTTTTTAAATATGTGCAGTTTTTTTTTTTTATTTATCAAGGTTCATTAAGATTTTGAAAATTGCGCCTATGGCTCCCTCTGATTTCGTGTATTCAATATCAACAATTTCCACTGGTTATTAAATTTACGCTTTTAAAAATTAAATGCAACATTTGACCAAATATAACTAGAATTTTGAAAATATAATTTAAACAAAATTAATTGCCTTGAGAACGGAGCGAACTTAATTTTGCAAATTAGAACGCGTGCATGCTAGACATTACACGTATGCTGTATAACCGACTTAGATAAGCTGTTAAATATATTACGTGGTCAAGCAAAAAACACAAAAATGCGTTATTTTCCGAAAACATAATCTGATCAAAAATTCCTGTTGTACTATTCCGGTTCACACAAATGTACATTACTTTTTTTGGCAAAAATAGCGTCTAAACAATTTATTTTTCAAAAATAAAATTTTGATCGGTAATCCACGTTCTAAGGGCTTTCATTTGATACCCTACTCAGAATTTTAAAAAAATATTTTTTTTTTCGATGAGCATATTTTTGTTTATATTTTTAGGGGATGTGTTTTTTAGATGTTTTGGTATATTTTCCATGTGTGGGTCAAAGAGTTGTATAAGCATGCCAAATTTTAACTCTCTAGGTTTAACCGTTTGGCTACAATTTTTACCGAACAGACAGATAGACAGACAGACAGATGACAAAATGACGGTACACGGGTTTTTTGGTCATACCTACAAAACCCTGAAAATAGATACTTAGAAAGTTGACCAACTCGTGCCATTGATGTCAGAAGCTTAAATATGAAGTTTCATATAAATCCTTTTGGCCGAATTTGCTCTGCACGTGTACATGGATCGACAGACTGACAATCCCGCAAAGTCCCAATTACACTGCGGTTCACACACACAGTTCCATGCTCTGACCGGGATTCGAACTCAGGACGTTTGACTCGTGAAGCAGATTTGATACCTCTACGCTACCGCTAATAAAATTAACATTTGAGGGTCTATGGGGAACGCTACCTACAATTTTTACTGTACTACTGATGTGTGTTGAATAGTAGTTTAAATGTACATATAATATTTTAATATACAATTTTGAAGATTTAATTATTTTTTGTTTCATTACTTACAAAATTAGTAATTTTTAGGGTTTTGTAGGTATCACCAAAAAACCCTTATACCGTCATTTTGTCGTCTGTCTGTCTGTCTGTCTGTCTGTCTGTCTGTCTGTCTGTCTGTCTGTCTGTCTGTTCGGTAAAAATTGTAGCCAAACGGCTAAACCTAGAGAGTTGAAATTTGGCATGCTTATACAACTCTTTGACCCGCACATAGGAAAAATACTAAAACATCTAAAAAACATACCCCCCTAAAAATATAAACAAATATGTGCTCATCGAAAACAAAAATATTTTTTTTTAATTCTGAGTAGGGTATCAAATGAAAGCCATTAGTACGTGGATTAACGATCAAATTTTTATTTTTGCAAAATAAATTATTTTGATGCGATTTTTGCCAAAAATGTGCAAAAAAAATTTTGTCCCACACCCTGTAGCCCAGATGGTTTAAACTAAAAATCTAAAAAAATTCTAAGTAATGTATATTGGTGTGAACCGAAATAGTACAACAGGAATTTTTGATCAGATTATGTTTTTGGAAAATAACGCATTTTTTGTGGTTTTTGGTTCACAAAGTACAAAAGTTATATCAATGTAAGACACTCACATGTATAGCGTGCGATAGCTACATGCGTTAAAGCGCTCTTCAACTGACTGGAAAACGAAGGGTTTCGAGTTCGAGTACGGAGTGAATTTTATTTTTTCTGTTTTTTTTTTTTGCATTTTTATTATGTTGAAATTATTTTGTCAAAATTCTAGTTATATTTTGACAAATGTTGTATTTAATTTTTATGAGCGTAAATTTAATAACCAGTCTTATTATATGATTAACAGACGATAAATTATTTTAAAAATATCGTTCATTTTGCCGTGATTACTACAAAGTAAAATTTGTCCTACACACTCAGCATACCGCATTCACTTATTATATACCTGCGAAACCCGGAAATGTGTGAATATTCACACTTCACATCAATTTTTTTAAAAGATTTTTAGTAAACTTTCATAATCAATAACTCAGTATTAGTATCATCATCATCAGCATTGACGCGACAGCCTGAAATGAGCCAAGCCCTCCTGTTTCCAGGTTTCGTGACCATGTTTCCAATCTATGTACATTCAGGAGTAATATGGTCAGTATTACGTCCATTATTTGCGTATACAGAAAGGCACCTACAGTTTAAAGCCGGTTGCGAACGGCTAAGCAGAACCTGTAGTTTGTATAAATATTTTTACACAAATTATTTGACATAAGCGGGAATTGTACACACGTCCGTGCCCTTGCTCAGCGGTCAAGTAGCAGGTACAGACGATTTAACGTTTGAATCTACAGGCTTGCTTCAGTATTAGTATACATTAGATAATATTAGTCCTAAAAGTTTAAAATATTTTACAAAACAGAAATGAAGAAATTGAACTTTATCCAAGATGAATTTAGAAACATACATGGATCTTGGGAAAACACAACTGAATTATGAAATGTTTATAATCCGGATATGTTTTCATAATTTAATTCCTTCGGAGTCACATCTCTTAAAAAGTTTTCTTCGACCCTGTTTTAAAATTCCAAAAGTTTTGCCAGTGACGTAACGCCGAGGGGGTGCAAGAAGAGGATGTGGTAAAACGGAAATACGTGGTCGTAGGGGTCGAACTGGGGTCGGCCTTCATTCCTATATACCGTTGAGGATTTCAATAAACTATCTAGCTACATCTTCTTGTCATTTATCTTCCTATTCGGAGACACTGAACCAGAAACGAATCGAAAAATCAAAACAAATATGCAGACACTTCTGGTTGTGTCCGGAAGATGGGTTTATTGGATTGAAAGGAAACGAATGTGAGGTCTATGCGAATATAATGCCGGAAGTACGGACGTGGACACGTCTTGTCCACCCTTACATTTTTACGTATGTGTGTTAGAAATCGTCAACAAAGTTTACTTCCAATCTATCGATCTAAATAAAATTGGAGGTTATATATGTTTTTTAATTATTTGTCCTCCTAGTTGGTTCCTACATGTTCCTGCAGATAACATAATATCTAAAAAATAATATCAATTTTTGCCCCAGGTTTACGCAAAAATGGCTGGCTATATTAATATTTCAACTTAATTTGGCAATTAATAAAATTGTAGGCTATATCATTTTTTTTTTCTCATGTTTGATTTCTAGACATTTCAAATGATTATAAAACAATGTCTGCAAAAAAAAACAATTTTTGTCTGTCGGTCTGTCTGTCTGTCTGTCTTTCTACCCGAGATTCACACAAAAAATGGCTGGATATATTTAGACATTTGGTATGTTGATAGAGTAAACCAGGATTCGAACATGGCTATATGCCAACTGCAAAATTTTCATTTTAGGAGACTGTTTCAGGCAGTGTTGTAATGTATCTAGGTATTTGTATCTAGATACAGTAACTAGATACTGTGCAAGTATCTAGTTACTGTATCTAGGTACATTTTAAAATATGTATCTGTATCTGTATCTAGATATTTAAATCAGTATCTAAGTATCTGTATTTCAGGTACTTTTTCAGATACTTTCCTATTTTGTCTTTTTCAAGGTCTTTTTACAAAATATGTCCTTACGATTTTTCAAGTTGGTAATACATTTAGCATCATTCAGATATTTGACTTTTAAGTTTAAATTAACCAATCAGCAACCAGTAAACTCTTTCTTGCTTGGTGGGAGTAAAAACATGCTTTTATTTTTTATTTTTAATTTATGTTTTATTTAAAAAAATAAATAAATAAAAGGATGTTTTCCAAAATTTTATTAATTATATATAGAACTTGTATTTTATCATAATTCTCAAACTTATAATTTATTTATTTATTTAATTTATTTTTATCTATAAAATTTTAATAAAGTGTAATTGTATTTCCAGCTCTGAATAAATTTTAAAAATTTTATAAATGTGAATTAAATAAAGAAAAATATAATAAATAAAATTGTTGTTTTATTTTTGTCATCCTAAATACTCATTTAATAATCAGTAATTTATTAGCGAACAAAAAATGTTCGAGATATCCGCTGAAATTGGAATAAAAAAGTGATTTTTTTAAAGATTACATAGGTATATAGTTAGTTAATATTTCTGACACACAGCTTACAGCTTCAAAGGCTATTTGTGTTTATTTTAAGAGTAATAATAGTGCATAACTTATTTTTTATTGTGAATAAATATATTCCTTGCTCTAGTTATTTCTTTTTTTTTGTGGTGTTTTCATTTTTTCGAAAGTATCTTAAAAGTATCTTGAAGTATCTAGATACATTGTAAAAAAAATGTATCTGTATCTAGATACTTTTTTAAATTTGTATCTGTATCTGGATCTAGATACATTTTTCCTCAAGTATCTGTATCTGTATCTAGATATATTTTCAAATGTATCTATTACAACACTGGTTTCAGGAATAAAACTAATATGGTGTATAGGTAGTAATCAAAAACCACTTATACCTGAAGGTGTCGAGTTGTGTGCGTAAACTAAACTTAACTTGTCGTCGGGCCTGTCTTAAAGTTTTGTACAGTTCGTTCTAATTCTCTCTTCTTCTTGCCTGGTTGCCATTATGACGGGTTTCTGTTTTTAAATTGTGCTGTTTCGGCGATGCTTTCTTGCTAGATTTTCATGGGTCTTCTTCTTGGTTGTTTTCCTGTAAATCTCTCCTCGAACATCCTTCTTGCAGTTCTTTCCTCCGTTTGATTTACTTCGTGGCCGTACTATCTTAATTCATGTCTGTCTGTCTGTTCGGTAAAAATTGTAGCCAAACGGCTAAACCTAGAGAGTTGAAATTTGGCATGCTTATACAACTCTTTGACCTGTACATAGGAAAAATACTAAAACATCTAAAAAACATATCCCCCTAAATATAAACAAATATGTGCTCATCGGAATTTTTGTGATTTTTGGTTGACGATGTACAAAAGTTATAGTTACGTATCACACTATACTAGAAGGCGTATCCTGGTCTAGTGATTAGCTTCTTCGCTTGCTACTCAGCAAACTAGGGTTCGCTCCCGGGCAGAGGAGACATTTTATTTTTGTTTCCATTTTTATTTTGTTTAAATTATTTTGTCAAAATTCTAGTTATATTTTGGCAAATGTTGCATTTAATTTTTAAGAGCGTTAATTTAATAACCAGTTGGAATTGCTAGGAATTATATTTTTATTCTACGTGTCATAAAAAACCAGAGGGGCGGAGCATATAACAACCAAAGGAAGCCATAGGCGCAATTTTCAAAATTTTAATTAATCTTGTTATATATATAAAAAAAAAATACTGCACATATTTAGAAACCTAAATAATGGTATTAGGTATTCGAATTAAAATTAACAAAAAAATATTTTAACTTAAAATTTGTTTTTAAAACTTTTAGATTAACAGACGAAAAATTATTTTAAAATTATCTTTCATTTTGCCGTGATTACTATAAAGCAAAATTTGTCCTACACACTCAGCATGCCGCCTTCACTTATTATATACCTGCGAAACCCTGCAATGTGTGAAAATTCACACTTCACATCAATATTTTATTTATTTCTTTTTATATCATTCTGTTATTTAAATTATATCATAACTTTTTAAAAAAGTTTAAGATCCTCTGTTTTTTTTGCCTAGTGGTAAAATAAGCGGGGTCCAAACGCGTTGTTGTGAAAGATGACTGTCGCGTCACCCCTCCGATATCACTAAATATCTGAATAAGTATTTCCTTGACTGTATCCGACCACTGGTTATACCCATATCATTTTTTCTCGGACGGAAATATAAAAAATAGCCAGTAAGAAATTGATATCCTAATCGCCCGTTCGTGTTTTTATACATTCACTCATTTTTCAGATAAAGATATCTGTACGACGTAAAATGTTAGATTACTCGTAATAGTTTAATTTAATTAGACGTTTGAGTGGCAATCTGATTTATATACAGTGCTATTTGAAATATAAGCAAGATTATTAAGTTTAAATCAAAGGAGAAATACTACCGGGCAATAATTTAAATTTGTTAAAACCAGTTGTCTTAAACCAAGTTTACCATTATTAATAAAAAGATATGCTAAATTAAATTTCTTTAGTAAAAATCATCTGACGAGATATCTCTTACTTCATCAAAACTATCCTTTCAGCGGCTATCTATGGCAAAAAAATTGTCATTATATTGATTTCTTTCCGTTAAAACGGGATCGTTAAACATGTTATCGTATTTTATGTACATACGTTCGTTCGATTCTATAAAAATATTCGTCATTCTGATATTTTCGTTACTTCGGTATTCGTTACAATATGACCTATATGCTGTAGGTATACCTATATACTCTTTTAAAACGTACCACACAAATGTGTATTTTTAGGATTTTCGCGATTCAGCCATTGGTATTAATTCTATCGGTCCTTATTTTAAGACTTTTATATTAAATAATGGAAGGAAAGAATTGCAAGAAGAACATTCGAGGCTAGATATACAGGAAAAATACCAAGAGGAAGGCCCATGAAAACATGGCAAGAAGGCATCGTCGAAGCAGCCAAGTTTAAAAACATAAACTTTAACAAGATGAAAGAATCGGCTAAAACAGGAAAGAATTGAGAAAGCTGTACAAAAACACTCACACGAAAAGAATAAAATAGATTTAATAACACCTCGACACCTCCGGATAAAAGAGGTTCTTGATTATGTATGGATGTGTATATTAAATAATTTATTAATATGTATAATAGACTACAGTAGCTTTGAAACGGACAGCAAATTTTGAACATTGAGTTACCCGAAAGTTCTTGAACGGGATAGAAGATATTAATGTCCACTATATAAGACGCGCTACCTACGGCCGGGGTTCAGTCATATTCAGGCAGTCTTATTTAAGTAGTTCAGTTCACTGGGATAGTCAAGGTCACAATACAGTTCTATGTATTCAACTTCCGAGTGGAGTTAGTCAAGTGGTTGAGCTCAAGTGAAGTAACTGAGCTGGACCGTGAAATTCAGTACAGTGCCTGAGTTAGTTAATGACTGATATACCTGGAACAGTTAACTGTGGATTAACTGTGGTATAAGTGTAGTGGCTAGTAGTATTTATTATTTAAGTGTTATTATTATCTAATTCATTGATGTAAAATTTCAATATTTAAGTAGTTTATTAAAGATTAAAAATCACAACCAAATTCGCCTTGTTTTTTTTTTAACCAGATAAAAATATAATATTATTTTATGTAAGAAATAATTTGACAAGAATATATTTTAGAATAAGGTGTAAGAAATGTTTACTACGATTTATATTCTGTGACATTTTTGCGTGTGGAAAATTGCTTACCATGTTTATTTTTTCGCAGTCCGTAAAGAACACCTTCTAATAACATACTAAAAATAATTCACGTTGCATGCTTACCAATACTACGTTGTACATGACGCATAATCCTTATTACCCGAAAAAACACCTTGTAATTATTATAATATCCCTTAATTTGACAATTGAAAGAACGAAAAAAAAAAAAAAATAATGAATATTTGCTATTATTTTTAACTAAATTAATATTTTGACGTCAAGATGCCCTCAATAAAAAATACTAAAAACAGTAGATATAAAATATTTCATCATCATCATCATCAATCAGCCGTTTCGATCCACAGCTGGATATAGGCCTCCCTTAGTATTTCCCATCTTGTTCGGTCTTGGGCTTCATGCATCCAATTCGTGATGCGTTTCATGTCGTCAGTCCAGCGAGTAGGTGGTCTTCCTCGACTCCGTCTATCTGCCCAAGGTCTCCATTGGAGTATACGTTTATTCCAGCGTCCATCTTTTATTCTGGCAAGGTGTCCTGCCCATCTCCATTTCATTGTAGTTATTTTCACAAGGATGTCAGTTACTTTGGTCTAGCTGCGAATTTCTGCATTAGGTATTCTGTCACTTAAGGTGATGCCCAACATGATTCGCTCCATGGCTCTTTGAGCTATTGAAAGTTTTATAGCTGAAGCTTTTGTTTGAGTTAGGGTGTCAGCACCGTAAGTCAGAACAGGCACGGTAAATAAAATATTTAAGGCGCCATGGAAAATTAACACTGAACATAATATATATTATTCTGCACTTGCATCTTTTTTCAAACATTTTTTTTTCTTAATCTTCAAGATCACGTTCTATTAAACTATAGCGTCTAATACTTCGGTATAGCTCCGAAACATGGTCCTTAACGAAGTGAGATTGATAGTTTTTGCACCTCACAGTCACTTTAGTCCTTCTACTCAGAACTTAGCGTTGTGGCTTCCACACATACAGCTGTGTATTGCGTGTTGCATATATCTCAAATATATTAACTTTGAATAAAAATACTAAAGGAAGGAATATTACATGCTATTTGGAAACAAGATTATTAAAGTAAAGGTTTTCTCGTACCTTTTGACCAATCAGAGCGTGAGAGGCCATACGTCACACGTATGCGTAGTTCAAACTAGCATACAGAATTAATATAGACACTTTTTTATATATTTTTATTGACTATTTTCATAATAGATATTTATTTCAAGACAGTTCTACTGAATAAATTAAAAATAAAAATCTAATGAAATTTTATACTAATTTATATAAAATTTAAGGTGATGTGTATTTGTATTATAGTTAATAAATAGCAATAAAATCGAATATAAATATAATTTTAGGTATATTTAAATAAAAATAGAAAAACAAATTGCTATAATAATATAGTAATTAATAAAATTGGAGGTTATATCTGTTTTTAAAAACGGCTGGACGTATTTTAACGACATTTGGTACAATGGAGTAGAACCAATATTCAAATATAAGCATGGTATCTCAAAAAAAATTTCTTTCTTAGGAGGTGTTTCTGGGTTAAAACTGGTACTAAAAAACTTAAAATATTTCCTTTATAAACAGAACTATCTTAACAAAAAAACTATACAATAAAAATTGTTTATAAGAAAACAAATCTTATTTGTTCTATGCATTTTTTTCAATTTGATGAATATTAGGATAGTTACGGGGGGACACCCTAAAACTAAAATATTGAAATATTTCACTTATTATTCTCTTCACATCAAAAATGTATGTAAGAAAATTTATCTAGAACGTAGAAACATTCCTTCCGAAGAAAAAAAAAAAATTAAAATAATTAGAAAATCAAATAATTAAACGATATTTTTATATCTATAGCCAAAAATCAAACTTCACGTGTATATAACATATACGATAAACAAAGACTGACGTCCCGTTAGAATACGGATGACGCGTAGCCTCTCTATTTACTCCCACCACTACACGTTACGAGACAACCTTATACTTTAATAATAAAAATAAATTAATATTTAAGTACAATTTTGTACTTTTATTTAAAATTGTCCTTAAACACGAATCTGGAAAAAAAAATTCTTGAAATTAAAAAATATTCATTTATTGAACCTGAACCTCAAACCGAACCTTAATTAACATAGTGAACCTGAATCCGAACCTGAACCTAAATAAATTCTGCTTCAGGTCTCTGGTACTAATATTCTTTCTACGGACTGATTCGCGTAATTTTTAATTAAAACCAGCTGCCATTTGAGAACAATACATTAATTCTTACCGCGCGATCAACTGAAAGTTTCTGTCAAAATTTCTCATACATTTGTAAATCACCAATATTTCCAATACGACATATAATCACTCAAACCATTCATTCAGTGACGTGTGTCTCTATGAGACAAATGAGAAATTCTGTCGGGAAATATTCTCATCCTTCTGGTCGATTTGGTAACACAGTATGACCGCACAACTATTTGCAAGAAGAAATTTAACGCAACACTGCACGAAAATGGACCGAAGACATTCCTTTAGTGTTTCATCCAATGTTGTAGAGGTCCGCGTGACATATCTTGACCGCAAGAGTTTAGCAGTAAGACGCGAATTTCAAGATTCCACGACAGATTCCGTATGTCGGAGTTGGTGTGATTGTTTTGGATGCATAAATGCTTGTTGCATGCCATTTCATCATGCACTACCCTTTTATGGCAACAATACTCAGAATCTCATTTCGTAAATGGTGCTGAATGAATTTAAGTTTAATTTCTTTGATTATAATAATAGGTTTTAGTGTGATATCACATGTGTTAGTGACCACCCTTGGAGAGATAATTATTTATAATATTATTTATTATTAATTTCATTCATTTGGTTTTTACAACCCTTGTGAACTGTTTACCGTCTTCATAAACTGCTTCCAGTTCCTAGGGTGAAGCGCATTTTTTCTCTAATTGTGGGCATTGATCTTTTACAGATCTTTGTGTACGTTGTCCACCCTTTAGATACGCGATCTTCCCCTTGGTCACAATGTCGCTGGAACTCTGTCATTCTTGCAAATCATTTTCTGCATTTCAGTTTTTATAATTATTAATATTATTAGACAATTTGTGAAAAACAAGTTTTTACGCTACGTGCGTATATTTTAATGATCGTAAATTTCTATTCCATCCTGTCAGCGATTTTCTCTCAGTACTCTTTGGTTTATCTCTTTCCGATGTCCTTCTATCCAGCTTTTTCTAGGTCTTGCCTATTTTCTCCTCTTGTTTAGTGTTCATGATTAATTTGTTTCAGTAAGCTCTCCCCTCCTATTTATTGTTTATAATCGTATCTACTTATCATCTAACTCGATTTGTTCTTATGTCTTACAGCAGGGTAGGTACCAACGGTAGGACGAGGGCTCGCTGTACGATTTAATGCGGCCTACCAATAAGAAAATATAATATATACTTTTCTTATCCAGCGTGGCTAACACATTACTTTCATGTTGCTTTAGGTTTCTTACACACTAGGCATATTTATGCCGACGTAATATGTGTAAACTGGCGTAAATTAGAATTTAAGATCGTAAAAAAAATAGAAATTACAAAAGAAAGTATTAGCCGCCAAAAAAATTAGTACCTGTATGTGGCCCATGACGTAACAAAAAATAAAATGGTACTTAATGCGGTCCGGGACGTAAAAAAGTCTCCGACAGTATGATAAACACACTTTAAAGTTGTACTTTCAAGTATGATTTGAAAATTAAATATTTTTATTGTGCTCCGAGCTACAGATAGCTCGTGTTTAAATCAAAATTAAACTAATCAAAGACAATTTGAACACTTATTAACAAAAATATTTTACTTTTAAGTCGTTATAGAGAACATTTTATAAAAATTTTCATAAACCGTAAAAGATTTAAAAAAATTCAGCTGTGGCCAACATAGGACCGTCACCACAGACTATTTAAAGAAAATACTTTCTAAAAGAAAAATTATTATTCTAAAAGATAATAACGTGTTATATTACATTGACAAATTCATGATACGTATTTATAATTTACCGTAATCATGGAAATGTACCTACAGATATGTGCAAATTGAACAAAAATATCGCAAAATTTATTTAGTATCAAAAAATGTCGCAAATAAAAGTTGTTAGATATTGCATGTTAAGCAACTTTTATTAAATAAATTTTCTAATAATATTTCTGTAAAATAAATTTCTGGAAATATTTGAAAAACTTAAAAATGGCATGAGTAAACTTCCTTTTTCGATTGACTGATTTTTAGTAAAAGTTGTCCAAATGGTGGCATTAATGTCAAAAGCTTAAATATGAAGTTTTATAAAAATTGGTTTATCCAAATTCACTTTACACGTGTCCACGGATCGAAAGACAGACAGACAGATAGATAGACAGACATACATTCAGACCAAGACAGACCATCCCAGACACAGACAGACAGATAGACCGACAGACATCATGCTAAAAATAGTCAAAACCTTTTGTAGAGACCTCAATTCGTGGACATCCATTGAAATCTCGAAATGTCATTTGTATGTCAAAATCAGTATGATCACAAAATTCCTTTATACATGTGGGGGTCGGTAAAAATGTTCAAGTAAATTTTTTTTTTTTTTCAAAATTTATGTCCAAAGATATTCGACATAAGTTAATATTTAAAATCTTTGATATCCTTGTTATCCTTCATTTTGTTATCCTTCATATTGTTGTCCTTGATATTTTGTACTTTTGATTTGTTCCGGAAAATTTCAATACTGCCATTAATTTCTCTAGGTAGACTTTAGTTAACAATGTTTCTCAACGTACTCACACCGCGCGTTTTCAAGAAAAAATGGGTGAATGGGTGGTCTGATACAGTTTCGCGTTCGCGGGCCACAGGTGTTCCTCGAGACACGATTTAAGCACTCAGGGACCATTGCTTAGTGACAAATACCTTTATCTTACCATAGCTGATTTTTTGTAACTCTACAAATGCATTAGTTGCATGGGATATGGGTTGATGGAGTTTTTTAAAGTTGGAAGGGCACTAGACATGTGTTGTCAACTAGTAATATGTCCACGATTATTAAGAAAATATTTCACATACATATTTACTCATTCTCTGTTAATGGACACTTTAATTTAACCCTTTAATATGTAAGATGTGACACTTTAATCTTCTGTCGAACATGTTAGTGCCGAGATATGAAAATGTCTTCATTTATTCGACGAGTTTTTGGATATGAACTTATGGTAATTATTAATTAAGTGTTAAATATTGAAAATTATTTTGTGTTTTTTTCGTGTGTGGTTTGATAATATAATTAATGTATGAATTCGTATACTATTAGCGTAACGACATCTCCTTGAATAATTTGTAACGTTATGACGAGTAGTTTCCAAAGACAGTGTTCTTAATGACACATTAACAAAGCATGGATGAGTACGCTATGCACGTCATTACCCTTAAATCCTGCGGAAGAGCAAAGACCCACACATATAGCAGAAAGCACACAGCATACATACATACATACATAGAGAGGCAGAGAGAAGCCATGGCGGGCGAATGAGTTGCGTGGCCATGTGAAAATCCACAGGCGCTTAAGCATTCTCCTCGGGCACGGCTAATCTGAGTCGGGGTGGTGAAAGAGGGATGTCCGTGTGTCCGTACGGTCACACGGCACATCGGGTGTTAGATCAAAGGCACGCAATAAGGCCCGTAGGAGGTGACCGCGTGTGTCATTAGCCGAGGAAAGGAGCAGGGGTGGGTGATGGTAGTCAGCTCACACTTTGCAACTGACCGCTGCTAAGCGCCGGACGTTTATCACTCGAGACGGCCACCTAGACCTCGGTAATTTGTCATCAGAGCACGGACACCCTTCTGCGCAAACACGGGATACGGCATATATCACACCGAGAGAACGACTCTGAACCGTTTGCCTCTGAAGGCGGCAAGCAGCGGGTGGCGGGCGGCAGAGGTAACGATTCCCTTTCTACTGCCGCCGCTGCATGTGTACACACTGAGATTGCATTACCCTACTCAAATGTATGTGTGTGAGTGTGTATGTTGTATTTAACAGCCGGTCCGTGAAAATTCCCGCTGGCTAATTTATCGTCGTAAATATCGCCTGATTGGATCATTGTTTTACCTTTCCTACAACGTGACTTTGCCTTTAATATTTGTACTTAAATCCTCCAGATTTATTTTATTTATTTTTAATTTCACATTAAAACTAACATTTATTTTCTCAACCAATTAGCTCTTAACTTAAATATTTACAGAAAATTTAATATAATAAAATATTCATTAAAATATAATCATAAAATAAAATAATGAGGCGGCAGTTAGTTTATGACCCATCTAATAGAAATTCTCTCATTATTTTTTATTCCTAATTTCCACCGGGCTTAACATGTTTCAAATATTTTTACAATTTCATTTATTTTTTCAATCTTAGTTGCCATTTTTAGATTTTACAAATAGTCGCGTACTTTCCTCCACTTAAGAGATTATTTTTACCCCAAATAGATCAAAAACCATCTGACCACGACGAGAAACGATCCCTTTAGTTAGCAACATTTAGTCAGTTACCGATACATCTCCAAACATCATATCAGTCCAAATACAACTCCTTTTTACCGACCGTCAACATATATAAGGGAGGTATTGTGATCATACCGATTTTGACATTTCGAGATTTCGATGGATTTCCACGAATTGAGGTCCCTACATAATATTTTGACTATTTTTAGCATGATGTCTGTTGGTCTGTCTGTCCGTCCGTCTGTCTGTCCGTCTGTCCGTCTGTCTGTCTGTCTGTCTGTCTGTCCGTCTGTCCGTCTGTGTACACGTGTAGAGTAAATTCGGCTGAAAGGATTTTTATGAAACTTCATATTTAATCAACTAATAAATTGATCAACTTTTGGTAAAAATAGGTTGACTAAAAATGGGAGTTTACTCGTGTCGATTTTAAGATTTTTTAACAGAAAAATATTTCGAAAAAAATTATTGAACAAAAGTTGCTATAAAAGCAATAACTAATAACTTTTATTTGAGACGTTTTTTGATAAAACGAAAAATTTCGAAAAATTTCTGTAAAATTTTTCGAAAATTTTACCAAGTCTCAATTTTTTCATACTTATAAGTAACGTTTCCATGGTTATGATAAATAATATCTCTGTTAGAAAATATTAGGCCAAGTTATTTCTACTCTGCTGCTAGAATGCATTTTATATAAGTACTTTACGATGGCGATCGGTCCTGTGGTGGCCACAGCTGATTTTTTATATTGCTCATCATAAACAAGTAGATTTCTTCGCTAAATAAAACAAAAAAAAAAACATTATATCGTCATTTTGTCATCTGTCTGTCTGTCTGTTCGGTAAAAAGTGTAGCTAAACGGCTAAACCTAGAGAGTTGAAATTTGGCATGCTTAACAACTCTTTGACCCGCACATAGAAAAAATATTAAAACATATCCCCTAAATAATATAAACAAATATATGCTCACCGAAAAAAAAAATATATATATATATTTTTTAATTCTGAGTAGGGTATCAAATGAAAGCCCTTAGTATGTGGATTAACGATCAAAATTTTATTTTTGCAAAATAATTTTGATGAAATTTTTGCCAAAATTGTGCAAAATTTTTTTTGTCCCACACCCTTTAGCCCAGATGGTTTAAACTAAAAATCTGAAAAATTTCTAAGTAATGTACATTGGTGTAAACCGGAATAGTTCAACAGGAATTTTTGATCAGATTATGTTTTCGGAAAATAACAATAAATGTTATAGTTATGTAACACACTATACTATAAGACGTATCCTGGTCTAATGGTTAGCTTGCTCGCTTCCTACTCAGCAAACTAGGATTTGTTTCCGGGCACAGAAAATTTATTTTTTGTTTTTTTCCATTTTTATTTTGTTTAAATTATTTTGTCGAAATTCTAGTTATATTTTGTTAAATGTTGCATTTAATTTTTAAAAGCGTAAATTTATAACCAGTGGAATTTGTTGGAATTATATTTTCATTCTATGTATCATATATACGAAACCAGAGGGGCGGAGCATATGACTTAAAACAACCAATGGAAGCCATAGGCGCAATTTTCAAAATCTTAATTAACCTTGCTATATATAAAAAAATACTGCACATATTTAGAAACCTAAATAATGGTATTAAGTATTCGAAATTAACATTTAAAATTAACAAAAAAATATTTTAACATAAAATTTGTTTTAAAGCTCTTAGATTAACAGACGATAAATTATTTTAAACATATCGTTCATTTTGTAAAATTCCGCATGCCGTCTTCACTTATTATATACCTACAAAATCCTGAAATGTGTGAAAATTCACACTTCATCAATTTTTTTGTGAAACTAATATTTCTGTTCAAGTATTCTCTTTCGATTGATACCATAAAAGAGCTTGTAAGATAATATGGAGAAGAGCAATTGCAAACAATGTACATTGAAATGATTTTCTTCTATGTTCTGGGGTGAAACTTGTCACCTGGTATGTAAATAATAATAATAATAATAATAATAATAATAATATTTATTAGTGTTTTCAAATTTACACTTTTACACACGTCTTTACAAAGTGATTACATAAATACTTATTTCTAAAAACTTACATTACTGAAATCGTTTGTAAGAAACTCATCATAAGTGTAAAACGCATTTTCTTTAAAAAATGACTAAAATATTTCTAAATGAGTGGAGAGGCAAACCTTTAATATTCTCAGGTAAGATATTATAAAATTTAGTGCAATAATAATTAATTGAGTATCTTGCACAACCTACTCTAATGTATGCTGGTCTTATTAAGTGTTTCCCTCTCGTCTCATATTTATGAATTTTTTCCTGTGTTTTGAAATTATCTTTGGTTTGATGCATGTAAACAAGGCAGTAGAATATATATAAGGACGGTAGTGTCATCAGGCCTAGTTCAACAAAATGTTGTCTACAGTCTTGTCTGTAATTCAGACCACAAATCACTCTAACAACTCGCCGTTGTAATCGAAAAATTCTTTGGGTATGTGTGGAGTGTCCCCAAGCTAGCAAAGCATATGTGATGTGTGACTCAACCAGGGCATGATATGCAGTTACCAGGACATTTCTGTGTACCTTAGATTTTAGAGTTCTTATACACTAGATTGCCTTGCATAATTTTTCCGCTGTTGTTTCCGCGTGTTTTTCCCAACTGAGATTTCTACCAATGGTTACTCCTAGGAACTTAACAGGATCTTGACTGATATTCTCTGTTATTGGTCTTAGGGAAAACAATAGGTGTTGGGTCTTAGATTCATATAAATGGTCATGTAGGTACTGATTAAGTTATTGTAACTGTCATCGTTACTGTGCGCCACAAATTTTGTCAAATATTATAAGTGAGTATGATGATGATCTCTACTATAACAACAGAAAAATCACATATATTATAGAAGAATTATCTATTTCTAAGTAGTTTTCTGTCTGTCCCTTCCATTGTTACTCCTTATAATGCCATCAGGAGAACAACATCTTTGTTTACTCTTAAACTACAATGAATACAATCCCCCAATTTCGTAAATGGCAAATGAAATCGTCATTAAAGGGAGAAAATAATTGTAGCGTCACCTACGACTTAGGGCTTATGTCGAGTTAACGGCGCCTGAAGAAATCAGGCATCATACATCACTCGACCTCGGCGCAGCACACTGGAAGACTCGACCCTCGACCCTCGCCCATCACACGGCTAAGTGATGATTGTGAACCGCACAAATTATCACCCAGGTGAATAAATAAATTTTCACTCAGCTTAAAGGTTCATAAATTTTGTTCTGTTTACAAGAACAGTTATACAGGAGACTGTTTTGAAACTTTAAATTTATATTTACAAAGTCAGGGGATGTGTGTTTGGAACTCAATGGGTATCAATTAGAATAGCATGTAAATAACATATTGATAAATGTCCCCTATAGATATTTGATATATTATTTTGTTGTTATCACCAAGAAGCTCTTGTAAATAAATATGACACACTTCCTACGATGCATTAAGCTGCGTACATATAGGTGTCTTTATAAAACAATAAATAATAACTGTATTATTTTAAGGCCCGGTTTTTCCACCTTCAGATAAAGTTCCAGGTAACTATCTGACAGATAAGGTTATTTTTAACTTCATCTGCTGAGTAAATGTCATCCCTTCTTTCTATACAAATGTGTCTATCGGATAGTTATCTAACGGAGTTATCTATAAGACTGACGTATTGGATTCACTGACTGGTATTGACATTTACTCAGCAGATGAAGCCACAAATAACCTTATCTGTCAGATAGTTACCTGGGACTTTATCTGAAGGTGGAAAGACCGGGCCTAAAAGATACAATTTTTAAACTTGTTAGCCGGTCACTATGGCGTAGTGGTCAGCTCATTTGACTACAAATCACGGGGGCTTGGATTGGAATCCCGGTGGTGGCTAAAGTATCCAAAATAAAAACAAAAGATATACTGGTTAATGGTCATCAGTAGCTTTGACCAAAAATTAAATAAAAAGAAACTTATTAGACTTTAATCATAAATCAATAGGGCTCATCTGTTGCACCATTGCACTAATCAAACATTAGATATATTCAACATCTATCTCAGTGAAATCGATAAGTTTGTTTTTTCAAATGGAACCTTTATAAATGATACCTAAAATATTCTTAAAATAACAGCTATGGCCATCACAGAATAAGTAACGATTATCAAATAATATACTTTTTAACATGTTTTAAAATTCTGAAACTAAATCAAGAATTTCAATTGACGGTTTCAGACGCAGAGCGCTCATCCATACGGTGAATTTAGTAAAGAAAATGTCACAAAAAAAAAAAATAATAAAAATAATAATAATAAATACTAAATAAAAGTTACTAATCTTATGTTGTACAGTAAATTTCTATAAATATTTGTTTCCAAAATATAATGTTTTTTACGAAATAGGAGCAAAAAACTTTAAAACGACACGAGTAATTTCTACTTCCATCCGAGATTCACACAAAAACGGCTGAACATATTTTAACGAAATCAGAATTTAAACATAGACTATACGACATTTCAACACTTTTATTCTTCCCGCCCCCCTTATTCTTGATTTAACAACAAAAACAAACATTATAAAAATAACTATAATAATAAAACAAATCTTATTTGTTTAAAGCATTTTTTCAATTAGATCAATATTTGGGGAGTTATGGGGCGACACCCTAAAACTTATATTTTGAAATATTTTAGTGATGATTGAACAGCAAAAATATATATGACAAAAATTGTTTATAATAAGAAAACAAAACTTTTCTGTTCTATGCATTTTTTAAATTAGATGAATATTTGGAGAGTTACGGGGGTCACCCTAAAACCAAATAATTTAAATATTTTACTTATTATTCACCTTACATCAAAAATAATGTATATAAGAAAATTTGTTTAGAATCGAAGAAACATTTCTTTTATGTTCAATAAGATGAATATTAGGGGGGGGGGGGGGAGATAAGGAACGCTACCTATACACTTGAAATATATCGCATATTATTGACTTAACAAAAATTTGTATGACAAAAGTGGTTTAGATTTTTTTTTTTGTTTAATGTAGATTTTAATATGATAAATATTTGGGGGGCTATGGGGACCGTTATCTATACACTAGAAATATAGTTATGGGGGACACCCCGAAACTAATATATAGATATATTTTACTTATCATTTATCTTACATAAAAAATGTACACAAGAAAAGTTCTTAAGTGTGAAAAAACAAAAAGGTTTTACTTCTGTTCTATGCAGTTTTTAATTAGATGAATAATTGGGGGCTGTGGGGAGCAATACCTATACACTTGAAATATCTCTCTATTATTTACTTAATGGTAAACCTTTACATAAGCAGATTTGTTCAGCATAAAGAAACGTTTATTTTCTGTTCCATGCAATTTTTAATAAGCTGAAAATTTGGGAATTGTAGGGAGCGCTACATATAAACGTGAAATATTGGAATTATTATTTAATTAACAGCAAAACTTTTCATAAGAAAAGTGGTTTACGATGAAAAAATATTTATTTCTTCATTATTTATTATTTAATGCAGTGTTTGATAATAAAATATTCGTGGTGGGAAATAGAAAGCGCTACCAAAACCTAGAAATATGTAATTTTTCTGCCAGAAATTATCGTAAAACCTTTCCAAAGATCATTAGTCACATACCACCCGATAAAATTTTGTTAAATTAATTAAAAACAAATAAAAATTCTATTTAGATTTTTTAATATTCCCTTTAAGAAGAAAGTCATTACAGTGTCAATCTATTTTAAACCCTGTTTAAAGAATTGTGTTTCCAAGCAGTATAATCGCTTTGCAATAAAAATCATAATAAAAACAGACACGTGTCAATCTCTTCACCCTTAAAAACAACACGTTTAAAAAAAAAATCCCCATAGAGTAAGTGAAGTGTTTGGCACTTTCGTCCGACAATTAAAAACACGGGAGGCAACAAGCGCTTTGGAAGAAAATTCGTTTAACACAAAAGCTAAGCAGGGACAAGGATACGCTCTTATATAAAAGAATGGGTGATCATCGGCGAGAATCTCGTTAAAAACAAACACCCCCTTCTGTAGTTCACTTGTTCTTGCTTTCCCCCAGCGCACTTCTTTTTTAAACAGGTTCTTTAGTAGGTGTTAGAACTCGCACAGTAATTTAACCGGAGATCATAGGCGTCAGCCGCGACGATTGCGTCTAATACACATATAAATGGAATATTAAGAATATCTTTTATAATTATGTCATTTATTTAATAAAAATCTCATTTCAGAACAATATCTAAGGTACCACATAAGGTATACATGATAATAAATTAAAGATATATTTTTAATTACTTTTTTCTACGGTCGTTAGGAAACAGGCCTAGTTATCTAACCCATTCAAGTTAGGTAAATTCCACATAAGTGCGGAAATGAGTTTCTCCACGACCACTATAGAATTTGCCAATTCTAAAACCAATTTTGACTACAGAAAGTTAATATTCTAACACAAGAGTTAGAATGTTATTCTAAAGCACTTATCTTCTTATGCATTTTGCGTGTATTTCATTCCATCACTTGTTATGGAATAACCATTCCATGCTTGTTGTCTTTTGTTTTTGTAGGGTTACATTAAGATATACGGAGTGATTATTTAATGGCGAGACGACGTCACTGGAAGTTTTAATAATTTGCCGTTTCATACACAGCGTAGCAGGCGATTATGCGCTCATGCATTTTCTTCATAATAAAATTTTCTTCAAGGTTATTATAGTCATAGTATTCTGCTAGGAGGCACGTAAAATTCGGTGACGTCGTTTCGCCATTAAATAATCACTCTGTATGCGACGTTTATATTAAATAAATGCAACATAACTTCCTAACCTAAAATAGTGACCGATGTGCGGCAAACTAAATTAAAATTAAACAAATAATAAATAAAATAAATTAGTTTAATTAATTGATTAATTTGTTATGTAATATAAATTATTTGTTAAGATAAAATGTTTGTGAAAATAATTATTAGTTAATTTTTTTTCTTTCTGGTGGTCGTGGAGAAAGTAGGGTCTGTGACTCGGTTGGAATGAGAAAATTCGATGCTCCAGGTTCCTCACGCATCGAATTTTCTCATTCCAACCTTGTTACAGAATATACTATTCTATGTTTTGATGAAAAATTGGGGAGTTACGGGTGGACAATTTAAAACTGCTAACTGCATATCTTCCTTATTATTGACTTAAAAGCAAAATTATATACGAGGAAAATAGTTTATAAAGGAATCAAATATTTCATTTTTATGCAATTTTTCATTTAGATGATTATTTGGGGAGATGCAGGGATCACCCTAAAGCTAAACTTTTGAAATATCTCTCTTATTATTGACTTAACAACAAACACGTATATAACAAAAATTGTTTATAAGATGACAAATATTTTTGTTTTATTAACTTTTTTTGGCATAATTCATATATTTGTGAAAATTGTGATATAAAAAAAGCACAACTCAAAAACGGTTAAAGACGGCGATCTTCGTTTAAAATTTTTGGATTTTCCGTAGTTTATTAAATCTAAAAAAAATTTGGGGCTTTAATCGTTTACCGCGTTTTGAGATTACAATTTTTTTAATGGTATAATTTACATTATTTGTGAATGTGAATTATAAAAAAGCACAAATCAAAAACGGTTAAAGATAGCGACCTCCGGTTAGAACTTTTGAATACTGCGTAGTTCATTTAGTTTATAAATAATTTGAGGCCTTAATCGTGTAACGCGTTTTGAGATTACGGCAATTATTTTAATGGTATAATTTACATTATTTGTGAAGATTGTGAATCAAAAAAAGCAAAACTCAAAAAAACAGTTAGAGAAAACGATCTGATGTTAGAGTTTTTGGATTCCTTGTAGTTGGCGTATTTTAAAATTATGACAAATTTTAATATGGTGTGATTTATAGAAATTTTCATCTTCGCATGGACGTATCTCAAAAACGAAATGCGATAAAGACCTGCGGTTGAAATTTTTGAAATCTTGAGGTACTAATTAGCTTGTAATCATATTTAGAAACAAAAAAAAAAAAATGAAAATTTTTCATTTTTTTTAAATATTTTGCAAATTTTGTTAAATCCTAACTTAAATATGGTTAGGGATAGAAATCTGCGGATTGAATATTTAATATACTATATTTTTTAGTCTAAAAAAAAAAATAGGCTTTAATAAACCAGTTATTAAGTTTTGTATGGGCAGTAATCGAAAACTCTTGAAAATGGCCAAAAATCTATTGAAATTTTCATCTCCGGATGGACGTATCTCAAAAACGAAATGCGATAAAAACCTGGGGTTGAAATTTTTGAAATCCTGAGGTCCTGATTGACTTGTCACCTTTATTTGAAACGTTTTTTTTTTTTTGAAAATTTTTATATAACCTAACTTATGTAGATAAAAAATGGTTAGGGATAGGAATCTGCGGTTTGTATTTTTTAAATTACTCTACATTGTTTAATGTAGAAAAAAAAAGATCTTTAATAAACTAGTTATTAAGTCTTGTATGGACAGTAACCCAAAACCCTTGAAAATGGACAAAAATCGAAAAAATCGTAAGAGGTAGACCTTAAGAAATCTTGATTTTTAAGGAAAACATTTTTGTCTCCGATTTTATTGAAAATTGGTATAAGCATGTATTTTTGGTCATAGATCAATAAAATTTTGAAGTTTGGTCAAAATTTTTTGAATTATAGGCATAAAACTGACCTAAATCAGCTCTAACTTAAAAACTAGGAAAGCATGAATTTTTTAAATATTTTTTTCATAATCCTCAACCCAAAATTAGATTAAAACTATATGTTGATTGAAATATTATAACTTTAATTACTGTGAATTTTTTGGAGTAATTGTACGGTACGATTCTTTAAAAAATACAAAACATCACTTTATTTAGTTGCTCTTACTGTGATCTTTCGTGTGAAAAGTAGACGCCTATGTGTCGACCATACATCTCGTGATTCGCGGGGTTTACTGACAGGATGAATCTGGTTTGCCGGTTGAAAATCAACACCGTTCATGGGAAAGAAGGCGTCAAGTCGGTAACCTACATGCCATAATACAGCAATCAACCAACCTGAGATAGGGGAAATACTACCGACATAACAACACGCAACAATATGACAAACTAGCTGGAGTACCCGTACTTCATTTGGAACGAATTTTTCGCGAACGACACATCTCTAGTAGAAACCAATACAGTGGTACCTTGATTTACGAGTGTCCCAACTAAAGAGTTCTTCGAGATACGAGCCGTCTCTCGGCCGATGTTTTGCTTTGAGTTGAGAGCTAAAATTCGAATTACGAGCGGAGGAGCTTATCTCTACAAGTGAGGTAAACGAAATGTTGGGAATGTGGAAGAATGTTTTAGACTTTATTCAAAAGAAACACCAGAATAAGTTACAACTGGGCGTTCGACGACGCTATTTAATGACACTTGCCGAACTCATTTCAGAAACATTGTGAAAGGGAGGATGAAACAGACCGCATTGGACAGGTTTTTATCGAAAACCCTGCAGATGGAAGTGAAGAAAGCGTGACGAAAAGGACAAAAATCAGCGAATAAGATTCAATTATGCAGTTCAACATTTCTCCTCCACCTCTGTCAGTATCTTCAAGTCGTCTGATATTCTTTACCTTGATGTACATAATACTTAATCAGTTTACTGCAGTAATTCTATTGTATTGCGCTTTTATACAATATTCCTTATTTATAAACACAATTTTCTTATCTAAAAATATGTAACAAAAAAATTGCG
Organism: Liopterus haemorrhoidalis; assembly: GCA_963971575.1. Classification (NCBI taxonomy): domain Eukaryota; kingdom Metazoa; phylum Arthropoda; class Insecta; order Coleoptera; family Dytiscidae; genus Liopterus; species Liopterus haemorrhoidalis. The sequence continues at coordinate 56,597,041 of OZ020612.1, read as the reverse complement.
GTGTGTTTTGAAGGCCCGGACCGTATTAATGGCTTTTCAATTCATTCCAATGGGGAAAATTGATTTGACATACGAGTAATTTGAGTTACGAGCTCCGTCACGGAACGAATTAAACTCGTAAGTCAAGGCAGTACTGTATAAGGAAAAAAATAAAAAACAGATATAGGCCTCCAATTGTAATTAATATACCTGTATCGTATATGAGAAATAATACTTACTATTTGCTGGCACTGGAAGACTGATGACTGGGATGTGAAACCAAATATTACCAGCTTACCTGAAAAAAAAAAATTGTTTTAAGATAGTTCATGTATACAGGTAGACGAAAGAGAGGTGTACGATGTTTTTATTACAGAATTTATGTAATGGTTGGTTTATATATAACACTAGCTGGAATCAGGGCCGCCCCTAGGCGGGGGCAAGTGGGGCACCTGCCCCAGGCCCCACGCCTGTTAGGGCACCGCACTTCGACCGTCAAGTAATAAAATAATAAAATAATAAAATACATTAAAAATATTATTCCAAGTTTTATAAATAGTTGGAAAAAAAAAATATTTTCATTGAATATAAAGTATGTGTACTTTGTTAATAGTTGTTAATAGTTTTTTTGCCTATAATTCCAAAACTTTTGCTCAAACTTCAAAATGGTCCAAATTTTGTTGACCTATGACCAAAAATACATATTTGTACCAATTTTCAATAAAATCGTAGACAAAATTTTTTTGCTTTAAGATCACGATTTTTTTAAGATCTACCTCTTACGATTTTTTTTATTTTTGGCCATTTTCAAGGGTTTTAAATTACTGCCCATACAAAACTTAATAACTGGTTTATTAAAGCCCATTTTTTTTTTAACTAAACATTGTAAAAGAATATTCAATATTCAATCCGCAGATTTCTATCCCTAAACATTTTTAAGTTAGGATTTAACAAAATTTGCAAAATATAAAAAAAAAAAGAAAATTTTCAAAAATTTTTTGTTTCAAAATATGGTGACAAGTCAATTAGGACCTCAATATTTCAAAAATTTAAACCGCAGGTCTTAATGGCATTTCGTTTTTGCGAAACGTCTATGCGAAAATGAAAATTTTAATAAATCACGCCATATTAAAATTTGTCATAATTTTAAAATACACAAATCGAATAAGGCCTATAATTTTTTATAGACTAAATAAACTACGGGGAATCCAAAATTTCTAACCTCATGTCGTATTCGCTAACCGTTTTTGAGTTGTGCTTTTTTAATTCACAATTTTCATAAATAATGTAAATAATGCCAATAAAAAAAATGTCGTAATCTCAAAACGCGTTATAGGATTAAAGCCTCAATTATTTTTTAGACTAAAAAACACGGAAAAACCAAAAATTGTAACTAGAGGTCGCTGTCTCTAACCATTTTTGAGTTGTGATTTTGTTTAAGATGAAATTATATATGGAATATATTATTATCGAAATGGTTTCTAACCGCGATTAAATAATCAATTATAATTCATTATTCTTGCAGATTGAATAATTTTTATTGCGAAATCAATAATAGGAATGAATTTAAAAGATGTCAAATTTCGTATTTAAAAACTACGCCTATGAAGACTCAATTTAGTTCAGAGCATAAGTACGTCCTTACACTAGTAATTAGATTCGAAGTAAAGAATTATATGACAATTAATCATATTTTTCTTTGTAGCAAAGCTTTATATAAAGCTATAAATCACTTAAGGAAGTGCATGTGCTTTATTTCAGATAATAAATAAACGTATAATTCACTATTAACAAGTTCTTTTTTTTTCCGAAACACACGGATAGAATAAGAGTCCCCCTATATTTAAATCCCCTTCGTGTTCCTTTGTTTTACACCCCAATCCATTCTTTTTTATTTTCTCATCTTCGTTTTACTAATAACTTCTTTGCTAAATGTGTGTACATAAAGGGAGAAGTATTTTTAAATCTCGGTCCGTTTGTCATTTTTAAGTGGCCTCGAGGGCGTTTGACAGGTAAAAGAACAACGCGAATACGTTTTTTAAATATCGGTGTTTAATAAGGATTCCTGTCTGATTAGTGTCTTTGCGGAATTTAAAGGAGGAAGGGATCCAAAGAGATTCAATCGTATAACGGTGATTTCCATCGCGGACGAGGTGTAACTTGCAAAACAGACAAGGGTCGCAATGATTTTTAATTAGAACGTCATACTGAGTTATTAAAATTAAATTTTTAATCTTAGAATCAGGCTCCCTTTTTTATTAAGTTACGTGTAAGAGATACGGTTTCCATGGCAAATTAGTATGGATTTTAGAAAATGTAAATAAATTACAGAGACGACAGAGTGGTAGGTAGTGGTAATGCAGTTTGTTTGAAGAGTTTTAAAGGATTAAATATTCAAGTAAGGATATATTGTTGGTGTTGGCTAACTCTTGCTATTAAATGGACTTTGTTTTACATGTTTGTTGTATCTGATAATGCATGCAATAAACAGAAGACACTTGAATCTCCCATATATTTTGTTTAAAAAATATGTCTTGTGTCCAGTTGAAGTCTGTTTTACATTAAGTATACTTTTCTCTACACTTTCAAGCTTTTTAATTCAAATTTAAAATATTATTCATTTCTTAGCTTTGTGCGGAAGTAGATTTTGAAATCTCTTGACTCTAATGATTGACTGGGGTTTTGAGACCTCATTGGCCCAATTGTTTTAACCCTTTACCGCATAGTGTGCCATATATGTATTACCGAAGTGCCGAATTTTATTTTTTATTTTACTTTGAAAACTGAATCAGAAAGTTACTTCATGAATGTTCATATATGCCACATACACAGCAATGGATCCTGCAGTATCTCAAGTAATGGGCTGCAATAGATTTGAGAATATCAAGCCGAATTTGCACTTCAACGATAACTCTGAATTTATTGAGAAAGGACAACTAGAAGATGCGACCTTTTCTTTCAAATATTCGAGGGCGACTACTTTTAATCCTTAATGAAGAACACCTAGCAATTGACGAGCAAATAATACGGAATCATTTTCTTTTGTAACATAATGTAGAATCATAATGTTCCATGTATGGTACAAACCCTAAATTATTATTTTAATTATTATTTTTTCTTAAAAATAATAGTTATAAATATATTTTTTAAATTAATTTTTCTATCAATAAGAACTAATTCCTAATGCCCATGAATTATTTTAGCCAAAAATAAAAATTCATGCAGTAAAGGATTAACATAATAAATTGCGTTTTATTAAACAATTTAGGTCAGGCCTGGGCAAATGGTGGCCCGCGCTGAAATCTATCCGGCCCGCGAAGCATTTTATAAATTATTGTGTCCTGCAAAAATTTTACTGTCTGTCTAGTATTCTTTGAAATTTTCATTCTTTCCAATTTTCTTTAAATTGCATAATAAATACACGTTTTGGTATAAAAATATTGCTTTTAAAATTTATAATATATTCCTAAAACAATAATTAAAATTTATTCAAAAACTTAACAAAAACAATATTTAAAATTAGAAAAAATTTTTTTCGGCCCGTGGTCAAATTTTCATCCGAAATGTGGATCAACAGCCAAAAGATTTGTCCACCCCTGATTTAGGTTAAAGATGACAGTTTTATTAGAGCTGGATTTTTAAATAATAAATATGACATAACTATTCAAATAAAAATTTGACATTTGAAACATAAATTGACATATTTTAGGCTGTCAGATTTATCAACATTAAAAAAATCACTTTGATATATGAATGCAGGCACGTAACATAAAAAAATAAATTAGTCTAGTTCCGCACGAAGATAAGAAATTGATATAATATATCTAAATATTTAATGCGTAACTAAGAGAGAAATTTAACTTTTATGTTTATAATATTATCTTAGAGTGGTAATTCTGAAATGGCACCTTTCAAAATATGTCTATTAATTTCCATTTGTAATTTTTCAATGAATATAACCTATAATATAATGACACTTAACCAAAAATTGAAAAGCCAGAATTACAAGTTCACATGGTTCCATAAAACTCCATTTACAACACAAAAAATCACCAAAGTCACCAGATCTATAGGATATTTGAAATCTTTAAGCGGAATTAAAAGGGATTTTAATTTTATGATATTGTCACGAGCTCACTTTTAACGATTAAATGAAGCTTTTGTTAGATAAAATGGTCAAAAGTGTCAATCAGTCGTTAAAATTAACTAGATTTCAAAATCTAGTTCCGCTTAAACCAAAGAAACAGACTGTAGTAACGTATTACAAAAAGAAATATGTAATAATATATCTCATTTTTAAATAAGTTACTATCTCATTTTGTAATACGTAACTAAGAGGGAAACTTTATTTTTTATTTTCTGTATTTTTAATATCATCTTAGAGTGGTAATTCTGAAATGGCACTTTTGAATACAATGAAATCTAACCAATAATTGAAAAGCCAGATTTACAATGTCACATGGTTCCATAAAAGTCCATTTACAACACAACAATCATCTAAGTCACCAGATCTAGTAACTTATTACAAAACGAAATATATAGCTTGTTTCTTTGGTTTAAGCGGAACAAGATTTTGAATTCTAGTAATTTTTACCAGTTAAGTGAAGTTTTTGATCATTTTGTTTAACAAAAGCTCATTTCAATAGTTATTAAGAGAGCTCATGACAATCTGATGCTCATGAAAATGAAAATTCCAGTTTATTCCGCTGAAACATTTGGACTAGCCTTATATAATATCACTTTTTTTTGCTTTTACTAACAGAACCATAATTTTGTACTGTTCACATTGTATTTCACAATATTATAACTTCATTGAAATTGAATGTTTTAGTTAAAGTAATTCGAGTATTTTCAATCTTCGTGCGCTGCAGTGTCTATATATTTGAGTAAAAGAGATCGTTTTGTGTAAAAAAGCAACACGGTCAGTATAAATGGTGGCAGGAGCGGTATCAAAGAATGCGCGAGTCAGAAAGGTTTATGGTTGAAAAGTTTAGCAACTCTTATAATTTGCCTCTTTCGCGTTTATTATTTCTGTCGCTTGCAGTGCCGAGTGCCGGGTGCTCCGGCAGTAGCTGGCGACGTTCACAAGTGTTGGTTGAAACTTGCTAGACTGCTTGATATCTTATGTGTATAGCAAAGCGGGGTCACTCGAGGATTCATTTTGACCTCCACGACGTTCCGAGGCATAGCGGCGTCCGGCTGTTGCTGGCACCATCTTGTGGCGCACTTAGCCATGTAGTTAGTTCCCGTTTCACAATCCCTCTCACCCTCTAACCCACCCTCCGTTACACTTCTTAGCGTGGCTGAACCGGCTACAGAACATTTATCTCATGCCCGGCTAATGAAATTATTGCTTGGCGTTAGGTCATCTTCTGGCCTCCCTCTTGGTTATCTGCCGTCCGCTTCTTGAGCGGATGAAGCCACAACATTCTGCCGCCGCGGTTGCAATCTTATGTGTAACATCTCCCGGGAATGCCTGCTCAAATTACTGCCATATGCGAGGTGGGCAACTTGTACTGCTCTGTCGGATATATCAAACCACTCTCCTACCCTGTGAAACTCCGTACAATCACTGCGATACACGTAACATTGCTCCATCACTGACCACTCATTTACGGATTTACAAATTGTTTCTCCCCTGTTTTTTTCAACTTCAGGGCTATTAAGTGAATCGCACAGAATTTTTCTCCGTAAATTCTTTTTTTATTTAACAGTAAAGCCGTTGGGGGAATGTATGATATGTAATCAGAAAAGAAAAATGATGTTTTTATGAACATACGTTATTATTCAATTCAGATATAATTGTGAACGAAAAACTACGTGATTATGTTTAATACCAATATTGATTTTCAATTAGATAAAATAATAATGCTGTACGTACAAGGCTTGTAATAACGAAGTTAAATTATAAAGCATTAGTTGCGAAGTAAGAAATAACGTAACGATACGTACATCTGCGCTCGAGAAATAATAATATCTGAGTGAGTGGTGGTCGGCGACGGCGGACGGTGGACAGAGGACGAGAGACGAGCCACCCCTCGTCCCCGAGATGAGTTACATAACAAGTTTAGATAGCTTCGAGAGCCAAAGTGCCGCCTGTTAGTGGAAATGGTCAAAACACAACATGATTGTAGTTTGCAGAAGTAATATGACAAGGTGTGTGTGTGTCTCTAGATTACGTTTGGAACCAATATGTCTGATATATTATTAGAGCAGAACTTCTCGACGAATTTCATCTCGTTTACCACTTGAGTCATATGGACGGTAGCGTTATACATTTGTGAAAATATTTGTCATTAATCAAGATGATCCGTCGCCTGCTTCGCTCCGAGCAAATAAAAGTTACACGAAGTATCTCTTGGTTTTTAGTAGTAATCATTATGATTAAAACAGTATCATGTGAGAGTGCTTCTCGCTGTGCTGCTGTTGAGAGCGCGGGCTGCCTCAAGCCGAGTCGGGCAGTTCTCCTCCACGTCTGTACCCACTTCTTGTCCTTTTCCATCATACGTCAGACCCACGTCAGCTTAATTGAATAAAACATTCTCTGTTAATACTTCAAAGAAGTGGCGTATTATTTTTTAGTCTCTGTTAATTCTAAAAAAACGGTTTGTTCTTTTAAAAAGTTAAGGAGCTTTTCCCAATTAAAAGAAATAAGAACCATGATTTTATACCTGTATACGCTTTCATACTAATGACAAGAAATTTATTTACAGTTGGCGATGGAAAAGTATATAAATTTCTAAGTTCAGACGACGATATGTATGCGCGAGACAGTGAAGGCTGAAGCGGGGTGAAGAGTAGAAACACAGGGGAAAAGTTGTTTAATGTTTGACGTCAATTGCAACAGCTCGTTTACATTTACAGAGGAAACCTGTATTTTACAATTTGTAATGAGTATTATTTAATAAATGAAATGTCACGGGCATGTGAAGTGACAGACGGAAATCGTGGCAAACCTTAACTTTACATTTCCAATAATATCAACTGGCGTGCAGCCTTACCGGAAGCAAAAGCAAACACAGCTAGGTGAGCGAGTAAACTTCTTTATTTTTATACTCGTGTCGCAATCTGCTTGTCAAGGACGTGACTGAAATCCACCCCTCATATTCAGTCGTCTCAAACACAAAATCCGATTTTCATAATCGACATTACGCTCGCATTAGACCCTCACAAAACCTCTCTTTTTTATAACGCAATTTAATAATTTCCTCCGTACCAGTTCTCTCCTCGGGGAACGAGCAGTAAACCGGATGACTGTTCCACACTGCAGGGTTATCGGAAGGAAAGACGAAGAAGCACGATAAGAGAACCGAAAGAAATGCAAGAAGGACATTCGCATATAACATCCATTTCAATGATGTTATGAGTGGACACGCACTCACATTTCTATGAAAAGAAGATGTAATGACACTGTGCGTTGTGGATGGATAAGGCTGAGAGGAAGGCGCGCGGAGGTGGCGTGCGACGCAGCGCGCTTTGGCTGTGCGCGAGGAAAGATTTATGCCGGCGAAGTACATTATCTTGTAGTCTCAGTCGGCTAATTACTGACTATGATACCACATTAGCCTGCGGGCGTCGGTTGAGACCGGGGATTTCACAGAGATAACCGTTCTGGAGCGCGGTTGGGGGGCGGTAGAGAGAAGCGGCGGTGGTAGGCGGTGGTGAACGGGAGCAGAAGGTCGCAGGGTGAGGTTAGGTTATAGGTTCTCTTCGCCGTCGAGAGATGTATCGCTTCGGGCGTCTCGTTCCCGCTAAAAGTATCCATGAACAAGACGTACTCTCATATGAGATGGTACTCTCAGTTGTTCACTGTTGCTGTTACTGCTATTCATTCCATCCATCAGTTACATAAATGTGAATAGCAATGTGGTTTGCTAATGTGCTAGTTAACGGTTACCGTAACGTTATCGCCCGACGTATCAGAAATACTTTATCGCATATACTATATGCAGATATTATCCTCACGGTAGATCAACAGATCGCTGGGAAAACACTGTACATTTCTATTATATAATGTGTATATTCTACATTCTGCAATACACACACAACTCGTTCGTTAGTTCATTTATTGCGGATGTGCATATTATGAAATGTTTGTCTTTCACAGTTTCTGTTGCAAGTTCTTTCATGTGGGCGAGACTGTTGAATAGCTGAATATGTTTAAAAATAATTATCGCCTCTAGCATTAGATATTTGCCTTTGTTTCGCTAGGCTGCAACTTTACCAGGAATTAACCACAAATTTATCATCAGAGTATTAAGTACAGTATTAAAAAGATGCATTGAAATTGATGCATTCAAATGTTCCACCATGAGGAGGTGAAACATTTTGAATAACTTTTTCTCTGACTAAATAAGGTCTTTCAGTTTTCCTGTTTCATCCTGTACGTAAGTTAGTTACAATTTTTGACGCACAGCAATAATAGCTATTTGCGCCTAACACAGCCCATCTAAATGATTAAAATATATATTAGGAGGGCCGGAAAGAAATCCATTATTTTAGAGTACAAAATATAATTACAAAATATAATTTTCATCATTATTTATGACGGCTTCCCAACTTTACACAAATTTTTCGATAGCCTCTCTATTGAAGTTTCCTGGTTTTGGTGATATTTAAAATTTTTTATCTCTGAGTGTCGGTTCCATAGACCAGTGTTTCTCAATCGCCGGTCCGTGAGATATTTCTGCCGGTTCGCGAGATTTTTTTGCCGGTCCGCGAGATTTTATTTTTACTATGCAACTATTCGCCTAATAAGTTATAACCTACTTAATTTTGAGATGAAAATCTCGGCCCGTAATCTGTTAATTGCTTAAGTAATAATTTGTTTCGTTTTTCACTAATTATATGTGATTTTTTATTTGTTGTAATGTAATGTTTGTTATTGTTTGTAATCAATGCAATAAAAAATATAAAATTTTGCGATACACATTACTTTCTAAACTTGCCAGTCCGCGAATTTTTTTAGGTCCTTTGCCGGTCCTCAATGAAAAAAGGTTGGGAAACGCTGCAAAAGACCTAGATAGGTGAAAATCGGAAAGCGCGAAATCGGGTGAACACGGTGGATTTAGAATAGTTTCCTAATTTAGGTCCTGAATTTTTCCGTGCATTGTCATGACGAAAAAATAATCCTTTTCGGTTAAATAAATTTGGATGTTATTCCTTTAGTTTCTGATTTAGTCTCTCTAATTTTTTAAACTTTTATTAGACTTGGATATTTAATTATAAATGTCATTTTATTTTTATTTTAATTAATGTACTATTAACTAAAGTTTTGTTTTTATTTATGCTATTCATTTATTTTCATATGTAGCATTAATTATATTTTTGTCATTTACTTGTAGTCTGATATTAATAATTACTTATATAAATTTTATCTTATTTATTAATTTTTAAAATCGTAACATAAAATTATGCCTACGCATTTTTTTCAGCGTTGATGAAGATTTAAAATATAAGTTGAAACGTGAGCGAAGTTAAAATATAGTTTTTTTAGTTTTATCTAGTTCGAATCCCAATATATCCATCTAATATTATAATCAGCGGGCGTAACTCATATACTTCATAATAATAAGAGAATATAATTCATTACCGAGATACAGTATAGTCGAAAAAAAGTCATCAAGAAAGCCATATTTTTTTAAATGTTGGCAATATCACGTTCAATATCATTTCACTATTAATTGACATGTCATATGAAAGTTTGAGACAGTGGCGCAGCTTCGTGTGATTGTGCGCCCAAACGCGATTTAAATTTAGGCCCTCAAATTTTTGCGCTCCCCGCAAAAGGCAAGATTGCAGGCACCGCTCTTATTTCCACCCCTAGTTTGAAGGTGTATTTAAACAAATATATATTTGTAAAAAAAAGAGAAATACAGGAGTACATGCAGTACCATTATCTAGATCAGCGTTTCTCAACCGGGGGGCCGCGAAGTCATATAAGATCGAAGCATGAAAATATAATATAATGCATTCAATTTTGCTCAAATGTGCTCAATTCATAAATATATTATATATTATTATATGTATTCATAAATATATACCTTCCACAACATAAATAAAATAAATTATACTTATTTTGATAACTAATTTAAATAATATCAATGTCAAATTAAGTGTATGTGTCGACTGATGCGTTTCTGTGATAACGGTTCGCGTTGGAGGTACTTCAAGTACTTGTAAGTTGTAGTTTCAAATGGGCACGACTTGAAAGTGCAATATTATTATTATTTATTATGTGCCGAGCTACAGATAACTCAAGAGTAAAGAAGCGAAAGTGTTTAAATCAAAATGGAAAGCACTTTGAACACCTGTAAATAAAAATACTTTACTTTCAAGTCATTATAGGGAATACAATTTTTCGTCAACCATAAAAGATATTTAAAAAATTGTTTCTTTTAAAAAGTTCTATCGAAAGTTGATCGTTCCCATTTAAAAAATTGTCCTTGATATCCTGTACTTCAGGTTAATTTCGGATAATTTCAATAGGTACTACCATTCAATTCTTTGGATAAGCTTTGGTCATCAAACATTTTTCCCAATTAGCTCACACATCATCACCTTTTTTACTGTGCCGCCTTGCAATCATTTTATAAAACTTACTGATGTAAATATTTATTTATGTCGTCTGTCAATGAAAAGAACTGAACTTTTAAAAACATCATTTTTCATTGCGTTGTTTACAAGTGTTTTTGTGTCGAGCTTGCTTTTATTTTTAAGTTTTTTTTTTGAAATATATAAATATATAATCGGGTTATAAGCGTTTAAAATACGGCACAGACACAATATAAACGCTGACCCCACGGTTCACCCTGCATATATATATATATAGGGGGGGGCCGCAGACAATATTTAAATAATTTTGGGGGGTCCCATGCCAGAAAAGGTTGAGAAACGCTGATCTAGATTACTCCATTTCAAATGCAACTTTCAAAAATTTATATTTTGGGATTCTGGGCAAATATTTTGCGCAAGTTAAGTTATATTCTCAAACTATCAGACATGAAATATCTAATAAAAACAATAAACAGCAAAGATATTAACCAACACAATATTTAAAATAATAAAATCCAGGGTCAGCTAGATTTTTTATCGATCATATTTTATCTTTAATTATGAAGTAGTAATTTTAGACAGTTGCAAGCAGGCGTGCACCTAGGGGGAGAGCTCATGGGCTTAAAACCCCCTGCCTAAGACTACCAAAAACACGTGGGTTTACGCGTTTTTATTAAAATACAAGTGTGGAGCCCCTCAAAAGCCCCAAAAACACGTAGTTTTTACGAAGTTATCACTGGAAGTTATCAAGTTCCTGGACCTTTTGGTTCGGCCATCATTTTATATTTAAGACGTATGAACCTTATTTTTTAATCAACACTTGCATTTGTGTATTTAACCAGTGTTAACAAGTGTATTTAACCAGTACATATTTCCGAGTAATTTCCCGATTCCTATAAAAATATTTACTAAGTTATCCTTTAAAATAATTTCGTGCCCCCCCCCCCCCGCCTTCCAGAAAAATCCTAGAAGCGCGTCTTGTTGCAAGTAACAAAAATAATTTTTGCGAGAGGATCTCTAGAAGTTACACACTAGTATTCAGGAGTTGTGTTTTCGAATCGGCGTTGTTTTCTGTGCCGGAATTGATATACGGCTGCATATATCTTGATAAGATTAAATTCAGACTTGTAAGTTTCTTGTTCTAGTAAAGTTAGTGATATGAAGGTCCGCGTGAGCAGATTTTATATATTTTGATATATTTGTTCTAGGGACATAATTGATTATTTGCTCGTGGTAGAACAATAAATTAGCGCCGAGTTAGTAACTTCGGGAGAGTATTTAAAGGTGAAAACAAGACAACATGCTCGACACTGTTGACAAATTCACACACAGGGAAAGTACACAAACACTGTATGATATATAATGGATGTGAGACAACACGGCAGATAGGTGTTCCTTACACATAACCCGTTCAAAATGCTTCAGCATTTAATTTGGTGAGTCCCTAGTAAACACGATGTGAAAGATCCGAGGGCAAGCTAAACCGAAGGTGTTTACACTCACAGAGATTCACCAAACTTTGCTATCAAACTTTGCAATACTTCAGTTTTCATCAACAGGCTAGAAGAGCATGAGCATCGCGTTAGACGTCAGTGAAGAGCGGTTGTAAGCAGAGGAGGTCGCACCGACGTCTCAAAACCGACTGCTCAAACACGTACGCTTGTTTGACAAGTTGTGGTGACATGCAATCCTGTTCCTTAATAATGGATTCCTCCGGCGAGGATGTGTGGTTTAATGACTATTGAAACGACTCGCTCTCACCAGTCGCTCACAATTCATAAACTACTACATTCTATATAGAAAGCCATACATCAACACCTACCGATTCTTCATTTTAATAATGCATAACATAAAAATTCTCTAAACTTTTAAGAGATTTACAGAAAATATACCCACAGAGATTGAAAATGAACTTATAAAGTTTTTTTTTTTACCACCGGGCGTAAAGTAGGCACTTAACATATGCATTAGAGCAGCGGTGAGCAAACTTGGGCCCCTGGTAGTTTTACTTATGGCCCTCCATGAATAATTATATCCCTAACCATTTTTACCGACCGCCAATATATACAGAGTGATTATATAATGGCGAGACGACGTCACCGAATTTTACGTGCCTCCTAGCAGAATACTATGACTATAATATCCTTGAAGAAAATTTGATTATGAAGAAAAAAAGATTATGCGCGTGCGCGCATAATCGCCTGCTACGATGAGTATGACACGGCAAATTATTAAAACTTCCAGTGACGTCGTCTCGCCATTAAATAATCACTCCTTATAAGGGAGGTATTGTGATCATACCGATTTTGAGATTTCAAGATTTCGATGGATCTCCAAGAATTGAGGTCCCTACATAAAGTTTTGACTATTTTTAGCATGATGTCTGTCGGTCTGTCTTTCCGTCCATCCGTCCGTCCGTCTGTCTGTCTGTCTCTCTGTACGTCAGTCTGTCTGTGTACACGTGCAGAGTATATTCGGCTAAAAGAATTTTTATGAAACTTCATATTTAAGCTTTTGACATCAATGGCATGAGTTGATCAACTTTTGGTAAAAATCGGTTGACTAGAAATGGGAGTTTACTCAAGTCGATTTTAAGATTTTTGCAAATATTTCATAACAGAAAAATATTTTGAAAAAAATCATTTAACAAAAGTTGCTATAAAAGCAATAAATAACAACTTTGATAAAATATTTTTTGATAAAAAGAAAAAAATTTGAAAAATTTTTCGAAATTTTTTCCAAATATCTATTTTTTATACTTATATGTAGGTAACGTTTCCATGGTCATGATAAATAATATCTCTGTTAGAAAATATTAGGCCAAGTTATTTCTACTCTACTGCTAGAATGTATTTTATACAAGTACTTTGTGTTGGCGGTCGGTCCTGTAGAGGCCACAGCTGATTTTTTAGTTAGGATTTATCAAAATTTTCAAAAAATGAAAATCATTTCAAAATAAGTCAATTAGGACCTCAAGATTTCGTCAAAATTTATCAAAATTAAAAAAAAAAAATTTAAATAATGAAAGGTTTCAACAAAAAAAAACGTTTCAAAATAAGGTGCTAAGTCAATCTAAGAACCTCAAGATTTCAAAAATTTCAACCACAGGTCTTTGTCATTTTTCAGTAACTTGAAAAAATTCATCTCGGCTAAAAATTGAATTAAATCGTGAACATTTTCGAGCGGTAATTTTTTACAACTTTCGACGTGTATTAACCCAACAACAGTGCATCGATGAACTTCAAGGACTACTGTTTATCGATGGTTTGTCGATTTCAATCGTGGCCGTAGTTCGCTTAAGAACGAATTTCGTGAATGTCATCCAAAATCGGTTGTTGTTCCGGAAAACATTGATGCTGTGCGTGAACTGATACTGCAAGATCGCCATGTGATTTATCGTGAGATTGAGGTATCTTTAGGCATTAGTGGGGCCAGCATACATTCACCTTTTCATGAACATTTGGCCGTCAAAAAATTTGTTCGCGTTGAATCTCACATAATTTGATAATCGTAATGGAAAAAGTGCTTCGAAAATGGATTCAAACGCATGCAAAAGTGTATTGATCTTCATGGTGAATATTTTGAAAAACAATAGAGCCACTTTTGTTGATAAATAATTATTTTTGATCTCAAATCCCGAAATATAAAAGGCAACCCTAGTAGTATGTAGTACTATTTTCGATTGAAAAGATTTTTTTTATGCACTAACTGCTTAAATAACTATTTTATACATCATTGTTTAATTTACTGAGTTTAATCAATATGCCTGTCAGGTAAAAGGTAACAAAAAATGAAATAAACCTTTTCTCGATAAATACATTTTATTTTGTTTTTCTTTTCAGTAGCTATTTGCGTACGTGAATTTCTCTTGGATCAATTCAAAAACTAATTTTATATTCTTGTGTCCGACGCGAATAGAAAGCACGGAGTAAGTTCTGAGAGGCAGCCACACCTCAGCTGTGGTATCGCATGTATAAAACGAAGTGATTAGTGCACGGCTACCTGCTGTCGTTGTCACAACTAGAGAGGTAAGGGGAATACGAAGTTAGCGTCGGTCAGAGAGAAACGAGAGCGCGAATAAAGCGAGCAGGCACAACACCAGAGAGAATTCACGAGAAGGAATGAAATGGAAATGCCGCAATTCGAAATGAACGTGTCCGTTGCAGATGTTTCCACATCCCACAACACGAGGAAAGGAACTGCTAAACTGCAGCCTCAGCACTTGGCTTCATCTCTCGACGAATGTACGCACATGAAGGTAAATCTACAGCTAAAGACAACCAGTGAATGACCCCTTCTTCACCCGATACTATATTCACCCTATTTATGACATCATGCTAATTGCTTTCACTTTTTTGACAATGACTGAAGGCGCTGAATATAATGAAAAGATTATCCAGAGGGGATATCTACATCAATTTTGTAATTAAAATTTTGGTCGTATATAGACATTTTCAAACTTTACATTAAACCAAATTGAATATTTATAAATTTTAACGCAATGAAGAAAATAATACGCGGGATGATTAATAAGTAAGGTTCTCAAAATTAATAACTCTATAGCCAAGGTGTGCACCCAGGTGGGACTCATGAGTTGGGCCCTCCCCAAGAACTTCAAAAAATATAAGTGTTTTTAAGAAACAAACTCGAGTTTACTACTTAACTCTTTAACTACGGCTGTTGTCAATAAACGACGCAACGAAACTTTCGTGAGGTTCGGCTATCGTTAATAAGCGATCTGATACATTAACTTTGGTACCGGTGTCGCTCATTTATAATTCTTTTTTTTTTATTATGAGCTATGAATCATATATATTATGCAGCTATATAATAAACATATAAACATGAAATTTTAATTCTTTACTGCATGAATTTTTGTTTTTGGCTGAAATAATTGGGCATTAGGAATTGGTTCTTATTGATAGGAAAATAAGAACCAATTCCTATTGCCCATGAATTATTGCAGCCAAAAACAAAAATTCATGCACTAAAGCATTAAAATTTCCTATATATATATATATATATATATATATGTTTATTATATAGCTGAATAATATATATAATAAAAAAAATTAAAATTTTATTTTTTTGCGTTCCGACAGACGGTTTTGTGGAAATATATCCGTAGCTAAAGGGTTAAATCGATAGATTCAGTCGTAGGCTCTCGTTGAAACATATTGAATAACAGGAAAAGATAATAAAACATTCGGTTAGTTTCAAAGAATGAAACAAGTTTATTTGATACGTATTTCGGCTTATGAAGCCATCTTCAGAAATACAAAGGGTTTACAGAAATACATTCATATAAATAGAAAATTTACAAACTATTAGAGAGGAGAGGGTATTGGAAAAAATATCACTATAATTAGGAAAACCCTACCTAAAAGGTACAATTATATGTGAGAGAGGATTAAAAGGGTTAAGAAGAGGCGAGTATCTAAACTCAACTTGTTCATTCATGAGATTTCTTGACTTAGAAATCGCTTTCTTGATTTCAAATACCTCTAATAAATCCTAAAAGTCCTCGGCTGCGCCTTGGCCTTCAAATTCAGATGCGGCCGAAAAAGATATACTTTTTGGCCATGTTACACAAATAACTATTTATTATATACATTTTGCTGTAAAATCAATGATAAGGAAGATATTTAAGTTTTTTAATAAACAGTTTTAATCCCGAAATACCTCTCTAGAATAAAAATTTTGAGTTGCCTTATAGCCTATGTTCGAATCCTGGTTTTACTCTATCATCATACCAAATTATGTTAAAATATATCCATTCGTTCTTGCGTGAATCTTGGACAGATAGATCAACAGACAGACAGCCAGACAAAAATTGTTTTTTTTACGGATATTGATTTATAACCATCTAGCGAACGGAGTGGCCGAGCTTAAATCACGCAGTTTTGACTGGGAAAAACAGTCTGAATTGTAAAGTTATTGGTTCGATTTTCCGTTGGTGATATTATTCGAGCGATAATAATATGTTAACATTACTCCAATTTCACAACCATTCAACCCCCATCCAGGTATAGGAGCTCATCCCCTGGCATAGGCGATTAGCCTCGTTGCAGAAATAGGCCGATGTAAAATAAATGAAATAATAATAATAAATCTTATAACCATCTGAAACGAGTAGAAACCAAATATGAGGCTGGAAAAAAAAACAGATATAGCCTCCAATTTTATTAATATAAATAGATTAAAACATAAAAAATTAAACTTCTCTCTTAGTTACATATTACAAAATAAAATATATTATATAAAAAATTGAAGTGAAGTGTGAATTTTCACACTTTTCAGGGTTTTGCAGGGTTTTAATAGGTGTAAGAAGTCAACATAATACTGGATGTCTAGGTATATTTATCACATCAAAATCAACAGTTTTTTTGTTGATAATCACATTTATTCGTTATTTGAGAACTAAAAGTTTCCTCTCGTACGTTTCCGGTTCAGATCAATATACATTACCTATATTTTTTTTTTAGATTTTTAGTTTAAATCTTCTTAGTAAAAGGGTGTCGGACAAAAACTTTTGCACATTTTTGGCTAAATTCGTGTTAAAAGAAACGAATTTCAAAAAACTATCTATCGTTCCCTAATCTACGTGTGAAGAGCTTTCTTTTGATACCACACAATAAATTTTAAAAAAATATTTTTTTTTCAACGACACAAAAACTCGACATTTTTCAAAAAATTTATATGATCAAAAATTCGTGTTGAACTATTTCGGTTCCCATCAATGTACATTACGGAGATTTTTTTTAGATTTTTAGATCAATCCCTTTTTTGAGATAGGGTGGGGTACAAAAGTTTTTTGACACATTTTTGGCAAAAATCCAATAAAAAAATGATTTTTCAAAAATAAAAATGTTATGTTGATCCACGCATTAAGAGGTTTCATGTGGTATGCCACTCAAAAATTTAAAAAAATATTTATTTGTTTATACCATGTGTTCAAAAAGAAATTACCTAAGGGTTGGCTGTGGAAAAATAAAATAATATGTACTACAAGCTTTAACTGTCAATTAATTAACTGTCATCACTGTTGTTGTCATTACAATGGCTGTGCCTAAACGTTAGTCAATTGTTATATAAAGCTTGCAATAGACATTATTTTATTTTTCCACAGCTAACCCTTATGTAATTTCTTTTTGAATTCATGGTATTTATCCCGCGCTGTATTTTTTGAACTTTCTATAGTTTTCCTATATGTGGGTCAAAAAGTCGTACAAGTATCCCAAATTTCAACTTTCTATGTTCAGCCGTTTGGCTACAATGTCTACCGTACAGACAGATAGACACATGAGTGACGTTATAAGGGTTTTTTGGTGGTCATATCTACAAAACCCTAAAAACAGGGAATCTTATTTATTGATCAACTGTTATAGAATTCTATTGTGTATTTTACTATTGTGTATAAAATCTCAATTTTGATCTGAAGACCAACAAGTTTGCATGTTATAATTAAGAAAAATAGTAAAATTATTCGTTTCATTCACGAATGACGTGTTTGCGTCCGTAACCCGCCTTACATTTAAGTTAATACAGTTGCGGTAACATAACAGGTAATTTTTCTGAAGTTAATTAGAGCGTTGGTATTATATATCTTGGGCCATAATCTTGAACGGTGGGCACTAGGCAGTCGTACGCTTGGACACGCATAAGGAGTTAGTGATTGAAGTGCGCAGTGGGAGTAGTTCTATGCGGTAAAGGCAAGCTAACTTACATACATGCACACATGAGCCGTAGTCCCGGGACAGATACCCGACCTAAACTTATGCCACGTTAAGGTTCGTCGATTCAACGGAAGCCTGCTTCTGTTCCTGTCCATGCAAGTTAGTTTGCAGTAGTGTGGGGAGACGTCCAGAGTACCGGTTCCTGGTGAGACCGTGTTTTGTCTCCAGGGAGTAAAAGCCGCGATCGGTCAGCTGAAGCAGGACGTAACCAACCGACTGCTGCCCATACAGGATATGGATACCTCTAAGAAAATTTCTTATTAATTTTTAATGAAATATTAGCAATTTATAAACCATTTATTTAAATATGCAAATGTATTTAATACCCTTGAGAAAATGATGAATGATTTTATTAACGAAAGATTCGGAAAATTAATTGGGCCTAAGTAGAGAGCTTAATATAGATTAGTTTATATGCTATTTAAATAGAAAAATTGATGGGAATTGTGAATTTTCCCATATTTAAGGATTTCGTAGTTATTTAGAAATGAATAGTTTCTGCTGTATTCTCATTAAAATAAACAATATTTTGAACATTTATCGTCGGTTAAAGCAAGAACTGTCACTTATCATATACGAAATAAATAAAATATGGAATTAAAAATATATTTTTTTGAAAAATATAAAAACAAATAAATTAGCTTCTTCTACATTGGGTTAACACTACTGTGCATTACTCCAATTTTGTTTACATTTTTAGACCAACTTTTCTAGATGATATGATGGAGAACAACTTTTTGTGAAAATAATTTTGACTAAAATTGTTTCAAAAAACAATTTCTCTGGACCCTACAATACGTTTCTTCTAATGCAGCAATCTCATCGGTATAAAAAAGGTGCTTTATGAATGAGTTTCGTACAATATTTTTTCGAGGATTTGTGAGCAATTATAAAATAAAATTGATATGTACATACAATTTTCTACGATTGTCTCTAACAAACAAACAAATTTAGGACAAATCTTAAATTTGATATTTAGGAGTTAGATCAAGAATTGACTTTTCTTTAATTCTTTTACGGACTGCACGCTAGAGGTCTGCATGGGCTTGGGATTGGCCCGTGGGCCCAGGCCCGACGGGGCGACTGACATGTATTATATTCGGGCTCGGGCCGGATAAGAACAATAATACATTTAAATAATATATTTTCAAAGACTCGGTAAAAAAATATATTTTTTTAAATTTCTAGTTTTATAATTATTACAAATTGTATACAATTTTTGTATCATAATATTTTTTTAACAAGGTTTATTCGGGCCGAGTTTAAAATTTTGTCGGGTTTGGGCCGGGTAGATGCAATAATTGTATTAATATTTTCGGGCTCGGGCCGGGCTGGACTGGAAACATAACTGGCCGGGCCAGGTAAAGTGGTCCAAAATAGGCCCGTGCAGACCTCTACTGCACGTACACATCTGGAGTCCTTGGAGATGGTTCTGCCGCATCCATGATCTTATGTAAGTCGATTTTAAGCTTATTGAAAGTGTGAAATAATGAAATGATTATGAGAATTAAATTATGAATAAAAATATTTCACTTTCAAATACTTTCAAGTTGTACCTTCAAATAAATACGATTTGAAAGTTAAATATTTTAATTTTTATTATGCTCTGAGCTACAGATATCTCAAGAGTAATAATGCGAAAGTGTTTAAATCAAAGTAGAAGTCAATTTAAACACTTGCAACTAAAAATACTTTATTTTCAAGTCGTGAAAGAAATTGCAATTTTTTATAAACCACAAAAGATATTAAAAAAATATTTAAGTAAAAGTTTCTTTTCAAAAGCTCTGTGCAAAGATATCCAACACGATGTATGTTCCCATTTAAAGAATCAAATTTGTCCTTGACATCCTGTACTTCCGGTTTGTTCCTGAAAATTTCAATGCTACCATTCGAATCATTAGGTAAACTTTGGTCCTCAAAATTTTCCTCCACTTATTCCCTCTTTTTTGATACATCATGTATATTTTTTATGTACAGAGTGATTATTTAATGGCGAGACGACGTCGCCGAATTTTACGTGCCTCCTAGCAGAAATACTGGTGAATACTATGACTATAATAACCTTGAAGAGATATAATAACCATGATGCGCATGCGCGCATAATCGCCTGCTACGATGTGTATGAAACGGCAAATTATTAAAACTTCCAGTGACGTCGTCTCGCCATTAAATAATCATTCCGTATGTTTTTTTAGTATTTTTATCAGTATCAGTATTGTTTTTTATATGTGGACGAAAGAGTTATATATGCCGGACAAATTTAAACTCTCTAGGTCTACTTATCTCAATTTTATCTATAAAAATATTCAGACAGACACGTGAGTGATGATATAAGTGTTTATGGACCTATATAACCATAAAAATAATGTAAGTAAAGTCTTAGAATTAAAGAGTTATTTAGCAATGTTATATTGATAAATTGATTAAGTTGTATTGATTAAAAGAAACTGTTTAGATATATTTCAGTAATTTATTTATTTCACTGACTAGGGTTTCGGCTCACGCCATTGTCAAAGTTGCAGTAAATAATGAATTACTAAAGAAAGAAATAAGTGACATAACAAAACAGTTGTGGAATTGTCGTGTCCGTAGATGAATATGATATGAAGAATAAATCTTATTCGAAACTTGTCAGCTGATTTGATTGGTTTTCATTGCTGTCCGCAACCCGTACAACCTCCTTCTTTAATAACAAAACAGTCCCATATTAAATAATCCTTTACCTATAAGTGATTTTCACCAAGTTAAATTGTAGATTTTTATAAATATTAATATTGATTTAAGCAGAGATTTTTTTTATTAGATGTTTAGAGACTTATTTTGGTTCGGACATGTTTATGTTCTAATTTTCTTAATCACGTGTCAATTTTTATGTAGTATATATTTGAGTTAATAAGGGGGAAGACGCGAACTGCATAGACGCGTTGATAAAATCAAATTCCCGGGATCACGTCCGTCGTCGTCATTATCTGGTCGCGTCATTGGCTGGATGTCTGATGATGTTTATAACATTGCACATCTCAGTACATAATACCGAGGGCTCTCGTTCTCTCGGCTCATGGAGGCTTGCCGCTTGGCGTGGCTCTTCCTCTCGCTAATCTGAGAAGACAGCCATGCGTCGGCATCGAAATCGTGACCAGAGAGTTACATAGGTTCGCAGAATGAGCAACACTTCCATCCCTTAACATCACAGTCTCTGTTAATCCGATTGCAGTGGTACAGAAAGGTCTTGACTGGATATTTCATGAAACGCGATGTTCAGTCTGGGACTGGCTAGCAGCATGGCTCCGCGTAATAAGTCGAAGATGGGGCGATGCTTAATCCGCTGTCAACTAGAAGCGTGCTGTATAGAAAATAGCGCCAAATACCGATGGTGGTTTTCAAGCCGCATTAGTGAGGGCTTGTGAGAGAAAAGCAATCTCTTAATTTTGCTTGCCATTGGTTTTAGCTTGAGTATTTTAAATTTGCATGCATACTCATTGTTCATTCTCCCTAAACCACATCATTATAACGATGGCTACATTCCCTTTACATCATCGATTATCATTACAATTTATCAAATATTAAACTTATGTTCCACATATTCATATCGGTATAATACATTTATATGATATTATAAGACGAACACAAAGAAAAATGGTTTGGGGGAGGTCCATTTCTAAAACAAATCCTTTAAATAATACAAATTTATTATTGATTTTTAACGGAGAAGTGTGGGCATTTTCATTAACTTAATTTTGATTACAATTTCATTATTTTAATAAAAGTGTGATATTTATTGTCAGTTGCTTAGTTTTTATTGTGGCGCCCGCTCCCCGCCTAAGTAAGGTAGGGTGGCCAGACAGTCACACAAATGGTCTTCGCGGCGAACACCTCGAAGGACCACCATCAGAAGGCTGGAATATAGAAAGAAAAACGGAGGTTATATGACACGAACACACCGAGTCGAGCCGCAGAGGAAGACACGGACGACCTAGAGGAAAGGAGAGGGGATAAAAAACTCTTCTGCTCCTAGGGGCTGCTCTAGGAGACTAACACAATGGAAATGGTAGCCCTAGCTGGGCTGTAGACGGGTATCTCCTGTCTAACGGGTAAATCCTAGGCCCACAAGTAATGACTATGGAGGAACCAAACCTAGAAATCCCACGACGTCTCTGAAAACCCTAGCCAAGCGACAAACAATGCAGAAAACGTTGCTCAACCTGGTGGACGTATCACACAAATGAAATACAGTGCCACAAAAATACAATATTAAATAATAAACTGATAATAACAAACAAAATTAATCAGCACACGTGATCAAGAGATCAGCGTGTGTGAACAAAAAATACAATATTATAATATAATGAATTAAAATGTTGCAAACAAAATATATATTAATTAAACAATGAATTAGAAATTATATATGTAAAATTGGAACAGACTTCAATTAGATGTATTCTTAATAAATATGTAGAATATTTATTCCAATTTTACATGTGTGGCACTGGTATCCCTAAAAACAGGTTCCTGGGTTCCGGATAGATTCCTGGTTGAAGTTAACACACACACACAATTATTAAAGTGATAACACAACAGGTGTAGAATCACTTAACCGCGTTAGAGACGCGAATTTTAAGTTAAGAAACTGTAAAATATAACTTCACTAGCGAAGTGTACACACTGAGCAGGTCAGTAACAGAGTGGATTAGTGAGTTAATAAATGTTAAAACTCGCAAATATCGGCTTTCAACATTTATAAAAACATCCAAAGTTTTGATGTTTTAAATTAAATTAAGAAAATTTAATTTAATAAACATAGCGGCTTTACGGGCGCGACATTTATTAAATAAGAGTGTTTCATTCCTGGGGGCGTTCGGACTCGTGGAGTCTCCACGCGTTGTGTGCGCGCCTGCATAGAGAACTATCTGAGGTACATCTATTTCGTTCGTGATTATTAAGAATATGTGTTAGATGCTCAAATTTATTCATGTTATGGCATGAACCGAAAAAATAGTAATTTTTCGTCATTCCTAGGCGATGAGTTAAGACATTGGGTTGAAACTGTGACATTGGTTCACTGCAGTATGCAGTGAAACAAGCTTCTAAGCTTGTTTTAAGCGTATATCTACGAACTGACTGCAAGAAGCTAAAGAGAGAAAATTGGACATTTTTAAGGGAGGCCTATACCCAGAACTGAATTTCAATGGCTTAAGGGTGATGATGATGATATCAAAGCCAGATATAAAATAATCCAGTTGTGCACGGCATAAGACGATTTGATAGACGTATATCATGGCTATAAAATCTAAAACAGTAGTTCTCTACAATAACTACAGAGCAAATAAAGCAGTAGAAGAGGAATTTAGACTATTTATAGTCTTAATTCTTCTTCTTCTTGCCTCTATTCGTTTTCGACGTTGGATATCCATTGAGGTAACTATATCTTATTAGTTGCTGTTCTGAAGTTATTATTAATTTATTTGTTTAAGATTTTTCAGCCATGATATACGCAGAGCCGGCCAGACAATTTGCAAGATATCCGTGCGGGGCCTATATTATTATTATTATTATTTTTTTTTAGTTTATGGATAATATGCAGAGTTAAATATACAACTGGATGGTTGGTGTATTGAGCGCTGCATTTATTTTTCGTGAAATGCCTTTTTTACAAAAGTCAGTGCTGAAAAATAAAGGCGCGGGGCCCGGTGCCTGTGCACCGTCTGCACCGCCTTTCGGCCGGCTCTGGATATACGCCTATCAAATCGTCTTTTGCCATGCACAAGTATCGACTGGAGTATTTTATATCTTGCTTTGTTTCTGATTACATGACCAAAAATATAATTCTGCTCTATTTTCCTGTGCTATTTATCCAAGTTTCATACGTGGTCGTCATTATCATCACCCTTCATTGGAATTCAGTGTTGGATATGCTTCCCTGAAAAATTTCCAATTTTCTCCTTGTGCTTCTTGCGGTCAGTTCCGTAGATCGGTCATCAGTCCAGTGAGAGGACGGTCTTCCTCGGCTTCGTTTATCTGTACACGGTCCCCACTTGAGAATCTGTTTGATCCACCAACTGTCTATCGTTCTAGCTAGACATTTCTATTTCATGGTAGCTAATTTTACAAGGATCTCGGTTAGTTTCGTCTATCCTATTTCGTCAAGCCTATCTGAGCCCTTCGGGTTATTTGAAGCTTTCTTGCAGATGCTTTAGTTAGTGTTAGGACTTCCGCTCCGTAGGTTAAGACGGGCGTAACACATAGTTCGAAAGCTTTCTTTTTAAGGCACACTGGGATATCATTTTTAAAAATGTTTCGTAGTTTACCAAATGCTGCTCATATTTGTGATATTCTCCTGAAGATTTCGAACGTTTGATTACTTCTGTCAATTCGTATTTCGTGCCCAGGTTACTTGTAAGCAATATGTTCAATAATGCTCGTATGACGTATGATCACCGTAATGATATTAAAAAAGCAATGCAGGCAATACAGTAAAATGAAAAGCTATAGCGGGACTGACGTAGAGGATACAATTAACAACGACAATTGTAAAACACTGTTTATGTACTTATTTATTTATTTTTGTTATATTGTTATTAAATATTGATAACTCAAATTTTAGGTTTCTTCCGGTCTCTTTGTAACTTTAATTAATATAAAATGCAGAAAGAAATCACTTTCAGTAGACATTTCTTTGGTAAAATTCATTGATTTTTATTTAATTATCGATCCTTTAGAACTGTAATGATGTTATTTATAATTTTGTTATAATTCTTTTGAAGTTCAATTAACTACGAATAAGGTTTTTCAGCAATACCGACTTCGATAATTTCATGCTGTTAAATATCCCCTATTTGTAAATACCACCCCTGTTTTATAACCATCCAGTCAATTAAATTGATTACTAATATTTAGTTTTACGATTCATTTGAAATGAAGATGTTATTTCCCTTTCGGGATTAGAACATGGAATTTTTAAATACACTTCAGAAGCACATTAAAAACTTTTATAAATATTTATCAAAATTAACCATTTTTCTTGGTCAAAGCAAAAAAATAACAAGGGTACGGAAAAAAATTGTCTCATAAAAAACTTACAATCTGAAATAAAATTACTAACAATCTATACATCTTCACTCATGCAATCTATGCCGTGCAAGCATGAGAGAATGACATTTTTAAATAAGTTGATTGTTAATTCGTTCATCTGTCATTGAACAAATTTCTTTAAAAAATCGAACTTTATATATGTTTCGATGTACAATATTAATTTATTCACAATAACAACGATATTAATTCATTAAAATGTAGGACGCTAAATAACTGTCACCGAACTAAAACAATTTTTTATCAAAACTAAAAATTAATATTGTAGAATATTTACCAATTTAAGATCCGTTTGTTACTCTACAATATGAACGCTCAGAATGTGAGGGTAGAGCTGTTTTGGATAGCGGGACATATTTGTATTAAAAGTACTGAAGCGGCTGATGTAGCTGCAAAAGCCGCCTCCCACATGCTTATGATTGATGTGTGTTATTCCAGATGATGCAGAGATGATTAACTGGACGGAGAAAACCGCCATCACACGCCGCCGTATAGGGCACTGTTGGTGGACCCATGGACACTTCCTTCGAGATGAAGAACCTCCTATTTACGAGACGTGTGACACAGATTTGTCTGTGTTACACATTTTAACTT
Organism: Liopterus haemorrhoidalis; assembly: GCA_963971575.1. NCBI lineage: Eukaryota > Metazoa > Arthropoda > Insecta > Coleoptera > Dytiscidae > Liopterus > Liopterus haemorrhoidalis. The sequence continues at coordinate 56,571,092 of OZ020612.1, read as the reverse complement.
AGTGGGTGCAGTTCGAAGATGTCAGGGAGAGGTTAGGCCTTTGCTATGATCTGTCAGTTGCTTTAGGTGACGACAGTGTACTCATGGACAGGCTGATACTCTTCGTAAGATAACGAACTGTTTTTTGTGTGAAGTCTTGCACTTTGTTTTCATGTTTTATTATTTTCTGTGATATCCAATGGTAATTGGCCCCTTTACATCACGTTACCATCCCTTACGTCTGTCAAATTTTTGAATAGACTTTTAGGAAAAAAAAAACTGACTCATCGATCACAGCAGAAATATACTGCAACCAACTGGACGAAATGATGCAAAAACTTAAAAAAAAAACAGCCTAGATTGGTCAACCGATCGACTCCTATCTTATTGTATGATAACGCTAGACCACACACTGCGTAAATGACTGTGGAAAAACTACAGGAATCGGAGTTGGAACTAACTAACTGATGTAACATACATATATACATACAAAAGAACTAATTTATATATTAGCATAAATTGTTAATTATGTGAGAAAATTGTGAGAACTATTGTATTTACTGTGCCCTTAACACTAAATTTAAAATAAATGTTAATAAATCTAATAAATCAGTAGCTATTAAAAACAAATTCGATAATTACATAAAATTAGTATTCTCAGCACGAGCTGGGAATTTAATTATAGAACGTTTAATCATAATCATGGGCAGCGGTGTTGGTGCAGGTTGCCGCTAGTAGGCGCCAGGTGCACACGGCATTGGTCTCGTAAGGCGCTACAAACCACTTTATAATACAGTCATTATCTTCAGAGCAACGCGCAAAGTTGTAAGGGACACGATATACAAAACTCATCATCTTGCCCGCTGCTTGTGGTCCACCATTCGCGCACAGGGGGCGAGGGGGATTAATAAGTGTTTCTCAATCAGTGGGATTGGAAAGATACAATACCTAGCCATATTATTAAACGCTGTTAAATGTTTTACAAATCATTGTACCAGTCACCGCTGTAACAAAAGCCCCACAAGTCCCGTCGTGAAGAAGGAGGGGGGTGAAGTTTGGGGCCCAAGTTATAAAAATGTATGTAATTTGGGTGTAAACGATCTCTATGAAATCATGTGGGCTTGTTAACCTAGCTTCTCAATTTTTGATTTGGTTTGTGGGAGTGGTAATTTCAAAAATAAAATTGACTAATCTATTTGGTAAGATCAGCAATTTTTAGAAAGGGGGAACAAATGTGTGAGCGGTAATTTCAGAAATAAAATTTCATTATTATTTAAAATAAAATTAATCTATTAGTTCAAATTACTTAAAAATAAAAATTAATCTATTTTAAGATAATCGGAGATAAATTGAGTTATCAGTGACTGTATTTTTTTAGATAAATGTTGAAAGACAGGTGTACAGTTTACGATCGTATATTATATGGTTTGTTTAAAATGTTGTCACCGTTTATTTCAAGTACATGGTCGAATGTTTATACAGATGCTGATATGCGACCATATATTTTCAGTGATATGGACTTCGTACGTAATTAAAGTCAAAATTAATTATTTGAGTTTATGAACTATTGGGAAGAGAAATATGAGTCTTCAAGATAAGTTAAAAGGTTTTTGTAAATTAGTTGGAGAGCTGATTATTTTTACAACGACAAAAAAATGGTTCAGAGATTCAAATTATTAGTTTTAAGAAAAGGGCTGTTGGAAATCTTGTGAAAGACGGGGAGTTGTGCGTAAACCAGCACCGTAGTCGGATGAACCTCCCAATCATTTTTGGTTTAGAAACCCGGTATCGTGTAGTGAACCAGAAGTAGTAGACCCTGAAAGTGTTGAGGACAGTTTTAATGAAATAAACGAACCTCGATAACGGGTTAAAACACTGTGAGTGTTGTGAGGTGTTTAACGGCTTGCGAGGTGTTTAAGAAACTTTCTCCATGAAGATCAATATACTTTTGCATGCGTTTGAACCAATTTTCGAAGCACTTTTTCCACTCCGATTGAGGAAACTTCCGATAATATATAGCATATTATGTGGGATCCAAGGCGAATAAATCTTTTTGACGGCCAAATACAACAGTGAATGCTGGTCCCACTAATGCCCAAGGATACCTCAATCTCACGATAAGTCACATGACGATCTTGCAGTATCAGTTCACGCACAGCATCAATGTTTTCCGGAACAACAACCAATTTTGGACGAACTTCATGAAATTCGTCCTTAAGCGAACTACGGCCACGATTGAAGTCGGAAAATCATCGATAAACAGTAGTCCTTGATGGTGCATCATAGCCACAAGTCGAATTAAGTTCATCGATGCACTGTTATTCGGTTAATCCACGTCAAAAGTTGTAAAAAATAATCGCTCGAAAATGTTCACGAATTAATTAAATTTTTAGTGGAGATGAATTTTTTACGTCAGTTTTTATCTCGTACGTCAAAACGTTCTGAGTACGTATACCGTCAAAAATGTCAAACTTTACGATAGAAGCGTCAGTTGCCAGATGGCAGTTTAGCGCAATCCCGAAATATAAAAGGCAATCCTCGTATGGTGGAACGATACATTTTTTTAACCGTCATCGGCAATCTAAGTTCTCGCTGAGTTTATTTGAATATACTGGGGCCTCGGTGCCGCACCCCAGTTGATTTGTGTCTAAATGCATACATAGGGCAGTCAACGTGTTAATTATTAACTGCAAAAAATACAGAATGAGGTCATAGAATCTCTAGTTACAGTAAATACAATGATTGTCCATACAGTTGTCTCTATAATCGCCTCACGATACACCCATGTTCGTATATATTTTATTTTTATATCAATTTTTATTATTTTTAATTTGTTGTATTGTTTATTTTAATTTCTAACTTCGTTTTACATTATTTATTTATTTATTTATATTTTTAACACACTGTTTTTATACCTTGACCCTTTTTAGGGTTTTGTAGGTATGACCAAAAAACCCTTATACCGTCATTTTATCGTCTGTCTGTCTGTCTGTCTGTCTGTCTGTCTGTCTGTCTGTCTGTCTGTTCGGTAAAAATTGTAGCCAAACGGCTAAACCTAGAGAGTGGAAATTTGACATGCTATTAACTCTTTGACCCGCACATAGGAAAAATACTAAAACATCTAAAAAACATACCCCCCTAAAAATATAAACAAATATGTGCTCATCGAAAACAAAAATATTTTTTTTAAATTCTGAGTAGGGTATCAAATGAAAGCTCTTAGTACGTGGATTAACGATCAAATTTTTATTTTTGCAAAATAAATTATTTTGATGCGATTTTTGCCAAAATTGTGCAAAAAAATTTTTGTCCCAATATTTGATCAGATTATGTTTTCGGAAAATAACGCATTTTTTGTGGTTTTTGGTTCACAAAGTACAAAAGTTATACCAATGTAAGACACTCACATGCAAGGCGTGCGATAGCTTTAGCAGTGCTCTAGCAGTGGGTTAGAGCACTGGTGTCGTAAGCTGGAAAACGAAGGGTTTCGAGTTCGAGTACGGAGCGAATTTTATTATTTCTGTTTTTTTTTTTTTGGATTTTTATTATGTTGAAATTATTTTGTCAAAATTCTAGTTATATTTTGACAAATGTTGTATTTAATTCTTAAGAGCATAAATTTAATAACCAGTCTTATTATATGATTAACAGACGATAAATTATTTTAAAAATATCGTTCATTTTGCCGTGATTACTACAATGTAAAATTTGTCCTACACACTCAGCATACCGCCTTCACTTATTATATACCTGCGAAACCCTGAAATGTATGAATATTCACACTTCACATTAATTTTTTATCAATCTTATTATATCACTCACTACTTAACTTATTTCGAAACTGGTCAGCTGTAGATAGTTGTGATTTGTTTTATGTCCGATATCCGTACAACCTTTCCACTTTTACTCATTACGGACACGACTATCTCCACACAGTAAATACAATCTGTGCCTGATTGTGAAATTTTTTAGGCTGTTTTCTATATTTGGTTACATTGCCATTATCGGTTACTTTATGAAAGTTGTTTGGGTAACTCTGTATTCTGGTTATGTTAAGTTAGGTATCCTTGTAGGAGATAGGAGGTGTGTGACCGGGGGTAGAGACTAGGGTTGGTCGTGAAGTAAGTGCATGCGAACACACCGTGTACAGTGTACATGCGATCACTCTGCGGTACCGTCTCGGCCATTAGGACCAGCCTGCCCACGACACAAACAACCTTTCAAGTGACCAACGACGCAACTTTACAACAACAAACGGTTAATGTGATCACTGTGTATAATGTTCTTCGTTCCGGTCCGACGTCGCCGGGATTCACGGCCGGACCAAGGACCACGGCTATTCTAACATCCTGTCGCGTTCCGCCGGAATCCTGCCTACACAGCCGACCAATCCAATAATTAATGATTTTAATGGAAGCAGATTTTCAATTAATTACAACAAAATAAAGCTCTCAATAATAAGAATAACTACAAGATGATTATTTTGTTGGCCTTGGTAGCGTAGATGTAGCACTCCTGCTTCACAAGTCAAAGGTCCCGGGTTAGAATCCTGGCCAGGGCAGGGATGTTTGTGAGCCACAATGTAATTGGGACATTCAGTCCTGATCTGTGGTTTTTAAAAAAATAGAAAAATTTCCCCCTAAAATTAAATAATTTGCGAAAATTTCTTCATAATAAAATTGTAATTAAAAAATCTCATCGATTTTTCTGCATTTGCTTCGTATGTATGCTCTTTGTAAGCTTAGAAAAATGTGTGTAAGAAGATAGGAAGATAGGAGATTTTTTTTTATATTTTGTTATTATTTACATATTTAGACTTTTATTTATATTCCTGGCGTAGATTTTATGGAGAATTTATGTAATTTGTTTTTGTCATATAAATAATTTTTGACACTTGACAATTAATAGATCAAGATAGAGGACTAATGTGAGGCCAAAAGACAGCGCAGTTGATAGTGCCCAAAGAAGAAATTATTGATATAATTTTTAGACCTTCATATAGATATACATATATATTTTTAATTTTTATTTATAATAAATATAGCTCTAAAGATATATTGTTTGTTTTATTGCTTTATTTAAACTCTTTTATCCAAATCTCTCTTTTTATATATTATACGTAATTTTTAAAAAACTTTTTCAAATTTCCCATTATACTGAATTTATGTCGTATAAATAACGTAAGTGCACTATTTGCCTTGTTTATTTCTTATTAACCAATTCCTTTTTTATAATTAATATATATATATATATATATATATACTTGCTAATCCTGTTACTACGCCCATGCCCTAGTTGTAACTTATTTTAAATTTCCCGCTATACTGTATTAGTCCTGTGTAAATCGTACTCGGTTCTCAGCACTATCTACTCTTTTCAAATTTGAAATAGAGTATAGGTCTTCCGTAAATTAATAAGAAATATTGATAAATATCTTAATTTTTTTCAATATCAAAAACTTATTTCTCAGTATTAAAAATGTGTTATTTTATTTATAAGCATTTCGAAATACTCATTTTTAGTAGTGATCACTACTAAAAATGATTTATTCTTGTTTGATACTTTAAAAACAAAAAACTAAACTAATTCAAACAATAGATTCAATCATGGCATGTAACAGTATGTGCTCCGCTTGTAGGCTCTTTACACACATGAACTCGATTCTCAACTGTTAAAACCTTTATTATATTTTTAATTTCAAAAGAAGACATACACTACCTTAGCCATAAAAACAAAAAATCCATATCATTACTTAATATAATTTAGCAATGAATAAATATATATATATATATATATATATATATATATATATATATAATCCGTAGACCATTGTGGCATCATTTCATAATGGTCCTTTATGGCAACCACTGAAAATACTGGAAATATTGACATTTAACTAAAAGTATATTACCTAAATTCAAATATCCTGCTTAGAACTGCAAACAAATCCTTTTTAAATGCATCCAAAAAAATATTCATTCTTTAGATAATTTGTACCAATACCACTTCCGTGCAATTGTAGAACAGTATGAAGTCCATCCGTATATTCGCATATATTCCTAGACAATATTACCTCCAATCGTATGTTAGCGTCTATATTGTTACCATTATAACATCCAGCAACGTTGCCAAAGTTATTTGACAATTCATTAAGCACAGATAAAATACATACACGAAGTGTGTTTACCAGCATGTACGTTTGTGACGTACTATTAGATAATTTTTGGAGTTATTTTTACTACATACGAAGACATACATATTCAAAACTTAATTTTTCTTAATAATAAAATTTTTGTACAAGAAAGTATTTGAAAGTTAGAAATTCATAAAGAATTTAATATTTGCTGAGAGAATTGATATATTTTAAATGATTATTTCTTCTAAGCACCCGATGAACAACAGCATTTTTTTTTGTTTAGAATAAATATAGTACATATTGTGATAGTTAAAAAATATCTGACAACTGGGAAAAATAGAGTAACTATTTGGCTATCTATATACCAGAAAAATAAGAAGTTAGTCTGTTGATTCTGTGGACATTATTTTCCACTATAAAATACAAGAGACAAATTTGCCGACCTGTCTCAGGTGTGGGGTTGGTAGCCAATAGACCTGTAGTGATTTTTTAAATTTTTGTAAACACTAGAAACTGGTAATGTACGCATGTGGTTATTCAGAGCTTAGTTCTTCTTTTTAAAGTATGATTTGAAATCTAACAAATATTATATTTTAAATTTATCCACCTTTATGTCATATATTAGGATTGTTCCAAACAAAAAGACTTTCATTTCACATCAATGAATTATTATTTATTTTCGCAAATGTTAAAATATTCTCGTTAAATGTGTGATTTCCTTACAAATTTTGCCGCGTTAAATTGCAAAATTCGACCTTACATTCATGTATGAGTAAAGAAACATTACATTTGATGTACCTTAAAAGGCAGTATATTTTATTCTGTAAATTGCAAACTGGAGATATAGTCTAGTGCCTACGCACCATATTTTACGTTGATACTGCACTTGATGATAATGGAATGCCATTTGGCACACGTGTTCTTTATAAAAATTAAATCATTTTGGCCCGCAGCATCTACTTGTGAATCGAGGCAGATTCAAGATGGCGGCGAAAATAGTTCGCCAATTACGATAACGATAACTAATTTTTATGATAGAGCGAAATACCTAAATACATATTTGTACAATGGACCTTTAGCTACAATCTGCCGCATCGTACGCGAATTTTCGTCACTTAGATACGGTCCAAAATTCATTCTCAGACGCAAAAAAGTGATTTCCGATATGGCTAACGAATTTCATATGACATGGCTCGTTTTCTATTATTTTAATGTCGTAGATTACGAATCGGTTATCAAAATCGCGAAAATTTTAAATTTTGATAGATTTTTTCCCCAAATTTGAGACATGATGATATACTCTATCACTGCAAATCTGCGTATATTAACATTTTGTTTCAATTCTTCCTTAATATGTAGGGCATATCCTTGGCTACAAGAATATGTGCGGAATTTTTGTCTGAGGGGCGCCGAAATTAAGATAGCAGCCGAAATATGTAAAGTCTCAACTTCGTATAATTTTGACACTTTTTATATCGTTCTCGACCAAATCGGACCTGTAGATTACAAAAATTAAATAAAAAAAGGCATATGACTTGTTATTATTCGGGTTTTGCCCGAAATGAAATAAAAAAGATTACATATCCGACCGGAACGGCTGTAAATTATGACATTTAAGTAAGACACTCCATGCATATACGTAATGCATCGATTTGCTTAGGTTTGTTCGCAGCACCTGGTCTCAAATGAAGCCACTTTTGAAATAACGCTCGTAAATCGAATTTTGCTATTTACATCAATTTTTCATCAGTTGTATATCAATTTCGGGTATATTGAAGTCGTATATTTCGAAAATGGCGTTAATTTAAAGATTTGCTACACATAAGGTTGTATATTGCCCGAAAAAAATAATTACATGTATTCTTTACATAGCAGTGATATTCATTACACGACAGTGAAGTGTCTCTCCATCCAAAAGAGTAATATATAGTAGTTCTGACAAAATAATATAGATTATTACACACTTATTACGATTCTAATGGTAGACGAAAACTATTCTTTCGAAAATGGCCTTTGATAAGGTACATCATCCAACTCTAATGCTGAAATTAGAGAAGTTTGGTATCTGCGGCAGCTTGCTCCGATGGCTAAAATCATATTTGTGCAACAGAAGTCAATATATTGCCATAAACAGCAGTCTATCATCTCTTGTTCCCGTGACGTCAGGAGTGCCGCAAGGATCTCATATTGGGCCACTCATATTTTCTATCTTTATTAACAACATAGATTCTTGTTTTCAGCATTCCAAATTCCTTCTGTATGCGGATGATTTGAAAATCTTTAAATGTGTTACCAATGATAATCATTGTCTTGAATTACAGGCTGATCTTAATAGGTTGAATAACTTTTGTATCACCAATAAAATTAGTCTCAACGAAAGTAAATGTAAGATTATAAATTTTACTAGGAACTACGTAAATCGTTACACACTGAATTATAATATAAATGGTAAAAATCTCCAGGAAGTGCATCACATTAAAGACTTAGGGATACTGTTGGACTCTAAACTCATCTTTGATATCCATATATATAAGATAGTACAAAAAGCACTTAGAAATGTTGGTTTTATTTTCCGTGTCACAAGAGAGTTCAAGTCGATTAAAACACACATCATATTATATAACAGTCTTGTTCGTAGCCATCTCGAGTTTGCTAGTACCGTCTGGAACCCTCAGTACAGTAATTATATTAATCACTTAGAAGGTGTACAAAAGAAATTTATCAATAAACTTAACTTCAAATTTAACCGTCCAAATTATTACAAATCATATGAATTTAATTTGCAACATTACAAAATGGTTAGTCTTTATAACAGAAGAATTATTCTTGATCTTTCTTTAGCACATAAAATATTAAATAATTCAGTAGACGTTCAACATTTCCTCCTTTTTATTAATTACAATGTCTTCAGCTATTTAGTAAGAAATCCTCCGTTATTAAATATTCCGTACAGTCGCTCTAACTCTAATTTAAACTCACCTATTAATCGACTTTGGAGAACAGTAAATGCGGTGAACAGCCAAATCGACATATTCAGCTGTCCTGTCAATACGTATAAAAAACTCTGTTTAGAGCTTTTATTGACTTCTGATGTACTGAGCTAATATTAGTTCTATATCCACTTCAAATTGTATTTCAAATCCTATACAATATTATTATATTATTATATTATTATATTCAAATTGTATTCTATATTTTCACATCTGTGCGTATTGTAATATAAATGTATTTATTAACTACTTAAACAATGTTAATAACTAGTTAACAATTATTGTAATCTGTGTTGTACAGTAATTGGGGCGGCTCTATGAGTACGTCCTGTTGTACAGCCTATTCTTAATAAATAAATAAATAAAATAAATAAATAAAATGGTTATAATATTCTCTGATATTAACACATTAAAATGTTGTCTTAATAACTGGTAAAAGTATCAGAGAATATTTTAACCATTTTCGAAAGAATAGTTTTCGGCCACCATTAGAATCGTAATAAGTGTGTAATAATCTATATTATTTTGTCAGAACTACTATATATTACTCTTTTGGATGAAAAGACACTTCTCTATCGTGTAATGAATCTCACTGCTATGTAAAGAATACATGTAATTATTTTTTTCGGGCAAAATACAATATTATGTGTAGCAAATCTTTAAATTAACTCCATTTTCGAAATCTACTACCTCAATATACCCGAAATTGATGTACAACTCAACAAATTTGATGTAAATAGCAAAATTCGATTTTCGAGCGTTATTTCGAAAGCGCCTTCATTTGAGACCAGGTGCTGCGAACAAACCTAAGCAAATCGATGCATTCCGTATATGCATGGAGTGTCTTACTTAAAGGTCATAATTTACAGCCGCTCCGGTCGGATATGTAATTTTTTTTATTTCATTTCGGGCAAAACCCAAATAATAACAAGTCATATGCCTTTTTTTATTTAATTTTTGTAATTTACAGGTCCGATTTGGTCGAAAACGATATAAAGAGTGTCAAAATAATACGAAGTTGAGACTTAACACATTTCGGCCGCTACCTTAATTTTGGCGCCACCCAGAGAAAAATTCCGCACATATTCTTGTATCCAAGGATATGCCCTACAGATTTAGGAAGAAATGAAACAAAATATTAATATACGCAGATTTGCAGTGATAGAGTATAACATCAAGTCTCGAATTTGGGAAAAAAATCTATCAAAATTTAAAATTTTCGCCATTTTGATAACAGATTCGTAATCTATGGCATTACATTAATAGAAAACGAGCCATATTATACGAAATTCGTTAGCCATTTGGGAAATCACTTTTTTGCGTCTGAGAATGAATTTTGGACGGTATCTTGTAAACTAAGTGACGGAAATTCGCGTACGATGTGGTAAATTGTAGCTAAAGGTCCACTGTACAAATATGTATTTAGGTATTTCGCTCTATCATAAAAATAGTTATCGTTATCGTAATTGGCGCGCTAGTTTCGCCGCCATCTTGAATATGCCTCGATTCACAAATAGGTACTGCGGGTCAAAATGATTTAATTTTTATAAGGAACACGTGTGCCAAATGGCATTCCATTATTATCAAGTGCAGTATCTTTCGACGTAGGCACCAGACTAATAAATTAAAGGCATGTCTTGCCTCAGGCGGCATAAAAATGAGTGGACTTATTTATAATGTATAGTTATTTTATAGATATAATTCAATTTTTAAATACTTAATATTTCCAAGGTATATTTCTTGTAATTTAAAATAAATCATAATAATTTAAAAATTGTTCTTTTATAAAATGCTGTTTTTCATCATAAGTATAATTTCAAATAACAAGGTCAAAAGAGAACGAGAGAGCTATAAGTTGAACAAGGAAAAAACACTGGTTCATGCGCTGGATGCAGTATTAGACCTGATAACATAAACAGCGGTGTTGCAACATGTTCGGATGCCACAAGGGTCCTAGAACGACTGCAGTGTATATATTTCCTCTATATACGCCAACGACCGTAGCGCCGCCAACGAAAAAAAGCTGAACTAACATATACGATTTTTCGCTCATTATGAGCCATTTTAGCGTCTATGCTAAATTTTAAATTTGAGCAGTAAATGACCCAAGGTAACGAAAAATCATAATTAAATAGGCTGACAATATGACGTCCATATATAAGGACGTCATATTGGCACTGGACGTTATAATGGTATGAACTGGTCAATTATGCGATGCCACATTGGTACATGGATATATATATATATATATATATATATATATATATATATATATATATTTATTTTGTTAAAAAGACAAAAACGGCAATATTTCTGATCAAAAATTCCTTTCGTGCGTTTCCGGTTTAGATCAATTTACGTTACTTAGAATTTTTTTCAAATTTTTAGTTCAACCCCTTAGCGTTAAAGGGGGCGGGGCAGTGATTTTTTTAGAACATTTCTCTCTCTATATTTTTTCTATATGTGGGTCAAAGAGTTGTACAAGTATGCCAAATTAAATTTGTCGATTTTCAGCCTTTTGGCTACAATTTCTATCGTACACAGCCAAACAGAGAGACATACAGACATTCAGACAGACGGACAAATGAGTGACGTTATAAGGGTTTTTTAGTGGTCATACCTACAAAATCCTAAAATAGAAGTCTATTCGAAGTGATTAAAAAGAATCGATCTAGTCGATCGGAAAATGGCCCTTGTCCGGTCCAGTTCGGCGACTGGAACAATTATATGGTCATTTCGCCCCTGCTTATGTCCGTCAGCCTGTATCATATTTAATATAGTACTTGTAACTTCCTTGCTTACGACTTCTATGATCTTTGTTTCTATGTCTATAACAGTGATTTTCTACTGGTGTGCCGTCAAAGAACCGCTGTTTTAGAATGTACTAATGTTTATATTTCTTTAAGTCTACATTATTTTGCTTTTATAATTTTAGCACAAGTTATGCTGTTTGAAATTACGAATTCACCTAATATTTTAATATAAAAACAAACCAGATTCCAACAACTTCAATTATGGACTAAACCCCAGATTGCCACTTAAAATATTCAAACGAATTCAGAGAAAATGAAATGAAAAATAAATTAACAGCAATATACCAACGACAAAATATAATTTTGACAGTTGAAAACGGTCACAAATTTCATAAAAATTCATCAAATTCATGATTCATTTCCCTTTCAGCAGCGGTGACCAGCACGTGACCCGTGACTTGAAGGCGGACCCTCCACTTTGCAGACCGACGGTCTCACCCCGACAAATATTGGTCTTACGCGTATATTGATGCATACATATGTAAAAGTGCCTTCCTCTTTATTCAGTAGCGTACGACAGCTATTTATACAGAATTTTTATCTCTAATATTAAAAGTAGCAGGGGCGCACACAAGGGGGGGGTCCAAGGCTCCGGACCCCCCCCTACTGTGAGAAGTGAGGCATTTTATTTTGCCCTTCACTTAAAATTTAGAAGGGAGGAACTTTTTTTTTTTGCTCTTCACTTAAAATTTAGAAGGGAGGACCTTTTTATTTTGCTCTTCACTTGAAATTGATATTTTGTCCTGTGTTTATAAAAATTATGTATAATTGGACCCCCCCCAAGCCAAAAATCTGTGTGCGCCCCTGAAAAGTAGTATAGATAAAGTTAAAAACATCGTTAGAAGAAGCAGATAGCGTGCTTCTAAGTAAATAAAAGTCTCAGAATATATATGAACTAATTTGAAAATATTTATTTTTATACGAGGGCTTTCTTTTAAGTTTTTACAAATACTAAAAAAGAAAAAAAATTTTTTTGAACAAACTGTTTTATTGATTTTCAAAATATTCGCCTTTATACACTTTTGCATGCATTCAAACCAATTCTCGAAACATTTTCCCCCCCTGAAGTTGGTATCTCAAAAACATGGTTTTCGAAGGCTTCAACAGCTTCTTGTGATGATGTTTCTGGTGATGAAAATCGCTGTCCACGCATTTTTTGTTTGACATTGGAGAACAAAAAAAAGTCGTTGCAGGATAAATCAGGTGAATACGGGCAATAAGACATTAATTCGATGTTTTTCTTCTTCAAATAATCAATTGTGTGACGTGCTGTGTGGGAGCTTGCATTGTCATGATGAAGAATGATGCGAGGTTTTTGGTTGTTTTTCCTGATATTGTCGATGACTTCTGGCAAATAAATTGTTGTATACCATGCAGCATTAACTTTCCTGATCCTCTAAGGCAGTGGTTCCCAAACTTTTTCAGTTCCGGATTCCGGGCGCCCTCAATGTATTAATTAATGAAGTAAATTGATAAAATTGATACTTCCCCAAAAGCAAATGAAGAGAGAAAAAAAAAAGGTTCTCACCTCTCAAATTCAAGAACAAAAAAAAGGTCCTCACCTAGTGAAGAGCAAAAAAGTCCTGGGTCTTCGCGACGCCCTTGTAGCCTAGCCACGGCGCCGCGGCGCTCAGTTTGGGAAACGGGTTGCGACATGTTCAGTACAACCGAAAAAACAAGCGATCATTTTCTTGGAAGAGCTTCGTGAACGAACAACTTTTGTGGGTTTCGGTTCATCTTGGAAGACCCAAACAGTGGATTGTTGCCTAGTTTCCGGTTCATATGAATAAATCCAAGTTTCGTCACCTGTAACGATGTTGTGTACTGATTTTACAGTGCCTAGGTTGAATTCTTTTAGCGAGCTTATTCCCTTACACGAACACTTTTTTTGAGCTTCGGTCAAATTATGCGGAATCCATCGGGAACAGATCTTTTTGCAATGTTCATGCAAAATCGAAAGTATTGCAGTCTACGATATGCCAAAAGATGCCTCTCACGGTAAGTCAAATGCCGATCTTCTTCAATCATTTTTAGCACAGCATCGATGTTTTTTTGAATCACAATCGATTTTAGTCGACCTTCACAAGATTCATCATTGACAGACGCACGACCAAGATGAAATTCTGCAAACCAATTGTAAACAGTCTTTTTTGATAGTGCTTCATTACCAAAAGTTGAACGAAGCGAATCTATGCATTGTTGTTGAGTTAGGCCTTTACTAAAAACGTAAAAAACTATCCAACGAAAACCTTCACGAATAATATCCATTTTTTCAAAAACTTGTTTTTTATACGCTCACTGTCAACAAACTACACGTCAATTTATAAGCTGCCACTGATTTCACAATAACAAATGTAAAATTTTACGAATATAGTAATGACACATTTCAATATTGCCATCTAGTGGTCGTTTGTAAAAACATAAAAGGTAACCCTCGTAAATATGCACCTTTTTGATCTCTTCGTTCGCTGTGCGATTATAAGATGTTTTTTTGCTGATTACTTTTTCATTATCAACTTAATTGAACTCAACCCATGCGAAGAACGAGATTCTGCTAGTTAAATATAAATGGTAATTGTCGATGTAATAAAACTATTGTTTAAAATTCTTAACCTCACTTTATTTATATCAGACTGATGTACATTTATATGTATACATGTATATCTAATTAAAAACAGAGATGTAAACAGATCGTCTCTAGCATTTCACCAAGTCAAATCAAAACTAGTCATAAATTTGGAAATATAGAATTGCTTAAATATTCTAGTGATTACAACTTGGACATGTTAGAGTCGATCTTTATGAAAAAACATGAAAATATGATAATAAATATTGACCTGAGCCCTTTGGCCAACTCACTTTTAAACCTAATCCCGACAGAACCATAAAAATAGTTAAACATAGTCAATTCCTTCTTAAAAATTTTTTTTTATTTGTTTTTCCAAAATTCCCACATCTGGTTTTAGCACCTAATTCATTGATTTTTCTTAAGATTCACTCAGTATTGTACTCTGAAGATGGCTGCATGGTAGCTGAAATGTACATCAATCTGATATAAATAAAGTGAGGTTAAGAATTTTAAACAATACTTTTATTATATCTACTTTATTACTTCACGTTTCAATAAACATTATGGTAATTGACGATTGATTTAATTTACAAAAATAATATTGAATACCAGTTAATGCCGATGATAAAATGTGTCCAACGCCACTGTGTTATAGATATGTAAAAGTGTGCTAGCCAACCGAAGTATCCTTTGTGGATGTAACAAGCCCTCAGAATGAAGACTCTCAAATCAAATTTCTCACATCCACAATTCCAGGACCGGTCGCGAACGAACCGAATCTACATATATTTACCTCTCTAGTGTTAGTTTTGTTATGTGCGGCATATACGTGTATGTCTTTGGTCTTTCTTTCTTCCGTTCGTGGCGAATGATTGTGTAGTGAAGCGACCATTGCAACAAGATGTGCATTTTAATATTGGTCTTTTTAAAATTTACTTCCCTTTTGTGAGTGTTCTTTTGTCGTTTTATATGAGTATGTACTTGGTCTGTGAGCTGAATTTATAATTTTTCAAATTTCAAATGTGGGTTATATATTCATGGTAAAATACAAAATAAAATAGAGCAACGGAAGATAAATTTTAGAAAATAATGTATATTTGAGATATTTCTTTAGGCCCAGTCTTTCCACCTTCAGGTAAACCTCTAGGTAATTATCTGACAGGTAAGGTTATGTGCTATTTTCGGTGTTGAATAAATGTAATTCTTTCAATACAAATGTATCTGTAGGATAGTTATCTAATGGATAATGAGACTGCCTTATTTAATTCATTGTTGGTATTGACATTTATTCAGCAGATGAAGATCCAGATAACCTTATCTGTCAGTTAGTTACCTAGAAGTTTACCCGAAGGTGGAAAGATCGGGCCTTAGTCACAGATTATTGTCACTTAAATGTAAAATTCTCAGTGAGAGGAACTATTAATCTCTACTTCGAAGAAATGTAGGTCCAGGTTTATGACTCCCACGATGTCACGGCCTGACTAGGGCCGAATAAATTGATATTTTTCAATAAATCAAAAATTGATTGATTATATTTAAGTATTTTTTTTATGATGATGCGCTAGAATTAACTTCCAAGCCTTGGCGCGGAACTGCCGTAGCTGCAAAAGCCGCCTCCCTATACCTATGATTGATATGAGTTTCATATTTCCAGTTGATACCAAGGGTTATCTAAAACTTCTGGTGGCTGGCAAATGGCAACATGATTGATACAGTAAATGTAAAGTTGATGCAAAATAAGGGAAACTTTAAACCGTGGGATTCTTCCTGCAGGATTAATTGCAGGTAGGAAAACTTCATCACACGCATTTTTTATGTATCCGCGCCTTGAGAGGTCTCAATTGACTAACCAATTTTTTTAAAATATTTATTGTTTCATTGAATACATATTATTTATATTAATCCCGCGATGTGTTTTATTGAACTCTCCATACTTTTTGTATATGCGGGTCAAAGAGTTGTACAAGAATGCCAAATATCAACTTTCTATGTTCAGCAGTTTAGCTACAATTTCTACCGAATAGACAGGCAAACAGACTGATACATTAGTGACCAGACATGCATACAGAAAATTGATCTGAAAAGGATCCATTCCGAAAAAAAGTCCATTTACGATAAGATTGATATGACGTCACTCTTGGTTAATTTAATTGCTAATGTCAAAATGAAATATACCCAAACTTTAAGCATTACTCAGATGTTACATTTGTCATCTATAGATTAGTATTCTTTTCCGACGTTGTCACATTTTAAACAGCATTTTGTCGTATTTTTTCGACATTAGAACGATTGAGGTTATGCTTACTTTTTATTTTGAATTATATCAAATATTATTATAATAAAAATGCCGAAAGCTCTTCGTAGCCGTGCTCAAAGAAAAGCGAGATAATGGTGGGCATTTAATAGCTCTGAAATGTGTAAAAGATGTAAGTATTAATTTTTGTTTATATCTGTGATCTTTTCAATTACCTACTACTGGCAATAATGTTTGAATAATCATTAGTCGAAGTAAAATTGTATCAAACATTTTTTATCACTGCTTTCCGATCTTTTTTTCTATCACAAACCGGGAGAAAAATTAAAATAAATTGTATAAAAAAGATGAAAAGAACACGAAACATTTCTAACAATTATTTTTGATGATTCTTACACACTGAAATTTTCATTTAATTTTATTTAGATTTGTATATACAGTGAATTTCTTTTATCCTGTAACATTGAAATTATTATTATGCATGGTTTCCCCAGTAACGACAAATTATTTTGACAGCAATATAAAGTATGCCTATGTTGCAAATTAAAAGAAATGCAATTTTACATTACTGTCAGATTTCAATTACCATAGTAACGATAATACCTATATTGCAGGATAAAAGAAATTCATTGTATGATAATTAACATTATATTACACACTTACAGTCTATTCCAAACGATTAGGCGGAACTAACCAAAATTTTCATTTTTCTAAGTTGTCATTAGCTATTTTTTATATATTGAAGTTGGCTTTTCCTGAACAAAATGATCAAAAGCTTCAATCAATCCCTATAAGGGTCGTTTGGTCTATATTTTTTCCTATTACTGTATGAAAAATAATATAGTATTAGTGCCACACTATAGCTGGACTAAATTTCTACTGAGTGTGATATAATAATGAAATGGGAGTATTGTAACCGTGATTGATCAGAGAATATCCAAAATGTTGGAAGGCTATAAATGTTGCTATAACCCGGAACTCGTAGATGAAATAATTTGAAAGTTTCAAGGCTAAATTTTACGATTTTGCTATCTTTACTACAACTATCAGCAATACTGACCAAGATATTATTCGAAAAGTTCTACCCTTCGACATGACATTTAGTAGAGATAAAAAGTTCTGCGACATTTGTTGACAGCTGTCAGTACATATCAAGTTTGTTTGTCTGCATACATCTTCAAAAATTTGATCCCATTCAAAATAATGGGGGCGAACCGTCAAAATACTATTGTTGTTTTTCAACCAATCTCATATATCGAATAGAATATCGCGTCAGGAAATTATGTAAAGTGTACTGGGAATATTATAAATCGTATTTTATTTCCTAACCTATAAATTTGTTGACATGAAAAGTTATTTACGTTCTTTGCTTCGTGATATCTGTAATGCACGTGTAAAACATATCATAAACTTCAGGAATCACTTTTTTTAAGTACGCAGTAAAATTTATGGGGGTGTATTATGTGGTTTTGTATTTATTTTTACCGACAATGTGTGCATTGGGTTGATCCGTAACTTTTGTCATTGGGGATCCATTCAATTCTACGTTCTATAGCATTATGGGTAAATATTATTGATTTATATCTATATTTTGCTTCTGTACTAAAGGCACAATACAATATTGCAGTGGTGATCAATTTTTTTCGATCAATTAATTTTTTTTCAGCTTTCTAAGTAGTCTTTGGTGTTCGATTATAGACTATTTTAAACGTTTAAACGAAGCTAACTGGACACTTTTAAAGGCTTGAAGTGGTCTTTTGCTAAACAAAACGATAAAAAGCCTCATTTAATCTGTAAAAGTTACTAATTTTGAAAATCCAGTTCCGCTTAAAGCAAAGAGACAGGCTATATGATATGCCATGTCATCGTCAGCTGAAAAAGTGTGCCCTAGCCAATATTTAGACCTCGCAGGGAGCCCATATTTCCAACATTGCACATGGCAATCTAAATTAATGTATAACTTTTTTGAGATTAAGTGAGGCAGTAGCTTAGGGCTGCCATACGTCCCGGTATACCGGGACATGTCCCGGTTTTGAGGTTTGTGTCCCAGTGTCCCAGTCCAAGAGTCATTTGTCCCGGTCGATTTAAATTTTAGAGGACACAAAAAAACAGCTAACGGAAAGAGTAAGTAGTAAATACCTAGGTATTCAAGCAAGCTAGACATACAACAAACTGAAAAAACTTAAGGAAATTACGATGACACAAGAAGAAGAAGTTGAAAAAGATGTAGAGAATTTTTTCAACGGGCGAAATATGTTGTTTTTTCATGGATGCTTCTCCAAGAGGTACCCGAATGGGAACATGTTTAAAAACTATTGTATATTTAAGTGAAACAGGTATATTGTTCACGGATTCAATTTATGAGGAAGTAGTGTATATGAAGTCATTTATCAAAAATAAAACATGTGAAGAATGGAAAACGAAAGATGTGCATGATAATTGGTTATACTATTTCATAAAGAAAGAAAAGCTAATCTACTGAAAATGTGCCAATACTTGTTCGCCATTCCACCGCACAATGCACATGTTGAACGTGTGTTCTCATTAATTAAAACCCATTGGACAGATGAGCGCAATTCGCTTTCTATTGACACCGTGAAAAGCATAATTCAATGTGTTTTTAATTATAAAATGTCATGCATTGAATTCTATAATTATATAAAAGGGAAAAAAAAAAAACTGCTCCAAAAAACGAAAACATCGGAGAAGTATGATTGGGCAAAGAAGAGCGATGATAAAAAAGCCACCGAAGTCGGGGAAGGGGGAGAGTAAAGGCAAGAGAAGAATGGAATGTAAGGTTCTATTTGGATTTATTAAATTGAATCGCCCATTAATTTATATTATATTATTTTAGATTTGATAAAGACGCATCCACAAAAAAAACATCAAATTTTTCCAGTCAAACTGAGTGTTCCAAAATGATTCACCATTGATCCCAACGTTTTGCTCTTGGAATACCTATTATCAATCTCTACTTTAATTATTTTTTATTGTCTTTAAATTTTTTAATTTTTTTAAAATATTGTGCAATTTTTTATTATAAAGGTATATTGTCGATAAAAGTTTTTTTAAAGTTTTTTTTTTGGGGGGTGGGGGTGTCCCGGTCGGTAGTCCGACAATTATGGCAGCCCTACAGTAGCTCCTAGTAACACAATATACCTCTATCACAATACAACAGCTTCAAGTGTAAATCACAAGCTGATCTAATAAAAATCTTGTCCATTCTTATAACAACTACTTACTTTAATAAAATAATCAAAATTAAGCAAACACATTTACTGTAATTCGTTTCTAACGGAACAAGAACTCAACTGTACTAAATGTGTAAAACTGTTGAACGAAAGGTAAGTATGTTTTAAACTTTTGCCGAAAGATGGTGTTGGCTATATTAGTAGATTTTCTTTGGGGGCCCTTATTAAATGCAGGGCCCATATTAGGTCCTTCTCTTCTACCTGATAAAGATATAGAATGGACAAAAAAATAAAACTATTTGAACTCCCTCCTCTAAATTAAAATATTAATCAGACTGTAAACTAAAGAAAATTTGTAATTATAATCTGTCTCAATTTGTAATACGAAACTAGATTTGGTTACTTTGGTGACTGTTGTGGTGTAAACAGACTTCGGCGTATCCGTGTGAACCAATACTATAACAATATTATAAATGTATTGTCAATATACAACATAAAAAATGAACTTTCACTGTTAGTTCCGTATTACAAAATGAGACAGATAATATCAATTATTCGCTCGTGAACAAAAAAAAATGTTGTTCTTGTTTTCATTTTCGTTGTATAAAAATTACGGTAAATATCGATATTTCGTTTTCGTTCCGTTCTCATTCCCTGATATAAGCAGTTCACTTTTGTAAGGACAAAGTAAAGTCTGTTCCAAACGGTTAGGCGGAAGTAGATTTTGCAATCTAGTTACTTTCATCGTTTAAATCGTGCTTTTCGGCCGTTTTGTTTAAGCTTTGTAAATCATACTTACAATAAACATTTTTTGGTTAAGGTTAATATTATTTTAAAATGTCATTTTCTTTATATTTTGATATTTTGTGCATTCTTAATACAAATTTCCCATTTATTTATTTTTTTGTTATTAAAATTTGTAAAAAAAAATAATTTGATTTTGACATGTCATTCGTTTCTATGGTTTCATTGTTGGAATTTTAAATTTTGACATTCCAACGTGAAAAATGAAATAACCCAAGCAAGGTCCCTTCTCGTGACAACCTAAAAGAACGAAATTCCTATTTAGTTCCGCCTAACCGTTTGGAACAGACTGTAGATCTGGTTATTTTGGTTACTTTTATAGTGTGTCACTGACTTTAAATGTCAATTAAAAATATTCTTTACGCTGTAATAACGACTTTAGGTTGATAGGTTATGATCATTATAATTAAGATACAGTCTGTTCCAAACGCTTAAGCGGAACTAGATTTTGCAATCTAGTTACTTTCATCGTTTAAATCGTGCCTTTCGGCCGTTTTGTGTAAGCTTTGTAAATCATACTTACAATAAACATTTTTTGGTTAAGGTTAATATCATTTTAAAATGTCATTTTCTTTATATTTTGATTTTTTGTGTCATTCTTAATACAAATTTCCCATATATTTATTTTTTTTTCATTAAAATATCTAAAAAAAATATTTAATTTTGACATATGTCATTCGTTTCCATGGTTTTATTGTTGAAATTTTAAATTTTGACAGCCCAACGTGAAAAATGAAATATCCCAAGCAAGGTCCCTTCTCGCGACAACCTAAAAGAACTAAATTCCCATTTAGTTCCGCTTAACCGTTTGGAACAGACTGTATCATTTTTCATTATGACATATATCAAATGGATCGTCATTTTAAAAAAGCGACATTTTTTAATACCAACATGACATACAGTTTCAAAGGTGTAAACTATTGAAAACAAAATTTCCTTTTAGTTTGTTCTTACAGAAGTGAACTGCTTATATTAAATAAAAATAAACAAAAGAAATATACATTTCAAAATGTCATAATTTGACATGTCATATTTTCGACCGCATTTCTTCTAAATTATTATGTAAAATGTTTGATTTAAAATAGAAAAAAAGAAAATAAGAAAAATAAGAAATCTTTTCAACGAAATGAACATTAGTAAATTCATAGTCTGGAATATATTTATACTTGGATTTTTGTTTTCTATAATTGCATTTGAAAATAATGGTTGTGTATTAGCTCAAGATATTTCGAAATCAGAAAATAAGGGTTTGACAGAAAGAGTAAGAGGTGGTGCTGAACCAGTTTTCGATGAAGAGGCTGTATTAGAGTCTTTAGCTCCTCTAGCAGGATGTAAAGATACACGATCAGGTATATATGATAAATGTTGTCGCTGTAAAAAAAAACCAAAGGCAAAAGTTGGTTGCCATTGTCAAAAACAAGCAGAACAAAAACCAAATTTGAGGAAAAAAATTGTATGTTGCTGTCAACCACCAGATGCGAAGAAGAAGAAGTTCTGTGACCTTTCTAATTGCTTTGGTTTCTTTGCTAAATTTTAACATCATCTATTATTGGTAGAACCTTTCACAGCTTACCAAAAATCTGACGCACAGTGGACAAAAATCTTGCAATTTTGGAGCTATCAATTTAAGAACGTACCTGAAGAACTCTGCCCCTTATGTGCTTTTCTAGGCGTTGGTAACCTATTATTATTTAACTGAAGAACTAAAACTCAAGAAACTTGATTTTTGTCTCCAATAATATTACACTAAAAACTGAAGGGTACAGAGGATGTCAGGTCTGTCAATTTTTCCACAAAACTAATTTTTAACACCTTCACTGATCTTAATATTTTTTTAGTTTTGTCTGAGTACTCAGGTAATTTTTGCGAAATATCGATTATTAGCCATTATTTTGAGTATTCCCTTCAGTTATTCTATAAAATTGCTAGATATTCTTAAGAATAACAAGCCATTTTATTTAGTTCTTCTATATTAACAATAATATTATTAGTTATTCTATAGAATAACAACTCTAACGGTACCATATACACAATCCTCCAAAGAGTATTCGAACACTTACACAGTGTTGTCACCCTAATTTACGAACAACCGGTTTCTATAGGGTGGTGGGAAGACATTGGTGGATCCAAGGAGGGGGCGATCGCCCCCATGCATAATTCGAAAAGGGGAGGGGTTATAAATGTTTGTACATATTTTTCTGTTCAATCTATTAAATCCCTCCAAAAAAAACTAGATCCATTCATGAGGGTACAAATAAATATAATTACATGTAAAAATACTGGAAGTTTATAATAAACCGTAAATTTTAACAAACAGTTTCCGTAAACCGATGGAAACCAGCTGCACTTCATAAAAGTTTTTAGTTTTTCATGAAAATGTTAATTAGAAGCCTTTTGCTTCACCTTCACTCTTCTGGAAATACTCTTCGACAAATTTTGAAGAACTTATTCTGCTCCTTTCTTTCCAAAGAACAGCTTTAAGTTCTATCAGTTTTGGCTGTTCAGCCTAACTGTCACACGACGTTTCTGTACATTCCATAATTGTTCTACTGGATTAAAATGAAGACTTAGACAGGCCATTTTAAGCTTTTTCTTTTATTTCCAAGAACTTTCCACTCCACACCTTGTCAAACACAGTTAAATTTATTTTAAACCACATGTTTTTAATGGTAAATAATCTAAGAATTTAAATAATTAACTTCTACAAAATGTATTATTTGTAAAATATAAAATGTAAACCGCAAATGTCTTTTCTTTTTCTTCTATTATCTCATAGGTAAAAGGTCTGTTTGACAGTCAGAACGGTAAAAAGAATGGCCACACGACAAATCGTGTGGCCACTTTGACCCAAATTGGTTATTACAAAATGAAACATTTAGGCTATTTCAACCTTTAGGCGGAATAAAATGGAATTTTAATGTTCTTAACGTGTCATGAGGTATTTTTTTTTCATGATTGAAGTTGACTTTTGCTAAACAAAATGATCAAAAGCTTCATTTACTCCATAAAAATTACTAGTTGTTAAAATCTAGCTCCGCTTCAACCAAAGAAACGGGTGAAATATTTTATATAAAATGTTTCATTTTGTAATACGTTACTATGGTCTATTTCAAATTAAAAAAAAGTAGATACCGCTGCGAACCGAGTACGATTTACACTGGATAAATACAGTATAGCGGAAATTTTAAAATAAGTTATAACTAGGGCATGGGCGTAGTAACTGGGTTAGCAAGTGATTTTTTTTTTTTTTAATTTTAAAAAGGTTAATAAGATATTAAAATAAACAAGGCAGATAATACACTTACGTTATTTATACGACATAAATTCAGTTTAACGGGAAATTTGAAAGAGTTAAAAAAATATTAATTTTGAAAATGGTGTACTATATATAAAAAGAGAGATAGGGCTAAAAGGGTTTAAATAAAGCAATAAAACAAACAATATATCTTCAGAGTTAAAGTTTCTTATTTAAATAATCATTGTAAATAAAAATTAAAAATATATGTATATATGAAGGTCTAAAAATTATATCAATAACTTTTCTTTGGGCACAATCAGTTGGGCTGTCTTTTGGCCTCACATTAGTCCTCTCTCTTGATCTGTTAATTGTCAAGTGTCAAAAAATACTTATATGTCAGATAACCTAAAAAATATATAAGTGCGTAAAAACAAATTTCATGGGGAATTTTCTCCATAAAATCTACGCCAAGAATATAAATAAAAGTCTAAATATGTAAATAATAATGAACAAAATATATGAAAAAATATATATATCTGGTACCTAAAACATCACTTAAAAAGAACCTTTTTTTAAAAATATTTCATAGTTCTCCCTACTTTTAATGTGTGGATTAATTTCTGTTATAAATTCCTACAAAATACCGCAATTAAGTGTGCTTAAATATGAAAATTTGTCTGTATGACCTTAAGGTCCGTTAATTCAGTGATAATATAAGCAAGCAATCTCTTGCAGTAATGCTGCGACACGGCTACCGGTGTTTGTACGTAACTGTTATGGCTTGGAAATGCATATTATCAGCAGAAATCCCCAATCTCATACACACAAGTGTTCAGTGGATTAGGAAAAGTGGAAACAGCTTCTAGAGTCAAGGCGGTGTCGTACTCAGAGCAGCCAAGATTACAGGGGTCCGAGAACCTTAAACGAGCCAATGTTCAAGTCTAAAGACAGTACCGTATCCCACCTATTAGAGGGTATCAGACATATGCATTGCTACAGACGTGGAATAACCATAATATTTTACATCAAAAGGCACGTACTCTAAGGTAATTTTGTAGTTTCGTGGTTTCAGTCTCTATAAAAATAATTCAGTTTAATATTCTAGAAAGAACTACATAATTTAACATCTTCGTGGTAGTGAAATACTGGAATAACTACAATATAGGATATTCCAAACGTTTAAGCAAAACTAAATGGAATTTTTATTTTTGTAAATTGTCAGGAGCTCACTAGTTAATGATTAAAGTAGGCTAAACAAAATGATCAACAGGCTCATTTAATAGTTAAATTTTATTGGTTTTCAAAATCAAGTTCCGTTTAAAGCAAAGAAACAGACTATAGAACCAGAAGATAAAATAATAAACAGAAGTTACAAGGCATGAACACACCATAAGAATGAAGGAATAAAGAAATATATAGCTAACCAAGTATTTAAGGAATAAGCGTACTTTTAGATTCACCCATCCTGGGTTATAGGGTGTGGGACAAAAACTTCTCAGCATATATTTGTAAAAAATCGCGTTTAAATAAAGACATTTGAAAAATTCCTTTTCTTTCCGTCATCTACGTCTTAACAACTTTCTTCAAAAAAATCGATATTTTTCGGAAAACTAATTTGATCAAAAGTTCCTATTCAACTATTCCGGTTCCTATCAATAGACATTGTTAATAATTTTTTTAGGTATTTAGACCAACTCCTAAGAAACTCCTTTTACCAATTCCAAGGGAAGTGGTAAAATTATAACACATTTTGAAAAAAATAACATTTGTCAAAAATACAAATTTGATGGTTCCATTAAAACATAAAAAAAAAACAGGACTATCTTGATATACATTTATTACAGGCATGTCAGTGATTAGTAAATATTCCCCATTCCTTTTTATTACACCCCGCTGAGCTGTTACGTAATGAGCTCGTTACGTAACAGGTTGAGTTCATTACAAAACAGGTTCAAGCAGCAACTGCCGACCGTTGCTAGGCAACGTAATAAATAGATTGAAAGCATATGTCAAATTATTGTTTGTAAAGGAAACCGGATTAAAATTAAATAATATAGTTAAAGTTGTCGAATTTTGCAAATATATTTTTTGATAGAGTTGGTCTAGATCAGTTCGTTAATCAGTTGACGCAAGTATTGTTATTTTAACTGAATTTACATTCCGTATGACAACGTACATGGTCGTTGCTAGGCAACGTAATAAATAGGTTGAAAGCAACTGTCAAATTATTGCTGGTTTTTAAAGGAACTGAAATAAAAATTAAATAAGTAATAAAGTTATAGTCGTGGAAAAAACATGGTATGAATCTTGCATGGGGCAACTTTCATACTCGTGTGAAATGACCATCATTCCATACTCGTTGCATAATATATTATTTTTTTTGTTTGATATGTTTTTTGAACATTTAATAGTTTTCAGATAATAGATTAATAGGTTTAGATAATTGTACAAGCATGCCAAAATTTCAACATTCTAGGTCCAGTCGCCCAAAATTTCTACCGAACAGAGAGGCAGACTTATTAGTGATATTATAAAAGTTTTTTGGTCATACCTACTAATCTCCAAAAAGGATATTTTCTGTTATTTGCCCCCCGATTATTTTAGTATTTCAAACCTAAACCAAAACTGGATTCAGATTAGCTAGCCAATCCTAAAATGTATCGTGTAACGTAATGTTCGCTTGAAATCTACGTATCGCGAACGTATTACAAACTTTTGTATTACCTACACTTGTTACCACGTAAATATAAAATATAGTTAGCAATGTATATTGAAGTCGGAGTCAAATATTTAAAATTTCTGTAGTGGAGCAGTCGGAGTCGGATTCGAAAATATTTTTGCAATCCTGGTTTACAACATTGGTTGTATATAATAAAACTATAATAAGAGTTAGTACTTCGGAAAAACACGTTATAACAAAACATCGTTTTTTTTATTTTCATGGCCTTTGTTGCTTCGGTAATTAGCCAAGGTAATTCTTATTTTTTGAAAAATTCCATGCCTGAACTGGATTTGAACCCGAAGCCTTAACAACGCAGAGCACATGCAGGGGCGGACTTTGGCCTAGGCAAAATAGGCAACTGCGTAGGGCCCGTATTTTTTTGGGGCCCGCAAGACGGTTTTATTATAGTTTTTTTCTATTATTTTATGATTTTTTTTAACAAGTGAGGCCTGCAATGCGAACTTTGCCTAGGGCCCCCATTTTCTTTAGTCCGTTACTGAGCACATGTGTTACCACTACGCTATGCCGGTCGGCAACAAAACAGCGTTGAACGGAGGAACGTTAACCGGTCTCTTACTATTATTTTAAAATCTTGATACTCATTCGACACAAAAAATAAGGTCAACACCGGCAGAAACTTTAAAGTTATTCACAAAATTTGAATACCTTAAGACGGTCCTGTATTGTTAAGTTGGGGGTATCCTTGCCCTCTGTAACGTATGTGGTAGCTCCTAGCATCCAACCTACTCATTAATCAGAACACGCGCTTAATACTGCATAAATATATAAGCGATTAAGACGAGCTCAGGGGATACTAAGACAACACTGTATTACCAAATTATAACAAACACCATTTAAATGGTTAAATGACATTTGTTGAAAGCCTAATGGGAGGCACAGGATTACCTATTTAATTGCTATTTATTAGTATTATTAAATTATTAGCTTGCAGTGTCAGTATCTAAAATAAACACTTCTTCCTCATGGCCTAACAAGTCGAAATAGGTATTAAGACAATATAAAATATTTTCGTGGAACATAAACAAGAGTTTTTTTTTTTGCAAACAAAAAAAAAAATACATATGGGATATTACTTTTAATTTATATAATTTATTTTTTGTGAAGTATGAATTTTCATACGTATCAGGGTTTTGTAAAGGGCTTCGAACCGTTATTTTTTTCGTTTCGGTTTTTGTTCCGGTTCAATTAAAAAAATAAATATCGGTTCGGTTCCGGTTTTCGTTCCGGCAAAATAACGGTTTTTTTCGGTTTTCGGTTTTCGGTTCAGTTCCGAGTGATAAATTTTTAAATGCATTTATTTGTATTAGTAATTTATTTTCTACTATAATTTAGAAGAACATTTTATTCCTTATTTTGTAATAATCATACCAAGGCCGCTGGGGCAGTGTTCTGCCCCCCCCCCCCTCCCGAAATAATAGAAGCGCAATTTTTTTTTAACTTGTCAGTTAAAAAAATACGATTTTTTCTGCTCATCAGTTTAAAAAATAATCTTTAATGTATTTTTTTATATTCACTCCCATAAACATCATCTGAACCGAAATAAACCGATATTTTTTCGGTTCAGCTCCGGTTTTCGTTCCGACAAAAATAACGGTTTTTTTCGGTTTTCGGTTTTCAGTTCAGTTCCGGTTCGAAGCCCTGGTTTTGTAGGTATTTAGTGAGTGATAACAAATTGTGGGTTAATAAAAATCATAAATTTCGATAATTTGTGAAAGAATAATCCATGTGCTTCCATCTAACTACAAAAACCGTATTTGAGATGCGTTGGTATCAAGACCCAGCTATAGCTATCCAGTTCTAATCAGTCAGATAAATCTTGTAAGCATGGTCTTGCAAAAAATTCGATAACTAGCGAAATGATTATCAAATCAAAAATTCCTGTAGTATTATTCTGGTTCATATTAGTGTGCATTACTCAGTTTTTTGTAAAATTTTTATATTAACTCCCCGGATTAAATGGTGCGGGAGAGAGGATTTATGGTAAAAATCGTATTAAAATATAAACATTTAAAAAACGACTTTCTGCTCCTTAATTTACATCTTAAGAGCTTTGATACCACACAATAAAACTAAAATAACATATTTTTGTTAATGGCTCAAAAAATTCGATTCGAAAAACTGATTTGATTTAAAACTCCTGTAGAATTATTTCAGTTTCTATCAATATATTATTGACAATTTTTTATTTAAAGGATCTCCTTTGGGAAATAATGTGGAGTACAAAATATTTTTGATACATTTTTGACGAAAATCCCATTAAAAATATGATTTTTGAAAAATATAAATTATTTGTTTATCCAGGTATTAAGAGGTTTCGCGACATATTTTTTGAACTCTATAGTTTTCCTATATGTGCGCCAAAGAGTTCTACAAGCATGCCAAATTTCAACTTTCTATGTTTAGCCGTTTGGCTACAATGTCTACCGAACAGTCAAACAGTGAATTTTTTAGAATTAAAAGCATGCTATTAGAGAATTAGGACCAGTTGAAAGGTCACACTGACCACGTGGCTTTTATAACGATCGCTGGCAGTGTAGAAACGGATAACTTACCTTTTTTGCCCCTATACGCCTATCTAGGCATTGGGAATCTATTATTTATTTTTATTTCTATTAGATAGATAAAAATTCGCTGCAAGTTTTGATGAATAAATTATCAGTTTTGTATAAGAAACTTATAATTTGTGAGGGTCAGTGGCGTAGCGATGGGGGGGTAGTGGTGGGCAGAGGGGGACAAATGACCTGGGCGCCGGCATTCAGGGGGCGCCGAAATTAAGAAGGATAAGGTGATTTTCAGTCGGCGTATGATGCGTATATTAAAGTGAGGACCTTTTTTTTAGGTCTTCTCTTGAATTTTTGCCCTAGCTGTATAAGAGCGCCAAACAAAGACCCTCGCCTCCTACGCCACTGGTGGGTCTTATACGTACCGTTAACATGAAATATCAGTTATGGCCTTTCAAACTTAGGCATTTAGCCAAGACAATACTTATTTGTTTGATAAAAATGTCATGCCTGAACAGGATTCGAAACCGAGACCTTTGCAACGCAAGGCACGTGTTACCACTACTCTACGTCGTTCGGCAAAAACTGCTTAACACGACAATATTTTGCATTTCCCAAAAAAAAAGAAAAGGAAATGTTAAAAATTGTTACAAAAATAAGAATCTTTTCTCCACTAATAATCATGAATACTCAACAAGAAAAAAAAATATACTTGTTCCTAAGTCTCACAATTCGTCTCGTTACCAAAAAGGAGCATATTTTAACTGGTACAGTTACTTTAATTCATTGCCTGAAAAATTAAAAAACATAAAATCTGTCAGCAAATTCAAATACAGTGTTAAACGTCTCCTAATTGATAAATGTGTGTATGATTTAGATCAGTGATTCTCAAAGTGGGCGATACCGCCCCCTGGGTGGCGCTGGAACGATCCAGGGGGGTGATAGTAGCCGGGTTGATTTGGGGGGCATTGAAAATGATGAAGACTTGCTTACCTATTGTCAGCACTTGGATGCTCTCCATTCTGACTTCAACCAACGATTTGAAGATATTTTTAAAATAAACATACCCGATTGGGTTTTGGATCCTTTTTCAAGTGCAAACACTCCAAAATTACAAGAAGAACTGGTGGAAGTGAGACAAATTACGAATTGAAATTTTAATTCAAAGACGGCTGCAAAAGCAGATTCCTACAGCTTATCCTGGGTTATGGGCTATAATACAAAAGTTGTTAATCGCATTTTCTTCGTCATATTTAGTGGAATGTGGGTTCAGTGCGGTCACAAATTTATTAACAAAAAAAAAGAAACCTACTGCAAATAGCTCATCATGGTGATTTAAGAATACTGCTGACAAAAATGGAGCCGAGGATTGATACATTGATAAGCAACGCACCAGGTTCATCCTTCTCATTAGATGAGAATATAATTATAATAAATACTTTTTAATTTCAATATTCAAGGTGTCTTTTTTGCAACATATTTTTTTACTATATTTTAGAACGTAGGTGAAAATATAGATACATATATCTTTCTGTTTGTTTGTTTAAAGAATGTAGATTTCTAGGGGGCGCTGAGCTAAAGGGGGTGGTAGGCCAAATAAGTTTGAGAACCACTGATTTAGATGAATACTGTAGAAATTAAAATAGTTATGTACAAACATTTTTATTATAATTATTGTCATATTTGTATCAATTCTTACTTTTGACGTGCTATACATGTATAACATTGTATTTTTATTTATCTGTAGTATACATAACGTACGTACATATTAGCAAAATAAATTATTATTATTATTAAAATTAACAAAATAAACCAACCGCCGCGTCGTTTAAAAATTGGTATACCATTGACTCGCCTTATGCATATGCGATGCGTTTATGTTATGGTCCTATTATAAACGAGGTTTAACTCTTTTAATTATGACATAAAAAACATTGGTGAGTGTTTGTTTACTTATTCCATGCTAGGTCAAGCGGTAAAACCAACCTAAACAAAATAATAATTACAAATTGTACCCAGTGAATAAATCCTGTAGATTTTTCCAAAACCCCTAAAGTTTTCCCTTAAGAAATCTGTAGAGTTTGTGAGGGCAAATGGTATAATAATGAGAACTATTTAGCATTTTGTATGCGTCCATGTGTGTTAGAGGGTTTATAGGCATTTATAGTATAGTCCATTAGGTTATTTAGCTTGGAGGAGCTTAGGCCTGGCGTTCTTGGCCCGTGCCTCTGCCTCTACTGCGACGCTACACATTAGCTCTGAAGGCGCTCGTATTAGGGATTTAAATACCCACGGTTAATTATGCGTAATAACATCACTCCCTACCAACACACACAAACCATAGGATTTGTTTTTTACTACATTTACTTCAAATTCATTTGTAACCAAAATGTTTCCTGGATTATTTCATTTAAAACTCATAAATTTGAATCCTATTACCAATACAATTGAATTAATTTTTATATCAACATTTGTTTTAATAATAAGACAGACTTAGAATAATGTTTAGCCATTTATTATTATAACTCTCTTATGGAATAAGACATTCAATGGGATTCTGAAAGCTGGCGTTAAGATCGAATGTCAAATCGGTATTCTCAAATCTCACCGTGGCCTTGTTCACTGTTAATTCACAACATTAATACGTTCTACAGATTTTTGTATATGTTTAACATTTAGTGAATAATAATATATACGGAGTGATTATTTAATGGCGAGACGACGTCACTGGAAGTTTTAATAATTTGCCGTTTCATACACATCGTAGCAGGCGATTTTGCGCGCATGTGCATCAAGGTTATTATATCTCTTCAAGGTTATTATAGTCATAGTATTCACCAGTATTTCTGCTAGGAGGCACGTAAAATTCGGTGGCGTCGTCTCGCCATTAAATAATCACTCTGTATTATGCAGTTTTTATACACATTAGCATACTTAGGACTGGTTTTTGAAAGCTTAGTTAACTATAACCAAATAGTTAGAAAATTGTTGCTATGGTTACTTATGGTATTGTTATATTGTAACCGAGTTTAACCAAAAGATTAAACTTGGCTAAGTTCTCAGAAACCGGTCCTTAATGTTTAATACAATTTTGTCAAATTATTATTTTTTTAAAAATTTAATGGCCTTTGCTGCTGTGGCAATTAGCCAGCAAAAAATAGTTATAACAGTATATTTCAACAACAGACAAGGAAAGGAAATAGACAGAAGAGTAGCTCAAGGATGGAAGAAATTCTGGTATTAAAAGATATATTCCATTCGAACTTATCAGCCACAGTAAAAAGAAGCGTTTTTGACAGCTGCACTATGACTTACGGATGTCAAACTTGGTCTACAACCCAAAAACAAAGCAACAAACTACGCACGTGCCAATACGCGATGGAAATATCAATGCTAAATGTAAAAAAATCGGACAGAATCCGTCTATCCGAAATAAGGAATAAAACTGGGTTAAAAGATACTCTGGAAACTGCCAGGTCCTTGAAATGGAAATGAGCTGGTCATGTTATGCGCCTTAGAGATCATAGGTGGACAAAAGAGGTCACGGAATGGGTACCTAGAGACCATAAAAGAAAGACCCATATGGATTATCTGATTTTTTTACCTCCCGTCCCCAAGAGATTTTTTTGGCTCCTCTTCGTTTAAGGTGATTTTTTTAAATTTTTTTCTCCTATGCCCCCAGCTTATTTTCTAAATATTTATCTCCCCCGTCCTCAATATTTTTTTTTTTTTACTTCTGCCCTCCCTTACAGTGATTTTTAGATTTTAGTCCCCCATTTCCCCAGTTTATTTTCTAAATTTTGACTTCCCCCGTCCTCAAGTATTTTTTTTTACTTCTGCACTCCCTTAAAGTGATTTCTAAATTTGTGTGCTCCTAATCCCCAGCTTACTTTCGGAATTTTTACCTCCCCCGTCCTTAGGTATATATTTTTTTACTTCTGTGTTCCCTTAAAGTGAATTTAGATTCTTTGTCTCTTTTGTCCCCAGCTTACTTTCTAAATTTTTACCTCCCCATCCTCAAGCAGGGACGTAGCCAAGGGGGGCATAGGGGGCATTTGCCCCCCACCCAGGATAGTTTACCTTATATAAAATATAATTTAGGTTGTTAGAAAATTTATAAATTTACCGGACTTTTATTATTTAATATACTACAAAAGACCTAGAACAGGGGTCGGCAACCTGCGACTCTTTTAGAAAATTTTGTGGCTCTTTGAAAATTGGCTGGTTTTTATTTTAATATAATCTATTTTTTAATTTTCAACTTTTTGCCTGTACTATACAGGTTTTGTATTTTTCAGAATGTTTTACGGTGCAATTCACACCCGGTAATTCCCCGAACTACTGCATATTCCCTTTTAGAAGAAGTTATTTGTTTCGAAAAAAAGTTATCTGTATTTGTGAATGATTTACGTGCAAAAACATTTTTACATTTTATTAATTTACATAAACATGTTATTACTGCAATTTTTTTTTGCACAAACTATTGTTAACATGCAACAAGCTTTTCGAGATAGATTTAAAGAGTTTAGAAAATATAAAGCTACACTAGCTTTTTTGACAAAACCAATTGAAGTAGATATATAGCAATTACATTTATTACCTTCAATTAGTGGATTTGAAATCCAAAGGTTTATGGAATTACATATTCTTAAAACTTAATTCTGAACTGGAAAATTTAGAAAGAAAAAAGTGAATTTTATCTTCCCAGCATAAGTGGACCGAAATTCGCAATCTTCAAAATGTAGATAAAGTTCTTTTGGAAGCTTCGAACCGACTTCCAGAATCGTTCAATCTTTTAAAAAATTATGCTTTTGGGCTAGTGACAATTTTCGGATCCACATGTTACTGTAAGCAAATCTTTTCACATATGAAATTAATAAAGAGTCAGTAAAGAAGTAATCTTACTGACCTGAAACTAGAGTACTGCCTTAAGTTAAAGATTACTGAATATTCACCAAATATTGAAATCTTATAGAACACTATACAGGAGCAATCGTCCCATTAAAAAAAATATTATATTGTAATATACTGGCAACTACAATACAATACAATAGGTATCACAAACTAAATGTATAAGTAAATATTAATTTATTGTAATACTTGATTATTTTAAAACAAATAAACAATTTTTACGTTTTTTCTTAAATATAGCATATATTTTTTAGCGGCTCTTCCATGTTATTGTGTTTTTTTTTCAATATAGATTTGGCTCTTTGTCACTGAAAGGTTGCCGACCCCTGACTTAGAACGCTGTTATTTTCTACCCAAGCCATGTAATTAAGGTCGTACCGACCAATTTAGAATATTTTGCTATTTTTGACCCCCCCCCAAGCTGAAATCCTGGCTACGTCCCTGTCCTCAAGTAATATTTTAGAATTTCCGTCACTCCTCATTTCAAGATTTTTAGTATTTTCAATTTCTCCCTAGCAGTTTTTACGTTAATCACTGGTTTCTTTAATGACATCAATATAAATTTTTAGGAATCAATAAGGTATGCACTGGCGAAATGGTGACCACATTGAAGCCAACAAAACCAGAAGAAGAAGAAGTCATATTGTCCAATTTTTGCGGCTATTAGAATATTTGATTAGTAAATTGTTACACAAATGAAACATTATTGTAACAAACAGATCACAAACACATGATAATAAACTAATTATGTGTTTATTAAAAGTGAAAATAAATTCAAAAGTTTAATTATGCATTAAACATCGTTCATGATTTCATATATACAATAATAGTTTATAAATTAATAATTACATTAACTAATATTTGTAATAAAATAAAATTAATACGAATATTTCAGGTTATGTAAATGAGTTTAATTAATTTCATATGTTTTACTCATAATTAATATGTGCTGTGAAATTGGGTGATGTCCATAATAAAATCAGTCATAGCACCCAATTATGTTCATATTCACGTGCTTAATCGACGGTAATGAAAGTTTGTTATTACTGATATTTTAATGTTTAAATTCCATTTAACCGTTTCACGTGTGAAGTTGGGATATTTAACGAAAGTTTATACTAGATTAGTGGCAGGGGCACCTCTGACATGTAACTCGCCTTTGTGCAAAAAGTTTTATGGCAGCCCCTCATTTTTTTAATGAATGGAATTCATTCGTTTGTAATCTATAATAATATGATAAAGAGACAAATTTTGTCTTATTTTAGAATTTAGACTTATTTTAGAAATATTGCTCTGGTTGAAAAATTCTTTCATTGGTGAAAAGTCTAATCTTTCCTAAGTATTATATGCTTTGTTTCATAACTATAAGACAAAAATGGAAGAAGTAATGATAAATAATATGATGTAAATCAGAAATAAGTGCACCCGAAAATTCACAAAATGAATTAACGCGGGTTAAACTATAAGGGCCGGTTTCTGAAAGCTTAGTTAACTATAACCAAATGGTTAGAAAATGGTTGTTATGGTTACTTATGGGACTGTTATATAGTAACCGAGTTTAACGAAAATATTAAACTCGGCTAAGCTCTCAGAAACCGGCCCTGAGATATGGTTATAGGAAACTAACAATTATCATTTTTGTGATATGAAATAAAAACATTTTGATAACAGTAGCATATTTTTATTATTTTATTATTTCTTCCGTCCGAAAATATGGTATACATTTTGATTTTTTTCTTGTCGAAATATGATATAAATTTATAATTTTAAATAATTAGAATGATTTTATTATATATATATATATATATATATATATATATATATATATATATATATATATATATATATATAAGGACAAGTGTCTGTCTGTATAGACAGACAGACACATAGATGATGACGACATATAGATGTCGTTAATTAGTTAGTTAAAATTTTTGGCGCACAGCAACAAAGGCTATTTGCGCCTGTCTATATGGCGTACCGTAACGCTAAGTTCCTGAGTGCTAGCGGATCTTGCGGCATGCGGTCGGTCGCGAACTGAGAGGCGGGGAACGACATACTCCTACAAGCAGCTCGCTTGACATACACCGAGACCAGAGCTCTGCAGTCTGCAGTGAGTACATATCGGAGGCTTGACTGAAAAATGTTGTGTCAAGGGCATGTTTTGTATGTTGATTTTGATGTTACGCAACATATAATGGACCGCGGACCATGTCCGGCCGATACTAATTTTTAAGCTTAAAACGACACGCATTGACCGGCTTTTTAGGATTTCCTAGATATAATCAGAAACAGCTATACCATTGATGTCCAGCATATAGCCCGCGGGCCGTATCCGGTCCGATACTAATTTTTAAACGACACGCATTAAGCGGCTTTTTAGGATTTCTTATGTATAATCTAGAAACGTTTTTCTTTTGTTAATATACGCAGAATCATGCAAATTTTAATAAATGATTCCTGCTTATATTGATTTTTATTCGATATCAGTTTGCCAACATCGTTGGCAAGGGGTCTGCTAGTTTATAAAATAGTTACAGGTATTTAGTAAAACAAAGAACAATACAAAAAAAAAATTAATGTAACAAGGACGTGGCTGTGTCCATAGTTTATATGGAACATGATAATTTTGTCTGTAATCGTCCCTTAAGATGAAGTTTTGCCATTTTGATCAAAATTTTGAACAAAATTCGCCATTTTGTTAAAACAGTGTCACTTTAATTTGTCTAAAATACGCGTTTTTTTTTTCTATGATTTATTTTTGACATAAATATGCAAAACTATTTGTGCGCAATTTGTTTATTAGCAGCAATCACTTATTTTGAAATAAAAACAAAAAAAGATCAAGATAATATTACTTTTGTTAGTCCCACATTTTTTAAATACTGTGTACCATATTTTCGGATGGAGGGAGTAATATTTTTTGGTAAATTATTCATAATATATTTTTTTTTCTAAGTCATTTAATGATTATGAATGAATAATACCATTGGTACTTGTTAGTGGCTTTACTCCAATGGTGTTCCCTACGCCTTACTATATCCTTACTCTGATAATTATGTATTTTACTAAAATAAGAAAATCCTTAATAGATAATTTTCTTCCACGTCTGCCAAGTCTATTAAAGAGATGACTGAGTCATTGAAGTATAAAAATGCTTTAATCAACATCTTTTGTTTTTGGAGGATGTTTTGTAAGAAAGTTTCCGAGCTTTTAACACCTCTCGACCAATCATATACGTGTCAACTAACTCATAGAGTGAAATGCGTTAATTTCAGTTTTAATTACCAGATGTCTACAAAATCTCCCTTTGTGATGTGCCGGTGAAATTTAGCGCAATTTCCTCTGAACGTCCTCCATCTTACACGCGAGGTACAGTGTTGTTCGCTTGGCCGACTTCTTTACGCTTCACGCGTACCAAAACAAAGAAGAAGAATATCGGGCACACAATACAGACGCGAACATTTCCGAGTGCACCACACAGAGCTGGTAACTTATCCGTTCTGTACCCTGACAACTCCCTTATCCCTCCTTTGCACTTCATACTTCTTGTCGTGTGTCTATTAGCTTGGATATGACAGCGGCGGGTTTATCCCAAAAGAATCTGTCTAAATTTGCTAATTGCAAATTGCCGCGAAACCTCTAGATCTCTAATCCATTAATTTTACACAAAGTAGACTATTTGAATGCAAATTTGACATCAAATTGGTGTTTATAACAGTTTGTTCAAAGTATCGTTCGCTGGACATTAACCATTTATCAGATAATCTGCTGCCAGATTGACAATTTGAGAAGACTAAATTGTATAAATGATAAATATGATTTCCATCGTTTTAAATATTGCAGAATATACTGATATATAATGCAATCTCTTATTGATATCAGGTTAAATGTTACTTCACTGAACTAACTCTTTTAGTTAGACGATCTTATGCCGGATTTACACGCGTTTACTAACTAAATCCAGCTGCCAAACTAAAAACTTTTTCTGTTTATTGATGTTTACACACTGTTTAGTAAAATGAAATATATCTAGTACGTTAAAAATTTAGAGTTGGTCTGAATGTGATATAATCAATGCAGAAGAAGTATATACTGGGTGTATTAAAATAGAGAGAACACGATGTTTTCCCAAAACGCGACGTGTGTGCAAATTGGGGAAAAAATTAATGACTAAAGTTTAATCAAAGAATTGAATGGAAGTATCAATGGTAAATTTTCAACCGGAAGTACAGGATATCAAAGACAACTTTGATTATTTAATTATTATTTTATTTATTTTACATCGGCCTATTTCTGCAACGAGACTAATCGCCCTGGCATCGGCGATTAGTTCGATTAGAGGCGAGTTCCTACACCTGGATGAGGGGTGAATGATTTTGAAAATGGGCCAAATGTAAACACATTATTCTCGCCCGAATAATATCACCAACGGGGAATCAGCAACCTCACATTTCATCATCATCATCATCATCATCATCATCATCATCAGTGGCGCGACAGCCCGAAATGAGCCAAGGCCTCCTGTTTCCAGGTTTCGTGACCATGTTTTCAATCTATGTACATTCAGGAGTAATATGGTCAGTATTACGTCCATTTATTTTCTTAGCGTACACAGAAAGGCACATACAGTTTAAAGCCGGTTGCGAACGGTTAAAAGCAGAACCTGTAATTTGTATAAATATTTTTACACAAATTATTTGACATAAGCAGGAATTGAACTCACGTCCGTGCCCTTGCTCAGCGGTCAAGTAGCACGTACAGACGATTTAACGTTTGCAGCTACAGATTTGCTTCACATTTCCGACTTTTTAAACCAGTAAGAAATGTACGACTTAACGAGTTCGGCCACTCCGTTAGCTTTGATTTTTTAAATAGGAACGTATGTCGTGTTGGGTATCTTTGGATAAAGCTTTTGAAAAGAAACTATTTTTTTTATTCATTTTATTTTACGGTTTACAAAAATTGTTGTGCTCTCTATAACGACTTGAAAGTATTCATATTTATAAGTGTTCAAAGTGCCTTTCATTTTGATTTAAACACTTTCCCATCCTTGCTTTTGAGCTATCTGTACTTCGGAACATAATAAAAATAAAAATATTTTACTGTCAAGTCGTACCTTCTTGAAAGTACTTAAAATTATTCCGGTTCCCATCAATGTACAACACTGTTTTTTTTTTTTTTTTAATATATTTAGAAAAACCCCTCTGGAAACTGGTTGGAGGACAAACGTTTTTGACACATTTTTGGAGAAAATCTTATAATTTAATAACCCATTCAGTTTTTTTTTTTTTTCGTCAACATCTATTTGTGTATATTTTTCCCACGAGGTGTTTTTTGAACTCAATTGTTTTCCTATATGTAGATCAAAGAGTTGTACAAGGCTGCCAAATTTCAAATTTCAAGGTTCAGCCGTTTGACCACAATTACTACCGTACATACAGACAGACATATTTCCTTAGTGACGTTATAAGGGATTTTTATCATACTTACAAAACCCTAAAAACTCAAATGTAGTCATCTGTTTACATCAATTTCGAATGACAGCATCTTAAATGTTTAACCAAGCAGGCTAGCACATTTGCATTGTCAAATAATAGCGAAAATTATAGCGTCATAAATTTTTACAAGAAATTTTCTCAACTCAACCATTCCCTTAAACAAAAGTCTAAGAGTGTGGGATCTGTATACCTTGGCGGCCAACTAATAGAAAAACCTGGTCGCGGTTGTCCTGAAAAAGTTCCATTTATATACTGAGTGACCTGACAAGCAAAACGTGGAGTTGCAAAAAATAAACTATATGGGTTAGAAAATGGTTATCTTGAAGAAAAACACGTGATACTTCATCTGTGTTATTGAGAAAATTTGTCGATGTGCCACAAACATTCCTTCTCTCTGTGTGCATCCATAACTTTTAACGTTATTTCTTAACGCCCAAATTTTGGTGCCTCTAAAATATTTTTGCTGTCGAACAAATTGCTAATTAAAGAAATAG
This sequence comes from Liopterus haemorrhoidalis, assembly GCA_963971575.1. Lineage (NCBI taxonomy): Eukaryota > Metazoa > Arthropoda > Insecta > Coleoptera > Dytiscidae > Liopterus > Liopterus haemorrhoidalis. The sequence goes on along the minus strand of OZ020612.1, from coordinate 56,530,968 downwards.
TACGCCACTGTCGCTAGGATACCTGATTCTGTGAATGCGACACCCATCCAGGAAGCGGTGAAGAAAGGAACTGAAAACCGGAGAAGGATGAGCTACGTGAGTACATATTCATTACAGGGTTCAAACGTACCGTGTTGCTAAGAAGTATGAAGTGTTTAAATGTGTACATTTCTCTTTGCTATGTGTAACTAAGAACTTTTGAATTATTAACACAGGGCGATTTTATGCTAAGACGATATTATGTCAATATAACTATTATAGCGGCAAGTGTATTTATTTCTTTGATGAAAAATACTGAGATCGGAGATATTCATTAAAATGAATCCAGAAAGTATGTATACGGCGCCTTAAGTTTCAGATAGATGCCACAACGCAAAACTGACCATTGAAACTATTGCCTTTTTAGGATTTCGTTGGTCAATTATCGAAGAAATTGACCAACTTATAAGGCTATCCACAACAGGTCAAAACAGAATTGTTACTTTTTTTGGCCATGTATAACGACAAAGTATTGACAACCCAGGGCAGGTTTAGTCAATTTCTATTAATTCGGGCCATATTCTGTTTGAAAGGACCCGTGACGTAGAACATAGGACGTCCGGAAGATATAAAATTCTTGATGAGTAAAAAATATATATATATATATATATATAACCAATGGAGATGACAATAAAAACGTAAAGAGGCCATGAGCAAAAAAAAAAAGGAAATATTCTACAAGAAAAATTGTGTAGAAGATTTCGTAGATGTTCTACTTGGTGGACAGATCAGGTTAGAGGAAACCGTTTACTCTATTATAGAAGCTAGAAGAGAGACAAAACATCAAAACCGTAGGGGATACGCATAAAATTTGTATTTCCTTAAAACTACATTATTTTGATATGTTAATGTTAGTTATGTCACCTAACAAAACAAAAATTACATTTTAATTAATATTATAGCCAAATTTTTGAATTAAAATATTGTAAATTTGAAATAAGCCGACCACGGAGCGAAGGTTGCCGAGTAAAACGACTGAGTATGACGTCAAACGATAGGGGTTTCACATCACAGATACACCTACAACATAATCTTTACACGTGTGTGTATAGTATTGTTCGAGAGTTTTGTATTTGTTTTTAAGCAATTTTTCACGCATTTATTATTAAAATGGCAGATAAAAATTTTGTTAGGGCTCAAAGTGATAATTTACCCAACATTGATGCATTTATGCTCATGGAATATATTAAAAATAATGAATGCTACAGTACTGAGGAAATACGTGGTGTCAAAGTAATTTTTATTTTATATTCTATAACTTTATGTAAACAAACGCTGCAACTCTGTAAAATATAAATATTTATGTAATTTAGATGTCAGAATTTTACTACATTGTTTACATGAAGTTACAAAACGTTAGAGGCATAATTGAAATACTGCAATATAAGTTATCTATTTTAATATAAAATTTAATTCGGTAAACATGTATAAATTGTTTTTATAGACTTAAACTTTATCTTAACTAAAATCACTCTAACTTTACATAACCTATGAAAGTTATACAAACAAATAAGTTCACAATAGACTATGTACGCCGGTAAGCTAGTAGTGTCATACGTCAGTTAGAAGGGGTATGACGTCACACGTCGTTTTCGCGCGCTACATACATTTATGATTTTTTTAAGCCTTCAAATTACAAAAAAATAAATAAAAACTGTTTTTTATGTTTATATGCAACAAGAGGAATATAATAAAAAATAAAAAAAAAATCATGCCTATCCCCTATTGGAAAGATAAAATAAAGAAATAATGTGTTACGACTCTTCTAGCTACAAGAAACTGACGTAGAAGAAGAAGCTATGTCCGAGAAACTACTAGGGCCATCCGTGTGCTTTTTTTTAAATTTATTACGGGGTATCGAGAAAAAGCTCTTGGAACGTATATATTGTATTTAAATATTGAAATATCTCACTTAGTTACTTTACATAAACCAGTGGCGAAGGAAGACCTCCGCTAGACTTGCCCTCCCATAAAAAAAATAATAATAATAAAAAAAAATACATATATTTTTTTTTAATTTAAAAAAAGATTTAGGTAAATCTTCAAAAATGCATCAAATTATGTCCTATACAATTTTTTGTCCAAGGCTTGGTTTACTAGTTACGAATTTTTTTAAATTTTAATGTTTAATAACTTCCGTTTCCGGTTTCGGATTTTAATAAAAAACAATAGGGTTCTTCTACTTCCCAGTTATTAGGAGAATTTTTTAGTACCAGAACGAACTCTTTAAGTTAAACCGTTTTTGAGTTATCGTGTATGCACACAGACACACACACAGACACATACACACACAGACACACACATATGGACGGCACTTCGAAAATAGGTTTCTTGGATTCCCTGGACCATGAAACGTGGTCATCAGTCAAAATCTCGACATCGAAAATTTTCGCGATTACAATACTTGCCCCTTATATATTAAGGTCGGGCAAGTAAAAATGTATATGATGAAATAAAAAAATGTTTTCTCTTCAAAGCAGTTTTTAACTAAAATATTATTTAGGGCAGGGGGGTTGTTACTTATAATGTTGAAATATCTCATGTATCCTTTACTTAACAGCAAAAATGTATATGAGAGAAGAAACTATTTCTCTCTGTTCATTTTCTGATAGTACTAACTACATCTTTGTGTTTCTTTTGTTAAGATTTAATTTATTTTGTAAAATATTAACACACAGTTCCCACATCGTTATATAACTGAATTGATGCCCATAAATATCCCTTCTAATATAAATATTATCTTTGAAAAACTATTATTGATAGTTGGGCCAACTTCACTGAGACAGGGCTCATATGCGGCAGTCAATCTGTTAATGAGATAATTTATTCAAAATTTAAATGCTTTGCTCGCTTTTCCTATTCTTGATTCAGACATCGAAAAAAGCTCCGTTATTGCTAGTCATAACGATGTGGAACCAACCTTTTTGTAATAACGTATATCAAATAAATGAAGGTGGTAAATTATTTTTTCATGAAACTGTATATTTTTAATGAACGATAATCAAGAGCTTATGTGCCTTAAGGTGATCTTATTAACCATATTTATAAATATCTAATTCCCCTACTTTAAAATAGATGTTATATGCATTGCGTTCCCTAAGCGTGTATCCCTAACGCGTAAGCATTTTTAACGAATATATTTAAGTGAAGTTTTAAAACATGTGCAAGTTGAAAACGTGAATTTGAATTATTAATTAGTCATTATTCTGTGAGCGAGGACGAAGCCTTTATCACACCAGGGACATAAACATAAGATCTCCACGTTGCGTTCGCCATCAGGTCACGTGTCAACTGGAATAAGGGTTTGTTTACACTATTAATCTACCTTCATATTCATACAACATAAATAAATGAATCATACGCGAATGAAAAATTAGCTTAATTTTAAAGCAATTTTATAATTAACAACGAAATTATAGCGGGTTACTAATTTTCGCACCATTGATATTGTAGCGCCCGCTCTTAGCCTAAGTAGGGTTAGCTAGCCAAATAGTCACACAATGGTCTTCGCGGCGGAGACTACGCAGAAAGACCACCAGCAGAAGGCTGGAATTTAAGAAATATATACATAGATGTGACAAGGAGGAGCACCGAGTTGAATTACTTGGAGAAGACACGGACGTACTTGAGGAAATTGATGGAAATATAAACTCTTCCGCTCCTAGGGGCTGCTCTAGGAGGCTAGCACAAGGGAACGGTAACCCTAGCTGGGGTGTAGACGGGTAAAATCCAGGCCCACAAATAGTAGCTTTGCAGGATCCAAACCAGGATGCAAAATCCAAACATCCAGATCTGAAAGCCTTAGCCAAGCGAAAAACAATGCGGTAGACCTTGCTCAACTTGATGTGAGTATCATATAAATAAATGCAGTACCACAAATAATATAGTATAAAAAACTGACTATTGATAACAAATTATTAATAATAAACACAAATACAGAATGACTTAATTAAATTCAAATGTAAAAAATACACACGTGATCAATAGACCAGCGTGTGTGAACCAAATTCTGCAAGTTATGGCGTTGATGCGATAACTTGCAGATTGAAATTTATGTATAAAAAAATATTCAATTTATAATGAAAATTATGGTAAAATTGGAATGGACTTATAGGGTGTTTTCCGTTATAAATAAATGGAATATTAATCTCCAACTTTACAATACGTGGTACTGGTGTTCCAAAAAAACCGGTGTGATATCAAAAGAAAGCTTTTTTAAAGTTAAGGAACGTAAGTAGCTTTTTAGAATTTTTTAATTTCAACACGTTTTTTTTTTTCAAAAATATACCTGCTAAAACTTTGTTCTTCGGCACCCTTTAAGGCAGAGGTTGAACTAAAAAACTGAAAAAAAAATCTAAATAATGAACGTTGATCTAAACCGGAAAACTTCGCGAGGAATTTTTGATCCGATTTCGTTTTTGGAAAATATTGCAGTTTTTGTGTTTTTGACAAAATTATTATTTTTTAATTCATAGCTAAATTATGGCTAGTAATTTTATCTATGGCTAAGGTAGTCTGTGTCTTTTTTGACATTAAAATATAATAAAAACTTTTTAATGGCTGTGAATTGACTTCATGTGTGTAGAGTGTAGTGTGTAGTATTCAGTAAGCACCGCCTATTGTTTATGTATTATATGTATGCAATTGTTTGAATTATATTAGTTTTTTTGTTTTTAAGGTATGAAAAAGGAATAAATAATGTATGGTAGTGAAACACTTATAAATCTAATAATACATTGTTAATACACGTTTCTGAAATTCAAAATATGAAGCCATTTATTATTATATTTCTTTTTAATTCAAAGTAGACTTGAATATGAAGCAAATGCCAAAAAAAATGCTGTGATTTTTAATTTAAATTTTATTGTGATATTACGCAAATTATTTATTTTTTGTTGAAAAATATTAAAAGCCCTTAGTACTCAAATAACGAATAAAAATGATCAAAAAAACTGTTGATTTTTATGTGGTTATAGAAAAAATATTCCTAGACATCCAGTATTCTGTTGGCTTCTTTAATAATAAAAATATCTAAATAAAATAATAGGTTCTCGCCTAGATGCCGACCGGCGTAGCGTAGTGGTAACACATGTGCTCTGCGTTGCGAAAGTCTCGGGGTCGAATCCCGTTCAGGCATCCCGTTGGACATTTTTTTAAAATAAAAAAATTGTCCTGGCTAATTACCAAAAATGGCAGCAAAGGCCATTAAATTAAGGTAACTTCTCCGTTTCTAGACCGTCAGTCATAGATATGAAAGCCACGTAGTCAGTGTGACGTTTCGACCGGTCCTATTATCTCTCTATAAACATGTACTCATTTTAAGTATTAAATACTTGAAGCTAAGACTTAAGTATTTAACTGTTTACTACACAATATCGGAAGATAAAAATCCGAAAGAGATGGGAGGATTTGAACAAAACCCTGAAATGTTTAAAAATTCACACTTCACATATTTTTTCTAATTTACTATCAATACTTTTATTTATAGTAAAAGGGCGTAGTGTTGAATGATATAATTAGGGCAAATGCCTTACATTGTTAGTAACAGGTACTTAAGATGTCATTAGAATTCCTGATTGTACTAGTGTAAACGTGTCTTAACTATGTGGGTGTAACGGTGTCTCCCTCTCTGGTGTCATAATGGCATTAGATGAATGCGACCGACGCGGCTAACCGGCTTCAGCTGACTGCCTTCACTACTAATTATTGCTAGCTGTGACAATGGAAGAAAAGACGAGATATTCCTCCTGGATCTGCACAACTGTAAATAACTGTGGCTGGTCTTTCTCTTCTTGTTCTTGTTCTGTACCTACCTACCATTCTGTTCATGTCCTTGTCGCAACTCGTCAACTCGTGTTGGATTTTGTTCGCTACCCTCAGATGCACTTCATTATTTTTATTGTCTTAATAAGTCGACAGTTGTCGAGGGTTATTTTTAGAAAATACAATTTGTCTGCTTTGGATTGTTAATATTTTTAACCTAGTTTACATCTGGAAAAATCTGTAAATACAACCTTTGAAAAATATTATCTAGTTCAGGGTGAAATGTTTAGGTCACATTTTTATAAAATCAAATCAAAATAGTGTCAAAACAATTTGAAAATTATAAAAATTCTTGGTTATTGTTTAATTTTTTTTAATGTATTAGAACGTATTTCGAATTACACGAACTTGGAGTTACGCGGTTTTTGATTTTTTCGATTGACAACACTGCCATTCGCTGCACGATTACGATTCTACGATCGAAAGTTAAGATTGTTTTGTTATACGTTATCAAAACCCTTAAAAAAAAATGTCGTCCAAACGAAGTAAATCTTATTCTACTGCACCTATTAAGAAAAGGAAAACGATATCTTTGGAATGTAAACTCAACATTACCAAGGAGTTTGATAGCAGAATGACAGAAGGTTTCAGCTCAATTGAAAAGGACTTAAAATTTTTAGAAACATAGACTCCAACGAAGCACGCGTTATAGCTACAAAGCAAGAAATGAAAAAATTATTAACTTTCTACGAAGAAATTCGGCGTGAAAAAAAGAAGGTATTGTATTATTAGATTTTATGATGCCATCAACATCGAAATAACTTTTTTTACGCAACAAATTTATTTTTTTAATATATTTTATTGATATGTATAAAGAACTGCAAATTTACTAAATAATTTTCTTCTAAACTAATTTTTTTGTTAGTCCTTGGTCCCAATTAAACAAAATTTATATGTATTTATATGCAAAGTGGTACCCCGACTTACGCGAATTCGACTTTTGTCGGACTCACCTATCGCGTAACTTCGGGGTATGGCAAACTTCAGAATTAAAGAAGATTATCAAACATGACTCAAATACGTACCAACTTATCATCATTGGTGCGAGATCCCGAAGTCAGCCTAGTCTTCCTGTTTCCAGGTTTCATGTCCATATTTTCAATCTGTGTACATTCAGGAGAACATGGTCAGTATTACGTCCATTTTTTTGCTTACACAGAAAGGAATCTACAGTTATAGCTGGTTGAGAATGGATAAGCTGAACCTGTAATTTGTATAAATATTTATGACACAAATTATTTGCAACAGACAGAAGTTGAACTCGTCTCCATGTATAAACGATTTAACGCTTGCGGCCACATGCTTGCTTATACGTACCAAGTAGTAAGTAAAAAAATCTAAAGGATTAAAAGGTATTAGACGTGGAGAACTAATTAACTCTAGTTGTTCATTACGTAGACTCCGAACTAAATTTAATATGTCTTCATAGACGTAGTTATTAAATGTAAAATTTGCCATCTTTTAAATTCATTTCTACTGTGCCTTAATCGACGTCTTAGGAGCTTTTCACTGGATACCACAAAATATATATTTTTTAAATAGTATTTTTATCAATGACGAAAATCAATCGATATTTTTAGAAAAACTAATCTGATAAAAAAACTATTCCAGTTCCCATCAATGTACATTATTCAGATTTTTTCAGATGTATATATCATCCTCTCTGGGAAATCGGACATATTTTTATATATTTTTGGCGAAAAAATCATAAAAATATTGATTTTTCAAAAATAAAATATATTTATTCACCCGTTAGGAGGTTTCATTTGATACTAAACTCAAATTTTTTAAAAATATTATTTTTTCATTAAATACACATTTGTTTATATTTTTCCCACGACGTGATATTTTAACTCCTATATGTGGGTAAAATTGTTGGTTGTACAAGCATGCCAAATTCAACCCTCTATGTTCCGCCGTTTGGCTACAATTTCTACAGAAAGACACATGAGAGACGTTTTAAGAGTTTTTTTGGTCATACCTACAAATCCCTAAAAAGCAATTAAGTAACCTAAAAATCATATGCCCTCTTTTAGGCCAAATTAATGAAGACTTTAATCGTAATTTTTAGTTATTTTTACTTTATTATCGCATAGTTTTTCCATTAATATATCACAAAGTCTAACAAATGTAGAATCCAGGAAAAGCCATACAAACCAAGTAATGATTTTTCACCGTTCCTAAATCTTCATTGACAAGTAATTTAGTGGAAATGAACAGCAACATCGCTTAATACTTAGCATGTATTTTATAATTTAGGCTTCGTTAATAGTTTGAGGATAAAGTTTAGTCGTTTAATTATTGCCTGGGATTTATTTAATTGATCCAGCAGTCAGCTAACGCCAAAACCAGTTGCAACAGGAACAGAAAACCGTCTTCATTTTCTTTGCCATAATCAATTATCATTAAAAGCTTCTACTAAACACATCCGACTTCATTTGATGACGATTATTATGACACGTTTCCGTAAAATTTTCATAATTAGGTTCAGTTAGGTTTGCACGTGTATTCACTAGAATTGAAACAATAGTATGATTCTGTATTGTGAACGGGTGCTAGTTAAAACATTCGTTTTGAATTCATATCTCGTTATTGGTGAGAATATGTACATTCGCTACGAACGTCAATTGAAATACCCCTTTAATTGTTATACACTTCATAACGGTAGGTCTGTTACCTATCTCTGTCCTCCTCATGTTGTCCTCTCACTCTTGTCGGTGTTGGAACAGAGGACGAGAAGACGGGAAATGTACAATTTACTAGACGGTGTTGTCACATTCCGATATCTCTTGTTGGTTACATTATTAAGGATTTGATTGGAATATTGATAATGTGGACTAGTACCTGATTGTTTTAGACAGAGTTTGAGGTTTAGTTAATTCCGTTCACGAAACTTAGGTTTTGCTCATTAATTGATCATTTTTATTGCACTATACATTATTAAACTAATTGGTACCATTTTAGAACTGCAATAGTAGTGAATATTTAACTCAGGCTCATCTAACAAGAATATAGCTGATTGATTAAAATATTAGATGTCTAGACTAGGGTTGATTTCAGTGGTGGCTGGCATATAAGAGCTGCAGAGCTGCAGCACCCCAAAATTTAAACATTACAGACGTTTATGATTAATCTCCCTCTAAATCTACTTAATTTTTAATTATAATCAGTATTGTTGTGTGTCGTGCGAAAAACGACTATTTCGTCTACAAGTTATATTATACAATGACTAAATGTGCTGTATGTATTGGCAGCTACATTTTCTATTGTATTGCGGCGATTGATATTGAATGGCAGAAAACCTATTTTCGGAGCTGCAGTCGTTTGCAGTTAAAAGCTTGCGAAGTGAACGTTTGAAAACAGATATGTTTGTATTTTGAATATTTATTTTTTTGTGTTGTAGATATGCAAAAAATAATGTAATTCAATTTTTTTTAAAATTAAATAATTTTTAAAAAATTTCAAGGTCAGATGTATATAACAAATGCAAAAATAAGAATGCAGGATATCGCATGTTCTGTACAGTACATAAAAATTTTCTTTTCTTTTACATACTAGACCAGTGGTATTCAACCTGTGTCCCGCAACTTTAATTAAATTGTTTTATTTTGTTTTTTTTTGATGTAATGATTTTGGTAAATTTTGAAAATTGAATAACTTTAAATCTGAGGGACTACAAATTTTTTTCGTCCTTAGTAGGTCATACTTATTCTAAAACAGCTAATTTTACTTGACGGAAAGTTCAAATTTGTTGAGTAGTGATTATTATTTACTTCTTATATCACCTACCATTTAAATGTGTACTTTGTACTGTATTATTGGATTTTATGTTTATAAATTACTATATTACTTTGATTTTTTGTTTATAATAATTGCTAATAAATGTTTATAATAAATAAATAAAAAAAAAAAACAGCATATCGCTAATTATTTGATTCGATTTTTATTTATAATTTGCATTATTTAAAAAGTAAAATAGTATACTATACCTACATTTTAAAAATATAGAAATATAGTAAGCTATAAAACAGTGTTTCTCAACCAAAAACGCACCGCGGACCAGTATAATATATAATTTTCTAACGCGGATCACTAATTATAATTGTTGGTTAATTTTTTGCAAGAAAACAAATATATTTAATGTGCTACTAGATACATTTATTTTATTTGTAGAAAATTACAGAAAGTTTACAGAAAATAAACAAAATATAAATAATTTACATAAAAAATGTGCATATATTTTTTTTAAATGCATAAAACACATAAAAACTTTCACAGACCACTAAATTTTTTCCGCGGACCACCTATTGAGACACACTGCTATTAAATATCAAGACAGCCTATTGTGGCTTTTTGTCTAGGAGTTCCAAAGAAATAGAATTTAAACTGTAGGGTTCCGCAAGCTACTGTACTTCACTAATACATATTAAATTATAAAATGTAATATTTCTATATTTTATATGATTGCATTTATAAACGTGGCGATATAATTAAAACGAAAAAAAATATATATATGTATATATAATCTCAATTACAATCATCAAAACATTACAAAAACTTCACGGTTCGTATTTAGAGGCCAAAATAGGATATGCAAATAGTTTGTACCTCGAAAAGTTCGTATTTAGAGAGGTTTGTAAGTCAAGGTACTACTGTATCAGCAAATTTACTTGTTTAGTACTTAATTAGTACTAATACTAATTATGGCTAAATATTTTAATTTTTTAACCTAAGTTATAATATAAAAGTATTTAAACTGCAACCATCTAAATCAAAAGAATATGTTTGAAATAAGATTGTGAGCACCTAACCCCCCCCTTTTTGGTACTGCATATTGTAACAAAAGGGCGCAGTTTGGCGGGTTTGCCCGGCGCCAAAAGAGCCAGCGTCGGCTCTGGTTCCGTTCCTTCACAGTAGCTTCCTATACGGTTACCTTAAGTTTCCACAGTGCAGTATGTAGGGCAAACTGTTATTACAACCACAAATCTCTAAAACTTTCACTTTATCATTATTATTTCAACTATTTTTTATCATGCAAATTGTAGCCAAAAATAATATTCTAAAAATGTAATACATATAATTTTCGTTCCATGTCATATGTGTATGACAAATGTTAGTTCGATATATCCCATATTAATTATTGACCGTATATCATGCAAGGAAATAAATTCTAGTTCCAACAAACGAGTAGTTTGAAATAAGTTTTCGTTGATAAGTCATACATCTTTTACATTGCGTATTTATCGAACGTTTTCGTGGTTTCCATCTGAAATGTTATGCCTGGCACGCTTTTCTGATTGTGAAACTATACGCGCGCTCTCACATTCTTGGTGGAGTTTGTAAAAGTTTGTGGTTCGGTTCCCGGCGGCTCAAGATAGTCGATGTGAATGCATAAGAAACCCAACCAACTTCGAATACAAGTGCTATAACACTGACAGAAAATGGAAAAATAGTTACCTTCATTGTTAGAAGTAAAGCCAAGAATATTTACGAAAATATTATAATACTAAATTTGCTATATTCTTATCAGTTATAATGGAATATAACCTGGTAGGCCAAACTGCTACTCTTTAATGCATTTGATGCGACTCTGCCTGTATTAATAAACAATTTAAATCATAGGTCTAAACAGTGGTGGATCTAGCTTTTTGGGGGCCAAGGGCTTAAAAATACCAAGGGGCCCTTAAAAATACCAAGGGGACACATGTTTGAATCAAAAAATTTAAAAAATAAAAGACAGTATTAAAGGTTAATTATTATTTTTATTAATGTTGGATATTATTTTTTTATTAGCTGGCGCTTCACTTATTTGATTTTTAATAAATATTAGTAAATTTGTGTTTTTAATTTTTTGAGAATTCCAAAAATTTAAACCTCAAGTCTCTGTCTCTTACCTTTTTTGAGATATGAATTTTTAAAATTACAAAAAGTTTCAAAATTTCCCTAATAGTTTTAGGTCATTACAGACCAAACATTATATTTTTCTAGACAAAACAAGATGTGAGAATTCCAAAAATTCAAACCTCAAGTCTCTATTTTTTACCTTTTTTGAGATATGAACTTTTGAAATTACAAAAAAATCAAATCTTCAATAGTTTTAGGTCATTACGGACTAAACATTAATGTTTTCTAAACAAAACAAGGTGTGAGAAATCCAAAAATTCAAACCTCAAGTCTCTATTTTTTACCTTTTTTGAGATATGAATTTTTGAAATTACAAAAAAATCAAATCTTCAATAGTTTTAGGTCATTACGGACTAAACATTAATGTTTTCTGAACAAAACAAGGTGTGAGAAATCCAAAAATTCAAACCTCAAATCTCTATGTCTTACCTTTTTTGAGATATGAATTTTTAAAATTACAAAAAAATCAAAATATTCAATAGTTTTAGGTCATTACGGACCAAACAATAATTTTTTCTCGACAAAATAAGGTGTAAGAATTCTAGAAATTCAAACCTCAAATCTCTACCTCTTACCATTTTTGAGATATGAATTTACAAAATAAATTCAAAATTTTACCAATTAGTTTTAGGTCATTACGGACCAAATATTACAGAAAAACATCGTAAAACTAAATTTTTTAAAGATTTAAACCTTATGTCTCTATTTCTTACCATTTTTGAGATATATATAGTTTTTGATTTAATACCCAAATTTCCAAAAAAACTACACTTTCACGAGACCCAATATATTCAATGTTAAAATACGTACAAAAAATAACTTAGAATTTATAAGAAGGACATTTTAATGTTATCTCGATGTTTTGTTAACCACAAATGAATTAGTATGGGATTAAAAATATAATTAATCCTCTTAAATAAGTTGATAAGGAAATTTTATTTTTATATCATTAGCAGGAATTACGTAAACATTAATGCGACGAAACCTGTTTATTTGAAAAAATATATAAACTGTGAACTTTCATAGTTTACAGGATTTCGTAGGCAGGGCTGATATTAAAAATATTTGAGAAGATAACATTCAAAATATGATTTATCACAGTAATCCAGTTTTGAAATTATTGTAGAAAACATTACAAACCAATTTGCAACAAGTTTGGAACCTAATTTTACGACCTACTTATTTTTAAGGTCCCAAACAATTAATTCAAATATGTTATTAAAATTTTAAAGCGCTAAATTACGAAAAATCGATATTTAAATTTGACAAAAATCACGTTTTGCATGAACTAAGTGGACAAATAATGGTTTAAATTGACAAAATAAGGATTAAATTTGATTTGAATATTTATTATAATGTTTATATGTTTATGTTTGTTAATATGGATCTTACAAGCATTAGCTAAATAAATAAACTATTATTATTATTATTATTATTATTAACAAACATAGGTTTACATTATTTTACTTATTCTTTTTTTAATATTTTTATGTATTTATCATTTTTTTAAATATGGAAATGCCAACCTTAATTTTCCAAACAATAATATCTCAAAAACGGTAAGAGATAGAGACCTGCGGTTTGAATTTTTGAAATCTTCGGACTTGAAATAATTTATAAAAAAAATTGAAGATTTGGTGGCTAGCACACGTCTTTATTAATAGGCCATGTGAATTTTCACAACATTTCAGGGTTTTAGTAAGTGAATGATGATTATTTGGGATGCCAAAATAAATTTTATATTAAAATATTTTTTTTTGTTAATTTTAATTCGAATGGCTAATACCATTATTTAGGTTTCTAAATATGTGCAGTATTTTTTTTTTTTTTTTTGTATAGCAAGGTTCATTAAGATTTTGAAAATTGCATAACCCCGCCCAGCCTGTCTCAATATTTTTATACTTACATGTAACGTTTCCATGGTCATGATAAATAATATCTCTGTTAGAAAATATTAGGCCAAGTTATTTCTACTCTGCTGCTAGAATGTATTTTATACAAGTACTTTATGATGGCGGTCGGTCCTGTGGTGGCCACAGCTGATTTTTTTGATTCGGGCCCCCGAGGGTTTATTTATTTATACATGACTCTTCTGATCCTAAATTTGGATACCATTGGTATATTAATTTCGCAAGGTGATAATTTTTACGCTCACAATTAATTTTTAAGGTTCCGTAAATACAAAAATACTGGCTGGAGTACCCGTGCTTAGAACGGTTTTTGTAATGTATATTTTGCTGTAACCTAAGTGATAAATAAAATATTTAAATTTCAAGTAGAATACAATATAATCGTTTCTTTATTGTTATTACTCTTCTGCATATATTTTTGGTGTTAAGTGAATAATAAATGAGATACTTCGTTTATAGGTAGGTAGGTAGGTTTATATTTCTTATTAATAACTGTATTAAACAGAGAGGAATAATTTCTTTTCTCATATTCATTTCTGCTGGTTAATGATAAAGCAGATATTTCAACCTTATAAGTAATACTCCCCCTGCCCCCTAAATAATCTTCTTATTAAAAAATGTGTTGAAGAAGAAAAAAATGTTCCTCTGAGCTTTTTTGTGGACTTCTTTTTTACTTTTTTTGTCACAAGTGTCAAAATTTTAGAATGTAACTCAAAAGTGACCAAGTAAACCACTTTACAAACAAATTTCAATTTTTTTCAAGATTATCACGTGTAGACAGACATACAGACAGACAGACAAACAGACAGATAGACAGACAAGATAGACAGGCAGGCAGAAAGACCCACAGACAGACAGATCGACATACATTATGATATAAATAGTGAAAATGTTATGTAGGGACCTCAATTCGTGGAGATCCATCGAAATCTCGAAATGTCAAAATCGGTATGATTACAATACCTTCGTTATATATGTTGGCGGTCGATAAAAATATTTTAAAAATGCATGCTTTCTAAGTTTAGTTACAGAGGCTTTCTAAGAGTTAGTGCCGATTTGGGTCAGTTTTTTGCCTATAATTCAAAATATTTTGTCCAAACTTCAAAATAGATCCAATTTTATTGATCTATGACCAAAAATACATATTGGTACGAAATTTCAATAAAAACAGAGACAATTTTTTTTTCAATTTTTGGCCATTTTCAGGGGTTTGGATTACTGCCCATATAAAACTTGATAATTGGTTCATAAATGCCCAATTTTTTTTTTTAGTCTAAACAATCTAGGAGAAATTTAAAAATTCAAACCGCACATTTCTATCCTTAACAATTTTTACTGACCGCCAACATATATAAGGGAGGTATTATGATTTTACCGAATTTGACATTTCGAGATTTCAATGGATCTCCACGAATTGAGGTCCCTACATAATGTTTTGACTATTTTTAGCATGATGTCTGTCGGTCTGTCTTTCCGTCCGTCCGTCCGTACGTCTGTTTGTCTGTCTGTGTACACGTGCAGAGCAAATTCGGCTAAAAGGATTTTTATGAAACTGCATATTTAAGCTTTTGACATCAATGGCACAAGTTGATCAACTTTTGGTAAAAATCGGTTGACTAGAAATGGGAGTTTACTCGTGTAGATTTTAAGATTTTTGCAAATATTTAGCAACAGAATAATATTTCGAAAAAATTTATTTAACAAAAGTTGCTATAAATGCAATAACTAATAACTTTTATTTGAGACGTTTTTTGAAAAACGAAAAATTTCGAAATTTTTTTGTAAAATTAATTTTTTCATACTTATATGTAACGTTTCCATGGTCATGATATAGTCGGATTGCTGATAAGTGACTGTTCGTTGCTACAAGTATCGATATTCAATACTATATGCTTTCTCTGTCTATATCATTATAATTATTTGCATCCCCATAGTAACGTATAGTGACCCAAATGGCAACTAACCTTCAAAATTATTTGAATAAAAAACAAACCATTAGAAAGAAAGAGCATAATTCGTAGATATCTTTACTAAATAGAGCGCGAAAATAAATGTACAGCAGTACTCAAACAAACAAAATTATTAATTTTAAGGTAATAATAATAATAATAATAATAACCTTTATTACATTACCTATTTACAATATAATTTTAGTAAGGTTATAACAAAATTGATTTTATTTATAACAAAATGAATTTTAAGGTAATAATTATAAATAAGGAAAAATTTATACTAATACGTAAATTTTGGATTATAATTTGTTGTTTATTCCAGCAGATTTAAAATTAAAGTTTGTGAATTTAATAATTGGCCTCAAGCCATATTTTAATTAATATTTATTACCAGACACTGACAGTTAAGACAAAAAACAAAAACATTTTTAAAATCGCTGAAAAATGGTAACTAGATTATTATATGAATGCACTACTTGATACATACATGTAACAGTCACCTATCAGCAATCCGACTATAAAGAATATCTCTGTTAGAAAATATTAGACCAAGTTATTTCTTCTCTGCTGCTAGAATGTATTTTATACAAGTACTTTGTGATGGTGGTAGGTCCTGTGGTGGCCACAGCTGATTCTATTATTTGAAATGAACGAAACAAAAATAACACGTGAAAATGTTTGAAATATCAGTTATGGCGTTGTTAAAACTTGTATAGCGTAATACTGCTTCATAGTACGTTAATTAAATTTAAGAACCCTACTAAATTCCAGTTGGTTTAATATTCATGTCCGAGAGACAAATCACATGTGAAACTTTCATAAGAAATCCCCACAGTGTTTTAATTAAGAAATGCAGTCTACAAATAAATAACTAATGAAACAGCTTAACAAGATGTTCTAATTTTCTTTCCCAAAGACAAAAGACAAAACCAAGCCAGTAAATAAATTTGTTTAAAAAAAAAATTAAATTTTCATCCAGTAAAGTCTGGTGCACTATTTTAAAGAGAAGACAAGATGAAGAAGGATAGAAAGAGCCTAAAATGTTGTAAAGTTTTAATGAATGACCGCGGCACACAACACAGTGAGATCCTGCACAGTTCCCGGACTTAAAGTTTACAGCTTCTGATTTAGTAATTAGTCCAGCAGGTACGGGCGTAAGTTACGTATACTAGGGACGATACGGTTTCCCTCCCTGCTGGCAAAAGATGAGCGCACCTTAATTCAAAAATAACTAACTTGTTCCGTATTTATAAGTTACCTTTTACCGCAGAGCTTCCTGATATCTTACCTTAACGTTACTGCTCTAAACTCTACGTTTTAATGTTTACGGCGCTTGCATTCCGGTTTCGGGATATTTCTTATGTATTCAGCGCTAACCAAGTCATATTACAGTAAATTTTCTCTAAAACAGAATTTAAGATCAATCTGATAAAGACTTGTTCTTTTACACTAGTCTTTCATGTTGAAAATTCTTATGATACTACGAAATCATGCACAGAAAATATATTGTAACGTCAGTTATAGTTTTCGGTAGTATCCTTAGGATTAACAACTTAGTTTCGTAGGTATAATATATACGGGTAGAAGCAGTGGCGGAACAAGCCTTCGCCGGGCCCAAGACATTTTTGATTTTCGGGCCCCCAACCTATGATTTACGGGCCCTCAACCTATGTTTTACGGGCCCTCAACCTAGAGGCGTTCAAAGTGAAGAGCAAAAAAAAAAGGTCTTCACCTCCCAAATCCAAGTGAAGAGCAAAAAAAAGGACCTCACCTCCCAAATCCGGGCCCTTGAAAATTACGGGCCCAAGACAAATGTCTTTTTTGTCTCGGGTGAAAGTCCGTCACTGGGTAGAAGACAAAACATGAATCAGCGGTACATTATCTAAAACCATTCATTTGACTTCGGGAGTTCCTCAAGGTTCTTATCTAAGCCCAACACTATTACCGCTTTTCGTGAATGACATAAGTATATAATTTAATTTCTGTAATTACTTATTGTTTGCTGATGATTTAAAGATGTTCCAAGCTTGTTCTCATAGTTCAGATATCAAATGTCTTCAATCCGATATAAACACCCTCGACCAGTAGTTAGTGTTTCTTCTCGAGGATACCTCGAGAAAAAGTTATAATTCTCATTTTTCATTTCTCGAGAAATATTTTTTTTTTCTCGAGAAATGTAAATTTTTCTCGACGCCACGTTAAACGCATTGTGCTTTTAAAAAACTATGTAATGTTTAGTGAGTCACTGATTATAATTTAATTTTGATTGTCTTCAGTCTCCCACAACGCAACTGTGGCAACATATAAGAAGCGATTTATAATATTTAGCTAATTAGCATTTATTGTTACAATATTTTATTTTAATTTAATGTATTATTTATTATAATCAATTATATTTAATTTTTTGTTCAGTTTAAAACTATTATGCAAAAGATTACCTACAAGATAACTAAAATAATTATTACTATTATTATTAATTTCTTAATTTTTTGAAAATTTCTCTATACGTATGTATTTTTAATTAATATGCAATTACGTGCCGTTTTCGTAATCATTTTTAAAGCCCCGTTATCTATTTGTTATTTAAATGAATACTTTAGTACTTTAAAGATGACTATAATTTTAACATGTTTTTATCCTCTACAATATTTTCAACATTAAAAAAAGATACATATTCTAATAATTATTTTTCTCGAGATATTCGAGAAATGAAAAATGTCGAAAAATCAGAAACACTAGGTATAATATATAGTGGGTAGAAAACATCATGAATCAGCGGTACATCATCTAAAACCATTCATACGACCTCGGGAGTTTCTCAAGGTTCACATCTAGGACCAACACTATTTCCGCTTTTCATGAATGACATATGTATATAATTTAATTTCTGTAATTACCTATTGTTTGCTGATGATGTGAAGATGTTCCAAGCTCTCATAGTTCTGATAGTAAATGTGTCTTCAATTCGATACTAACACCCTCGACCAGTAGTGCACTGATAATTGCTTAGAACTGAATTTAAAATCTTTTCATGACAATCTTTTCATGAAACCGTTAATAATTCTATAGAAGCATGGCCTAGAGAGAGAGAGAATTCAAAATGTGGTGCTATCGAAGAATGTTGAAACTTCGATGGGTAGATAGATTGACAAACGATGAAGTATTGTGGCAAATGGAAAAGGAACCATGTCTGTGAAGAATGTTGCAGAAGAGAAGAGATGTTTGAACTTTTATTTGAGACAATTTTTTGATACAACTTAATACATTTTTTCTTTTTTTCATATTTTTGCGATATTTATCTATTTTATCATACGTATATGTAATGTTTCCACGAATATTGTAAATAATTTCTTTGTTAGAAATTAAGTAGTTTGTGATGGGAGGTCGGTTTTGTAGTGGTCACAGCTGTATTTTTTTTCACATTTTTGCGTTATTTTTGTTATAGTAATAATATTTAATAATAGTTATTAAGTATTTATTTTGTCATACATATAGGTAATGTTTCCATGGTTATGGTAAATAATTTCCGTGTTAGAAAGTATTGTGTTTAAGTACCTTCTTTGGGATGACGATCGGTCTTGTAGTGGCCACAGCTGACTTTTTATTAATATTTTTGCTTTTAACTAACAAAACATTTTTACATTTTGGTCAGTTTATAATCCGTACCAGATAACTTTTGAAGATCGGCATAAAACTATTATCCTGTGCATCGATCAACAGAAAAAAATATTTCTACAAGATATCACACGTGAAGATCCAACTAAAATATATTTAAATATATAGCAACGATAGTGCTCCGCGACGAATTCTTCTCGTGAAAATTGCTCCGCGGCACAAAAAGTTTGGGAAATTCTGCTTAGAAATAGTATACTGCTTAGAAATATATTTGTACACAAATGTATTTCGAGTACTCGATAAAAGTTCTGACTCATAATGAACTCAGTTGTATAAGTGATATTAAATATTCCAAAATCATTTATCTACCCTACTTCGTAAGAAATATATCAATTTTAATTAGGCAGTATTTAAAAGTAAACTTTGAAAGTAAAAAATAATAATTGTGATGATCTGGAATAATAAACCGGGAAGATTTCTTTAAAAAAACAACTCGGAGATGTTTAATTAGTAGTTGCGTTCATTTCAGTCATTAATTTATTCTGAATTGGTTGTTATTTGAATGTCTTGTTTTTAACAGGCGATTGGTTTTATTGTTTTATCATAGGCTACTTTCAGAAGTTTCAAGTTTGTTAACAGTGATATTCAACGTTGTTTTATTTGTTCAACTCGAATTTAATTTTTAATTCGAAATTCAGCGGACCGTTATTCAAGTGATTTTAAATTTAAGTGGAAAGAGAAGTATTTTTGAATAATTATATACGATATTGTAGTTTACAGCAAATATTTATTAAATGTATAAAATAACAAGTAATATGGTATCATATCGTTTCCAATGGAAATTCGGGAAATATGTGAGGAGCACCGGTAACAGAGAGACAATATTTCTTTTTTTTGTGATAATTTAAGTTTTATTCAAAATAAAATTTCTTTTTACCGACCACCAACATATATAAGGGAGGTATTGTGATCATACCGATTTTGACTTTTCGAGATTTCGATGGATCTCCACGAATTGAGGTCCCTACATAACGGTTTGACTATTTTTAGCATGATGTCTGTCGGTCTATCTGTCCGTTTGTGTGTGTGTACACGTGCAGAGCAAATTCGGCTGAAAGAACTTTTATGAAACTTCATATTTAAGCTTCTGCTATCAATGGCACGAGTTGATCAACTTTTGGTAAAAATCGGTTGACTAAAAATGGAAGTTTACTCGTGTCGATTTTAAGATTTTTGCGAATATTTCACAACAGAATATTTCGAAAAAAATTATTGAACAAAAGTTGCTATAAAAGCAATAACTAACAACTTTTATTTGAGACATTTTTTGATAAAACGAAAAAAAAAATTGAAACATTTTTCCAAATTTTTCCCTAATAGTTTTCGATCAATACGGACCAAACATTAATTTTTTCTAGACAAAATAAGATGTGAGAATTCCAAAAATTTAAACCTCAAGTCTCTATCTCTTACCTTTTTTGAGATAAGATTTTTTTTAAATTCCATTAAAATCAAAATTTTCCCTAATAATTTTAGGTCATTACGGACCAAACATTATTTTTTTTTCTAGACAAAACAAGGTGTAAAAATACCAAAAATTCAAACCTCAAGTCTCTATTTCTTACCTTTTATATGATTTTTTTTAAATTCCAAAAAGAATCAAAATTTTCCCTAATAGTTTTAGATCATTACGGACCAAACATTATTTTTTTTCTAGACAAAACAAGGTGTAAAAATACCAAAAATTCAAACCTCAAGTCTCTATTTCTTACCTTTTATATGAATTTTTTTAAATTCCAAAAAGAATCAAAATTTTCCCTAATAGTTTTAGGTCATTACGGACCAAACATTATATTTTTCTAGACAAAACAAGGTGTGAGAATTTCAAAAATTCAAACCTCAAGTCTCTATTTCTTACATTTTTTGAGATATGAGTTTAATTTATTGATCAATAAATTGATCAAGTTTCTTTTCAATTAATTGAACAGTTTATTGGTAACCTTGAAAATAAAAGGATCACTTTACACACCTCAATTTGTATATCATTTTTTTTTCAAAACTTACATTACCAATTGTAAAACATGTTGACATATTTACCAAAATAAAAATATTGAAAAAATCTTCACAAAAAATGAGCTGGGAACAGAAAAAAAAAAAGAAATAACCTAGATGATGGTGAATTAGAACGTTTGCGGTTCTGTCACATTTGAAAACGAAACACATAACAATACATTTCTTGGTTATGCTACAACATAATAGTTGGTAACAACTAAACAGATAAAAATATACCTAGAATTCCCTAAAAATTTGATGAAAAATAGAACTAAAAACTAAATAAATTGATCAATTTTTTCGTCAATGAATTGTTCAATTTATTTATGAAAATTAAACACTTTACACAAATCAATAAATTGAAGGTCAATTTTTTCAATTTATTGATCAATAAATTGAACCGTGCAAAACCTACTTAATATATGAACTAATTGTTTTTAAAAATTTATATTTACTGAATAGTTACGTCTGTTCCTTTGGTTTAGGCGGAACTAGATGTTCAATTCTAGTTACTTTTACCGATTGATTGAAACTTTTGATCATTTTGTTCAGGCAATGACAACTTAATTAAAATTCTGGTTATTTCCGCCTAATCGTTTGGAATAGACTGTACGATTTAGGTCTAATATTTCATTCTATTTTTGATTTTATTATTATTCGTTGTCTGGAAACTCAAATACTACGTCACAAGTAATCAATTTATACTTTATCTAGTTCACATAGCTTCATAAAAAATAAGAAATAAAACAAGATTTTTTGCGACGTTCTTAAAGAAACAAGGTTTATAATTTGTATGCTGTTGTAATAGCAGTGAATATACCTCTGGTGGGTTTCCCATTCTTGTACATTTCTGTAGACCTC
Organism: Liopterus haemorrhoidalis; assembly: GCA_963971575.1. NCBI lineage: Eukaryota > Metazoa > Arthropoda > Insecta > Coleoptera > Dytiscidae > Liopterus > Liopterus haemorrhoidalis. The sequence goes on along the minus strand of OZ020612.1, from coordinate 56,508,812 downwards.
GAGCACAATTCATTTCTTTTTAAAAAGACTGTTGAAAAAGTTTCGGTTACGTTCAACGTCTGACATAGCTAATTGCCATTTGTTCGGATCACTGGTTTGAATTAACCACGTTATATGAATTGATACCAAGCAATTTTTGTTCAACACTAATTTTCATTAAATATTGTTTGAAAAGTTTTTTCCGAAGAAGAAATAAAAAATGAAAAATTATTAAGACATTGAAACAAGTGAGAAACATCCTTTAATTAGGATGCATTTACAAGAAATTTTAATAAGTCAATGTATGTTATCAATATATTAGGTCGTCAAGGATGAAATTTGTAGAAAAAAATGATGTGAAGTGTGAATTTTCACACATTTCAGGGTTTTGCAGGTATTTAGTAAGTGAATGATGATTATTTGGGATGCCAAAACAAATTTTATGTCAAAATATTTTTTTATGAATTTTAATTCGAATGCCTATTACCATTATTTAAGTTTCTAAAGATGTGCAGTATTTTTTTTATATATCAAGGTTCATTAAGATTTTGAAAATTGCGCCTATGGCTTCCATTGGTTGTTTTTAGTCATAGCTCCTCCCCTTTGATTTCGTGTACATTCTGTACACGAAACTCATTCGTGTACACTGGTTATTAAATTTACGCTGTTAAAAATTAAATGCAACAATTGCCAAAATATAATTAGAATTTTGAAAAAATAATTTAAACAATATAAAAATGCAAAAAAAATAATAAAAAATAATATTGTATCCTCTCGTAGGATTCGAACTAAATTTCTCGGGCAGAATGCAAGTATCTTAGCCACTGCACCAAGAAACACGTTTCTGTTTAGCGTCTATATAACTATATAACTATAACATTATTAGCAAAAAAACACAAAAAATGCTTTTTGTTCCAAAAACATAATCTGATCAAAAATTCCTGTTGTACTATTCCGGTTCACACCAATGTACATTACTTAGAATTTTTTCAGATTTTTAGTTTAAACCATCTGGGCTACAGGGTGTGGGACAAAATTTTTTTTGCACAATTTTGGCAAAAATCGCTTCAAAATAATTTATTTTGCAAAAATTAAAATTTGATCGTTAATCCACGTACCAAGGGCTTTCATTTGATACCCTACTCAGAATTTTAAAAAAATATTTTTTTTTTCGATGAGCATATATTTGTTTATATTTTTAGGGGGATATGTTTTTTAGATGTTTTAGTATTTTTTCCTATGTGCGGGTCAAAGAATTGCATAAGCATGCCAAATTTCAACTCTCTAGGTTTAGCCGTTTGGCTACAATTTTTACCGAACAGACAGACAGACAGACAGACAGACAGACAGACAGACGACAAAATGACGGTATAAGGGTTTTTTGGTCATACCTACAAAACCCTAAAAAGGCAAAATTGGTTGATAACTTGCAAATATAAGTAATTATTTTATTCATCATAGTATGCACCCATATTGTCTATACATTTTTGCCATTTAAGTGGCAGATTGTTCAGGCCGGTGGTATAAAACCCTGGAGGACCAGAGTCAATGAATTCCTGGAAGGCCAGTTTTACAGCATTGTCGGAATTAAACTGTTTTCCTATTAAAAAGTTGTCCAAATTGCGGAAGAAGTGGTAGTCAGCGGGGGCTCTGTCTGGTGAGTATGGAGGATGATGAAGAAGATCCAACTCCAATTCCTGTAGTTTTGCCACAGTCATTTATGCAGTGTGTGGTCTAGCGTTATCTTGCAATAAGATAGGAGTCAATCTGTTGACCAATCTAGGCTGTTTTTCTTTAAGGTTTTGCATCATTTCGTCCAGTTGGTTGCAGTATATTTCTGCTGTGATCGATGAGCCAGTTTTTTTTTTTGTTTTGTTTGGTTTTTAAGTTACCTATACGAAAGGCAAACCAATTTAATATTGTCTGCTTCGTAGTAACACTAGAGCCAAATACACTATTAATATTCGCGTGGTCTGCGATGCCGTAGTTCCACGTAAGAACTCATACTTCATAATAGTCCGATTCTTCCATTTTCAACAAAATAATTTTTTTTAAGTTTTTGATATTTTTTAGAGCTACAATGATTTTTTAAACATGTGATATGTATAACTTTCAAACAAAAAAAAAAAAAAAACAGAACGCTAAAATATTAAGCCAAAGTCAAATAATAAGCTGTTAAAGTTGGTAATATTATTAACTACAAATTTCATCCTTGACGACCTGATATAAGGAGGAGGCTTTGTTTGTATATCTTTTTTAGTATTTTGGTTTGGTAACTTTAATATGCTTAGTTGATACCGTTTTGACTATTTTTAGAATTAATATTTGTCTGTGTGTTTGTTTGTCCATGCAAGGCTCAAAAACTACTGGTCGTATTTTGATGAAATTTTGTATATATGGTTATAATATTGCCATTTCCATGATAGGATACTTTTTACGGGCGTACCTGGATTAACAAATTCTCGCTTTAACGATATATTTTGCATATCTGCTCTCTGTGGCATAATTTATAAATTAAATTACCGCCCTTGATTTATGTTCAAAGGTCAGAAATAATAATCTGTGCTTTTGTTCACAAATTAACATGAGACGGATAGTAGGCGGGTGACTGGCGACACTTTATCAGCATTTTTGTTTTTTGGTCAATAAATTTGCGACAGACATATGAACCTAGCACTTTGTCAGCATTTTTTTGGGTCAATACATTTTTTCTACTTGAAGCTGGAGTAACTTGAGATTGAACGAGTTTTTTTGCAGGCCACTTCAATGATCCATCTACATTTGGTCCTTCGAGCCGGATAAATCCGTAATCCGTAAGATCTTATTAAGTTTTTTTAGTAATTATTTTTGTATATGTACTGGCAGATGGTTTATGACGAATGTAACAAATATTTCAAAGAATTCAATATTTTTAGAAGTACCACATTTGTAAATTATATTTTATTGATAATTTCCCGTACAGACTTCTTTAGAGTAACATTTTTATATTTATAACCTTGTTAAAAGTTTTATATTTTATAAATTGTCACATACATTTTCTAATATAGAAATTATTTTTGCCCAAAAGAGGTCATAAACCATCCTGACCACTACGAAAATCACCCCTCTAGTAATTATTGTAATTACTCTAAGCAATTTTCAAAATAATCATAGGAAGATTTATTAGAATCGCTTTCTGAAGAATATTCTGAACCACTATCTTCTCCCAAGGTGATTTTAAATTCGTCATGGCTGCGTCAAAAATGCTCATTTCTTATAAATTCCTCTTCGTTTTTTTTTTCTATTATTACTTTCTCGCATCGTTTTTTCCAATCTTCGGAACTAAAATGAAATTAATTTTGTTATAAGCTGTTCACTTTTGCAAGAACACACTAGATCTGGTTATTTTGGTTAGTTTTATGGTGTGTTACTGACTTTAAATGTCAATTAAAAATATTCCTTACGCTGTAAAACCGACTTTAAGTTGATAAGGTTATCATCATTATAATTAAGATATAATTTTTCATTATGACATAGGTCAAATGGATCGACATTAAAAAAAAAGACTTTTTTAATACCAACATAACATACAGCTTCAAAGGTGCAAACTATTGAAAACAAAATTCCCTCTTAGTTTGTTCTTACAAAAGTGAACAGCTTATAACTGACAATTTCAAGTTGATTATAAAATCGCCAGTAATTGCTTCAAAAGAGCCTCATTTCTGATGAATTCCTTTTCGGGTTTTTTCTATTATTACTTTCTCGCATCGTTTTCTTCGGAACTAAAATAAGATTAAAATTGTTAAATGACAATATTATCTGTCTCATTTTGTAATACGGAACTAACAGGTAAAGTTCATTTTTTATGTTGTATATTGACAATATATTTACAATATTATCATAGTATTGGTTCACACGGATACGCCAAAGTCTGTTTACACCACAACAGTCACCAAAGTAACCAGATCTAGTTTCGTATTACAAATTGAGACAGATTATATCAATGTTATTTGACAAATGTCAATGTCATTATTTGAATGAAATTGTTGACTTGATTATACATATATCTTTAATATCATTGCTTACGATGGCGATACAAATTTTTAAATTTAGTTCCAATTTTTCCCGGGGTTCAAGCTAAGTTGGCAGAGCAGTATGTTAGATATTGAGTTGGAGTTCAGATTATTGCAAAGGTAATATGTTAGAGGAATAACGTTCTAATTTTGACATGTAATCCTTATCTAAACCAAGATATAAACACATATTAAATTACATTTTAAACGAAATTCTCTATTAGTTAATAATTTGAAGCATCTCAAACGCTCCTATATTAATAAAGGTTTCATTATAATCCATATACGTATGATATTAAGTTGGAAACCATGTAAAGCATACTTAGAGCAATCTTAAATTATTGAGTAAATATTGAAATGAAGAAAGTTTGGAAATTTGTTCAGTTCGTAATGTCTTAGTCGTTGGTTTTCATGAAGGTTTGCGCTGTGATGAAAACAATACAGTTTCCATTCAATCGATCACAATTTTAATAACCGATTCCCATCTATTTTCAATTGCGTTTCCCGTCTCGACCAATTTCTGGGGTAGTGTGTGATTATTCAACAGACATCGCGCCTTCAAATCAGAGTAATATCTTTTTGATCAAGAGGGGGAACAGAAACATTTTCACCACCTACGAACAAATTTCATACATCATCAGTAGTTATACATCTTTATCTCTAAAATATATAAACAGGGAACGTCTGTCTGTAAAGGAAATAATTCTGGTATTGTTACAGAAATAAAATTTCACAAATAAATTCTATATAATTAATCAATTAGGGTTAAATATTAAAAAAATATTAAATGATAAAAAATAATCTATTTCGTAGAAAGGGACGCTTAAGGGCAGACATGTTTATTACTGCAACTTGAGTCCTAAAAAAACTTAACATGTACAGGAACTCGTAAATTCTATTTATCTTAAAAATATGTCATATTAATAGATTAGATGTACTCGGACCATATAGGAAAATCTGTTAATCTCTGTCTTTGAAATAAATATTATTTTGGTTATTTTTCTAACGAGATTGTTTTACCTAATTTATTAAGTCCTAACTATTGTCTGATTTTTGAGTTAAAACCTTTTTGCGAGTTACAGGTTGTGGGATGATAATTTACAGTTGAGCAATGTAAGCTTCCGGAGTAGTTCAGTCAAGACAGTCACAAGGTTAAGACAAGTTTAAGAAGAATAATACGTAATAAGAAGAGTGTAATATGGATCTTACTAGCATTAGCTAAATAAATAAACTATTATTATTATTATTTTAAACGCACATCCAGACTCCAGACGCTTTTGCTTTATTCTGTCTATAATTATCGCTGCGTTATTTGTAGCAATATGTTTGTGTGACGAACTTGGCATCCCTAGTAAACTTATCAAGATGACTATGGTGTGTGTGTCGGGATCAATAAGCGCAATGAAAGTAGGAAACCTTTTGTCACAGCCTTTTGAAATTCATACTGGAGTCAAACAAGAGACGCCACCTCACCTTTGCTGTTTAACCACGTGCTGGAGATGGTGTTGCAAAAAGCCCAAGATACCAACCTAATTGGGCTAGAGCTCAATGGGTACCACAAAATTTTAGGGTATGCAGATGACCTAGATATTATTTCAAACAAGGTTGAAGACGTAATATACCTTACTAACCTTATTGATGTAGAAGCTCGTTAAGTAGGACTCATCATCAGTAATGAAAAAACCAAGTATCTCATTGTTAGTTGACGCTGTCATGAGAACACGACCGACTTAAAAATTAATGACAACGCTTTTGAGAGAATTTCTACTTTCAAATACCTGGGCACTATGATAAATCAGATGAATATGATACAGCAGGAAATTACGAATAGAATTAAAGCTGCTAATGCATTGTATTTTGCATTTGGACCCCTCTTTAAATCTAAACTCTTGTCGAGGAGCACCAAGATCAGGTTATACCAAGTTATAGTACGTCCCGTACTTATGTATGGCTCCGAAACATGGACATTAACAAAGCGAGATCGACATTACCTCCTAGTTTTCGAAAATAAAATATTACGCAGAATTTTTGGTCCCATTCAAATTAATGGTGAATGTAGAATCCGTAAGAACAAAGATATCCGAGAACTGTACTCAAGGACAAGTATCACCCAAGAACTCAGAGGCAGACGATTACAGTGGATAGGACACGTTATGAGGATGAGGGAGGATAGAATGTTTAGAAAGATATGGGAAGGAAGATTGTATACCCGTCGACCAGTGGGAAAACCTCGCAAGAGATGGAGAGATCATCTAACCGAAGATCTAAGAAGTATTGATATACAGGGTACTTGGCAAGACTTGAAAATGAATAGATCGAGATGGAGGGCTTATGTGAGTGAGGCCAAAAGTCAACCTGACTCGATAGTGCCCAAAGAAGACGAAGAAGAGGAAGTATCCAGAATTGGCCTCTTCAATTATGAACGTCAGCTCACTCTTATTGAAATTTGTGAAATATTTCTCTATTAGAAGCGAAGTGCCGTCGATTCGTCGTAGCCGTTGTATATATTCTAATTTATAATTTTTGTTCTATTTATATATTATATTATATTTATAACATTTGTATTTTTGTTTTATTATTTTGGTCGTGCAATAAATAATGTGTACACATCATGAGAGAGTGCATTTTTTGGTAGATTGAAGCCCTCGGCTTGGTCTTGTGCTGCAATATTACTGTTTGCTTTAGTATCATTTTAGGCAAGCCGGTCCTGTCCATGCCAAAGAAGAAGGTAAGAAAGTCCGCCTGGAGCCAATCCAATCATTCTGCTCTATAAAAGAAGAAGAATCTTTTGTTTTCGTCACAGACACGGTCGTGATCCTTGCGATTTTCCGTATAATCAATTATTATTCTCAACTTTTCAGAAACTTAGCGCTTCTTCCGATATTGAAATAAGTTTTGTGTTATTAAAATAGCGCGTCGTGTGAACATTATTATAATGCCTCTCGCTTGGATAAAAAGATAATTGAGATCTTAAACTTTTTGGAGAATATTCTTCGGTAATATTAAGCAAACATTTGTTGTGGATTTATGCACGGTGCTTTAGTTCTCTAACTTTTACTTATGTTTTAATTGTTACTCTGGTTAATTAAAACTCTTCATAACTTGTACAATGATTTTTATCTCTTTCTTTCGTTGCTAGGTACATCGAAACATTACCAGCTCACTGCAGGCACATCATATCAAAACAATTATATCATTTGTAAAAATGTTCGCTTATTAATTTACTTTCATAACTTTTCTTTTTGTTCGTTTAAACTTTAGTATTTTCGAATTCCTTTATGGGTTATTTATCAGAACTTTCTCTTCCGCTATCTTTTTGGATACTGTAAGTCGTGTTGACTTTTGGTCTCTTACACAAATCCTTTTTGGAGTGTCTAGTGTCTCAAAACACGGTAGATATTATGTCGGCAGAACTCTTTTCATATTTCTGACCATATTTTTCCATTTTGTTCGAATTTTTTTGGTAGGAGAATGGATCTTAATAAAATTATTGTAGTTGATTCCCAAATCTGATAAACATAAGTTATATCAATAATAAACGTCAATTGTTGCAAAAATCTCCAAGTTCTAAAAGCATTAATGGACAATTAAACGCCTAGTTAAGAATATGGTATGTCAATAAACAAAAAATAATAATAAATGATAGGTTCCCAACCTCTAGATAGGCGTATTGGGTCAGAGAAGGTAAGTTCTCCATTTCTAGACCGCCGGCCATAGATATGAAAGTCAAGTCAATAGACAAGAAAAAAATTAAATACATGGCTGCAAGTGAACAACCAATAACACCTGGAAGTCTTACAATTAATAACATCAACCATCGAACGACGAGTAAATATAAAATATCACTGATGCACAAATGACGATAAATTGGATCACTCCCAAGATTATTACAGTAAAGGTTGTCTCGTAACGTTCTGACCAATCAGAGCGTGAGAGGGAATACGTCATAGTACGGATTAATTCAAACTAGAATACAAAAGGTGCATGTTTTTAAATATTTTTATTGACTGTATTCATAATAGATATTTATTTCAAAACAGTTCTACTGAATAAATTATAAAAAGAATATATATATATATTATAAAAACCTAAGGATATTTTCTACTGATTTATATAAAATTTAAGGTGATGGGTATTTGTATTATAGTTAATAAATAACAATAAAATCGAATATAAATATAATTTTAGGTATATTTAAATAAAAATAGAAAAACAAATTGCTATAATAATATAGTAATTAATAAAATTGGAGGTTATATATGTTTTTAAAAACGGCTGAACGTATTTTGGAGTAGAACCAGGATCAAATATAAGCATGATATCTCAAAATTTTCTTTCTTAGGGGGTGTTTCTGGGTTAAAACTGGTACTAAAAAACTTAAAATGTTTCATTTATAAACAGAACTATCTTAACAGAAAAAACTATACAATCAAAATTGTTTATAAAAAAACAAATCTTATTTGTTCTATGTATTTTTTCAATTTGATGAATATTAGGGTAGTTATCCTAAAACATTGAAATATTTCACTTCACATAAAAAATGAATGTAAGAAAATTTATTTAGAATGAAGAAAATTTCCTTTTATGTTCAATAAGATGAATAATGGGGGGAGGGAACATGAGGAGCGCTACTTATACTCTTGAAATATCTCACTTATTATTTACTTAATGAGAAAAGTGACACTAAACACACTAAGAAGAAATTAAAACCAGTAGAAAATCAAAAAATTAAACGATATTTTTACATTTATAGACAAAATTCAAACTTCACGTGTATATAACATTTACAATAAACAAAGGCTGAGTACCGTTAGCATAGCGATGACGTATATTTACCCCCACCAGTTCAAGTTATGAGACAACCTTTACTGTAATAATCTTGGATCACTCCCTGGAAAAGTACAGAATTGAGACAGCTAAAGCAATGTTCATCAGGATGAAGAAAATATTCTGCTCTCATGATCTGAATGTACAAAGTAAGTCTTGGTTATTAAAATTGTAGGTCCTTTCAGTTCTTCTCCCTGGCATTGTAATATGAAAACTAAGTATTGGTCCTTCTAAAAATTAGAGTCTATCGAATTTCCCACTTTCATCGCATTTTTAAAATATCATGACAAATACAGAAAAGAGCCAGAAATACTATTTACGGTGAAGAAGAGGACACAAATACTTTCGGACATATAATGAGGGGGGATAAAATACATCGAAGAATTAAACTGTCCGATATTAGTGTCAGATTGGTGTCAATAAAATGAAGATGGGCCGATATAGTCTGTTCAATTGATAATTGATGGACCAAAATAGTTTTTCACTGGAGACCGTAGCAAGAAAATAGAAGCAGAGGTCCACCTACTCGTTGCACCGACGGCATTAAGGGAATGGTCACAAACTACATACAGGAGCCACATGACCACGAAAAGGTATTTGCTTAAGGAAAACCTATATCCAACAATGGATGACAACGGCTGGATGATGATGATGATGATGATAATGATGATCATAAGAAACAGCAACAGATCTAGCTTGCCATATCTGATATTTCAAGGTAAATAGACAGACTAAGAGGGTGTGGGCAACGTCATATATCCTGGTTAAAGAATTTACACTAATATTATCTGGACAACATCCGAATTGGATAATCTGTTCATGAAGAAAAAGACGAATAAGATAATAATAGGGATGCAGCCGTTTGTATTTAGCTCCAATAGTCTCTAGTATGCAGGGCCGGTTGGAAGTTTTGCGGGGCCTCGGGAAAACAAAATTTGCGGGGCCCTTAGGACAATAATTTTTACATAATTTGTCAAAAAAAAATTTTTCGATTAAAAATATATTGTTATCCTGAGCAAAAAAATTGTGCGAGGCTCTAAAATTACGCGTATGGGGTCTTTACAAGCGCGGGGCCTCGGGAAAAGTCCCGAAAATCCGAGGTCTGAGCCGGCCCTGCTAGTATGACGTGACTAAAAAAGTTGCTGAAGTTTTCGACTAGTGAAAGCTTGTCTAGACCTGACAAACCCCAAATAATAATAATTAGCTTAAAACCATCCCAATCTTTGGGTAAATGCTTCATATCATTCTATTGTGCCTTGTCTTGACAGATCCTGGGCCATAACACCGGCTGGTTTAATTATCTCACCATCTTATCTTTTGCCTTCTTCGTGATCTCATCAGATGTCTTCGCAACCATAAAGCTGATTTATTCGTCCACTGTTTGCCTTCTAGGTGTGCTAGGTATCCTGCCCATCATGGAAGTGGGCATAGCACCACGTCCAACTTTCTGCAGCAGTCTGTAACACCTTTAACTCTAGTTTTCTTATAGACAGTTACTCAGAGAAAAAAATGGAAAAGTGAATAAGATATCGCTAATTAAATAAAATTCACATATCAGATTTCAAAAAGCCTTCTTGTTTCTCAATTTTGTGGAATAAGATATATATTGCTCATGTGCAACAGCAGTGCTACAACTAAAAATTTGGAATTTTTGAGTTGTTGGTAAAGAAGAAATTGTTTCGAGGTGAATTATTAATTGGCATACTTTCAAAACTCAGCTTGCATAAGTCACCGCCATATATGACCAGTGTATTCATAGAAGTTGTTGCCCTTTAAAAACTCTAAACGTGTCTCCTGAAGAATTAGAAATTTTTAACTATAGCAAACGAGCGAGATGTATTACACTGGTCAACAAATTTTAACTTTTTCTTGCTGACTTAGACCTGATACTTGTTTTTAACTAATTTTGGGGTGCTAATTTCAAAAATGTTAACAGTTTCTGCCTATCACGTCAAATTTTTGTTCTATGGTTGACTAGAAATGGGAGTTTACTAGTGTCGATTTTAAGATTTTTGCGAATATTCCACACACAGCCGCAGTAAGGGGGGGCGGAAGGGGCGACGGCCCCTAACGTACTAGGGAAAAGGGCGCTGACGGGCTTGTCAAGGGGTTCCATTGCGAAGAAGAAGAGGGTCTTTTTTTTTTGCTCGTCACTTGGATTTTGAGAAGTGAAGACCTTTTTTTTTGCTCATCACTTCAATTTTGAGAGGTAGGAACTTATTTTTATTTACCAAGGGCGCCAAAACACGGTTCTGCCCCTAGCGCAAGTTTACCTTATTGCGGCTCTGATTATACAACAGAAAAATAGTTCGAAAAAATTTATTTAACAAAAGTAATAAATAAAAGTAAATAACTAACAACTTTTATTTGAGACATTTTTTGATAAAACGAAAAAAATTTTAAACATTTTTAGAAATTTTTCTTAAGTATCTATTTTTTCATACTTATATGTAACGTTTCCATGGTCATGATAAATAATATCTGTTAGAAAATATTAGGCCATGTTATTTCTACTCTGCTGCTACAAGTACTTTATGATGGCGGTCGGTTCTGTAGTGGCCACAGCTGATGTGATACGCAAAAACTGATGTGATATTTGAGTTCAGCAGCACCAAATTAGTAAGAAACAAGTCTTAGATGTAAGTCAGCAAAAATTGTGTTGACCAGTGTTATTTATGAGGAGTTAAGTAGACAATGATGGCTGTCAATAAATAAAATAATTTTATTACATCATAAATACACATAATCCAAATTAATTGATTGTGGAAGAAATATCAATAAAACATAGTAAAGAATATAAGACGCTAGTATAGGAAGTTATTGTGGAGCACTTATAAGACAATATATCAGACATTATAATCGCGAAACGAGTGGGCAGTGGATGATGGTTAGACGCGCGGGGTGAGAGAAGAAGAGACAATGCTTGTATACGATGACCGCTCTCTGTCGAAGACAATAGCCCTCATAATGCCCCGGGATTTTCCAATAACTCTCCATGATTGTGTGCACGCGCTTTATCGAAACAATGTTTTCCATTAATCCATTATATTGGCAGGTAATAACGTTCATTATTACGTCCAACGAATTATTTTTATCTTAGAAGCGCACACCACATATTGGGAGTAATATTCTGTTGGTGATTAGCTGAGAAAGGGCTAAGCCGATCCTGACTATCCGTCGGCACGCTACTTGTTTGTTTAGCTGCGGATGTACTAATTAATGCCCAGAACACTCTTGAGGCATTCTGATAGAGCTTTCAAGATAAAAATCTCGATCAATTTTAGCTTCAGCTTCAGCAAAACCGTTTACTGTATGGCTTGAGTTTAAGGACGAACGTGGTGATTACAGTATTATATGCTATTATTATATGTACCTATCTAAATGAACAGTTTCCAGTCACGCATGGAATTTACAACGCGGATATTATTTAAGGAAATTTTATTCAGCTCTCGTTAAGTTAAACAGTATTAGTGTTAGTTTTTAATATATTTCATGGTTAAATATTATTTATAAAGTTAAATTATAACACGCTTAATTTTAATATAAACATGTTTTAAACTTTTATAATTTAAATAATATTATTTCTTGATTTGTTCAAAATAATTTAACAACTTTGTTATACACAGAAATTAAAAACGATTATATTAAGATCGTCAGGATAACTCTGATTAATTTTAAAGCTAATTTATTTCAGCACAGTTTAATTTAGGCTAACTACTACTGTTAGAACGACTATTTTTTATTATATATATTTATTTCTTTATTTATATTTTTTGCTAAAAGCATTAACTGTCCAGGCCATAAGGTGATAAGTCCATTTTGAGGGTTTTGTAGGTATGACCAAAAAACCCTTATACCGTCATTTTGTCGTCTGTATGTCTGTCTGTCTGTCGGTCTATCTGTCTGTCTTTCTGTTCGGTAAAAATTGTAGCCAAACGGCTAAACCTAGAGAGTTGAAATTTGGCATGCTTATACAACTCTTTGACCCGCACATAGAAAAAATACTAAAACATCTAAAAAACATATCCCCCTAAAAATATAAACAAATATGTGCTCAACGAAAAAATAAATATTTTTTTAAATTCTGAGTAGGGTAACAATTGAATGCCCTTAGTACGTGGATTAACGAGCAAAATTTTATTTTTACAAAATAAATTATTTCGACGCGACTTTTGCCAAAATTGTGCAAAAAAAAATTTTTCCCTCACCCTGTATCCCAGATGGTTTAAACCAGGGCTTCAAACCGGAACTGAACCGAAAACCGAAAAAAAACCGTTATTTTTGTCGGAACGAAAACCGGAGATGAACCGAAAAAAAATATCGGTTTATTTCGGTTCAGATAATGTTTAAGGGAAAGAACCAAAATATAAAATACATTTTATTTAAGGTTCTTTTTTAAACTGATGAGCAGAAAATAATCGTAATTGTTTTAACTGATAAGTAAAAAAAATCCGCTTTTATTATTTCGGGGGACTGTGGGGGTGAACGCCCAGAACCCCCCCTGGCAGCGGGCTTGGTGTGATTATTACAAAATAAGGAATAAAATGTTCTTCTAAATTATAGTAGAAAATAAATTTCTAATACAAATAAAAGCATTTAAAAATTTATCACTCGGAACTAAACCCAAAATTGAAAACCGAAAAAAAACGTTATTTTTTCCGAAACGAAAACCGAAACCGAACTGATATACATTTTTTTTAATTGAACCGGAACAAAAACTGAAACGAAAAAAATAACAGTTCGAAGTCCTGGTTTAAACTAAAAATCTGTAAAAATTCTAAGTAATGTACATTAGTGTGAACCGGAATAATACAACAGGAATTTTTGATCAGATTATGTTTTCGGAAAATATCGCATTTTTTGTGTATTTTGTTTGACGATGTAAATATTTAATAAGTTATGTAATACAGTAACCCAGTACGCTTTAATGGTATAGTGGTTAGCCTTCTCACTTTCTATGTTGCAAATCAAGGTTCGCGTCCGGTCTGGAGACAATTTATTTATTTATTTATTTTTTTGTTACAGGCGCGAACGTAAAGAAAGGAAACAATATTTTTATTTACTCAGTCCCCGGTAATGAGTAATGATATATGGGCCTCCTATTTAGTTTTTAAAATATACGTGGATGTAGTTTTAAATAACATATTATGGATCCAACACATTGTGGAATTGGATAGGGGCAGAACTTTGAACAAGCATAAGTAAGCCCAGCAAATTCAAACCGTCGCGGTTTTAGTTTGCTTTCACGCATTGTTTGAAGCTAATAAGTTTTCTTGTAATAATAAATAAAATATTAATAAATAATTACTCATTTATTACGATTAAAAATAATAAATAAGCACATAAAATAATAATAGCTCATACATATATTTCACATTTTCATGCCTAAATTAAAAGTATAATATCAATGTTTCAATATATTATTGATTCAAAATGAATTATCTGGTATTTTATGTAAATAAAACATAGCTGATTCGAAATCTATTAAGTGGTTTAAAATGCTGCCGGTGAATAAATAAAGAGGTAAATATTTAAGCAAGTTCATCAATAGTCAGTATTTAGGATCAATTTGTCAAAAGTTTGGAAACTATAAAGTAGGAATAATCATTTAGAAAGTTTGAAACGAAGAAATGTAAACATTATTGTTCCAAATATAAATCCATAATTTCATTCAAAAGTTTTGAGAACTATTTTTAAAGCATTTAAAACTGAATATATTAAAAATAACTAAAGACCTCATCTGCACATATAACTTCTACTTTCAGTGCATACACTTAACAAAAAACATTTCATGCTCTACAAAGAACTTTCGGCAAAGTTCAGGACTTTCAAGTTTAAGTTTTCTAGGTCAGTCACGTTACTTTTTAACTATGGCTCTAACATTAGCTATAAGCGCTAACTTGAAAACATAGTTACATATGAAAACAGGGTATTACGTTACGTCTCATAAGTGTATGTCACGTGCATGGAAACGTAACGAAACCACGTGCTTTGATGCTAAAGACGCCCAGGAGGTGAGACACGTCTGGGAGGTCACAGTGGGACCTCGGCCGCCCACAGAGAGGGCAACGATACAACAGATAAAGCAGCTACTGGCATAGACATAAGTCGCGTGCTTCAAACTGGGGGAGATAACAGTCTGACCGCCTCCGCGACCTCCGAATGCATATATGCCTATATCAGATAGATACATAAACTTTATTTACCCTATCGCCTTCCCCACTAGATGCCACTAAAAACACTTCCGCTACTCGTAAACTGTTACAGTATCCAATAACAGTTTAATCCAGCGACAAACAAATAATGCCCTTTAAAGAAATATTGACACAAATAAAATATATAAGAAAAGTACAAATAGTGCTGTCAGAGTGATTTCATTAGAGATATGTACGGCCGGAGTGGTTTTACGGGAGAGGAAAACGAAGTTAATGGACAAGATATAGAGAGAGGTAGTCAGTAAAGGGTTTCTATCAAGATTCGGCAGAGAACTAAGAACATAATAGATTGTGGTATATATCGCTAATGCGCAAGAAATCTAAACCGCATGAGATGTTCGCATTCAGCGGTTTGTTTTTACTGAAAGTCTTAGTGCAAACGAATGGTACTGTATTTATTGATCCGGAAACTGGCAGATTGACGAACGCTGTTCCTGTTTCATCAGCCGAAACGTCCCATTGTCATCAGCACAAGTCGACGCAAATGCCAACAATGAATTGTGAAATACGTCTCGATAGCTCTCTTCTCACTCGCGGAGAACTTTTAGCAAACAGAGGAGAGCGGAGAATCCGTATAGTGTGTTGACAAAAACACACTCTCTTCGGTAAAACAACGCCGGAGACCGTACACCGGTAGCACATTAGTGCGGGTCCAGTAAAGTAATTTTGTTGGCCAATATTCTGTTTTCACGTTAACATCATTAACCGCTTACAACGTCGAGAAAGTGAAGTAAGGGGTGGACCAGAAAGGAACACTGGACAAGACATTAGCACTGCTCTAATTGCTTTACACCGCTGTTTCAAGCCGGTGACACGGGTTCTGCATCCAGTAAGTGCGAGACGCGACTCGCCGTCCCGCATCTCCCAAGCCTGCGTCTCTTCTCCCTGACAAACAGCCGAATACTTAACCGCACCGATGTAAAACATGGTTTTCATTTCTCGAGGATCCGACATTTGCTGGGATTAATTCTTAATTCCGCTTAGTGTCGTGAGGGACATCCAAACATCCAAAATGCTCTTCTCTGCTTCGCATTACGTGTACACATCCACCAACTATCTACTTAGGACCACTGTATATTTTATATGCGTATCGTTCCGATTTGATCGACCTTCGGCAGCCTGCCATACACTCCGACGCTCCGCGAATTAAAATGTAATTCGATGAAAGCCGAGCTCTGATTAGAGCCACATTCATTTTATTCACATTAATATCCAAACATTTACAACAAATCTCATTTCTTCCGTAATTAATATTTTTCTAGCGAATGCCGAACTAATAAAATATAAATTAAATATTTGATTTTCAATGAGTTAATTACATTACTTTCCTCGTTATAAATGGAATGAATGTATTAGAGAGGATTTAATATTTTCATAGCGGAGCATTTAGTCGATGCGGTTACACATCAATCATAAACACATTTCGAGTCAAAAGGAAGTCGTATTTGAAGTCGGGGGTGACGGGCTCTCCTGGGGGTGGTGGGAGGGGGTGAAGGCGAGGGGAGTAACAGAAGGCACAAGGAGCTGTGCCGCACGGCCGTGGCATGAGAGCAAAGGACATACGCGACTAATGTCTCTCTGCACAGTGAGAGCGCAGCAGAGATTAAAGACGCGTTATTTAGCCTTTAGCTTAGTGCTGCGGCCCACGCTCCCCACGTGGATTCCGTAGTACGGAATAATTAGATCAAGCAGAGCTGCTTTGCTCGATACAGGTTCGGCTAATTTGCTAGAGGCTGTCATCAGCGACATCATCGCAAGTGGACTCTGTAACCGCGACGAACGACAGGAGAACTAGCGGACGGGCGACCGACTACGACCGAGCGACAGCAAAGTTAAGAGACGTAATTAAGACTAAAAGAAAGAAGGGTTTTGGAAAATTAATGAACGGCAACCTCTTTGACCGTGCCTAATTATATTTCATACAGTTCTCTGTATTGCAGACCGAGGCTATGCTCGAATTGCTCAAATCCCGCAGTTCAAAGTCGAAATGTGTATGCGACACAAACGAAAAAAATATTCGGGAAATTTCATTAAAGGTCAAAGTGAGAGAGGAAGAGATAGAAGTTTTCCTGATAAAGTTAGCGGCGCGAGAGGCGGCTCGTGGCCGCTACGATCTGCGGTTATTGCACGATGTTTGGTAACATTCGCGACCATGTTATTTAATATATCTGGCTCGATCTCGACAACTTGTGTTTGTGTTCTGCTGCGAGTGCAAAAGATAACGCCGAGATATCGCGGTAAAAACAACAAGAGTGGTCAGAGGGTCCGGATGCGGACGAGGGTCGCGGGGTTTCTCGGCGGGACAGTCCCTCCATAAAGCAGGCACCACCAGTGACCAGCGATCAGGTCGCTGCTATCGCAAGACGTCACTGATACCGCCGCCGCTAATGTTATTGCCCCATATTTCTTGATGGCATGTACGATTTCTAGACCAAACTTTTATTGCGAACAGTTAGTTGTACCACTAAAGAGAATCATCATCTGACTTTATGAACCCTAAACCCGAAGATCTAATTCTGTGAATGTCGCAAACATCATCGATGACAGTGCTCTTCAACAATCCGACTCCGAGACATCTATAGTTGTTCAGGAGTTGCTTCCAGCTGCAAACATATCGTGAGATGCAAAATCACGTACTTTTTCCACCTGAGCGTAACCAGGTCATCTGCGAAAGGTAGTTTTTTTTTGTAAATCAGGACCGCGTGCGTCGACTGTGTCCCGCCCTACGGGCGTCCGCCGTCGCCGCTCGCCGCCGAGCTGGCCCGGCTCTGTGCGCCCCGACGCCGGCACTCGGCGCTATTGG
Organism: Liopterus haemorrhoidalis; assembly: GCA_963971575.1. Lineage (NCBI taxonomy): Eukaryota > Metazoa > Arthropoda > Insecta > Coleoptera > Dytiscidae > Liopterus > Liopterus haemorrhoidalis. The sequence continues at coordinate 56,490,936 of OZ020612.1, read as the reverse complement.
TGTCCGGAGTTCCGCCTACCTATACCGGCGGTAGCCGAGCTCAGGTTGGGGGTGGCGTCTGACAACGAAGACGCCTCCAATTGTCGCATCACACATCTGAACTTTTTAAAGACTTCTCAATATGTTACATGCTGAATGTTGCATATAAAAAATCCCGTTCGTTTAGCTGAAATCTGCGAATTATTTGCATAACAACCGCCGGATCTCGACTCACATTTAATATATCGATTCTCGCGACCCTCCAACAAAACTTCTAGCTAAATTTCTCACGACGATGTGAACTTTCGATTGGATAAAACGTACAAGGAAATGGATCTGAAGTATATGTTAAATGTAGTGGAAAATAATGACGAATCGATGTTGTCTGTTGCTCATAACAGCTAATAGAGCTGAAGTTGTTCCAGTCGTTTATTAATTTAGAAACTCCAACTCGTCTGAAGTTTGTTCAGTTCAGTTCAGTTCCTGAAATCATTCATTAATATCCCGCGTGCTCGCGTTACACACTGAGCAGTGTGTTGCCAGTATGGAGGCCTCACGTCACTTCATTCCATTCCGTCACTTCCGCTAGAAGTCAGCCCGCCACGGTAAGTAGGTGAAACATGGAAAAAGCTGATTTGGCGAGCCTACTCATTGACAAGTTCGCCTGCCACCAGTCATCAACGCTGAACGCTGAACGCCGAGCTGAACGATTAACGGGAGCAGAGGAAGGACGATCAGTTAAATAACTGAACATAAATTAAATGCAACGTATTTAAGACAGGTCAGGTCTTAAAAACTTCTCCAAACTTTGACCCTACTCTCGAAACTTGAAACTAAACAACTCCAATCGATAAATATGAGTTTCTACAAGCTAAACTGTGACACTCTGTTTCGATAGACATCAGTGTTATTCAACTGTACAATTACATTACTTTCATTATGAATATTACTGGTATTTATATTAGCTTACGGCTACAATCGATTTTAATTTTTAATGTAAAATTTTTAGTTTTTTGTTAAATATATCATAAAAACGTTAATTATGAATATTAAAAATAAAAAATTCCATGTGGTGAGTATATTTTACGTAAAATATTTTATTTTTTGTTTTATTATTTTTGTTTTAATATAAATAATGCTGATACAATATTTCATAACATGATATGTTTTCATCACAGAGTATTTGTATACATATGAGTTCTAAGTAACAACTTTCCTAACTAATTTTAAACAATACATTGGGAATAATATTATATTACTCTATATAATATAACTTGATGTGTATCATCGATGCATTTTATGTAATTAAAAAGCCTTTGTGGTGGATCTTTTTATTTAGAAATAAGATAAATGTAATTATTCTTGTATTTGCAATATTTATTATATAAATAATAAGTATAATAAATAAATTCTACAGACAATAGTCTCGACAAAAACAAAAAAAAAAAAAATGGTAAAGCTTTCAAAATAAGAGGTGTCAATCAACCTTAGTGTTATTGTTAAATCAACACATATCACAAGACAATGGCAGTGAAAGTTTTGGAAAATTAACTAAACAAAATTATTTTTATAAATAATTAGATTTGTCCTGGCTCCATGGTAAGACTGTAGCCTAAGGCAGCGTTTCCCAACCTTTTTTCATGGCGGACCGGCAAGTGACCTAGAAAAAATTCGCGGACCGGCAAGTTTAGAAAGTAATGTGTATCGCAAAAGTTTTATATTTTTTATTGTACTGATTACAAACACAAAAAAAAACAAGGCTTAGGTGGTTGGGTCATGTATCACTTCTTCCGAACGACAGAGTAACGAACTTAGTGTTACAAGGAGGAATAATTTCCAAGAAAAGAATAGGTCGACCAAAAGGCAGGTGGTTAGATGCCGTTCGCATAGACCTGCAGACACTGGAGATAAAGAAATGGGAAGCTAAAGCTAAGAATCGCGAGCAATGGCGAAAAATCGTCAAACAAGCAATGGGCCAGCTTGACTTGCAGTGCTGATCATTATTTATCAATAGTACAAAATTGTACAAGTAGGATGTTAGGAATAATAATAATAATTAGTACAGTGAACATAGGCCTATGATCAGTCATTGTGAGAACACAAGGATTGGTCTTCCGCATGAACCCTCAAGAAGTAACAAAATATATAAAAATATTACACATTTTTACATAAAGAACCAGTGTTCTTTGCTATTGACAATTACACAATTGTCATAAACAAAATTTAAGCATGCGAGTATGTAGCGTTCCCTTACTTGGGCAGAATTAAGTCTGAAGATATCAATGAAATTAGAAATTAAAAGAGCAAGATCAAGGGCCTAACTTAAAATTTTGCTCCCCTCCAACGCAGACTTTTGTTTGGGCCCCCTCCCACAAAAACAAAGTTTTAAGTAATGAAACATTTTTATTTTAACTAGAAAATATAATTTAATAAAAAATAATCACTAATTTCAACAAAAAAACAAAAAAAAAAAACATCAGAAAACGAAATAATACTGTATGCCAGCGTTTCCCAAAGTGTGGGTCGCGACCCGGCACCGAGCCGCAGAAAAATTTTGCTGGGTCGCGAAAAAAATTGTAAAAACACAAAAAAGATTTTTTTGTACATATTATTTTTTTTTTACGTCAGTTAATCACTAGAATAGTGTGTATTTGTGCTCTTTATTACTATACTATATTCTTTATTACTATACTATACTTCTTTATTACTATACTATACTCTTTATTACTATTTATTACTCTTTAATACTATAAATTAAAATTTGTTTTGTAAATAAATGGTTTTTTTTTCATAAGGTGGGTCGCGAAAAATTTTAAAACCTCGTACCGGGTCGCGGTCAAAAAAGTTTGGGAACCGCTGCTGTATGCTATTGGGGATTGATGCTAATTATTGTTTTAACTATCTACGTTTTTTTGAAATTATATCTTCTGATTTTCGTTGCGGCAAAATCATCAATTAAATTTGAAACATCCATTTCTTTAGCATTTTTTGCCTCAATATTTAAAATTGATAATTGCAATAAGTATATTATATTACGATTTTAGTAGTACCTACTATATGTTTTATTTCAAAATTCTAGCTTAGATTATAAATGAATAACTTTTTTTTAAAACTTTTAAATAATTTTATATTCATTTGTTTGAAAACCGTTGAAGTCCGACCAGTTATATTTGGTCTTGGTTCCCAAGTAAGGAATATAATGGACGTTCTACTGTACTAAAGCTTGCTTAAAAAAATCCCCGAATTCAGCGCCGTTCGTGGGATTCCCCATTTTTACAGGTTTAGGTATATAAATTTAAAAATTTATAATGTATATTTTCTGAAATCAAAATACAAGTTAATTAATTCTTTAATTATTTATCAGAGAATTTAGTCAAAATTTACGGAAAAAGGAGCCCCCTTTTGGCCATGGGCACCCCGAAGTCGCGGGGGGGGGGTTAGTTACGCCGTTGGACAAGATGAACCTATTAGAAGTAGACTTTTAATCCTTGACCTTAAATTAAAATTAAAGACCTTAAATAGTGTACTGTGATATGTTTGGAGGGGTCAAACCTGTGACACCCCCGGGGAGGGGCCATTCTTTAACTATTAATAATCGTAAAAATAATTATTTAAAATTTTATGTTTAAACTTTAAATTTGTGTTAATTTTTCAAGCGAAAGAATTCTAGTTTCAGTTAAAAAATAATTTCCTAAACGTATAGCACATAACTCTTGTGTAAAATTTGCGTTGTAGATGTGACCTAGACGTGACCCATCACGTACCAGTCCATCTCTTGCGTTTACGAGCTGCTAACAATTCCACAGATGCTCCCATGAACTTTGCAAACTCAATGTGCTGTGTCCAGTCATATAGAGAGCGAGTAAGTTTCGACGAATTAGAATTTGATGCGTTGTACATGTTTGAAAAGTTCAATACAGACGTGTTTCAGTTTCCCTTGCCCTTGCTTAGTTAAGACTAAACATGTTTTAGGGATGTTTGCATATCCTCGTCTGCAACATTTGGCATTTATGGATTTAATGTAAAAATTAACAGACAACAGTTGATGGATATCTAAAATTATACAGCAAGTTAACGGAAATATTCTAACAAAACGACATCCTGCAAAACCAGAAAATGAACTGTCACACATTGATAAATGCTTCAGGGTAGAAATGGATAACGTTTTTGAAAAATTGGACAGTCGTACGCGGATTTAATATTATCAATTTCGCCAATCGTTGGTTATCCATATGTTGGACATAGGTGTTCCATTCTCTTCTCTGTCCGCTCTACTTTACTATATCTTCGATTTTCTAGATATCTTTACCATCTTTATCGCGCAGTTTGTCCATGTTAGTTTTACCAGTTCCAGATCTTAAAATGTTCAATTCTTTTGTTCACAACATCGCTCTATCGTCCTAATATGCCATTACTGGTATTATACCTATATTTCTTATAGATGCTCACTCTACTGTACGTCAAATCGGGGAACGAATTTATTAGAACTAATCGGACCGGCCCTGAAAAAGCGCCGTAAAGGTTTAAAAAAATTAAATATTAAATCAATAATACTGATAAAGTTAGTAAAATTTGTTTGATTATTTGTGAGATAATTACAAACAGTATTTAAATCGTGTTTGTAATAAGATCGGGTCTAAATTTTAGCCCCACTTATTTTTATATATATAACAATGTATCTAAAAGCCTTCTACCATATATGGTGTAGGCTGCATTTCTTTTTCTTTTCTTTTTATTGTTTTATGGCGTTACGGATTTATACATGAATTTAGCCTAATCTTTTTTATTCCTTGCCATTTTTTTTTTGCTTCCGTAGTCATTTTTCCTCTCTCTTTTAGTATCTCTTTTATTTTTTTATCCCATGTGTTTCTTTGTCTTCCTATGTTCTTGTGTCCCAGACTTGTTTCACTTTTCTTGGGTTTTGTAGTCTTTGCATGTGTCCCCACCAGCTTAGTTGTCTACTTTCTATGAATTTATCTATTGGCTCTATGTTAAGTTCTTTTCTTATCTCCGTATTTTTTAGATCCACTTATTTTTAAGGTCCCAAACATTGAGTTCAAACTTGTCAATATATCTTTAATGAGCACAATGCGAAATCTCAATTAATTAAATTTGAACAATTAAAGTTTTGAATGAACTTACGATGAAAAATGATGATTACAATTACAAATGATGGTTTAAATGGACAAAACAAGGATAAAATATCATTTAATGAGTTAATGTTCATTAACAAAAATAGGTTTTAATTACTTTATATACTATTTTTTTTTAAATATTATTATTTATTTATGATAGTCACATAAAACTTCTTATTGAACTTATATACATGGAAGATTATAGATTCATTTGTTGTGCCATTTTATAAATTCATCATAAAAAAAATTTGATTTTCAAAAAGTACGTTTCAGATTTTTTTTTTTTTAATTTTAATGTTTTTGTTTTTGTTTGCGCGTTTTAGGTGGGACAAAACTCGTTTTAGGACACTGATATCAATATCTCAATATTGAATTTTGTGATAAATCACGTTTTGAATGTTACCCTTTCATAAACAATATATACTCCCCCTGCATTCTCAGTACACACCGAAGACCACCTAGGTCAAGGAAAATATAAAGTCAGGCGCGCACCCAGGAATTCTTCTTGCTCAGAAGACGAAATTATTTTGAAGGATAGGAATTGGGAAATTACTTGGAAATAAGTGCTGGTCAATTAAACTTTATTTTTCAAAATGCAAATATTTATCTAAAAAAAGGTCTTCACTTCTAAAATACAAGTTATGAACTAAAAAATAAAACGTCTTCTTTTGATATATAGGTGATTACCTAAAAACAAAAAGGTCCTTCCTTCTAAAATATAAATGATGACCTAAAAAAAAGTCCTCACTGCTAAATTACGTGATGACCTAAAAAAACATATTCCCCACTTCTGAAATAAAAGTCATTACCTAAAAACAAAAAGGCCCTTACTTCTAAAATACAAGTGATGATCTAAAAAAATGGTCCTCACTTCTGAAACATAAGTGATGACCTAAACAATAAAGGTCGTCACTTGTATTTTAACAGAAACACATAACAACCATGTATTTTTGGAACACTTGGGAGGGGGGAGGGTGAATCCCATAAGCTCCCTCCCTGGGTACGCGCCTCTATAACGTAATCAGATTTTTGCGCCGCGAACTATATAAAGCATTTTTTGCAGGCCATTATTCGTTTTACAATTTCTGTATTAAATGATTTACTGAAGACCTATTTTCCCTTATTTTCTATGTAGATTTTTACCTTATTTCATATTCGGATATTTTTTTGGTATTGGGTGTTGCTATTTCCTTAAAATATTGTCTTTGCTACGCTAAATAATAAAAGTAAACATTGGGTCATTCCATATCAAGTGGTCTAGTGGTCCCTGCTCGACCATCACGGATTTTGATGAAATTTTGTATGGACATTCACACATGTCCTCAACGAACATTGGTAAAGTTTTACGTTCATCCATGCAATACTTGCTGAGATTTAGTAATTTGTTTGACCCCATACCGCAGCCTTCTATGTTATGACTCCGAGATTTCGACAACTTTGAGACACAGTATCTCTGCCAATATTTTGTTGAGAGAAACAAAACTTTGCCAAGTTATACAACTTTTTGCGCAACACCTTATTTGTGGCCTTCCAGCACCATCAGTTATGTCACCAGGCCGACAGTATCAATTCCAAGAAGTGACACTGAAGAAAGTGGCTACTAAATTCAATAATAAATAAGCAATAGTTGGAATTTGGCAATTCATACCAACATCATGGACTTCGGCTTGGGAACCATGTAAGATACCCACTTCAGGCTTAGGAACCTAGAATAAGCTGTCCAATCATTGGCTTGGGAACCGGACAGATACCCACACAAGGCTTTGGAACCTTAACGAAGAAACCAAACTAGAGGCTTGGGATCCTCAACCAGGAAACCCACCCGTGGCTGGTGTTGCACGGCTATCGGGCGTGACCCTATGGCGATGGGGTTACTGGTTCAAGTTTCTGAACTGGTAGTGACAATGTCACCACGGATCAACGCAATTTAGGTACTTATAATGCCTGTATAAAACAAACAAGATGAAAAATAATGGAATGCATGCGATATTCGATAGCAGCATGTGATAGAAACGTTCTCAAATTTGTCCCTATTTCTAAGGCCTTATATACCAGGGATGAAAAACCAGTCCTACTTTTTTAGGGGGATTAAAATATGCTCTTTCTAATGAAAATAATTTAAAACAGTTTCCAGAGGGTATATTTTTGTAAAAGTGGGCTAAATATACCCTGTTTTTAGCATTTTCACAAAAATCATCAACTTTACACTCAATTCCTGAACTAATGAAAAATATTAGGAGTGTGAAATTTTATATTCGTTAACCTTGTATTGATAAGTTATTATGTGCAAAATTTCACGTTTATCGTACCTTTACTTTCAGAGGTATAAAAAGCCAAACTTTAAAATTTTTTCGAGTTGCAAATTTTTTAGGCCAAGTTTGATCCAAATTTTCTTCACGGGAATCGCTCATGAAGATTTGTTTATTATTTTGTTTAATAGAGCGCAAAAAGTTGTATAAGTTGGCAAAGTTTTGTTTCTCTCAACAAAATATTGGCAGAGATACTGTGTCTCAAAGTTGTCGAAATCTCGGAGTCATAACATAGAAGGCTGCGGTATGGGGTCAAACAAATTACTAAATCTCAGCAAGTATTGCATGGATGAACGTAAAACTTTACCAATGTTCGTTGGGGACATGTGTGAATGTCCATACAAAATTTCATCAAAATCCGTGATGGTCGAGCAGGGCACTTCTCTGAAATCAGACCACTTGACATGGAATGACCCCATTGTATTTTCTTATTGGCGGGCCAAATAAAATCACTCTGCGGGCCGGATTCTTCCCACATGGTGCAAGTTGCCGACCACTATTCTATAGAATTTGGCTTACGTATGAAGCGTAGCATATTCGGAATACGTTGAGTTCAACATATTGGTGCATTACACACTGCAAGTCGTAAAAGAACGAGCTTTGCTGCGATTCCTGTGCTTTTACTAGTGACAATAGTGACGGTGTTAAATATAAGCCTACAGAAAATAAATAAAAAACAATAATATAAATTTACTAATGATTTCATTTGATTCTAGTGGAGGAATGCATACCTATAGCTCTAAGGAACCAGTTTCCCCTGATGTGCAACCATTTCCAGCCCAAGATCTGAACCATACAATTTTTACAATTACCTACCTTTTCCCATTGGTATATAAAATCACTGACAATAGTTTGATAAATAATTAAATCTTACCTGTGATTCTAAAACTGCTGTGTCATATGTGAAAGGGTAGGTATTAATAAATATATAATAATGTGCTGTTCACATGGCAAACTATTTGCATAACGTTCCCTGAGGCTAAATGTGAACAGTAATATTTAACTTTATTTGTTCTGTCTACATTCATTCGCGATTGATTTGCATTATTTACTTTTTGTGTTTTGTTCGTCTGGCCATTGGGGTTTTCATATAGTCTTTGTTTATGCCCAAACCACCATAAAGTTACGACTTGTTCTTTTATGAATTTGTGAAATCTATTGAGATATAGCATTTTTTGTTTTAGTTACTAATTTAATTCAGATTTCATTTTTTCAATAGAGTTTTAGTAGTTTTCTTTATTGTCGACTATATTTCAAACATGATTGTGTAAACGTTATGTAGAGTAGTTTGAAGAGTTTTTAGAGTACTTGGTTTATATTAAATTCTATTTACTCTGTATAGAGGGTGTAACAAAATAGAAGGACCACGATTTTTTTGGAAAATGTGTGCGAAAGTTAGGGAAAAAAATTGATGATCACAATCTATCCGAAAAATCGAATAGTAGGATTGAAATTTTCCGAAATAAACTAAAAATACCTATAGGTTATCAAAGAAAACTTTAACTTTTTAAATGGGAACATATATCTGTTGGGTATCTTTGGATAGTAATTTTTAAAAGGAACGAATTTTATTTAAACATGTTTCTAATATCATTTTACGAATATTTTAAAAATTCTACAAAGCTATAAACTCTAGAATGACTTGAAATTAAGATATTTTTATTTATCTGTTCAAAATGCATTTCATTTTGATTTAAACACATTCGCAGCTTTACTTTTAACTTATCTGTACCTCAGAGAATAATAATAAAAATAATAATTATATAATTACAAATATTTAACTTTCAAATCACACTTTCAAGTTGCACTTTTAAGTACGATTTGAAAGAACGTAGATAGCCCGTAAATGTTACAAGCACGCAATCAGGTAGTGGAAATTTTGCAAATTTGCCATTCCTGCAAGTACCAAAACAGCAAAATTTTGATCCAAATAGCCAGATCTGGTTTACGGGACATATGTTGCAGAACCTTGACATAAACGGTCTATGACATTGTTCCTCAACTGCAGATCCGCAACAACACCTAATAACTCTGTGAAGAAAACAAATTGCAGCTACTAAAATTTGTACAGAAAGTTATAAATGCATTATACTCAAATTAGGTACGATTCTGTAGCGAACTACTATTACTAGGATTTTCTATCACGTCATTACCATCAAATATGTAAATAGCCGATGGAAAGCCGATAACGTGACAAATATTTACTGATTTATTTCTATAACTATGCCGATTGAACGTCCAATTCAGCCTCCAGTGTAACATCACCACACTACTGTCAGCATTCCTGCCGGACGGAAGAGGTCTTTAAACTGGAAGCTAGCGTCCAAAGATAATTTTGCAGTCAAAACCAAAACCAGTATGTAAAATGATAATTTCATACTAAAATGAAGTTTCGGGATCAGGAATTCGAATACTGGGCATGAGTTTTATTCAGGGTTCAACATTATTTTATATGTGTATTGAATTAGATATTTTGGTACTTACCAACCGATGAATTGTAGTCGATCTGAATTATTATACGCTTGGATTTTATTACAAAAGTTACACAACATTCAGTAAAAGCTCGTTGAGAATTCGGTTTTTATTATAATTATAATATTATATAGTATCAAGAACACAAAATGTACAATTAAATGCAATTGATAAGTTTAAGTTTAATATATTGGGTTGTTACATAAGGAGGTTCTTTTTTTTACCTTTTATTCAATAAAATATACATTCTAAGAAAAACTTTTATTATCAAATGTACTGTCCATTATTTTCCATTATTTATCACGTTGGACAAACGCTCAGGCAATTTCATAATGCCATCTCGCCAGAAGGTTCCGTCTTTGTTCTCGAAAAATCTGTCTAGGTGAATTGATATCGTCCACAGATGCGAAATTTTTTCCGTTAAGGGAATTTTGTAGAAAGCAAAACAAATGATAGTTGGATGGTTCGATGTCTGGACCATATGCTCCGACTACCACTTGTTCCGCTCTCTACAAAATTTCCTTAACGGAAAAAATTTCGCATCTTTGGACGATATCAAAATTCACCTCTACAGATTTTTCGAGAGCAAAGACGGAACCCTCTGGAGAGATGGCATTATGAAATTGCCTGAGCGTTTGTCCAAAGTGATAGAAAATAATGGACAGTACATTTGATAATAACAGTTTTTTTAGAATGTATATTTTATTGAATAAAATGTGAAAAAAAAAACTAACGGATTTATGTAACAACCCAATAGTTTATAGTTAGGCTACAACAAATCGTATAGATCACCAGATAATCGACCGAGAGTACCGTTCAAGAATTCAGAGCTCACGTATGCTGTTCGTGAACTATCTGTCCATCTTATTAAGTTAAAAGAACGTTTTAGAGAAGAGTTTAAGTGAAGAAAGTATAAGAAATTTGCAGGAAATTACAGTATTAAAATTTTAATTTTATTATGTTTTTCTATTATAAAGCTAATCTTGAAATTAACCAAAAATATTTGAAATTAACCAAGAAAATAACGCACAATTTTAATAATTTTGAAACACTAAATTATTTCCCGCATGACATGCATAATGAGTTGACCGCTGAATTTTTAAAAGTTTTGTCAAAAAGAATTTAAGGCCTACAAGACGCATTTTTTCGATAATATTGGATTTATGACTAGAAGTTTCTTCTGCCAAGCTAAATGGTGCTTCTAAGTGAAGCCGGGGGCTTTGCCCCTTGCTTGATATACTGCATAAAATCACAATAAATACATAACATTTCTTTAGAGAACAACAAAAATTTTACTGCAAAGCGTAGTTTTATTCTTAAAAAACTGACAACTGTTAATATGGATATTGTTTGTTTTATTCGCATACTTAGAAAAACGTCAAAAAAAAAAATTTTTTTTCCTTTAATTTCTATAATCTCGATCCCCAAAATAATAGAAATGTCCATAAGCAATATGGTACTCTTGGATCAGAAGCCGTTTCCGCTCCCCGCCTTACTTGAAGAAAGCCAAAGAATGAACGACACATACACGCTTTCATTACTTCTTTTATTACATATATCTAGTAAAATTATGAATAATTTTTACTTACTAGTTCCAAAGTGAATCTTACCTGGAATAAAAAAACGAGATTAATATATTGAATAATAAATTATAAGTACATACTAAATGGTGAACGATGACGATGTCGATGTTGAAGAAAGTTACTTAAAGTTATAAATTTTTCTAAAAACCTTTCATTAGCTGCGGTAATTTAAAAGTCTTAACAATGTGTTAATAGTAAAGTATTAAAAATGCAACAATGTATTTCATACTAAATGATATACAACAAAGTCTTTACTGTGCATGTGTTGAAACTTAAGCAAAGTGAATAATAGATGTAGATCGCAAAGTCATTTAAACTAGAGAGTTTCAAGTAATTCTGCAACAGTTGAGGAGCTCTGCTTAAGTGAATATAGTTAAATCATTACAAGAAATCGTCTCATAAAATCTATTTACAAACATGCCACGATTAACTTCAACTTCAAACAATTATAATAACTAATTATCAACAAGTTTCAAAACAATGAGTTTTCTTTGAACAAGATACAGATCTTCATTTTTACTTTCCAATTAAGTGACTAAAGTATTGAAATGGAGATAACGTTAGTGAGTTTGTTACAATTATACTTCAGGTCTACTAAATGCACATATACAATTTACAAAGTCATTATACGTACAGTGACCACATAAGTGTAATAAAAATATCGTATTTAACTTTTTTTGAGAGCACGTCTTTTATTAATCGAAGTTTATATCGCCTTAAAGGTAAACCCCATCATAGTCAATGAAATGCCCAATGAAACATGAAGAGATGTTCTTGAAAACTCCACCAAAATGTAAACAGAAATACCGCGCATGCTTCTACCGCCCGTGTGCAAACATTGACAGTACCTCCCCTCCATTAGAATTGAACCGAAATCGTGTAAGTGTGCAAACTTTCATTAACATCTGCGGCATATGGGTTTGATTCTAGCAATAGGCGGTCAAACGAATGCTAGCACACGAGCGGTCAACGTACAAGCGTGCTCATTTCTTGCGCCTTATTCGTTTGCGCCCGTGTTAATTGAACACCTTTAAGATGCCTAGTTATGCCACAATATCGCATAGGTAATAATAGATAATTACAGTGAATATGGGACTTGATGGAGAAAAAAGAGGACTAAAATAGAGAAGAACTGGAAAGGAAGATTAGTTGGATAAAATTTCTGGCGAACAGAAACAATGGCTACTTGCCCATAATGCAGCCCATCTTTATGACTAGATTATAAGTAAATTAACATAAATAAAATAATAAATAAATATTGTGAAACTAGCGCGGAATATGTATTCTGCGCGTGTTGCTCACTATGCATTTTCTCCGATTACCATTTTTCAATAAATAAATAAATAAATAATCAAGAAAATTCAATATAAATATGGTTAACAGCCATTAATGCGCGCGCAACCAGTACGGGAATGAGAATTCTCGGAAACTGCACATGCGTATTGCTGCGAAATTATTCTTTCCCGCATAACACACATGCGCATTGGGGCGTATTTATCATTCCTGCATCACCTGCGCGCGCATGTTGGTAATATGCGAAATTAAGCTAATTTCCTGTCAACTAACAGTATCGAAATGAGATAGTTCAATAGTAGTCGTAGGAAAATATACTTTCATACACATAGAAATAAAAAAAAACTTACTCGAAAACAAATAAAATTAAGATAAAAGCATGTTCGAAAAATTTAATAGAAAGGAAGATTGAATGTCCATCAACTGGTCAAGTATTGACATACAAAATACCTGGAAAAATCTGATACAAATCAAAATTGAGAGCTTTTGTGCAAATCCAAAAGTTAACCTGACTGCCAGCCCAAGCAGAGATAGGGAGAAAGATAGAGAGAGAAGAGAGAGAGAAGGGAGAGAGAAGAGAGACATAGAGAAAGACAGAGACACACAGAGAGAGACAGAAAGTGACAGAGAGAGAGAATAGCACGTAATACAACCAGTTGACAAAATACAATAGTAATCTCTTATATCCTTTCGTGTCTAAAGCAAATAACAATCGGTGTAATATGTATTTGTTCAGTAGCATGTCCCGCTTGAATTTGAAAAGTCTTTTAATGCAGTTTGCATTTATAGTGACACGACACGCCCCCAGTTCATCGTCGAGATAAAAATCTTAAATCAAAAATATAATTTCGTGCTTTATGAAAAAAAATGGTTGTTTATTTTATATTATTTGACGGTAGATGGCGTGATCATTGTTTTAGTGTTTTCATCGCGGTGGCAGTTTTGGTTAGGGTGAGGAAATATGTTTATTTTTATGATTTATTAGGTGATGACTGATGAATATATTATTGTTGAACGATAATTGAGACTCGTGGACACAAACTATAGTAGTGATAGCTTAAAAAAAAAAAATAATTTCAAATGTGAATTTTTATAGATTTGAATTATTTGTTACGTAGGTACCTACAGGCCATTCCAAACTTTTAAGAACAACCAAATGGAATTGGAATTGGAATGGAAAATGGAATGTATGGAATTTGTTAAACAAAAGAATGACAACTTTATTAAATAATTTAAAAACCTATCAAGATTTAGGGCTGGAAAAGCTACAAACTCGTCTTGGAAAATTAAAAGAGATTGAATTTCCGAGAATGTCCAAGCCTCCATAGAGGTTTTGGATGACGATGACACAACATAAGATCCGGCTCGAAGGGCCAAATGTGGAGTGGTGCACAAATATTCAAAACTATTTGTTGGGTATAATATATCAGGTCGTCAACGATGAAATTTGTAGTTAATAATATTAACAATTTTAACAGCTTATTTTTTGGCATTGGCTTAATATTTTACCGTTGCTTTTTTTTTTTTTGTTGGTAAGAAGCCGACGGAGTTGCCGAGCGCATTAAGTCGTGCGGTTTTAGACAGTTAGAAACAGTCTGACTGGGCGGTCGGTGGTTCGAGCCTCCTACATTGGATATTATTCGGGCGAGAATAATATGTTTACATTACTCTCATTTTCACAATCATTCACCCCTCATCCAGGTGTAAGAGCTCGCCCCCTGGCATCGGCGATTAGCCTCGTTGCAGAAATAGGCCGATGTAAAATAAAATAAATTTAAACCAAATCATTGTATGCCCTAAAAAATATAAAAAAATTTATTTAAAAGTAATTTTGTTCAAAATAGAACGGTCGGAAATCGCACTACTATGAAGTATGAGTTCTTACGTGGAACTAAGGCATTGCAGACTGCGCGAAACATTAATAGTGTATTTGGCTCTAGTGTCACTACGCATTATACAATATCATGTTGGTTCGCTAAATTTTCGTACAAGTAACATAAAAATTAACCAAAAAAATTTTTTTTTGTGTATAAGTATTTTTTCTTTTATTAAATACTGTCAGAATCTCTCTCTCTTTCTCTCTCATTTTTTCTCCATTCCTGGGCACCGGCACAGGTTAATTTTTGATTTTACATAAAAGTCCTCAATTTTGATTTGTATCACCTTTTTCCAGGTATTTTGTATTTCAATACTTATCAATATTTCAATAATAGTAGCTGTTTCGTCAGTAATCGCATCACTAAAAACTTCAGAAGAGAACTATACCAGTGTTTCTCAATAGGTGGTCCGTAGAAAAATTTTAGTGGTCAGCGAAAGTTTTTGTATGTGTTTTTTGCATTTTTTATGCACATTTTTTATGTAAATCATTTATATTTTGTTTATTTTCTGTAATCTTTCTGTTATTTTCTTCAAATTAAATAAATGTATTTAGTAGCACATAAAATATATTTGTTCTTGTAAATATATAAGCTCTTGCAAAAATCAACCAACCACTAATAATAATTTTATTAGTGGTCCGCGTTAGTAAATTAAACATTTTACTGGTCTGCGGTGCGTTTTTGGTTGAGAAACACTGAACTGTACAGTAGCACAGGATTTCTTAAAAAACGAATGACAACTTTATTAAACAATTTAAAAACCTATCAAGAGTTAGGGTTGGATAAATAACAAGCTCGTCTCAGAAAATTAAAAGAGATTGATAATTATTCCGAGAATGGCCAAGCCTCCATAAATGGAAGACGATAACTCAGGTAAAGATCCGGCTCGAAGGACCAAAAATGAAGTGCTGCACGAATATTCAAAATTACTTGTTGTGGAATATTCTATAAATCGTAAATGTAGTGTGAATGTTCTTCTGATTTTTTTTTTTCCTTAATGAAATACTATATCATAATCTCGTCTTGTTAGACTAGACCAGGGGTCGGCAGATCGAGGCTCGCGAGCCGCATACGGCTCTTTGAGGACATTCGTGTGGCTCTTTAAATTAAGTTGATAAGAAATAAAATTAAGAAAATATTTAAAGTCAGGTATTAAAACAAAATTATGGCTCTTTAAAACGTTTCCAGATGCCATAAAGGGTGAATTTGGCTCTTTAGCTTCTAAAGTTCGCCGACCCTTGGAGTAGACCTTTAAGCTGGTAAAGATTTTGATAAATACGCCAACATGAGACAAAATCGGCGATTCAATATAATACTGTAATATTTTTATAATTTTTAATATTTTCTACTTTTCTACTAAAGTTTAAATAATAAACTCAATTTGAGATAAAATGTATAGTATCTCATTGCAAATTTAAGCGCATCCATTCCAAAAATCATGGAAACGCGCCTCTTAAGTAAGTTATACCTCCATATTTATGTTTGAATTGATGGGTTTATATTAAAAGAAGATGAAATTGAAAAATTCTTGTCTTTTAAATTATTTGTAAATTTTATTCTGTAGTATATTCAAAATAATTTGTTTTTAAATATTGAGAAGCAAAAACATACGAATTATTATTTAATGTAAATGAATAAAAATTAAGGTCTGTTTCTGTGAACGAAATATACTGTAGAATTCATTATTACTGCTCCTAGAATATTTAAAATTGAGTGCTTCCCGTAGGATTAAAGTGATTAAGGATCATCTTGCACATTTCACATAAGTTAAAAGTGGATCAATATACACCTGAAATAGTAACATCTAGCGGCCTTAAGTCGTCCAAGCCCAAGAGAATTTATCCCACTTTTATCCATATTCAATTTTATCTCGGAAAAGTTTTGGCAGTTGGTAGCCGTGGCGATTTCTCTAAGGGGGTGGTAGAGGGCAGGCATAGAGGGAGTCGAACTCAAGACCCGCAGGAAGAGAAGAAAGGAGTTATTCGGAGGGTGACGTTTGAAAGTTGAGATATGAACGAGAAACGGTAGCTACATTCAATGCTGAATTGAAACCCGTATACGTGGCGTCGAGACCGGAAGGTGAGGCCAAGAATTCCTGCAGGCTTTGTAAGAGTTAAAGCCGGACTGCAAGTTCTCTCTCCTGCTGATATCGCACATACAGCAGGAGTCTTCTAGAAACTTTGGACAAACTTCGTGTTTGCTTTTGCGCCTGGATGGCTACAAGCTAGATGCTGGCTGGCACAACCCGAGGCTTCACTCTGTGTATATGTGTGTCTGTGATTCACTTTATACATACGTTACGTATGAATGTGAGGGAACGTTTACATGTGTGTGTAGCTCAACAAACCAGAGACTTGCCCCCGAAACTTTTCTATACACTCGCACATAATATGCGGTCACATGTAAACTTATACATATGTGATCACGATCAAGACGGAGGCCGGTTAGATGTTTACTTTTAATAAATCTACATTTACATATTCCATACTCGTGGCACTAGCAAAATATAACCGGAAAATAATAACAAGCAATAAATATTTACAATCGATAACTACAATATACCAAGGAAATAAATATTAAATGTAAATAACGCTTTCATAAGACATTTGACAGCGGTGCTGAACATGAAACAATCGTACACATGAAGGTGTCGAAATTAAAGTGGTGTAAGTCAGAGTTTCAAAAAAACCTACACACTGAAAAAGAAAAAAGCTGCGTATGATTGAATAAACTAGACGTACAAATCTGTTAAATGTGAAGGTGAAGCCAGTTATTTTTCTTCTCCTGGCCACACAGTTTGCATACTATTCATTATTATAAATCATATTAGATCTAAGTAGATCTCAATGTGTAGTTTTTAACGATTTTACCTTAGATTATTGTACCGCAGCACAGGTGTACCACAGGGTTCACATCGACGTTCTCTCTTATTTATTATTTTTTAAAATTGTTTTCTTCATTCAAAATTTATAATGTATACAGACGACTTGCAAAATTATTGAAAAGTATTCACTACGATGATTGCAAAGTAATAAAAGCATACATTGCTAGATTTTATGAATAAACGATTGCAAATAAACGTTAACTTAATATAACAAAATGCATACAAATTTCCTTCACTGGAAATCGAATTATTGTTGACTCAAATTACAATTTGAAAGGAGTTTTAATTGGTAATGTCTAATTATTTAAAGACCTTGGAGTCAGTGTAGACTCCAAATATATGATATTCACATCCATAACATAATCTCTAAATCCTATAACACTTTAGGATTTATAATTAGAACCGAAAGAGATTTTAAGAATCCTAAAACATTAGTAACATTGTAGTTCACACTTGTTAGAAGTCAACTAGAAAATATACAAAATAAATTTATAAATTACTTATAGTAAATGTGGGATAGATGCCCCAGTTATGAAAACAATCGTGTTGCATTAATCTTAATTATTAAACTTTATCTGTTACTTTGCTATAATTCTTAGATAATCTTACTACACAATAACATAAGATTAAAACACTTATAATTATTATAAATATATAAAATTAATGATTTAATATAGTACTGCAATTGGCCATATATCCCATATCGATGCCTCACTAAAATAATACATTTGATTTTGACCAACAATTTTAATATTTTTTTAAAATAACAATTAAAAATTACAATTTAATCAAAATTACTATTTATTATTATTTTTTTACCGACTGCCAACATATATACGGAGTGGTCATACCGATTTTGACTATTTTTAGCATGATGTCTGTTGGTCTGTGTGTCTGTCGGTCCATGGAGATGTGCAGAGCAATTTTGGCCAAACGGATTTTTATGAAATTTCATATTTAATTTTTTGACATCAATGGCACCAGTTGTTCAACTTTTGGTACAAATCGGTCAACTATAAATGTTTACATGTGTCGGTTTTAAGATTTTTGCGAATATTTCACAACAGAGAAAATTTTCTAAAACATCTATTCTACAAAAATTACTATACAAGTAATAATTAACAACTTTTATTTGAAACATTTTTTGATAGGACTTAATAAATTTTTAAAACTTTTCATATTTTTGCGATATTTTTTCCAAATATCTATTTTGGCATATATGTTGTTGCGTGTCCTTGGGAAATGTTAGTATAAGATTATATATATATTTATATATTTTTTATTATAAGATTATATATACAATGCCCGAGCCATATATCCCATATTTATTGCGGCCTTGTATCCTTTTCTATGGGATAGATGCCCCATCTGTTTATTTCGACTGTATACAATATTGAGCATTATTTTCTACTCTATAATGTCTTCTGATACCTAGAAATGAAACTAATTTTGTTAAAGTTATAGTTACGTCATAAAACCTTAAGACAAAATGTCGGAATTATTGAAATAAAACCACTCATATGAGCACCTACCTTTACAATTTAATTTTTCATGAACTATTAACATTGATAATAATTTAACACATTTATTTCAGAAGACTGTGTTTCTCGTACAAATTATCAGTCCTGAAATGATACAAACACACACCGTTATAGATATATGCGAAGTGGGGCGTTTATCCCACTGAGGCATCTATACCAACTTTACCCTACAATATAAATTTCTCGATTTCAACTTGAAACTTGTTTTCTTAGAAAGTAGAACAATATTTTTAGTGCTTAATCTGTTATATAAAATATTTAATAACATAATAGACAGTCCAGGATTATTAAATATTTTTTCATTCCGAATTCCAATATACAACACGCGTACTAATGAACGTTTAAAAATTTTGATCGAACTAATTCAACATCTAATTCTCCTATCAATCGAATTTCTTCTACATTAAATAACTTGTCTTGTCAATCACCTTTCGGATATATTTTCAAACAATTTTCAGTCATTTAAAAGATCTATTAATTCTCCCTTTCTATAGTATATTTTATGTTTAAACGTGTATAAATTGTTATATTGTGTACTTATGTCACTATTATTGTTAACATATCTATAAGTGTAAGTTTCATATTACTGTATGTAAACTAATATTTTCGAATCACTTAGTGCTTCAATATAATTGATCTAGATGCCTGTCGTGTGGACAAATGCAAATAAATAAATAAAATAAAATATTGAAATATAACTTATCAGGATAAATAAAAATTAATACAGCAATTATGAATATAATTTCTCAAGAAGTGGGTATATATTTAAAATAACATCTAGTAGCAGTATTAAATGTATAAAAAATTTAAATAGATTAATGTGTGAATTATTACAGCAAATCTAGTAAAACACCATCAGACCAATTCTGTAACTCTGTTACTATGATAATTGTAACTAAATTCGTCACAATGAGCAAGGTCAGTTACTATCATGAATGAAAGCCATTATACTTTTTATAATATTTTATGTTGTAGTAACGTTATTACACAGTAACTTTTTACAGAATTGATCTGATTGTTTCTCGAAATTAACAAAATGCGGTTTGCACCAAGGTGGATTTGACCTGATATGTAACGGCGACCCAGTAGATTTTGTAGTACTAATACCAGGATCTATAGAGTATATCAATAATCTAGGTCAGTGGTTTTTAACTTTTTTCAGGTGTCGACACCCTTACAAAAAATTTGAATAATTCAAAGCACCCTACCCACATTTCTCCGTATTATATATGTATTAATTCTACGAAGTTCACGGCACCTCTTTCATGTATCTGCGACACCCTGGTTGAGAACCACGAACCTAGATATAAAACTGTAAATATTTTGAAAATTAACCCATTAAAGACTAGCGTTCCATATAAGGAACGCAAAACACAACATCGTAAAATGTTTACGAAATGACATCTTTTCAGTCAAGCTTTTTAGGTAGTATAATATACGAATGATGCACAATGACTGTTTGTTTGTCGAGTAATCGCCTAACAGCCTCTCTGAGATAGTTTGTTTCTTTGCTTGTCTTGTGAACACAAAAGTATGGCGAGTAGAAATGGGTAAGTACTGATTTTATTAATTTTTAAAACATTTAGACTGAATCCAAATATTGATTTAGTGTCTTTTTATAGACCTAATAATGTCAATACTTTTACAATAAAATTATAATATATTTTTTTGCTTAATTTATGAACTTTATTTTGGCGTTCCATATTTGGAACGCTAGTCCTTTAGCACACATTTTTTTACTCTGTATTTTTATGTTTGTTTCTTAGATTAACGGCGCAGCAAACTGCTAATTAATATGTTTGAAAGTGAAGAGTTTTGGATGAATTTTGATGTTTATGATCGTGTGCAATATACATTGAACCGCCGGAGAGCAGAGAATTATCAGACGAAGATTCCGCAGATGAAGATTCAGGTGGACTCTTGGACAATCTATCTGGAAAACAACTGCTGGCAAATGCTGAAGTCGTAATGGATAATGGAAGACGAGTGGCAACTTTTAATATATTAGATGAAAATGATGATATTCCAGATGATGTGGCACTTGCTTATAAACAAAAGCGATGACATTTTTGAATGATTAGGACAGACCTTGTGACAGACCATATGGATGGCAACATCAATATACATAGAAAATGTACTCCTAAGAGGTAAGAAATGTTGGTGGCCCATTTTCACCTGGCTACTAGATGCTGCCATTCAAAATTCATGCATTATTTACAAAATACATGATCTAGAAATAACAATTTGCAAAAACTTATTTTAAAAATATTCAAAATTTACCAAAATCGTTTGGTAGACTCGGTTATTTTGCAAGGGATTCTACGATATCTCCAGATATGTGCTTTGACGGTAAAGATCATTTTGTGGAATACATACGTAATAACAAACGCCGACGATGCTCTGGACAAAATCAAAAAGGCAACTCTGTGGGCACTCAGTGCCGTAAATGTGAAGCAGGCATATGTATTAGTGGTTTTGTTGATTTTTATACAAAATAAACTTGTATGTATAATTTTAACTTTCTAAATAAAAATTTGTATCCACTACTTTTGTTTTATTTCATTGTAATTCTACAGACCTTAAAGTACTAGCCATCCATATATGGAACGGCTTCAGTCTTAAAAGTACCTAAGTGAACAATCAAATATTTACTTAAACCATGTTTTTAATGCTAATTTAAGTTTAAAAACATAATTTAAGCCCAAATTTCAAAAAACAAAAAATTCAGTCCTTTATGGGTTAATATACTAATTGATGTTTATCTGATGTAGCCATACAATAAGTAAATGTATAAATAACTCTGAGTAAATGATGTGAGTTAAGTAAAGTTTTATTTAATTTTGAGGAAGGATGCAATTCGAGTACATTTATATTTATCAGCGAGACGGTGATGACAAGAGGAGGGCAGGAGGAGGGCAGGAGGAGGAATAGAAGGAAGTAAGGCGTGGAGAGGTCGGCAGAGGCGATGAGAGGTACCGGTTAGTAGGATATCATCAGCATTACGAGGCACGCGACGACAACTGGAATCTCACCCCGGGGAGCCGTTCATGTCCATCCTGCCGGCACCGCGGGTCAGCGCGCCCATCCTACAACTCTGAGATTTATTCGTGCAGCGCCTTGCCAGAGGCCATCTGCCGCCTCCGCCACGCACTAATGAAATATTGTATTCATAGGAAGGGCCCGCGGACACCGTCCTCGGCGGTACTCCCTCGGGACTGGACCGAGCGCAGAACACGTCCGCAACTCCTAACGTCTGTCCGTCCGTGTGTCGCTACTTCACCTCGTTACACGAGAAATGTTACGAACCCTGAGACGACCGGAAATCATCTTATACGTCTGCATATCATTTCATGTCACGTCTGCACACGACAACCACATATCTCATATAGGCAAGTAAATGAGAAAAATAATGTACTCTGTAACATCGCGTATTCGTATACCGAATCAAGTTTTGATTAATTTAGAAAGACGTTCTTTTTCTTTATGTTCAAGCTCGCTTATCGTTAACAGAGTTTTTCCGGTATCAACGGTATCAAAGGCAGCGCATGCAAAATGAACAAATGTAATAAATTAAGTCATGTAAGGGGGCTCGGGAGAAATAAAAACCTTGAAAAGAGGTGATGGTATCTGAACAAGCATCTGTCTAAGCGGAAGTAGATTTACTACCGGCAACCTTGCGGTGTAATTATCATCATAAAATGGACTTTACGAGCATAGTGAGGGCCGTCGTAAAGGAATGCTTCATTTGGCTCACTTGGAGTCGGGGGAGAACTCGGAGCTCGCAGTGACTGAACAAACAGTGCAGAGGTAGAAGACTGTGACTATGCTGACGGACGGCGAGTCGGACCCTCGCATACAAGCAACCTCAAGAGATCGTGCCGCCCGCGGAACTAAAGTAATTATGAATGTGAATTTAGTTTCCTTTTTACCGGGGCCACTCCGATAATGCCATTACATCTAATGTTCACAACTGGATCTTTGTCGCGAGGCGTGCGCGAGGCACCAGACACAGCACGGTTAATGACGAATTACTTGACGAACTTACTTTGTACAGCGGGACAAACTTTGTCTCGTTGAATTATTCTCTTTAAGTTAACGATAACGGCAAGGTAATCAAATTACGGGCAAATAATTTGAACCACTTAAGAATGAATTTATATTTCCTTTTAAACCTTAATAAAAAGAGCGGCCGTGCCGGTTCGTAAAAGATGCAAGAAAAGTCGGTTATTCTGTTTGCAGGAAAACAGAAGGAAAGACAACGTAATGCATTAAAAAATACAGAAACAAAGAGACATCATCGGGAAGTGACAAAAAGAGATTCCTTTTCCTTTCTTGTCGAGACTAAAATTTTAAGTGGCAAGTTCGGTACTACCACAGTCCGTCGGCCATCAGAAACGCCCTTTCGTTCTCGAAGAAATTCCCGTGTCCCCTTTAACCTCCCATCATCTCTGACGACTGTCATCTCCCGCGGCCCACTCGTCCTTCACTCGCAATACAATAAAACTCGCCTCCCAATAACTCCCGAAATCAATCACAAGGACACGCTTCCCTGGAATTTATTTAGCATTTAAATTTTCATATCGCGGCAGCCGCATAGTGTTTTTTTAATAAGATGGTACACATCAACTGTATCAATTACAATGCATTAGAATACATTAAAATGTATTCTAATGCAGTTGCTCTTAACCAGGGGTTCGTGTAAGAGATGGTTTTTAAGAGGTCCGCAAAAAATATAATTTTTGAGACATTCTTAAACTATTTTAAAAGAATTTTAATTTTGCTTTTTATTTTGTTTTGTTCAAACTTTTATCGTATTGTAACAGTAGTCAGAATCCGGATTATTAGTAAATTACGACATTCCGAGCTAAAATAAAGCTATTTACCCGAAAAGGACCGAGAATAGTCTTTTTTGAAAGGAATTAACATTTATTCAACCAAGTTATCCAAATTTAGTTTCTAGAACATGCTATTTATTCGTAGTTCCATCCACGTCTCTATAAGTTTCGGTTATTTATTTGATCTAATTTTGAATACGTGCTCAGAAGAAATATCCACATCGTTTACTATTTTCATTTAAAAATTTGCTTTCTTTTGTGTCTACATATTTGTGCGAAAAGGGATCTTTCACAATGGTAAATACCAAAGAGGACATATCCCCAACACAGTCCTGCACGATTTTTATTATATACTTGTTGAAATGTCCGTTGTCTCTACAAACTTTCATCTCTCTCTCTCTCTCTCTCTCTCTCTCTCTCTCTCTCTCTCTCTCTCTCTCTCTCTCTCTCTCTCTCTCTCTCTCTCTCTCTCTCTCTCTCTCTCTCTCTCTCTCTCTCTCTCTCTCTCTCTCTCTCTCTCTCTCTCTCCTTCTCTACGTACCATAGCAATCAACGCACTGAACTCCGTAAACAGTGGCTTAACTTAAGCGCTCTGCTTGAGTATTTTTTAGTTTGGTTAAAAAATGATGAAGTGTTAACGCATAAAAAAGATGCTTTAGTCTACAGAAATATTTTCAGAACACGTCGTTGCAAAACAGACTTTCGTAGGGAAAATACGTACATATTTCTAAGAATTTATATTTTTAGGTAATTACTACCATATAATTATAAACAATTTGCTTGATTTTAATTTTCTTTTTTTTAATTCAGAGATTCTGGGAGTCATAAAAACAGCTGAACACGCTTGGGTATTTTTTTTAAATCGGTGCAGTTCTTTATTTTTGAGGTAACATACATACATACTCACACATACACACATAGGGGAAGCCGGGGCATAACGGGCACCTTAAGGATTATCTTTACTAAAATCTTAAGGAATATCGTAAAAAATTTCGAAAAACTTTTATTCGTAAGATGATTTATTGTTTAATTATTACAGATAGTAAAAAAACTTAGAAATATACAAAAATAAAAGTTATGATGATACAAAAAAAGCTTGCTTGTGCTCATTTTGCCCCGGTGTCGGGGCAGAATGAGCACGGGCGGGGTATAATGGGCAATAAGCTAAAATCTGGCGCTGAATGAACACACGTGAGTGCATACCTCATCATTATCATCTCTCCAGCGCAAAAATTATCATCTATCAACACAGCAAAAAATCATGTTTCCCACCTAACCTATGGGTTAATATTCTGGGGACATTCACCTGCAGCAAACAGAATTTTTGCATTACAACGTAAAGTTGTAAGAATAATTGCCGGTGCTCCTTTCAGAGCGGATTGTCGAGTTTGTCGAGATATTTTGTGAAACTCAAAATAATGTCTTTGCCTTAATTATTTATTTATCATTGTTTATTATTTATACGCAAAAATTTAACGAATTACAGTACATTTGGTGAGACACATGATCACAACACTCGCAGTAAAAATAATATCCGCGGTAAATTTTTGCGTCTAAATAAATCAAGAAATTGCTCAAATTATTTTGCTGTTAAATTATATAATCTCTTGCCTGAGGGATTCTGTACACTACCACTAGAAAAATTCAAATTTACACTTAAGAACGTACTAACAAATAATCCGATCTATGTCATTGATGAGTTTGAAAATGTCAGCTTTGATTAAACTTTGATTAAATTTTGTAAACATTGTATTATTGATATTATGTATATTTGACTGACTAAAAACATTTTTTGTAATTGTAATTTGGTCAATAAATATTATTATTATTATTATTATTATTATTACATACGTACATACATACACACAAACGAACTAATTTATATATTAGTATAGATGTCCTTAGTCAACTCTTGTGTTTATATTTAGGATATTTATGTGTTCAACAATTATTAGAAGGTTAAGAACCACTGTTTTAATACATTATAAGTTAATGAATACCCAACCAGACCTTCACTGTCTGAATCCTCTGAGCTAGTTATGATTTCAGACAGCATAGAAATAATATATTCAACGAAGAAAAATACGTTAACGTCTGTTACAGGGACAGGGAAAAACAAAACGAATGTTTAAGATCTCGGGGGAAATTGAAGTCGAAGCCATGTCCGAGTAAGCACGTCCGATATTGTGACGGACGGGCGTTCGAACAAAGCATAGAAAACACCGTGGACATTGGACGGTGTAAGGTGATAGGTACCTTCGCTTGTATTTCACGTCTTTGACTAAACATCGATGTTACATTCTGAGACAAGGGGCCAAAGTGACAGATCCATGATGCGACAGGAGATGCATGTATAATGACCGGTGCTATTTGTTTCCTGTCCCATCAGTATACAAAGATGTCAGGATAGAATGGATTATTTATTTTTCAAATTGAATTTGACGTAGTTTATTTTTCAGACAACAAAATTGAATATCAAATACTACACTGATTTCAAAATAAGGAAAGGGTGCAACTTTAAGGATATAATAAGAAACAGGTAGGTACAGTCAGAGCTGGTCATTGCGGTAAGTAACACGTGCCACGCACGTGGGTGGTTATTTTAGGGGGGCGGCGAAAAGTTGATCTCAAGCGGCTTTCGTGGTTGTAATATTGTATGTCAAATGTCAATGTGAAAAACGATAATATTTAATAATCTTGTGGACGACTCTAACATTTTATCTAATATTTACGTAACAGTACCTTCCCGTGATTTTAGGACAAGAGACACATTATTCTTATGTAAAAGGGCAAATACGGAGCATTGCAATATGAGTCCTCTGCATAAAATGACCGCACTATATAACGATCTTTTGTCAAAAGACTGATCTATTGATATATTCAATGTAAGTTATGCAGGTTTTCGCAAAGATGTAATAAGCGTGATGTAATGGAAACTTTGTGTTGAAATATTGTAGTAAATGTCTAAAATAGATAAAAATGTCATACATGTTCGTACCTCCAAACTTAATTCTGTGTAGTACAAATGTCCCCCAAATTATGAATGGAAACTACAACGAATGTGTATATACTGTATGAATGATTCTCAATGTAATATCAATATGTGATTGTGTGAACATGTTATAGTACGTTTTGTATGTAAAATTCTTATGCTTGTGCACTTTATAAACGTATTTGTACATATGTTAGAGTATTAAGTTATTTTTTATGTTATTGTATTTATGTAATTTATATATGTATGGGCACAATTAAGGACTTTGGTCTGTCGTTTGCAATAAATAAATAAATAAATAAATAAATAAATAAATAAATAAATAAATAAATACTGTGTAAAAATATTTAAAAGAAGAATGTAATTAATCCCATAATAAAAATAAAATAAAAAATAATAGGTTCCCTACGCCTAGGTAGGCGTATAAGAGGCAGAGAAGGTAAGTTCTCCGTTTCTAGACCGCCGGTCATAGATATGAAAGTCACGTGGTCAGTGTGACGTTTCGACCGGTCCTATTATCCCTGAATGAATAGGTACTCATTTATAAGTATTAAATACTTGATAAGTATTAATTAATCCCATGGTTAACTTTTTTCGCCTTTTATAATATATGTTTTAAATTTATAATGCATGGTTTTAAAGTTTTAATTTGTTTTTTATTAGCTAAAGATATGGTAAATCGAGAATGTATATGGAGGGGGGAGATCATTTTATTTTTACCTTGGGGATACATGAAAGATTTTGAGGAGTGTGGTTAAACTTATTTTTTTATAGATGTTCTTAACACCTTTCGTAAAAAATCATTTAATGATAATTTCATTTTTTTTTACATGCATACGTCTTAAAAATCTGTCTTGAGTATGAGCTATCATATTCAAAAATTTGTCTTAGGTATGAGTTATTGTGTTAAAAAATTTTACTGTCGCAAAAATATGTCAAAATTTAAATGCTTATATCTCAGAAAATATACGACGCAGGTGGAAGTTAATGGAGTCAATAAATTGAGGGCAGAAGTAAATTTTTTTTAGATAGCATCATCCGCGCCCGTCTACATTCCACGCCCTGCGCGATAAGGTTACGTAACCTGTAAGAATTGGCGTGATCAGTTAATTTCGAGGACCCATGAAGTGCGAAAGCGTGAGCCAATTTTCATGAAATTATCTATAATTTGTTCATTTTGTCGAAAAGTTTCTATGTATATAATTTCAGTTCAATCGAACCAGTATTGTAAGAGTTATAAGTACATTCGTAAGAAAATTTTATTGGTAGCTATGATTTTTTTGGTACATTCTTTAATCACCTATCAAATACCACAGACAACAGGCAATAATCTCTACTAATTAATTTAATCGTTCTTATTAATCCCCTACTTCGGATTTTTATCTTCTGAAATTGTGCAGGCAGCCCTGGGATCGACTCAGCTGCAAGTATTTAGTACTTAAAATGAGTATGTGTTTATACAGGGATAATATTACCGGTTAAAACGTCACAGTGACTACGTGTCTTTCATATCTAATGCTTCGTTCAGAACCTCCAAATTATAAATTAGAATTAACGTGAAATTAGTATTTAACATAAAATTTGTACATAGAAATTAAGCAGCATTCACAATAAAAATTAAGAAATTAAGCCACTGACAGATATTTTTATCGATTTCTACTTTATCGATAGATATTTGGCACCTGTTTACAATTGCTAATGAGTTTTTGAGTGTTTCACAGTTCTGAAAATAATTAAAATAGAGGAAAAATTTATATTTATACTAATAGAAAACATAAAGATGTGGCAAAGCAAAAAAATATGGTCATAGAAATTTTTAGGTTGAAAAGTGCTTACTGCGCATGCGTCAATTATAAATTAACGTAAGGGTTTGAAGTCTACAAACATTTAATTTTAATTTATAAGTATAAATATTAATTTTGAAGGTTGGGAACGATAACGTACAGTTACGTACAACAAACATTTACGTTAATTTTAAGTACTAATTCTAATTCCTAAGTTCGAGGTTCTGAACGCAGCATAAGACCTGCGGTCTAGAAATGGAGAACTTACCTTCTCTGCCCCTTATATATCTATCTCGGCGTTGGGATCCTATTATTATTATTAATCTTCCAGAGAAGCAGTTAATATAACCCTATCATCTTAAATTTTATTTATCACATACTATACTAGTATGGTCTAAATATTTAACAAAGATAATGATAAAAAACAAAACATGGATAAAACCTGAAAAATAATGCCTGAAACATATGAAAGATGTAAATTGTTAATTTCAAACTAATGAAATGAGACACGAGGCTCTAGCGAGAACCAATCAAATTTGTATATTTCTCTCGAGAAAATCCAACGAGTGCATACCTGAGTAGGTAATTTGAAACGAATGTATGTGATGTCGCTGTAGATTCCTATTTGTTTCTCCTTTACATATGTATGAGAGGTAAGGTTTTATATGCGACATACGCGGGGTAATCAGGATACGACTATACACTTTAGCACTACACCCCAACATAATTAGAGAATAATGGAGTACCTGATGAGACTTAACAGTTACATAAATGTCTAATAAAATGAGGGATTAATTCAATTGGATATAATAAGTATTTTGCCAACTAGAGTTTGCTGTTTTTTTTTTTTTGTTCATTTCTTGAACTGTAAAAGTTCACCACTAGGCACAGATATTTATACAAAAACAATCTCTTGTATACAGGCAGGATGGTTGAACTTAAATTACCCAATGAATATTTTTTTATTATTGAAGATAGGGTATAACTACGGTGATTATTCGAGTTGGATTTTCTGGAACAGTCCCGAATCTTGGTACTTTGTTTGGCGTTAGTAAATGTCTCGCAAAATGTCCCAGATTTGTAAAACCGTTCCGTTTCTTAATCAAGATTTATTATATTTGAAATAACCTCGTACGCTTTATTTGACGGCACTTGACACCGTTCGACGTTCGTCATCGGTCCACTCTGACCGTGTATTTTAAAAGTCGCGATGACGTACTCTTTGCGCAATATTTCCGGAAGCACTTTGAGTGTGGAGGCTAAAAAGGCCAAATGCCGACTAGAAGTATTTAAAAATATGCAATGTTTTATTCACTTCCCTTGGGTTTGGATTAAGGAAAATAAAAAAATATTAATTATGATTTCCTTCAATTTGTTCGGTCAAAAACTCATAATTCGTATAAATAAATTGAAAGTATAGAAATTGCAATCAAAAGTTGTTTGTGGATGCGAAATATTAAATTTTTCTAGATTTTTTAGAATCTCTAGGAATTTAAATTTTTTAACTAATAAAAGCTGAAGAAGCGCGACACCATAGATGAAAAATCACCGATTAAGTAAATAAGTTAAAATTGTTAGAGACCACATTTTTTTATTAAGGTGGAAAAGATTCCTAGAATGAAATATGTTGGAAAGCGCTAGATTAAAAAAAAAAATCACTATATAATACGGGAGATAATCAATTATCTATAAACCTGATTCTTTCTGCGTTATTTATGGTATCAGAGTTATCTTTTCTATTTCGGGATTTGAGATCAAAAACAATTATTTATCAACAAAAGTGGCTTTATTGTTTTTCAAAATGTTCTTGATGAAAATCAATACACTTTTGCATGCGTTTGATCCAATTTTCGAAGCTCTTTTTCCACTCCAATTGAGGCATTTTCCACTCTGATTGTCAAATTATGTGAAATACAACGCTAACAAATCTTTTTGACGGTCAAATGTTCACGCAATAGTGAATGTATGCTGGTCCCACTAATGTCCAAGGATACCTCAATTTCACGATACGTCACATGACGATCTTGCGAAATTAGTTCACGCACAACATCAATGTTTTCCGGAACAACAACCGATTTTGGACGTACATGAAATTCGTCCTTAAGCGAACTACGGCTACGATTGAAGTCGGGAAACCATCGATAAACAGTAGTCCTTCATCGCCAAAAATCGAATTAAGTTCATCGATGCACTGTTGTTGGGTTAATCCACGTCGAAAATTGTAAAAAATTATCGCTCGAAAATGTTCACGATTTAATTTCATTTTTAGCCGAGATGATTTTTTTCAGGTTACTGTAAACAACACAAATAGCGCTCGTAAAGCGTCAGTTGCCAGAAGGCAGCACTAGTTTAGTGCGATCCAGAAATACAAGAAGCAACCTTCGTAAAATGTTCGTATCCAGAATTAGCCTTTTCAATCATGAACCCATTCTCGTCAAAATCCGCGAAATATTTTTCTGTAAGTACCGAAGTGTTGTCATCGATTCGACGTAGCCGTTATATATAAAACACAATTTACGACCTAAATCTTATTATATGGAGCAAAATATATTGATGAGAAAAATTAGAAGATATATAGTGGCTAAAATAAGTAATTTACTTAAGAGCCATTAACCTACATATTTTCATCGAGTCATCCGTTCACCGGTCCATCTTCACACTCGCCACCAGAGAGCCATCCCCTTATTCCGCAACCCCCTCGTGCTCCATACAGTTTTATGACTGTTTTGAACACATTACGTTGATGCCACGGACGAGCCGAGTGGTTCATTCGATGTATTAAAGAGAGCGTGAGATATAAATGTTACGATGCGTTCTTATTTTAACTACTTTCGCACCCCAAATTAACGGATTACGTCTAAAGAATAAAAAATGCTGTTTACTTAAAGTAACAAACTGTATGAATAACATAGGGTGAAAAACTGATAAAATGATAATAGTTTCAGCATTGTAATTTTAAACTTTTTTACGACTATGCCTTGTAATGCTGTGTAAATGTGGTTGTAATAGAATTATCATGTTTTTATGAAATTATTACGGATTTTATATTTACATATTTCTTGAGTTACGACATTGTTTCA
This sequence comes from Liopterus haemorrhoidalis, assembly GCA_963971575.1. Lineage (NCBI taxonomy): Eukaryota > Metazoa > Arthropoda > Insecta > Coleoptera > Dytiscidae > Liopterus > Liopterus haemorrhoidalis. The sequence continues at coordinate 56,459,172 of OZ020612.1, read as the reverse complement.
GTAGCGAAAGTCACAGATTTTCTTTAAAAACATGTATCATTTTTTCAAAACAAGCGTTTTAAAGAAACCTTTTTTACTTTAAAATCTAAAAAATTGTATTAAAGTGTGAATTCTCACACATTTTAGGATTTTGTAGGTATTTTTTTAATTTTATTTTTGGACTTAGCTACTAAGGCCATTATCCAGTAGATGCTTTATTTTTGAAAAATCCATGCCATAACCGGGATTCGAACCCAAACCCTCATGATAATAATAATAATAATAATAATAATAATAATAGTTTTATTGACCAAATTACAAATACAAAGAACTGCTTTCAGTCAGTCAATACAATATTAAGAGACAAAGTCATAAAAGTTCATCAAAATTAACGTTGTTAAATTCATCAATTGTGTACAATGGGTTATTTATAAATAAGTGTTTAAGTTTAAGTTTGAATTTGTCTAGTGGTAGTGTAGTAATAGTCTCTGGTAAAAGATTATAAAATTTCACAGCAAAGTAATTTGAACAATTCCTGGATTTATTTAAGCGCAAAAACTTACCACGAATATTATTTTTACAACGCGTGTTGTGCTCGTGCGTTTCACTAAAAGTGATATAATTGTGTATGTTTTTGCGTACAAACAATAGACACAAATAAATAAATAGTGAAGGCAATGACATTATTTTCAGCTTTACAAAAAGATCTCGACAATCCGCTCTAAAAGGAGCACTGGCAATTATTCTTACAACTTTACGTTGTAAGCTGAAAATTCTTTTGGCTGCAGGTGCATGTCCCCAGATTATTAACCCATAGGTTAGGTGGGACTGAAAGAGGGAGAAATAGGCTTTCAATACAACATCTATGCTGACTTCATGCTTCAGATTCCTTACTAGATACACGGTCGATCGCAGTTTACGACTGAGTACATCCACGTGCTGATCCCAACGAAGGTAAGGATCAACGTGGATACCAAGAAATTTAACGAAAGGGGTATTGGCAAAATCATGTTTTCTGGTGCTCAGTAGCAAGGTCTGGGTTTTATCTGTATTTAAAATTAGTTTATTGCTAGACAACCAAGAGTTTGCACTGTTCACCAGAGAAACATTTTCTGTAATAAGGGAATCTAGATCATAGTTGCAATTTAGTAATGTTGTATCGTCAGCGTAAAGAATTGATTTAGATGTCATAGCGAGAGGCAAGTCGTTAACATATATTATGATCTAGAATTCAGTGCATCGCTACACTAACCACTACGCCATGGTGAACGGCTTGTAGGTATTTAATACGTGTAAGAAGCCAACAAAATGTTGGTTGTCTAAGACAGTATTTTTTCTATAATCACATCAAAATCAACATTTTTTAGGCCGACCGGCGTAGCGTAGCGGTAACACATCTGCTCTGCGTTGCTAAAGTCTTGGGTTCGAATCCCGTTCAGGCGTGGCATTTTCGAAAAAATTAGAATTATCCTGGCTAATTGCCGAAGCAGCAAGGGCCATTAAAATAAAATTAAAAAAAAACATTTTTTAGGGTTTTGTAAGTATGATCAAAAAACCCTTATACCGTCATTTTGTCGTCTGTCTGTATGTCTGTTCGGTAAAAATTGTAGCCAAACGGCTAAACCTAGAGAGTTGAAATTTGGCAGGCTTATACAACTATTTGACCCGCACATAGGAAAAGTACTAAAACATCTAAGAAACATATCCCCTTAAAAATATAAACAAATATGTGCTCATCGAAAAAAAATATATATATTTTTTTAAATTCTGAGTAGGGTATCAAATTAAAGCCCTTAGTATGTGGATTAACGATCAAAATTTTATTTTGACGCGATTTTTGCCACAATGGTACAAAAAAAAATGTCCCACACCCTGTAGCCGTTCTAAGTAATGTACATTGGTGTGAACCGGAATAGTACAACAGACATTTTTGACTAGATTATGTTTTCGGAAAATAACGCATTTTTTGTGTTTTTTGGTTGACGATGTACAAAAGTTATAGTTATGTAACACAATATACTAGAAGGCGTATCCGGGTCTAATGATTAGCTTGCTCGCTTGCTACGCAGCAAACTAGGGTTCGCTCCCGGGTAGAAAAGACAATTTTATTATTTTTTTTTCATTTTTATTTTGTTTAAATTATTTTTTCAAAATTCTAGCTATTTTGGCAAATGTTGCATTTAATTTTTAAGACCGTTAATTTAATCACCAGTTGGAATTGTTGGAGTTATATTTTCATTCTATGTGTCATGTATACGAAACCAGAGGGGCGGAGCATATGACAACCAATGGAAGCCATAGGCGCAATTTTCAAAATCTTAATGAAACTTGCTACATAAAAAAATGCTGCACATATTTAGAAACCTAATTAATGGTATTAGGTATTCGAATTAAAATTAACAAAAAAATATTTTAACATAAAATTAGTTTTTAAAGCTCTTAGATTAACAGACGATAAATTATTTTAAAAATATCGTTCATTTTGCCGTGATTACTACAAAGCAAAATTTGTCCTACACACTCAGCATGCCGCCTTCACTTATTATATACCTGCAAAACCCTGAAATGTGTGAAAATTCACACTTCACATCAATTTTTTCTATTCCGCTCTTGTCATCCATCCTGCATGTCTTTCGATGTCATCGGACCACCTAGTTTGAGGTCTACCTATGGGTCGCTTATTCGGTCTTGGTGTCTACTCCATTAATTAATTACTGGGTGCAATTTAATTTAATTTGTTTTTCATGACGACGGTTTTATATTTGTGATGCATGTAGATTATTAAAAAATTACTTTTTACCAGTTTTGGTTACGATTGCTGAAAAAGTTGCCCTGATCAAAATCGTGAGAAAAATTTCGTGTAAAAACAAAATTGGGTGTATTGATAATGTTTTTATATCTTCTATTCGTGTTAACAAAATAAAATTACAATCTAACTAGATCTAAATTAGAATCTAAACGTTTCAATTATCTTGAAATATATTTAAAAGAAAATTGTATCATTAAATGAGCACATCAACTGTGTGGTTGGAAATAATCCCGAATGCAATAAAAAAAGTTGTCGCAAGATACGCGATCATTAAAGCTACAAGATATCATCAGAACTAGCGAAAGTGCACGGGCAAAGTTTCCAAACACAATTTGTTGTGGGCTGCGCTCGTGATGGCCTCGTACAGAATACTGTCTCGTGGTTAACGCAAGGATTTACCGACGTTCAAAATATATACCATACTAGATAGAAACCAGTATTGCTACTTACCAAATTATGTTTTTAATTACATTAAAATTATTAACTTTTAATATGATTTAGACGATTTTTATTAAAATAAATGAATGGCTTTATGGATATATTTAATTTTATTGAATTAAGAGGTTTTCACTGCTTTATCATATTACCAAGAGTACCTATTAAGTCGCTATTCTACCTATTAATATTTTAGAAAGCAGTCCTGGTTCCAGGACTACGAAATTGGAGGGGCAATTAAAGTTTAAATAAACAAATTCAAAAGCTTGCCAGTTATAGGCTATTCCAACACGGAATTAACTGGAATTTTCTTATTTGTAAGTTGTCAGGAGCTCTCCTTTTAAGGTTTGAAGTGGGCTTTTGCTAAACAAAATGATCAAGAGCCTTACTCAAATGGTAAAAGTTACTAGAATTATTAATCTAGTACCGCTTAAACCAAAGAAACAGGCTATAGATTTTGTATCCTTTATCGATTGATTCGAACTTTTGACCAGTTTGTTTAAACTTTGTAAATCATACTTAAAATAAACATTTTTAGGTAAAATTGATCATTATAAAATGTCATTTTCATTGCATTTTGATTTTTGACCGTAACTGATAAGTACCAATTTTCAAACAAAATTTTAAAAAATTTTGGATCTCCTGAGACAAATTTGTAGCCAAAATATAGTTTAAGGCTGCGTATAACCCCCAGAGGTTAAAAGTTTCTTACACAAAACTAACAATCTGAAATAAAATTAGTATCAACCTATACGTCAAATTTTGCACCGAATTTTTATCTATCTAATGGGATATTTTTAATTGTAGAAACATTTATTGTAAAAATATTATCGCTCAATAACTTAAAAATAGACATCAACGAAATTGTTCTGTAATTTTTTAAATCTATTTGTGGGTTTCGAATCACTTTTATATTTATATAGTTTTGTGTAGAAATGTTCAAATAATACGTCAACATTTTTTTCGACTTGATTACTTATAGTTTATAGCCTTCGTCGAAAAATATTATACTTGATGATAATGGAATGCCACTTGGTACACGTATTCTTCACAAAAATTAAATTATTTTTACCCGTAACACCTATTTTGAAAACCGCGGCAGATTCAAGATGGCAACGAAAATAGATAACCAAGTACAATAACTATAAGTAGTTTTCACAATAGAGCGAAATAGCTAGAAACATATTTGTAGAATGAAGCTTTAGCTACAATTTGCCGCATCTTACGTAAATATGCGTCGATTGGTTTACAAGATGGCGTCTATAATGCAATTTGCTTATATATAGTTCTATAACAGTTTTTTCTACAATTAAAAATATCCTATTAGATAGATAAAAATTCGCTGCAAATTTTGATATATAGTTTGTTATTAATTTTATTTCCGATTATTAGTTTTGTATAAGAAACTATTGAGAACTATAGGGTTGTGCGCCGCCTTAAGCTAATTTTGGTAGCGAGGATTAGGAAAAAAATATTTAAAAAATGCAGGCTTTCTAGTTGTTAAGAACCGATTTGGTTAATTTTTCCTATAATTCCAAAACTTTTTCCCAAACTTGGGAAAAATTTTACTGGACCAAATTTTATTGATATATGACCAAAAGTACATACTTGTACCAATTTTCAATTAAATCGGACACTAAAATTTTTGCTTAAAAAGTAGTGTTAAAGGGACTTAATGGTACACTAAAAAATGAACTTTTAGTGTACCATGAAATCCCTTGCGTTTCGTGTTAATTTTTTTTTTTTTTTTTATATTTAGTGTAAAGTTTGCACTACATATCTTTATAAAATTTCCATATCTTTATAAAATTGGTTAAATTATACCACGTCTCTCAATAAGTCTCCGGTCTAACTAATAAAACATTTGTTTTCTTAGAAATTCGACTTTATTCATCAACATACTCTCCTTCAAGTGATACATTCATTCCAATGTATCATTTATTCGATCTTGGTCGAATTTTAGGGTCGTGAATCTCAACGCTCCTAAAATTAAAAAACTTAAAATTAATTAATTAATTTAAATTCAACATACCAATCAGTAATAGTTGATTTGCCTGGTGCAGAGTCTCTATAACGCTTATCAAGCCACTGTTTGGCTTCAACAGTATTTTTCCCATAAAAAAAAACAATGTGTAATCAACACACGAAATTCTTTTTTATCCATTCTTTTGAAAATTACAAAACTGGAGACACTAAAACCACTGTAACCTCTAAACTAATTGTCAGAATGTCATGAAATTTTCACACATATCGTTTGAAGGTTGGTACTATTCAAAAATCATATGGGTCTGTCAACAGTGTTGCCATATATGTCAGACCGGAGACTTATTGAGGTTAGTGATAGTTGTAGAAAATAAATAGTATTAAAGTAGTATTCATTTTAACACTGAAATAGTAATATTTCATAAAAATATCTGAAAAAATGAATATTCACACGGAGATATTGTTAAAATTTTTTTTTTTTTCTTAAATGAAAATTATAACCAAACTGAGAATGAACTTTTACACGAATTTTTTGCTCTGTATACTCCATATCTGCCGCATGTTTAATATTTAATATTTTTCGTCATAATCAGTGTATCACTAGCAGAGCCGCAGTAAGGGGTGGCGGAGGGGGCGACGGCCCTGGGCGCATTAAGGAGAAGGGCGCTGACGGGCTTGACTAAGGGGCGCCATTGCGACAGCGAGGACCGATGATCTTTTTTTTTTGCTCGTCATTTGGATTTTGATAGGTGAGGACCTTTTTTGTTGTTCGTCACTTGGATTTTGGGAGGTGAGGACCTTTTTTTGCTAGTCACGTGGATTTTGGGAGGTGAGGACCTTTTTTTTTTGCTCATCACTTGAATTTTGAGAGATGAGAACCTTTTATTTGCCAAGGGCGCCAAAACACGGTTCTGCCCCTAGCGCAAGTTTTCCTTACTGCGGGTCTGGTAAGGTTAGAATGAAACTAAACTATTAACTAAATATTTTGAGATATTTGTTTTCTTTTTCTAAATTCGGACATTAGGTGAAAGTCATTAAAAGTTTTTAATGTGGCTATTCGAGTAGCGTTCTCATATGCTCAGATCATTTGAAATACTCAATGTAATGAAGCAGAGACTATAAAAAGTTTGTAATGTCGGTTCGAGGTGTATAAGAACAACTGCATTGGACGTTGCATATCCTTACCGATGTTTATAAAGGATCCTCTAGGGCATCGTATTGTCTGCCCAGTCCCTTCCCGTCCATGTCCCTCTTCGCTAACGCTAATACATTCTACAATACTGGACACTGATTTTGTATTATAATACAGAGTGCTCCTACAACATACCAGGAGATATGTATTAGGAGTGTTTTAATTCCCTGGCCATGAATATCTAATTCCTCTTCTCTATTACCACCAATAATTACAATTATTTTTTAGTATATTTTATTGAAGAATGATTATCGTCAAATGTACTCAACTAGGTAATTGTACTCCTTTATCGATTGATTCTAGCTTTTCACCACTTTGTTTAAGCTTTGTAAATCATACTTACAATAAACATTTTTAGGTTAAAGTGAATATCATTATAAAATGTCATTTTCATTGCATTTTGATTTTTGACCGTAACTCATAAGTACTAATTTTCAAACAAAATTTAAAAAAATATTCCTCTAAAATTTTGAAATTTTGATCAAAATTATTATTACTCCGATTGTAGCTAAAATCTAGTTTAGGCTAATTTTGGTAGTGCAAATGCGATTTTCTCAAAAATTTTGTTAGGTATAAAAAGTTTTGTTTGTTATATATGTACATGTTTTACATCGTTGTATAGAGTAAAAAAAAAAACAATTTTCATACAATCATAGAAAAAATATCAACATATTGGGTTGTTACATAAGTCCGTTCGTTTTTATTTTTTCACCTTTTATTCAATAAAATATACAATCTTAAAAAAAACTTTTATTATCAAATGTACTGTCCATTATTTTCTATCACTTTGGACAAACGCTCAGGCAATTTCAGAATGCCATCTCTCCAGAAGGTTCCGTCTTTGCCCTCGAAAAATCTGTCCAGGTGAATTTTGATATCGTCCACTGATGCGAAATTTTTCCCGTTTAGGGAATTTTGTAGAACAAATAGTAGTTGGATGGTGCATTGTCTGGATCATATGCTGCGACTACCATTTGCTATCTACAAAATTCCCTTAACGGAAAATATTTCACATCTTTGGAAGATATCAAAATTCACCTCTACAGATTTTTCGAGAGCAAAGATGGAAACTTCTGGAGAGGTGGCATTATGAAATTGCCTGAGCGTTTGTCCAAAGTGATAGAAAATAATGGACAGTACATTTGATAATTAAAGTTTTTTTTAGAATGTATATTTTATTGAATAAAAGGTGAAAAAAAAAAATAACAACTTATGCAACAACCCAATAGATGCATACCGCTTTTATGGGCAGTTTTGTATTATTAATAGAAATATTCAACATTTCGCCAAAGAATCATTGACTTTCTCAGGAGCTACAATAATAATAAACTATAATATAAGAATATAGCAATTATCACAGTCGATATATTATTACTTGTTACACCAATGGCGTGTACAGGATTCATAGTTGGGGGGGCACTTATGATGTTATCTCTAAGAAGGGAGGGGCAAACTGGCGGATATCGGGCCATATACGACCCGCGACTTAATATTTGTGGTCCCTGCAGCGTTAATGAAAGAAGAAAAAAAAAACCTTCAGCTTATTTAGGATAGAAATATATTTAAAAATCAACTGTGGCCACCACATGACCGACCGCCATCACAAAGTACTTGTTTAATTTATGCTGCTTTATCAAAAAAATTCTCAAATAAAAGTTGTTAGTTATTGCTTTTATAGCAATTTTTGTTAAATAAATTTTTTCGAAATATTTCTGTTTTGAAATATTGGCAAAAATCTTAAAATCGACACGAGTAAACTCCCATTTCTAGTTATCCGATTTTTATCAAAAGTTGATCAACTTGTGCCATTGATGTCAAAAGTTTAAATATGAAGTTTCATAAAAATCTTTTTAGCCAAATTTGCTCTGCACGTGTACTCGGACCGACAGACATACAGACAGACAGACCGACAGACAGACACCATGCTAAAAATAGTCAAAACGTTATGTAGGGACCTCAATTCGTGGAGATCCTTCGAAATCTCGAAATGTCAAAATCGTTATGATCACAATACCTCCCTTATATATGTTGGCGGTCGGTAAAAATGTAAAATATACTCTCTTTTCTAATTATAATAAAATTTGAAGGAGCCCTTCGGGATATTTAAAGTTACGTCACTGCTTATCATTTTGTATGAAAAATAGACCGCGACCCAAATGAGTTTGACACCCCTGCTGTTGGTTATTGATGTTTAAATCAAAAAATGTGATTGTTAATCCGTTTATCAAAAACTTTCTTCAATCAATACATATTTGTTTATATTTTTCGACGAATATATTTTTTTAAATTGCATATCTCATACATGTGTTTTCTATAAATTCTTTTAATACAACCGTTTGGCCACAATTTCTACCAAACAACCTCGTGTGAGGGAATAAGGGTTTCTTGATTTTACCTACAAAAACCTAAAAGTATCATGGGAATATGCATTTTCTATTATATTTCAATACTAATCATAATAAAATATAGCTTATATATTGTAAAATGCATAAGTAATTTTCCGGTACGACTATTTTAAATTTGTCCTGAATTATGTATATCATATTTCATTACTTTTGAAATGACGTTTATATAACTTAGAAATAGATTAGGCCCTAAATGAGACCCCTGTGGGACACCACAAGAGTTATTTATAAAATTTAAAGTGAAGATGTTAATACTGACCGTTTGACTTATATTACTCATATATCAAATAATGATTAACGAGAGAGAGAAAAAAAAAAAACGTGTTCAGTGAAGTTCGAAATTCGTTAGCTAGGTGTCTACGTGGCTTTACATTAAAACGAGAGGTAAAAACATGATCTTAAAACAGCAGATGGAGTAATAACTATGAGTGTAAAGTATAAATGCACGTCAAGTCTGTGAAAATTGTATCCGAATGTAAGTTGAGAATGCAGAAGGGCTAATGAAAACCATAAAACACTCCTCGAAAATCCCAGACATATTTGCGAGGCAACCTTTAATAATGTTAGTAAATTTTCCAGTATAAACGTTAAAGAACCCACGAACCCCTTCGTTGAAAGTCGAGCGTTTCATTTCATGCAGTTAAGACTTATCAATTAATTAGTAATCATGGGAATCAAGCGTACAAAATATTGGTTGGAAAAGCCAACTAAAAGGGTGTGTAAGTCTTCAAGAAAATCTTTCCTAGGCCTTTTACTTTATGAACAGTATATTAATGTACATGAATTAAATGAAGTGAGGCGAGTTAAGAAGAAAGAGAGATGATGAAGTTACGAATAAAATTGTAGCATAATATACCGTAAAATAGGAGTCTTCCCAGAAACGAAAATTTTTAGTTATCTTAATATCGGCTGTGATCTGTCATGTCTAAAGACAAAATCTTTGTCCTACATGTTTTATGCCCAGCATGGGAGAAATAAAGGTTATCAATTTTTTATATACAGTTACTCACAAAATTGAGCGTACAAAAGTTTTAGAAATATACCTCTTAGGTAAAGATGCCTATATAACAGATTATTTACGCCAATTATTTTTTATTTCTAAAATACATTTTAGAGATAAAAAACTATCATAAATGGTATAAAATTAAATAATACTTAATAAACATTTGTTATAGAAAACAAAAAATATATACATTTTCAGAGACACAAAATTGAGCGTACAAAAAGTAGTAATACTAATAAAATAATTAGAAAACAATCAGTTAATTTAAATTAATATTTTGTCGCGTCACCTTTTGCTTCTATTACTGATTGTAGGCGATTTGGCATATACTGCACTAATTTTCCACAAACTTCTGCTGGTATATTATTCCATTCTTCTTGAAGTTTCGTTTTAAAATCATTTTTATTAAAAAATGAATTTGTTTTTATCCGAACTTTTAATTATCTCCATAAATTTTCAATTGGACTGAGATCAGGCGATTGTGGCGGTGTTTTGAGCAATTTTGGTGCATTGTATAACAGCCATTCCTTTACAATAAGCGCAGTATATTTGGGATCGTTATCTTGTTAGAAATAATAAACTGGTGGCATATCTAATTTTTCTGCAGTAGCCGTAAGATTATTTTTCAAGATGTTTAGATATTTCCATTTATCCATGATCCCTTCTATTAATTCTAAATTACCTGGGCCGTTTGAGCCCGTAGCACCCCACAACATAACTGATCCGCTTCCGTGTTTTACTGTCGGAATAGTATTAATTTTTTTAAATTTTGTATTGGGCTTCCGCCAAACAATTTGTCTGCCGTCCGACCCAAAAAAATTAATTTTCGTCTCGTCAGAAAAAATAACTTAATTTCAGAAGCTAATTGGTTTTATCTTTGAAATTATTTTGCAATGGTCCAATATTAATGCAGACACCTTTATTTTGGACGTTTGCCATTGCTGATAGTACTATGCTAGAATAGTACAATATAATGAGTATTAGTATCAAAAAAGATATAATACTTCAAGAGTAATATAAAAAATTCGGACGTTTCGGAAACTGCTCAACAATCTGTTTCCGTCTTCAGCGATCACGAGAAGTGATAAACATTTCAGTTTTCTTCGAGTTTACATATATTTTTGCAAATTCTAAGCGTTTCTTTTTATTCGTTTTTGAAATCAATGGTTTCTTGCTTGCAATTCGACCATTGTAGTTATTTTCCCGGAGTACTTGGCGGAGTGTTTCTATTGAAATTTGTTTATTTAATCTTTGTGACAATTCTGACGTTAACTGGGGTACACTTTTAACGTTTAACGTTTAGGATCTTGCTTGATTTTTTGCAAAATACATCTTTCATCCACAGTTGATAACAATTTTTTTCTGCCTCTGCCCGTTTTGTTTTGGATAGTACCTTCATATTTAAATTTATTTATTATTTTTTGAATTGTGGAATGTCTTCGGTTTACTATATCACCTATTTCACGCATTGTATGACCCCGGGCGTATAATTTAACTATTAGTTTTCGTGTAGATTCGTCAGTTTGTATAAAAACATCTGTTGCAAGATAAAACCTATGCAATATAATTTCAGAAAAAGACAGGTCTTAAATCAATCGAAATTAACTAGTACGCTCAATTTTGTGTCTCTAAAAAATTATTATTTTTAGTTTTCCTTAACAAATATTACTTTACTTTATACTATTTGTAATAATTTTGGATCTGCAAGGTGTATTTTATAAATAAAAATTAATTAGTTTAAAAAAAAAAAACTGTTTTATAGTCACGTTTTATTAAAAAGTATCTTTGTCAAATTCTTGTATGCTCAATTTTGTGAGTAACTGTACATACATCCTACGTAACAATGACTTGCATTGTAAAATTAACAAAAATTTCTACAAATACCTTTCCAATCGCTCCAATTTTAGTCTTCATGAAGTCAAAACACTAAAGTCTAAACTATGACACATATTTTCAAGTATTCACTGCACTTTTACCACTTAAAAATAACTAAAAACTGCAGAAAAAATAGAAACACCACTTGCAAAATCACGTGTTATTACTAATCAAGATAGCTAACCTTGATAAAGCTCATTAAGGAATATAGTCATTAGAAATTAATGAATAAGGAAAAGAATTATGTAATACTTATTTGTGTACCAAGACAGTGCAGTCGAGATTATTTTTTTTTAATCACAAATTGTATATATTATTTTCCGGGGCGCGAAAAGAGTTTCAGTACCAAGGTACACATTAATTTTTTCTGAAATCTTGAAATTGTATCAAATGTAATATTTAACTTTTAGGTTAGATGTACTTTACACATATAATTAATGAATATCTATGCAAACGTGTATTTTAACAACAATTATTAAGCGAAAACCATATTACTTACTAATATTTTCTTTACCTTTTTAGGGTTTTGTAGGTATGAAATGAAAGCCCTTGGTACGTGGATTAACGATCAAAATTTTATTTTTGCAAAATAAATTATTTTGAGGCATTTTTGCCAAAATTGTGCAAAAGAAATGTTGTCCCACACCCTGTAGCCCAGATGGTTTAAACTAAAAATCTGAAAAAATTCTCAGTAATGTACATTGGTGTGAACCGGAATAGTACAACAGGAATTTTTGATCAGATTATGTTTTCGGAAAATAACGCATTTATTGTGTTTTTAAGTAAAATATGTAATATATTTAATCCGCTATTTAACATTGTAAACGAGTGATCCTGTTTAGCACAGTGGTAGCGTTCTCGCTTAGTGAGTTGAAACTACTGTAAGAAACTGTGTTCGAATCCCGTTAATTTTTATTTTTTCAGTTTTTTTTTGCTTAAATTATTAAAAAATTTATTTTGTATAATTTAATTATTTTTATTTTGTTTAAATTATTTTGTCAAAATTCTAGTTATATTTTGGTAAATGTTGCATTTGATTTTTAAAAGCGAAAATTTAATAACCAGTGGGAAGTGTTGAAATTATAATTTAATTCTATATTTGAAGATATCAGAGGGCGAGGCTTATGATTTAAGCAACCAATGGAAGCCATAGGCGCAATTTTCAAAATCTTAATGACCCTTGCTATATAAAAAAAATACTGCACATATTTAGAAACTTAAATAATGGTATTACGCATTCGAATTAAAATTCATAAAAAAATATTTTGACATAAAATTTGTTTTGGCATCCCAAATAATCATCACACAGTTAATAAATACCTTCAAAACCCTGAAATGTGTGAAAATTCACAGTTCACATCAATTTTTTAATGTATTATATAGAAATATATATGTTCAACCACGTTTGACATTTATTTGTATACTTGTTTTCACTTGTTTTAATGTTTAGTTATGCAACCCGGCATACATGAAATCGTACAAAAAAAAAATTAGAGTTACTTCACTGACGATATGAGAACAGTGGCGCACCCAGGAATTATTGTTGGGTGGACCGGAAGATAAAATTATTTCAATTATGGAAATACAAGTGACGACCTAAAAAAAAATTGATGTGAAGTGTGAATATTCACACATTTCAGGGTTTCGCAGGTATATAATAAGTGAAGGCGGTATGCTGAGTGTGTAGGACAAATTTTACTTTATAGTAATCACGGCAAAATGAACGATATTTTTAAAATAATTTATCGTCTGTTAATCATATAATAAGACTGGTTATTAAATTTACGCTCTTAAAAATTAAATACAACATTTGTCAAAATATAATTAGAATTTTGACAAAATAATTTCAACATAATAAAACGCAAAAAAAAAAAAACAGAAAAATAAAAATCACTCCGTCCGTACTCGAACTCGAAAAACCCTTCGTTTTCCAGAGAATTTTAGCTTCCGACACCAGCGCTCTAACGCGTTGCGCTATCGGACGCTTGGCGTATCAGTGTCTTACATTGGTATAACTTTTGTACTTTGTGAACCAAAAACCACAAAAAATGCGTTATTTTCCGAAAACATAATCTGATCAAAAATTCCTGTTGTACTATTTCGGTTCACACCAATATACATTACTTGGAATTTTTTTAGATTTTTAGTTTAAACCATCTGGGCTACAGGATGTGGGACAAAAATTTTTTTGCACAATTTTGGCAAAAATCGCCTCAAAATAATTTATTTTGCAAAAATAAAAATTTGATCGTTAATCCACGTACTAAGGGCTTTCATTTGATACCCTACTCAGAATTTAAAAAAAAAAATTTTGTTTTCGATGAGCACATATTTGTTTATATTTTTAGGGGGGTATGTTTTTTAGATGTTTTAGTATTTTTCCTATGTGCGGGTCAAAGAGTTGTATAAACATGCCAAATTTCAACTCTCTAGGTTTAGCCGTTTGGCTACAATTTTAACCGAACAGACAGACAGACAGACAGACGACAAAATGACGGTATAAGGGTTTTTTGGTCATACCTACAAAACCCTAAAAAGGTCTTCATCTCTATTTTTAAAATTGTTTGTGTGTTTTTATTTTTATTTCCTTCCTTCTTGGGGGGGGGGGCAGGAGCAGGAACCTGGTCAGTGTCTCCGTCTGGAAACACTGCAGGGTTCCGCACTTAACAGTACGGCTTTTTCTTTTAGCGGATAAAAAGCTTTCTGTGGTACATAGTTAAACTTTTACCATAGAAGGTTATCCCTTGTTTATACCAATATATATTTCACAAATAATTACCCCCCCCCTCCAGATCGTATTGATTGGGACGATAGGAGAAAATACTATGTTTGGTGGCCACACAAATAATAAAAATAATGATCATTTCCCAACGCTAGTGTGGCTCATAAGGGCATAGAATGTAAATTACCTTTTCTAGACCTCCGGCCATTGTTATAAAAGCCACGTGGTCAGTGTGGTCATTTCGGCCGGTACTATTATCCCTGTATAAACAGGTACTCATTTTATGTACTAAATACTCGAGCCTGAGTATTTAGTACATAAGATACATACATTTTGCACAGAGCTGACAGCACAATGTCAGAAAATGAAATTTCCGAAGAAGGTGGGATGGGGGGGACTCGAGCCCGAGTCCTTATACTCCGTAGCCAATAGTCTTCGCACGGAGCTAAGGGAACTCTACACAAATAATGAAAGATAATAAATACTTGAGAATAAAATTGTGAAAAAAATCTGACATTTTATAAAAGATATCTATAAAAATGCATAAATTTCACACGTCACAGCAACATAACTATGTGTCATAAATCAGGTGTCAGAAAAGAGTCAGAGTAACTTATCGCATTTCCCTTTAGCCGTAACCGGGGCGGTTATAGTCATTGATAGCGGGTCCTGGAGAGAGCAGAAGGCAGAAGGCAGAAGGCAAAGCAGGCAGATGAAGAAGAGAAAACCTCTAGTGACATATACGTGCGTATGACGGGCGTTATAAAAGGAGAAATGATGAGACAAAGTTTTGACACGACCGCGGTCCTGTCAGCCTGTCACCGCTTCGTAGAAGACGAAGAGCGATTTGTTCGTTCGCACTTGCAAGAGAACGGACGATTATCACATCCCATTACCCCCACTTTAACATAATATCGCCAGTAGAAAACTCTCGTTTATATCAGCACGTCATTACTGAAATGCAGCATACGGACAAACTGTTTCCACACTGTCATATTAAGAGGACAATAGATAATATGTTTCATGTACGTAGACACTTAGTTACACGCTGCTGACTCGCACTCTCCTTATCTCCGCAATCACAAAATGTCTCACTGCTACTATGTTTAAGACGGGGGGGGGACTCTGCGGCCTTAAGGTCACATACGGCCTCTTGGATTCTTTCGTACTTATCACAAATTATATTTTTTTCTGCAATTCATCTTCTCAATTTACTTTTTTTTTAATCTGCTATCAGTCATCCTGTTTCTATACTTTAAGCGGAACTAGATTTTGAATTTAGGTAACTTTTATCGTTTAAGTGAAGCTTTTGATCATTTTGTTTAGTACAAGCCAGTAGCGTAGCTAGAGATTCTGTCTAAATTTGCCGCCCCTTTCAATACCCATCAAACATACTTAGACAAAAAGTCAAAATGACATATAGGAAAAAAATAAAATTATACTATTTTTAGATATATCAAACGAAAATTTTAATTTCAACATACAAGGTACGAACTGAGCATATGTTACGCCGAATTAGTAAACCTTGTCTAGTTTCTAAAATATGCAAATCTAACATAGGTTTATATATCAAACCAGTTGCGAAGAGAGACCTCCGCTAGACTTGCCCTCCCATAAAACAAAAAAAAATAATAATAAAAAAAAATAAATAAAAAAAAAGATTTCGGTAAATTTTCAAAAATACATTAAATTATGTGTTATACAAATTTCTGTTCAAAACTTGGTTTACTAATTACGAATTTTTTATAATTTTAAAGTTTAATAACTCCCGTTTCCGGTTTCGGATTTTCATAAAAAACAATAGGGTTCTTTCCAATTAATAGAAGAATTTTTAAGCACCAGAACGAACTCTTTAAGTTGAACCGTTTTTGAGTTATCGTGTATACACACACATACACAGACACCTTATATATTAAGGCTGCGTATAACCCCCGGAAGTTACTAGTTTCTTATACAAAATTAACAATCTGAAATAAAATTAGTATCAACCTATACATCAAATTTTGCACCGAATTTGTATCTATCTAATATTATATGATAGTTTTAATTGTAGAAACATTTATTGTAAAAATATTATCGCTCAATAACTTAAAAATAGACATCAGCGATATTGTTCTGTAATTTTTTAAATTTATTTGTGGGTTTCGAATAACTTTTATATTTATACAGTTTTGTGTAGAAATGTTCAAATAATACGTCATTTTTTTTTTCGAATTGATTACTTATAGTTTAGAGCCTTCGTCGAAAAATATTATACTTAAAGATAATAGAATGCCACTAGGTACACGTATTCTTCATAAAAATTAAATCATTTTAACCCGTAACACCAATTTTGAAAACCGCGTCAGATTCAAGAGGGCGGCAAAAATAGATTACCAAGTACAATAACTATATGTAATTTTCACAATACAACAAAATAGCTACAATCATATTTGTAGAATGAAGCTTTAGGTACAATTTGCCGCATCGTACGCAAATATGCGTCGATTGGTTTACAAGATGGCGTCTATAATGCAATTTGCTTATTTACAACTACCTAACAGTTTTTTCTACATTTAAAAATATCTTATTAGATAGATAAAAGTTCGCTGCAAATTTTGATATATAGATTGTTATTAATTTTATTTCCGATTATTAGTTTTGTATAAGAAACTATTGAGGACTATAGGGTTGTGCGCCGCCTTAAGGTCGGGCAAGTAAAAATAAATACCTATTAAAGAAAAACAATTACGTAGGTACTTTTAATTTTGTAAAGTATTTCAAACACTTTAAACTTTAAATGTATTTGAAAAACTGCAAGTATTTGATAAACTAGGAAATATTTGAAATATACACAAGGGAAATATTTGAAATATGTACCTACTAGGGGAAAATTTCAAGTAATAGGGAAATATTTGAAATATTTAAAATATGTACTGGGAAAATATTTGAAATACTAGAAAATATTTGATATACTTCTAAAATATTTCAAATACTGACATTTTCAGACAACAAATACCAAATACAAATACAAGTAGAAAGTATTTGTAAATTCAAATATCAAGAGAATTTTTTTGCAGTATTTGAAACACAATATTTCAAATACCAGAAAGTAATTGAAATAATTATTTCAAATACTCCCAACTCTACATACAGCCTATGTTTCTGGTTTTAGAATACTGGTTTTGCTCAATCATCATACCAAATTGTGTCCAAAAGACTGGGAGAAATTAATTTTTTGTTTTTATTTTTTTAATTCACATTTATGGCCGTTACTACTAAGGCAATTAGCCAGGACAGATTCGAACCTGAGACCTTATCAACGCAGAGCATGTGTGTTACCACTACTCCACGCCGGTCGGCATTTTGTGGTATTGTTATATAATCATGTTATCTTTTTAAAGGTTTTTAGGTATGACCAAAAAAAATCTATAACGTCACTTATATGAAAAATTCAAAAATTCCATAATTTTTTTAAGTAGGAAATAAAAAATAAAAATATTACTTAAATCTTCTTTACCATTCTCCGTCAATTCTTATGACATCCACTGTAATCGTCTGTCTATTATTCCCGTGATACTTAATTAAGGACAGTAAAATCTGTTTTATAAGAAACGGCATAAAATATTCCGCCTCCCTACCCTGAACTTAACATACTAGATTATGTTATAAAAACATAATATCAACGAATGCACCCTCATAAACTTGTAATATTAGATATTATTAACATCGCCATATAAACATCTAATCCATAAAACATTTTAAATGGGATTAAATAAAGCCAATTGACATTATTATGTAGTTATTATTACAATAAATCTTGAATTCAACACAGAAAAAAAGATTTTGCCTGCGACGACCCTGTAATACATCTAGAGGTCCCCCTCATGGACCATATCTTATATAGAGTTTTATCTTTCCCCAAGCCAAGATTTGGCTATAAATTTAACAGCAACTGTTTACCATGTTTCTTCTTTCGCTTTCCTGCATTTTCCTCCGTGGCATGTCAGACATTTCTGTTTGGTTACTTCTGCATATTTACTGCCGAACACTTCATTTTAAACTTTTCAAATTTGATTTTTGTAATATTTTCAGCAAATAAACAAAATTTTGTCTTATCAATATCATTTTGTAACTAAATGATTTGAAAATGTGTATATTTGCATACTTGTTAGTCTTTTTAGGATTTTGTAGGTATGACCACCAAAAAACCCTTATAACATCACTCATGTGTCTGTCTGTATGTCTGTATGGTAGAAATTGTAGCTAAACGGCTTAACATAGAAACTTGAAATTTGGCAAGCTCTTTTACCCACATATAAGAAAAATACTGAGAGTTCAAAAAACACATCTCGCGATATATATCAAACAAATATGTATTTAATAAAAAAATATATATATTTTTTTTTAATTTTGATTGGCATAAGATACCTCTTAGTTCGTAGACCAACAAGCAAATTTTTATTTTTGAAAAATCAAATTTTTTTATTGGATGTCAAATATGTCAAAAATTTTGTCCCCCCACCCTATTTCCCAGAAGGGTTGATCTAAAAATCTGAAAAAAAATCCACAATGAACATTGATGGGAACCGGAACAGTTCAACAGGAATTTTTGATCAGATTAATTTTTCGAAAACTGTCGATTTTTTTGTCGTCGATGAAAAAAAAAAAATATTGTGTGATATCAAAAGAAAGCTCTTATGACGTAGATTAAGGAACGAAAAGTAGATTTTATAATTAGTTTTTTTTTCTTTTTTAATACGATTTTAGTCAAAAATATGTTAAAAAAGTTCTTGTCCCGCCCCCTTTTACCTAAATGGGTTAAAATAAAAATCTGTAAAAAATGTACATTTATCTGAGCCGGAAACGTACGAGAGGAATTTTTGATTAGATGGCGTTTTTGAAAAATATTGCATTTTGAGTGTGTGTCTTTTTTTGAAACTAAAAATGCAATAATTTTTTTTTAACAGCTGAGCTCTCATCATGTTCCTGTGTATTGAGAATAAACATTACCTATAGAGGCGCTTTTGTCGCTTACAAAATGGCGATTGAAATAGGATATTTTTGACATTTGCCATTTGATACACAACAATTCACATTGCCGTTAATTTTCTGTTGCGATTTTAAAGACATTTTATTAAAGTTTTCTTCACTTTAACACATACAAACAATGCAATTAAATAAGCCACATCCAACAAAATCCTATTTCGTTAAGTTCCAAAATATTCCTCTAGGCGTCACTTCAGTTATTGTCAGTTCTCAATAGACTCTATGAACGCCTTATGAAATACTTATAAATCATTGTAACAATATCACACTGTTAATATTGAGAAATACGTTTCTGAAATTGAAAAAAATAAAGTCATTTATCAATATATTTCTTATTAATCTAATGAAGACTTGAATAGGAAGCAAATGCAGAAAAAAACGATTTTTGGAAAATATTTAAAAAATATTTGAAAAAAATTAAAATGAAGATCTTAGTACTTAAATAACGAATAAAAGTACTTAATTATCAAAAAGCTGTTGATTTTGATGTGATTATAGAACAAATATATCTAGACATACAGTATTATGTTAGCTTCTTACACTTATTAAATACCTACAAAATCCTGAAATGCGTGAAAATGCACACTTCACATGAATTTTTTCTGTGCCCTCCCATTATAGAAACTTATGAGCCGCCACTGATATTTACATAGTGCTCCACCGACATTTTAAATTTTCTACTACTTCATATTTACATACATATCTTACTATTTCATAGTAAAATCTTCACTTTATCACGTGTCAATAGTAAATTTATTTGCGTTTAGCAGTCCTGCGTGTGATTGTTTCATGTTTACGTCATGTGTGACGTCATCTGAGGCGGATCATTTAAAGAGTTCAGACATGTAAATAATGGCGTTCGTTAGCTGGTCCAGTCGGCTGGAATAAGGGACCAGCATCTTCTTATACTGTGTATACGATGTTTGTCAATGCGGGTAGTATATTTCGCAGTGTATACCGTGGACATGACGCGAGATGAGGATGAGATCGCTAGGGATGTGCCTACAGACTCTATGAGACGCACGGGACCTAAACTTTTATCATTTTTACACATTTTATCATAAATATTATTTGAGTTGGATGGCGAACTTTATGTGATAGCTTTAATTTAGTATCTAAAAATATACTAATATTTAATTTCAAGCTACAGCATGTCATTATTAACGCACATATAAGTACGAGGTGTGTAAATTAAGTAACCGGACTGATTTTTTAAAATATTTTTATTGGAATAGAATTACAATTCAATATTGTCTTTCTCAAAATAACAACCTTGGGAAGCGGCACAGCGCTGGAGACGGTTCTTCCAATCCTCATTACAGTGCTGGAACTCGGATACTGGAATAGTTTTCAGCTGGTCGGTTACGGACTTCGAGTGTCCCAATATGACGTACCTTGAGGTAATTTTTCAATCTTAATTATCATCATTAGCGCGACAGTCCGAAATGAACCAAGACCTCCTATTTCCAGGTTTCGTGACCATGTTTTCAATCTATGTACATTCAGGAGTAATATGGTCAGTATTACGTCCATTATTTAGCGTACACAAAAAGGCACCTACAGTTTAAAGCCGCTTGCGAACGGCTGAGCAGAACCTGTAATTTGTATAAATATTTTTACACGAATTATTTGACATAATCAGGAATTGAACCCACATCCGTGCCCTTGCTCAGCGATCAAGTAGCAGGTACAGACGATTTAACGTTTGCAGCTACAGGCTTGCCATTCAATTAAGAGAGGAAAAAGTCACAAGGGTTCAAGTCAGGCGAATAAGGAGGCACAGGAATGTTTTACTGGCCAAAAACTCGTTTATTGAAATTGATTTTTCTCATCCCCAATTCATTGGTCAAAATCTGATTAAAGGTAGGTGAATTTATTCACATTTCTTCCCCGATCATTCTGACTGTTAACCGACGATCTTAACGCACAAGATTCCGGATTCTGTCGACATTTTCATCGGTTCTTGAAGATGAAGGCCTTCCGCTGGGTGATTCATCTTCAATCAACTCTATTCCTTCTGAAAATGCCTTAAACCACCACAAAACCTGGGGGCTTGACAAAACACTGTCTCCGTAGGCTTGCTGAAGTTTTGCAAAAGTTTCCGTTGTACTGTGCCCAAGTCTAAAGCAAAACATGATAGCACACCGATGCTCGAAATGAATATCACTAATTTTTAGAACGCACTAGAAAAAACTGTTTCACGAAAAAAATCGCTACGGACAACAAGATTACTCTAGCGAGTTCAAACTCGTTCTGAAGGCGTATCACATATTCACCTGCCACCTCTCCAAATCCCGCGTCCCAAATGTTGCCAGATCAAACGCTATGTTGCCAGATCAAACGCTATGTTGCCAGTCCGGTTACTTAAATTACACACCTCGTACTACTATTAGATTTTACCACAGACATCAAATTTTAATTATTATGTACAATCCAGTTTATTAAAGAAGTCCGTTTAATAACAAATAAAAATCAAGCAATAACCAACTTATTTCTATATTTTTGTCTGGCACATGCCTTGCAAGCATAAGTTTTTTCAATTTATTTATTTGGTCTTAGCAGCTATGGCTATTAACCAGGATACATGTTTTTACTTTAACACTACAATTACAAATACAAACATTCATGTTATCACTGGGATTCGAAGTAGTACAGTCAACACGCCAGTTTATTAACCATTACACCATGGTGACCGGCCAAACATAAGTTAGAGAGAAATATAAATATACGTTGATTGTTGACTGGTTTATTTGTTATTGAACTGGCTTCTTTAAAAACTGAACTTTAAGATGATATTGATGGTCATCTGCAGACCTAATCGCTACGAACGACCAGACATTTTTTAAAAATAATTTCGTACTCTTCCGCATTACAAAATTATTGCAAAAATAAAATTCATAATAATAGTTGTCAGAACCTTATTTTTGTTACATAAATATTTTTTAAATTTATTCCTTACTTCTTTATTTATTTGCGGAGAAAAAAGGTATTTTAGAGATTCACATATAGAAATCTATTAAATCTTTATTATTTGGTATCTATAATAAAAATACTATTATTTCCTTCCCAATTTCAATAAGAATAGCTTAGATATGAATCAGAAGAAAAAAAAAAACATTCGTTTCTTAAAAACACGGATATATTTCCCTAATAAATCAAACCAAATACCATCTATATATAGTGAAATTATTATCCACTCAGCATACTTTTCTATTTTGCATGGAAATCGTTGAGTTTCCGTTTTGTAAAATATAAACAGGAAAATTCTAGAACGTTTCGGTTGAAAATAAGAACCCTCCTCATCATATTTCGCTGGCGGTAACTGCACATCATGACATTTGGATTAACAACTCATCTTGTGGATTTACTACCGACATGATCTGCTGTCAATTGCACTGTCGAGCGGTAGCCTAGCGGGGTGTTCTCTCTTCATATACGCTACTCGGAGCTTCCTGCACGTCACTCTCATTTACTCATGTGATTCACTCATTTCACCAAAACTGTTTGCCCTCTCTTTCTTACTACCATTGTTCATATACATTACGACATCATTTGGCAATCATATGTTAAGGATATGTTTTAAAAAATTTGTAGGTTGTTAGAAGAAAATTAGAAATAAGAACTCACATAATGAATGAATTGTTGGGGAAGAATGCTAAAATGGTTTAAATTCAGTATAAACCCAATACGTTTTAGTGCACAGTTTAATTACCAATTGTCATTGGTCAATACAGTGGCTTTATTTTTACAGTGGCGACCAGTGTTGCTAGATTATTATTTTACCAAATCGGGATTTTTACCAAATAAATTTAAAAAAAGTGGGACTAAGGCGCCAAATTCGACAACCTAATAAAATGTACAGTTAAATATTTCTAAATGTTTATTTATCTTAAAGCAATCAAAATGGTACATTTTAATCTAAATACTAATAGTAAACAATTTTTTTTCAGAAACTCACCTATTTGTATTTGGCTGACGATTTTACTTAGGAAGAGTTTCTTTCTGGTTCTTAATATATTGATAAATTTCAGCAGATGAGTATTGCATGTTGAATTGAACAAGTAATTCCAATTTTATTAAATCAGTAGAACACCTGTGTCTTGCTTCTGACCATTTTAAGTTCATCTGACAAAATACTCGTTCTGGATAGCAATTATATGTTGATATGCTTATAATAAATGAAATTGATTTGTAAATATTTGTAAGTGTTTTTTTTTTTTTTTCGGGAATAGCTTAAATAACTGATGCAATTTTTGTGCAGCTAAGTCTTTCGATTTTTTCGCAATCACGTCAATAGATGGTTTTTAAGTTGAATTCCTCATAAATCAGGTCCATATCTACTTCATCAAGTACCAATGTGCAAAGTTCCGAGCAAATTGCCGTACGGTACGCCGGCATTACGTACTCACGCATCCATCGCATTGTTTTGACCTTACCTGAACGATTTATTTCTTTTTGAATATTTCGTGAATTTAGCTGTCCCGCGCGGGACATTCTATTCTTGTTCATAAAGCGGAACGTCCCGCAAAAATCGGGACGCCTGGCAACGCTGGTGGCGACATACAGCAACTGGTCGATATTTACATGTTAAGCTTCTCGGATATTAAAAATAAAAAATTATTTTAATTTCAATAGCATTTTTTCAATATTTTTATTATATAAAGATATTAAACTAATACATGGTTGAATTTAAAATATTATTGCAAATAAAAATTAAATATATATATATATATACACCTGTATATATATATTGTTTGTTTGAAACGGGGCACCCCGAAAATCTCCTTTATTTGTAAAGATACAAAAAATCTTCAGAACAAAAGTTAAACTAGACAAAAAGGTCCATCTAAAGATTACTATAAAAATTCTGAGGCACTTCCGGTTTCACCGGAAATGATGTCAACTTTTGATCTAGCATAGATAATCGATAATTTTATATTTTTTTCCTAAAAGTACATTAAATTAGCTTTACAATGACACCAAAAAATCATATTTTTATGTTAACCATTTCAAAATGGCGACCATTTATTTACAAAATATTAATCAACATAAGTTTTACAAAGTTGAACGTAGCAAGCTTTGAAAACAATAAAAAAATAAACAAAATATCTCGTGATCGCTTCTCAAGCAAGCACTTCTCGTGATCGCTGAAGACGGAAATAGATTGTTGAGCAGTTTCCGAAACGTCCGAATATATTTCATATACTCATGAAGTATTATATCTTTTTGATACTAATATTCATTATATTGTACTATTTTAGGCTAGTACTATCAGCAATGGCAAACGTCGAAAATAACGGTGCCCACGTTATTATTGGACCATTGCAAAATAATTTCAAAGATATTGTCTTGTTTAAGGCCTATAAGAGCAGAGTATCCGTTTCTAGAACTCCAGCTATATAGGCTAGGTATAAAAACCATTAATAATGAATTGGAACATTCTACAGATTACAATGTTTTTTTAAGATGGAAGATAAAAATATCAACATTTTCAAAATGAACATAAACTTCCCCATTTCTAGAGCAAATTGTCATTTGTACAAAGTTGTAACGTTATATAACCAATTAAACTCGAGTGTATTTCGGGTTGCATCACATTAAATCTGCATCATATAATGAGATATGTTATGCAGATAACTACTAATGGCTACATGATTTTCGTACACAACTATTTAAGCAAATCAAAACAGAACTACAGATGTATTAATTAAATATTTTACGCCAATCTAGGCATCATCTTGAATAATTCAGCTCATACTATTTCAATTTGATGTAAA
Organism: Liopterus haemorrhoidalis; assembly: GCA_963971575.1. Taxonomy (NCBI): domain Eukaryota; kingdom Metazoa; phylum Arthropoda; class Insecta; order Coleoptera; family Dytiscidae; genus Liopterus; species Liopterus haemorrhoidalis. Next base: position 56,433,964 of record OZ020612.1, on the reverse strand, counting down.
AATTTTCTTTTGGGTAGCTTGTGACACGATGTATGAGGCTCTGTTTCTCAACCGCTGGTTAGCGGAAAAATCTAACCGGTTCGCGCAAACTTTAAATGCAATTAATCGTTAGTAGAACTTGTGTATAAAATGTATGTAGTATATTTTTTAATTCCTTAATTTTAGGATGCTTCAGATACCATTAGCGTCCGTCATATTATGTATATCTAATAAATTAAGGGCAATGTATGTTTGTTTGTGTGTGATAATGTAAGGCTTCGTGTCATGTCGTAAGACTTCGTGAAATCGACCTTCTCTGCCGACTGAGTGTTCGACTGTTACACGTTACACGTACCATTTGATGACAGATCGTATGCAGCCTACGCCCATTGTTAAAACCCTATTTAAAACTATTTTGATAAATTAAACGCTCTTAAATTATATTCCATAAAATAAGATTTTTTTTCAAATATCGTTTAATAAACTTTATTTTCTCCTAGGCAACGCTGGGTATTTCTGCTAGTATATAAATATTTATAAGTTTAGTTTGTCCGACACCAATTAGATACAATTCTTCGAGGACAGGAGGGCGCTGAGATCAAATGGTGTTGTAGTATGAAATATTTTTATTATGATCAGAGCTACAGATATTCAAGGGTAAAGCTTAGATTAAATAGGTCTGTAACTTAAGGCATACCATATTAATACAAATAGGTATACTGTTCTGAACTTTTGTGTATAATAAACATAATAACAGAACAAAAAGAATACTGCGATTTTTATGTTATAAACCAGGCTTAAGGATGCTAAAGTGTTAAAATCAAAATGGAAGGCACTTTGAACACTTATAAATAAAAATGTTTTACTTTCAAGTCGTAAGGACAGTGCTATTATCTGTCTCATTTTGTAATACGGAACTAACAGGAAAAGTTCATTTTTTATGTTGTATATTGACAATACATTTATAATATTATCATAGTATTGGTTCACACGGATACGCCAAAGTCTGTTTACACCACAACAGTCATCAAAGTAACCAGATCTAGTTTCGTATTACAAATTGAGACAGATTATACCCATTTCATATTTGTTTTTGCTTGCGTTCCAAAATTTTAAAATCTATTGTAATAAAATCCCACTGTACAAAAATAAGGATTTAACGAAACCAGACGAGCAAAAAAAGAAAATAAAAGGATTTCAAAAGAAACCTAAGAGAAAAAAAAAAAAGATTTCCTAACGAGCAAAAAAGATCACCTGATAAGCAAAGAAAAAAAGATCGGAAGAAATCTAACGAGCAAAAATAGATAATTTATACTAATATGAAGTGATTTCTGGGTTTGGGAACTTTTGTTCTAAACAACATAATTTGTTAACAAAAAAAAAAAAAAAATCGAAAACCTTCAAGGTTTTTAAGTAATAGTTGTGTATTGTCAAAAGCTCTATCCAAATATACCCAACTCGACATACGTTATTATTTGAAAAATCAAAATTGTTCTTGCTATCCTGTACTTTCGGTTTGTTCCGGAAAATTGCAATACTACCATTCGATTCTTTATGAAAATTATGGAGTGGAAAAATGGGGTGAACAAGTAGTCCAATACACCCTGTTTATTCACCGATACGCTAAAAAAATAATATTTTATCAGTCCACGATAAGTTTTGGGTTCAGAAGCACTACTCCAGGCTGCTCCACTGCTTCCGCACCACAAAGAAAAATGAAGAAGGCGTCAAATTTTATTATGCGTCCCTTGATATTAACACTAAGACCTCAAAAGTATTTTTTTTTTTCTGATTTTTTCATTAATGATGTTTACTTTTTAGCATATTTTAATTAAATACTTCAAAAAAATTCGATTATTTATGTTTTGAAAAGTCCCAATTTGACTTTAATAATTTTTAAATAAAACTTCCCCACCTCGTCTCAATAATTCCAAACATAAAATTCTTACAATTCAAAAATTTAACCGAAAAATTTGCATCAAGTATGGTATTCGAAAAATTCCTTTTTAAAAAGCATTACAATGTAATCCCCTATAATTTTTTACGTCATCCAAGTAGAAATTTACTCCATCGCATTTGTATAATCCGTGGTAATATAACAAGGTAACGCAGGAAAAATAACGTTTATAGTCGTGTTTGTGGCCACATTCGAAAGCGATGTGACGTCTATAAAGCGACGCCAAGCATCATGATGCCCCCAGCGTCGCTCAGTCATGAATATGATTGCGTTAATAATCACTCTATAACATTCCCGTTACGTTGTCGACATAGTATAGACAAATGGAGCAAAAACATAAGAAGCGATCTGTTCTGCTAAGATCGCGCAATCAAAACATCTTATGTGCATGACATTATGGCATACTCATATAGACGGTTTATCGCTTAAATTGTCAACTGAATGTTAGTATGTCTACCAGGGATGTTTTTACAATGTTGCAGCGAGGATCTTATTTGAATATTTATCTTGCATATGCACTGCACCCAAGAAAAACAGTTTAATCATTTTACCTCTTAACAAAGAGAGTTCGACAACAACATATTACGCCGAATCTTTAGTTTCATTCAAATTAATGGTAAGTGGAGAAACAGTAAGAACGAAAATATCCAGCGATGGAAAATGGAGAAACTGAAAGAACGAAAATATCCAGGCGCTTTATTTAAAGCCGAATATCATGCATGGCTATCATACAACACGTACATCCTGCCTGTTGCTACTTAAGGCTCGTTTACCTTGAGCAAATACAGAAAAAATTCAGGTGGACATGTTACTTGTTTCAAGCTACTAAACAAAAGAAGCGTGGGAATACATTAGAAACGCTGGATTGACGATATAAGAGCCGGGAACCAGTACTACTCGTCGTTTCCAACAACACGGATCTGTGATCGACTTGCCACGAGTCGGGAGACCATGCGAACCCCGGAACATGCGAACATGTTACAAGCGAACCCCGGAAAACAGGTCTCATGTTGAGCAAAACGGTGACTGGGGTCCGATACCGCAAAATGTTAGAGAATTTTGTCCGTCCATCTTTTCAGGACATACCTGAGGTTTGGTGGCAGTAAGATGGAGTGACTGGCCATACCGCGAGATAGACTATGCAGCTCATGAGGGACATGTTTGAAGAACGATTCATTTCAAGAAATGCCGATTTCAACTGTCCAGCGAATTCTCCCGATCTAACCGCTCCAGATTTTTTCACTGGGCTATCTAAAGAATTGTGTTTACAGGACTAAACCCCAAAATATCCAGGAGTTGAAAGAAAACATTCGATCAGAAATACGAGCAATGGATGGAAATTTTCTGGAAAGGGCGCGCGCTTGCGTACCATAAAATGGGGGCCCTTTGCGTGAAATCATCGTCCATAATTATACCAGAAAAATTTCCAAATGTTATATTGTCATATACAGAAACCTAATTTCATTTAATAAAGGAATAAAAAAGTCATTCAGTTGTTAAATGATAGCGAGATTTTTAAGCCAGCCTGTACATTACGTCGATGTAAAAATTTTATAATTTTGGCAACTTAACAAAAAAATATCATGGCCTACTCAGATGCTGAACAAACGTGAACGGATTATAAGTTTACTGTTGTGTATTATTTGAACAAAAGACAATGTTATTTTAAAAGTAGTAATAATCAGTGAGGTGTAATATTAATTGCCTTTCTGTCTAACAACTGTCCTGTTACTAAAAAAAATCCAGCTATGGCCACCACTATGGCCACTTAAATATGAAGTTTCATACAAATCCTTTTAGCCGAATTTGCTCTGCACGTGTACACGGACAGACAGACAGACCGAGAGACAGATAGACAGACAAACAGAAATCATGCTAAAAATAGTCAAAACGTTATGTAGGGACCTCAATTCGTGGAGATCCATCGAAATCTCGAAATGTCAAAATCGGTATGATCACAACTTCCCTTATATATGTTGGCGGTCGCTATAAACAAGGGGTACTATAAAATTATTTGCACAAAAGCGCCTTGCATGTCGGCAACGATCCTGTATAGAATTGTCGTGGCTTCTTTGTAAAGAATTTGTCAATTTTTGCGAATAACTAATTTATTTCTGAACAATCTTTATATCATATCATAACTGAACATGTGAAAAAAATATCTTACTTAATAGTCTTATTTTCCTTGTCCTATTTTTCGTGGATTGATCGAACCTATAAATTCTGTAGCTATTTTTTACCTTGAATAAATTGTTTTCATATGAGCAACGTCGGCATTTTGATGTAGATATCCATTGACGATATAAGTAAAAATTGGTTGTTTTTCCTCGAATGATAGTAAGTTTGATTCAGAACCAGGTCAGGGTTTCTTAACTTTTTCTTTCCCAATTTCTTAACTTTTGTTTTAGTGCTAAAGTATAGTAAACTCGAATACACAGGTAGTAAGTTTGTATACATGAACTGTAAACAATTTAGTGTGAAAACAACATTTCATCAACCACTGCATATGCTCAATCATTTTATTTACAATAACAAGGAACAAAAAATGTAATACAGATATGTAACGAAACTTTGTTTGGAGAATTATTAACTATTAGGCTGAGGAACAATTTGATAAAAATTGTGTCAATAAAAATATTTTGTAAAGTTTTAAAAATATGTCCAGTCGTTAGGCCCCTGTTTGTACCATACAGACAAACAGACAACCACATGAGTAAACTACACTGCAAATCTTAGTGAGTAATAGAACTCCTTTTAAATGAGTACTTTTTATATTACTCATTTAAAGTGCGTACTTGTACTCACTTTGAAGAAGGAGATAAGTGTACGCACTTGAAGTGAGTACTAGTACTCGTTATAAATGAGTACTTCAAAATACTCACGTAAAATGAGTACAAGTACTCACTTCTAAAGCGGAACTGAAACTACGCGTTATATGTGAGTACTAATACTCATTTTAAATGCGTACTTTTAATACGCGTTATATGTGAGTAACCTAACCTAACATATTAAATTTCCTGTCATATAAGCTCTTTAAAACTAAACAACCAAATAATAGTACAATATTAACGTTTATTAGACAATTAAAAATTTTAAAAAAAAGTGCCAAAGTATCTGCTGATTAATAAGTGAATTTAAAGTTAAGTAAAAGTGAAAAATAATAATAATAAAGTGAAATGTAGCATTGAGACGCTGCTGAAGCCAGAATTTATTTTTGCATAGTTTTTGTTTAAGAAGGTTCGGAAGCCTCGAAGTTAGTTATATAAATATGCAGTTTTAATTTAAATGCGCTCAGATTAATTCAGGTACCTTCTAGATATGTTTAAAGATTTAACATTGATTCTATTTTACGACATAATTACCGAGACAATTACATTATATTTTTGATACTAAAATAATACGTTTCAAAATGTAACTAAGGAGAAAATCATAATTTTTATCTTCTATTATTCGTACAAATTGTTTAGAATAATTTATTGAATTTTAGTTGTAATATCTGAAAGGTTTGACATTTTTTTTATATAAATATATTCAAGAAATAATAATAATCGCATTTTATAATTTACAGAAAAATATGAAGCTTCATAAATTCTGGAAAAGGATTGCATTGAAAATTGGCAAAAAAGTGTATAAATTATTAATTATAATAATTTAAAAACTATTTTTCTGATGTTCAATCAACATTTTTACTTTTCCTGAATTTTAAAACTTTATTGTGACGTCACTCAAGAAAAGAGTTTTATACCTATGTACGCACTATAAGTGCGTATTACTACCCTCTCTTCCTTTCCACTACTCATTTAAAACGCGTACTAGTACTCACTTTAAGTGAGTACTAGTACTCATTTAAAGTGCGTACAAAAGTACTCACTTGTACGTGAGTAAAAACGAGGACAAACAATGTACGCACTTTAAATGAGTACTAGTACTCACTTGAGATTTGCAGTGTACGACCTAAAAAAGGTCTCGATATGTAATATCAATATAACAATTATATATCATAAGAAAAAATCCTGGTACAATATTTGATGAAGAACACAACACTTTAACTTAATTATTTTGAAAGTTTTGACACAATACAAAATGACAGAAATCAAAGAGAAACAGATTTCGTTTAATGTCAAGAGTGCAGAAGGTAGATGCCAAAAATGAACAACAGTCACGTAGCTAGATTAACAAAACCAGGAAAAAATTTAATATTCTTGTTCCGTAAGTTTGAAGTTTGATGTATGAAATATTAAATACTTTAGGGAATTGGAAAGTTAATATTGTTTTTCGGTTATGAATTTTGATATAGAATTTCCTTTGTTAAATATTTTAAATTAAAAATAATTTAGAAATATATTTGAAAACCTGTAATCTGTAAATTAGGGTGGAAAAATGAAAAGTACATTTGGATATTATTATACAGCTTTTGGATTTCGTACCTATTAGCATATTTCTTTGGTTTCAGCGGAACTAGATTTTGAATTCTAGTAACTTTTAGAGACTAAGTAAGGCTCGTATTATAAGGATAATATACAGCAAAAGCCCACTTCAAATCTTAAAGAAGAGCTCACGACAACTTAAAAAAATTGAAATACTAGTTAGTTCCGCTTACACGCTAGGTATAGCTTATACATTAACGAGAACAACAAAATTCTCCATATTTTTGTACGTAAATTAGATTTTACACAGTTAAATTTATTGATCAATAAATTGATCAAGTTGTTTTGCCAATTAATTGAACAATTTATTTGTAACCTTGAAAATAAAAGGATCACTTTACACACATCAATTTATTTATCAATTTTTTTGAAAACTTTTACATTACCAACCGTAAAACATGTTGACATATTTATCAAAATGAAAATCTTCACAAAATTACGAGCTGTGAACAAAAACAAAAGAAATAATCTAGTGAATTGGAACGTTTGCAGTCACATTTGAAAACGAAAAACATAATCTATATATTTCTAGGTTATGCTACAATTAAACAGTTGGCAAAAACAGATAAAAATATATCTAGAATTCCCTAAAAAACTCATGAAAAATAGAACTTGATCTATTTTCAAAATAAATTGATCAATTTTTTCGATAGTAAATTTCAGGTCAACTTTTTCAATTAATTTATCAATAAATTGTGTAAAACCCACTTTACTTTCGTTAGTTATTAAAACTACAATAGATACTATAGTTCATTTCTTTGGTTTAAGCGGAACTAAACGGAAGTTTCTTGCTCCAAAAAACAAAAAAAATATTTTAAAGTATTTGAGTTTGTCAATGACGGCGTGTAGACGAGTAGTACTGCCAATTTCTCAAAATAAAAAGTCACCGAAAAAAGTTTAATAATAGCTTTTAAACTGTTTTCATTGTATAAGCTGTTCACTTTTGTAAGAACACACTAGATCTGGTTATTTTGGTTACTTTTATGGTGTGTTACTGACTTTAAATGTCAATTAAAAATATTCCTTACGCTGTAAAACCAACTTTAGATTGATAAGGTTATGATCATTATAATTACACTCTGTTCCAAACGGTTAGGCGGAACTAAATGGGAATTTCGTTCTTTTAGGTTGTCACGAGAAGGGACCTTGCTTGGGTTATTTCATTTTTCATGTTGGAATGTCAAAATTTAAAATTCCAACAATGAAACCATGGAATCGAATGACATGTCAAAATTTAATATTTTTTTTTACTTATTTTATAGACAAAAAAAAAAAAATAAATGGGAAATTTGTATTAAGAATGACACAAAAATCAAAATATAAAGAAAATGACATTTTAAAATGATATTAACCTTAACCAAAAATTTTTTATTGTAAGTATGATTTACAAAGCTTAAACAAAACGGTCGAAAAGCACGACTTAAACGATGAAAGTAACTAGATTGCAAAATCTAGTTCCGCCTAACCGTTTGGAACAGACTGTAAGATACCATTTTTCATTATGACATATGTCAAATGGATCGACATTTTAAAAAAGTGACATATTTTAATACCAACATGACATACAGCTTTAAAGGTGCAAACTATTGAAAACAAAATTCCCTCTTAGTTTGTTCTTACAAAAGTGAATAGCTTATAACAATGATATTGTGAACACAAAGTATAAAAATTATTTTATAAAATGGCAATTATCGCCTAATTTAACTAACCTAGTAGCTCTTATAGTTCTGGAAATAGTAACAGTGGACAAATTAAAATGATAAACCTGAATATTGTAGTATGTATTGAAAGAATTATTCATTATCTTATTATAAGTTGAGGGCAGGAAGCTTTGCGAGAGTATTGATCGCTAGTGTCGAAGTCTAATATATTTTTTGCGTTGCTTTATTAATAATGCTTGTGGTGGTTGTGAAACTTAGTTGCAAGTCCAGGCAACACATCCTGCATCTATTTATACGATGTTTCGGGTCACGTTTGCGGCTTGAACTTACTTAAGACACGGACCAAAGGAGATGTTGGCTTTAAGCATTGCTGTCAGGTAGCCATCATTCCTTAAAAACACATCCCATTTCCTTTGAACAAGGTGACGCTAACCTCAAACTTGGTACGCCGTCTTAGACCGCCAACCAAGACGTTCTCCCGTGACCCATCTTAATTCTATTTCTATCTCTGTTCAACGAGAGAGATATTCTGATCTTTGTGTGTTTCTTGTTGCCACGTGAGGCTACTTATACTACTGTTCATGATTACTCTTAATTTAATATATAGTTATATGTTATACCAACAGACTTGTCTGCTTCATAAAGTCAAATTTAGGGTTCGTTCTTACAAAAATAATAAAAAGTATTGATACAAAATTTTATAAGGATTTATTTACAGCAGGGGATAACAAAATAAAGAAATGGCGAAATATTTTCAGATAAAAATAAGAAAGGATGAATATGTAACAATCAGTTTACGTTTCAAAAAATAACACTACCTCTGTCTCAAATTATGGAAATTATTAGGAAAGTGGCTCATATCTGTAGGCTGAGTTGTGCCAAGTACTCAGTAAAAGTATTTCAAATTTCAAATACTGATCAATATATTTGAAGTAATGTATTTCAAATAATTTAAATGTAATTGAAATAACAGAATTATTTGAAATACTAAGAATTGTTTGAAATACTAAGAATTGTTTGAAACACTAGGAAATATTGGAAATAATAAGGAAATATTTGAAATACTAGGGGAATATTTGAAATACTAGGAAATATTTTAAATAAACGGGAATTATTGGAAATATTAGGAAATATTTGAAATAATAGGGAATTGTTTGATATATTAGGAAATATTTAAAATAATAGAGTAATATTTGAACTACTATGGAAATATTTGAAATATATAGGTATTTCACAGCAAAAAAGTATAAATGTTCATTCGTTACAATATTTCAAATACCAGAAAGTAATTAAAATAGGTACTTTTTCAAATACTTAATCAATAATATTTCAAATAATCCCAGCTCTGTATGTATAAAATAAAAAGTATGTATATATAAAAAAATATATATATAATCTGTTTTGTAATACGAAACTAGATCTGGTTACTTTGGTGACTGCTGTGGTGTAAATAGACTTTTATGGACATGTGAACTTGTAAGTCTGGATTTTAAATTTTTGGTTAAGTTTTATTATATCGAGGTTATATTCACTCAAAAACTACATATGTCAGATAACAAATTGACAAAATTGCGATTGACATGTCAAAATTGCGATTGATATGTCAAAATTGCGATTGACATGTCAAAATTGCGATTGACATGTCAAAATTGTGATTGACATGTCAAAATTGTGATTGAAATGTCAAGACTGTGAAGACATGTCAAATATTTTGAATGGAGCCACTTCAGAATTAACACATTAAGATGATATTTTAAATAAACAACATAAAAAATGAAGTTTCCCTATTAGTTTCGTATTACAAAATGAGATAGATAATACCTAGGATAACAAATTTAGTTCGTTCTACGAATTAATTTGGACGTTAAGTGCAAAGTTAGTCACTAACTTTGCGGGGCCTTTGCAAGTTATTGCTTACTGTACTTCAATATGAGGGGCCCTATGCTGTTCAACACTACCTGTACTTTATTAACCATTTTGTATTGTATATTTAGATTTCACGAAAACCTGGGTAAATTACCCGGTCACCCATGCCTAACTCCGACCCTGGATAGAGGGAATACTATTTTACTCTTCTACAAAACCAAGTGTTAAATATTGTATTAAATTCTCTGTGTGAAAATTTACAGAATCCTACTTTTCTAATTATCCCATTCTGGAGCAGTAACAGCAGGGGTTCAATCCCTGAAAGAGTGTTGTGATTTTGTTCATGTCGCGCTGGGCAGCTCTCGCGGACCAAAGCGTGGTAGATTATGAAGAAAGGGCGAGGGATTTCACAAGACTCGAACCTCCGTGCTGAGAATCACAGATGAGCTGTCAAACGTATCATTAATGGCTGCAATTCGTTGGTTTTTATTCAGTTACATTTAAGACCTCGTTTAGCTTGTATTATTCTACAGGATTATAGGGTTTAGGTGCGAGGAAAGAAAAATGTGTTGAATGTTAGTTTCAAGAAATAATTGTAGGAATTAAAGTACTGTCTGAATCAGCTAGAATCTAGAAACGAAGAAGATAAATATGAATTAAGATAGGTATACGAGGGCAACCTTTTAAGTTTGTAGAAAAACTAAGAAAGAAAAAAAAAATTTTGGAACAAATTGTTTTATTGCTTTTCAAAATTAATTCGTCTTTAAGATTAATATACTTTTGCACGCGTTCAAACCAATTCTCGAAACATTTTTTCCACTTTGAAGTTGGTATCTCAAAAACATGGGTTTCAAATGCTACAAGAGGTGATGAAAATCGCTTTTTTGTTTGACATTGGGGAACAAAAAAAAGTCGTTAGGTGATCTAAAATACCTAAATCTGTTGAATACGGGCAATGAGATATTAATTCGATGTTTATCTCCTGACTTTGTCGATGACTTCTGGCAAACAAATTGTTGTATACCATTCAGCAATAACTGTTCTCCGATCCTCTAAAAGAATGGTTGCAACATGTCCAGTACAACCGAAGTTACAAGCATTCATTTTCCTAGAAGTGCTTCGTGAACGAACAACCTTTACGGGTTACGGTTAATCTTGGAAGACCCAAACAGTGGATTGTTGCTTAGTTCCCGGTTCATATGAATAAATCCAAGTTTCGTCACCTGTAACGATGTTGTATACGGATTTTGCAGTGCCTAGGTTGAATTTTTTAGCATTCCCTTACACCAATACAAGCCTTTTTTTAAGCTTTGGTCAAATTATGCGGAATCCATCGGGAACAGATCTTTTTCACAGCTAAATGTTCATGCAAAATCGATTGTATTGCAGTTTGCGATATGTCCATGGATGCCTCTATCTCACGGTAAGTTATATGCCGATCTTCTTCAATTATAACCGATTTTGGTCGACCTTCACGAAATTCTGCAAACCAATTGTAAACAGTCTTTTCTGATGGTGCTTCATTACCAAAAGTTGAACGAAGAGAAACTATGCATTATTGTTGAGTTAGGACTTTACTAAAATCGTAAAAAAATCATTCAACAAAAACCTTCACGAGTAATACCTATTTTTATAAAAAATTTATTATTTATTTATTTTTTTTTTTTTATTAATATTTCCAAATATCTAGTTTTACAGACATTCTATGGCACTTTTTAAAAACTTTTAAAAATATAAAGTGATTTTAAACTTTTTTTTATTCTCGTATTTTTGCTCTAAAATGTACAGGAGAGCCAATTTCCGCACTTGTCTAAAATCCCATGTTGAACTGCTGTGTTCCGCGTTTCGCTGCACACATAATAATAAATAACTACATAAATATTAAAAAAATATTTATTGTCGAGCAATAAAGAATCTTGAGACGGTTTGACCACTACATTATGATCATCTTCAGTTCAAGGTGTGTGGAAGGTTTACACAAGTCTGCAGACTTATAGGGATTTGCAGCTAAGCACCCTACCATCTGATGAGCGTTTCATGAACTTGTGTACTACATATAACATTTCGTTTTGTGTATTGGTTTTGTATGAAGTTTGTTTTTAAAGTTTTATTATAATCATTGAAAAATGTATAATACATATTGTTGTGTGCCTATGTGCAATTCATTGAAAAGAAGAAACCCGGAAATATCGTTTCATTTGTTTCCACCAATATCAGACACCGTACGGTTCGAAACAAAATTGGGAAAGCAAGAGGTTAGGAATCGACGCGATGTTTAGATAAACAATTTAAAAATTGGAAAAAAAGTGAGCCCTTATATCAAAGTTTGCTCATTACATTTTAATGATAGTGACTACAAAAAATATTTTCAATTTTGTATTTATTATCGCATATCTTGAAAATTCCTGTTATTGTGTGTGGGTTTGTAATGCACAAGTCTGTAGGCATAATGCATACAGTCTGTTCCAAACGGTTGAGCGGAACTAAATGGGAATTTAGTTCTTTTAGGTTGTCACGAGAAGGGACCTTGCTTGGGTTATTTCATTTTTCATGTTGGGATGTCAAAATTTAAAAGTCCAACAATGAAACCATGGAAACGAATGACATATGTCAAAATTAAATATTTTTTTTAGATATTTTAATGACAAAAAAATAAATAAATGGGAAATTTGTATTAAGAATGACACAAAAAATCAAAATATAAAGAAAATGACATTTTAAAATGATATTAACCTTAACCAAAAAATGTTTATTGTAAGTATGATTTACAAAGCTTAAACAAAACGACCGAAAGGCACGATTTAAACTATGAAAGTAACTAGATTGCAAAATCTAGTTCCGCTTAACCGTTTGGAACAGACTGTAAATCTTTATGAACTCTCTGTTTTTTTCAGTGACTCCACACAATATTATATGCCCAGCATTGTAGATGTCTACCCCTTGGTAAACAACACAGGAATTATTATTTCCCCCAATATAGTTAAAATAATCGACAATGGAAAACTGTGTCGCCATAACTTAAAACCAGATCACAAAATGTAGTATTTAAGATGTTTACAAGTAATGTCACTTAAAAAAAATGTCCTCACAATACGTATGTATACTTACTTGATTATAAAATTTTAAAACAAAATCAGAAAATCCAAAACAATTATTTATTTTTTGTCGTTTTTTGATACACCTTTCGCTATTATTTACTAGTAAATGTCAAGTGGTCTGATTTAGAATGGTTTCAAAAAAATCCGCGTGGCGCTACGATCTTAAAATTTTTCCCCTATAGCAGATAACTTTGCCGTGATGTCCGTACAGATGGACAGACACTTAAACATTTATATATATATAGATTACTTAAAGTTCTCAAGTAAAAAATATCCTTCATGAAATTTTCTTAAGTTCTTCTTTCAATAAGCCATAACTTTATGTCTTTTTTTAAATGGGACCGATGTTGATATAACTTTTTCAAAGGTTCATACCTTTGAAGTTGAGTAAATTCTTCGTGGGACACATATATATCACAGAACATACTCACGCGTGTAACTTAGTCTCTGTTCAATTCTATTAAAAGCTCTCAAACTATTATTGAATTTATTTGTCAGGTAGCCATAACAAATATTTAGGACAAATGACCTATTAGTGACCTTCGTTTATGTCTACCCTTTAATTAGTTGTGACTGACCGTCTGGTAGCTCCGAGAAGTTAATTCAATCAGGAACCCCATATTTTCGGGTCATACGTAAGAAGAGAAATGACTCTCACAGAATGTTAATGAATATTGTCAAGTAGTTCAACATATAATTCAATAATAATTTTATTCACATAACATTCTTTGAATATATACATATATACTGAACAATAACCTCTCATTTGGTAAATAAATTTGATAAAAATTAATTCATAATAACTTGATTAGTGTATGCCCGTGGTAAGACGGTTGCCCACGAAGCAACGGGGTCCGACACCACTTCGGAATGGTTATCGTGCCAAGACCTTGAAACAGAGAATTTGTCTTATCTGCCTTTACGAGGTGTCTAAATGAAGTAACCGGACTGATTTTTTTATTATTATTTTTTTTTATTCGATTAGAATTACAATTCAATATTGCCTCCCTCAAAATAACTTCCTTGGGAAGCCACACAGCGCTGGAGATGGTTCTTCCAATCCTCATAGAAGTGCTGGAACTCGGATACTGGAATAACATTCAGCTGGTGGGTTACGGACGTTTGAATGTTTTCGAGTGTCCCAAAATGACGTCCTTTGAGGTGATTTTTCAATCTAGGGAAGAGGAAAAAGTCACAAGGACTCAAGTCAGGCGAATAAGGAGGCGGAGGAACCACAGGAATGTTTTTACTGGCCAAAAACTCGTTTATTGAAATTGCTGTGTGGCAAGGCGCATTTTTCTCAACCCCAATTAATTGGTCAAAATCTGATGAATGGTAGTGTGAGTGAAATTCAACTCTTCCCCGATCAGACTGTCAACCGACGATCTAAACGCACAACATCCCGGATTCTGTTGGCATTTTCATCGGTTCTTAAAGATGAAGGCCTTCCGCTGCGTGATCTATCTTCAATCAACTCTCTTCCTTCTGAAATTGTCTTAAACCACCAAAAAACTTGGGTCCTTGACAAAACACTGTCTCCGTAAGCCTTTCAGCAGGCCTACGGACTCAAGTCAGGCGAATAAGGAGGCTGAGGAGCAACAGGAATGATTTTACTGGCCAAAAACTCGTTTATTGAAATAGATTTTTCTCATCCCTAATTCATTAGTCAAAATCTAATGAACGGTAGTATTAGTCAAATTCAACTCTATCCCGATTATGACTGTCAACCGACGATCTGAACGCACAAGATCCCGGATTCTGTCGACATTTTCATCGGATCTTAAGGATGAAGGCCTTCCGCTGCGTGATCCATCTTCAATCAACTCTCTACCTTCTGAAGATGCATTAAACCACCAAAAAAACTGGGTCCTTGATAAAATAGTATCTCCGTAGGCCTGCTGTTTTTACAAAAGTTTCCGTTGTACTGTGCCCAAGTCTGAATTTGCTTCAGACTTGGGCACACCTGATGGCACACCGTGGCTCGAAATGAATGTCACTCATTTTTAGAACGCACTAGAAAAAACTGTTTCACGAAAAAAATCGCTGCGGACAACAAAATTACTCTAGCGAGCTGTAACGAATCGAGTAATCTGTCAGAAAAATGACTAACTTTCACAAAACACCCGCTGGAAGAATTCCTTTGAAAGGCATTTATTTGGAATTTTTAAAAAGGGTATATTTTTGAGAATTCAAATAATAAAATTTTAGAAATTTTCAGTATCTTTAAAAATATATTTTTAAATGGTTTTTTGTTCAAGGAGACATTTGTTCAGAGTTATTGTTTAATAACTCTGAACACTAGCATTCCCTTAAACAACACTAAACCCTTTTTCCACGAAATGCCTAAAAATGTTTATAAAAACTCCTGTCTCTCTGAAAAGGAAATCAGACAGTATTCGGTCTTGTTAGTATTAACATCTAAGTAGTTGCATTCGTAGAGGCACTGTGTCGATATTTCTGGTGGTCTATTCGATTCTGTTTGTTTAACATTTTCATTATTCATTATTTTAAATACATTTTAATCATTAAAACTATTTGTAAATATTACTGTTAATAAATTGAATTAATTAATTTTTAACCGTCTTAACGAGTGTAAACCTTCACATTCAAACTTAAGTGAACAGCTCAGGTCCAGACTTAAGTACAAGATGCCGGTTCAGTCGTTTGGTACGTACAAATAAATATAATTTAATTCCCATATAGTAATGATGAACCCTGGATAACACTCACGCGTTCTACCCGAACTCCTTTAGTCAGAAATCTCAGTTCAGTTTGAGATTAGACGTAATATTATACCACAGGCTCGCCTGTCTCACCTAGTGGACAATAAATGGTACGTTGTTAAGTAACATACCGGGTTCGCTACAGAGCTCAAACTCGAACTGAAGATAATTACCATTAAAAATTCAACTTTTCCTAAACCTATGGATATGAATATTGAAATAATAGACTTGAGTAGAAAAAAATATATTGTTATATTAAAATATTGTATAGCGAAGAGTATCTGTAGTAGTATAAGAGAACATTCTTGTAAAAATTAATAAATCTCGGCCACAAAAACAATTTTTTAGCGGAAGCTTTTCAATTAACGTCGTTATACGTCATAGAGCAACCCTTTTATAGAATAGTCGACTACTTTAAAATAAAGTGAGCGCGAGCCAGCCACATTAAACATTAAGGTCTGACGGCAAAGAGGTACATCCCAATGGATTGTAGAAGCCATTTCACCATTGTTTTAACATCCACTTACATCGTGCATAAAGAGATTCCGGCGAGGGCCAGGATATTTCTTACAGAACGCCGGCGACCGCAGAATAGAATGGCGTTTCAGCCCGCACCGCTGCGAGCCTACAACAAAAGGGGAACGAAAAGGAGAAAGGGGTATAGAGTTGAGTAAACGCGTGATTCTATGAAACATTGACTTTCAGAACCATTGGACTGCGTGACACATACACTGCCTGTTATTATTATGACTGGAACAAGGAGTTCCTAATCATTATTTAGAAACCACTATGCTCGAGTTTTAGTTTTGATATGAAGGGAACATAAGTGAAATGATTACATTATTATTATATACGTTTCATTATGTTCTTAAGGCACACACTCTTGGCGTCAAAGGGTTAAGGGTTTCTCTTTAGTCCCAAAAGTTTTAATAAACTGATGGATTATATTATTATCTCTATATATAAAAGGCAACGTCCCTCTGTCTGTCCGTATATACGCTTTTCACTCGATAACTTTGATCCGATTTTCATGCGGATTTTTTTATCTGTAGCTGCATGTTTTATTAAAATTGGTTCAGTAGTTCCTAAGTTATAATAATATTTGTGCGTGCATGTAAGATCCATGTTTTCCGTTCATAATTTACGAATTTTCTTGAAATTATAAGCGACAAGATATGTTTTACGCGGCTGAGTTGCTACAGGCTTATAAAATGACCAAGAAGTTTGTTGACAGTGAGCGTTCAAAAAAACAAATTTGTGAAAAAATGGATATTGCTCGTGAAGGTTTTCGTTGGATGATTTTTTACGATTTTAGTAAAGGTCTATCTCAACAACAATGCATATATTCGCTACGTTCAACTTTTGGTAATGAAGGACCATCAGAAAAGATTGTTTACAATTGGTTTGCAGAATTTCGTCGTAGTCGTACGTCCGTCATTGATGAATCTCGTGAAGATCGACCAAAATCGGTTGAGATTCAAAAAAACATGCTGTGCGCAAAATGATTGAAGAAGATCGGCATGTGACTTAGAGATAGAGGCATTCTTTAGCATATCGCAGATTGCAATACATTTGATTTTGCTTGAACATTTAGCTGTGAAAAAGATCTGTTCCTGATGGATTCCGTATAATTTGACCTAAATTCAAAAAAGGTTCGTGTGGATTGGTGTAAGGGAGTGCTAAAAAAAATCAACCTAGGCCCTGCAAAATCCGTCTACAAAATCGTTACTGGTGACGAAACTTGTTATTCATATGAACCGGAAACTAAGGAACAATCCACTGTTTGGGTCTTCCAAGATGAATTGAAACCCACAAAAGTTGTACGAAGCACTACCAAGAAAATGATCTCTTGTTTCTTCGGTTGTACTGGACATGTCGCAACCATTCCTTTAGAGGATCGGATAATGGTTAATGCTGAATGGTATACAGCAATTTGTTGCTCAGAATTCATCAACAAAATCAGGAAAAACAACCAAACAGGTCACATCATTCTTCAGCATGACAATGCAAGCTCCCACACAGCACGTCAATCAATTGATTATTTGAAGGAGAAAAACATCGAATTAATGTCTCATTGCCCGTATTCACCTGATTTATCCCCTAAAGTAGGGTGACCATTCGTCCCGTATTCTAACATTTTGTCCCGCATTAAGATGCGTCCCGCAAAAGTCCCGCATTTTAACATTTTGTCCCGCATTTTGTAACTTGCATTTGAGAAAATGAGGACCTTTTTTTTTGCTCTTCACTTGGATTTGGGAGATGACGACTTTTTTTTTCTCCGTCCCACATTGCCTTCTTAAGAAAATGGTCACCCTACCTAAAGACTTTTTTTTTTGTTCCCCAATGTCAAACCAAAAATGCGTGGACAGCGATTTTCAATACTTGAAGCCTTCGAAAACCATGTTTTTGAGATACCAACTTGAGAGAGGAAAAAATGTTTCGAGAATTGGTTTGTGCGCATTCACAAGTGTATAAATCTTAAAGGCGAATATTTTGAAAAAAATAAAACTGTTCAAAAAAAAAAAATTCTTAGTTTTTGTAAAAACTTAAAAGGTAGCCCTCGTATCCTTTTTAGCACCACAGGCAGACCTGTGCCAAATTCTCAGTAAAAGTATTTCAAATACTAAATACCAAACACCGATCAAAGTATTTGAAATAATAAATACTATTAGTCATCACTGATAAAAAGTATGTGAAATACTTGGGAAATATTTGAAATAGATACTAGGGAAATATTTTGAATACTTGGGAATAATTTGAAATACTTGGAAAATATGTGAAATATCAGGAAATATTTGAAATACTAGGGATATATTTGAAATAGGTATTAAGAAATATTTGAAATACTTCTAAAGTATTTCACATACTGATATTTTCAGACAACAAATATCAAATAGAAATACCATGGAGAAACCATTTGCAAATCCAAATACTAAGAGCATTTTTTTGAAGTATTTGAAATACAATAATTCAAATCCAAGAAAGTAATTAAAATACTTTTTGAAATACTTTATTTCAAATATTCCCAGCTCTAACAACGGGCAATAAAATTATTTGTAAAATAGTTTCAAATATCTTTGAAAAATTAATAAGTTTATTTTGTATTTTGATCCGTGCTAAAACCTATGTTTAAAGGTCTGGGTTTCGGTAAGTACATAAATTAGCGTTTAGCCAGTGAACTAGGGTCATTAACTGTGTATCGGGATTACAAGGTTGTCTTGGTGACCACACTGCATGTATTATCCTTTGAATTCACCTTAGTTGGAGAGGGCGCGGGACACACTACAGGCGTCCCTTAACTCTAAGACGGTGTTCGGCGTTTCCTTGTGCCTAGCGGTGCACTGTTTCTTATAATTAATGAATGGCTTTAGAGGACACCAATGACGCCCTGTGGTTTCCTACGCATAAGGTTTCTTGGCCCAATGGGAAGTTGGGAAGATTTTGTGTATTTGCTTGTCGGAACTTTCCCAACTGGTTATTAATTTATGTAAGCTTTTGTTTTTATTTTCGGACAAATTTACGTTCGAATTAATTCTCTTTAACGTGCTTAATTGATATATATGCCTGACATGTCATTGCAACTATAAATATTAAAACCAATTCTAAATAATACTCAAATTAGTTTTTAAAGCCTGTGTTTGTTTTTACAAGGTTTATGTTACAGGTTTAATAAAAGATGGGTGAAAGACGAGTGAACGTTTTTGAAAATAATCCAATTTTCTCTTGTGATAAAAAAAAAAATAAGTAAAATATGAACGAAATATATATTGGTAATCAGAACTTTTAGGCCGGCAAATAAAAAGAAAATGGAAGTATAATCAAAGTATTAATTTAAATATTATAAATTCTTCATGGATTGTCAATAGGCTGTATTAACTGTTGGAAATGGTCGAGTATGTTGATTGACAATGGGCGCGTTTAGTGCCAATATATTCAATAGTTGCGTTCGATAAACGTGCACAATTTTTATGCACTTTCGATATATATACGAGATTTATACGTGCACTTTCGACTGCGATAAAACAGCAGTCCACAATTGCTCATTATAATATTTTTTTTTTCTTTATCAACTTCATCTTCAGGTCAGTCCAAAGACAAAATGACATAAAATGTGACTTCAGTGATATTTTGATATAGCGTAATCGGCCAATCAGTGCAGTTGCGTCACTTAAAACGTCATATTTGGTATGTTTACATAGCATCCATTTAACGAATGTAATATTCATACGCTGTCACTTGTATCGAAAATATAAGAATAATAACAGAATAGAAACAAATAAACTATTGTAATAGGCAAAATAGTCCTAAAAAGGGCTAATGTGAACCAAAAATATGACCATAAAAAAGAAAATAAAAGTAAGTTGAATTTAACCTAAAAAGCTATGCACTACGTACAATATAAAATAGAAATCTATAAGTATCTATAAGAAAATATATAACTAAACACAAAACTGCTAAATAAACAACAAATTATTTAAAAAAGGTTTTTAGAAATTACTATAAAATACATATGTGAACACAAGTGTCGAAACAAATCAGAACGTATTATAAAATGTCAGCAAATGTAAACATAATAAAATTTAGCGATACCAATACAAAAATAAAAACTTTTAAAATTTGTATCTTCAAAATGACTATCGTACACAAACTAAATATGATTTCAATAGGTATGTTTTAGTAAAATAAAAGATTGGAGAGCAATATTAAACTATAATTCAAATAAAATAAAAAAGAAATCGATTTAATTATTTTTTCGCCACTGAGTTTGTCATTGAATTTGTGACGCAAATTGACGAATTGCGTTCACTGACCGACTGGCCTATAGGTTCAGCTTGATATTGAGAATACTAGAAATAAAGAAATGATGAACAAAATCTTAAAATGTTGAAAAAACTTTGGAAGTTGAACAAAATGAGAACCAAACCCAAGATTTATGAATTGATTTATTCAATACCTGGATATGGAACATTTTATAAAAATTTTCTGCATATTGAACAAAAAATTTGTGATATAATAGAGAAACAATGCATATTGAACAAGTGGATTTAGAAAAAAAAAACTCATCCTAAAATTAAATTATTAAAACACAAGTTTCGTAAGACATGATATTGCCCCACGCGATATTAAAAAACGAGTTGAATAGCGACGAGTTTTCTAATTAACAAGTGCATCAAAAAGCCCTCTGTAACAATTTTTACCGACCGAAAACATATATATTGTGATCATACCGATTTTGACATTTAGAGATTTCGTTGGATCTCCACAAATTGAGGTCCCTACATAACGTTTTGGCTATTTTTAGCATGATGTCTGTCGGTCTGTCTGTTTGACAGACAGACATTGTTTGACATCAATGACATGAGTTGATCAACTTTTGGTAAAAATCGGTTGACTAGAAATGGGAGTTTACTCGTGTCGAAGATTTTTGCGAATATTTCATAACAGAAAAATATTTCTAAAAAAATTATTTAACAAAAGTTGCTATAAAAGCAATAACTAACAACTTTTATTTGAGATATTTTTTGATAAAACGAAAAAATTTTGCCATATGCGCAATTTTCAAAATCTTAATGAACCTTGCTATATAAAAAAATACTGCACATATTTAGTAACCTAAATAATGGTATTAGGCATTCGAATTAAAATTAACAAAAAAAATATTTTAACATAAAATTTGTTTAGGCATCCCAAATAATCATCATTCACTTACTAAATACCTGCGAAACCCTGAAATGTGTAAAAATTCACACTTCAAATCAATTTTTTTTTTTTCAAATTATTTATTTTGTTGTTAAAGTACAAAATGGTATATCACAGACACAAATCGAAGAAGACTTAATAGATTTTCAGAACAACATATATCGGGATTTTATAGAAAACTAAATATGCCGTTTTTTGTGTAAATATGTCATTATGTCAAACAGAAATAAAATTTTCAAATAACCAAACTAGCAGGTAGTTATTATCGTACCTTCCATATTTGAATGGACGTTTCAGATTAACGTGGGGTATTTGTGATAAGCTGGAGTTTGACAGCAAGTGAAGTACTGCATCTGACATGCTGAAGCCCAGTCGAAATACCCTTCATCATGAATTGTGTCAGCCTCAAGCATTATCGAGGTTTTTTTTTATTAATGCACGTTCGCAATATACACAAGTTACCAACGGATTTCAAACGCACTACTCGCTTATCATGGTAAGCCATTTATTATACCTATCACAGCAATTTACAAGCACATTTATACACTCAATTAATTGACTGAGTTTTACCGATTTTTGTTGCGGACAGAAAACAATAGCATTTTTAGATTAGAAAATTAAAGAGTTAAACATAATTTTGTTAATATTTTACCAGTTATCTCTCTCTCTCTTCTTGAGCTTTGTCAGTTTAAGTGCTTAATGGCAAGGCTTCCACCCTGATATGTCAGGTTTTTCCAGGTACGTTGTACAACAATACGTATTTTATCTTTTATCAACTGATCTCTTCATTATTTGCGAGGTCCACCCATCGTAACTATAAACTTTAAATTTCATATGTAGGTATATTGTTTCCAGTACAAGAGCGGCTTTTATGTAAGGACAAATGAGCAATCCCCCCTCCCCCCCCAAGAGAACTGTTTTTTATATATTTTTAAAACTTAGCATTTAATTTTTATTTAATAATAATTACAACCTATTTATTATAATTCTTAAAATATAATGTTAACTTATTTAATGTTTTATTTAAATTTATTAAATCTTTAAATCCTAACAGCTTGTTTGTTTTTATACGTTACGCTCTATTAGACTTTGCGTGGTTGTTTAGACCAGTGTTTCTCAAGTCCGCAGAAAAAATTTGTATGTGTTTTTTACAGTTTTATTGTTGTTTTTTATGCACATTTTTTATGTTAATAATTTATATTTTGTTAATTCAATGTAAACTTTCTGTGATTTTCTATAAATAAAATAAATGTATTTAGTAGCATATTAAATATATTTTTTTCTTGCAAAAATAAGCCAACAATTATTATAAGTGGTCCGCGTTAGAAAATTATATATTTTACTGGTCCGCGGTGCGTTTTTGATTGAGAATCACTGGTTTAGACAACAGCGGTTATACTTTTCGGGCATGCCCTATATCTAGACACTGCTTGTATCTATATGTAAACTCTCCTTGCGTCACACCGTACCGGATGCGATAGATCTATATTCTCTGTAAGAACACATTGCGATATTGCCCGAAGCTGTGAAATTAGCTACACTATGACACGACAAGTGTAGCATCTTGCTGAGTATGCGCCAATTACTGAACAAATATTTTGAATATATTTGCGTTTTGTTCTTAATTTTTTCATGTTTCAGCTAAAAAGAAGATTTTGTGTTATACCACGTTTTAAATACGGTGCTTGAATATTTTCATCTTGGGATTTATTTTTTCTTTTTTTTTTGGACGATACCA
Source organism: Liopterus haemorrhoidalis (assembly GCA_963971575.1). NCBI lineage: Eukaryota > Metazoa > Arthropoda > Insecta > Coleoptera > Dytiscidae > Liopterus > Liopterus haemorrhoidalis. The sequence goes on along the minus strand of OZ020612.1, from coordinate 56,410,815 downwards.
AATTACGAATTAACATTATATACACATAATTTTTCTAAGTAAAACCCCCCTTTAAAATATTAGGTTGTCAAGGATGAAATTTGTAGTTAATAATATTGCCAACTTTAACAGCTTATTATTTGACATTGGCTTAAAATTTACCGTTCTGTTTTTTTTTTTTTTTGTCGGAAAGTTACACATCATGCCTGTTTAAAGAAATCATTGAATGCTCTAAAAAATATCAAAAACTTTTTTTTAAAATAAATTTTGTTGAAAATGGAACGGTCGGAAATTAGCACTATTATGAAGTATGAGTTCTCACGTGGAACTACGGCATCGCAGACCGCGCGAAACATTAATAGTGTATTTGGCTTTAGTGTTACTACGCAGCAGACAATATCAAATTGGTTCGCGAAATTTCGTACAGGTAAGTTAAAAACCAAACAAAAAAAAAAAAACTGGCTCATCGATCACAGCAGAAATATACTGCAACCAACTGGACAAAATGATGCAAAAACTTAAAGAAAAACAGCCTAGATTGGCCAACAGATCGACTTCTATCTTATTGCATGATAACGCTAGACCACACACTGCACAAATGACTGTGGCAAAACTACAAGAATTGGAGTTGGAACTTCATCATCCTCCATACTCACCAGACCTAGCCCCCACTGACTATCACTTCTTCCGCAATTTGGACAACTTTTTAATTGGGAGACAATTTAATTCCGACAATGCCGTAAAACTGGCCTTTCAGGAATTCATTGACTCTCGTTTTATACCACCGGCCTGAACAACCTGCCGCTTAAATGGCAAAAGTGTATAGACAATATGGGTGCATACTTTGATGAATAAAATAATTCCTTATATTTGTAAGTTATCAACCAACTTTCACCACAGCAGACGCTGGATGGACATTCGGCACGTATGACACGCATTCCACGTCCATCCTGGAAGAATTCACACCAATCAAAGTCTCTTTTGAGTGATAAACACTCTTTTTCAAACTGTTTGAAGTCTCTGATGATTCTCAGTCATTTTTACACCTTCATTGGAAAGGAATATAATAATTACACTTTGTTTAACTGAATTTGAAACATCTTTAGACGCCATCGTTAATAAAACTGACAGTATTGATACAGTCAAGTCGCAGTTAGTTATGGAATTAACTAACATGGCTGCTATGATGAATATAAAACCTTTCTGCAGTAGATCCTCAATTGTGATCAGAAAAAATTAAATGCAGGTCAATTTTGAAACTGCTTTGTATCATGTATATAGGACAGTATATATGTATATGTGTATAAATCGAAAGACATTAAAATAATGAAAATCATCTATATTCATGGCATGGCAGTATGGGCTTTATCTGCCGCACTTCGTGTTGTTTCGCAGGCTCCGTACGCAACTTTGGTCTCTACCCGGGGCTTCGGTCCACAACTTGTACAGCAGCGGATTAAAAGTTTCTCCCGACCAGGTCTCTCACCGTTACCGTTAGATGGCGTACAGATGCACGACTAGCATAGCATTATCATATAGTTGAAGAAAATCCCTATCCGCTGAAAGGTATTTCCCCCACCATTCCTTTCATCTCTTATGAGTCCGGGAATTTTGTAAAGTTTTATAAATATAGCTGTCTGGAGTACATAATGCTGCGTTTCGTGTTTGCCTTGCTCTTATGCCGAGAGCTGAGATTATGCTCTGATCTTGAGTTAGTGGCAATGCGTTTAACTGGTTTCTTCTCTTTTACACATGAACCTAATGCTGGATTTATAACCTTGCTTTTATAACACCTACTATAAACTTAAATATGGCTTTTAATATGGATTTTTTATGGTTGTTTTGTTTTAACTAACATGATTATTTTACGAGCCATTTTTTTTTTCTTGAAGAATATTTTAAGAAGTTTTATGGTGAAATAATTTACTGCGTAGGATATTTACGGTAATTTTTACTTCAAGAATTTTTAACAGTTTTAAGGGGGGTTAATTTTGCATTTTTTAAGCATATTTTTAAGAACGATTTGTGGAAATCTGGTAAAGGTAAGCTAAATGGGTGAAAGTCTATCTTAAAGAACAATACTTGAAGAGTATTGTGTTAAATTTTTATTGCAAAATATTGAAAAATGAGCCATTGGCGTCATTTTTTAGTAAACACTCCAAAATTGATTTGCGGTGTACACTATATCTAGTGACACGATCATCTGAAACATATAATTCAAAAAGTTTTGGTTAGTTTAAAAGTTTCTTCAGGTAGTGACGTCGAGTTTTCTTTTATTAAATTGAGTTTTAAATTTTTGGTACGACTTTAAAGTCAAAAAATCGAAAAAAACGTAAAAAATCGTGTTTGGTAATCGGAAAAATGGTTATAAAATAAAATATATTCAAAATAAAAGCAAAAACTCAACGTCACTACCTAGTAAAATGATTTATAAAGAAGTGTGCAAAATTTCAGAAAGATCCATTCATTAGTTTTTGAGTTATGATGTACACCGCATAAAAAAAAGCTATTTTTCAGAAAACGCGTTTAAAAACTGCACGTGTATAACTGCTCAAAAATAATATACCGGTACAACACACATATATAGCTTATATACAAGTATATTTCAATATATGTATCAAAGATATTCGTCACGAGTCCCCTCTCTAAGAGTATAAAGCAGCTGATATCGACATTAAAGCCACATGCGCACAAAAGCGATACAACGCCACATACATACGATAGGCGCGAAAAAACAAATAATAGGTACTAATATTAAAATGAGTATAACTCAGTCAATTTTGCTCCGATTAACTTGAATTTTCTCCTAATTTTAATGGGATACTCTTGAAGATATATACAATCGAATAAGACAATAAAAAAAAATTGAAAAACAAATCATCAAAAATACCATACCCCCCCCCCCCCTTAAGGACGCTCATATTTTAGATAAAAAGTAAGATTTATTTTCCTTTAAAATTATTTTATTTACAATAATTCATTCTAGTACAATTCAGTTTTTAGAAGAAGTCTGTAGAATGAAAAATTAACGAAGCAACAACCAACTTATTTATATATTTCTATCTCGCACATTCCTTGCAAGACGGAGCATAGTTAATAATTGTAAATAAATTGTAAATAATTGTAAATAATCATTATAATTGGAAACTTTTTTTTTCACTTTATCTATTTTTTCCTATTGACTACAGTCAAATATACTATAGTAACTGTATAAAATCCATTTCTTATTAAAAGTTATCAATTTAAATAACTTAAAAAAATAATTGTGTGGAAATTCAAGAGAATTGAAACACCTGCCTAAAAAAAACTCAATAAAAGTATACTATAATTAGCCACATAAAATCCACTACTTTAGGAAACAAAAACTTAGAATTATTGTATCGATCAAACAGGGCGCATGCACCCTCCAGTTAGAAAAATCCGTAAACGTATAATTACCTCACGACTTTTTTATTCCCTTACAGCACTGAGGCAAATAAATAAAAAAATATCAATTGGTGTAAGTCAATTAGTTATTAATCAAGCAATTATATTGAATCACACTGGAATATTAAAAAGGGGATGCGTTTTAAAATCACTTAACCAGTTTAATGTTTTATTAATTTACAGAAATGATAAAGACATTTGTTAAAACAAAGTGAGATATACGAGCCTCGCATCATACACTCTAAAAAAATCTACTGTGACCACCACAGGACCGACCCCCATCATAAAGTACTTGTATAAAATACATTCTAGCAGCAGGGTAGAAATAACTTGGCCTAATATTTTTTAACACAGATATTATTTATCATGACCATGGAAACGTTACATATAAGTATGAAAAAATTGAGACTTTACAGAAATTATTCGATTTTTTCGTTTTATCAAAAAACGTCTCAAATAAAAGTTATTAGTTATTGCTTTCATAGCAACTTTTATTCAATAATTTTTTTCGAAATATTTTTCTGTTGTGAAATATTCACAAAAATCTTAAAATCGACACGAGTATCTGCCATTTTTCAACCGATTTTACCAAAAGTTGATCAACTCGTGCCATTGATGGCAGAAGCTTAAATATGAAGTTTCATATAAATCCTTACAGCCAAATTTGCTCTGCACGTGTACACAGAAAGACGGACAGACGGACAGACGGACAGACGGACAGACGGACAGACGGACAGACGGACAGACGGACAGACGGACAGACGGACAGACGGACAGACGGACAGACGGACGGACAGACCGACAGACAGACAGACGGACAGACAGACCGACAGACATCATTCTAAAAATAGTCAAAACGTTATGTTACCTCAATTCGTGGAGATTCATCGAAATCTCGAAATGTCAAAATCGGTATGATCACAATACCTCCCTTATATATGTTGGCGGTCGGTAAAAAGTAGTGTTAAAGGGACTTCATAGTACACTAAAAAATGAACTTTTAGTGTACCATGAAGTCCCTCGCTTTTCGTGTTAATTATTTACACTTCATTTTTAGTTAAACTTAGTCTTATGTTTACCCTTACATACTGGTTAAATTATAGTGTCAGAAAATAAATAGTTTTAAAGTAGCGTTAATTTTAACACTGAAAAAGTATTAAAATTTTTCCTAAAAATAACTCTTAATAAATGAAGATTTACACGGTGACTTGGTTGAAAATAGTGAACTTTTTATTTATTTTATGTCATCAACCGACTGGACTTGCTAATTTCAATGCCGTACTTTTTTATGTCAATTAGTCGTAATATTGATTTCAAAGCGCAGTGATAGCAGGTCACCTTGCTTAACTACTCCTAAAATAATCGTAAATATGCAATAAACAGCGCTCAATACTGGACATTCAGAAATCACATAAATATATATATTTTTTAACCAACTGTTTTTCCTGAATTTATATTAAGGTATACATATATACATATTTTCTTTTCTCTTTTCAACGGTGTAAAACTTTTATATCCTTACATAACAACATTTTTGAGAAAATCGACTTTTTGTGGTCTTAAAAATAATAAGTGATTAGTGACTCATAACAGTGTTTTGATAAATAGAAACAATTACAACAATTAATTTGTTTCCATTATTTAGCAACAAATAAGTCATTTTGAAGGTCATAAAATGCGATTTTTTCAATGACATTTTTCAATTCGGAAGTTCATAATTAGTTTATATGTTCATATTTTTATCGACTCTTTCTATAATGTCAATTTTAATAATATCTTTTTAATAACATGTCATTCAAGATTGATTTTTCAATAGATGGAGTCAAACAAATGAAAGCTTTAATGTGTCTACCATAAAAACAAATCCACATTTCAATAAAACTCTCATTGTATGTCAATCAGACAAAAATTAATGGCTTAAAAATAGTTTTGGTTATATGCAACCAAGAGCGTAGCTAGGTATTTGATGAATAAAACAATTTGAATTACAAGTTCTTTACCTTTATTTTAATGTAATTTAAATGATGTACAGCATATATATTTATCTCCCTACGATTATTAGGATTACTAATTTTTTATAATTTCAAAAAGTCCTAACTTAAAAACAATAAAAAGCTGCGGTTTGAATTTTTCAAATCTTCGTAGATTGTTTAGTCTATAAAAAAAAATGGGGTCTTAATAACCCAACTTTTACAATAAATACGAATCGTTATACAAAACCTTTGAAAATGGTCAAAAATCGAAAAAATATTAAGTGGTGCCCCTTACGATTTACTTCAGAATGTATATACTTATGTATTTTGAGTCATAGATCTCAAAAATAATCTCCATTACAAGCTATGGTTTACCGTTTTTGAAAAAATTAAAAAAAAAAAAAAAACGATAGAAAATGACCATATTTCAAAAAAATACATTTGAGAGGGCGCTATAAATATATTTTTTACACTCCCCACCCTATAATTGGTCTATATACATTTTTTTTTTTTTAATTGTAAAATCTGGTCACTTACAAGGTATTGAGTAGCCACACGCTCGAACAGGGCCGTAATGAGGATATTAAGCGCCGGTGGCAAGTTGCGCCCTTTTGAATATTTTAGCGCCCCTATTGAGAATGCTGAAAATACAGTATATGCTGGAAATACAGTATATTTTATTCAATTTTGCCTTCGTTCAAAAATACAAGTGATGAGCAAAAAAGGTCCTCATCTCCAAAATACAAGTGATGAGCAAAAAAAGATCCTCATTTCCAAAATACAAGTGATGAGCAAAAAAAAAGTCCTCACCTCTGATGACAAAAAAGGACAGCAAATTATTGTACTAAATACTGCAGTACAGTTTGAACTTATTTCGTATATTTTAATGTTGATTTTTTGTTAAAATGTCAACAGAAGTTGTGAAAAACTATAAAGCAGAACAAATCGTAGTGTTTTTGGCTGTCATTTAAGAAAGGACAAAGATTTTTACTTTCCCTAAGAAAAAATGGAGGGAAAGTTAACATTAAGTCCATATTTTGGCGATATTATTCTATTATACACCTCGGTTTTGATAAATCCCATCATACACGTTACTTATGGACGATGGCGTACTGTCATAATTTTCTTCTATAAGTTCTGTATGTATTTATTTACTTTAGTGTATCATTAATTTTATAGTAATAAATTACAGATGTATAGTGGTGTTTTATGGATTGTTTGTATCTTCTATCTTTAACTTCTTTTGAAAATATCAAAATAGGTATTTTTTCTTTTTTACCGATAAAAAATATTTTAATAAATGGCCCTACTGTCGGAAACTATTGTCCGCCATTTTGAAAGGCTATCTTGGTCTTTCCAACTAGCATCTGATAGGCCTTTCTTTATAATAATAAATAATATAATAATATTTATTTATAAAAATATATACACAAATACACAATAGCATAGCAACAGCACAAGTTCAGTACAATATATTTATCTTGTAGTGACTTAGTTTAATGCATAGCGTTAATTCATCATAGCAAAATAGTTAATCAGGAATAGAAGATAAATACATATACAGAGTGATTATTTAATGGCGAGACGACGTCACCGAATTTTACGTGCCTACTAGCAGAATACTATGACTATAATAACCTTGAAGAAAATTTGATTATGAAGAAAAAAGATTATGCGCATGCGCGCATAATCGCCTGCTACGATGTGTATGAAACGGCAAATTATTAAAACTTCCATGACGTCGTCTCACCATTAAATAATCACTCCGTATATAAATACAATAAAATACATACAAATATACAATCAGAGATATAAATAAAATCAGAAATATTAATAAAATTACAAGGTATTAAACATTTTTAACCTAGAATCCCTAGTCTAATGAAGATTACCACCGTTTGACATGTCCAATATAATAAGATCGAATATGGTGATATAATAGTTATTTGTGCACCATGGCCAAAAAGAAAATCTTTTTCGGCTGCATCTGAATTTGAAGGCCGAGGCGCAGCCGAGGACTTAAACAGGTAAGGACGAAAAATATCTTTTTGTCGAAGGTGCATATTATTATTTTTGGGCGACCAAAAGTAATTTTTATTAGAAAAATTAAATTTATTTATTTACATGGGGTAATTTATGGCTACTGAACAGTTATTACAATTATAAATGTTTGACAGTCAGTTGTTTCAGTGTAACCATGGAGATCTAGTAACTTAAAAAATGACACATAGATGGTTCTAGCATTAAGCGACCAAAAAAATAAGCGAATCGGACTATGCCGAAAAAGATTTACTTTTTGGCCGGTAGTAGATGATAAAAAAGAACTGTTTTTGATATGGCGCCCAAAAAGGGTCCTTTAGTGGAAACGCATTATACAGTTTTTGTCCAATTATTGGTAAAGTTCTAGAACCAATTGCTTTTTTTGATTTTAATATTTTACAAAATTTAGTATTTAGCATTCAATGGAGGAGCCTAAATTTTTCATTGATACGCCTATGTATGCAACCAGCAATACTTCAGTGTTGGTGTGGTCACAGTTGACGCATACACAGAAGTATTCAATAAAATCTTTTATGAATATTATGATTGGTTTTATGTACAATGTTCTTTTCAATTGTGCGCTTGTAATAACATGGTATTGTTTTATTTATCGAGATATGACTCTATTGTGTTTTCATGTATATCATGCGTGTTAATTATGGTTAAAACTTCTGTAAAGCTGAAAACTACTGAAATATGTAATTAATTAGGTAATGAATGGAATAACAGGATTTGTTACAGTAATTTTATTCGGACATTAAATTTTTCAACAAAAATTTGACTATATATATTGTGATTACTGGCTTGCAAATATCATATGTTAATAACAGCAGAATTGTACTAAAACTAGGGTAGTTAAATGTTTAATGTTAACTGGACACACCAATAATACCATTTTATACATAAGTATAGGAAAAATTTATTTTTACTAAACCATATATTCCAATAAAACTCTTATGCCCGGTTGCATATAACATTCATATACATATCTATTTTTGTTTAAAACTGATTAATTAAAATCAGGGCAGTTTATATATTGACCGAGTAGTCTGTTGACAGTGAGCGTTTAAAAAAACAAGTTTGCGAAAAAATTGATATTACTCGTGAAGGTTTTCGTTGGATGATTTTTTCCGATTTTAGTAAAGGCCGAACTCAACAACAATGAATAGGTTCACTTCGTTCAACTTTTGGTAAAGAAGCAACATCAGAAAAGATTGTTTATAATTGGTTTGTAGAATTTCGTCGTGGTCGTGCGTCAGTGATGAATCTCGTAAAGGTCGTCCAAAATCGGTTGTGATTCAAAAAAAGATCGATGCTGTGCGCAAAATGATTGAAGTAGATCAGCATGTGACTTACCGTGAGATAGAGGCAACCTTCAGCATATCGCAGACTGCAATATATTCGATTTTGCATGAACATTTATTGGTGAAAAAGAGCTGTTCCCGATGGATTCCGTATAATTTGACCGAAGCTCAAAAAAGGCTCGTATTGATTGGTGTAAGGGAATGCTAAAAAAATTCAACCTAGGCACTGCAAAATCCGTATACAACATAGTAACAGGTGACGATACTTGGATTTATTCATATGAACCGGAAACTGAGGAACAATCCACTGTTTGGGTCTTCCAAGATGAACCGAAACCCACAAAAGTTGTTCGTTCACGAAGTACTTCCAAGAAAATGATCGTTCATTTTTTCGGTTGTACTGGACATGTCGCAACCATTCCTTTAGAGCAGTGGGTTTCAAATTTTTTCGAGTCGTGGAACACTTAACAGTCCAACAATATTCCGTGGAATCCAAAAAAAAAAAAAAAATAACAAAATTAACATAAGGTTGATATCTATGTAGGGTGACCAGATTTCAGTTGAGGTAAACCCTAAGATAAAAAAAAAAAAAAGAAATACAGTATATTTTATTAAATTTTGCCCATCTCCAAAATATAACTGATGAGCAAAGAAAAAGGTCCCCACATCCAAAATTTAAGTAATGAAAAAAAAAAAATTTCCTCACCTCCAAAATTCAAGTGATGAGCAAAAAAAAGATCTTCACTTTTAAAATATACGAGGGGGAAAAAGTTTAAGAAAAAGCTCGTGGAACCCCTAGGACCTTGTGTGGAACCCCAGGGTTCCATGGAACACAGTTTGAATATCGCTGCTTTAGAGGATCAGAGAACAGTTAATGCTGAATGGTATACAACTATTTGTTTGCTACAAATCATCGACAAAATCAGGAAAAACAACCAAAAACGTCGCATCATTCTTCATCATGACAATGGAAACTCCCACGCAGCAATAAAACAGTCTGTTCAAAAAAATAAAATAAAAAATCTTTCTTAGTTTTTGTAAAAACTTAAAAGTTAGCCCTTGTAAGGCCGATTAATCGGTAATCGGCCAATTTATTTATCGATGCAACCTTACTATAAACTTATGAACCACTTAAATGTGTTATAATTCATTATTTACATCAATTTTATTATAATACAGCGAATTTAGAATCGGGAATAAATTTTAGTTCGATTTGGTACGGAACTATAATGTAAGAAATTTACCACGTCAGAGATTCATATACTAAAAATAGAAGCGGACCAAAGGGTCAGTTGCGGCCTGCTACCGTCCCATTCTGAAATGTTTGAATTTAGAAAGGTATTTTGGATTCTTTAATTTTCGCGCCTACTGTTTGAACAAACGAGTCCACACGGAATTCCCCGTTAGTGAGTCAGTGAAAAAATATTTTGTCATCTCTTAACAGCCTCCCCCACTTCCCAGGACTAAATTCTGGGTGCAAACCGTTTAGAATAACATTAATTTTAGACATTTGATGAAGATTCTTTCTACATAAGTTTTATCATTAATGTTTCTAATTTAAGAACATATTAAAAGTTTTCTGCAGTTCAAAACATAACTTTTATCTTATTTTTAAAATCTAATCTGATTTAAAACAATAGAAAATGAAATACAAATTAAAATTTAAGGTCTAATCATGTTTGTTTTAAATTGTTGAAATATTATTTCCGATTTTATAAAAGTTTTCAAATTAGATCAAAAATTTCCTAATTATTTTGTTTATCTTAATTGTCGTGTAGTGATTTTAATTTCAGTAATGACTGCTCAACCCCAATTTAGAGATAAAATCCACGTAGCATAATTGTAGTAAATGTAAAATAATCACTGACGGCATTCATATTCTATTCAATCTGGTAAACACGTAATGGTGGAAATCTGTTAAGAAATATAATCAACCCGAGTGGAGATTTGAATGTGTAGGTGGGTATGGCGGTCTACCGTGTACCGTGTACCCGTGTACAGGTATCTGTGGGCAGAGTGCGGCGAGGAGGCCCTTGGAACGTGGCCCGAAACGTTTATGTGTTCATTTGTGGCAGTGGCGGATTAAGCTACAAATGAACAGAACTCGGGTCCGAGGCGCTATTGTCCAAGGGGCGCCATCTGACATATAATTGGCAACTGTCTGTATGTAGTGTCGGCAACATTGTGACGTCAATTTTTCCTAAGGTTCTCGTGATTGGCAGAAAATCCTATATCCTTTGACCGATATGAACAATATTTTGCAGATTTATACTCTAAGAATCTACGAATATAATTACATACATAAATGTCTAGGGTTTCGTAGGCATAAACAAGAGACTGCTATATTATTTGATCGATATGAAAAATATTTTGCAGATTTATTCTTTAAGAATCTGCTGATAAAACAACGTATGAAAATGTCTAGAGTTTCGTAAGCATAAACAAGATACTCTATATTCTTTCTATATCCTTTCGTAGGCATGAAAAATATTTTGCAGATTTATTATTTAAAAATTTTCGGATAAAATAAACTATAGAAATGTCTAGGTTTTCGTAGACATAAACAAGAAACCCTAGAATACTCATTCCTATATACTTTGACCGATATGAACAGTATTTTACAGATTTATTCTCTAAGAAACTGCGAATGAAATTACGTATAGAAATGTATAGGGTTTCGTAGGCATAAACGAGAAAATCTAGACACGCCTATATCCTTTAACCGATATGAATAATATTTTGCAGATTTATTCTCTAAGAATCTACGAATATAATTATATATAGAAATGTCTAGGATTTCGTAGGCATAAATTAAGATCTCAAATTATTTTTAGTTTTAACTAAATGTAATGTACTGAGTAAAAATGAATTGTTTTCCCATCTTAAAAAGTTTATGAATAAATAATCTAACTATATAATTAGCAAGTGTCTGCATGTAGTGTCGGTAACATTGTGACCTCAATTTTTCTTAAGGTTGTCGTGATTGGCTCACTGGGGACACTCTGTCTCTTGATTGGCTGACACAATTGACACATTTCTGTGTTTTTAAATTAAATATTCAATTTTTTAATGAAAAAACTATATAGGTGTATATAAAATATTGTATTTGACTCGCATATAATGGCCATATTTCACTTGCGCTAAGACTTGGGTGGTAAACTCCATCCTCGTGAAATATAGCCATTATATCCTTGTTAAATAAAATACTAATATTTTGTATTTTAATAGGTTGATCAAATATTTATTAAGTTTTTTAAAATTTTTATCAAGATTTTCAAACTTGACTTATCATTTTTAGGCTTTCGCAGGCATATGCAGCTTGTCATTATGAAAAATTAAAAAAAAAAAATCTCAAAATTAAAAAAAAAATCTTGGAATAAAATTTTGTCTGAGATCAAAAATTAATTTAAAAAACATGTTTTATGATGATGTAATTTTTGCAAAAAAAAAAAACTTTTTTATTTTTCTATTATTACTATACTGCGAATTTCTGAAATGTCCCACTTCACATCGTTTTTTGTATAAAGATTTTGACTGAATAACTAAAAAAAAAAAATATTTATCAATCAATTTTTTTTAAGTAATTTTGGAAATGATGGCACCGGATAAATAGTCTGTCCGGTGTGCCGAAAAAATATTCTGTCCGGAGTGTTGGAAAATATTTTTCCTTAAGCGGTGAAATACCTAGGTCCGTCCCTGATTCGTTGAGTACGTAGAAACACCTCCAGCAGCATTTCTCTCGCTTCATTGTGAGCAATTCGCATGCAAACTGGACCACGAACAAAATAATTGGCTCACACAAAACTCATCATATTTCCAGCGTGTAACTTATGGTTAGCATTCCGCGGGTGCTCGCAATACAAGTGCCATTCGCGAGCATTATATCTTCCCGTGGCAGTCTGAAAATCTCTTTCGCTCATTTCCCGGCACACGTACGATACAACGCCGCACATCTCGCAGAGAGAGAGCCGTATAGTCGCGTTCTCAAGAGACACACGCCAGGCAATGAAAACAGCCCCACAAATTGCACCAAAGTTTCACTTTACCAGTTTGTAAGAATGTGTCTCACACCCCTATGCCCGCGCCTTACATGATTTCACCGGGATTCCTACCATTCCGGCGATTTATAGAGAAACAAAAAAGAATTATGAACACAATTTTAAGAAATGGAATGGAGAGTTTTCCTCGGAGTTATAGGGCTACAATTCACGAAGGCACGAGACGGAAATCCGTTCGGCATGGTAACACCTGACTTGTCGACTCAATCCCATTGCACGCATGTAGGTCCGACGGTCACGCACCATCCCACTAACTCGTTCATTTCTTCTCTACTTGCCTGACGAACGAATGTTGTCGAGAGCAATTTCTCCTCCTGATATACTGTTTAATTAGTTACGCATGATTATGCTAATAACAACTCTGATTTCAGTTTTCTTACAACTCGTGACTACTTCTATTTAATTGGACGTTTTAATAATTAACTCACAATACATTACGTGATCATTGTTTCGATTTTTTCTTTCTATTTTGTTTTCTTATCTTTTAGAGCTTTAACCAAAACGAAACATTAACACGAATTCAATAGTACAACAGCTTTTATATTTCTAATCCAAATAGTAAGTTAAATGAATATTTGGTTTCTTATTCCAGCCTTTTTTGGCCATTGTTGAAGGCTTCTTCTACACTCACCAGCAATTTTAAAGAAACAGACATAAAAATCTAATTATTTTCCCTGTAGTGTAAATATTATTGATATCTCTCAGGTAATCTTCTACTATGATGTTTTTTGGAATAATGTTCAATCGGGTTGAGGTCAGGGGATCACGCTGGCCAACCCATTGTTGTTATATCCACTTGATTTAAAAATTCTGTTACACAGTGGGCGACATGTGGGCGCGCATTATCCTACATTACGGTGACATTTTCTGCGATATATGGGGCAAACGGTACAACATGGTCTTGAAGAATATCTCTGATGTATCTATCTGCAGTTAACGCTCCGCCATCAATCACCATTAACTCTGTGCGAGCTCCCAAACATATTCCACCCCACACCATAATTGAACCTCCACCAAAAGATACAGTAGTAGCAAAATTAAATGGTGCATTTTGTTCTCCTTGGCGTCCATACAATCTTTCCCTACGGTTTAGTAGAGCATTCAAAGCTATCGACACATTGCCTACAAAATAATATTTAAAAAAATATATAATTTTCAATCTGTTCCTTTAAATTTGCCGGTGTGTGTCTTTATTTTCATAATTAACTATACTTAGCCATCATCATTCATTATCATTAACAAGCCTATCTAGTCCATTGCTAGTCCCAAGTTTTAGCCATTCGAGATGATCCTTTGCTTTCTGTTTCGGGTTCCCAGCAACTCTCTTTATCCACTTAATTGGAGTATTCGTCTGCTTCTGCTGGTGTCTCTGGGTATCCTTTCGAATATATCCTTCGTCCATCTGTCGTCTTGAAGTCTAGCCACACGTCCAGCTTAATTTCAATTTAAACGAGTAATTCTTTCGACTTGAATTATACTTGGCCATAGTTGCTGTAAATTATTACCTGCTGCTTTTTATATTGTCCAACCACCTTTTTTAAGTTTTTCAACACTATATTTGGACGCCAATGATTTTATGATTTAATATGTATTAGTCAAGTAGAAGAAAATTAATGTTTTATGTAGAGTATAGAACATGTGATATCCTGCATTCTTATTCATTCTTTAAAAATACAAAAATATCTGAAATCAAACGTGAACTTCGCAAGCTTATAACTGCAAACGACTGCAGCTCTGAAAGTGTATAACAAGTCGTTACTTCTACTCAGTAAAAACCGCCGTGTTACCATGACAATTCGAACTGCCAGTGCTTACAGCACATTGTTCATCATAACTTGGAGACGAACTAGTTGTTTTAGACATGTCGCACGGCAGTTATAAAGGTTTTTAATAAGATATTAGGTAAATTTAGATACAAAGAGAGTGAAAAATATAATAAACGTCTATAATAGTAATAGTTAATAGTAATAGTTTATTATCATAATAATAATGTTTAAAATATTTAAGTTTTAGGGGTGCTGCATCTCCGTAGCTATGGAATGTACCATCCGCCATTGGCTGGTAGTACATAATGGACCGTTTACCAATATTTTAAATATAAATATAACATACTATTATCATACAAAAATATTAATCCATACAAACAAAAATTGTATTCAATGTGAATGCTTGGCCTTCATGTTGCTACCAAGATGGTTAATGGTTAAGACAAAAAAATATTCCTTAAGTTGATGGTGGGCCGAATTTAGTGCGTTTTGGAAAAGTCCTTGCATGCCTGGTACCATCAGGTCGCAGGCCGAATCCCGATCGCGGATCGTAGGTTGTAAATGCCTGCAATAAGTCTTTAACATTGCTAATAATAACAACATCGTAGATGAAGCGAAGCTTACTCAGGTATGTTTCATCGAGGTTATTACCTTTATTGTCCCAAGATAGCTTCTTAAATATATCTTCCTTGACTAGGTTGACAAGTTTTTGTGAAACTGTATCGCCTTGACTAACAACCTTGTATATATTGTTTGGATATTTATTTTATTCTACCAAAATATTGAAATATTTATGGAAATTCATAAAAACTGTATTCATGTTCCGCTTACGTTATTTTATCGCTTACTAATGTTAAGATAGACACATAATTAATTTGGTTTACAGTACATTAGATTGTAATTCGTTCTTTTGATTATCAAAGTGGCTTGTAACTACTTATATGGGGTGAAACAGTAGCATTGTTCCTTTCAGCCTACTGCGATTGAATTGAGTTTGAAATGAGCAATGCAGCTACACATTCTATATCCCTGACTCCGATTCATGTCAAACGGAAAATCGTATCTTCCGCTACGTTTAAACTATTACCCAATTCACCACGTCAAAAGGATAGCATTTTTCTTTCAAATTCCACCAGAAACAGAAAAAGAATCGGATGCCGAACGATTGTATACGCACACGTTCTTCTACATAATTGAATTGATTGCTTAGACAAACGTATCAAGTCGGAGAACAACACACAAATACACACACACACACATACAAACATACAGACATACACTGTTACGGAGATACATCCTACATACGAGTCCTTACACATGTTTGGAACGCAGATACGATGTAGAACACACGCCCCCAGTGGCGGAACTGCACCACTCACAATTTAATTGGTATGTTGGCATTTACTATTTGAAATGATTTTTTACTGTCGGGAAATTATTTAGAAGTCCTAAAATATTACTTGCACCCAGGAACCTTTATGGAGAAGGCGCGCGCTGATATTCCGGAAGATAAAGTTGCTGTACGCATCCTGTCACAGGACTATTTATGATCCACATCCAGAGTTAATGTGTAATACTATTAGTAGTAAACACATTTTATTCATTTAGAAGGTGATCCATTTACATTTTGTATAATCAATAATTGATGTGCTACTCTGGAGAAGACTCCCGTGAAATTAGATGCCGAATAGAGCAAGGAGGGTCAATTTTTGATCAAATGAAGAAGCTACTAACATCACGAATTACCAATCGCATTAAACCTTCGATTAGTGAAATGCTATATTTTTCCAGTAATGTTGTATGGTGTAGAGCAGTATTTCTTAATCTTTTTACTCTCGTGGCACATTTTCCAAACAAGAAAAATTTCGCGGCACACCCTTTGGGAAACACTACACGAACTTTAACTAAAGAGTTAAGTAGGAGAATGCTTTCTAAATGTGGATTTACGTAAGAATATTACGTATTTGGTGGAACATCAGGACGGAGAAGTACTCACCAATATGGGAACAAAACTATAACTAATATTCCAAATTAAAAACAAGAAGTTGCAATATCTGAGTCATGTAATGCGTAATAATAAATCTTGTTTATTTAATAACCGATCGCCAATATATATATAAGGGAGGTATTGTGATCATACCGATTTTGACATTTCGAGATTTTGATAGATCTCCATGAATTGAGGTCCCTACATAGCGTTTTGACGATTTTTAGCATGATGTATGTCGGTCCGTTTGTCTGTCGGTCTGTCTGTCTGTCTGTCTGTCAGTCTGTCGGTCTGTGTACACGTGAAGAGCAAATTCGGCTAAAAGTATTTTTATGAAACTATATATTTAAGCTTTTGACATCAACGGCACGAGTTGATCAACTTTTGGTAAAAATAGGTTAACTAGAAATGGGAGTTTACTCGTGTCGGTTTTACGATTTTTGCGAATAATTCACAACAGAGATATATTTCAAAAAAAATTATTTAACAAAAGCTGCTATAAAAGCAATAACTATCAACTTTTATTTGAAACATTTTTTATTTTATTTTATTTATTTATTTATTTATTTGTTTTGTATGTATGCTGGTACGTTTCCATGGTTATCGTAAATTATAAATAAACATTATGAAACTGCCAACGTAATATAATACTTTATTGTCTTTTACAATAATAACTACTCTGCTGCTAGAATGTATTTTATACAAGTACTTTGTGATGGCGGTCGGTCCTGTGGTGGCCACAGTTAATTTTTTTTATTTATTTTTTTGAAATTTGCAATTAAAAATGGACAAAATCACTTAAATAAATAACCTCGAATAAATAATATAATAAACTTGCAAACCAAAAAATATAGAATAAGTGACCATCACCTTCATCAATACATATTCCGATTATTTTGTTAACTGATCATAATTGTTTAACAAAAATTCTTTTAACTTTCTGAATTGTAAAAATGACAGTAATAAACAGTTTTGTTTTTGATCGATTATCCCTAACGAGTAAAAAGGATATAGGAGAGACTCCTACCAGAGTTCAACCTTTAGACAAAATCCGGGAACCTGTTTGACGTCATTATTTCGGTTCGATATGTGGTCAAACACACTCGTTAACACAATCTTACTACCCACTTCAATTTTCGTTGTTGTTTAAATATACCACAACGTAACTTTTAAATATATCATAACTATTATAAATTATTACAAATAATGATATTGATTTTCTTAATTATAATAAGTATTTTTCGTAATATTTATTCAGAAGAAAATTATTATAGCTGTCATTTCTCATTTTAATGTACTTTTGAAATAGTTGATTTACGCTACTGTGAGAACTAAAAGACCTCAGCATGCTATTGCTGGACTACAAGGTCAATGCCTGTGCTCCTTCTTGTATATTCTTTACTAGTTGATTATCTCTAATATGCCATACATTGCCGTCTTTCTCTTCCGTAGCTTAATAGACTTTTTTTGAATCACAGGATATATTGACGGCACCACATTTTTCAATAAATACATTTTCTTACACTTTCTTTTCATACCACATATACTTTTTTATACATTCTTTCTATTCAAGAGTTTATTTCTTTCTGAAAAGTCTCGTATAGCTTCTTACTATGATGGAAATTTTACAAAATTAAAATTTTCTTTTAATTTATTTAAAATTTCCCATTACGGTAATGAAAATATTAATAACCTTTAATTAAAATTGTAACATGACATTATCATCCCTTATTAAGGTTACGCCACTGCTAACATACGTACACAAATACAGAAGCATGCCGAAGTCCACTCATACTGTTCGAATCCTTTGCAGAATCACAAAGCATTCCTGTCGTATGCTTTCTCAAAACGACCATTAATTAAATTTCCTGGATTTATTTCGGCTGAGTATGTATGCGTATATGTTCTGTACTTGTATGTGTGTTTTGTTCACCCCTTGATCTTTGAATTCTTGTAATCGTGATTAAAATAAATATGTTGTAATATTTTCTGTCATATAGCTCTAATTTAATGAATACTAATTATATTAAATTTAAGTAAAAGTTTATAATATGTACTAATATGGAAAGCCATTCAAAAACATAGAAGTTAGCAAAGTTTTTGTTTTTAATATTTTGTAAAATTGTTAACATTTTTCCTTTTTAAATGTAAAACTCTAATGCGATATTATATTTGTAAGGATTTGTCGTTGAGAAAACTAATTAAATATTAACATGTTCTAAAATGAAATTATTTTCATATAACTATATTAGTTTCTGGAAATTCAATTTTTTTAAAATATAATTCACATTTATGGCCTTTGCCACTCAGGCAATTAGCCAGCATAATTGTAATTTTTTGTGGTGAAAATTCCATGCCTGAACAGGATTCGCACCTGAGACCTTAGCAACGCAGGGCATATGTGAAATTTATAGTTATAAGTTATAAGTTATATACATATATAACAGCAAATAGCCATTGCTGCTGCGCGCCACAAATTTTAACTAACTAACATACTATCTACGACAAGGCTAAGTATGGATTTACGCATAACCAATTAAAAATTATCAAGTAAGTATTATTAATTAAGAATTCTCAATTAAAAAGTGTGGCATAGAGAGAAGTATTTATGTAAACAATATTAGCAATAAATATTTATAACTAGACATGCTTAGAAGTAGATAACAAGAATGATTTTCACGTTTGTTTACTGCTTGTTTGTTTGAACTGACCTATCAAATCAATACAATTGTCAATTTCCACGTTTTTTTTAAATTTTACTGAAACGTATATAACCAAACTCCCATTTCTAGTCAACCGATTTTTAACAAAAGTTGATCAACTCGTGCCATTGATATCAGAAGCTTAAATATGAAGTTTCATAAAAATCCTTTTAGCCGAATTTGCTCTGCACATGTACACAGACAGACGGACATCATGCTAAAGATAGTCAAAACGTTATGTAGGGACCTCATTTCGTAGAGATCCATCGAAATCTCGAAATGTCAAAATCGGTATGATCACAATACCTCCCTTATATATGTTGGCGGTCGGTAAAAATTGACAACTTTTAATTCTTAATTGATAAACCATAATAGAAAATTGTACCTTTTATATAATTTTTTAACTTCGTGCGGAACTAAATGGAATTTTTATTTGTTTAGGTTGTCACGAGCACTTTTACCTACTGAAGTGGCCTTTTGCTAAACAAAATAATCATAAGTTTCAATCTGTCATTAAAAGTTACTAGATTACAAATCTAGTTCCGCACGAAGAAATATAAGAAAATAGTAAAAAAAATAATATGTTCGTATAAGAAAATATAAGTTCATATAATAATTGATAATTGTTAAACGGTTATGCATAAATCCACACTAAGTAGGCTATTTAGCCTAGAAATGCAAATTTTAAAGGGCGTCAAAATTTAAGTTCTCATTTAAAAAAACGCATTTTTTAACTCTTATTTATATATTAAAATTTAAAAGGATGCAAAAAACAAAGCGGCTCGACCATGATGATATATTTCTTGAAATCGGCGCTTCACAGTCTCACAAAAATGTCTGTGTTTTTTTTACGTAATTAGACTACGTTAATTAGACCAATGTTTGGGACCCAATGGCTTAGGGCGCCGCAGAAAAATTCTGATTCATTAAGGGTGCCGTGAACTGAAAAAGTTTGGGAACCACTGATCTAACCACTTATATTTCATAGATATTAATAAAATATCTTTGTTGCAGCGAATTACTGAGATTTATAATTATTTGATTCTCTCTTTCTCTCTCTCTCTCTCTCTCTCTCTCTCTCTACCCCCCTCACCACTCCCTCTATATTCTTGGTATTCTTGGTATTATTGGTATATTCTTGGACACCATCAGTCGAGTACATTTTTGACCTCTCTCACATAAGTCTCCCATCTTGAGCGGTTTTTTCTTCTTTAATGTTTTTGTTAACTTAGCACTTAGCTAATAAGGCCATTATCCAGTAGATGTATTTTGTTTTGACTCTGTATATAATATATAATTGTCCCAACTTTAAATGTAACTTATTGTAAATTTAGAAAGTGATATTTTTATTTACTTCCCATTTCCCCCCGATTTTCAATCATATCAATTCATTTGTAAGTCTGTTGTTCATTGTAACATTTTCCAATTCGAGACTCTCTGCATTATTCTTCGTTTTAATACAATTCATTTACCCTTTTAATAAACATTAACGTTATTAAATGAGTATCGACCAATGAAGCGTCGCCATTGCATTGCTTGCAAATTGAAGTAACAAGTTAAGAAACTAGCAGAGCACTTTTTACTCTAATTTCTTCAATAAACAAGATAAACTCTGGAAACCGAACCAAAATTTAATATCTGAATGACACAGTTTTAATAGTATTCACTACACAATATCTAGCAATAATTTTTATTTATTCATATTTTTATCAATGATAGATTCAATACTGATAATTTTTCCGGTTCATGATTAGGCCGGTATCACATTGGAACCGACAACGTACGACTGCCGACTATGGACAACTTGGTCATACGACTTGAGGTCTCACATTGGAGCATACTTCACGGAGTCGTTTGTCCTTCACAAGTGGCTGTTATGTTGTGGTTGTCGTGAATTTTGATTCAGTTTATTCGTATTCGAATAATTTGAAAAGAAGAATAGGTTGTTTTTCCTGGTTGAAAGTAATAGTTTGTTGATGAGATGAAGAAGACATTCAAGAAGAACGGAATCGGTTAACCAGATATTCCTGAAAAGAGAAGAGCATGACGAGTTTCACCATTTAATGAACGATTTGAAGCAAGTTTCCAAGAAATTCTTTGACTAATTCCGTATGAGTTTGGACACGTTCAACTATATTCTGAAAATTGCCGTATTGAGTTGCAGGTCTGAAATAAACACACGTAGTCGTACGACTAAGTCGCTTCCAGTGTGAAAGCACTGATTGCATTCCCAAGATCGGGAAAGTTCATGCGTAGTCGTGCGACTACGTACGACCAAGAGTCGCACGAAGTTGGTTCCAGAGTGAGACCAGCCTTATACCGGGTGATCAATATTGCCCGCTTCACAGCAATAGTTTTTTGGCGGCTTACCAATAATGGTGAACAAAACTAAATGCATAGACGTGCGTGAAACGAGGGTTGCCTCGTATATTTCGGGATTGCGCTAAAATAGTGCTGCCATCTGGCAATTGACGCTTCTATCGTAAAGTTTTGACGGTATACGTACTCAGAAAGTTTTGGCGTACGAGCGCTATATGTCTTGTTTACAGTAATTTGAAAAAAATCATCTTGGCTAAAATTGGAATTAAATCGTGGATATTTTCGAGCGGTTATTTTTTACAATTTTCGACGTGGATTAACCCAACAACAGTGCATCGATGGACGTAATTCGACTTTTGGTGATGAAGCACCATCAAGGACTATTGTTTATCAATGGTTTTCCGACTTCAATCATGGCCGTAGTTCGCTTAAAAACGAATTTCGTGAAGGTTGTCCAAAATGGGTTGTTGTTTCGGAAAACATTCATGCTGTGTGTGAACTGATACTGCAAGATCGTCATTTTTTATAATAAATGATCGTTTTTTTTTTGCATTTTCAATGCAAGGTTCCTGTTACAACTTAAAAAAACGAAACTCCAATTTTCTTTCGCTTAAATCAAAGATATGAATTATACTTATGCATATAATACCACGAACATGCATTGACGGTTTCATTATTTCTTTCTCTCTGTCCTCCATCCCTCTCTCTATCTCTCTCTTTCTCTCTATCTTTCTCTCTCCCTCTTTCTCTATTGCTTTCTCTTTCTCCGTGTCTCTCCCCCACCTACTTCCCCTCTCTCACTAGTCTCAAACAAGGATAAAATAAGTGTTATGCTATGCATTGTCCTTATTCCAGTCAAAAATTATTTCCGTGTCACAAACAAACGAAAATCAAAACTTTCACCCATTATTCTTGTATGAATTTGGAATTTATGTTCGTTTATTGTTCACTTGGCATTTTTTTCTTCTTTAATCCTTGCATTCTGCATTGTTAAACAGTTTTTTCAATATTCGGTCTTATTTTATTAATCAACATAATCTTACTTCTAAATGTCAAAAGCAGCATCATGAGGGAATAGTTATAAATATAGTATTGTGCCCCGATTTTATGATACAGGAATTTATCTTAGTTGTACCTACGAAAACCAAAAAACCAGTGTACTTCATTCATAATTTAAAATATATTACACATAAATAAAATCACTGCGGAATTAGTTGATAATAAATAAGTCTTTTGGTTGAAATAGCACAGCTCTTAGAAATGTAATACAGAAATAGTTCATTTGAAATTCAGAAGATGGGGGTGAGAGGAAAGTCATACACCACGCAGAATATATAATCTTTGATCGGGCAGTAAGTGGTAACTACTGACAGTTAACAATACGGTTTGCATATAGTGCAGTAGAACTAGCCACAGCCAATATACACTTGTGAACGCGCTGAGTTTGTATTGCTTCGTTTCACTAACCTTACCAAGAGAATTTAATTACTCGACAGTGCATTGTGAATATGGCCAATGTCCGACATCCTGTACTTCTCTTTACGAGCAAAATCAGTTATGACCTGATCAAAGGTACTCGTACCTTGGAAATAAAGTACCAACAACCAACCAACGGAGTTAATAAACGTTACCTTAGCTACTGCTATTTTCTGGCCTCACATGAAAGTAGTTATGAAATGTTACGAGAACATGACTGCAAAAATGTTTATTGTTTGTAACTGTTTAAATTAGTTTGCAACTTTAATTACCATTTTTAAAACCTGTTATTAACACTAAATTTAGATATTGCATTTTACTTAAATCTAACAGATAATTATAACGGGTGTTTTTTTTAGAGGTATAGAACTTTAAATTGCAATAAAACAACGATGGATTATTCGATAGACATGAATTTTTTTTTATTCGAAAGATAATCTTGTGGCATTACATTAAATCATACCAACAAGACGGCGCAACATGTCACACAGCTCGTGCCACAATTGATTTATTGAAAGACACGTTTGGTGACCGCCTAATTTCACGTTTTGGACCTGTGAATTGGCCTCCAAGATCTTGTGATTTAACACCGCTGGACTACTTTCTGTGGGGCTATGTAAAGTCATTGGTCTATGCGGATAAGCCACAAACGCTTGACCATTTGGAAGACAACATTCGCCGTGTTATTGCCGATATACGGCCACAAATGTTGGAAAAAGTCATCGAAAATTGGACGTCCAGATTGGACTACATCCGAGCCAGCCGTGGCGGTCATATGCCAGAAATCATATTTAAAATGTAATGCCACAAGATTATCTTTCGAATAAAAAAAAATTCATGTCAATCGAATAATCCATCGTTGTTTTATTGCAATTTAAAGTTCTATACCTCTAAAAAAAACACCCATTATAAGTCTACAACTGAAAATAATAAGGCACAATTCAGTTTTTTCAAGAAGTCTGTTCAACGACAAATGAATGAAACAATGAACAACTTATTTATATAATTCCGTTTTGCAGATGCCTTGCAAGCATGAGTGAGAAAGTAACATGTAGATATGTTAATTGATGATTCTTTCAGTTGTCATTAAAAGACAATTTTTTAAAAATCTGAATTTCATACTTTGATATTTTTGACTTATATAGTCTATTAATTTTAGAGCTGTGAATGCAGCTTTAAGGTACGAAGACGTAGAAAGGTTGTTGGCGTCGCATATAGGCGCTAGCTAGCCATCATTGACCATCGAGGCAGCTGTTTGATTAAAAAACGATTTGTCTAGTATGTATAACCTGATTTCGCAATATATACGCTGCATTTTCGTAATTAGGTGATGTTTGACATGACGAATGAACATCGGAACGGTTAATTAGAGGTATAAATAAATGGATGACGTATGGTTGCGAGACAGAGGAACCTAGCCAACTCCTTTATGAAGTTCTACTCGATCAAGGTGACGAATATGAGTCCCTCTTAATGAACAGATACTTCCGGTTGAACCTGAACCAATTCTGATGGTCAATCCCCACCTCGAAGGTATGGCCAAGGCGATTCCGGCCAAGACATAGACTTCTCCCAGCTCTCATGAAAAAATACCATCAAAAAACAGTGTAATTTATAATTATCGCTAAATATATAACAATCCTATAGAACAAGTAAAAGAATTCTAAGGTATATTTTTCAGAAGAGCAATGAAGAACAGACACGCATAAAGGAGATAACAAAAAAGGCAAAAATGGTAATGGGAAGAGATTGGAGTATGGGAGAAAGAATTTTCCAGAACAACTTTAAATGAAAAATATATATGTTTAATATTCTAGTTAAAAGCCTCTTTTATGGACAGGAAATATGGGGATGGCAAGAACATGAAACCAGTAGCGAAGGGAGACCTCCGCTAGACTTGCCCTCCCATAAAACAAAAAAAAAAAAAAAAAAAAATACATAATTTATTTTTTAAATTTAAAAGAAGATTTAGGTAAATCTTCAAAAATACATCAAATTATGTGCTATACAAATTTTTGTCCAAAGCTTCGTATACTAGTTATAAATTTTTTTAAATTTTAAAGTTTAATAACTTGCGTTTCCGGTTTCGGATTTTAATAAAAAACAATAGGGTTCTTCCCAATTATTAGGAGAATTTTCAATACTTGCCCCTTATATATTAAGGTCGGGCAAGTAAAAATAGAAAAATTGCAGGAACAATACCTGAAATGGATAATGGGCTTAGACAGACATACCCCAAGTTACATCATTTTGGAAGAAACAAAGAGAGAAAAAATAAGAATAATGACGGGCAAAAGAGCAATGAAGTACGAAAAAAATATTGCAACCACAGAAAACAATATTTTAAAAGAGTGCTGGAAGGAAAAAGAAAAGAATATAACAAAATGGGCAATGAAGAAAAATTAATTCCTAATTAAGAAACGGCATATCAAAGGAAGATATCGTAGGGAGAAGAAGAGCTGGGCTAGAAACAGTGCTAATGGTGACGAAACGAGATAAAGATGTGCAGAAACAAGAGCAATGGAGTAGAATAACCTAGTCCCGATACAATCAGCTCTACCAATACATTGCATGCACAGAAGTTCCAAGGTACCTGGCAGAGCCCAAAAAACAGCAAAAAATTATTGCTAGATTTAGATGCGGAAATGAAGAGAGGGAAATTGCTTCTGGACGGAGGAGGAAGAGCAACTTTGCAGGACTTGCGGTACAGAGATTGAGACTCTTAACCATCTGCGATGCTATGAAGGACTGGAGTTAGAAAGCAGGGGGTCCTTTACAATTTCTGGGAGACCAGGGAATATGACACGATTGGATGAGAGCAGTACTGAAGGCCAAAAGAAATAATATTAACAATTTAACACAGCAATAATTTATGTAGATTTTAATCCGAAAGGCAATAAATAAACTACTACTATATCAATTTTACTACTACTATAACACTCCTATATATAATTTATATTATACAAGGTGTCTCAAAAGAAATTTTATATTTAGTGGATCGATTAAAAAAAAAGTAAGCCGTATATAGAAAAAATGTTTATTAATTATTAAAATACACTTTTTGGGGATTTATTTCTTAAAAATAATATCGTCTAAATGTAGACCCTTGCGTTCTCGGCACTCAGTTAATCGAACAGTAAAATTACTTATGACGTCTCGGCAGGTGGACTCAGGGATGGCTGCCATTTCGTGACGGATATTTTCTTTCAAATGCGCCAGTGAAGTCGGTTTATTGGCGTAAACTTTAGATTTAAGATAACCCCATAGGAAAAAGTCCATAGGGGTTAAATCTGGACTGCGTGGAGGCCAATTTATGTCACCTCTCCGGGAGATCAATTTGCCTGAGAAAATTTCACGAACACGTGGCAGAGACATATTGGACGTGTGTGAAGTTGCTCCGTCCTGTTGGAACCATGTTCTTTGGTTATAGCCAGGAAAGTTTTGCAGTTCAGGTACCAAGAAGTTGTCTAACATCTCCACATAACGCTCTGAATTCACTGTAACTGCACGCCCCCTTTCGTCTTCAAAAAAGTAAGGGCCGATAATTCCTCGCGCCGACATCGTAGCCCATACGGTCACTTTAGGCGAATGTAGGGGTTTCTGATGTTTGCGTTTCGGATTCGTTGCACTCCAGTAGCGGCAGTTCTGCTTATTTACGTGGCCATTAAGATGAAAATGAGCTTCATCCGAAAACAAAATGTTGGTAAACGTTGAAAATCGCTCAATCACCTGATTTACGAAATTAAGCCTCTGACTGGCATCTTGGGGCTTTGATTCTTGCACCAATTGAATTTTGTAGGGGTGCAGCTTTAGGTCTTTGTGCATAATGCGATGTAATGATGATCTATGCACATTTAAAGCACTTGCGCGCTTCCGAATTGAAAGGTTCGGGTCGTCACGAACAGACTGATTAACATTCTCCATGTTTTCTACCATTCTTGATGACCTAGGTCGCCCGGATTTTGATTTATCCAGCGTTGTACCAGTCTCTTCAAACTTTTTAACCCAATGTCGAATGAGAGGAATGCTTGGCGCATCATTTAAGTGGCGAAAACCTCGAATACTGCAGAATTTTCTACGCGCTACAGTCGCCGAATCACCGTTTTTGTAAAACTCATAACCGCACGCATAATGCGCAGTCTGCTCCCGAGAAACGCTCCACAGCGACTGAATTCCCAAGAGCCAGGCTACCGATTGATATAACCCCCGCGCCCTTCGGATACGTTGCGTTCACGCAGTAAGCTAAATAAATATAAAATTTCTTTTGAGACACCTTGTATAAGAGTTGTATTCCTTCCAAACCACCCACGTGGCAATATTTTTCGCTATAGTTATTGCAATATTTGATGGTATTTTCAAAATGATTTTATGCTCGCTAGATAAATATTTAAAAACATGTGGTTTTTTATTTTAGTAACCACATTAAAATCTCTCAATAACAATTATTTTAACACATTCAGTGCCAATTAAAATAACTCCCCTATCAAATCGTAATTTTTGCGTCGCCTGAATGTACGGGTTATAACGAGTCTAACCCTATATCCTTCGAGGCTTGTATTGAAGGTTCGTGGGTGGTTAAGCGACAGGGACGCGAGCGGGCTTGAACACAGGGGTTAGAGTGCCGCGGCTAGATTACCCCTCAGGGTATTGTATGGTCGTAAATACGAGTGCAGTACGGATCTCTAGCTGGTACACCAACAGCTCCTCCGGCGCGCACTGTTCCTTTCCTCCCGTTCTGGATTAAAGACATCGATTAAATGAGTGTGTCTCAAACTTTACCATTCACCCTACGAGAACCGAACACTTCGTTTTGCCCTCGGAGGGTCAGATGAATTAACTACTGGACGGATTAAATAAAATGTATTTACTTATATTGGAAAATCCTTCACTCTAAATTTTACGTCCCACTATATTGAATGTAAAACTAATATAAATTTAGGTATTCAAGGCAATGAAAAAGTTTCCAGATTATATTTGTCAAAGAAATTGTTACTCTGGCTACATTATTAATAAGTTGTGGAATTTGTTAGGCCAAGTGGAATAAAGGTTATAAGGGCGGAAAATAATCAAACGTTTACGGCAGATAATCAAACGTCTTTATCTCAATTTTTCCACAGTCTAACAATCTCCACTGTCTAATTATTAGACACCTTCATTTTCTTCCATTGCACCAGCATTATAATGCACCTTATCTCTTATTCAGGGCTTCGAACCGTTATTGTTCTGGACGTTCACCCCCCCACCGAAATAATAGAAGAGTATATTTTTTTACTTATCAGTTATAAAAATTACCATTTTTTTCTGCTCATCAGTTTAAAAAATAATCTTAAATACAATGTATTTTATATTCACTCCCATAACCATTATCTGAACCGAAATAAACTGATATTTCTTTTCGGTTCAGCTCCGGTTTTTCCGACAAAAATAACTTTTTTTTCGGTTTTCGGCTCAATTCCGGTTCGAAGCCCTTTTTTTTTTTTTGATTTAACGAAATTTTAATAAGTGATTGTAGTTTTGAGCAAGTATCAAACTGGAAACACTTTGCTGTGATAAAACAATATAAACATGTATATACAGGGTGTATAAAAATAGAGGGAGCCCGTTTTATTCTGAAAATCACGACGTATGACCAAGTTGGAAAAAAAAAATAATAAACAAAATTTCCACAAAAGATCGAATGGTAGTATTGAAACATGGATTTTTTAAATAAGTATAAGTATGTGAAAGTGTTTAAATCAAATTGGAAGGCACTTTGAAAACTAGTAAATAAAAATACTTTACTTTCAAGTCGTTACACAGTAAAATTTCATTAGTTCATTTTCAGTTTGGTTAAAATTGTCTTTTAAAAAAGTAAAATGTTAAGTTATATCACCATGTACCATAAATAAATTTTCATTTATTTAGATAGTGCTATTTTTATGTAATATTACTTTTTTAGTGTTAAAATTAACGCCATTTTAACACTATTTATTTTCTAGCACTATATTTTAACCAGTATGTAAGTGTAAACTTTATACCAAATTTAACCAAAAAAGAAGTGTAAATAATTAACACGAAAAACGAGGGATGTCATGGTACACTAAAAGTTCGTGTTTTTAGTGTACTATAAAGTGTCTGTAACACTACTTAACACTTTTTATGTGCATAGAAAATAGAATTTATCGAAAACCGTAAAAGACATTAAAAAAATATTTAAGTAAAGTTATTTCATTTCAAAACCTCTATCCAAATATACTGGGTAACTTTGGATAGAGCTTTTGCATGACATATGTTCCCATTTATAAAATCAAAGTTGACCTTAATATCCTATATTTCCGGTTTTCTCCAAAAAAATCCAATAATACCATTAGATTTTTTTTTTTTTTTTTTCGAACAAGCTACACAACTTCCATCTAATAGGTGAAATCTAATATAAGTGAAATCTAATATAAGTCTAATATAAGTGAAACCATACTCAGAAACCTAAAGCACAAAAAAGTAAAAGAAACTAGGCTGAAATTATAAATCAAGAGCAGTTCCTATTTTCCCATACAGTAGCGAATCTTGGCTACTAAGAAAAGGACTAGACTAGGATCTATGGAGACGCAGAATGGACTGGCGCAGATGATATACCATAAGAAGAAGAGAAGAGAACCCTCGTATTTAATTTGTAATATAATTTTGTAATGTAATTTAATGTAATTTTTAAGATATAACTAATTACACCAATCCTAAGCCAGATTTCTATAGCCAGACCTTTGTAACGGGTTGCTAATAAATACTCATTACGCCAGTCTACTGAATGATTGTTCTAATATTTAATTTTGAAAAATCAAATAACAATTAGGTTGTTGGTTAGTTTTAGAAACACTGCTAAGGATTAGAGAAATACTGGAATTCCATGTAGTTATCTTGTACCTACCGTTGGGCGAATCAAATCCACTCAAGCTCTTCATATTACAATAAATTTAAAATCGATTCAGATTCAATTGGCCTGTTGTTCTTGGGAATGGAGAGGATATAAACCTAATTTTATACAGTAGAGACTATCTCTCTAACCGGATTCAGACGATTGAAAGATTAATCAAAATTTACATTTAACTTTATTAATATTTAACCAATAAATATTTAAACGATCTATCAATTATTTATGGACATTGATCAATTGTTTCAGAGAAAATAGTCTGATTGAATTTTGATGTATTTATATTTCATCTTTTAATTCAAATATAAGACGCTGTAGAAAAAATTTCTGTGTGCAAATATTTAGTGTCGAAGAATGCTGGAACGTATTACGTGGCAGTGCTTTTCAACTTTCTTGTCCATACGACATAAAAAAGTTACGTACCGTAAGTTAACCAGAGTAGAGATGGCAACGATTAATCGAATGACTGGAATAATCGATTATTTTGTTTCAGTTAATCGATTAATCATATGATATTTTTGGCTTCGATTAAATTTTTACTAACCGATAATTTTATTTTATTATCAAGAAATTATTAGTGTACCGGAAAGTTTTTTCGTTTATTTGGTATCATTAAAATAAAAACAAATCGAAAGAAAAAAATGTACTTTATTGAGTAAGTTAGTTTCCATCGTGATCTATAACACTCTGCCATCTATCAGGAAGACAAAATATTCTCGATTTATAAAATTCCTGATTTTTTGAAGAACAAAAATGTTCAAGGGTCAATTTAACATGGTTCATATCTCTAAGTGTCTTGTTTCTTAAAAATTGTTCTAGTGATCGAATGTCTGGTGACTGGGGTGGGTGTGGTAGAACCTCCCAACCAAACCCGGAAAGTTTTTCACGAGTCCTTTTTGATACAGGATGTCGGGCATTGTTGTGTTGAAGAATAAGTCCTCTTCTGTTCACAATTTCTGGCCGATTTCTGGTAAAGTTCTGATTCAGTCGATCCAATTGTTCACAGTAGAGATCAGAATTAACACTTTGCTCCGGTTTTAACATCTCATAATAAATGATTCTTTTATAGGGCCTTTTAAATCTGGGTTCATCATCCAAGCATAAGTTTGCTGATCTAAATTTTTTAAACCACCTTTGACATGTGCTTAGACTTAGTTTATCACCATAAACAGTGCAAATGTTTTTTGTAGCAACTGTAGCAGAATATTTTGTATGGTATACATGAAACATTTAACAGCGTAAAAAATGTATTGATGGAAATTCTTCTGCCATTTTAAAATGTAAGGGTTTAAAATGAAACGGAAACAATAATTAGGTACTCAAAGGTACCGAGTTTAACCAAAACGCAAAAGACGTCTGTTCGATTTAGCGAACAAGTCGTGACTAGTTCGCATACTGCACTAATAATAAAAACGAAAGAACTTGTACACCTAATACTTAGTTGTATTGTTGAAACACTGGTCGGTAGATTACTTTGCTCTCTTTTCTTCAATAAAGTTCCTAGATTACTTCAGAACACTCGTTCTCTCCCATCTGGCCAATTAAAGTCAACCATTTTTCATTTCTGCACAATATAATGCTATAGTTTGCGTCTAGTCAGTTCAAATGCTCACTAGCGAAACGCAATCTTCCAACTCGATAATTTTCGAGAAAAACCTGGCAAGTTACAGGTCTTCTGGATGCAAGCCCTTGTTTCCTCAATCATCTTTGGACAGTTTGCGATGAAACTGCGAATTTCGTACTTCTTCGAAATGACGTTCGAGAAATTTAAGGACCAGTCACGATCGAGCAGAATAATTAGGGTAAGAAATCAGTCATTTCAAACGCTTGTGGCACGTGGATGATTTGAACTAGGTTTTTTTTATATAGAGGCTAGATCACTGATGACGCTTTATAGCGTGATTAATAGAATTTTTAGCTACATCCAAAACATCAGCGATATTCCAATACAGCGCTTATCTTGGTAATGTAGAAGCATCCAGTGGACGATGCTACACATGCGAATTTTGGATGAACTGCATTCATCCAAATTCGTACAAATTGGTTGGGATGAGTGGTTGGGATGAGTGCTCAGTATATTTAGATGTATTGAAATGTAAATGGAAATAAACGAAGAAAAAGGAGATGAACTGCAGTAGAGAAAAAATAAATGTAATTGCAATCAGTTAACCAAAGATCTAACAAGAATTGGTATACAGGATATATGGAGAGACAATTAACAGATGAAGATGAAGGACATATGTGAGTGAGGCCAAAAGCCAATCCGACTGACAGTGCCCAAAGAAGAAGAAGGAGAAGAACTGCAATTAACTAAGTAGTTTAATAAATTTACTATTTATTAAAGTTATGTATATCAGTCTTACAAACTATCGTAACAGACAAATGTTGTTCTCAAAACTTCGTAAAGGAGAACAAAACAAAATGTGTACCACTAACTTACCAAAGTTGTGACGTATAGACAAAATTACGTAAACTTAAGTATGAAGAAAACTTTTTTATACGAACTTGAAAAGAACAAAGTTGAGGTTAATGAACTTTCATTTGCAAAAGTTTGATAAACAATCGTTGCAAGGTTAGATAAGTTACTAAAATTCATATTTAATAATTAAATAATATAGAAATAATAATTTACCAAACTTTTCCTGCAAACTTCAAATACAGAATTGTTGAAGCATGGCTACACTTTTAAGATTACTACCAAAAACATTTCTAAAACTCTTGCATAAGTATTACTGGAGTTACTGACGTTTAATAAAACGTAATATACAATAATCCCTCCATTTGCGCGAATTTACATTAACGCGTTTAAAAAAGTTAAAGTTTTCACTAATCTCATAGAAAACATTTGTGAATGGCTTGGTAGCTATCCACAAAATCTTGATCAGTCTTTATGTAGATATAATGTTCATGGCACCTAACACAACTGCATTATTACAACCCATGGACTCTGGTCCGCAAAAATATTTATCGGGAGTAATTGCAAGTTTTAAAAAATATTATCTGAGTTATACTTCTAATAAATATTTGATAAGCTGAAGGCTGATAAACAAATACATTTTGCGAGTTTTGGTACAATTTTAATATCGTTGATAATATTAAAAAAGGTGCAAAACTTTTACGTAAAAGACGACGAAACGAAAAGAACACAACCAGGAATGCTGTCTGGAAAAATCTTTGGCCAGACTAATGGTGGACAATTCTGTGACAAATCTATAAGTTGCAGACGATCGTATCTAAGGAGTTGTTTTATGTGTTGTTATGGATAGTTTCTTATAGATTTTGTCTGTTTTGCCACAGAATTGCACCATATGTTTCCAGCTTAATAGACGACACCAGTTTATTAGAAACAATTGACACCAGAACTGGCAAGATAATGGCAATAGGACGACAATTGGAAGGCGCAGAATTTAATCATTTGAATACTTCAAATATTGAAGAACCTTTACAATCACACGATGCTGAATTGACAACAAATGCTCTTTTTGAATTAAACCAATAAGAGAACATCAAGAAGATAATGAAGAAAAAGTACCTTACCGATTACAACCCAGAACTTTAAAAATTCCACATATATGGTTCAAAAAGCTATTTTATTGAAAACATAGACCTTGATGGCTAAAGAAGTGGCACAACTTGCAGGGGATTAAAAACTCAGATGGCACCGTATGAACTCATTCTAGAGGAAGGAAACGAGCAAGTAAATAGCAAATTTTGGAGAGATTCTTTGGTATGGCATCAACATCGACAACAGACTAAATTTCAGTGATTTAAAATTGGATTGATTTTAAATAAATATGTAACAGTAAGATGCTTTATTTTTATGATTCTGTTTCACTAATGCCCGGTTGCATAAAAGTCTTAAAACTAGATGTAAGCTAAAACTCGATGTAAAACACAAAATTGCCTAGCAACGCATTGCTAGTTTGTGTTTTACATCTAGTTTTAAGGGACGATTTTTGAAAGCTTAGTTAACTATAACCAAATTGTTAGAAACTGATCGCTATGTAACCGGGCATTAGAGTAAAATATTTAAGAATATTAAAGAGATGCCTATTTTTTACTTGGCTTTTATTGCCCCATTTACGCGGTTTTAGTGGAACCAATTACTCGCGTAAATGGAGAGATCACTGCATATAGTCATGCCCGACAAGAGTGGGGAAGTAACCGGGGAAAAATTGCGGGTTCCCGAGGTTATTGGGGCGCCGGGGTCTTGGGCAGAGCTGTAGGAATGGCCTGGCATCGGGGCAAGTGCCAGGGGCGCGTTGTCGTCACTCACTTGTATTTTGGAAATGAGGACCTTTTTTTTAGGTCATCAGTTGTACAAGGTGTCTCAAAAGAAATTTTATGTTTAGTGGATCGATTAAAAAAAAAGTAAGCCGTATATAGAAAAAATGTTTACTAATTATTAAAATACACTTTTTGGGGATTTATTTCTTAAAAATAATATCGTCTAAATGTAGACCCTCGCGTTCTCGGCACTCATTTAATCGAACAGTAAAATTACTTATGACGTCTCGGCAGGTGGACTCAGGGATGGCTGCCATTTCGTGACCTATATTTTCTTTCAAATGCGCCAGTGAAGTCGGTTTATTGGCGTAAAGTTTAGATTTAAGATAACCCCATAGGAAAAAGTCCATAGGTGTTAAATCTGGACTGCGTGGAGGCCAATTTATGTCACCTCTCCGCTCAATCACCTGATTTACGAAATTAAGCCTCTGACTGGCATCTTGGGGCTTTAATTCTTGCACCAATTGAATTTTGTAGGGGTACAGCTTTAGGTCTTTGTGCATAATGCGATGTAATGATGATCTATGCACATTTAAAGCACTTGCGCGCTTCCGAATTGAAAGGTTCGGCTCGTCACGAACAGACTGATTAACATTCTCCATGTTTTCTACCGTTCTTGATGACCTAGGTCGTCCGGATTTTGATTTATCCAGCGTTGTACCAGTCTCTTCAAACTTTTTAACCCAATGTCGAATGAGAGGAATGCTTGGCGCATCAGTTAAGTGGCGAAAACCTCGAATACTGCAGAATTTTCTACGCGCTACAGTCGCCGAATCACCGTTTTTGTAAAACTCCCGCACGCATAACGCGCGGTCTGCTCCCGAGAAACGCTCCATAGTGACTGAATTCCCAAGAGCCAGG
Source organism: Liopterus haemorrhoidalis (assembly GCA_963971575.1). Taxonomy (NCBI): domain Eukaryota; kingdom Metazoa; phylum Arthropoda; class Insecta; order Coleoptera; family Dytiscidae; genus Liopterus; species Liopterus haemorrhoidalis. The sequence continues at coordinate 56,375,733 of OZ020612.1, read as the reverse complement.
CTACCGATTGACATAACCCCCACGCCTCTCGGATACGTTGCGTTCACGCAGTAAGCTAAATAAATATAAAATTTCTTTTGAGACACCTTGTATTTGCACCTGTATTATAATAAAAATTCCCGTTTCATTTGTATATGGTCCAGAGTCTGAGCTGAAAGAATTAGTTTTCACCCTAGTGATGGCCCCGGGTATAGAAATATAGAACTGATCACTGAACCCGGGGCCCGCAAAGAAAGTTTCTTCCCGGGGCCCTGAAGTCCTCTCGGCGGTCCTGGTCATGTACGTCCGGCCCGTTCTTCGTTGAAGTGATAACAATATCCCAATAACAACATTATCCGTGATTCTAATAAGTGGGGATATAAGGTACAATAATTACATGCAATAGCTGTTGATAAATATGAATTATTTTGAATGCTTTAAAATTTTATGCGAAAAAATCTGAGAAACCCTAAAAAAGAAAAATGCTGTTAATTTAAAAAACCTAAATCACATTACAATTAAAAGAAAGTGTGATGTAACAAAAGCCTCGACGAATAGAAAAAACAAAAAGCTCTTTTGTTTTGCGGTATAAAAACATCCGTCACTGCATATAAAAGTAACCTTTTGAGAATAATTCATTAAACAACAATGGCTTGACGTTTACATACGTCGAGTGACTGGTTAGCAGATTCACACATCTCCACCCTAACAACACCAGCTAAGGGTGTGAACACACATAGACGGAGGATTTTTTCAATCCTTATTTCCATATGTATTACTGTTAAAAAATGCAATAAAACGTCTGTATGAATTTAGTGGAAAATGTCGGGATTTTTGAGCTAGTAAGTACATAAATTACTTGGAACTAGAGATTTTGAAGCTTTTAAAATACCGGTGATGGCAAGGATTTTTTAATTTGTTATAAAACTACTAATGTATCAAAAACAAAATAAATAAATATATATATTGGTTAATGCAAGCCTTAAATTGGTTTTACCTGTTGTTTGATCGCTTAGAATCACACATAATGCAATTTTATTATTTTAAAATGCATGGAGAAGCAAAAGAGAAAAAAAAGTAGTATAAAAGTAGAGTATAAATAACTCGTTCCTTAAGGCTTTTTGCCACACTTGTCTATTAGAAAACTCGTCGCTTTTCGACTCGTTTTCTAGCCTCGACGCGTTCGTCAAAATCATATAAAACTCATGTTTTAATATAAAATTTTATAAATATTTTTGCAGGAAAGTTAATAAGTGAATCTCTCTATAATTTTTCAAATATGCATCCAAACAAAAACATAAAACGCACGTTTTATTTTTTTAAACTAAAGCTGCATTCAGAGCTCAGTAAATTAATACCCTGTGCGTTATGGATAGTTTTTAAACGAGTGCAATTGGTATGATCGGACAAGCTCGTACTATATCGCTCAACAGTAGTATAGCAACGACAAAGCACGAGCACGTCCGATCAAACCAAATGACCTCGTTTAAAAATTATCCATAGCGTACAACGTGTTGATTTACAGAGCTCTGAATGCAGCTTTATACGTTTTCGGTGTTGAGTCAGTTGGTAATAAATGAGATATTTCAAGTTTTTTAGTCGGCTTCACCCTAAAATCCCTGTTTAGAATGAACATTTTGAGATGTCATAACGCCTATGTTTGAATCTTAAGTTTTGCTTTACCATCATACCAAACTACATATGTAAAAATATGTCCAGAATTCTTTGCGAGAATCTCGGATAAACAGACAGACATACAGACATAACAGATAGACAGAGACATACAGATAAAAACTGATATTTTGCTCGGTATAATATTGCAACGATCTCTTGCTGGATCACGTAGTTTGAGAACGAAAAAAAAAGACGATATAGTAGGATGTATCAAAATATAGAGAACACAATTCTCGAAAAGGCAACCTGAAAAAAAAAAATTGCTGACGAAAATTTATTAAAAAATCGAATGGTATAGGCTATTCCAAACGTTTAGGACCTTGCTTGGGTTATTTCATATTTTACGTTGGTATGTGAAAATTTAAAATTCCAACAATAAAAGCATGGAAACGTATAACATATTTCATATTATTACACCTTTTAAAAACAAATAAAAAAATAAATAAATGAGAAATTTGTATTAAGAATAAGTCAAAGTCAAAATATAATAAAAATGACATTTTATAATGATAGTAACTTTCACTTAAAAATGTTTATTGTAAGTATGATTTACAAAGCTTAATTAAAATGGTCAAAAGCTCGAATCAAACTATAAAAGTTACAAGATTGAAAAATCTAGTTTCGCCTAAAGGTTTAGAATAGCCTGTAGTATTAAAATTTTCCCAAACAAACCGAAAGTATAGGATGTCAAGGACAACTTTGATTTTAAATGGGAATGAATCTTACTTATTAATATCTTTTACGGTTCCCGAAAAAAAATATTGTCTACAACGTCTTAAAAGTATTTTTATTTCCTAGTGTTCAAGCCTCTGAGCACCCCTCCACACCTATGTGCGCTCTTCATGTACAAGGTGTCTCAAAAGAAATTTTATATTTATTTAGCTTACTGCGTGAACGCAACGTATCCGAGGGGCGCGGGGGTTATGCCAATCGGTAGCCTGGCTCTTGCGAATTCAGTCGCTATGGAGAGTTTCTCGGGAGCAGACCGCGCGTTATGCGTGCGAGAGTTCTACAAAAACGGTGATTCGGCGACTGTAGCGCGTAGAAAATTCTGCAGTATTCGAGGTTTTCGCCACTTAAATGATGCGCCAAGCATTCCTCTCATTCGACATTGAGTTAAAAAGTTTGAAGAGACTGGTACAACGCTGGATAAATCAAAATCCGGGCGACCTAGGTCATCAAGAACGGTATAAAACGTGGAGAATGTTAATCAGTCTGTTCGTGACGACCCGAACCTTTCAATTCGGAAGCGCGCAAGTGCTTTAAATGTGCATAGATCATCATTACATCGCATTATGCAAAAAGACCTAAAGCTGCACCCCTACAAAATTCAATTGGTGCAAGAATTAAAGCCCCAAGATGCCAGTCAGAGGCTTAATTCTCAGGCAAATTGATCTCCCGGAGAGGTGACATAAATTGGCCTCCACGCAGTCCAGATTTAACCTCTATGGACTTTTTCCTATGGGGTTATCTTAAATCTAAAGTTTACACCAATAAACCGACTTCACTGGCGCATTTGAAAGAAAATATCCGTCACGAAATGGCAGCTATCCCTGAGTCCACCTGCCGAGACGTCATAAGTAATTTTACTGTTCGATTAAATGAGTGCCGAGAACGCGAGGGTCTACATTTAGACGATATTATTTTTAAGAAATAAATCCCCAAAAAGTGTATTTTAATAATTAATAAACATTTTTTCTATATACGGCTTACTTTTTTTTAATCGATCCACTAAGTATAAAATTTCTTTTGAGACACCTTGTATTATGATAAGAGGAGACTGCGCTGACGAATAAGTTAGATCAAAATCGGTTACAAATACAAAACCCACTATAAGACTGCAAAAGGCCTATTATCGATAACCGCATAATATTAATTTTAAATTGGTGAAATATATTTTTCTAGTAACTAAAGTCACCCTTTAACAAGCTTGTTTCGTTGTATCTTTTACAAACCCCGGCTATGTGTAAACGCGAACACGCTCTGTGTGACGGACCTGCCGAGGGTGAAAGAAAGAAGCGTGAAAAAATGTGGTCCGCGCTGCAGAACGCGATTCTCTCACCGCAAAGTATTAAATAAATCTCTTTAAGCGGATTACCACGGATTTCCGCTATTTTAACACAGACCACCGCAACACAACCGACAATCTGTTCACTACACTGTTTATGGACCCACCAAATTATATTTGAATTCTTAAACACTCATCATTTTAACATTTAACTTCGTATATATAATGCTAAAAATTAAATTAGAGAATTGCGAAGAATTTAGAGAATTTTTATTGTATTCACAGCATGCTTTAATTAGTTATGTAGTTTAAAATAAATGTAAAAATGGAAAATAATAATAGTAAATTACGCAACAAGTTTAGAAAAGTGGTGTTTTACTGAACAAGTTCAGGGCAAAGAAGATGTAAGAATTCAGTTCACGGTCATTTCACCGAAACTGAGGAACTTAAATTGAATGCTCACAAATTGCTGAGCAAATTTTTGCTCTCGAGCAAATAAAAATACAAAAACTGACCAGTGTATAGTAGTAGTAATGGTAACATAGGTGCCGTGGTTTTTTGAGGTCTCGGGTCCCGTTAAGGCATGAAAATTAGAATTGTCCAGGCTAATTGCCTCGGTAGCAAAGGTGTATAGTAAGGCCGTCTCCTTGTAGACGTCAGGTTAGTGTGCCGCGTCTTCAATGCGAGAGAGAAAATAATAATTATAATAATAAAAGAATACAGCAAATATAATAGTAGAATCCATTTACCATAACAATGAAATGACGTCACAGTTGAAAATCTTCCCTTGTTCCTATTGTCAAAAAAGTTAGGTTATATCGAACTACTTTTAAAAAGAGATTGAAAACCTAAATTTCCTATGGAGGAAAGTAATACATGTGAATTATGATGTAGAGCAGTTCTTTCCAACCAATTTGTCGCCAAATTTATGGTTTAAATTATATTAAGTGTGTAATGTAGTACCTACTACATAAAAAAGATTGAAAATTTCAGTGTATAAGAATCATCAGAAATAATTGTTTTTAGAAATGTGTCGTGTTCTTTTCATCATTTTTATACAAATTAATTTAATTTTTCACCTGGTGTCACATAAACACAGTGGGTTCAGGAAGCAAGCTCAGAGTGTTCCGTGTCACTCTGTTTAACTCCAGGCCGCACGTGGAAACGCGTTTAGACCTTTTCTCGAACGCTCTAGAGTTAAACAGAGTGACTCAGAGCTTGCTTCCCGAACCCACCTAGAGAGGTCGGAAAACAATGATAAAGAATCAATTTTTTTATTGTTCGAATAGAAATTTTTGAATATTTGAATTTCAGATGTTCGATGCAATTTTGCTTCGAATAATGAATATTCAATTATTATTGCCAGTTCGAACAGTTTATTATGTCTTGGTCTTGAGATACATTGCTCTAATGTTTCAATAACTTCATCGAGAAAGCAGGATGAGGAAGAGGGCTGTGAGGAACTGTTCATGCTAAATATCGGATCTAAGCATAAAATAAGTATGTATAAATATTAAAAATAATGTATACATATGAAAAATAATTGTTTTATTTACATAACCTTACTGGTACTTATTGGTACAAACCTGTATTATATTTTATAATTAAAGAAATATATTCTAATTAATTATTAGTAAGAATTTAATAAATTCAATCCTATTAAATTAAGTATTGAATAGTTGTTTTTCAGAAACATCACTGTCGAAACTCGAGTTAAAATTGAAAGTAAACTAAACCGCCCATATTGGAGACTTAAATATTTTATTTTAATCCTAGTTAGAACTAACTTGCACATTAGTAACGCATTTTCTGTAATTTTTACCAGGGATGGGGAGTCGACAGAAAAATTATCGACTCCCGACTCTCGACTCCGGAGTCGGTATTTTCGAAAATCGACTCCGACTCCGACTCCGACTCCCGACTCCTTTCACTGGTAAATTGTAAAGTCTATTCCAAATGTTTAAGCGCGGAACTAAATGGAATTTTTATTTTCTTAATTTATCACGAGTTCACTTTTTAACTATCAAAGTGGGCTTTTGTTAAACAAAATGATACAAAGCTTCATTCAATCCTTAAAAGTTAGTAGATTTCGATATCTAATTCCGCTTAAACCAAAGAAACAGACTATACTTACATTAAATATCTTGGGTTTGGGTGAGCTGTTTTTATAAAATGTCATTTTCATTTCATCTTGACTATTGAGTCATTTTTAATACAAATTTTCAAATATATTAGTTTAAAAAAAAATTGTTTTGTATTTTATATAAAGTCTGTTCCTTTGGTTTAGGCGGAACTAGATTTTCGGTTAGTCTGATTTTCGGTTAGTCTGTTCCAAACGATTAGGCGGAACTAACCGAAAATCTAGTTCCGCCTAATCGTTTGGAACAGACTATACTTTATTTTTCATAACATATTTTTTCTTTTGACATATAAATTTTAGCTGCCAACATGAAACATAAAGTAATCACAAAGCCCGTTACAACTTGAGAAAATAAAAATCCAGTTTAGTTTCGTTTTAACATAATAAACAAAGTATACAGAAAAAGAAAAATTAGATATGACTAAAAATTAATTAAATTTTTAACTGGAAAGCGTGAAGGAAACCGGAATTGAATATTTTTAATTTCATTTTCGTTCATGAAGAGAGAAAAAATGTCGTTCCTGTTTCCGTACTTTAAAAAATTCTGGTAGTATGGTATTTTACTTTCGTTTTCGGATTGTTCTCATCCTTGATAAATATGTAATCAAAGAGTCGGGAGTCGATAACTTTTTCCGACTCCCGACTCCGACTCCGACTCCTCCAAAAAGCTTCGACTCCTCGACTCCCGACTCCCGACTCCGACTCCGACTCCCCATCCCTGATTTTTACTCGGGTTAGTGATAAAGTTTAATCTCAATTAAATGTCAAACAAAACTTAAAAACGACTGAACAGTAAAATCTAAACCTGGCAACGTCTAAAAACGTGACCAACATTCAGGAAATAAATGTACGAACTGTGTAATTGTTTGATGTTGGTCAAATCTCATCATGACATTGTTACTTAAATTAACCAAGTGTGACGTCATATCATTGTTATGGTAAATGGACTTTAGACTGACCTATTAACAGGGCAACGTCATCGTTGTGCGAGACAATAGGTTTGTTTGTTTCTGTACCTGGCGTTTTAGAGCAAATCGCGGCTGTATTTGAAGCAGCGTTTAATTTATTACTGCATAAGATAGTTACAGGAATTTAAGGGTTCACCTACCCCCCCCCAAACATTAAAAAAACACGTTGTTTAGAAACACATTTTGGTTGTAAAAGAACGTGTTCCCCCAAGAAAAAAATTGCCCTCCTAAAAAATGTTGACTTCGGAGCCCCCACCCAAGAAAAAATTTTGGGTGGGCACCTCTTGTCAATCGTAGTTGAAACATTTTCAATGGAACTGTTGTTATTGTTGAACCTGATTATTGGAGCGATTCTTCAAATACAGATAAAGTTGAAGAATATATTCTGGATATACAATGTTTTGTTAAAGTTATTCATATGTACAGTGTCCATCATAAATATAGTAGGTACACACGATCAATTATTTTCAATTTACTGCCAATTTGTTTCCATTCAACTGGCTGAGAAATAGCTGTAGATTTTTGGACACGGCATCTTACTGCCATAAGTTGTTTTAATGAAACGAGCAATATCTAGTGACTTTTCAGTAAACTGCCAATTCAAATGAACAGAAAATTTTGACGTAACAGTAAACCGTAGAAGCAAAGTAGCAAAACAAACAGACCTAATAAATAAAATAAAAATTATTTTCAAAATACTTACAGATCCGCGTCAAATAATAGGATATTTTGCCTATCCGCGGTTAGTTTTGAGTTGAAAATCATTATTCTAGAGGACAGTTTAACAAATATCAATAGATTTTAATTAAAAAACATTGGTTGCTCTGATTTTTTATTAATAATACTTACAAAAAACAATAAAGAAATCGACGATGTATGTGTACAACAACATGTATTAAATATAATCAGCTAATAAATCCACTAACCACTCTAAACAAGATTCTAAAGATATTTTCTTTAAATTTTCCATGAATTGTTCAAAATTTTCCACAGAGAAACATAAAACATTTTTAAAAGAACAAGAAATATTTTTACATACTCGATAAATACAGTGACTCAATAATAAAAATTCAGCAGTTACATATTTACATTTATGGAAAAACCAAACAGTAGTTACAGAAAATCCAGTAGCAATACTTTCATACTTTTTTCTAATCCAATCAGACCAATAAGACAATTCAGTAAGATTCTGGTACTTATCATATAATAAAGTTAACAACCATCGAACTTTAGTTTCAGGTTTATTTTGGGTTTCATTGTTGACCACATTAGTTAAAATAATTTTCGAAGGTTCCACTGCCTTCTCTTTACAAGTAACTGAATCATCAATAGTAACAGGATTTAAATCATTACTGAACATTTTTGTGTTCCAATCTGTCGAACTGACATGTTCGGGAACAGATTTTTCTATGGGTATAATTTCTTTTTGCTTAGTAACTAAATCATTAATAATAGGATGCAAATTGTCCCCTTGAGGGTTTTGAGGAATTTTCGAATTCCATGTCCAACTTACTGTTTCAGGTACAGATTTTTCAATTGGTATTACTTTATCAATTAAATTTCTAGGTTTTAAATCATTGTCTTTTGGATTTTGATAAACTTTTGTCATCTTTTCCGACCACCTTACATTTTCTGGCACAGTTTCTTTTGGTATAATTGTTTTATGCCTAGCTATTGAATCATGGTTAATATTAGAATTTAATTTTCGATTGCCTGTAGGTTTTTGACGAACTTTTGTCATCCATTCTGACCAACTTACATATTCTGGCACAATTTCTTTTGCTACAATTGTTTTATGCCTAGTTACTGAATCATGGTCAATATTAGCATTTAATTTTCGATTGCCTGTAGGTTTTTGACGAACTTTTGTCATCCATTCTGACCAACTTACATATTCGGGCACAATTTCTTTTGGGATAATTGTTTTATGCCTAGCGACTGAATCACGATCAATATTAGAATTTGATTTTCTATCGTCTACAGAATTTTGACGAACTTTTGACATCCATTCACACCAACTCACAGTTTCAGGCACAAATTCTTCAGTTGGAATATTTACTTTATGTCTAATAATTGGATCATGGCGAATAATATGATTTGATTTTCTGTCTTGCAGTTTTTGACTAATTTTTGACTTACAATCTGTCCGACTGACAGTTTCATTGTTACTATCTTTGTCTTTAGATTTACAATACATGTTATCGTTGTTTTTCTTGTTGTTTTGACGAATATTATCTCTGAAGTTTGTCCAAATATTTTTTTCAGGCATAAATGCTTCTTCTAATTTTATAATTTTTACTTTATTAGGACTCTCGACAGAATTTGAATTAACAGTATTATTCCCAATCATATTTTCATTAAAAAGACTGTCATCCACTGAAGCTACATTCCAGAGAAACCCTGTAAGTAAATATTGCAAATTATAGAAACAAGATAAACAAAAAAATACACATTAAGTGTACAGTTTCAGTAACTATAATAATAAGTTAAAGATTCTTGTATGGAAGACGATGCTTGCCGATCATGTGTACAAGCATGTGAGACAATAATATATAATAACTGGTTGTAGTGTTTTAGCACCGACTGAATACGACTAGACATGAAATAGTTGGCCATATTATACACTACCAAATATTTCCGGCGTTGCCAGGGAGCAAAATAATGTTTATTAAACGATATTTTCATTAAAAAGTTTAAAAACTTATTTTGTTAAATATTATTTCAATGATGGGTTAAATGCCAACATTCGTTACCTTTGATTTTAGTTATTTAAATTAAGAGCGTTTAATTTATCAAAAATATTTTAATTCCGAAAAATAAATGATTGTAAAAATGATTAGAAAAAACAATTCCCACACTTATTAAATACCTACAAAAACCTGAAATTTGTGAAAATTTACACTTTTCATATTTTTACCGACCGCGAAAATATATAAGGGAGGTATTGTAATCATACCGATTTCGACATTTCGAGATTTCGATGGATCTCCACGAATTGAGGTCCTTACATAACGTTTTAACATTTTTAGCATGATGAAATATAAATAGCATGATGTCTGTATGTCTGTCTGTCTGCCTGTCTGTCGGTCCGTGTACACGTGCAGAGCAAATTCGGCTAAAAGGATTTTTATGGAACTTCATATTTTAGCTTTTGACATCAATGGCACGAGTTGATCATCTTTTGGTAAAAATCGGTTAACTAGAAATGGGAGTTTACTCGTATCTGTTTTAAGATTTTTGCGAATATTTCCCAACAGAGAAATATTTCGAAAAAAAAAAATTTATCAAAAGGTGCTATAAAAGCAATAACTAACAACTTTTGTTTGAGACATTTTTTGATAAAGCAGCATAAATTAAACAAGTACTTTGTGATGGCGGTTGGTCCTGTGGTGGCCACAGCTGATTTTTTATATATACGAAACTACATGTAATATAAAATTTAAGTTAACAAATTCTAAAAGGCCGACCGGCGTAGCGTAGTGGTTACACATGTGCTTTGCGTTGCTAAGGTCTCGGGTCCAAATCTCGTTCAGGTATGGAATTTTCAAAAATAAAAGTGTCTTGGCTAATTGCCTAAGAAGCAAAGGTCATTAAAATAACCATTATAAAATTATAAAAGACTTTCATTCTAATTTTAAAATAAACCATTCTACTATTTTGATTTACGAAGGTCGTTATACTTACATCTTGAACGAAACTTTTTGATATCTGATAATTTTGGTGGCTTGACATTAGATTCCAAATATTGCTTCTGCATATCCTGCATATAAAACAAGTATCTTATGGCGAAGTAGCATATTAACAAATATGCAGTAAATACAGCTACCGTCAATGTTATTTTATGGAACTTGCGGAAATTACGGAAGTCATCCATGGTAGGATATTGCTGATACCATGGTGGACGTTGATGGCGATTCATTTTTACTTACACTTAATGAAAGTGACGTGAATGAATTTATTAAAATCGTATTTCTACATATTACAATGGATCACTGGTGATTTTGACATGATATGATCACAAAAATGATTATGTCATTTTACTAAAATTGACAGTGTAATGAAATATATACAGGTAACCATAGTGCAGCCTTGTAACTAAGGTTACAATTTCGATATTCACTATCTGTTCACTAGCCTAATGTAATCCAGAAGTTAAATTGGAACATAGGGCAAAAGACGAAGTTAGTTGTGAAACTAACAAAATCTTGACATAACGGCAGACGGGAAATTTAGTGCCAAATAAAAATCCTAGCGATGAACTCATAAATGGTTGCGGTTCGATTATTCCATTTGCTTCATTTGGGGTACATTCGATTTGACGCTCCGAGCGTTCCGAGCACGCTCTGTACACTCAAAGGTGTTCGATTTGACGCTCGGAGTACACTCAATTGCATTCGTTTTGCGATCGAGCGAGCATTTAGAGTGCGCTCTATGTGTTCGGGGTTTTAAGACCGAGCATATGGAGTATGACGTAAAAAAGTGGGGGAAGTTTAAAATTAAATTATAAATAAAATAAAAATAATAGCCTTAGACAAATAATATTGTTATTTGTCTATGACTACAGAGTACGGTTATTTTATGTATTTGTGACGTTCAGTAAACAGTAAAAAAATTATTAAAATACACCGTACATAAAATTAAAATGGAAAAAATTCATTAAATTAATTCATTAATTATTATTTAATTTTTAATTAATTTTATTTCTTCATTATTGAAAAAAAAATCAAGGAAAAACCGAGGTATTGTACATATATAATTTTGATTCATGACTGACGTGAATTAATCTGACAGTAAAAACGCCGCCTAAAATTGTAGGGTTAGATTTTATAAACAATACGTCACAAGAACGCTCGCTCCGTTAGTTCTCTATTCATGACGTCACCATCAACTGTTCGCTCAGCGCTCGCTCTACTCTGTACAACTCGAATGCACCCTTGAGATCTTACAGAAACTAAATATATAAAATAATAAAAACACATTTTATTAAAAACCATATATTTACAAACTTTGATATACATTGATTATTATTTCTGTGACACAGAATTTAACAATGCACGTTTTTGTCGATTCCTTCTAAGGTAAGTATTAATACGTTTCGTCTCCATTTGTAAATATTTTTTGTAATAGATTCGTATAGTGTCAATATGACAATGTGATATTGCATACAACAAGAATAACAAATAAAATGCACATATACTCATAATAACAACATTTTTATTTTTCTTTATATACTTAAAGTTGAAATAACTTGATGTTTTCTGTACAATTTCTTCATATAATTTCTTTACAGGATTTGGTGGTTCATCATGTTTTTTTAATTTGACGAATTTTGATAGCGTTTTTTGTCGAAAAGACGTGAGTGATTTTGAAATTTTCATGATGTATGTAAATTAATGACTTTTATGAAATTTGACGTATTGAATGTCATTTTTATTTACCATTATAGTCGTTAGTGATCATAAAAATGAAAATATAAAACAAAATGAAATCAAGAACTTGATTAATAAGCGAAAGCAGTGATTATTACAATAGTTTACAACACACCAGAAATTAAAGGATAAACAGATCAAACCTTCTCGTAATATACGCAACCAGCCTAGCCATAAATCCGTCTCATCCTACATATCAATCAATATACCAGAATAAGTCACCGAATCAACTAATACCCAAAACAGAAACACCCATCCAAAAAGCAATCACCAATACACTCAGCCAATTCCACATATGTCTTCCAAAAATAGAGAAAGCTACTCATCACAAATAATAGACCTAACACTCACAAATTACGACAAATCAAACACACCCAACAGTAAATACAGACAAGAGTTCAAAAATCTATGCAAAACGTTCCATCCGAATACAGACTATACATATATATCAACGCCACCAAAAGAAATAATGAAGTCAAGATAGCGTACATCCATAACTATACAGTAAAAAGCTACCAACTTCCAGACAAAGTTTCCATCAACACCGCTTAAATTGAAAGCATATATGAGGCCGTTAAATATGCACTAACATCTGCAGCAAATACCCATTTTGCCATCTGCACTGATACCCTGGTAGCAGCAACCGAGATACAAAATCTAAAAAGCTGATTGGAAAGTGTGAGAACAATCCAGGAAATGGTCCACCACACTAAATCCACACGAGACGTGAACTTAACAATTATTTGGATTCCCAATCACGTTGGAATTCCAGGCAATGAACTCGCAAACAGCACGGCAAAAAACAGTAAGAACCACTCAGGAACATCACAATACCCGCAAAAGACCAAAAAATAATTAGATAAAAGGCAAAAATACATCAAAACTGTTTATGGACAAATGTTTCTAACAATAAACTGCGTCAAGTTAAAGAAGACACAAATATATGGAACTTGGACAGAAGCAGAAAACAACAAACTATGCTCACTAGACTGAGAATTGGGCACACTAAAGTCACACACGAACACCTACATGCACGAAGTAAACCCAAAATATGCACACAGTATAATACACCTCTAACAGTGAAACACATAGTAATAGACTGTCCTAAATATTGCACCTGCCGACCAGCGTAGCGTAGTGGTAACACATGTGCTCTACGTTGCGAAGGTCTCGGGTTCGAATCCCGTTAAGGCATGGAAATTTTCTCACATAAAAATCGTCCTGGCTAATTGCCACAGTAGCAAAGGCCATTAAATTAAAAAAAAAAAAAAAAAATATTGCACCAACCGAATTAAATACAAGCTACCAAACACCTTTAAAGAAGCACTCCAGAACAATAACACTTCAACCACCAACCTGATCAACTTCCTAAATGAAGAAAAACTCACAAATGAAATATAAAAGATATGTATATAAGTAATATATGTAATATTATAATAAATGTAATAACCAATAACTGACGCTAAAAATCATGTTATTAAAACGTCATTAAATAAAGATTAATAAAAAAAAAATGATAAAAAAAGAGAGAATAGGATATAAACTGGAAGCTGCCTCATAAATGAAAAGAAAACCAGTGGCGAAGAAAGACCTCCGCTAGACTTACCCTCCTATAAAAAAATAATAATACAAAAAAAAAATATTTTTTTAGGTAAATCTTCAAAAATACATCAAATTATGTTCTATACAAATTTTTGTCCAAGGCTTGGTTTACTAGTTACGAATTTTTTAAAATTTTATAGTTTAATAACTCCGTTTCCGTTTTCTGATTTTCATAAAAAACAATAGGGTCCTTCCCAATTAATAGGGGAATTTTTTAGTACCTGAACGAACACTCTAAGTTAAACACAAACACACACAGACACACACACCGACACACACACCGACACACACACATACAGACGGCACTTCGAAAATAGGTTTTTTGGATTCCTTGGACCATAAGACGTGGTCATCAGTCAAAAACTCGACATCGAAAATTTTCGCGATTACAATACTTCCCCTTATATATTAAGGTCGGGCAAGTAAAAACAGTTAAACATTAATGTGGTACGGAGAGTGCTGGGTACAAGTACAAAAAAAAAAATACCTGTCGCTATTCCAAACATTTAAGCGGAACTTTCTATTAGCTTATTTTACAAAGATTTCTATTATTTCACAGATGTTCAATTTTCCTTAAAATAATTTTTAAATTTCTTGAAAATTCTCTGAGTAAAAATTCAATTGCTAAAATATCAAATAATTTCAATTCCCCCTTTGAAAATAAATTCCTTGATTCTTTATTTGATTCGTATATTTACCCAGTTTTTCCTTGCATTTGCAATCTTGAAGATTGCCTTTTTCCCGTTTGGTACTCATTACCATGTTGTGAGCTTTAAAAATCTTTTTTACGTTGGCTGCTCTTAATTCTTTAATTGGGATCAAGTAAGCGTGCGCACTTGTATCCATAATACAGAGGAAGTACGAATAGTAGCGGATATAGGTATGCTAACAGAACTAAGCACACTTCAGTGTGAACTGCCGAGTTAGAGAATGCTAATTTTACTGTGAAATAGCCTGACTTATTAGTCCGAAGGCTTGACTTTCTGCTCCCTTTTTACACCCCTTTTACAGGGACGACTCGTGCACATAATACCTTTACGAATTATGTAGTTTTTAAGCTCTTTTAACTTACAAAACCATAATCAAAGTAATAATTTTTTACAGAGAATAATAGGATTATTTTTTGGATGAAAATATTTATAAGTAAATTTATTTATTTTTTAACTGGTTTATGTAATATAATAGAGCGAGTCCTGTCTGACTCAGTTAAGCTGGCCAGTTACACAGTACCGAAAAAAGTTGGCGTCGTTAGTATTCGTCTAGCAGTCGTGAGGAACAGTTACAGAAAAATTAATTTTCAGAACTGTACTCGGGTGGCATAACTTATGTCCCACTCACTCATAATACTGTAGCACTCTGAGCAGTACAGTGTTCCAGCGGCCAGCTTAAGATAGCCCGACAGTAGAAAACTTGAAGTAGATATAGGTCGAATATATTTCGATATTGATGGTGGCAGATAGACCAAGATAGACTAGCAGTGGTGTATTCGGGCCGGAATGCACCGGATCGACGTTCCGGTATATTTATTTTTATTTTTTTAGAAACGGCACGCGATTCTGAACTTTTTTATAAAACCCACAATAGAAAACCTTTAAGTTTATAATGGGGGGTTCAGAAGGCATTTTATTTTTCTTGGAAACACTTCGAAATTTTGAAGATGGAAATATGAAAGCGGGCTGCAAATAACTTTATTGTCCGCTTCCATCTTTGAAAAATTGTGAATGATCGTTTTTAGTGATTACGCTTTCTTGGGGGGGGGGGGGGGAATCCCGTCTGCTCCTCTTGGTGATCGCTTTCACCCAATATTGTAAAATATTGGCAAAATCAAAGGGGAGTGAGAAATAAAATTTTACCCATGAAATAAAAACTACTGAAAATATTAAACAAAAGCCACGGCAAATATGTATTTATAATAATCTTTATTGATTCAATTAAACAAAAAATACACATAATTTTGGTAGACAGCCGCACCACAAAAATGGCATTTTGATGTAAAATAAAGGCTCATCTTATAAATAAATATAAATGCAATAAGTAGGCTACGAATTTTAAAAAAATATTAAGTAGGATTTTAGCCTCCACCAAAATTATTACTACTCGATTTTTTATCTTGCTTTCTATTTTTGGTTAAACTATCTGGTCACCTTCGATTCTCTATTGAATTATTCTTTCTATCCTTCAGTTTTTTTTTATAGGCTTTGCTGCTTCGGCAATTAGTCAGGACGATTCTTATTATTATTATTTTTTTTTGAAAAATTCCATGCCTGAATGGGATTTGATCCCGAGATCTTAGCAACGCAGAGCACATGTTTTACCACTATGCTACGCCGGTCGGCATCTTAGAGTTTTTAAATAGAAATATTTTAGCAACCCTTTCATAATAGTTAGAAAATGGTTAAGTTTGTGGTTTGAGAAACGCTTATTATATTATTTAATTAACTGGAAACAGCAAGTAAATGCTACTGCAAAAAAAATAATAATAACTAATAAAACTTTGTGCATCACAAATAATAAATAATGTCTCTTTGGAATCGACCAAATTAGTATACTTCTATTACATACAGTCGACCCTTACATATTGTATAATTCTTTGGGAAAATTCTTTTGAGCGGCCGCGATTATTTAAATTGCAGAAAAGAGCAGTGCGTATTCGTGGTAAAGTTGGTAAAAGGACATCTTGCAGAGATATTTTTCCGCAGTTGTAGGTTCTTACAATACCTTATTTATACATATTAAACCTGTTATTGTTTGTTAAGCAACACAGTAATTTGTTAAACACCAACAGCGCTGTCCATGAAACTGAAAGAAAACTAGAAAAAGCAAGAATTTAGATTACTTCGCGTAAAATATAATATTACAAAAAACTTGCCTACTTATGTCGGTGCTGTATTGTTTAATAAACTGCCAAAGGTTGTAAAGAAATTGAAAACTGTAATGTTCAAGGAATGCATAAATGGCTATTTGCTACAAAAAGCCTTGTATAGCATCACTGAGTTTTTCAGTGATGATATAAGTATTTTAACACAAATCTTAAACTATTGTAATTTAGTAACTAGCACATATTCTTTGTAATATACACCTGTATTCTTTTATTGTGATTGGTTTTTTGTATCTCTTGTACACACAACTGCTCAATAAATTTACTATTATTAATAATTTGAATGTTGATCCGCCACTGTGTTGGTGGTTTATGTAGGTCTACGGATCTGTGCACTTGTGTTTTCAGTGAACCTTGCAGTTTAGGTATACAACACCGATCTGAGATCCCAGTTCGGGATGAACGCACACCCGTAATGAAACCTCTTCTGAATTCACCCTTAAAACTACCTCTAGTAATGCATATCCACCACTACTTCACTTGATGTGATTTCTTGATTAGCACAACCATACTCCGTGATATAGGTTCGGGCGCGGTCATTCCAGATTTAATTCGAGAGGGTTTAAATTTTACGTATTTTGTTGGAATTTTGATGCAGTTTTTGGTGCTAACGCTCACTTAACGTTTTGTTTTATATCAAGCAAAAAAAAAAGCTGACATGTACAAGTATATGGTATTTAGTGGTAGAGGTAATGAGAAATATTTTGAAAAGTTTTTAGTTTTATTAATTCACTAAACAAATATAACGTGTGGTTCAGAACATTTTCTTCAGAGCAGGCCGAGAAAAAATCACGTCTTTGAATAAATTTGGAAGGGTAAAACTACTCACATAACCTTTGACACTACAGAGATATTGAGCAAATTTAAATTTTATTTTAAACAGTTAGATTTAGATTCTTGTTGAATATTTATTTATTCATTTATTTTTTTATAAAATACTATCATTGTCGTCATTTGCGACAATAATCTAAGACACCCCTGTGATCAGCTACGTTACTACAGGCTATCGTTTGAAATTGTTGAATATTTGATAGGGGAGACTGTTGTACCCTGGAACACTTCTTATATTTTCTAAATTTTCATACTGTAGATATTCAGTTTTAAAATGTATGTGACCAAGTCATTAACTTTAAGAGTCCTTCCTCAGATTTTATATTTAGGTACTCTTTAACCACTTTGGCAGAGTATCATTATCGTGCTGGTACACGAACCCTTCACCAATCAGTTCTGCTCTGCAACTCAAAACATTCTCGTCTAAAATCCGCAAATACACCTCTTTCGTCATTTTTTCGTCAATTTTGACGATTCTTCCCACTTGACCACCACCAAAACATCCCCAAACCATTATACTACCACCTCCATGTTTTACAGTTTGGGTAATATAGGGAAATCGGCGAAACAGTGCAGTTGCGTCACTTGAAACGTCACAAAAAAAATGTGACGTCAGGTTTAGTACGTTTACATTCATATATTTAACGAATGTAATATTTGTACGCTGTCACTTGTATCGAAATGAAATGAAAATATAAGAATAAGAACAGAATAGAAACAAATAAACTATTCTAATAGGCAAAATTGTCAAATACAAAGGACTGATGTGATCCAAAAATATGATCAACGAAAATAAAATAAATTGAATATAACCTAAAAACTATGCAGTACACACAAAATCAAATAACAAAATCTATAAGAAAATATATAACTAAATACAAAACTGCTAAATAAACAACAAACTAAATAAAAAGGTTTTTAAAAATTACTATAAGTTAGATATTTGAACACAAATCAGTATCAAAACACAATAGACGTATTATTAAATGACAAATGTAAACATCGTTTTATTCAAGGATACCAATAGAAATGTCCCTATATTAAATAAACACTTTTAAAATTTGTAAATCTTCAAAATGACTATCAAACACAAACTAAATGACTTCAAAAGGTATGTTTTAGTAAAATAAAAGAGTAAAGAGCAATATTAGTCTATAATTCACATGCAAAAAAAATCGATTTAGTTATTTTTTCGCCACTAAGTTTGTCATTGAAGTTATGACGCAAACTGCGCTGTTTCAGCGACTGAGCTATACACTGTTCCAGCATTCTTTCCCCTGGCCGACGACGAACAAATGACCGGCGTTTATTGTTAAAAATTTGATTCGTCTGACCAAAGCACTCTGCTCCATTCTTGTACCGTCCAATTTTTATGCTCTTTGACCCAGGCTAACCTTCTTTGTTTATGGACAGTCGTAAGACGTGGTTTTTTACCCGCAACATAACCTCTGAGGTCTACTTCAAGTAGAAGTATTTTTATTGTGGTAGTGTTTATTTTTGTAAGGTGCGATTAAACTTATGGACGGTAGTGTATATTACATGGAGGCCCCTAGATGTTAGAGAAGGTTAGGAACTTAAAAGTGTTCCAAGGTACAACAATCTCCCGTAATTAGTAACGTTTTTATGGAATAAGATATTCATTTCTTTTTTACTTCATAATATTCTATGATCGCGGTTCTTCGAGGTACAAATACTAAATTTCATTTATTTAATATCGTTCTACAAGTCTGTTATTATAAAAAAAATATATTAATTATTTGTTTTATCAAAATCAGTTTCATTTGTTTCCTGACATCATTTTCTCTCATTAAATAAAAATATTGTCTTACACATTTTTATATCACGCCACATGAGACATTTTCAACATTTTCCCCCTAATGCAAGTACGAGTCTTTATTTACATGCATAGGTTACACTCGTGAGAAAGCTATTATGTATAGGACACAGGGTGTAAAAGTTCACATGGATTGTCACAAGTTCTGCAGATTGTCGCCTTGCGTGACAAACTATAAGACATACTCAGTGTTAGTGATATTAGCAGAATATGGAAGGCTTTATTTTGTTCAAAGAAATTTATCAAATTAAATAAAAGTACCAGTTTTTGGTCAAGGTCAACATATGAACCTGCAAAAGATTCGTCACTATTATTTTTATAAATATATCTAAAAATGTGACCAAAATTAAAATAAGCATTATAATAGGGAAGTTTTACGGGAGTCTTGAAAATTAGTACGATTAATAGGTCTTGAGATGTAGTTTTCGAGATCACATTTTGCGACTAAAATTTTTTGCCAAAAAACCTCGAAAAACGTGCAAAAAATGTCGCAAATGGAACCTCGAAAATAGCCCTTTAAGACCCAGTCATCCAATCATTTTCCAAAACTTTCTCCAAAGCCACTGTTTTGAACACCAATTTCTTGAACTAATGTGATGTGAAATTTGTGGGTTGTTAAAAAAACCGTTATTTCCGCCTGTATCATATAGAAGGCATTGTAATCATACCTATTTTAACTTTTAGATATTTCTAGAGATAAGCACGAATTAGGTTTTTTGTAATACGTATCCTTAACGATTTAAATATTTTGTATACGTAACTGTTTTTAACGTGCTGTCGGTCTGTGGGCACGTATAGAGCAAATTTGGTTAACCGGATTTCATATTTAGGCTTCGAACGTGAATATCTCAATTTGTTCAACTTTTGGTACAGATCCGTCGATCAAAATGGACGGTTTACTGGTGCTACTGTTATGTGTTTCACGATTATTTCGCAGAAATATATATAACAGAAAATATTTCAAAAAAAAAAAAAATAATAATAATAAATAAATAACAAAAATTGCTATACAAGTAGTGACTAATACGAGTTAATACATTTTTATTATTTTTCATATTTTTGCGATATTTTCTCCAATTTTGTATGTAGCCAGGTATGTTCACTTGATTACGGTAAATCATAAATACGTATCATGAAATTGTCAACGTAATATAACATGTTATGATCTTTTTCAATAATAATTTCTCCATTAGAAAGTATTTTGTTAAGTGTTTTGCAGTAACGGTCGGTTCTGAAATGAATCGGAGAAATATTTAGATAAAATTTTTGGCATAAACCCTATAAAAAATTGATGTGAAGTGTGAATTTTCACACATTTCAGGGTTTTGCAGGTATTTAGTAAGTGAATGATGATTATTTGGGATGCCAAAACAAATTTTATATTAAAATATATTTTTTTTTGTTAATTTTAATTCGAACGCCTAATACCATTATTTAGGTTTCTAAATATGTGCAGTATTTTTTTTTTTATATAGCAAGGTTCATTAATAATTTTAAAAATTGCGCCTATGGCTTCCATTGGTTGTTATAAGTTCCGCCCCTCTGATTTCGTGTACATTGAAACAGAATTAAATTATAATTTAAACAATTTCCACTGGTTATTAAATTTACGCTTTTAAAAATTAAATGCAACATTTGCCAAAATATAACTAAAATTTTTAAAAAATAATTTAAACAATATAAAAATCTCGCAGGGTTCGATCCCTTTCGGATCGAGTTACTTGGGTGAAATGCCAGCGTCAAAACCACTACATCAGCATACACGTTCCATTTTAGCGTGTTACAAAGCTATAACTTGTGTACATTATTAGCAAAAAATCACAAAAAATGCGCTTATTTCCAAAAACGTAATCTGATCAAAAATTCCTGTTGTACTATTTCGGTTTACACCAATGTAGTTTAAACCATCTGGGCTACAGGGCGTAGGACAAAATTTTTTTTGCACAATTTTGGAAAAAATCACTTCAAAATAATTTATTTTGCAAAAATAAAAATTTGATCGTTAATCCACGTACCAAGGGCTTTCATTTGATACAATACTCAGAATTATAAATAAATATTTTTTTTTTTTTTCGTTGAGCACATATTTTTTATATTATTAGGGGGATATGTTTTTTAGCTGTTTTAGTATTTTTCCTATGTGCGGGTCAAAGAGTTGTATAAGTTTAGCCGTTTAGCTACAATTGTTACCGAACAGACAGACAGACAGACAGACAGACGACAAAATGACGGTAAAGGGTTTTTTGGTCATACCTACAAAATCCTAAAAAAAGGTTTTTCAAAAATAAAAATTTGCTTGTTGATCCACGCATTAAGAGCTTTCATTTAGTATGCCACACAAAATGTTGAAAAATTAATTTTTTTCATTAAATACATAATTGTTTATATTTATCTCGGGATGTGTTTTTTTGAACTCTCAGTATTTTTCCTATATGTGGGTCAAAGAGTTGTATAAGCATGTTATGCCGTTTGGCTACAATTTCTACCGTACAGACAAACAGACACATGAGTGACGTTATAACGATTTTTTAGTGATCATACCTAGAAAACTCTAAAATTAAAGTTTGCCTCTTTGTTACGTATTACAAAATGAAATATATTATAGTAAGTTTTGAAAACAGTATGCAATCTCAGAACAATGTATGCAGTGTGACTAATTAGGGGCTGGTTGCTGAATGCTTAGCTGACTTGAACCATTTGGTTATACTGGGTTACAGTATAACAATTCTATAAATAACTATAGCCACCATTTTCTAACATTTTGGTTATAGTTAACTAAGCTTTCAGAAACCAGCCCTAGGAATAAGTCAGATTATCCCTCAAAATACTCTTGACTACTGTTCTTGACTATGTTTTCTTATTTTATTAAAATAAGCCTAGATCCCACCCTGATACGAATATTTCTTAGACAATAATGCTAGGCCGTTAATATTTCATAAGTATGTTAGAAATGATTGTGCGGAAGTGTGGGGGTTCTTGAAGAAACGGACCCCTTTGTCTTAATGTTTCCCCTGCGACATAGTGCATAGGTGAATTTATTGTTAGTAACTGTACGTGCGAACCAGCTAAAGCGCCATCATCATACAATATCATAACTTAATAAATTTAAATAGAATACATCTGTTTCTTCTGCTGCACAGAATACGAATAAAGAAGGGAAATTATAAATCAACTGAGAATGTTAAAATATGTATCAGATATGTTAACACTTAAGAGGGTGTAAGATTTATTTTACTAAGGACTGTTTCAAGGGATAAATAAAGCTTATTTCTTTTACTAATAGCGTTCAGTTCCGAAAACATATTAAATGTTACGTATGTTGTCATTAACCTAGTAGAAAAAGTAGTATATGCTACAGGCCCCGCACAAACTAAATACGATATTAAATATAAAGCTGTAATTACAATTACAAGGTTATCTTTCTGACAAAGTAAGAACTATGTCAAAATTTCATATCCGCGGATACGGATACGGATAAAAAGGTTCTGTCAACTTTAATAAATAAAATATGTTTTAAAATTATAGTTTACAAAATAAATATGATGTTTTTCATATGAAGGTTTTTTTTAATGTATTGTTTTATTGACCATTAGTTTCTACAACCATATTAGCCAGCAAATACATTTATACAATAAATACAATAAAAATACAATAATAGGTACATACAAATAATTTTATAAAAAAAAAAATCTCGACAAAAATTTGGATTTTTTCAGGTATCTGAAGATTAATTTAAATAATTTTTAAGCTGTTTTGGGAAAAATTTGGATAATTCATTAGAAATGTAAGGCAGACGATTACAGCGAATAGAACTCGTGATAAAGATGCAAGAATAGACAAAAATAAAGCAGATGATGCTAAAAATCTTGTTATTGAAATGTTAAAAGATTATTAAAAAAAAAAACATTCTATTTCATATTAAATCTATATTAATAAAATTGGAGGCTGTTTTTATGTTTTCGGCCTCATATTTGGTTTCTATACGTTTCAAAAGATTATAAAACGATATCCGTAAATAACAATTTCTGTCTGTCTGTTTGTCTGGAATTCACATTCCGAAATTCGCGCAAAAACGGCTGGACATATTTTAACGAAATTTGGTACGGTGGTTCAGTAGAACTAGGGGTTAAAACTGTTTACTAAAAAATTGATGTGAAGTGTGAATATTCACACATTTCAGGGTTTTGCAGGTATATAATAAGTGAAGGCGGCATGCTGAGTGTGTAGAACAAATTTTACTTTGTAGTAATCACGGCAAAATGAACGATATTTTTTAAATAATTTATCGTCTATTAATCATATAATAAGACTGGTTATTAAATTTGCGCTCTTAAAAATTAAATGCAACATTTGTCAAAATATAACTAGGATTTTGACAAAATAATTTCAACATAATAAAAATGCAAAAAAATAAACAGAAAAAATAAAATTCACTCCGTACTCGAACTCGAAACCCTTCGTTTCCAGCGCATTTTAGCTTACGACACCAGTGCTCTAACCGTTACGCTATCGCACGCCTTGTATGTGAGTGTCTTACATTGGTATAACTTTTGTTATACCAATGTTATTTTCGTTATTTTCCGAAAACATAATCTAATCAAAAATTCCTGTTGTACTATTTCGGTTCACATCAGTATACATTACTTAGAATTTTTTTAGATTTTTAGTTTAAACCATCTGGGCTACAAGGTGTGGGACAAAAAAATTTTGCACAATTTTGGCAAAAATCGTATCAAAATAATTTATTTTGCAAAAATAAAAATTTGATCGTTAATCCACGTACTAAGGGCTTTCATTTGATAACCTACTCAAAATTTAAAAAAAAAAATTTTTGTTTTCGATGAGCACATATTTGTTTATATTTTTAGGGGGGTATGTTTTTTAGATGTTTTAGTATTTTTCCTATGTGCGGGTCAAAGAGTTGTATAAGCATGCCAAATTTCAACTCTCTAGGTTTAGCCGTTTGGCTACAATTTTTACCGAACAGACAGACAGACAGACAGACAGACAGACAGACAGACAGACAGACAGACAGACAGACAGACAGACAGACAGACAGACAGACAGACAGACAGACAGACAGACAGACAGACAGACAGACGACAAAATGCCGGTATAAGGGTTTTTTGGTCATACCTACAAAACCCTAAAAACGTAAAATATCTCGCTTATTATTGATTTAACAGAAAAATATATTTAACAGAAATTGTTTATAATAAGAAAACAAATCTTTTATATTGTATACATTTTTCCATTCGGGTGAATATTGGGTGAGTTACGGGGGGACACCCTAAAACCAATCTTTAGAAATACCTCCCTTTGTAACTTTTAAGACTTAACAGCAAAAATGTATATAACAAAAATTAATTATAATAAGAAAATAAATCTTTTCTGTTATATGCATTTTTTTCAGTTAGCTGAATATTTTGTGTGTCACGGGGGAATGCCAAAAAATTATTTTTTGAAATATCTCCCTTGGTGCTGCACACCAAAAATGTAAATGAAAAAATGTATAATAATAAAACAAATCTTTTCTGATCCATTTTTTCAATTAGGTGCATATTTGGGGTTTACGGGGTGATAGTCCAAAACTAAAATCTTGAAAAATTTCTCTTATTGTTCCCTTTACATCAAAAATGCGTAACAAAATTTGTTTAGTACGAAGAAACATTTCTTTTATGCTCAATAACATGAATATTGGGGGGGGGGAGCATGGGGAGCACTACACTTAAAAAAACTGACTTATAATTTACTTAACAGCAAAAATAGATGTAAGAAAAGTGGCTTAGATTATTTTCTGTTGAATGTAGTTTAGTTTTTAATAAGATTAATATTTGGGGGGCTATGGGGAGCGCAACTTTTGCACTTGAAATAACTCAGTTATCATAAACATTAAATAATGACACTGAAACTTTCCTTCAAATAGTGTATTTATATTAATACTGAATGTAACATTTCAATCAGCCGGTGTAGTGGTTAAATATACTGGCATCTTAACAAGGGTGGCTCGGGTTCGAATCCCGGTGATAGCATGGATGTTTGTATTTGTATTTGTAGTACTCATATTTAATATAACAATAAATAAATTATATAAAAACATATATCCTGGTTAATAGACCGGGAGCTCATGACATTTTTGGTCTCCGATTTCATACAGCATGCCTTTTGGAGGAGAGAATATTTACCCTGTGACCACAAAAAAGGGATGGTACTAAACCCCTGCAAGCTTTCCGGTCATAGGGAAAATTGCATTTCCACTTGCACAAGATTTTTGTGTTTTTCTCTGATGTAATATTGCTTGCCCTTTTGTCAAAAGAAAGTTATAACAAATTTAAAGTCTTTTAATTATAGGCATGCTGTATGAAAACGCGGAAAATCATATTTTTTTATTACAAGATCACATGACCGTTTGAGCCCTTTGGGACCCTCCGAATCGCATGCATATATTTAAAAGATTTTAAATTTGTTATAACTTTTTTTTGACAAAAGGGCAAGCAATATTAAATCAGAGAAAAGCACAAAAATTTTGTGTCTAAGTGGAAATGCAATTTTCCCTATGACCGGAAAGCGTGCAGGGGTTTAGTACCATCCCTTTTTTGTTGTCACAGGGTAAATATTCTCTCCTCCAAAAGGCATGCTGTATGAAATCGGAGACGAAAAACTGTCATGAGCTCCCGGTCTATAATGGCCATAATATCTAAGACCAAATTAATAAATTTAAAAAACAAATAAATTGACTTTCAGCCCTCATCGAGGTAGCCCTCATTAAAAAATTTTACTATCATTTGATAACTAATTTTTATTTTCACTATACTTATTCTATAAATACTTATACTGAACTATGAAAGAACACACAGTAGAAATGAACAATAGGTTAGATGGCTAAGACAAGATGAGACTTGTCGATGTTGAATCATGCCTGTACATTTCACTGATTTGGCCAAAGGTGCGTATACGCACCCCATAAATTAAAACCCCATAAATGATGTACACAGCAACATGACAGATAAAATTTATATTTTTTCAAAATAGATTAATTCATAACAATGTTCTCATACGATTTGACTATATATATATATATATATATATATATATATATATATATATATATATATATATTATATTACCAACAAGTGTATAAAAAATGCCCGCTTTTATAACTCAGTAAAATCTTCAAAAAAATATACTCTTTAAATAAACTGCGAAATAAAATATTCACGAAGCTATTGTATCCTAATAATTCTTGTAAAATAATTATGCAAAAAAAAACAATTTCTTTCCTTTAAAAAAATAATTTCTAAAAGGTTGCGTATACGAACCTTTGGCCATTAATGGGTAAATAATATTTACAACCCACATGACTCTAAAATAACTTTCTTCGTTTCCTGTTTAAAGCTTTGAGAAGGAA
This sequence comes from Liopterus haemorrhoidalis, assembly GCA_963971575.1. Classification (NCBI taxonomy): domain Eukaryota; kingdom Metazoa; phylum Arthropoda; class Insecta; order Coleoptera; family Dytiscidae; genus Liopterus; species Liopterus haemorrhoidalis. Next base: position 56,348,982 of record OZ020612.1, on the reverse strand, counting down.
GGTTTTACGTGGGTTAAATATCATGACCTTAAAATATCATAACCGGGCCGAGTTCCATTCCAAGATTATAACCACTATAAGCACAGTGAGAACGGTACCTCTAAACCATTCTAAACACAGGGAGATGTTAGTAAGTAGCAAGTAGCAACGCCTTCACATTAATTAGACACAGTTAAACGATGCCCGGTTGAAATTCGCATACCGTTCGAAGCCAATGATCACAATATTGAATTACTATGGACTGGGAGAGAAGCGAAACGCCCTGAGGACGACAAAAGTTTTCAGGAAGCAACGGAGTGCAAGGAAGAAGGGGTTTGGGAGGTCGAGGGATGCTGAGAAAGGACATAATAGGAAGGAATGTATGCTCGCCGAAGTGTAAGGCGCTAGGCGTATCAAGAGAAGTGCCAGATTACAAATTCAAGGATATTTATGATGGCTCCGGTAACCTAAGGTTCTTCAACTCTATTGTTTACATGCTTGTTACGGACACCTTAGATTTATATCTCATTTAGTGCCAAGTGTTATGGGTTTTCAGCTAATTCCGTATCGCGCATCGCTTAGATATCGCTCAGATGTATAAGATTCTTATGACTCGACATCATTCCTCGCCCCACAGGAATTTCTTATGTGTATACTATTATTTACTGTTAATTGCTTGGAAATGGCTCCGTAAATTACTATTAATGTGCCGATTTATTTCACATTGATAAGTAGCGATAATCTATAACAGATAGCGAAAGACAATTTTACCAACTAAAACAATGGTATGGGTTGTCCAAATTACGTCATTAAGCTAATAAAAAACCTTCGAAATGAATTAATCCCAAAAATCGAACATTTTCATTGAACTAATACATGAAATTGTATGTTTCTGTTAATATTATGTACGATAAATATCTACAGTGTGTTGAATTGACTAGATACTTATAGGAATTCAACATGTAAAAATAGATACATGCGATTTGCTGCTTCCTCGTTGGTTATACAAGGTGTCTCAAAAGACATTTTATATTTAGTGGATCGATTAAAAAAGAAAGTAAGCCGTATATAGAAAAAATGTTTATTAATTATTAAAATACACTTTTTGGGGATTTATTTCTTAAAAATAATATCGTCTAAATGTAGACCCTCGCGTTCTCGGCACTCATTTAATCAAACAGTAAAATTACTTATGACGTCTCGGCAGGTGGACTCAGGGATGGCTGCCATTTCGTGACGGATATTTTCTTTCAAATGCGCCAGTGAAGTCGGTTTATTGGCGTAAACTTTAGATTTAAGATAACCCCATAGGAAAAAGTCCATAGGGGTTAAATCTGGACTGTGTGGAGGCCAATTTATGTCACCTCTCCGGGAGCTCAATTTGCCTGAGAAAATTTCACGAACACGTGGCAGAGACATATTGGACGTGTGTGAAGTTGCTCCGTCCTGTTGGAACCATGTTCTTTGGTTATAGCCAGGAATGTTTTGCAGTTCAGGTACCAAGAAGTTGTCTAACATCTCCACATAACGCTCTGAATTCACTGTAACTGCACGCCCCCTTTCGTCTTCAAAAAAGTAAGGGCCGATAATTCCTCGCGCCGACATCGTAGCCCATACGGTCACTTTAGGCGAATGTAGGGGTTTCTGATGTTTGCGTTTCGGATTCGTTGCACTCCAGGTGCGGCAGTTCTGCTTATTTACGTGGCCATTAAGATGAAAATGAGCTTCATCCGAAAACAAAATGTTGGTAAACGTTGAAAATCGCTCAATCACCTGATTTACGAAATTAAGCTTCTGACTGGCATCTTGGGGCTTTAATTCTTGCACCAATTGAATTTTGTAGGGGTGCAGCTTTAGGTCTTTGTGCATAATGCGATGTAATGATGATCTATGCACATTTAAAGCACTTGCGCGCTTCCGAATTGAAAGGTTCGGGTCATCACGAACAGACTGATTAACATTCTCCACGTTGTACCGTTCTTGATGACCTAGGTCGCCCGGATTTTGATTTATCCAGCATTGTACCAGTCTCTTCAAACTTTTTAACCCAATGTCGAATGAGAGGAATGCTTGGCGCATCATTTAAGAGGCGAAAACGTCGAATACTGCAGTATTTTCTACGCGCTACAGTCGCCGAATCACCGTTTTTGTAAAACTCTCGCACGCATAACGCGCGGTCTGCTCCCAAGAAACGCTCCATAGCGACTGAATTCCCAAGAACTAGGCTACCGATTGACATAACCCCCGCGCCCCTCGGATACGTTGCGTTCACGCAGTAAGCTAAATAAATATAAAATTTCTTTTGAGACACCTTGTACAAAACAAAAAAATTTAATTTTTTTTTAATTTTTGGCACACTATTTTTAATGATTTGTTAATTTCAGTAGAACAAAATACAAAAAATTAAATATTTAATATAAGTGAGTATTAAATTTAGTTTTTATGTATTTATTAAATTCAAAATAAAATCTGAACAATTTTTATATTAAATTTTTTATTGAATACCCAACGAGGAAGCAGGGAATCGCATACATCTGTTTTTATTTATTAAATCCCTATATGTACCTGGTCAATTCAACCTGTATATTAATAAAAACTAACATGAGTGGCGAAAAAATAACTAAATCGATTTTTTTTGCATGTGAATTATAGACATATTGCTCTTTACTCTTTTATTTTACTAAAACATACCTTTTGAAGTCATATTTAGTTTGTGTTCGATAGTCATTTTGAAGATTTACAAGTTTTAAATGTATTTATTTAATATAAGGACATTTGTATTGGTATCCCTGAATAAAACGATGTTTACATTTGTCATTTTATAATACGCTCTGATGTGTTTTGATTCTTTTGTTCACATATCTAACTTATAGTAATTTCTAAAAACCTTTTTTTAGTTTGTTGTTTATTTAGCAGTTTTGTGTTTAGTTATATATTTTCTTATAGATATCTATTTGATATTGTGTGTACTGCATAGGTTTTAGGTTATATTCAACTTATTTTTATTTTCTTTTCTTTGATCATATTTTTGGATCACATCAGTCCTTTGTAGGACTATTTTGCCTATTATACTAGTTTATTTGTTTCCATTCTGCTTTTAATCTTATATTTTCATTTTATTTTGATACAACTGACAGCGAACAAATATTACATTCGTTAAATAGATGAATGTAAACGTATTAAACCTGACGTCACATTTTTTGTGACGTTTCAAGTGATGCAACTGCACTGTATCGCCGATTTCCCTATAGTAAATATGAATATAAGAAGCACCTGAGAAATTTTCCAAAATAAAAAGTGGTGATTAAAGCAATTAGGTAAGACTGTTGGCACCGCATTTGAAGGTAATGAACGTATTGATAGCGTTGTGCACATAACTGGTCGCTATGCACACAAGAGCTTCCGATATTGAAGCGCTCCGACCACGTTATTTGAGAAACTGTAAGATCTACAAACTTGACTGTCATGGAGACAGATAATTTATCATTATGTGACCGAACCTAAATCTGCTCCATGTATCAATTATTACCAAAGTCTGTGAGTAATTAGCGAACCGAGCAGAAGGGATAATGGAAGAACGTTGTTGCCAGTTTAAATAATTGCTTGAAATTAGATAGCAATCTTTGACATTGTCCCATACTAAATCATCTAACTAAATAATACCAAAAACTAACACATCCGCACACTTTACTTCATTGATTTATTTCTTTTCGCTAATACTATTCTATAACCTCTGAAAATTATTATTACAAACAAATGGGTGTTAAAATATGTCCATTTCATCCAGTGTCAATCCCCCAAGGGGTGGGGGATAAAATTTGAATCCATTACTGTTATATCCACTACTTATACTATAGTGCGTTCGAAGGTGAGTATGCAGTACAGGGCATATGGAGTAGTTCTTTTTCATACTCTCTAATGGGTTTACAGAATGACGCTATCCTTTTCTTGCTAGTCGACGTTGCCAGCTCTAAAACACGCTGATCTGTGAAGACGCAGTATTCTACAAATGGCCATTTGTTTTTGTTGAGTGTTATTTTGAGTTTTATAAGAGTTGATTTTTGTAAATAATACGAGTTTTTCATATTATTATAATTGACACATTTGACACTTTTACAACATTTGGCAACACCGCTCCCATTTGCCATAAGAGCTATACTGCAAACTCACCTTCGAACGCACTATATGTATGTATCATTCTATTGTAGCTCCGATGAAGAATAAAACTTATTCGAAACTTGTCATCTGATTTGATTGGTTTTCATTGCTGTCCGCAACCCGTGCAACCTTCTTCTTTAATATTCATCTACGGACACGACTATTCCACATAAAATTTGAAAGCCTATTATTGAAAATATATAGTAATTTTCAATATGTATTGCAATAAACTTCCATAAATACAGAATACTGTTAAAAAATAAATTGACTGCGTCTGTGATCATATAGTAATCATCGTTTACAATAGATACCTAGCACAACCACGCCCCCCCCCCCGCAAAATTTTTATGAAGGGAGGACAAATTATGTATGCCCATTTTTGAAAATATTTAGTAACTTATTAAATAAACTTTCATATATACAGAATGCTGTTAAAAAATAAATTTACGGCGTCTGTAATCAATATTTTTTTCCCTGTACACAATTAGTATACTCAGACCGGATAAACGATCATCCGTCATAGTTGACCTCAAAGTTGATGTAATAATATTTGAAATGATTGAGGTCCTAAAGGGCCTCCGGCCATATTATATAACAATCCCAAAAAAAAATTTTTTTTGTAATATTTTTTATTTTTAATTTTCTTTTTGATATTTAAAAAAATCCTGACTTAAGAACAATAAAATAGAGAGATCTGCAGTTTGAATTTTGTAATTTACAAACTTTTTTCTACCTCGATAAAAATAGAACCCTGCTCAGTTAACGTCTTTCTGATCCGTGTAGTTTTGAAAATTTATAAATATTTCATTTTCTAAAGATCGTATCTCAAAATCTACATGAGATAGAGACCTGCGGTTGAAATTTTTGAAATCTTGAGGTTATAAAGGGCTTTAGGACTAATTTTAACGCAACTCCCAGACAAAATTTTTTTTTGCGAGATTTTGAATTTGTCATTTTTTTTTTTATTTTCAAAAAATCCTAACTTAAGAACAATAAAATATAAAGAACTGCGCTTTGAATTTTTCAAATCTTCATATATTATTTAGTCTAGAAAAAAATTGGGGCCTTAATAACCCAACTTTTACAATAAATACGAATCGTCAAACAAAACATTTGAAAATGGGAAAAATCGAAAAAATCATAAGGGGTACCCCTTACGATTTTTACGATTTTTCAGCAAAAATTTTTTCTCTCTGATTTACTTCAAAATGTGTATACTTATGTAGTTTGAGTCGTAGATTTCAAAAATAATCTCCATTTCAAGCTATGGTTTACCGTTTTTGATTAAATTACAAAAATCCTACAAAAAGTGACCATAGTGATAATATAGGCTATTCGTAACGTTTAAGCGGAACTAAATAGAATTTTTATTTTAGTAATTTGTAACGAGCTCACTTTTTTGAACAGTAATAAATATCACAAGTAAATCTAACACATATAACCAAATATGGAAGAATACTGAATCGCCATGTGAACATTTAATATGTCAATATTGCCAATAACAGCAAAATAAAACTTAATAATAGTTAAAACTAGTCAAAAATCTTGTTATTAATATTGTTGTTTTTCATTAATATATAAGTTTATCTTACTTAATATTAAGAAAAATATACAAATTCTTACATTAATTCAAGGAAAATATTTGCTGTTTAAAATTATTTAATTTTTAAGGTTTTTTACTAACTTTGTGACGTAACTCCTCTGCAATCGTGGATCACCTATATCAAATTTTTGTGATCTTCCCACTAGTCAACGGATGTTCAATTATTCTTCTTAGATCTTCTTTATCATACTGCCTTCGTTTATCCTCAAAACTTGAGCTTTTTTCCAGGTCTTCCATCTTCCATTTTTTATAATGTCTTAACTAAATCTTATTTTAATTAATATCTTTATTATTAGCTTAATCTTCACATGCGTCGACGGTTTTCTACATACCATGAGTTCAAAAAGAAATTACATAAGGGTTGGCTGTGGAAAAATAAAATAATGTTTATTGCTAGCTTTATAATTAATCACTGTTGTTGATGTCATAAGTTATTTATTGTTATGTAAAGCTTGCAGTAGACATTATTTTATTTTTTTATAGCCAACTCCTACGTAATTTATTTTTGAACTCACGGTATAACAATTGACTAGAAACTATTCAATAGAAACTTATGACAACAACAGTGATGACAGTTAATTAATTGACAGTTAAAGCTTGCAGTACACATTACTTTATTTTTCCACAGCCAACCCTTATGTAATTTCTTTTTGAACACATGGTAGAATACTAAGAGTATGCCATGCTATTCTTTTTATATTCTACACCAAACTTGTACACTGCAATAGTATGCCTCTCATTTCCTTTGGTATATTCGCCTTGAAGCATTTTTTCGACACATTAATATTCTAGTGTAAATATTTAAATAAAAATAATAGTATTAATAACAACAGCAGTTAAATTGTTTTGCCTTTAACAGTGAAAATATAGCCATATCTGACATCTATGTTTATCGACACGAAATATCGAGAAAGAATTTAAGTTTCAAAAATGCACCCTTACTTACTATCAAAAATAAATCCAAAACAATTGCTACAAAATAATAACACATCTGACATCTATCCTATCCAGCTGAAACTACAGGAAAATCGATGCTATTTTCCCAGCGTCGTTGCTAGAGGACGCCTGGCGTCGGTCATATAAGTGGCGCCATCTATTAACGAATACCCGAACTATTTTCAAAAATAAAAATCGTTATTTACATAGCGTTTTATATTAAACAAACAGCAATAAAGATAGATATATTGAATTCCACCTGTAGAATTTATCCTGGCGTTTCTATGGTAACGAGTTTATTATTTTTTTGATATTAAATTATGATGTATTATTCTGACATTTTGCGTATTATGCTGATTTTTTTATCCGCGCATGCATACGAAGTTTGAAAAGTTTTTAAAATATAACAGAAACTTTTTTGCATTAAATGGATGATGTAAAAACATTATTTTTGATGACAGTGAATTTTTTACATTGTTCTGAAAATATTTTAATTTTAAAACTGTTTTATTAATTAGTTTGTTGTTGGCAATACAAATAAAAAAAAAAAAAAGATGTGGACTGTGAATTTTTACACATTGCAGGGTTTCGCAGGTATATAATAAGTTAAGGCGGCATGCTGAGTGTGTAGGACAAATTTTGCTTTGTAGTAATCACGGCAAAATAAACGATATTTTTAAAATAATTTATCGTCTGTTAATCTAAGAGCTTTAAAAACAAATTTTATGTTAAAATATTTTTTTGTTAATTTTAATTCGAATACCTAATACCATTATTTAGGTTTCTAAATATGTGCAGTATTTTTTTCATATAGCAAGGTTCATTAAGATTTTGAAAATTACACCTATGGCTTCCATTGGTTGTTTTAAGTCATATGTTCCGCCCCTCTGGTTTCGTATACATGACACGTAGAATGAAAATATAATTCCAACAATTCCAACTGGTTATTAAATTTACGCTCTTAAAAATTAAATGCAACATTTGCCAAAATATAACTAGAATTTTGACAAAATAATTTAAACAAAATAAAAATGGGAAAAAAACTAAAAATAAAATTGTCTCCTCTATCCGGGAGCGAATCCTAATCGCTGCGTAGCAAGCGAGCAAGCTAACCATTAGACCAGGATACGCCTTCTAGTATAGTGTCCATAACTATAATTTTTGTCATCGTCAACCAAAAAACACAAAAAATGCGTTATTTTCCGAAAACATAATCTGATCAAAAATTGCTGTTGTGCTATTCCGGTTCACACCAATGTACATTAATTAGAATTTTTTCAGATTTTTAGTTTAAACCATCTAGGCTACAGGGTGTGGGAAAAAATATTTTTTGCACAATTTCGGCAAAATGGCATCAAAATAATTTATTTTGCAAAAATAAAATTTTGATCGTTAATTCACGTACTAAGGGCTTTTATTTGATACCCTACTCAGAATTTTAAAAAAATATATTTTTTTTTCTATGAGAACATATTTGTTTATATTTTTAGGGGATATGTTTTTTAGATGTTTTAGTATTTTTTCTATGTGCGGGTCAAAGAGTTGTATAAGCATGCCAAATTTCAACTCTCTAGGTTTAGCCGTTGGACTACAATTTTTACCGAACAGACAGACAGACATACAGACAGACAGACAGACAGACAGACCGACAGACAGACAGACAGACAGACAGACAGACAGACAGACAGACATACAGACAGACAGGCAGGCAAGCAGGCAGGCAGGCAGGCAGGCAGACAGGCAGACAGACAAACAGACGACAAAATGAGGGTATAAGGGTTTTTTGGTCTTACCTACAAGGACCCTAAAAATAATAATAAAAGGTACCGTGCATTCAAATATCAAAAAGTATTAATCTTCATCCTGATGATCACGAACAGCGATTAGAATTTTGTCATTTGCTGCAAAATGAATGGCAAGAAATTTTAAATTTCATCATCTGGCCCGATAATTTTTCGAATAACGGGATATTTAACAGGAAAAACACATATTATTAACACGCTCTAATCCAGAGAGGAAGGATTTTAGCAGAAACTCAGTGTAAATGTATAGTGGGCCGTTTTAAATAATAAAGTAGCTTAATATCTAAGCAAGCTAGCCCACTCAGTTATTCTGCCTAGTCCAAACAATAATTGTTATGTAATTTAAACAACTTCGTAGCTCTTATAGTTCTCCAGAAGGCAATAGTAGATAAATGAACACCTATATTAATGTCATTAATAATATTACATAAATAAAATCATTGATAAGCTTAGAATATTTGGCAGTCATTCAATCTTTGTCTTTTGTGTCATAGTCTATTTTATTTTATAATGGGCACTGCAAATAAATGGTACATAAAATGCGATATCCAAGTTAATTCTAGAATTAACTTGACCCACTTTACAGCAACCTGACCTGCTCTTACAACAAATGAAACTCTATTTGATATCGATTAATTTTATGCGGTATTGCCAACAAGTAGATAAAAGTTTGCAATATCATTTCAAAAGTAATCGTAATTGTTATTAATATTAGAGGAAAAGCAGTATATTTAGGATAGTATTGATAATTTGGAATGCCTAATATTTTCTTAATAAATATTGCCATCTATCCGCAATCACGCGAATCATAACATACGGCCAAGAATTATAGTAAACTTAAATATACCAGCGCTACTAACGTTCTTTCACAATAAATATGAGATGACGTCACACTTGGTTAATTTAAGTACCAACGTTATGATATGTTTTAATCAACATCAATCCATAACTCAGTTAGTACATTTATTTATTTAATGTTGGTAAATTTTTCCTATGTTGTCAGTTTGTAATTGGATTGTTCAATCGTTATTTCTAAGGTTGACATTTAAGTGCTTATTTAGTGAGGTTATATTTTATTTTATTTTAAATTTTACTGTAATAAAAATGTCCAAAGCTCTTAGTAGCCGTGCTCAAAGAATGATTTTGTCTCTTATTAATTATTTTGAAAAATAATTAATTTGATTTTAGGAGAGCATGTTACTGTCGACACTATTAATATAAAATTACATGAAAGGGGGTACTTTAGTAAACTACCATTTCTAACAGAGTGATTAAGACTAAAATTAAAGGTTTTTTAAAACTCATAAAAGAGTAGTAGATATCAAATTTTAGCTTGATCGTAGCAATAGTTTTCGAGATATTGGTCGAGTTAATTTTTAAAAACTGCAATGGTACTTTTGTAAACTACCATTTCTTACAGAGCGATTGAGACCAAAATTGTAGGGTTTTTTAAGACTCATAAAAAAGTATTAGATATCAAATTTTAGCATGATCGTAGCAAAAGTTTTCGAGATATTGGTAGACGATTCTTATATACTGAAATTTATTTATTTTTTTTAAATACTACATTACACACTTAATATAATATAAACCATAAATTTCGCGACAAATCGGTTAGAAAGAACTGCTGTGCATCATAATTTACATTAATTCCTTTCCTCCATAGGAAATATAGGTTTTCAATATATTTTTAGAAGTTGTTCGGTATAACCTAACTTTTTTTGACAGTATACGAATTGGCAACAAGGTGAATTTTTCAACTGTGACGTCATTTCAAAGTTACGGTAAATGGACTTTATAGTTTTGTTGATAAATAAACATACGAGAGGCAAATGGTTACCAATATTTACGACATGCCTTGCAGCTGTGGATGATCTTCTATATTCTGTAAAGATTTTGTACAGTTTGGACGGTATCATACGCACAAGCCGTGCTGATCGTAAAGCGCTTGATCTGATCCACTCTGTGACTGTTTTTGGAGCGAATACATAGGAATTCGCTGCATTTGTTGGGACGTATTCCAGGTACTTCCGATGCTTGCGCGCATGAATGTTTGATAAAACGTTTACATAATTTAGGGTAGATAGTAAATGTTAGTTAATAAATTTCTTTAATTATTTTTCAACATATTTCGCCAGTAGTTTAGCTTCAAGATTTTTTGTGTAATGAATACAAAGCCGTAGCTATGTTTTTGGCACCCTTGGTAAATACTTAAAGGACACCATTTTTATTTTTATTTTAAAAGACAGGTGAAAATACAAATGATGACCTAAAAAAGAAAAAACAACGTCCTCACTTCGAAAATACAAATAATTCCGGACCCGGGAAGACACTAATTTCGTCTCACCTCCCGGAAAACAATAATTGCGGGCCCAATAATAAATAAAAAAACTGGGAGTAGATAGAAATTATACATTATTTTTTCTGTTATATAATATATATGATAATAGATATGTTTACGTAACGAGCTCATTTTGCACTCGAAAGCTATCGATATAAAAACCACAAAAAGGCCCAAATACTGATAAGTAATGACTGCTAACTACATAAACAAAGTGTGCAGTCAAATCGGTCCCAGACCTATAGAAACTATTATTTTGATTACTATTACGTCTACAATCCTACTAACCAAATAATGCCAATTTACCAATGATGGCAGATGCCTTCAAATTCCATTTAAATAATGTACTGTATTTTTGAATGTTTATGAACAATAGATGGGCATAACTCAAATATTAAAAGAATTGCCGCAGGGATACCCCAAGGGAGCGTTTTATCACCTGTCCTATTTAACCTTTTTATCAGTGACATCCCAATAATAAAAAATGTAAACGTAGCCCTGTACGCAGATGATGCTGCTCTGTACTGCTCCTCATACAGGTTAGATACCATCAATAACCGGCTCAAACAAAGTATTGAAAAGATAAGCAAGTTCTTTGAAAAATGGAAAATTAAAATAAATAAATCAAAAACGGAAACAATTGTCTTTACAAAACGTAGACTACCCGAAATCCCTAACATATCCATAAACGGTAATAACTTAGTTTATAAAAATAAAATAAAATATCTGGGAGTCATAATGGATAAAGGTCTAACATTCAACGAACATATAAAATCCGTCTGTGACAAAGCCATAGGAGTAATGTGTAATGTATTTCCACTTATTAGCAGAAATTCAAAAATAAACTTAAAAAATAAATTACTTATATACAAATTAATAATAAGACCTATTTTCACTTATGCTTGTCCGATTTGGAGCAACATTAGTATAACCAAGTACAATCAACTACAAATAGTGCAGAATAAATGTCTAAGGATAATAACAAACTCACCCAGGTGCAAATTAATAACTAAGATTCACCGCGAAACAGACATGATTTATGTTAAAGATTATATCCACAAAATCGCAGTTAAATTCTTCAATGTATGTGTACAGCACTCAAACCCTTTAATTCAGAACATAGGTAACTATACTATAAACTCGCTAAGTTATATAAAAAATATAAACATAAACGCACAAAACATATATTATTGTAACTTCAAAAAATATACATGTAATATAAACTAATTGTTGAAACTAATTAGCTAAATAATATTAATATTTAGCAATTTTTTTCACCCTATTTAATCAAATCAGTACAGGTTTTTTATTTTACAATTTATTTTTCCTGTAAAATCCAGCATTCATTGTAAAAAAATTAAATATTGTTAAATGTAAAAACAAGATTTATGTAAATAGTATATGGGTAATACTAGAAGCATAAGCTATCACTATTGTACATGTTCTACACACAATGTAATATATTTTTATCAAAGACAATAAAAGAAATTTTAAATAAAAATTTATGAATGTTTATTTATTAAATTACTAAATACTTTCAAAAATATGCATTCATATTTTGCCCCAGCCCCCCTTGAAATTTTACCAATTCTCATTAATAATTGTTTTTAACTGATAGGTTCTATTTTCTCCCTGAATTTTGTCCTTCCATCAAACTGAATAGGTCGTATTTTATTTATAGAGAAATTTATATTATTTGTTGGTCTGTAGTAAAAGTGATCTATATGTGAGTGTCTTTTGGGAAAAAAGATAAAAGTAAAGCGCTCCCCTCTCGAACGGCGACTCCTGGTATTACGAGTTCAGTTATTGAGGTATACTAAAGAAAATTAAAATCCTAAAATTTCTCAAGGGATAAACTTCATTGTTATCGTTGTCGAAATATTACATCAAAAGAAAAGTATTCTAATTTTTTCATTTGTTTTTATTCGTTTCAACTTTATTATAATTTTATTCCTTACATATTTTATGTTTCACAGAATTCCTTATTTATTTAAAATCTTTTTAGACACGGTTGTGGAGTTTGAAATAACTTTCGGTGAAACGATCTTGATTTATTTATGTTCTAATTGTTTGTCAGAATCAAAAAATATATGTAGTGTTCAGTTTAAAAATATTTATGTATCATGTTCAAATAAAAAGAACTGCAAAAACAGATGTTGATTATATCAATGTATTCATAGATATATACTACGAGGGTCATGCTAGAATTATTGAGAATAAGAAAATCAGGTAGGCCGTGGAAAACAAGTGGCACTACCATTTTATACATTTATTTACCTGTCATTTGAAGTTAAATTGTAAAAATTAGGTTACTTAGAACTCATCTACAGTAATACCCCGCCACTCGACGTTAATTCGTTCTGAAAAAGCGTCGAGTAGCGATTACGTCGAGTGGCGAGTCGAATTTCTCCATAAGAAATAAAGGGAATCATATGTACATATATACATATACATATAAGGAAATACATATATGTATATGTTTTACTTTTAGCTATACTTGCATTTATCCTTTGGACCCATAATTATAAATATAAATCACTTATTTTAGCAAAAAACAAAAAGTTCATAGCTGCACTAAATCTGAGTTGTTGTCGTCAATATATCTAGGCACAAACTGCTAGCCATGCGTTCATTTTGCTTTGTTTACCAAAATATGTATCACGTGATCGGTACTCGATCACGCGTCGGATAGCGATGCTTACGTCGACTCTCACTCTCGACATTTACGTCGAGTGGCGAAAACGTCGAGAAAGAGGCAGTCGAGTAACGGGGTATTACTGTATTTTAAAGTATCGTTGTGATTCAGCTTTCGGATCGACTCAACCTCAAGTATTTAATATTTAAAATGAATACCTGTTTATACAGGGATAATGAGACCGGCCGAAACGTCACACTGACCACATGGCTTTCATATCTATTGCCAGCGGTTTAGAAACGGAGAACTTACCTTTTCTGTCCCAATACGACTATCTAGGCGTTGGGAACTTCTTATTTATTTATTTGTGAGTCAAAATATGGAACTGATCAGAGAACCTTTTCGAATAATGATTTATTATGATTTTAAAAAAGGTTTAAGCGCTTATGAGCGCAAATAAAGTTTATATTTAGTTTTTAGAGAACAAGGGCCTTCTTTGGCTACAATTTACTGCTGGTATAAAGAATCTGAACAAGGCAGGAATTCTGTTCAACACCAAAAACGAGCAGGGTGTCCTCTTTGAGGTGTTACAGAAAAAAGAAAACAGTGCTGGGAATATTTGAAACAAATTATTTGAAAAAATAATTCAATTACTTTCTGCTATTTGAAATATTGTATTTTAAATACTTTTGGTAATTGGATTCGCAAATCCTTTCTCCGTGGTATTACTATTTGATATTTGTTGTCTGTATTTTATTTATTTATTTATTTTTTTATTTTAATGGCCTTTTTTCCTAGCATTTCCAATATTTCCCTAGTATTTAAAATATTTCCCTAATATTTCCAATATTTCCTAATATATCAAATATTTCCTTTTTAATTAAAATACTTCTAGAACTGCAAATTATGGTGCAATTCTGTGGCTAATCTATAAGCTATAGACCAGCGGTTTTCAACCGGAAGGTCTTGACCCCCAGAGGGGTCCCGAAAAGACCTTAGTGGATCCCGAAATTAAAAGGAAAAATTTAATTTTTACCAGTTTTGCTTTTAAAATTACAATGAACTTAATCATTAATCAATAAATTATTAAAAACATTTAAAATATTATTTCAAAAATTTTCTTGGGTGGTTAAGAACCACTGCTATAGACGATCGTATCTAAGGAGTAGTTTTATGTGTTGTTATGGACAGTTTCTTATAGATTTTATCTTTAAGCCTACAGATTTGGCACATAATTGCACCATACATTTAAATTATTTCAAATATATTATTACAAATACTTTTTAAAAGTATTTGATATTTCAAATGCGAGCTATGAAAAAAGTAATGTATGTATAATTCTTTAAATGTACGGGCCTGGTAAAAGCAATGAAGCTAGATGTATAGAAAACAGTTACATCTAAATGGTGCACTGAAAAATGTTTGCCTGAAGTGCTCAATAGAGTTTCAGAGAAAATGTCAATTTTCCTATGATCGCGGGAGTGATTTTTCACGGAGCATTAACAACCGGCCTAATTTTCTCATCGACAGTTATATGACACGGTTCAACTTTTACACAGCCTCTAAATATACCAGAAATTTTTTTTAAAAAAATCTATTTCGTTGATAGCAAAACTCCCTGTGGGAGCATAGATTCGTATCCTACCGACTACGCCATGTAACAAGTAATGGGTTGCGTAAATGATACACGTGTATACTGTTCTTTATCAACTTCATATTCAGATTTAGAAGAGGGACAGGCTGTTTTGTTACATTTTGCCTACATGTTGGTCAAAGGACTGTATATGCATGCCAAATTTGGCAACAATTTCTACCGCACAGACATACACAGTGCCGGTATTCTTGGTTATATCAGTGAAATCCTAAAAACGTAGAAATCATGGGTAGTTCAGCTAGTTATGAAATAAATTTTAAATTATCATAAATAAATGTTAAGTACTGATAATAAAACAAATTTAATAAAAATTCAGATGAAAATAAATGTATTGATTGAAAAAACTCTTTATAAAATCTTCCAACAAAAACTGTTCCATTATGTAAAAACTTTACGAACTAACTTGAAAACTTTTTTTGCGTGACTTTTCCCCGTTGGAGAAAATTTTCATAACAAAAAGAAATAACTTCACTTCTAATTCTTAACTTTTATAAGTAGTTTTATTATTACACTAAATACACTACAAAATTTTAATCGTGAAGATGATTATTGTATAAAATCATTTTTAAGATGTAAAAATGAATGACAAAGTAATAATAATAATGATCTATATTAATGAAATTAGTGGCTTTATCTGTTTTTATTTATTTTTTCGGCCTCATATTTGATTTCTACACGTTTCAAATGATTATAAGAAGATACCCAGCAAACATTCAACTAACGGCCGAATGCTGGCAAACTGCTTTTATGCTGGTAAATTACTGGCACCAAAAGTAAGTGCAACGCCAGTATTAATAATGTACTTCACATTTGTATTTCGCATTCCGCCTATACGAAGTACTTTACCAGCATTTTATAAGCACTCTTCTTCACTTATACTTTTTACTTAAAACCATCAGAAATAAATCTTGCAACTAATGCGATTATTTTGCACTTTACCGTTGCTGGGCCGGCAACTGATACATCAATGGGCCAGTAACGGCCACGAGGACACCGGGGTACTGGCCCATTACTTTCAATGCCGGGGAGTATGTGCTTTACCAGTACTGGCCCGTATAAAAATGTTTGCTGGGTACCCGCAAAAAATCTATTTCTATCTCTCTGTCTGTCTGTCTGTCCGAGATTCACACAAAAACGGCTGGACATATTTTAACGAAATTTGGTGTGATGATAGAGTAGCAATTTTCATTCTAAGGGGGTGCCTCATGGTTCAAACTGTTTACTAAAAATTTGAAATATCTCCCTTATTATTAACAAATAAATTATATAACAAAAATTGTTTATAATAAGAAAGTTAATCGTATTTGTTCTATGCATTTTTTCAATTTGATGAATATTTGGTTACGGGGAGACATCGTAAAACTAATTTTTTGAAATATATATCTTAGTGTTGACTTAACATTGGATCCTCAGCTATTAACTGAATCATTCACGATCTGCATTTAAAAAAGTTGTCAGTAGTTTCTTGCCGCATCAGTTTTCTAATTTCCAAAAAGTGGACAGTATAAGAATTTGCCACGAAACTTCCAACTCTTAGGGCCGGTTACTGAAAACTTAGTTAACTATAACCAAATGGTTAGAAAATTGTTGCTATAATTACTTATGGGATTGTTATATTGTAGCAGAATTTAACTAAATGGTTAAATTTAGCTAAGCTCTCAAAAACCAGACCCTAAATAGTGGCGTGCATACAGCAAAAATGTATATGACAAAAATTGATTATAATAAGAAAACAATTCTTTTCTGTACTATCTACCTTTTCCATTTGCATGAATATTTGGAGAGTTACGGGGGGATGGCACCTCAAAATTAAAATCTTGAAATATTTCAGTTATTATTCATTATACATCAAAAATTCAGAAAATTTGTTTAGAACATAGAAAAATTTCTTTTATGTTCAATAAGAAATATATTGGGGTGGGGCACGGGGAGCGCTATCTATACACTTGAAATATCTCACTTAGCATTTGCTTAACAGCAAAAATGTATGTATAAAGTGGTTTAGATTATTTTCTGTTGAATGTAGCTTTTAATAAGATGAATATTTGGGGAGCTATGGGGAGCGTAACCTCTTCACTGAAATATCTCAGTTATCATAAGCACGTATCAACAAAAATGTGTTTAACAAACCCGTTTGAAGTACTATGTCAGCTCGAATGATAAAAATTTAAAAGAAGCCAAATTTTATATTTAAAAATTACGACAATGAAAACATATTAAATTTAGTTTAGAGCCTAATTATGTCCGAACATTTGTGAATACACATAAAAATATTATCTCCGTGGGCTTGAAGCGCGTGATATTTTTAGTATTAAAGCGCTTTTAAATTAATAACTACAGCTGCAATATCTGCTTTTTTATTATTATTTCAAAACATTGTTCAGCTTATATGATTGTTTTCCAGAACATATTTATAAATGTGTGTAGGTTCAATGTAATTTTGGACGAATTAGAAAATACAATACCTACATATTTCCATGAAATATATATGTAATTACAATACATATTGTATTAATTGGTATTTATAGTTGAAGGTAATGGGATTCGGACTAGTCAGAAAATAAAACAAATTTATTAATTTCGCTTACGTTGCGATTTAATTTAAATCTTCATCAGAGCTTAGTTAATAGTCACGATATAAAATAACAAATTAAAAATTAATAAAAAACACACCATATTGTCCGGTCATTGGCGCAACCGCTAGATGAATGCGTCCGCGTGGTCCTCCTGCTGTGCTGTAGAGTGCTTTTCTCAGAAGATAAGGCCAGAGGCGTTGTCGTATATGCGTCAAACAATGACTTAAAACCAATCGCAATGCAGTTTGCAGCCGGTCCTGCGTCCGTTGCTTAGCAACCAAGCGACTGTATGAAGTCTGGTTTCTGCGCAGGTTACGTACTGGCCTCATCTCGTGAGCAAAGCATTCTATTGCGCTCCATTTTCAACTATGGTGTGTGGCATATTTTTGTATTCCTCAGGATCTAATCTATTCAATTTTTATCGTTGGGTCGATTTCTGCGACGAGTGTAAGCCGACATGTGAAATTTTTAAAATTTTAAACTGCGATCGAAAATATCAAGACCAACACTATTCGATTTCATTTCTAATGTCTTAGGTCGGCAGATCTTGAGGTTAACTTTCGTTGGAGACCAATTTCGATATCGTAGCGCTTTGCAGTGCTAAGTTTCACTGATTTGAAGTTTTTGCGGCACAGTGGAAAGTCTCCCAAACGGGCTAATATGGACTAGACTGTGTATTTAGAACACTTCCTAACTGTTTTTTTTTTTATTTTATGCACGTAGTATCACAGGAAATTTGCAATACGTTTCCGATATATAGATTTCAAGTGAAAATTACCTTATGCGATACATTACAGAATTGTTTCACCAATGTAGACCAAGCTTCTGATAACCGAGACATACATTTTAAACTAACAGTTTTTTAGAATTTGTGAGGTTTCCTCACTCTAAAATATTGTTTATGGCAATACTCTACATTAGGGCCGGATTTAAAGTGTCGCGCGTGAGGCACTTGTATCGGGTGCCAAGTTGGTAAGGGCGCAAAAGTCATTCCGGCACCCTTTTTTTGTCATAATTTAGACCCGTCATCCTTTTTTATTCGGTTATGACCAAGGAATGAGGCGCAAGACTGGTACTTTGCCTCGAGGGCAAAAATATCTTTGTCCGACATATGGGTAAATACTTATCTTAACTTTAATAGTGTAAAAAAGTTTTCAGTGATTTCACAAGATGTTTTTTTTTTCACAAGTTATTTTAATTTTCTTTTAGTACACAATATATAGATATATCTTAAATAAGAAACAGTTTTTACAATAACCCCTTCGAATCGTTACACAGGGCTTAAGTTTCTGCGGCTCCTCATCAATAGAATTACGAAGAGAATAGAAGAACGACATGGTGTAGGCCAGGGGTGGGGAACCCGCTGCCTTTTGTAATCTTCTTTGTGGCCTTATCATACTTTTTATATATTTTTACAAATTACAAATTAATTACTTTTTTACGTTTTCTTTGTGAAATTTAAAAACCACAAATATTAATTCAGTTATAGTCCAGCAGAGAAAAAAACTCTCTTCTCTCGATCGGAAATATCTAAAGAACATTTCCCGCAATTAACAAAATTATTAAATGAATACGAATCTGCATCATCTGAAGCATTTAAGGATTACACAGCTGTTTTGGATTTATTAATTGCAAAATATGCTGAAACGTGCGTGAAATTAGCCTTTGAGCCACATCTAGTTGATGACTCAGAGGCACCCAGCGAACTACATATGGTATTTGGAGCTAGGTGAAGATAACATAATAAAGTCTCTTTTTGATGCAAAGAAAGATCCTGTTGATATTTGGAAAAATGCAATTAAATACCAACGTTTACGTCAACATGCTCATCGACTGCTTTCTTGCTTCAGAACTACTTACTGTTGCGAATCAACTTTTTTATCTCACACAAATTAAGACCCAATCAAGGACTCAAATAACTGATATTCATTTAGAAGATCAACTTAAGTTATGTGTTACGAAGCTGCAGCCTGATATCCAATTTATTTCAAGTACAAACCCAAAAGTCCCATTAAATTAGTTATCTGGGTCTTTAAATGGTCCTGTAATCTGATATCATAATTTTTTGTTATTGTTGAATAATCTGTTTTCTTGAATGAATATTACATATTGTTTAATTAAATAATGAGATGTAGGATGAATTTTAATAAAATTACATTCAAATAACAATTTGATAAATTATCATTTATTGTCCTTATTTTTAATTATTGTGCGGTTATAAAATACAGGTGGGTAGGTATATATTGTATGGGGAGAACTATTCCAGGAAAGACGGTAAATATTGTGCGGCCTTAGTACTGTTTTCGAAATTAAAATTGGCCTTCCTTGGTAAAAAGGTTCCCCAACCCTGGTGTAGGCTATAAGTTCACAAGAAACTTGTGAGAAAGTGCCAATAATCCAGAGGGTTCTTTAGCCTGCTTCAGTTAGGATTTGATGGGGCGGAAGTTATGACAGTATCATTAAACTTTATTTTTACGAGAAACACCTTATAGAAAACCGATAGTTAAAGAACTGAATAAATATTTATTTTCTGGTCACCACTGGAACTTTCAGCTTGATTCCCAAAAAGCCCATAATGCGAAGGCTATGCAGCAGTGGCTTGAAAGCAATGTATTGTACTTTATAACGGGGAGAAGTGTTCATTTTGAAAACTGGTCCTGTGAATCCGTGTATGCATTTGAAACATCTTCATAAAATTATTTTGGTACATCAGGATTAGTGAAAAACTGCAAGTTTAACTTTCAGCAAGATACCCAAAAAGCCCATAATGCGAAGGCTACGCAGCAGTGGCTTGAAAGCAATGTACTGTACTTTATAACGGTCAGAAGTGATCATTATGAAAACTGGTCCTGTGAATCTGTGTATGCATTTGAAACATCAATTATTTTAGTATTAGGATTAGTGAAAAACTACAAGTTTTTTTAAATATTCAATTTTATTTTAGGTTTGGACTTTTAATCTGTGTTGCTTGCCATGCCCTTAATAACACCTTTCAAAACGTATGTATCTCCGTCGTTAGTCGACGCATGACTGTATTTATAATACCATAAATAATGTATACAAAAATATTCGTCATTTAAAATTTTAATGATTTGGCATTGTACTTTGGAACAGCATGACAACCGTTACCATGGAACTAAGGTAGCTCCTCATTTATAATATTTAAAATAAATAATACTGGCGTACCTTTTTTGGTGTGGCAGTTAACTTAGGTGGTTCTTCTACAGTAACAGGTACAGGCATAATCACGGGCGACCTCCTGGTGTTCCTACTAGTGGACGGTGTCATCTCCAGAAGATGTTGAATGGAGTGGTTTTGTCTAGTTTGTCTCCCGGCCATTCTAAAAAAAATAACTCTCAGTAAACTCTCAACACAGAGTAATATAACCAGCAAAAACATCCTCTTTATGCAACGAAACGGCGAGGTACAGCTAATCGATATGCTGAATGGGAAAAGTTTTTCCCGAGTTTGAAAACTTTTCCAAACAATAAACAGACTTAATATTACGGCAATTTCTGAGACGAGACAGCTGAATTAATAACGTAATTCTCTTTTATATTTATATGTGCGGTTTTTTAATGATTTATTTATGAACAATGATTTATTAAAGTCAGATGTAAAAGTTGATTTTACGGAACTATATTATGTAAAGAGAAATAAGATTACATATGTTCTTTCAAAGTGGCTCATGTAATATATATCTTTTGAACAGTTGTTTGAGCTGACGTTATTTTTAAACTGAAAACACTAAAAATCAATATGATCAGAGCCGCAGTAAGGGGGGGGGGGGAGGGGCGGAAGAGGCGACGGCCCTGGGCGCACTAAGGAAAAGGGCGCTGACGGGATTGACTAAGGGGCGCCATTGTGAAGGTGAGGACCTTTTTTTCTTGCTCATCACTTAAATTTTGAGAGGTGGGAATCTTGTTTTTATTTACTAAGGGTGCCAAAACACTGGTCTGCCCCTAGCGCAAGTTTTCCTTATACCCTTTTCACACTAGATCTTTAAGACGAGTGAACTTAAAGTTCACCGATGTTTAAGATCGGTATGCTTTCACACTTGATGTTTAAATCTCTGGTACTGTCATCAGCTACAGTAATTTTGTCCTTAAGTTACCGTCATGAAATTACCAGTTTTGACCTGTCTGCGCAGACGCACATTTTGAATTATTATAAACAATTAAGAATATTTAATTTCATTCTACAATAAAGGCACTACAATAAAGAATATATTACACCTGTATTAACATGTAAGTCGATACATTTTATCTCAAGTATTGTAGCTCTGTATTTTATTAAACACATTATTAAAATAAATAATTTTATTATAACAATAAGTATAAACTTCTTATAACGTACATATAATACAGTATTCTTGTTTATGATAATATAAAATGTTGACAGCACAAATTCAAGTAGTATTTTTTTATAATAGAAATTAAGTTGGTAATGCGGGCGAAGTTTAAGACGCAGATCTCTGTCTTAAACATCGGTCGTATTTAGACGAGGCCGTACGGTTTCACATTAGCGTTAAGATACATTCACTTAAACATCCGATCTTAAAGATCTAGTGTGAAAAGGGTATTACTGCGGCTCTGAATGTGATATTGAGAAAAATACAAAATGTTTCTGGGTAAATTGTTTTCTGATATTACACATTACACATTATCTGCTGATTCCTTATGTGCAAAGAATAATGTGTATAATATGTGGGAAATATATGCTAAAAGAGTATAAATTTAAAATGAGGTTCTTATTATCAGGTCGTCAAGGATAAAATTTGTAGTTAATAATATTGCCAACATTAACAGCTTATTATTTGACATTGGCTTAATACAGCGGTTTCCAAGTGGGGGGCGCGACCTTCTTGGGGGTCGTACAAGATTCACCAGGGCGTCGCGGGTCGCAGGATTTTCCACATTAGCTGTTTAAAACAAAATATCGCGCACGGTTAATAGTGGAAGACGAAATAAGAGTGGCTCTTTCTTCATATAAACCGCGATTTAACAAATTATGTGCGAAGAAACAAGCCCATACTTCACATTAAAATTGATTTTTATTACATTTTTAATTTGTATTACATATTTAATATTAATATAATTAATTTTTATATGATTTTCGTGATTTATGTTGTGAAAATAAATATTTAGGAATTTGAGAAACTATTTACATTACATATTTTTGCAACTTTTGTGATTATTATTTCAATAAAGAAATTATTTACAAATTGTTTATAAATTTCTAAAATAGGAGGGGGGCGCCAGAGATAATTTTTTTCTAAGGGGGTCGTTACTGAACAAAGTTTGGAAACCGCTGGCTTAATATTTTACCGTTCTGTTACTATTTTTTTTTTTTTTTTGTTGGAAAGTTACACGTCTCGCCTGTTTAAAGAAATCATGCTCTAAAAAATATCAAAAACTTTTTTAAAATTTATTTTGTTGAAAATGGAACGGTCGGAAATTTGCACTATTATGAGGTACGAGTTCTTACGTGGAACTACGGCATCGCAGACCGCGCGAAACCTTAATAGTGTATTTGGCTTTAGTGCTACTACGCAGTAGACAATATCAAGTTGGTTTCTCCAAGTTTCGTACAGGTAACTTAAATACCAAAAAAAAAAAAAATCTGGCTCATCGATCACAGCAGAAATATACTGCAACCATCTGGACGAAATTATGCAAAACCTTAAAGAAAAACAGCCTAGATTGGTCAACAGATCGACTCCTATCTTATTGCATGATAACGCTAGACCTCACACTGCACAAATGACTGTGGCAAAACTACAGGAATTGGATTTGGAACTTCTTTGGCACTTTCTACTCCGTCGAGGTATCATTAAAGAAATAAAAAAAAAAACATACAATATCCTGCCTGGGACGCGAATTTATCTTAGTCTGGCCCTGCCTGAAGCATCTGTTTCTTGTAGTATCATGATTTTATTGATAAAAACTATTCGTTGTAGAATTAGTTCATTATAGTTATTATTTAATAAATCGAAAAAAAAATCGGATGTTCTTGTTTCAGGTTTTTATTTCATTTTATTTGTGATGTCTTTTTGTAGTTTTTGTGAATTTAAAAAATTATATCGATCGGAAAGAATTCGTATAAAAAAGGATATATAGTATGTCAACAGAGAATCTATTAATTTTTTAGATGCATATCAAATTTAAAAATCATGAAAACATCTGTAAAAAAATTGACAGTTGAAAATATGTACTGAAATTTACGATGTATGAAACGGTTTCATGTGTAGATTGCTTTTGAAAACATTTACTTTCAAATTAATTCATTGAATGTGTTTTAATACATTTGTACAGAAATTTTACAGAATTCATTTTTATTTAATTTTTGTTTTCCAGTTTTTATAATTTGAAACACAGAGTAGCTTATTATCAACCTTTTTCAATAGAGAATGGAACAGACTTATTAATATTTGTTATCTTTTTACGAATCGTCAAAAAATTCACGAAGGTAATTGATGGTATTTTGAGCGGTGTGGGCAGTCGCGCCATCCTGTTGGAAGTAGCCTTACTGGAGCTCATCCTCATGAAGCTGATTAATAAATTCACGTACAATATTCCGGTATCTCTGAGCAGTAACAGTTTCGTGGTAAAATATGGGTCCGATAATACGTTTTTGAGACACAGCAATCCAAACACCAACTTTTAACGGGTGAAGAGGAGTTTCACGAAAAGTATGAGAATTTTGAGCACTCCATAACCTCATATTTTGTGAAATGATATACCCCGAAAGGGTGAACTAGGCCTCGTCAGAAAAAAACGTTAAATTTTACAAATCATCATTATTAATTAAATTTTGTTGAAACTAGTGGCAATACACAATTCACCTATTGTGATCTGCTGCTCAACTCATGTAAATCAAGAATTTTGTATGGGAATAGATTTAAATCTTTTTTGACAATAGTATGGCAAGTTTCTAATGATAAACCAGTCTCTTGCGACAGTGTACGTAGTGATGTAGTGGGTTGCTCGTCCATACGTTGACGAAAATCGTCAACTGTATTTTGAGTTCGAACTCTTGGCCTTCCAGTTCTATATCTATGAGTAATGCTCCCTGTATCTTAGAATAAATCAACACATCTTCTAAGTGCGCTGTAAAAATCTCAATTCAAGGAGAGCAGTATTTGGAAATTGTAGCCGAAATTCCTCTAAACATGACACCGCACTGTAAATCCATTCGCCGTTCACTCGATACTAGAGATGGGTCGTTCATGAACGAACCGGCTCACTGAGCCGGCTCAGTACACTGACCGAAGTGACACGGTTCACCAAATTGAAATGAGCCGGCTCACGGCTCACTGTATAGTTTCAAGTTTCAAGGATACGATTGGTCGGGCGATTGTGAACAGTGACCGGAGTGATCCGGATCTGGATCGATGTCATGTTGAACTTCGCGAGAACTTGGCTTGTAATGTATTATCATAAAGTGTATTTTGTCATCAATTTGTAGGGCAGTTTATTTGAAACTAATAGGGTGTCTGTATTTTCTTACAACCATACTATATAAAAATATTAAAAATATTGCCCAAATCCCAGATGTCCGATTTATAAGGGCAATAAACATCGCCATAAACTTAACACATCTGGTTTAAAATACAGTAGCTACATAAAGTGAATTGCTTGTTTCAAAAATGTTAGATAAGAGTCGGGGCTAAGCGACGTTCTACCTACGACCGAACGACCGGCAACTGACTGACCTGTGTCTCGGGATCATGTTTAAAAGAACCGGCTCTAAGCAAGAGTCGGCTCTAAGCGACGTTCTACCTCTAAGCTCTAAGCGACGTTCTACCGAACGACCGACAGACCTGTGTCTCGGGATCATGTTTACAAGAACCGGCTCTGAGCAAGAGTCGGCTCTAAGCGACTTTCTACCTACAACCGAAAGACCGACCGACCTGTGTCTCGGGATCATGTTTACAAGAACCGGCTCGAAACAAGAGTCGGCTCTAAGCGACGTTCTACCTACGACCGAACGACCGACCGACCTGCGTCTCGGGATCATGTTTACAGTTCATATATTGCAAGAATCGGCTCTAAGCAATAGCCGGCTGTAAACGACGTTCTACCTACGACCGAACAACCGACCGACCTGTCTCGGGATCATATTTGCAGTTCATATATTGCAAGAACCGGCTCTAAGCGACTTTCTACCTACGAACTAACGACCGTCCTGTGTTTCGGAGACATGTTTACTTAACCGGATCACTGAGCCGGATCAATGAACCGGCTCAACAAACTGAACGACCTCCACTGATCCGGTTCCGCAAACTGAGCCGAAATTCCCATCTCTACTCGATACCATTTCGAAAATATGATTCAATTTTTTGTGTTCTATTGTAAAAACCATTATAATTGTAACAGTGATGACAGTTAATAAATTGACAGTTAAAGCTTGCAGTATTTTACAGTACATTTATTTATTTTTCCACAGCTAACCCTTATGTAATTTCTTTTTGAACAAATGGTATAAACATTGGCCGTGACTTGCCACGCCATCTGTAGGCCCCTTAACTCTAGTATTTTGTATCTCTAGTCGCGACACACCAAAGTGTTACGATATACCGGTTGAAATCAATGACTTTAGGTTAATGTTGAATAATAAATTTTATAATGCAACCAAGTTTCTTGAAAGTTTAACAAACTAAAATTACAATGTAACAATTAAGTAATGTGTTGATACATTATTAACAATTGATAATGTAACTATTCCAGTTAATGAGTTATTAGTTAGCGCTTTATAAATTAGGTTAGAGCTCGACTCTCGACATTGTCACTCGAGTGAAATATCCAACAGAAGCGAGCAACGCAACCACATTTATTATTTTCAAATAACAACCACCACCGAGCACATTAAAAATAAAATTCAGCAATGTGGCATGTAATGATGTCATAATAACAGATACGTTATTTTTAACACTATCTATGAATTAGGTTATAATTTTTTCACTCTCATAAATAACGAGTCTAGTATTTGACGTTTTTATAATAACGAAGTTTAAATAGAATATTAAAACAACAAACAGGAAAATGTTTATCAACGTAACATTTTACTTTCATTTAGCATATTTACTTTCTTTACTAAAGTTTCTGTAGTTCTACAAAAAGTTTTTATAGAATATCTCTGTACCTATATACAGTATATCAAAAGAGTGTATCAAAAGTGTATCAAAAGAGAGGAAACACAATGTTTCTCGAAAATCGTGATGTCTGAGCAAGTTGATAAAAAATTTAGATGACCAAAGTTTACCCAAAAAATCGAATGATATTGAAATTTTCCGGAACAAACCGGATTTACAGGATATCGAGGACAAATTTGATTTTCTGAATGGGAACGTACATCGTGTTGACTATCTTTGTAAAGAGTTTTTGAAAATAAACAACTTTCAATGAATTATTTTTAACTTATTTTATGCTCTTGTCCCTCCCTACTTACATATACCTACTTCTTTGTTTTGAAAATTTATTTATTTTTATGTTTGTCTTTTTTAGGATTTTGTAGGTATGACCAAAAAACCCTTGTACCGTCATTTTGTCGTCTGTCTGTCTGTCTGTCTGTCTGTTCGGTAAAAATTGTAGCCAAACGACTAAACCTAGAGAGTTGAAATTTGGCATGCTTATACAACTCTTTGACCCGCATATAGGAAAAATACTAAAACATATAAAAAACATATCCCCCTAAAAATATAAAAAAATATATGCTCATCGAAAAAAAATTTTTTTTTTTAAATTCTTTGTAGGATATCAAATGAAAGTCCTTAGTACGTGGATTAATGATCCAAATTTTATTTTTGCAAAATAAATTATTTTGAAGCGATTTTTGCCAAAATTGTGCAAAAAAATTTTTGTCCCACACCCTGTAGCCCAGATGGTTTAAACTAAAAATCTAAAAAAATTCTAAGTAATGTATATTGGTGTGAACCGGAATAGTACAACCGGAATTTTTGATCAGATTATGTTTTCAGATTATGTGTTTTTAACTAAAATATGTTAAATATTTAATTCGCTATGTAACTCAGTAGATAAGTAAGCGCTCGTAGCGTAGTGCATTTCGTCGTTTCTTTGTAATTTACAAACTAGAGTTCAATTCCTGTCAATTTTAATTTTTCTGTTTTTTTTTTGCATTTTTATTTTGTTTAATTTATTTTGTCAAAATTCTAGTTATATTTTGGAAAATAAAAATTAAAAACATTTAATTTTTAAAAGCGTAAATTTAATAACCAGTGGGAAGTGTTGAAATTATAATTTAATTCTATGTTTGAATGTATACGAAATCAGAGGGCGGGGCTTATGATTTAAGCAACCAATGGAAGCCATACGCGCAATTTTCAAAATCTTAATGAACCTTGCTATATAAAAAAAAAATACTGCACATATTTAGAAACTTAAATAATGGTATTCGGCATTCGAATTAAAATTCATAAAATAATATTTTGATATAAAATTTGTTTTGGCATCCCAAATAATCATAGTAAGTGAATCATCATTCACTTACTAAATACCTGCAAAACCTTGAAATGTGTGAAAATTCACACTTCACATCAATTTTTATATTATAACTATTTTTTTCGGCGATCATTTCAAAAACAGTTCTTTTTCATCATCTAGTACTAGACAAATAGTAAATCTTTTTCGGTGTATGCCGATTAATTTTTTGGCCGCTGTTAATAGACGTACCGTGTAGTTAGCCCATTATACAGGTACACCATTGATTTTAACCATGATCATCCGGCAACACTTTTAGTCCCGACGAAACCATGAACGGACACCTGTTACGTTTACTCTAATAAACAGTATCATTTATACTAATGTATTTGTTTAATTTAAGGAGTTTTATGTTTTTTCGTATTTCCATCGAATAATATATTGATGGTTTTAATCAGAATACGTTCTGTTTTGAAGTCCTAGCTTACTAGTTTCGTTCATTCAAGCATTATCAAACCTGATTACCAGGTGGCCGAAAGATGGTAAGTACTACTGAAAATACTTGAGAAATGATATTATTATTATTTTATTTATTTTACATCCACCTATTTCTGCAACGAGGCTAATTGCCGATGCCAGAGGGCGAGCTCCTGCACCTGGATGAGAAGTGAATTATTGTGAAAATGGGAATAAACATATTATTCTCGCCCGACTCATATGTTTTCACCAGTCAGAACTGCACGATTTAACAAGCTTAGTCACTCCGTTGGTTCTTGAGAAATGTGATCAGTAATTATAACATATAATATATAACAAAATTAAGTAGTGCATACAGCTAAGAAAGGTGAATGTTATGGATATAAAGGTGGTTATGGTTAAAAATGTAAACAAAATGTTATTTGAAAATGTCCAATGTAAACACCCATATTTACCTTATTTCTCGTTATTTATTTATAAGTAAAACTTTTATTATGACTACAAATAGGATATTTATATATATGTAAGATATATTTGAATACCTATATACGTCTTTGGTAGTAAAGTTTAGCATTTTTATTATATTCTAATATGTTTTTATAACCTAATTTATCAATATTATAATTAAAAAAAGTATAGTTGACTAAAAATGAAAAAATTAAATTAAAATTAACATTTTAAAGTTTTTTGTTAACGACCTGAAATACATTTAATTTTTAAAATTAACAACTCCATTGTTCACTGTATAACATAATGCATTTACATAAACTCTGTACATAAATAAAATATTTCTGGACTTTAACAAAAAAAAATATATATATATTTATTTTAATTTTAAGTTTCCCAATAACATTATTTTATTTAAAATTCCCGCGTATTTTTTCAATTAACAGTTAGCCAGGCGACCACCAGGAGCAGTATATATGCTTCCAATTTGATAACATAAAGATGCGCTTCTTTTTCTATTAGTTGTTCATATTATATAAAATATATGTTGCTATTCAAAATTTTCTTCTACAGGCTATTCAAGACTTTTAAGGGGAAACTACTGGAATTTTTACTTTCGTAAGTTGTTAGGAGCTTTCTTTGTAACGATTGAAAAGAGTCTTTGCTAAACAAAATGATCAGAAGCATCACATAATCGATAAATATTACTAGAATGCAAAATCTAGTTCCGGTTAAACCAAAGAAACAAGCTATACCTTCAAAAATGTTTATATAACACCCTGCCAGATTTAAATCCTTAGTTTAAGAAGCTGTACTCATCTAAGTAAATTTCATCTAATTAAACTCGATATCGAGTAATCTGACTACTGAATCTGTTCCAATTGTATAGGAGTACTATATACGCTTATGGAAGTAAAAATCGACCAACACAGGATCGACCACCATCACAAAGTACTTGTTTATTTAAGCTGTATCAAAAAATGTCTCAAATTGAAAAACTGAAAAA
This sequence comes from Liopterus haemorrhoidalis, assembly GCA_963971575.1. NCBI lineage: Eukaryota > Metazoa > Arthropoda > Insecta > Coleoptera > Dytiscidae > Liopterus > Liopterus haemorrhoidalis. Next base: position 56,318,929 of record OZ020612.1, on the reverse strand, counting down.
ATTGTTAGTTATTGCTTTTAAAGCAACTTTTGTTAAATAATTTTTTTGAAATATTTCTCTGTTGTGAAGTACTCGCAAAAATCTTAAAACTGACACGAGTAAACTCCCATTTCTAGTTAACCGATTGTAACCAAAAGTTGATCAGCTCGTGCCATTGACCTCAAAAGCTTTAATATGAAGTTTAATAAATATCCTTTTCGCCGATATTGCTTTGCACGTGTACACGGACCGACAGACAGACAGACCAACAGATATCATGCTAAAAATAGTTAAAACGTTATGTAGGGACCTCAATTCGTGGAGATACATCGAAATCTCGAAATGTCAAAAGCAATATGATCACAATACCTCAGCAACCAGAAAAAATTCAGTCACTGAACTTCGAATATACCAGGTGGTATGTCGTCTCGGTTGTAAGTCTTGGATGTGGTGGTCAATAAACCATTTAAGGACAACTTACGAAAAGAATACAACAATTGGGTCTTAGCGGGAAATTACCCATTGAGACCTTCAGGAAAAATAAAGAAATCCTCAGTCTCACTTTTAGGAGAATGGATTGCGACCGCCTAGCAGAACATCGAACCTGAATCGATAGTGAAGGTTTTAAAAAATGCTTCATTTCCAATAATTTAAATGGGTCTGAAGATAACATTTTGTGGGAGACTGAAATCGTGAACGAGCATACTGACGACACCGATGCGATTTTCGGATTCATTTTTTTCTAAATATCTTCATGAAAAAATTCGTTGTCGCGTTATTTATTTATTGTTTGGGTGGTCAAACAGAACATAGTTTCTATAGACCTCCACGAAAAATTTACAATAAGATAACTAATTATAAATACAATGATACAATTAAAAAAAAGAAAAATATTTACATAAAAAATTAATAACAATTAATACAATAAAATGAGTTTTTTTATATATAAGTGCATACGTATCGTTGAGTTAAGCTCTTAATTTATATTCCACTAGTTTTTTAAAGGCCGAAAATGATAGAAAAAATATATAGCACGTATTAAAATGATGGTTAAATGTGCAAATAGTTCTATTTAGAGGTGAAGTCTGTCTAATATTTGTATGATAAATACATGCAATCCAAGGATAATTAAAGAATCATTCTAACGTCTTAAGTATTATTTTGCATCCAGAGATAGTTTAGAACTGTATTGATTGTCGGGTGCAAACAGCTCTGTCTTTTATTTATATGTTGTACAACATATGTGTAATATGTTTTAAATCAAATTTAATGTTATATCCATTTTGGAAATTGTTTTACTTCAGAGTAAACGTATTTATTTGCCTTAGATTTGTAACTGGTACATTATATTCGGGTTAATACGGTATATATGTACTATATACGCATATGAAAGTAAAAATTGATGAATATATGATGCACAAATATATATGAGTTATATTAAAATAGCAGTATGTCATGAAATATAATTTTTTCCATAAAGTTTCAGATTATTTCAATCGTGCAATAAATAACGGCTATATATCCATCATATAATACCAAACTTTATAATTACATCGCAGCCATCGTCAAATTTAAAATGTAAATTGACAGTGATAGATTTTAACTTTTTAGCGAGTGCACTTGTGAAATGGAAATAATATATGTGAAATAAAATATTTATAAAATTATTGTTTCAATAAATTTAAATCATTTGTAATCCCCTTTATTTATAAATACGTTTCACCATTTACACATAAAATTCCGGAGTACATTAAAAATATTTTCATATTTATGGACAGTTATCAGTTCACGGGTTAATGGCAAAACATTTGGGGACGTTTGTGCTGGATGCTATAATAAATTAGACAAATCTGATACGAGAAATTGAAAACAGAACTGACACTTAAAAGAATAAGATAGTGTGTCAAACTAAGTGTGGAACATAGACACCTAAAGGCCTTATCAAACTAGAGTTATTATTCAAGTCTAAACTTGGAAAATTAAAGTCTTTGCATTCGAATCGAAGTCTTGTGCGTGTGATAGTATGAAGAAAAAACCTAGGTTTTGAAGACCAGGCAAATGAAACAGGATACAATTTCTCGGTCTCTTTACCCAGGTCTTACAAAATGCGCTTGCGCCAACTGGTTTTATCTCGCTCTCAGCTGACGCCAGGGGCATGAAACTCATATACACGGCCTTGAAACGGTTTTAAGTTATATTCCATCCACCGACAGCGCTAAAAGCGTTTTTTTTTTTAAACCAACATTTTGAGAACACTTCATTATAGGCAATTTGCGGCAATTGTTTTTGACGTTGTAACGATAGGTGACAGTAAATTGTGATTGTGACTGATTTTATAAGACATTTTAAATATTAGCACCATATTTTTTATTTTCAAATGGTGTAGTGAAATTAATAATATTTTAAATGGTAAATGCAAAAGAAATATAAATAGTGTAATAAAAAAAATGGCACAGACTAAATTTAATATGTACAATAAAAGTAAATATAAAAGTAAAAAATAAATACTTGTTTATTTATTTCATATGCTTGCTTGTAAATAAACTAATAAAATGCTTACTGAAGTATTAACTTTTACCAATTGTAATTAATTTTTTAATAGAGTTGTAAATAAATTAATCATAATTTTCGGTTCAAGGCAATCTTTAATTTTCTACCAAAATTACATTTTATTTTTCAATTTTGGTAGAAAATTAATGATCGCGCGATTCATAGCAACTTAAAATATAAAAATATATTTGTGTGCACTGCGGGTGGCATATTATCTAATCCTAGTTCATATTAAAACCACGAATGTCGCAACTATCGCTGTCCAAAGCCGTAACGTGGGAGGCCGCTATCTTCCTTGTTTTATAATTTGTGGCTGACGCGTCTTTGTCTTTTGTTTACGTCTAGTGTTGTTAAATTTGTATTTTTGAAAAGTTATTTATTTAAAAAAAATGATATTAGAAGAAGAGTTGATAAATTTTGTTAAAGAAAACCCGCCGTTATGGGATCCACAAGATTCTATGTATTTCTTCCTCATTCATTATAAAAAAAACTTTAAAAACCAATTTTAAAATAACCTTTCAAAATATAACTGTCAACTGTAATAATTTCACGTGCGCATTAGACTGGGAGCTCATGACATTTTTTGTCTCCGATTTCATACAGCATGCCTTTTGGAGGAGAGAATATTTACCCTGTGAAAACAAAAAAGGGATGGTACTAAACCCCTGCACGCTTTCCGGTCATAGGGAAAATTGCATTTCCACTTGCACAAAATTTTTGTGTTTTTCTCTGATTTAATATTGCTTGCCCTTTTGTCAAAAGAAAGTTATAACAAATTTAAAGTCTTTTAATTATAGGCATGCTGTATGAAAACACGGAAAATCATATTTTTTTATTACAAGATCACATGACCGTTTGAGCCCTTTGGGACCCTCCGAATCGCATGCATATATTTAAAAGACTTTAAATTTGTTCCTACATTTCCCCCTGATAATATAAACAAATGTGCTCATCGAAAAAAAAAATATTTTTTTTCAATTCTGAGTAGGGTATCAAATGAAAGCCCTTAGTACGTGGATTAACGATCAAAATTTTATTTATGCAAAATAAATGATTTTAATGCGATTTTTGCCAAAATTGTGCAGAAAAAAAATTGTCCCACACCCTGTAGCCCAGATGGGTTAGTGTGAACCGGAATAGTACAACAGGAATTTTTGATCAGATTATGTTTTCGGAAAATAACGTATTTTTTGTGTTTTTTTGTTGACGATGTACAAAAGTTATTGTTATGAAACACACTATACTGGAAGGCGTATCCTAGTCTAATGGTTAACTTGCTAGCTTACTACGCAGCAAACTAAACTTCGCTCCCGGGCAGAGGAAACAATTTTATTTTTTGTTTTTTTTTCATTTTTATTTTGTTTAAATTATTTTGTCAAAATTCTAGATATATTTTGACAAATGTTGAATTCAATTTTTATAAGCGTAAAGTTAATAACCAGTTGGAATTGTTGGAATTATATTTTCATTCTATGTATCATGTATAGGAAACCAGAGGGGTGGAGCATGTGCGCAATTTTTAAAATCTTAATGAACCTTGCTATATATATAAAAAAAAAAAATCTGCACATATTTAGAAACCTCAATAATGGTATTAGGTATTCGAATTAAAATTAACAATAAAATATTTTAACATTATATCGTTCATTTTGCCGTAATTACTACAAAGTAAAATTTGTCCGACACACTCAGCATGCCTTCACTTATTATATACCTGCGAAAGCCTGCAATGTGTATTCACACTTCACATACATTTTTTACTTTTGAATTTATAATTTAATAGTTATAAATAAATACTGAACAAATATTGTAATCTGTGACTATCTTCTTTTTGAAAATGATAAAAGCTGAGGTAACTATTTGTAGTTACCTCCATTAGCCATAAATAAATCCTTTAATACTATGTAATATAATCAGTGGCGTAACAAGAATTTGAGGCACTCTAAGTAGGGCCGAGTGGGAAAGAAATTCAAGTGGAAATTTAAAAATTCATGTTAAGACGAGGGGGCAGAAATTCAATAATTGAAGTGTAGAGCCACGAATTTGAAATTCGCCCAGAAATTTTAAAAATTACGTCTTTGAGTATCTTTATTTCGAGACCCTAATAACGAGGAGCCAGTGACGGACTAAGGAAAATCGAAGCCCTAGACAAGGTTTTCATTGCGGGCCCTACTAGTCCAAAAAATCTTGGAAAAAGAATGGAAAGAATTCATAACAAACCATCTTACGGGCAAAAAAAAATATAATAATAATAAGGGCCCCTAGGCAGTTGCCTAGTCTGCCTAGGCCAAAGTCCGCCCCTGCGAGGAGCCCAAAAAAGTTTCAACTTCCAACCCTATAGTTACGCCTCTGGATTTAACTCGATAAGTATGCCATTTTCCAATAAATAAAACATAAACCATCCGTGAAAAACTAAAATCACACGTGCGTTTCATAACCCTACTTTTTAATTTAACCTGTCAAACACCAATTTAAATTCAGTTGCAAAGCCGTCACATATAATTTGTTGGAGATGCAGGTGTATTATTTGCAACCGCTTTTTGAACGAGTATTAAACGTCGTCTGGAAATACGCGTCGCGCCGCGTTGTTAGCAGAATATACGAGTAGATTCACAACTTTTAACATCATGATGTCGACACTAACTTTTTGTGTACGTTGCTTGTTTACTTTTGGTTCAGAACAACTTGGCGTAATGTTATTTGCTTATTACATTTAAATATACTGATTGAAGAAAGTGTACAGAATGATAGATTATGCTATCAGTTGAAGGGTTGATAGAAACAGATTAAGACATTATAGATTAATGTTATCATGAATTGTTAATTTGTCAACCAAGAGTAAGAGGATACGGATTATTCCGGGAAATATTAAATTGACACTGTAAGACCAAGCCTGAGCACAGCATGGTTGTAATGAGGCGAGTGCTGGGTCACTATAAAATGTGGTTTACACTAGAGGTGGGTCGTTTATGAACGAACCGGCTCACTGAGCCAACTCAGTACACTGACCGAAGTGACACGGTTCACCAAATTGAAATGAGCCGGCTCACGGCTCACTGTATAGTTTCAAGTTTCAAGGATACGATTGGTCGGGCCATTGTGAGCAGTGACCGGAGTGATCCGGATCTGGATCGATTTCATGTTGAACTTCGCGAGAACTCGGCTTGTAATGTATTATCATAAAGTGTATTATTTATTGTCATCAATTTGTAGAGCAGTTTATTTGAAACTAATAGGCTTAGTTTGTATTTTCTTATAACCATACTATATAAAAACATTAAAAATATTGCCCAAATCCCAGATGTCCGATTTATAAGGGCAATAAACATCTCCATAAACTTAACACATCTGGTTTAAAATACAGTAGCTACATAAAGTGAATTTTTTGTTTCAAAAATGTTAGATAAGAACCGGAGCTAAGCGACATTCTACCTACGAGCGAACGACCGACAACTGACCGGGTCTAAGCAAGAGCCGGCTCTAAGCGACGTCTACCTACGAGCGAACGACCGACAACTGACCGGGTCTAAGCAAGAGCCGGCTCTAAGCGACGTCTACCTACGAGCGAACGACCGACAACTTACCGGGTCTAAGCATGAAACGGCTCTAAGCGACATTCTACCTACGACCGAACGACTGACCGACCTGTGTCTCGGGATCATGTTTACGGTTCATATATTGCAAGAACCGGCTCTAAGCGACGTTCTACCAACGAACTAACGACCGACCTGTGTCTCGAAAACATGTTTACTTAACCGGATCACTGAGCCGGATCAATGAACCGGCTCAACAAACTGGACGACCTCCACTGATCCGGTTCCGCAAACTGAGCCGAAATTCCCGTCTCTAGTCTACACGCTACGACTTCGCAGATTTTACTTGATCAGTAAAGCACGGTCAAATAAGACTGACCTGAAACCTATATCCCCACTATTATTATTTAAAACTGTGGTCTTTTGTTCGTTTTTTAGGGAGAGTCATGAAATCATGGATGAATATATATATTGTGTCCTAGATCTCCTTGGAGATCTTCTTAGGATTCTGTAAAGAGCAAGCCTCTTCACCTGGCGCCAGGTACTTCCGTAGACATCAAGTTCTTATGTATCGTTCCCCTCCATGTGGATACAGGATGACCACTACGATGGATCCCTGAGGGTTCCACTCTAGTGCCATTCTAGAGATATTGTTTACTGCCTTCGGGAGGGTAAGATCAATCCAGTTCCATTTTCTTGCCTAGATTTCCAAGTGAGTATTAGGAATATTGTCTGACAAAGCAATGTAAAAAATTCTGCGAAGACATCTGTTAATAAAAACTTGGAGTTTATGGGTAATTTCTTTAGTATTTTTTAATGATTCGCAGCCCTACATCAGTTTTTACATAGTTTTAAATATGCGGACCTCAGTGAAACGAGAGATCTTATTAGATTTCCAGACTTCTTTCAGCAAGACAAATGCTTGTTGAGCTTTAAGTATTCTGCTGTTAAGTTTCCCCATCTCTTGTTTTTGCACTACAGAGGTAGCAGAATTCTTCTACATCTTATAAGTCTTCGCTATTGATAGAAAATCTGTTAATGTTATTAGTACCGATCCGCAATACTTTGGTTTTTGCCTTATTTATGCTTAAGCCAACTAAATAAATACTTGTAACAAGATTCAGAAAATGGGAAGGTTCTTCTTCGATTTTGTTTTTTTTTTTTTTGTGTTAACTTTTTTCCTTAAGACTTGTTTATTTTAAGTAATGGTTTATTTAAGTAATTACATGGGAGTTACTAAAGTGATTAATACATAATTTGCATTACTCTACTATTTTTAACTTTTGACCAAGTAGTTTAACATGTATTATTCGACAGCAAAAAGTAACCAAGTACTATTACTATTTTGTGGTTAAAAATAAAAACAAATTGTATATTTTTCATTTTATACTGTACATGCTTTAACGACGCTAATAAAGAGCACAGTTTAAATCCTACAAAGGTACTTTGACATTATTTCAAAATATTTGCGCATAAAGGCGCGTACAGACGGAATGCCAACGTTCGCCAACGCTGGTATTGATACTGGCCGTAACATGTAGCACGCACAGAAACATGTACATGCGTACCATACAGATGTGTCGATGAAGCGTCAGTGCTAGCCAAGTACAAAATTAGCGAACATGGGCCAACGTTTGTAAAATGGCGTCTGACAGTGAAAGTGAGGTTATGGTCGTAGCATTGACCTTGCTTTTGATATTTAAATCAGATTTAAAGTATAAAAAATACTTTATACTTTAAGTAGACTTCATAATTGAGCAAAAATAGTTATATCCTTCCTTTTGGGCACAACACTCTCGACTAATGTGATGACAAGAGTGTGCTCGTCGTGTGTACGGTGCTAACATGCATATACAAGTCTGCAACAATATTGGTCAAACTTCTTTCACTTATGATAAGAATACCGCCTCGGAAGCGAACGTTGGCAAGCGTCAAGCCCATCGTATGTTGGCTGGGACTTGCGACTTGTTGCCCATACACACGATCCGCGGAGCTATCTAAACATTGGCCGTGACTTGTCACGCCGTCGGGATGCGTCTGAAGCTTGACATTAACACCGATACAGCTCACTAGGTTCATAGCTCCCAATCTCGAAAAAATCCAACCGAATCCCTGAAACTATGCGGTGAGCCATGAGTCGATCCATTTAAATTTGGTGAGCCGAATCACTTTGGTCAGTGTTCTGAACCGGGTCAGCGAACCAGTTCGTTCATGAATGATTAGAGATGGAATCATTATATTACATAATGACATCATTACTTTTTTAACGTTCCAGCTTTGCCCAATATTTTGCATAAATCAGCGTATGCATTGTTGGAGCAAAGAATCAAACAATCTACAAATAATAGTACATATTTACACATCTAGTTAAATAAAAAATATGACTATTACACAGTCGTGCTTAAAAATAAAGACGAATGTATTTATAACTATAACGTTTGCGCGTTAACGACCAAAACAAAACAATGTGAAATGAAACATTGATGTTTGTTACTCATTCGACTGCAACGTTGTTGAAAAGGCTTTATTTGAGAGCGGTAATAAAATTATTTTTACATACATTGTTTAAAGTAATTGCATATTTTGATCAAAAAATCTGTTATTCACATTTTCTTTTGAACTATTTTTGAAAACGGATATTTGATTTATAACTATCGATGCTAATGTAAACGAGTTAGTTACGCATGTTCAATTACAATAATGTAATAATAAAAGTTTCAATGCATTTGTTATTAGTTAAATTTGAATTACTGAATAGTTTTAAAGTACCCTTCTTGCTCTATTCTTATACATTTACAATGGCATTTAATCAGTGGGCGAACTAATATATCGAAATAAATAAGCGTGTGACAATAGTTCGAGAAGTACCATTTGTATTGAGAAAAAGAGATGCCATTTTATTAATTTACCGTTCTTATACGATAACAAATTTATTTGGATTCTAAAAATATTGATTTTATTATAATTTTTGTTCAATAAAATTCCAATAAAATACTTTTGTAACACATTTAAGATTATTTTATTTCAGCTGGTAGTACTACTATATATTTAACGATTATTTATAAACTAGGTTATTACCCGTCAACAATGACGGATTTATAATATAAAAATTTCAATTGTTTGTATGTGTATTTGGTTTTATTTCTTAACGTATCCTAATTTCGTCGCCAGTCTGCGAATCATGGGACAGAATATCACCAGTTAGCTAATCACGGGAGAGGGCGTCACCTGTCAGCCAATCAAGAAACAGGGTGTCCCCAGTTAGCCAATCAAGAAACAGGGTGTCCCCAGTTAGCCAATCATGAGAACTTTAGAAAAATTGACGTCATAATGTTACCGACACTACATACGCTAATTATACAGTTAGATTATTTATTCATTAACTTTTTAAGATGAGAAAACGATTCATTTTTACTTAGTACATTACATTTATATTGTTAAAACTAAAAATAATTTGAGACGTTAATTTATGCCTACGAAACCCTAGACATTTCTATATGTTATTATATTCGTAGATACTTAGAGAATAAATCGGCAAAATATTGTTCATATCGGTCAAAGGAAACAGGAGTATCTAGAGTCTCTTATTTATGGCTACGAAACCCTAGGTATTTATGTATGTAATTATATTTGTAGATTCTTAGAGAATAAATCTGCAAAATATTGTTTATATCGGTCAAAGGAAACAGGAGTATCTAGAGTCTCTTGTTTATGCATACGAAACTTTAGACATTTATGCATATAATTATACTTGTAGATTCTTAGAAAATAAATCTGAAAAATACTGATCCTATCGGTCAAAGGATATAGGAGTACCCTAGGGTTTCTTGTTTATGCCCACGAAACCCTATACATTTCTATAAGTTATTTTATCCGCAGATTTTTAAACAATAAATCTGCAAAATATTTTTCATATCGATCAAAGAATATAGAAGTGTCTACAGTTTCTTATTTATGCCTACGAAATTCTAGATATTTCTATACGATGTATTATCCGCAGATTTTTAGAGAATAAATTTGCAAAATGTTTTTCATATCGATCAAAGAATATAGGAGTGTCTAGAGTTTCTTATTTATATCCACGAAACCCTAGATATTTCTGTATGTTATTTTATCCGCAGATTCTTAGAGAATAACTCTGCAAAATATTGTTCATATCGGTCAAAGGATACAGGAGTCTCTTGTTTATGCCTACGAAACCCTAGACATTTATGTATGTAATTATATTTGTAGATTCTTAAAGAATATATCTGCAAAATATTGTTCATATTGGTCAAATGATATAGCAGTGTCTAGAGTTTCTTGTTTATGCCTACGAAACCCTGGACATTTCTGTAAATAATTATATTTGTAAGATATCTAAGAAAATAAATTTGCAAAATATTATTCATATTGGTCGAAGGATATAGCAGTGTGTATAGTTTCTTGTTTATGCCTACGAAACCCTAGACATTTTTATATGTTATTTTATTCGCAGTTTCTTAGAGAATAAATCTACAAAATATTGTTGATATCAGTCAAATGATATAGGAGTATCTAGAGTTTCTTGTTTATGCCTACGAAATCCTACAAATTTCTGTATGTAATTATATTTGTAGATTCTTAGAGAATAATTCTGCAAAATATCTGTCAATCAAGTCAAACTGGGAACACCCTGTTTCCCAGTTAGCCACTCACGAGAACCTTAGGAAAAATGACGTCACAGTGTTACAAAATCACTAACACACGGTAGCTAATTATATATGTACGATAATAAATATTAAATCTACATTTTAAACTAGCGATTCCGAAACCTTGCGACAGCTTGCAAAGTTTGCACTATATTTTGGATTGTGTTTTTAGACTGATATTAATTAATAATTTAGTCGACAGACTCAGAGGCGGAATGGAACTGTAGTGTCGGTTGCAACGATTTAAAGTTTTTACCGAACTTTTTTTTCAAAGTTAACTGTAGGTGAGACACATTTGGACATGGGGTATATTTCGACTATTCAAAATTTCTGCTGCATTTGCTTTTAGAAGCTAGTTGTTTGCTTGGTAGCGAATCTTTATATTTGTCTTTTATATAGTATTGTCGTCCTTCCAAATTCGTAAGAAATGTGTTAATTAATGAAAAGTGTAGGCGAAATTAATTAACACAAAAGTAAGTATACATCCTTTTCGTTCATAAGGTTGTAACAATTATTCTATTGATATTCTCAAAATATTTGTGTTTTACGAAATGCTACCTATGTTTTGTCCAACATGCCTACCCTTTAAGATGCTTAGATTTCATAGGTGGGACAGAAAATATTGCATATTCTTAAGTACTTGTTAAGAAGCGTTTGAAGCTTTTTATTGCTAATATCTGTCAAACAAAGATGTAATTGCTGTATAGGCTAGTTTTTGATTTACATAACAAAATCAGAAGTATTTAAGGCATAATTTGAGCCGTTGGGACTTCCTGCTCGGTTTCTCCTTCACTAACATAACCTGATCTGACCTAGATTTTAGGTGGTTACACATCTACAGTGCCATAACCAGACAGGTGCAACAGGTGTAAAAACATATGGTCCAAGAAGAAATAATGCCGCACAATCATCAATGGGGCCCAAGTCAGATTGTGGAATACCTTTTTTTTCTGCCTTGCACAGGGTCCAAGAAATAGCCAAGAGCTATTTACAGCTGTGGACATCTACATATATATATATATATATATATATATATATATATATATATATATATATATTATATACACAAAAAGCAAAGTGGCCGAGCTCGTTAAATCACGAAGTTTTTACTTGTTAAAACAGTCTGAGGTTGATAGTTCAATTCCCCGTTGGTGATATTATTCGGGCGTGTTAACATTACTCCCATTTTCACAATCATTCACTCCTGAACCAGGTGTAGGTGCTCGCCTCCTGGCATCGGCGATTAGCCTCGTTCAGAAATAGACGGTTGTAAAATAAATAAAATAATAATAATAATATATATTCAAAATGTAGAATATTAACTTGCAATAAGCTAGTTATTAGTTATTGAACAATGAGATTCCGTAATGGAACTAGTATTTCTAAACATGTTTCGGGTGTATATAAATGTCACATAGGTAATCCTAGGTCAGGATTACGACATCTAGACATTGTGACGGTCAGCTGTCTGATTAAAAACTATTCGTCAGCGTCTGACGTATATGGCCTGATTACGAAATACAGACACTGCATTTTCGTAATGAGGAAATATTTGTCATGACGAATGAATATTGGAACTGGGTTAAACTTTCGTTACAAAAAGACTGGATGAAACAGAATATGGAAGATAGTGAAACATAGCCAACTCCGCTACACGTACTAGTCCTCACGGTGACGACCACGACACCGGCGCCAAATACTTGTACCGCTGGTGAAGCCAAGCAAGCAGTCACCATGTGAGTGGAAGAAGACTTCTCCAGGCTCCTCGATGGGTAGCCCCCGCCTCGGAGATAGGTCCAAGCCGATCCTGGCCAACACGGGGTGGACCGAAGACTTCCTCAACTCCATGGATAAATTCAAACCAAATATTGTAAATGTGATATACATATTTAATAAATTTGTTATGTTGAAACCAGGAGTTGTGTCTCAATCAAACCACTCACGTGACAATATAATTAATAATATTTAAAATTAATCAAACCAATTATTTGTTCATTTTGGCATATCTCGTATGCAATAAAGTTAACATATATAAATGCCACTTTTCATAATTCTTCTTCTTCGTGGCACTGCAAACTATAACCCGTTCTAGGTCTGTATTAGTCTCTTCTACAATACTCGTAGTACTCATACTAGTCAAATTACTATTATCTATAGCAGTCTCAAACTATATGTGGCGTACCAATATATTTTATTTTAAATGCACTTGTGCCAGTACCATAACTATGTCATATTTAAAGAAAATATTATTTGAACATTAGTAATAACAATAATTTAATTTGGGAAAGTATAGCGTTTATAATAGTTGGCACATTTATTTTATATTTATTTTGTAAACAAACAATAAAATATTACAATGTAAAACATTTGACTTTATATTTGATTTTATATTTTTGGCAATGGAATTAATAATTAAAAGAAATAAAGATTAATAAAAAATAAATTAGGAAAGTCTTCTATATATTAGAAACATGTGTATACAAGTAATAAAATGAAAAATTATAATGAATGAATTAGGTTAAAATAGTATTTTATTTAACAAGCATATAATGGAGGCTATATTCCACGACGGTGAAGTGTGCCACCGAGGTGAGAGGTGTAATCATCCGAGTGTAATATAGCCATTATATGCGAGTCAAATACAATATTTTATCCACAACTATATAGTTTTATCATTAGAAAAATAGTAAATTAAATTTAAAAACACAGAAATTCTAAACTACAATTGTTAAACTTCAGAAATGACGTCATCAAGATGGGTACCAAACCATCAGCTGATTGTTACCTACCACAGTGTTTACAATATATTTATTTATTGTTTTATTTATACTAATTTATAAATAATATTCTAGTAATAATGACTGACTGTGTGAGGCGCAAACAACTACTGAGCTCTAAAAATGTTAACTTCCTGCTAAACAAAAACTTGTGGTGCCTAAAACATTCATTATTCACAGCTGACACGCATGCGCGTCCCATTATACACGGCGCGTAATTTGAACAGCTTGATGTTATTAACAGTTGGACACAATGCATACGGCATTTTTATTATAATAATATTTGATATAATTCAAAATAAAACGTATATAAGTTTAACATCAAGTATGTCAAATAGAAATACGATTAAACAATGAATGTTATTTAAATGTGGCAACGTGGAAAAGTGGTACCAACGTGTAGTAACTAAATGTAACAATTGAGTAATGCTTTGATGTTGGTTAAATCATATTATGACACTGGTAATTAAATTAACTAAGTGTGACGTCATCTCATATTTATCGAATGGAGGTATATTATTTAATGGTCGTTGATAAAGTTAATTTTATATCGGTGGAAATCCAATAAAAAAAAATGGCAATTAAGGCAGACATCTAGAAAATGTTTTAGAACTGTTTCTTCAAGCTATGTCTAAATATAATTAATAATTATGCAAATCTTCTGTGATGTAAGAACTTACTTTTTAAATAACATTTTTTATTTTATTATTTTTTTCACACTTAAAAAGTAATTAAATATTATATGTAAAGTTTGTTTACAGATTTTAAAATTGCTGCAAACTGAGTTTTAATACAGTTTCATAATCAATAACATCAGCCTCTTTTTCGTATCGAACTTTTGTCCTATTTTCAAATATATTCCAAATTGTATATTACATACATAAGACTGCATTTAGAGTTTACTGTGGTTTGGTCTCCGTCTTTAAGAAGAGATATAAACTTAATGGAGAAGGTTCAACGGCGTGCTACAAAGTTGTGTCCAGTGATAAGACATTTGTGCTACGATAACAGATTGGCAATTTTGAGATTAACATCTTTAGAACATCGCAGGATGAGAGGTGACATCATTACATTCTTTAAAATAGTGCGTGGCGATTTTAAATGCGACTTATCTCATCTTTTCACTCTCAATAGTGATAGCCATCTGTGTGGACATGTTTTTAAATTAAACACGAGGTTTAAAAAAAAAAATGTGCGTTCTAATTTTTTAATTAACCGTATTTTTAAAATTTGGAATAATTTACATGAACATGTTATGTCTTCGAATGGTGTGAATAATTTTAAGAACAATTTGGACTTATAATTAGCCTTTGCACAATAAATTTATTATTATTTTTAGTCTAAGTTTACTATTAAGGATTAGCTTAACTTACTTTGTTTTTTCTTTCTCTCTGTCTTTGTTTACTTTATTTTTTATGCATTTTGTTTTTGAACATACTAATAATTGTACATTATATAGAGCTATACAAGTCTTATAACTTCTGCTCTTAGTTGTAATAATAATATTCAATGACTAAAATCCAGCAAAACTTATATAAAACTGATACAACGCAATAGACGTAATATTTCTATGTGCTTACAAAGTAAGAAAAACTTGATGCATAACTCCAGCGCAAGTTTTTAAATGAAAGAATAAATAAGTTTAAAGTGCTAATGTAATAAGCGAATAAAGATTTATAAAGAAATTCTGATGAGTTAACTTTTATTATTTCCCGTTCGCAACAACCTAATTTATAAATGTCAAGTGATAAAAAGCCCAGTTTACACAGCGCCAGCGAAAAGCACGTTCATAAAAATGTCATAGGAAGCGGAAAATGTTTAGAAGTTAGTAGAGCAACTAGTAGAGAGCAGAGCGTACGTGCGCAAGCATCCAAAGATTAACTCCGCAACCTAGAATAACATAGAAAAGACGTTGTTGTATATAATACGCGAGTTATTGATTTAAAGAGTTGAGTCCGATTTAGCATCACATCCGTGTGTTCGTCAACGTTACTTTCTCATCCCCTCTTGGCCCCGGGCGACCCCGCATCCACGACAATACACCCCAACCCTACGCAAACTCTCCCTCTGTGCTCACACCGGCCGGAGAGTTTCGAGAACCCACGGAAAAACTTCTCCAACAAACTTTTGCCGAGCGCGGAGGTATGAAGAGTGGGGGAAAATCGTAAAGTAAAAGTGTGTATATCTGTAGCAAACTCTCTGACCTCACTGCTAAATGGGATTAGGATATAATCCATAAGATTTAACTATAATGAAATATCTTACACCAGTGCAGAGGAAGCACTTCGACTTCCTCTTTTCTTCCAAAACAATGTCATGTTTACGATGTTTTTTCCGGAAATGTCAATAAAGTTATATTTTTACAACGGATCTGTCAGTTATATTCGCAAAATTTGCAAGTTTAATATAGCAGCGGACTGTATTAAAAAGTAATCAATAACAAGATGAAAGTAATAAAACATAATCGCATTACATTTAATTTCACAAAATTCTGAAATGAAACGTCAACACAAGAGAGTTAAAGCACTTGAGCGTAATAGAAAGTCACAGGAAAGAAGTCATACAACTTTGATAAAGATGCGATAAACATGCCAACTAAATGATACTCATCGCACACAACAACATAAACAACTACAAACAAATGTTAAAGAACGCGGGACGAAACAAGGAGGAAAGTAGTTAAATGAGGATGAATGAGCGTTGAATGATCATTGAAAGAGATGACGACGTATACACAGTGCGACATTGGGAGTACTTGATCTCGGGCACCACGTGCTGACACTGACACAAGCATGCGGCATGGCAAGCGAACTGTTCCGCGCAACACACAACACATGTCTTACCTCTCACTTACTCGAGAGTCCGTGCCAAATCCTATTTTCGTCCACTCACAATAGTATGAATCTCAAACTAGTTTAAAAGTCAGCGACGCAACACTTGAACTACTTCAAACAGTCGCCCGGACATTTTGACAACGGGGGTACGTAAAGAAACTAAGAGGTTATAAAGAAAAAAAGTTTCAATCTCTTCGGCCGGTTGTGAGCATGATCCAATATGGCAGTACTTTGTGTGGTAGTTAGTCCACATATAAAATAGTCTGTTGCGCGCAAGTACACGACGGCCCGACGGAGAAACGTTTTGTGAGAGAACAGAGAGAAAATCAATAACTCATGGGCCACCACAGTCGTCGGTAGCTGCGAACTGAACACAGTGTTTGGCGTTACGCTCGCGGACCGCGACCATAACCTACCACCGGAGTCTCGAAACAATGACGAACTTGTGCGATGAGTCACTGGGACGCGTATTCCGGCAACCCTTATCCTGCCGCACTCATAATATACACTTTGCTGTTAGTTTGTCGCGCTTTACGCGGCTCTAAAAGGGAGCGCGCGCTCGCACACCGCACTTGGCAACTTGCACATGGCAACGGACTGCCGCCAACGATTTAACAAAACTTCTCTAAAGTTTTTTTCAGGTTCCGCTTCGAAAGAAGATCAACGGCAGACTGTAGCGAGCTAGTGAACGGCCCCGCGCGGCTCTCTCAGACAAAGATGGCTTGATATGGTTATTGGCGGTGGAGCGGGGGCGGCGAATATAACTGAAAGAGTACGCAAACTACGGAAAGAGTTTACCCGTATGACACATGCTGTAACAAACTTTGTTCTTCTGCGATATTTTCTCGCTCGCGCACGCGCACAAATACTTTTCTAAACTTAGTGCATAATAACTTTGGCAGAACTTTTCATATCCCGGTTACTGACTTAAATTGCAATTTCACTGCGAAATAAAATACAAACTATACTTTTCACGAATGACTTACATCAATCATTTTGAATGGAAACGCTCGTGTGGTGAAATGCGACACAACTTTTATTCAAATGAGATTATAAATTAGATCTGTGACTCTGTTTTGTTCTGTGAGTTGTGCTCGACGATACAACTGGAGTTTTAAAATAAATTCTCCGAGAAGATAGAAACGTACAATTGGGAACAAATAAATAAAAGAATCAAATATCTAAAGAAAAGAAACAAGCTCGAGTAATGATGTTTATGCGCACTTGTAAATATGAGAACGGAAATAATTCTCATCCCTTTTAAAACAGTAAACTGAAACGTATGTAAGCAAATACAAAGGATGCGACTTAAACAACCACTTCAACTATTACTCTGCATAAATACTGACTGCAAATTTCATCTTTTTATTTTTATTTACTTCAAAAGAAAACTTAATACGGTTGCATTTAAAATATAATGCGGCTAATTCAATAGAGATGTTGCATTTTTATAATTTTTATAATTTGTATAATATGAATGTGGGAAATCCTCGAAAGAGATGGGGAGATCAGCTAGCCGAAGATTTAAAGAGTTTTAGTATAAATCAGAAATGACCAAACTTTTAATAACGCAGGCCATGTTCAGTCCAACAGGAGTCGTTGCCCGTTAAAAGACAGACAAAAAAAAAGATATCCAAAACATCCGACGAGCAAAAAAAGTATATACAAACAAACTAATGAGCAAAAAAAAAGGAATCTAAACTGACTGATGAATAAAAAAAGCGAAATGGCTAAACGGGCAACATGTATCCACCTAGCGGACCATAATTCGACAATTTCTGAGTATAAGGAATATGTAGAAAAACTTCACACTTGACAGATCAAGATGGAGGCCAGAATTCAACTCGAGTGCAAACGTCCAGAAACAAGAAAATAATATGGGCTCAGAATCCAACATTTTTTCTAAGGAGGCTTAGAAGCAAAAAAAAGCCAATTTCTTAGGGTGCTCGCGTTAAATTACAAGAATAATACGTCCCTTAAAATATGTTTTTTTAATGTTGGTGGGCTCAGGCCCGTGTGCTTTTACTGGTTGCGCGCTTATGGAATTCAGTATATAAAAAGTTTTATGTAGTTTTTTTCTCTTAAACCAGAGTTTCCCAAACTGAGCTCCGCGGAACACTTGGTGCTCCGCGAGCATCTACTAGTGCTCCACGATCTACTAGCATTGCTATATATATAGAGGTTAATATTTATCCCGTTGCACAATAATACTAGGAGAATTTATTGGGAATGAACGGTGAGGAAAGTAACTAAGTATATCTTCAGGGGCTGAAAATATAATTAGTAAATGAAACAATGACTAAATAATATTTAATAAAACACTTATGGTTGGTTTATATACGGAACAAGAATAAGGAATAGGAAATAAGAATAGTACACAAGATGTTAAAACATGGCTGCGCCGTATATTGGTTTATGTAGGAATGAAATTTAACTTAAACATAAGAATAGTTGGTAACGTTTAACATTTTATTCTTATTCCAAGAATAAGAGACGAGAAGCATGCGTACAACGGTCAAAATGTCGGCCATAATAAAATTTCTTCAACAGCTGTTTTCAAGCTGTGATCAGAAGGTTGGAAACAACAATATGATGTGTGAAACACAAGCAAATAAATTTACAAAATCTTCTGAATCCATTTTACTGAACACAATTTTTTTTTTAATGGTTATATTAAACACAACAACCTGTCAAGAGACAACCGTTAAACACAGGCCAACGCAAGTACGCAGGCGAAGCGACGAAATGTTATGTCCGATATAAACGGTTTCATATTTTTTATTCTAGTGTACTATTCTTATTTCCCATTCCATATTCTTGTTCAGTATATAATCCAACCATTACTAAGTTAAATTAAAGAGTTCTTACTCTTTAATTTAAATATATATATATATATATATATATATATAGATGTAAATTATTGACGAGTAATATTAAGTTATAAAATGTTCTTCTTTAATCGTCAGTTTAAAGTGGAGTGGTCAATTGATAAAAGTCCAAAATTTTTGTCAAAAGTTTAAAAATTGAAAAGTCAAGAATTAAAAAAATAAAATTCCCCGTGTATGTGTATATATATATGTATAGCAATGATAGTGCTCCGCGACAAATTCTTATCGTGAAAAGTACTACGCGGCTCAAAAAGTTTGGGAAACTCTGTCTTAAACTATTGGCAATAAGATTCTTTTCATGCATCAAATACTGCGCATTATTTTTTACAAAGTATTACACAGGATTTATTTTTATATTATGTATGAATGATCCAAACAGTATTCAAAGAATTATAAATTATGTGAATATTCATGTGCCAATTGGAAAATGTCGTGATAATATTACCGTCTATTCATCGCCTGGATAAAATCTTTCAGTACGTTCGATCTCTCTGAAATTAAATTAAAAAGTGCAGTAAATTAAATTTATTGTTCGGTTGTGTCTAAGTGTAAGGCATAACAATTTTTACAATATACTTAAAATTCACTCTCTCTCCCTCACTCTTCTTGGGCACTGTCCTGACCTAACATATCTTAACCCAATAATGCTGTAATTTTTTCTACGAAACTTTGCATAAAATGAGTTACCCTGTGTATTTAGAATACCTGAAACTTTAATTTTTTGGTTGTTTTCGTAGCATAATCCACAGTCAAGACTGTTCACAGGAAGTTGCAATACGCGATACGTAGATTTCAGGCGAGCATTACGTTACGTGGTACATTACAGGATTGGCTCGCTAATCTGGACTCAGCTTTAAAAGGAATGAACTAATTGTACTACCTAACATGTACAAATGTACAAACTAAGGGATTAAAATTGAACATGTTAGTAGCGTTAGAGAAAAGGCTAATTCTAAGAAGAAAATTTTAATGAATGAACAACCTGAGTTAATTAGTTTTCCGCTCCTAACACCTTCATAATCCTTTAGGTTTTCCCTTTCATTTGAATATTGTTTGTTGTATTACTAGTTGGTATATATTTCAGTCATGCATGTTAATTCTGAAGATGGCGTAATAAGCTGAAATTAATACAATACATTTAAAAAAAATTGTGACTGCATGTGAATGAGCTTGTGGAAAACCTCAAGTGGAGCTGGAAACGACACGTAGTCTTATAAAACCCCCAGGCGATGGGTTCATAGAATAGTTAACTGGAAAAATTCTGTTCAAATGCATAGGCCACTGTTGGTGGACCCATGGACACCTCCTTCTAGGTCAGGGGTCCTTAAACTTATGTAGTCCGAGGACCCCCTCTTGAACAACATTTTTTTTTGCGGACCCCATTCCTACCCTAGTCATTTTACGTCGTTCTTGAGACTTAATTTCTGGCTCAGTAATCTCATAGGCACTAATAATAAATATTGGTAAAAATGTATCGCTGGTTATTTTAATAAATGGTCTTGCGCATTTGTAAAGATGAACATTTTTATTAGCATTACGAATAAAAAACATAAAATGAATAAAAATAGTAGTAAAAAGAATTAGAAAAATTTCAAATTATAATACGTTAAGCTCATACAAACATTTCTTGGCCAAATATTGGTCAAAATAGATCTTATTATAATATGTTTTCTGTAAATAATTTGCAGTTGAATAAAAATAATAAAATTTTGCCTAATTATTGTTTAGTTATGTCAATAACTAGTTAGGTAACAACAAATACAAAAAGTCCTGACCATGTAGGATTTTGATTAAATGAGTTATTCGAATAAAAGCGAAAAGTTGGGGGATGTAAAGTTAATGTCAAAATTGTTTCGTGGACCCCCGGTAATGGCTACGCGGACCTCCAAGGGTCCGCGGACCACATTTTAAGAACCACTGTTCTAGGTGAAGACCCTCCTGTATGTGAGACGTGTAACAAAGATTTGCCTGTGTTACACATTTTAACACAATGTGAACTATTCGAGGATGTCAGGGAAGTGTTAGGTGATGACAGGGTACTCATAGACAGGCTGATACTCTTCCTGAGGGAGTCGAATTAACAGTTTTATTTGTGAAGTCTTGCACCTTATTTTAATGTGTTCTGTTTCTAGACTATTCGATGGTGATTGGATGGATCTAATGATATTCAATGGTAATTGGCTCTTTTACAGCCTCTTACCATCACCCTTTTTTATTTGTATTTTTCCGTGCAAGATTTCTTTTATTGAGTATGCGTATAAGATTTTATTTATTTATTTATTTTTTTTATTATGTAGTGTAGTCATTTAGATGGGCTTCGTTAGGCGCAAATAGCTATTGTTGCTGTGCGCCAAAAATTTTAACTAATTAATTAACAGGCTTTAACATTATTTTTATTACAAGCTATCAAAAGAGCCTATTTCTGAAGTCTTACAACTTTTTTTAATGTGTTTTATTGTTATCTGTCATATTCTATGATAGCTGGCTCCTTTACAGCCTCAGACCATCACCCTACTTCTATTTAATTTCTTTTTATAGACTTTTATCCTATTTATTTGTATTTGTCCATGTAAGGTTTTTTATATTGAGTATGTTTATAAGATTTTATTTATTTATTGTGTAAATTATTTGATTTAGTATATATTTTTGTAATTTAGATGGCCCTAACACAGCACAAATGGCCATGGTTGTGTGTACCAAAATTTTAACTAACTAACTAACTAACTGTTCAAGCGCAGTTTAGCGCACATTACGAAAGTAGTAGGGAAAAAATAGCATCAGTAAGCCAAAGATAAGAAGAAATAGAAAGAATTAGGAGAACCCTACGTCTTGAAGTTGTCATCTACAGACGGAAGAAGAGGAAGATTTGCTACCGTATGTGAGCATAGGAACTGTTGATTAATAAAACTTCAACAAAGTTCATATTCTTGTTTCGTTTTGTTTTTACAATTAATAAAATTTATAAAATGACTTGAATCAATTTTTCATTTTTATTATTAGTGTTATTTTCGTATAATTTATTGTTTGCATGCTCTTTTCAAGATTGATAACGTAAGATTTTTCATTTAGTAAGGAATGGCGAATGGCGAATGGCGAATGTGCCACGTTCTGACTTGCAGTGATATTTTAGGAGAGAATGTTCTTTCAGCAGAATAATATGGACGTGCACAGCTGAGCTCTCTGAGCTTTCATTCAGTAGGGTAGTGGAGCCAAGGTCAGAACAAGCTTAATAACACCGCCACACCGCTTCCCAACACAGACTTCGACGCTGAATATTAATGATTGTTAAAACAATAATAGCAAGAAATAATTTAATTTATGAAGTTAATGTCAAAATATTAATAAGATAATTTTTACTAGAATTAAGATTACTTTTTTTGTAGATCAATTAACGCATTATAACAGTGAAGTACAAATTATCTAAATTTGAGAGTTATCAGTAAGGTAAAAATTGGGTCAAAAACAAAGATTTTTCTATTTCTTTGTTTCACAATTGGGATCTCAAAAACTATCAGAGATATTAGGTCGGATAGGATAGACAAAAGTTGCTTTTTAAAGGAAAATATTCCATAATTTACTAGATTAGGGATGCCACACATCCGGGTTTTCCCGGACGTTTCCTCTTTTTACCAACCGCCAACATATATAAGGGAGGTATTGTGATCATACCGATTTTGACGTTTCGAGATTTCGATGGATCTCCACGAATTGAGGTCCCTACATAACGTTTTGACTATTTTTAGCATAATGTCTGTCGGTCTGTCTGTCCGTCCGTCCGTCCGTCTGTCTGTCTGTGTACACGTGCAGAGCAAATTCGGCTGAAAGGATTTTTATGAAACTTCATATTTAAGTGGATCAACTTTTGGTAAAAATCGGTTGACTAAAAATGGGAGTTTACTCGTGTCGATTTTAAGATTTTTGCGAATATTTCACAACAGAAAAATATTTTGAAAAAAATTATTGAACAAAAGTTGCTATAAAAGCAATAACTAACAACTTTTATTTGATATATTTTTTGATAAAACGAAAAAAAAATTGAAACATTTTTCTAAAAAATGAGTATGATATATATTTTCTAAAAAATGAGTATGATATATATTTTCTAAAAAATGAATCAAAAAAACTAATAGTTTTCGGTCATTACGGACCAAACATTAATTTTTTCAAGACAAAACAAGGTGTAAGAATTCCAAAAATTCAAACCTCAAGTCTCTATTTCTTACCTTTTATGATAAGAATTTTTTTAAATTCCAAAAAGAATCAAAATTTTCCCTAATAGTTTTAGGTCATTACGTACCAAACATTATATTTTTCTAGACAAAACAAGATGTGAGAATTCCAAAAATTCAAACCTCAAGTCTCTATTTCTTACCTTTTTTGAGATATGAATTTTTAAAATTACAATATCAAAAGTTTCAATAGTTTTAGGTCATTAAGGACTAAACATTATTTTTTTCTAAACAAAACAAGGTGTGAGAAATCTAAAAATTTTAACTTCAAATTTCTATGTCTTACCTTTTTTGAGATATGAATTTTTAAAATTACAAAAAAATTAAAATTTTCAATAGTTTTAGGTCATTACGGACCAAACATTAATTTTTTCTAGACAAAACAATGTGTGATAATTTTAAAAATTCAAACCTCAAATCTCTATGTCTTACCTTTTTTGAGATATGAATTTTTAAAATTACAAAAAAATTAAAATTTTCAATAGTTTTAGGTCATTACGGACCAAACATTAATTTTTTCTCGACAAAACAAGGTGTAAGAATTTCAAAAATTCAAACCTCAAGTCTCTACCTCTTACCATTTTTGAGATATGAATTTTTGAAATTTACAAAATAAAATCAAAATTTTACCAATTAGTTTTAGGTCATTACGGACCAAATATTACAGAAAAAACATCGTAAAACTAAATTTTTTAAAGATTTAAACCTTAGGTCTCTATTACTTACCATTTTTGAGATATAGTTTTTGATTTAATACCCAAATTTCCAAAAATAACTAGACTTTCACGAGACCCAATATATTCAATGTTAAAATACGTTAGTAAAAATGACTTAGAATTTATAAGAAATACATTTTAATGTTATCTCGATGTTTTGTTAACCACAAATTAATTAGTATGGGATTAAAAAAATAATTAATCCACTTAAATAAGTTGATAAGGAAATTTTATTTTTATATCATTGGCAGGAATTACGTAAACATGTATGCGACGAAACCTGTTTATTTGAAAAAATATATAAACTGTGAATTTTCATAGTTTACAGGATTTCGTAGGCAGGGCTGATATTAAAAATATTTGAGAAGATAACATTCAAAATATAATTTATCACAGTAATACAGTTTTGAAATTATTGTAGAAAACATTACAAACCAATTTGCAACAAGTTTGGAACCTAATTGTACGACCTACTTATTTTTAAGGTCCCAAACAATTAATTCAAATATGTTATTACAATTTTAAAGCGCTAAATTACGAAAAATCTATATTTGAATTTGACAAAAATCACGTTTTGCTTGAACTAAGTGGACAAATAATGGTTTAAATTGACAAAATAAGCATTAAATTTGATTTGAATGTTTATTATAATGTTTATATGTTTATGTTCGTTAATATGGATCTTACTAGCATTAGCTAAATAAATAAACTATTATTATTATTATTATTATTATTATTTTGGGGTTTGTCAGGTCTTGACAAGCGTCCACTAATCTCAAACTTCAGCAACCTTTTGAGCCGCGTCATACTAGAGACTAGTGGAGCTAAATACACACGACTGCATCCCAAACCCTGGCGATATTAAATATTATTATTATTATTATTATTATTATTATTATTATAATTATTAACAAACATAGGTTTACATTATGTTACTTATTCTTTTTTTAATATTATTATGTATTTATCATTTTTTTAAATATGGAAATGCCAACTTTATCATATCTCAAAAACGGTAAGAGATAGTGACCTGCAGTTTGAATTTTTGAAATCCTCAGACTTTATATAGTTTAGAAAAAAAAATTGAAGATTTAGCGGCTACCACACAACTTTATTAATAGGCCATCAAATAAAATTGTCGAAAAGTACCAAAAATTGAAAATAGTAAATTGATGTGGTGTGAATTTTCACAACATTTCAGGGTTTCGCAGGTTTTAGTAAGTGAATAATGATTATTTGGGATGCCAAAATAAATTTTATGTTAAAATATTTTTTTTGTTAATTTTAATTCGAATGGCTAATACCATTATTTAGGTTTCTAAATATGTGTCTCAATATTTTCATACTTACATTTAACGTTTCCATAGTCATGATAAATAATATCTCTGTTGGAAAATATTAGGCCAAGTTATTTCTACTCTCCTGCTAGAATGTATTTTATACAAGTATTTTATGATGGCGGTCGGTCCTGTGGTGGCCGCAGCTGATTTTTTATAAGTATATTTTATTGATTAGATGAGTTACGTCCGTAAGTTAGTAATTATAGTAATATAAGCGCCATCTATTGTAATATATTAAAAAAAATTCTAAATCTAACATATTTCACCTAATAATCAAATTCTAATTTATTAATAGATAGCGTTACTTACTTGTTTCAACCATCTCAAACCTTTTTTCAAATTCATACGTGGCTTATTCATATGCTTATCTCTGAGTTCAATAACCGGACAATATGATGTGCTCTCTATTAATTTTAAAATTGTTATTTTATATCGTGACTATTAACTAAGGTATTGTAAATTTAACATTGTTTTTTATTCTTTAACTCATATTTGATATGTTTTTATTCGTTATATTTTAAATTCCGACAATTTTGTAATGCTTATTTTAACTACTTGACTTGTTAAATTTGAACACTATCATAATTTTATACATGTAAACTTACCAATTTAATAATTTTATATTTCTATATATCTTTGTAGTTCTGATGAAGATTTAAATTAAATCGAAACGAGAGCGAAGTTAATAAATTTGTTTTTATTTTCTGACTGGTCCGAATCCCATTACATCCAACTACAAGGTGTCTCAAAAGAAATTTTATATTTAGTGGATCGATTAAAAAAAAAAGTAAGCCGTGTATAGAAAAAATGTTTATTAATTATTAAAATACACTTTTTGGGGATTTATTTCTTAAAAATAATATCGTCTAAATGTAGACCCTCGCGTTCTTGGCACTCATTTAATCGAACAGTAAAATTACTTATTACGTCTCGGCAGGTGGACTCAGGGATGGCTGCCATTTCGTGACGGATATTTTCTTTCAAATGCGCCAGTGAAGTCGGTTTATTGGCGTAAACTTTAGATTTAAGATAACCCCATAGGAAAAAGTCCATAGGGGTTAAATCTGGACTGCGTGGAGGCCAATTTATGTCACCTCTCCGGGAGATCAATTTGCCTGAGAAAATTTCACGAACACGTGGAAGAGACATATTGGACGTGTGTGAAGTTGCTCCGTCCTGTTGGAACCATGTTCTTTGGTTATAGCCAGGAAAGTTTTGCAGTTCAGGTACCAAGAAGTTGTCTAACATCTCCACATAACGCTCTGAATTCACTGTAACTGCACGCCCCCTTTCGTCTTCAAAAAAGTAAGGGCCGATAATTCCTCGCGCCGACATCGCAGCCCATACGGTCACTTTAGGCGAATGTAGGGGTTTCTGATGTTTGCGTTTCGGATTCGTTGCACTCCAGTAGCGGCAGTTCTGCTTATTTGCGTGGCCATTAAGATGAAAATGAGCTTCATCCGAAAACAAAATGTTGGTAAACGTTGAAAATCGCTCAATCACCTGATTTACGAAATTAAGCCTCTGACTGGAATCTTGGGGCTTTAATTCTTGCACCAATTGAATTTTGTAGGGGTGCAGCTTTAGGTCTTTGTGCATAATGCGATGTAATGATGATCTATGCACATTTAAAGCACTTGCGCGCTTCCGAATTGAAAGGTTCGGGTCGTCACGAACAGACTGATTAACATTCTCCACGTTTTCTACCGTTCTTGATGACCTAGGTCGCCCGTATTTTGATTTATCCAGCGTTGTACCAGTCTCTTCAAACTTTTTAACCCAATGTCGAATGAGAGGAATGCTTGGCGCATCATTTAAGTGGCGAAAACCTCGAATACTGCAGAATTTTCTACGCGCTACAGTCGCCGAATCACCGTTTTTGTAAAACTCTCGCACGCATAACGCGCGGTCTGCTCCCGAGAAACGCTCCATAGCGACTACATTCCCAAGAGCCAGGCTACCGATTGACATAACCCCCGCGCCCCTCGGATACGTTGCGTTCACGCAGTAAGCTAAATAAATATAAAATTTCTTTTGAGACACCTTGTATAAGTATATTTTATTTTTATAAAATATATTTTTTCTTTTTCAAATATATTTAGTTTAATTTAATTCCATTTTATTTCTGAAACAGTCAAAAATTTACATTCCCTTACAAAATTTACAAATTCTTTAGGTTATCATAAATGTAACAATATTTGTAATTATAATTTTACAAAGTCATAACAAGTAGTAGTTATTGTTTCACAAGCTGGGAGTATTGTTAACAATTAATTTGAAATGGAAATCCCGAAACGAGTTAAGGGTGGTATATTAGCCACGAATCAGATGGTTTAGTATTCTGTACATTCATTAGTCTGTTAATCTATTAATCTGTTTACCTTAGTCGGTACACACTTTAGCTACCAAATGACCAGAGTAATATTGATGGCGTTCTGAATATCAATTCATGAAACTTTAAGATTTTAACTGTACATATAAATTACAGGATTATGCAACATAATTTATATCGATGCTTTAATATCAACCAAATAATGGAATGAATGAACATTTTCAAAATCATTTATAACAGTTTTAATTTACTGTAATTTTTTATTAACCCTCAACAGTGATTTTAGTGAGTTGGGGTTGTGAAAACAAATTATGGGGTTGTGTGGTGGGCTGTTTGAACATCCCATTATATTTTAGGACGATTTTTTTAACAAATATTAAGACTTTGAGCATTAATTATTTTGGAATTATAAAAAATAAAAACACTAGGTTAAGTTTCACAAATTCTTTAATACTCGATACGTATTTTGGCTGTGATGCCATCAGGGATGGGGAGTCGACAAAAAAATTACCGACTCCCGACTCTCGACTCCTGAGTCGGTATTTTTGAATACCGACTCCGACTCCCGACTCCAACTCCCGACTCCTTTCATTCGTAAATCGTAGTCTATTACAAATGTTTAAGCGAGACTAAATGGAATTTTTATTTTCTTAATTTAACACGAGTTCACTTTTTAACGATCGAAGTAGGCTTTTGTTAAACAAAATGATAAGAAGCTTCATTCAATCGTTAAAATTTAGTAGATTTCAATATCTAGTTCCGATTAAACCAAAGAAACAGATTATACTTACAGTTATAAAATGTCATTTTCATTTCATCTTGACGTTTTGTGTCATTTTTAATACAAATTTTCGAATATATTAGTTTACATTTTTTTTATTGTATTTTACATATAGTATATTTCTCTGGCTTAAACGGAATTAGATTTTGACATTTTGTGACTTTTACCGATTAAGTGAGGCTTTTGATCATTTTGTTTAGCAAAAGCCCGCTTCAAACCTAAGAAAAGAGCTCATGACTACTTGGCAAAATGAAAATTCCAGTCAGTTCCGTTTAAACGTTTGGAATAGCCTATACTTTATTTTTCATGTAATTTTTTCCTTTTGGCCTTTAGATTTTGGCTGCCAACATGAAACATGAAATAATCACGTAGCTCGTTACAACTTGAGAAAATAAAAGTCCAGTTTAGTTTCGCTTAAACATAATCAACAGAGTCTGCACGTATCAATCTGTTAATACGCGCAGTATTAATCAAATTTTAAACTGGAAAACATGAAGGAAATCGGGTAAAACCAATAATGAATATTATGAGTTTCATTTTCGTTCTTCAACAAAGAATAAAGATGCAAAATGTTTTAAAAAATATGGTTATTTTGATTTCGTTTCCGGTTTGTTCTCATCCTTGATAATTAATAAATTAATCAAGGAGTCGGGAGTCGATAACTTTTTCCGACTCCCGACTCCGACTCCGACTCCCTCTAAAAGCTTCGACTCCTCGACTCCCGACTCCCGACTCCGACTCCGACTCCCCATCCCTGGATGCCATTATCAAGAGTTTCTTACAAACTAACAATTTTCGTTAGTGTCATTGATGACTGCAAGTAGTTTTTAATTAAATTTAGTTTTAAAAAGCTTCAATTACTGGAAACAACAGATACAGGAAACGTTAAATAAACTTTTAAAACAATTGTTGTATTGGGAAAAGTGTCACATAAATTATTTTTTTCCTTTTATTTGTTGACTTTAGCAGCTTTGGCTATTAGCCAGATATAAATAAATACTTTACAGGTTTTAAAAATACACTTATAATTTGATATTTTCTGCTTTAATATAGTTATAAATAATTTTATAAATATCTAGAGAGTTAGTAGCAAGAAGTGTCTGAATATTGGTAGGTTAGGATATTTTTTGGAAAACTAAATTTTATATGAATAAGTTACGATTACGAAAATGAATTGGGCATTCGAACAATAAATGTTTCGAATCGCTGACAGACAAATTATCACACGGACAGAAAGGAGACGAAACCATATTAATTCTATGCAGAGGATATGGAGAGAAGGTGTGATTAAATCTAAGCCGGATAAATGTGGATATAAAAGATCTGTTTTGTTGAGAAGAAATCCAACGCTTTCTAGGAAGAAGAAGTTGAATTTGACCATAGTATGATCCTTTGAACTGTAGAGAATTTATGTATTATTGTTGCCATTGGTTGTATATGGAAGATTTAAAGATTGACATAATCTCATTACTGTTTAGAGGAATATTTAAGAGGAACATTTACAGCTGCTTCTTTGGCTATAAGATCGACTTCGATGTTGAACTCAAAATCTGAATGGCCTTTAATCCAGCATATTTTAATGAATTTACCGCTGATCGTGAGATCGTTTAGACCTTTAATAATATCATAAATTACTGAATAATTCTTTTTCTTAAATCCAGGGCAACTCAATTTTTGAACGGCGCAGAAAAAATTACAAATTAATTTTGAAAGTGATTCTTTAAGTATTCTAAACTCAACTTTAAGGCCACCATTTCCACATTGTAGATAAACATATTATCTGGGAAATTATTTTCAAATATTATTATTATTATTATTATATGTACTTCAAAACAACTTGAGGATTTTGCAAAACACTATTAAGGCGGCGCACAACCCTATAGTTCTCAATAGTTTCTTATACAAAACTAATAATCGGAAATAAAATTAATATCAATCTATATATCAAATTTGCAGCGAATTTTTATCTATCTAATAGGATATTTTTAATTGTAGAAAAAACTGTAATGTAATTGTAAATAAGCAAATTACATTATAGACGCCATCTTGTATACCAATTGACGCATATTTGTGTACGATGCGGCAAATTGTAGCTAAAGTTTCGTTCTACAAATATGTTTATAGCTATTTTGCTCTATTGTGAAAACTACTTATAGATATTATACTTGGTAGTCTATTTTTGCCGCCATCTTGAATCTGCCGGGGTTTTCAAAATAGGTGTTACAAGAAATATGATTTAATCTTCGTAAAGAATACGTGTACCAAGTGGCATTCCATTATAATCAAGTATAATATTTTTCGACGAAGGTTCTAAACTATAAGGAATCAGGTCGAAAAAAATGTTGACGTATTATTTGAACATTTCTACACAAAACTATATAAATATAAAAGTTGTTCGAAACCCACAAATAGATTTAAAAAATTACAGAACAATATCGCTGATGTCTATTTTTAAGTTATTGAGCGATAATATTTTTACAATAAATGTTTCAACAATTAAAAATATCTTACTAGATAGATAAAAATTCGGTGCAAAATTTGATGTATAGATTGATACTAATTTTATTTTATATTTTTAGTTTTGTATAAGAAATTAGTAACCAATGGGGGTTATACGCAGCCTTAAGTTTTTAATTCCTCCAAGACAGACACATTATCAGTATCGTGATTTTTATTATCAATCAGCATTAGGGGTGAATCTTTTTTTTTAAATATATTTATTTAGGGGTGCTTCAACTGCATGGTTATTAGCATCCCGGAATATCTGTTTTCTTTACAATATTTCAATAAATTATTCACATTTCATACTTTCAAATTGCCATCAATTCAAAGCAAAATACGCAGTTACTCAAATAATGATTAAGAACGTAGCCTCCACGTTCCTCTGCGTGGGTACCACTGCAGCATTTTTTATAACAAAACTAATCATTTTATTTAAATTTTGTGTTCATTTCATAAAAATAAATATTTTGTGCAAAAGTTTTATATCATGACAAAGTTTTTATTTAATAAATAAACGAAATTGTGTTAAATTACGATAAATTATAAGTACGATACTATAATTATCTCAGGCGTCTTTGTGCGCAACTGGTATTCAACCTGTACACCACACGTGACGGCTTTTGATATGCATGCCAAATTTCAGTTTTAGGTGCAGACGGCTACAATTTCAACCATACAGGCACATCATTGACGCTTTAACTGTTTATTGGTTATACCTAAAATCTAGAGTATAAAAACTTTTTTAAAAGACACTATGTAAAAATAATAGGATATAAATATGATTCATGAATAATTCCAAGTTGTAAATCTAGATGGCATTATCGGAATCGGAAAACAATAAACACAAGGATGTTATAAATGTATGAAATATGCATTGGAAATATAAAAACTGCAACATAAAACATTCATTGATTTGCTCATTTTATTTTGAAGAAAATAAACTATTATACGGGAAAAGAGCTGAAAACTTTTTTTAGGAGTCAGTTTTATTATGAAAGTGAGCACCTTTTTTTTTGGTCGCACTTATATTTTGGAAGTGAGGACCTTTTTTGTAGGTCAACCTTTGCATTTTGAAAAATAAAGTGTACTTAATATACTTTCAAATCGTTTAGCATAGGAAATTCACTTTTTTAGTAAATGTCTTGTGGATAGAGATTCAAGGACGTCGCAAATAGGGATAAACCATTGATGTGCATTAATTACCATAGTTTGTTTTTTAATTCGGAAGAGTAAATGCAAGAGGAAGATTTTAAGAAGCACGGAAAACTTATAATGTAATTAGTTTATCTGACATTTTGACAGAATTTTGAGATTGAAAGTTTGAAATCATATCCGCCGTTGTCATGAAAATTTGCTTTATGTAAAAACAACTCGTCGGTAACCAATCACAGATTATCTTTCTGGCACGGTATTTTTGAATCGCTCTTTCGAATTAAAAAACAGAGTATAGCTTACAATTTAATTTAATTTATTTTTTCATGAGGATGATGTTATTTTTGTTCAGCACAATCGGTTAAAGGTTATTGGTAAATTTTCTGAAAAAAATAGTTTCGGTTTTGGTTACGGCTAATGGAAAAGTTAAAAAAATAATGGTTGAACGGTTATTAAAATCGATTTTTTAACCGGTGAATTAATTTATAACAAAATTAGAGGTATATTTTTGTGTTCTTTTAAAATAAAAAGCTCTACATAACGTGAATAATGTAAATATAACATGATGTGAAATTTTGAAAACATTTACAACAAAGCATGAATTTTATGTACGACGTACCCAATTCAAAGTTATCAAGGCATCTTTTACGCTACATATTTTCTCTTTGTACTCTACATTTCTGTATTTTTATTATTTTAAGTTTAGTCTTTCTTTATATAGACTAAAGATTTATATTTATATAAAGGAATGTAATACAATACAATAAGAAATTGTTTAGATTATGTTTAATATAAAATAACTTAAAATATTTCAAAATATTGCTCATTATATACAACTGTTTTACATTGTTTATTTTATATTATTTAATTTCAAAAGAAGACGAAAGATAGGAGTCAGTTTGACTCTTAACTTCGGGCCGGTTTCTGAAATCTTTGTAAACTATAAGCAAATGGTCAACTACGGTCACAATAGTACTATTCCATAAGTAACCATAGCAACCATTTTCTAACAATTTGGTTATAATTAACTAAGCTTTCAGAAACCAGCCATTATAGACCGGGAGCTTATGACATTTTTGGTCTCCGATTTCATACAGCATGCCTTTTGGAGGAGAAAATATTTACCCTGTGACAACAAAAAAGGGATGGTACTAAACCCCTGCACGCTTTCCGGTCATAGGGAAAATTGCATTTCCACTTGCACAAAATTTTTGTGTTTTTCTCTGATTTAATATTGCTTGCCCTTTTGTCAAAAGAAAGTTACAACAAATTTAAAGTCTTTTAATTATAGGCATGCTGTATGAAAACGTGGAAAATCATATTTTTTTATTACAAGATCACATGACCGTTTGAGCCCTTTGGGACCCTCCGAATCGCATGCATATATTTAAAAGACTTTAAATTTGTTATAACTTTCTTTTGACAAAAGGGCAAGCAATATTAAATCAGAGAAAAGCACAAAAATTTGGTGTTTAAGTGGAAATGCAATTTTCCCTATGACCGGAAAGCATGCAGGGGTTTAGTACCATCCCTTTTTTGTTGTCACAGGGTAAATATTCCTCCAAAAGGCATGCTGTATGAAATCGGAGACCAAAAACAGTCATGAGCTCCCGGTCTATTATTGTTTTACACCATATTTACCGAATATTCCGATCTAACCATACGTTATTAGATCAGTTTTATTTTAACTTTATAATCAGCTATTGTACTTCAAATTCTATTTTTATTTGTGTAGCTCAGATGAAGAAATAAAATATTTCAAAACTGGTCAGATAGGTATTATTATGTGTGCAACCCGGACAACCCTTTCCACACAATAATGTGCGCTACTTAGATTTTTTCAGATCTTTAGACTCTAGCTTACAGGTTGCCATAAAATTTTAGTACAATTTTTATAAAAATCACATAAATAAAACTTTTTCTCCGGATGTAGCCGTTTAGCCAAAAATTCAAACAGACACATGAGTTCAAGTGTAAGGTATTTCTGGTACGCCTAGCCATGAAGTTTTTGTCACTTTGTTTCTTTTGTTGTTCTTTTTAGGGTTTTGTAGGTATGACCAAAAAACCCTTATACCGTCATTTTGTCGTCTGTCTGACTGTCTGTCTGTCTGTCTGTCTGTCTGTCTGTCTGTCTGTCTGTCTGTCTGTCTGTCTGTCTGTCTGTCTGTCTGTCTGTCTGTCTGTCTGTCTGTCTGTCTGTCTGTCTGTCTGTCTGTCTGTCTGTTCGGTAAAAATTGTAGCCAAACGGCTAAACCTAGAGAGTTGAAATTTGGCATGCTTATACAACTCTTTGACCCGCACATAGGAAAAATACTAAAACATCTAAAAAACATACCCCCCTAAAAATATAAACAAATATGTGCTCATCGAAAACAAAAATATTTTTTTAAAATTCTGAGTAGGGTATCAAATGCCCTTAGTACGTGGATTAACGATCAAATTTTTATTTTTGCAAAATAAATTATTTTGATGCAATTTTTGCCAAAAATGTGCAAAAAAAATGTTGTCCCACACCCTGTAGCCCAGATGGTTTAAACTAAAAATCTAAAAAAATTCTAAGTAATGTATATTGGTGTGAACCGAAATAGTACAACAGGAATTTTTGATCAGATTATGTTTTTGGAAAATAACGTATTTTTTGTGGTTTTTGGTTCACAAAGTACAAAAGTTATACCAATGTAATGTTAAGACACTCACATGAATAGCGTGCGATGGCTACATGCGTTAGAGCGCTTTTAAACTGGTTGGAAAACGAAGGGTTTCGAGTTCGAGTACGGAGTGAATTTTATTTTTTCTGTTTTTTTTTTGCATTTTTATTATGTTGAAATTATTTTGTCAAAATTCTAGTTATATTTTGACAAATGTTGTATTTAATTTTTATGAGCGTAAATTTAATAACCAGTCTTATTATATGATTAACAGACGATAAATTATTCTAAAAATATCGTTCATTTTGCCGTGATTACTACAAAGTAAAATTTGTCCTACACACTCAGCATACCGCCTTCACTTATTATATACCTGCGAAACCCTGAAATGTGTGAATATTCACACTTCACATCAATTTTTTTTTGCTTTGTCAGATACTTTCCTCCTTTCGATTATAGCTTTGGATTTTTTCGTTAAGCCAGTATTAATAGTAGATTAATTTAATTTGTTACCTTGAATTTGAATATGTGAGGATAGAGAAGGAATATGTAAAGGATAAAGAATTTTGCTGAGACGCCGTCATGGCAGGACTATCAGTTAGAGTTATCCATGGGATAAAAATAGAATTATAGAGGTTGTTCATAAGTATGAGTATATGTCTATGTCGGTGGCGATAAGAAATTTGGCTATTGCTTTGTAAATATGATCGTTGACTTGTGTTAAAAAATTTCTGATTGTTTTTGGGAGCTGTATGTTTTCTTGGAAGATTGTTTCAATTAATTCGTTTTATTCTTTTCTATATTTAAATATTACACAACAGAATAAAATGATATGGATTCGATATCTGGCTGCAGTGTTAGCATTTATTGTCATTTATAATTACGAATCTTTTTAAATGACTGGGTCAGTTTGTGTGATTGAATCGTCGTTTACATATTTTAATAATTATATTGCGACTTACTTACATGTTTAAGAACCAAGAGATAGGTCTAATATTTTTATTTAATTGAATAGCCTTTGAACATATTCGCGTATTGTTATTGCCATTCTTTTGTTAGTTGTTGTTTCATGGTTTAAATATGCTTATCTACGGCGGTGTGGCGCCCGCTCCTGGTCCAGGTAGGGTAGGAGTACACGACGACACACAAGGGTTGACTTTGAAATGTCAAAAATATAAAGGCACGGTGCGTGGTTCGGAGAATTTATTATAAAAAATAAGGTTAGGTTCTTGGTGTAAATGCGTTGCCATTAAATTGTTAAAAGAGAGAAAACCGTTTTGGGGATCGCTAATATGTAGGGAAATTTACAGTATACAAATAATAATGACAGGTGGTGTAGCTTTGCCAGGAATAATAATAAAAAAAAATTATTATCAAAAAAATAGTTGGAAAAAAAAATTTGTACAAAAAATTTAAACAATTATAATTGTTGCGGACTGCAACAATTAATAGCGGTAAGCGCAGCGGTGAAGACTGTCGATTACACTGTAAATTAATCCCACAACAAATTCATAAAAAATTTTGATTTTAAATTTAAGGAAAAATTTATATTAAAAATCTACAAAAAAAGGATGAATTTAAATGATTTCTCAACGCAAAATGTTGAGAAATGGGTACAGATCTACTAGTAAATTTATAACAAATATATTTGACTAAATTAAACAAAAGAAAAATCATTTAAGCAGAACGAAAGCAGGAAGAAACAGTATAACACGAGTTCGTACTGAGTGCAGCGACTATGACGTCACTCAATAAAATGACAAAATTTTATATAAATTTTAATTTGACAATTTCTATAAATACAATTTAGAAAATATTAACAAACCTTTCTCTCTGGTCTGACAAAAATGCAGTAATTAATTAATTACTGCCACAATGACCGATTTTAACCACAAAAGAAATCTGGAGGGAAAACTCCAGAAAAACTAACTTTAACAAAATATAAATTTAATAATTAATATACCCTGATATATTAATTAACAATTTACACAAATCAGGGGATCCTGATTAAATGGAAACTGATTTTAAACTATTACACCAATATAAAATCAAAAAACGTATGCTCATCTTGGTAGAAAATTATTAATAAAATAAAAATGCATGGTTTTAGCTAGCAAAAATCTTACCAGCAACTCTAAACATGTTTTATTTTAAGGAAAACAAAATGTTATTTTATATAAATTAAAATTAAGTTTAAATTAATACAATAATAAATTATTATAGTATTATATAATATTATATAAAATATTATTGTATCGGGTAAAATATATGGTAATATATTTGTATTTTGGAAATAAAATATAGCGAGGTTCTAAACATGTTTTTTCTATAAAATGACTATTTATTTATACAATGTTCCGTAACTGCACTCCTAATTACCGCGGTCGCGGTTACGGTAAAGTCGTGGTAAGTTGTGGTTACCCAGTGGTTACCTGAAAACGCGTTTTAGATACGGAACGGTAGTCACACTTCACAGTTGATAAAACAGACAACTGAACTGTCATTTTATGGACGTTATAGGTTATAGATATTCTCTTACAAACTTATTAATAAAAATATTTGTTTTATTAGTGCTTGTTTACAATGGCACATTATATAAGAACATATATGATTTTCCCGATATTGTTTTTCACGACATCGATCAATATTACTAAAAAACAGTTACTTACACTCATTCTTACTGTTTTAATTATAGACTATAGGAAAATAATATTATAATTTACTACTTGCACTACAAAGAAACGATTAATTCCCTCCACTTAACTCTCGCCTTATTGTAATTGTTTTGAAATTCCCGCCTTTTGTAGTTTACATTAGATCTGAAGTTTGTAGTGGGAGGAAATAACCACACTAACCGCGATATTTCCACGGTTAGTTTGGTTACAAAAAAGTAACCAAAATTTTCAGTAACCACGTTCCGAAACTTAACAATTTTCCTGAAAAGGTAAATGTCGTACACTTTCGGAACGGGAAACTTCAACCGCGGTTACTTTCGTCAAGTAATGGAACATTGTATTAAATTAGGTAAAATTGATAAAAATGATAATTAAACGGAATTAAAAATATAATTTAGATATAAAATGAATTAAAGGTGTTTCATCTCGCCCCTTCAGTAGTAATCTTTTTAGCTAGTTGGTCAGATCTTGGAGATTTCATTTTTGCTCGTTAGATCTTTTGAATATCCCTTTTAATCTCGCTTATTTTCCTTGATGCCCATTTTTTGTTTGTCCTCTGGCTCGCCACGTCTTCTGTTGGACAGAATATGGCCCGCGTTAGTCAAATTTTAGTCAAGACATTTGGTAATACCGAAGATATTAAAAAAGGCCTGATAGTTAATTCCATATCTTTTCTTCAGCTCCAGCTATTCTTATAGTTCCCTGATCTTATGATGATGTTACTCCTTTCATCTCTTACTAGGTCACAAGCAATCTTGGTAAGTATGCGTTTGTTTTCGGTAACCTACATATGACGGAATAATGTGATTAGCATTAGGTACAACCGACTGACTTTACGTGTAAATTAGTTCCATTGTAATGCAGTGTGTGGTAGTATTCAATGATCCCTGACCGGTTACTATTTGTTAATGGGTGATGCGTAGTTATTACACTACGTAAACAGACAACTGTTAGAGTTTTATGAGTATTTTCCTAGGAATAACGCATAAAGTACCGAGGACTGAATAAATTTATTCTTTAATAACCCGTTTAAAATGTGAACTCTAGGAAATTATGGAAGAATTTGGCAACTTATCAAAATTACAGTGTTGTGTGTGTCGGCATTCATATACAGAGTGAAAGTACGAACCCTTTTGTCACAGCCTTTCGAAATTCATACTGGAATGATATAAGATGATGCCATCATATGTTTCTGTTTAATCATCGTTCTTAACTAAAAAAGACATACCAATTAACATCAAGGTAGAGATCTTCAAAAAAGTGACAGTACCAATTTTGACATACGCCTCAGAATCCTGGACCACTATAGAGACGCACAGGTCTAAAATAAGAAGCTCCGAAATGAGATTTTTAAGGAAAATCGAAAGTAAAACAAAATTGGACAGAATAAGAAAAGTATTTAGAGATAAACTAAGCACAAAACCAGTAGAGACTATAATATAAGAAGGCAGCTAAGATAGCTGAGACATATACACAGAATGAGTGAAGAAAAAATAGTAAAAAGAGTTTTTGAAGCAACAGTGAAGAAAGTTAGACCAGGAAGAGCGAGAAAAACCTGGCACCAAGAAACAAAAGAAGCTGCACCGAAGAGAGGCGTAAAGTTGGAGGAGATAAGAAAATATACAAAGGCCAGAACACGATGGAAAGAAGTATGGAGAACAACACCAGAAAATAAGTAACTCGATTATAGCCTTACACCGCAAGGTAGAAAGGCTTCAGGATTAAGTAAGTAATATTTTCAAAATATGCATCATATTTTGCCCTCGCTTGAAATGTATGCATAAAAAATAATATTAGTTTGATTAGCGCTTTGAACATTATTACTATGTTGCAAGTTACATTATTACAAGTTTATTTAAATGACTTACATTCTTAAATAATTTATTTAACGTCTATACAATCGCTTATTTAATTTCATAATTTAGAAGGGGATTTTTCTGGCGGTGTGAACATTATGTGACCAACCTGTCTCTTATGTACTGCTGGTGGCCTGGATTTAGCAGAGCTTTAAACACTCAAAGTGCTGTTCTAAAGGTCAAAGTGGGGTTTATATAAAGGTTTCTTTCATTTGAAATTACACAGAGTAAATAAAACGCCATTTAGAAAAAAGTTACTTGATTTCGTATAATTGGCGAGTTTATTCCGTTTAATGAAATAACTTTATGTCAACCTGTTCATTGATATTATTCAACATGAATTTCTTTGAAATGTGATTAAGTATATATTTATAAAATTATTAAATTCCTTTTTCGCTTAAAGTATTATTAAACTGATTTAAATTAATGGGATTTAAATTAAAAGATGGGTGATGCTTTCCTGAGTTGTTGACCGCCCAGGTGCCAAACCAATATTACCGCCATTACTAATTAAGTATTATTTAATTAAAAATTTGATATGTTATGTTTACTGTTATATCTGTGTATACATTTTAAATGTTCATCATGCCAAATTTATAATCGGAAATAGACATGAGTTTTTTTAAAAAAGTTAAATTTTATTCGATAATTACGAGGGCATATTGAAAACTAATGCCTCCATGGCTACAACTTTATTAGTAATTGATATATGGTTTACATATAAATATAAAATAATAGTATAAACTGTCCTCTACGCACTGATATATTCACTTTTCCATATAATCGCCACTGACAGTAATATATTTACGCCAACGTGGTAAGAGTTTTTCAAGACCGTCACGGAAAAAGTCTGAAGACTTCCCACGGCACCATTTCCGCACCTACGCTATCACCTCTGCATCCAAAGAGCAACGCTTGCCCTTGAGATGTTCCTTAAGCTTTGGAAAGAGGAAAAAGTCACAAAGTACAAGATCTGGGCTATAAGGTGGATGAGAGCCACCCGCCTTTCACCACATGCAGACACGGGTCGGCCACTGCGTGCTCGATGGACATTCGTTTCAGCAGGACTTGCGTCTTTCACAGTCCTTACTCACCTCCTAACAGTACTCACATCAACACATGCCTCACGGTAGACTGCACTTAACCTTCGATGGATATCAATGGGCGCTACACCCTCCGCAGTAAGAAATTCAATGACAGCTTGTTGTTTTAACCGCACATCCATGCCGGCCGCCATGCTTAGAACTGTCATGCTCAACCGCGATGTTGCTGAGAATCTCCGGTTGGAGGACTTATGTAGAGATACTTAAGGTAAATGGCAAACCACTTTTGACACGGTCTGGCCCGTCATTATAAAAGTTATGGCCATGGAGGCATTAGTTTTCAATATGCCCTCGTATATTTTATATTTTAAAGTATTACATTTACGTCTAACAACTACATAACTATATGTGGAACTATCTAACAAACTATATGAATATTTGTATAACTATACCGTTTTACATCTCAACATCGTTTTTATAATCTTGTTGAAATGTTGCTGCTGATCAGTGGTGGCGCTAGCTGTTAAAATCTGGAGGTCCAAAATTAATTTTGAGTAAAATTTGGGGGGGCCAGGAAATATTTTTTTATCGTTTACATATGAAAATATAAGTAATGACCTAAAAAAAAGGTCCTCACTTCTAAAATATATTTTGTTCCAAGCAATTCTAGGGGGGCAAACTGGGGGCCAGAGCAACTTTTAGGGGGGCCCGGGGCCCCCGGGCCCCTCGCTAGCGCCGCCACTGCTGCTGATGCAGCAGGTTGGGTCCGGTGTCCTTCTGGTGTTGTACTATATTGCACATAACTTGCCAAATAAATATTTCCTAATTTTTATTTTCATAAATATAATATAGATCCATAAAAATAAATGGTATTATTGAAGATGAATATTTTATTCCATAAATAAATACGAAACCATTAAAACAGAACAAAGATAACTATTAGTGTTAAATATATTGAAAATGAAATAAATTATTTTTGACAAATCCATTTTCTCGCCAATATCTTTCTCTATTGACTTGTGCACTGTTGATTATCACTAACAAGTTTAATCAAAAAGTGTCATGTGATAAAGCGAGCAACCGTTCAAGATATCTAAATTTAATACGTTATACGTTGTCGATTGTAGATAGTTTTCCAAACTTAGACATATAATCATTGGCTATCTCAGTCTACATCGTAGAGAACGTTTACATTGTATGCCTTTTCATAACCTACCAAAATGTCATCGCGCCGATTAGAACAAATTTCGACCAAAATTACAAAGAGGAACAGTAAATATGATCAATTTAGGTAATTAGGTTAGGTTTAGTTAGTAAAAATTTAGAACAGCAGAATTAGGAAAACAATAATAGATAATAAACATTTTACGAAGCAGCCGTAGTTGGTTAAAGACAAATGTTGAACTGTTCGTAACTCACTAATATCCTTAGCTGTAAACGCTGCCTTCAACGTTAAAACTATCTACTAAACTTATCCACAATGTACAGTGAACAGTCAACTAATTTAGAGAGCTCTGAACGCAGCTTTAAAAATACTACAACCAAGTATACTAGCTTCGGCGAATCAATGCAGTTACGTCACACGACGTAACAAATGACTGTATTGTCTGGAACAATGCGATTGTTTGTTACGTCGTGTGACTTAACTGCACTGACTCGCCGAGGCTAGTATATATTAAAACCGCACACTAACAAATATTACAGAGC
Organism: Liopterus haemorrhoidalis; assembly: GCA_963971575.1. Lineage (NCBI taxonomy): Eukaryota > Metazoa > Arthropoda > Insecta > Coleoptera > Dytiscidae > Liopterus > Liopterus haemorrhoidalis. Next base: position 56,276,717 of record OZ020612.1, on the reverse strand, counting down.
ACGCTTTCATGGTTAAGTTAATTGATTTAAAACCAAAAATATTAAAACCGATTACAGGTTAATATCGATGTCTAATTGAGCCTTAACAACATCGAAATAAAACAGTTCCATAGTAGTAGTAGTAGTAGTAGTAGTAGTAGTAGTAGTAGGAAAACACATTTAAAAATTTATATATATATTTAAATTTAATTACAGCATAAATAATGTAAATAAATAAACCAAAATATGGTTTATAAATGCATTTTTAACAAGAAAAAAACTAATATACTTTCATAAAGTTAAAAATAAAGTAAAATTTCATCAGATATATTAAATAAAGACAAGCAAAACTTTTATAAAAGTTAAGAAAATCTGTAACGTCAACAAAAAAATTTAAAAAGTGTTTTGAAACTTTTAAATCGATACAGAAAACTAATCTAGATACAAAGGTTGAAAACCGTGACTCAGTCCGTCATGACTCTTTCAATAACGTAAAGGGTATTAGTTTCTGTTAAGCTGATATTCGCATAAGAAGGGTTATTGAGCCCTGCACAGAGTAGGACCAACTCGCGTTAAGGGTTATGGAACTAACGTTTAAGTTGTTTATTCGTGGTAAAGCTTCATAAGATCATTTTAGTGTTTGCATTTTGCACGAAAAGCTAAAGGCTTATTACATTATAACAACTAAAATAAGAAGAGGAATTAAACAGTGTTTTTATAAATAAAACAAAAATTAAATAGAAAATAACTATTTTGTTTAAGTATATAAGTAAACTCACAGCAAAGTAAATTTAAAAAGTAATATCTCATAATAAAGGATACAATGATATAAAACTATATGGACCAAATTTCAACTTATTTCACATTTAAACATAATAAGGGCCGGTTTCTGAAAGCTTAGCCGAGTTTAATCTTTTCGTTAAACCCGATTACAATGTAACAATCCCATAAGTAACCATAGCAACCATTTTCAAACTATTTGGTTATAGTTAATTAGGCTTTCAGAAACCGGCCCTAAGTTGTTGGCAGTGACGGCTGGTACATAAGAGTGCACCCCCAAAATGAAAAGAATATACACTTTACCGACGTTTATGATTTCTGTAGTCTCTCTCTCTCTTTCTCTTTCTCCCTCTCTCTCTCTCTCTCTCTCTCTTCTCTCTCTCTCTCTCTCTCTCTCTCTCTCTCTCTCTCTCTCTCTCTCTCTCTCTCTCTCTCTCTCTCTCTCTCTCTCTCTCTCTCTCTCTGTATCTATCTATCTATGTCTCGAGATTGTTTTAATTTTCATTAAAATACTATCGTGCTTAAAATAAATATTTCGTTTACAAAATGCTTCAATGTACTGCATGCATTGGCAGCTCTATTTCTTATTGTACTACGACATGGCATTGACTGCGGGTAACGCCAAAAAATCTATTTTCGCAGCTGCAGTAGTTTGCAGTTAAAAGCTTTCAAGGTGGACGTTTAACAACAGATATTTTTATATTTTTAATATTTCATTTTTTTTTATGGTGTTGAGGGCATCCAAATAATAATGTAATTCAATTTATTTTAAAATTAAATTATTTTTTAAGAATTTCAAGAAGAGAAGTTGATTATAACAAATGCAGAAATAAGAATTCAGGATATGGCACGTTCTGTACAGCACAGAAATTGTTAGGAAATAGTTAGTCCTAGAAATAGAAAGGTTTTTCTACATACCTCACTAATACATATTAAATCACTAAGGCCCGATCTTTCCACCTTCAGGTAAACCTCTAGGTAGTTACCGACAAATAAGGTTATCTGGAACTTCATCTGCTGAATAAATGTCAATACCAATCAGTCTCATTATCGGTTAGATAACTATCCATAGTACAGGAAATGAAGCTCAAAAAATGACAAAACCTCGCAATTTTTTCGTCCAGCATCGATTTGGATAAAAATTTGGAATTAGGCTCATTTCACCCTCTAGTTCATTTTCTACATTGTGCCGTTGTACGCTTTTTGTTTTTTAAGGGTGAAAACTACCCCTAATTGTAAAAAATTATAAAATAACATTTTAAACCTTAATATGGGTAAAATTTGGTTTGGATTAGCTAAATATGGATCGTTTTATGCTTTAGAATACAATTTCATAATGTTTCAACCCTTAAAAATCAACCCTTGTTGGAGCTTAATGTAAAAAAAAGTATTTATCTTAAAAAATGATCTTGCATCGATTTGCACCAAAATTTTAAATTAGGTTCGTCTCACCCTCTACTTCAAATTTTATATCATGCTCATGGGTACTGTTTATTTTTTAAGGGTAAAAACTACCAACTACAATTGTCAAAAATTATAAAATAACGTTGTAAACCTTAAGATGGGCAAAATTTGGTTTGGATCAGTTGAATAATGATTGTTTCATGCTTTGGAATACAATTTCTAATGTTTCAACCCTTAAAAACCCACCCTTGTTAGAGCTTGATATAAAAAAATTATTTATCCTAAAAAAATGATTTCGTCTTTCATCGATTTGCATAAAAATTTGGGATTAGGCTCATCTCACCCCCTACTTAAAATTTTAGTTTGAATGGAAAAAGTGGAACATGTAACGTATTGCTGCCGAAAATACTGGTTATGTAGATTATTACGCTACGAACCGTGCTATTCGAATGTTTCGAAAAAAATGTTATTGGTTTTTTAAACATAGCTCCTTCATTTTTAGTGATAGAAAGTTTTTTCAAAAACGATTTTGTAGAGCTTTTCAAGAGCTATAAGACTATGTAAATTAAATTCCTTAAGATCCCTTAGTTTTTAAATGGGGTGAGTTTGAAGGGCTCGAATAAGGTGATGTTCGCTTGTAAATAGAGGTTTTAAACGGCTATATCTCGCCAAATATTGACTGTACAGAAAATATATGCACAGAAAAATTTAAGTCATTAAAAAAGCTACAATTTAGTGCTCTATCATTTTTTTCGTATCTCCAGTAATTTCGGAGATATTTTGAAGAAAAGGGTGAAAAATACGAAATCGCAAAAAATCGTTTTTTATTTAAACTCCAATTTTTCTAAAATTAGGCATTTTAAATTGGTCAAACTTCTTGGGTGTACTGAAAATACATATATGAAGAGAACCACGGAAGGGTGAGGATCAATTTTAATTAGGGGGGTAAATAGGGGGTTGTTTTCACTGATTTTTTCGTAGAAAAAAGTAGGTACCGACTTTATTTTCATCATAAGTCGCTTAATTTTTATGCTAGAGACTTTTTTGTTTTTTTATTTGAAAGGTCTAATCAAATACTTTAAAAAAGATTCAATGAGTTTTCCTCGAAAAATGCAAATTTTTCCTGTTATTTGACTTTGAATCTTTCAAATTATGCATTTGGCGAAAAAAAGTTAACCATTAACATGCCGTATCTCGATTCGTATTAGTCGTAGAAAATTAATAAAAAAAGGATTTTGTTTGGTTTTTTAAAAGATACAATTTTGCTTTCTACAGTTTTTTTGATAAAATGCATATTTTTCGAGTTATTCGCAAAAAACTTTTTAAAAACATCGATTTTTTCGTCGAAAAACAGTTACTTTGAACCGCGAATAACTCAAAAAATATTAGTTTTACGAAGAAAACGTAAAGAACATTTTTTTCTTAGAATTACTTTTTCCATCGATTCCTATAGTTAAAATGTAGTAAAAAATTTCCACCCCCGAGATGGGGTGGCAACCACCCCCAAGGTTTTAGCGTACACCGGCATGATGTAGAAAATGATCCTTGGGCTATTCCCTACCTTCTGTGAAAATTTCACGTAATTCCATACTGGACGAAAAAATTGCGAGCCAAAATGCTTCATTTCCTGTACTACCAATAGATAATTTTTTATTGAAAGACGGGATGACATTTATTCATAACATGGAGTATCACATAACTTTATTTGTCAGATAGTTACCTAGAGGTTTACCTGAAGATGAGAAGACTAGGCCTAAGTGTAATATTTCTTCACTTTAATAATGATTTTCTTTCCGGTAAGAAAATTTCAGTTATATTTCTGTTTGCAATAGCCATCGTTGCTGTGTGCCAATTTTTTAAATTAACTAACTGTCTTAGATTAATATGTGTGCAAATGACGCCAATAATATCAATTATGTTTTCATTTTCGTTATTTTTTGTAACAGATGATCAAAATATATAAATAATTTAAACAACAAACTTTATATTTCACAATATTAGCAAGAGATATCATGAATGTATTAATGTTCATACACTAGAGCAGCGTTTCTTAAACTGTGGTCCGCGAAACAATTTTGACATTAACTTAACATCCCCCAACTTTTCGCTTTTATTCAAATAACTCATTTAATAAAAATCCTACATGGTTTAACTTTTTGTATTTTTTGTTATCTAACTAGTTATTGGCATAACTAAACAATAATTAATAAAAATTTAATTATTTTTATTCAACTGCAAATTATTTACAGAAAACATATTATAATAAGATATGTTTTGACCAATATTTGACCAAGAAATGTTTGTATGAGTTTATTTATAACTTTTTTTATTCTTATTACTACTATTTTTATTAATTTTACGTTTTTTATTCTATATGCTAATAAAAATGTTCCTCTATAATGCACAAGACCATTTATTAAAATAACCAGCCATACATTCCGATTTTTACCAATATTTATTACAACGTAGTGCCTATGAGATTATTGAGCCAAAAATTAAGTCTCAAGAACGACGTAAAATGCCTAGAGGTGGGATGGGGTCCACAAAAAAAATGTTGTTCAAGAGGGTGTCCTCGGACTACATAAGTTTAAGAACCCCTGCACTAGAGAGTGAAATAATGACCGTAAATCGAATACTAATATGCAGAACATCCACTAGCGGCAATAGCTTAAGTCACAATGACGTAAATTTTAAAAGGTAAAAATATTTTAAATTGTTTTTTGCCAAAATTATAACCAAATTTACCAAATTAAATATGCCAATGTGTGTAAAAACTACTCAATATTCATAAAATAATAAAATAAAATCACTGTACAAGTCTATTTCGCCCTATACATGTCTGTTTGTACTTATGAATTTTGTTAGTCGCTATTTTGCGCCATATCTATGTTAAATAGTAAGTCTGTTTTGTAGAGCATATACCTCTGTACCTTCCTTCTAGTTTCTTTCTTTCTTACATTTTTGGTATTTTTATGTTTTTGGTGTCCTACCCTTGCAACTGAGTTTGGTGCAGCATGGTTTCGGTACTGACAATAGTTCTATATTTGGCATATAATCTTTCCATTTAATTCTGTATATAGTCCTAGAATATATTTGATGCATCTTTCAAGACAGTTTGTAAAGATATCACGATTCACGTTCTGATCCAAATTTTTCCGATTCCGCTATGATTCTAATGTTTGTAAATTTGTAAATAAATACATACATACGTTTATTTTCTCTTTATTTGTGTTTTAAGGTAACATTTATCTTATTTAGAAATACTGCATACGGTCCTGTATCGGTGCACATAAAGGAGTAAGGAAGGGTAACAGCACGCTTCTTGGTTCGACACTAGATTTCCTTCAGGAGGAACCTACATCTGTGCCTAATTGCATTCCTTAATGCTAATACAGCTTGTCCAGCCTCATTCTGTAAGTGCCGTAATTGCCCAACATTCCTCGCGGTACCCCCTGTTCCCGATCATTCGCTACACCGCGCTTCGTTCCTGTCTACAACACCCTTACAACTCCTCCACCAAATCTATATACCCCTTTTCAAGACAGTGACGTTCCTAAGGAATAAAAGTAAATATTGCAAAGTCCCCTATATAAAAAAATTGATGTGAAGTGTGAATTTTCACACATTTCAGGGTTTTGCAGGTATTTAGTAATTGAATGATAATTATTTGGGATGCCAAAACCAATTTTATATTAAAATATATTTTTTTTAAATTTTAATTCGAACGCCTAATACCATTATTTAGGTTTCAAAATATGTGCAGAATTTTCAGAATCAGAATTTAAAAATTGCGCCTATGGTTTCTATTGGTTGTTATAAGTTCCGCCCCTCTGATTTCGTGTACATTGAAACAGAATTAAATTATAATTTAAACAATTTCAACTGGTTATTAAATTTACGCTTTTAAAAATTAAATGCAACATTGGCCAAAATATAACTAGAATTTTGAAAAAATAATTTAAACAATATAAAAATTTAAAAAAAAAAACACAAAAAAATAATATTGTCTCTTCTCGCAGGGTTCGATCCCTTTAGGATCCCTTTAATTATTTTGCTGTTAAATTATATAATCTCTTGCCTGAGGGACTCTGTACACTACCACTAGACAAATTCAAATTTAAACTTAAGAACGTACTAACAAATAATCCAATCTATGTCATTGATGAGTTTGAAAATGTCAGCTTTGATTAAATTTTAAATTTTATAAACATTGTATTATTGATATTATGTATATTTGACTGACTAAAAACATTTTTTGTAATTGTAATTTGGTCAATAAATATTATTATTATTATTATTATTATTAGGATCGAGTTACTTGGGTGAAACACCAGCGTCAAAACCACTACACCAGCATACACGTTCCATTGTAGCGTGTTACAAAGCTATAACTTGTGTACATTATTAGCCAAAAATCACAAAAAATGCGTTTTTTTCCAAAAACGTAATCTGATCAAAAATTCTTGTTGTACTATTCCGGTTCACAGCAATGTACATTACTTTTTTCAGATTTTTAGTTTAAACCATCTGGGCTACAGGGTGTGGGACAAAAACTTTTTTGCACAAATTTGGCAAAAATCGCTTCAAAATAATTTATTTTGCAAAAATCAAAATTTGATCGTTAATCCATGTACCAAGGACTTTCATTTGATACCCTACTCAGAATTATAAAAAAATTACGGTATAAAGGTTTTTTGGTCATACCTACAAAACCCTAAAAAGTAAAAAGTTGATGGGACTGGGCTTAAAATTTTGAGACGAAACAGTGTAGATTAAATAAAACTAAGTATGGCACATAACCGCAAATTTAAATATAAATTGCATCTAAAAATGGATCATATGATACAATTAAAGTGTTTAATGCATGAATTAATACCATTTATTTATACTTTGACAACACGTTGTTAATTTATCTGACAGTTTGACAGCATTTTGAGGTAACAGTTTATTCAAAAGTATTGGATTGGATGGTATAACATATTAAATGTTCCTTCAACATTAATTGTAATACTCATTACCCCACTAATAAATTTATATAATTCCGTAAAATAAAAAAAAATTATACTTAAGACAATACTACGTAATTGACACAATTCGTCGTTTTATACGCTCCAGGAGATATAGAGGAGGTAGTGGAAAATTTCAGATGTCGCGTACACTAGAATTTCTTCGTTCCCACTCATCGGCCACTTGAAGCAACAAAGCCAGATATAGTCCTGTTGGACCACGAAACCCGGGACTTTTGTCATCGAATTCTCGTGTTCGACAGAAAAAAACGTGTATCTGAAGGAGGTTGAAAATCGAAGAAACACTCGGACCTTCTGTCTGAGTTTCGACAAATGTACTCAGCACACAGAAGTAAGCTTGTGCTGTTCATCATGGACGTTCTAGGCGGAATAATGGCGCCCTTTGAGCAGAACCTTGACATTATTCCTGTCTGTAGATCAGTTTCCAACTCTTTAGTCTACAGCGTATAATAACCATGTTTGTTTGGTTCTCTACACACTTTGAACACGCACGGCGTAGTATTCGGTCGCTTCTGCACGTTTACAGGGTCTAGGATACGGTAGTGTGCTGTGCCTGGAAAATTGTTTAAGAAAAATTTTACTCGTCGCTCATGTCCTTCAACAATACCAATATCTCAATATCAACTCCAATATCTCAAATATGTGTTTAACCCATGTAACCCTGGCTTTTAACAATGCTCTTCCGAAGAATTGGTAATTACACACAGAGCATCTGTTTCCTCTCAGCTTTTCAAAATGAATTCTTAATTATGCAATTATGCTCTCTCTCATAATTTATATATCAAACAGTGGTTAATTATTCTTCACATACGGTCTAAATATATCTAATATTTATTTTTACAGTTTTGTCAACTAATATAAAATTTACGATTTCCTTTTCATGTTAATAATGTTAGGTCTTTTTAAAGAAATCTTTTTAAAGACACCATATTCAGGTAGTGTCAGATTCTCCAGAAGTGGCATACTGATTAAAATCCCTGCTTGTCTCTAATCCGTCATGGAACTGTCGTAATGGACCATCTTTCACGACGAATTGGCTAGTAATCCATGTTTCTTCCTTTCCTTCTTGTTGTCATTTTCCTACTGATACTCCTGGGTTGTTCTTCCGGTATTTCTAGAGTCCGAGACAAGGTTCTGACGAGTCTCTTCGCCGAATCTCTCACTGAGCCCGCCTCTTCGGTCGTCCAGCTGTAGGCGTCCGTCTCGAGTTTTCGAACTTTGACCTGTTTACCAAATTATCCAGTCCGAATACAAAGCATACCCGTCGGAGACTCGCGTAGTTTTACGCACAGATCCCCGAGGCATTGCTAGGTAACTAAATGGCGTACCTCCACTCACCGGATGCGGGTGTATAAACACCCGCATCGGGTTATCGGTTATCAGATCGGATTATAAAACCCGATCTCGTAGATGAATTGGCAACCTGAGACGCCGGTCTTGCGACTCCCTGCGGATCTGTACATGTCTCTTCCATATGCTCTGCTTCCGCCTGACAAGGACCTCTGTGATCTTGTTTCTTGAGTCTGGGCTCCCAGATCTGACGTACTAGTCTCCGCAGCCAAGCTCCCCTTAGAAACACTCCAAGAAGGCACTGGGTTTAGGACATCTGTCCCGTCATTTCGGACCTCGACCTATTTTGCGAGGTTAACCAGACCGAGTATAAGGCGTCCCCAACAATGACCCCAACAACCTACGGGTTTTAAATTGTTAGTAATAAACATGACTTAAGTTAAGTGTTTATTTCTAAGAAATAGATTATGATTTAATAATTTTTAATCTATTACTCTAATAAAAAAATGCTTTCACGAATAAATACAATATAATTGATGAAAAACAATATGGATTTAGAATAGGAAAAAGTTCGCAAGATGCACTGCTAAACTTAACTACGGAAATTAATAGCAATTTAGATAAATCGATTCATTCAGCAGCTGTCTTTCTAGATCTGGCTAAAGCTTTTGACACGGTTAGCCACTCTATCCTATGTCAAAAACTAGAGTTATACGGAATACGCGGAGTTTCTTTAACCTTCTTAAAAAGCTACTTAACAAATCGTGTGCAAAAGGTGTCAATTGGTGATCAGCTAAGCGACAATGGTATTTTAAAATGTGGTATTCCTCAAGGATCCGTTTTAGGACCCACACTCTTCAATTTCTACATCAATGATTTACTTAAATTAAATATTCATGCAAAATTATTATCTTATGCAGATGATACAGTTCTTTATGTATCTGGTAATTCCTGGAATGAGGTTACAAGCCGTCTGTCACAATATATGACTTCACTAAAATATTGGTTAGATAATAACGTCTTATCTTTAAATCAAAATAAAACTTTTTTTATGCCATTCACTTCTTATGCTAATAATCTACCTTCCCAAGACAATATAATAATTCATGAATATAACTGCCCAGACCATGAGACGTGCTCTTGTAATACATTAATAAGAAAAACTTATTCTATTAAATACCTGGGAATCTATATTGATTCCCATCTTAAATGGGACATTCATATAAATACTTTGGTACAAAAATTACGTAAATTTATTTATTTATTCAAAACGTTAAGAAATATCTTGACTTTGAGATTTCTTAAAGTCTTATATTTTAGTTACATACAGTCACTAATAAACTATGGAATATTAGTTTGGGGAGCCGCGCCCCAGTCTCATCTAAATAAGCTAGAAGTAACTCAAAAACTTATTATCAAAATCATGTTATATAAAAATAAAAGATATTCTAGCCAACTTTTATTCTCGGACTTAAATGTTCATTCCATAAAAAAACTTTATTTACTTTCAATTTTAAAATATATGTTTAAAAACGATTTTACTAACAATATATATCTACCAAACCATTCTTATTCTACTAGAATTAAAAGTAATAAGTTTTCTTATAATAATATAACTTCAAAAACAAAAGGTCAAAAATATTTCTTGCATTACATACCTAAAATTTTTAACTTTTTCTTAAGCATTTATAATGTTAATTTTGCCAATGTCTGTTCGTACACATCGTACGTTAACAAAATTAAAAAAATCGTCAGTGATATTGACTTAATTGATTTAAACAGATTATTTGAGTAATTGGGCTAATTTTCAATTTAAATATAAATATATATGTATATTTGCAAGTATATATTTATATTAATATATATAATTTGACACTTGTAATTACATTTACTATCGATTATACATAATAATATTACGACAAGTTTCATCGAAACTTAGTAATAATTTCTTTATATATATGCATGTCATCTACATATTAATACTGTAATATTTATTTTGTTGTATTGATACATTTGTTATATTCACTTGTACTTTGTACCTTTTTCTTTTCATGTATGATTCAATGAATTATAATAAATGGGTTTATTATTATTATTATTATTAATTAAATAACTGAAAAAATACCATGTTACCACCCTAACAGTACATAATGAATATTAATCATTCAAAATGTTTTAGGGACGTATAACAATTAAAAAACATGTCCCGCATTAAAAATGATGAGTTTTTCACTAATAAAGAAAAAGAAGACAGCGTTGAGAACAATATTAAAATCTAATACTATCACAAAATGAGAAATTTTAACTTATAGTGTAAGAATTAAAAATGCGTTTTGTATTTAATATTTTTGGAGACGTCACTGTCTGAACCCGATGTTCGTCGCTGACGAAGTCAATGCTGATCTGATCTTACTACGTCTCGGGCAATGAGAAAGTCAATGAACGACGAGTATTAGTACAAATACACAATAGTAATACACGTAATCAAGTTAACGGGTAATTAAATATTGAAGATTGCTTACATAGTCCTTGTATCAGTGGAACCTTAGTTAGCTACTCAGTTTTATTTAGTTTGTGTCTGCCACTGTAACTAATTCACTTTTGGTTACAGATAAGTAAGAAACCAACGACGTAAAATCACAACAAATACTTATGTTATAACAAACATGTGCCGCTTTGCGACGATTCGTTTTTCGATTCCTCGCTCATACATCAGAATTTATCATCAGAACTGAAATAATTTTAAAATCTATTCATTAGTTCCGAATATATAATGATATTTGTGCGCGCGATTTATATTAAATCTTTTCGGTTTATATTAAACGCATTACTCGAAAACCGGTTTATACGGTTGTTTTTATCTGTAACTACATCATCTGGTCAGATTTTAGGTGGTGTTTTATCAAAATTGGTTAAGTAAATCTAAAGTTAACATTTGTGAGCGTGGGTAAAATTAAATCTATGTTTTGCGTTCATATTTAACCCATTTTCTTGAGATTATCAGCGACAATATATATTTCGTAAGGGGCGAGGTTAGTACACGATTTATACGCGTCATAATTGAAAGAATCTGTTCAGTAGTTTAATACTGGCCTTTCACATGTTTATAGTATTGTCTTCTGTCCGGTCACCTGATTACGAATTGGTATGTTGTAAGTTCAAAAAAAAATGCAGTCAATAATATCGAATTGTCCCCGGACAGCTAATCTTATATATAAAAACGAGTGTGTCTGTACGCTATACACTCCTAGTCTCTTTGACCAATCTAAACAAAATTTTGCACAGATACTCTTTAAGATATAGCTAAATTTATGGCGAAAAAATGAAAATATTTTTGGGGTTTTATAATTTTGTTTCAAATAATATTTGTACACCTCAATACTTCTGAAAAATACAGTTTTAACACCATTGACCTTCGGGCAACATCGTAATTGTTCAGAGACAGAGAGATAGGGAGAGCACATATAGTCAAATTTGTGGAGACTGTTCTTAAAACAATTCATTCACTTTTTAATTATTTTTAGTTTTCGTTTCATTTCTTCATAAAGTTTTTGTCTTTAATCTATCGTGGACATGATTATTTCCCTCATTTAAAAACATCTAGGTCTTTTTCTATTTTGAGACAGTTTTAAGACGTTTTTAGATAATATATATGTAATAAAAGGCTTCAACATTACTATTATTACTATAAGCTATCAAAATATCCGAATGATAGAAGCAACTACGGCATTCACAAGTAAAAAATTACATCTGAAAATGTAACACTTTTGACTACAATGATCTTTATTGTCAAGGTTATGTTCGTAATATTACGTATATTTTATTTGTGTAATTATATTATTCCCTTTCTTTATATACGAGTCTATAAAATAAAGAAGTAACAATAAGTAAGTTGTGTTCGTCCATTTCCGAACCCAATATAATATTTTGAAGAGCAATTCTGCAGCAGGGAGCAGAGGAGGACATAGAACAAGTCACGTAGCTGTTCAGATCATAATCGGGGAAACTTTCCAATAAAACTCAGCCAATAAAATAGTGTAACGCATTTTCTCTTGCTTTTTATATCATTGTCTCAATCATATTCTATCATGTTTTTTTCATGAAGTTATTTATCGATTTATTTTTTCCTGTTGCGACACAATTTTGTATTTACTGTTTTGAATTTAACTTTTTCTTTAAAGCCATTTTTAAATGTTAGGTTGTTGCAATGGTTCATGAGATTTTTTGCAATTTTTCTTTATTAATATAAATTAAATGCTACATTGTATTTAATCAAAATATCTGAATCTATGACCTTTTGCCATCTGTCAGGCAGCAACTAGATCCCGCGTTGCAAGAACGTGTCATCTTTTAACGTAAACCAATCTTCTTCTTATTAGCGTTTTCGTGTTGGTGGGGGGTCCACATGGATTTTTAAACCCCAATTTTGCCGATCAAACGCTTGTTTCAAACGAAGATGGGCAGCCCTCATGTCATCGTCGACAATATTTTGCCATCGTTGTTTTGGCCTACCGCGAGGGCGCTTGCCATCTGTTGTAAAATTGTGAGCAACATAGGGAACGATACTAGGTGCTGCTCGTGTGACATGATCAAACTACAATGACTTAATTTTTGACGTAACGCAATCATCTACCCATTTTCGCACATCTTCGGCTTTCGAGAAGCGCCCACCAGATAACGCATGCTGAATTGATCTCAATAGGTGGTAACCAGAAGGTGCAATGTCTGGTGAGTAAGCAGGGTGAGGGGACTTCTCATCCCATGCCTAACAGCGTCTCCTTGGACTCTCTGGCAACAGGGGTCTGGAGTAGTCATGGAGAAGGATGACTGCGTTGATTTGCGACTATTTGACGATGCTTTTTATCAGTTCTCTGTTCAGCTGCCTTAGTTGCTTCCTGTAGCGATCTCCTGTTACCGTTTGACCCAGTTGTAACAGTTCATAGTAGACCATTTAACCATAAATTATATTTTTCTACTCATAAAATACGAGAGTGCGAGTGGGTTTTTGTATCGAGGTGGTAATAGACCGGGAGCTCATGACAGTTTTTGGTCTCCGATTTCATACAGCATGCCTTTTGGAGGAGAGAATATTTACCTTTGGACAACAAAAAAGGGATGGTACTAAACCCCTGCACGCTTTCCGGTCATAGGGAAAATTGCATTTCCACTTAAACACAAAATTTTTGTGCTTTTCTCTGATTTAATATTGCTTGCCCTTTTGTCAAAAGAAAGTTATAACAAATATAAAGCCTTTTAAATATATGCATGCGATTCGGAGAGTCCCAAAGGGCTCAAACGGTCATGTGATCTTGTAATAAAAAAATATGATTTTCCGCGTTTTCATACAGCATGCCTATAATTAAAAGACTTGAAATTTGTTATAACTTTCTTTTGACAAAAAGGCAAGCAATATTAAATCAAAGAAAAACACAAAATTTTTGTGCAAGTGGAAATGCAATTTTCCCTATGACCGGAAAGCGTGCAGGGGTTTAGTACCATCCCTTTTTTGTTGTCACAGGGTAAATATTCTCTCCTCCAAAAGGCATGCTGTATGAAATCGGAGACCAAAAATGTCATGAGCTCCCGGTCTATAACGAAGACCACATTTTTTTGCTCTTTAGAGTGCCAACTCGGTGTTCGGAGCGTAGGCTATTTCTCCGCATACAGTTGTGTTGTGTGTGTTGCCTGTGCAACACAATTTTATGGGACCTACAATTTACTATCTTGGAATTCGAACCACTAATTATTTTTGGGGAAACTGCTACGGCTTTTACCTCGGTGGTTGCCCGATGTCTTCCGAGGGAGAAACGGTCAAAAAAATGTAAGGTGTTTTTACCGGTACCGGGGAATGAACCCTGGCCCGCCACTCAGTAGTCCACACACTAACTAACTGAGCCACAACCGTTCTCCAAGCAGTTGTTAAGAAATAAAATAATTTAAATTCAGATAAAATTTTATTATTCTTACAAATTCTGATAAACATGTTTACGATTCATACGTGAATTAAAGAGAGAAGGAAATGTTAGGTGAAGCGGAATAAGTGCTATGAAAGTGGCAAATTATATTTGATATTTGTTTGACAATTTTCCGGTTTTATTTCACTTATTCCATTTCACCTAACATTGCCATAATAAAATAAAATATTGAATTTATTTTTAAATATATTATTTTGCTTCTATATATTTGACTTTTATCTTTGAGTTCAAATCCTGGTTATTTCAAATATATTGTAAAAAAAAATTATTTATACAAATTACAGGTTCTGCTTAACTGTTCCCAACCAGCTATAAACTGTAGTGCTTCTTTGTGTACGCTAAAAAAATGTATGGAATACTGACCTTATTACTCCTGAATGTATACAGATTGAAAATATGGGCATGAAACCTGGAAACCAAAGGCCTAAGCTCGCCTCGGTCAGTCGCGCCTATGATGATGATGATATTTTGACAAAGCAAAAATAGTGCTGCGTTTTTATATTATTTTGTATTTTTGTTATTTTTTTGTAAGCTGTTATAATATTTTTTTCTACGACTGTTTAAAAAACTAAACTATATTTTTCTTGTTTCTGTGCATAAAATGCATCTTAAAATGCGTATGGATAAGTAAAATTGTTTAGGTCCCAGAACACTGCCTTGCGGTACTTCGGTACAAATGGTTTTATACATTGAAAAAGTATCGTTCCATTTTTACCGACCGCCAACATATATAAGGGAGGTATTGTGATCATACCGATTTTGACGTTTCGAGATTTCGAGATCTCCACGAATTGAGGTCCCTACATAACGTTTTGACTATTTTTAGCATGATGTCTGTCGGTCTGTCTGTCCGTCCGTCCGTCTGTCTGTCTGTCCGTCCATCCGTCCGTCCGTCTGTCTGTCCGTCCATCCGTCCGTCCGTCTGTCTGTCTGTGTACACGTGCAGAGCACATTCGGCTGAAAGGATTTTCATGAAACTTCATATTTAAGCTTCTGCCATCAATGGCACGAGTTTTTGCGAAAAAATTATTGAACAAAAGTTGCTATAAAAGCAATAACTAACAACTTTTATTTGAGACATTTTTTGATAAAACAAAAAAAAAAAAATTGAAACATTTTTCCAAATTTTTTCCCTAATAGTTTTAGGTCATTACGGACCAAACACTAATTTTTTCTAGACAAAACAAGGTGTGAGAATTCCAAAAATTCAAACCTCAAGTCTCTATTTCTTACCTTTTATGACATGAATTTTTTTTAAATCCAAAAAGATTCAAAATTTTCCCTAATAGTTTTAGGTCATTACGGACCAAACATTATATTTTTCTAGACAAAACAAGGTGTGAGAATTCCAAAAATTCAAACCTCAAGTCTCTATTTCTTAACTTTTTTGAGATATGAATTTTTAAAATTACAAAAAGTTTCAAAATTTTCCTTAATAGTTTTAGGTCATTACGGACCAAACATTATATTTTTCTAGACAAAACAAGATGTGATAATTTCAAAAATTCAAACTTCAAGTCTCTATTTCTTACCTTTCTTAAGATATGAATTTTTAAAATTACAAAAATAACAAAATTTTCAATAGTTTTAGTTCATTACGGACTAAACATTAATTTTTTCTAGACAAAACAAGGTGTGAGAATTTCAAAAATTCAAATCTCAAATCTCTATGTCTTATCTTTTTTGAGATATGAATTTTTAAAATTACAAAAAAAATCAAAATTTTCAATAGTTTTAGGTCATTGCATACCAAACATTAATTTTTTCTCGACAAAGCAAGGTGTAAGAATTTCAAAAATTCAAACCTCAAGTCTCTACCTCTTACCATTTTTGAGATATGAATTTTTGAAATTACAAAATAAAATAAAAATTTTACCAATTAGTCTTAGGTCATTACGGACCAAATATTACAGAAAAAACATCGTAAAACAAAATTTTTTAAAGATTTAAACCTTAGGTCTCTATTTCTTACCATTTTTGAGATATAGTTTTTGATTTAATACCCAAATTTCCAAAAATAACTACACTTACGAGACGCAATATATTCAATGTTAAAATACGTACAAAAAATTATTTAGAATTTATAAGAAAGACATTTGGATGTTTTTTTTTTTTTTTTTGATTTACAGTTTTAGGTACATGGACTGCGAGGTCATTAGTACCTTATACATTGTACAATTATACAGGTAATACAAAATCTCTGTTAGAAAATATTACGCCAAATTATTTCTACTCTGCTGCTAGAATGTATTTTATACAAGTACTTTATGATGGCGGTCGGTCCTGTGTTGGCCACAGCTGATTTTTTTATTAGATATGCAGCATTTACTTAAAAGATTTAGATAGGATGGAAAGGAGATGTGGCCTTTTAGAAATAACCGATTCAGTTTTAGTATAAAGCCATTGAGCCAGATGTTGTCAAAGGCTTTTTCAATTGCTAAAAGTGCTAGACCAGTATAATTAACTCGTTATTACACTTTTATATTTGATAAATTGTTATGAACGGCGGCACAAAAAATCACCCAAGGCAGCAGTAACCCACTCCTGCTTGTTTAAATAAAATTAAGCTTACGTAGTATATATTAAAACTAAAACAGTTCATGCACATATTATGTACAATTCAATTATAATGAAACTAAACAATATTCAGCAAATGTACATTGTAGGTACCTGCACAATTATGCAGACATATGTACGTGTTCTCTAATCAAGCTAAGCTAAGCTAAGCAATGATCGTTGTTCTTAGGGAACACAAAGTGCAATGGTAGCAGTGTGTTTTGCCGGCTGTCTCTGCTAACGTATACACAATCACTAGCCAACAATTCTCTCATTAACAGTCTGGCTTGAACGTTTCAGACGTTACAGTAACCAGCAACCAGCAACCATTACTTGCGGTTCACGAACGAACATTATCATACCATTTAAATATTAGCGTTTCTTAATTGCTGCAAAAGATGATTCAGATGTAGAATTTGTACAAGATGGAAGTAACTATGTTTGTTAGGGTTCGTTATACAATTTATGTAAAATTTTAAGACGTAATCAGATATTATTTAATAACCTAAATCAGTTTTTCTCAACCCTTTTCTATTATTTATATTTATTCAACCTTTTTCAGGTGACGGCACCCTTATATAAAATATGAGATGTTCACCTTACGTTATATATCGCATTAGCCCGAATTTAACTCGACCCCGAATTTAATACGACACCAATTATTTTCATGAAGATAATTTGAAAAAAAAGTTGTCCGAAAATCGCATCGGTATCGTTAGTATGTTGCTTTCAGTCTCCCACAAAATGTCATCTTCACACCAGTAGCGGCCTTACCGCCCTGGGGCGCCAGGCTAGGAAGGGGGGCGGACGGTCAGGTCATCACTTGTATTTTAAAAGTGAGGACCTTTTTTTTGCTCTTCACTTGGATTTGGGAAGTGAGGACTTTTGTTTTTTTTTTTGCTCTTCACTTGGATTTGGTAGGTGAGGACATTTTTTTTGCTCTTCACTTGGATTTGGTAGGTGAGGACCTTTTGTTTTTGCTCTTCACTTGGATTTGGTAGGTGACGACCTTTTTGGATTTAGCTCTTCTCTTGGATCTGGGAGGTGAAGACCTTCTTAATTATTTTTTTTTTTTTATGAGGGCAGCAAAAAAATCTCGCCCGGGGCGCCCTACTTGCTAAGGCCGGCTCTGCTTCACACCCATTTAAATTACTTAAAATGCAACATTTCTTAAAACCATCACTATCGATCAGGGACGGACTTTGGCCTAGGACTAGGAAAATGCCTAGGGCCCTTATATTTTTAGGCCTCTAAGACGGTTTTATTATGCATGTATTCCATTATTTTATGATTATTTGGACTAGTAGGGCCCGCAATGAGAACCTTGCGTAGGGCCTCGATTTTCCTTAGTCCGGCACTGCTATCGATTCAGGTTCGATCTTATGTCAGGCAGTAGCAATATATTCTCTTAAAAGTCAGACTGGGGATTTCTTTGTTTTTCCTGAAGGTGTCAATGGGTGATTTCCCGCTAATACCATATTGTTGTATTCTTTTCGTAAGTTGTCTTTAAATAGTTTATTTACCACCACATCCAAGAGTTGCAACTGACGTGTCCAGGGCCGGCGCTAGGCATGTGCAGCATGTGTAGTAGCACATGGCCTCGCGGCCCAACAGGCCTCTCGCATGTGCGAACTTTCTGAACCGCGCGTACTCGCGTACACCAAAGTCCCATCTAAATTGTATATGTAGTTTTCGAGCGCGCTGAAATTAGAAAAAAGAAAACGGGTGGGGTGCTTTGCATCAGCTGTAAAGAGCTGTGATTCCCCGACTACGAGAAAAAATCACACAGCCAAAAGTTGTTATTGATAGATGCCACAGAAAAAAAAAATAATGTAACGTTCACTAAATGTATCCCTCATTAAAATATATACATTTGAAACATAATAGGAGTATCTAATATGTAAACATAGCGTGGTAGCGGACAGTACCAGGTAAGGAAAATTTTAACTGATGTTTCTCGTTCATTCCGTCATTTTGCGTGGTCCATCATTATTGAACCAGTCCTTTTTGACCGCCGCGTCAATATAAATTTTTCTTGTCAATCTCGCATATGGCCTCGCGCTGCCCTGGCACATGGCCTCGCAAATCCTAGCGTCGGCCCTGGAGGTGTCATAATACTATTATCGGAATTAAATACCTGAATTTTTTGACGAACACCTGACGTAAGGTGGCCTCGAAATGCATCAAGGAGCGAGGTTTTCTCAGAGAACCTGGCCGTTTTCCGCATATCACATTTAACCAGTCTAATACCAATTCTTCTGTCATCCAACTTTTTTCTTGGGCCCGAATATTCCTTGATGCAGCTTTTCTTTGGGCTTTGATTTAGGTTTAAATATATCGTAAGGTTGAAGCTTCTGCTCAACAGCAGTAACGCCAAGCATAACAGTTATTCTGGAATTATCGTAACAAGTTGATTTCAATAACTTTCAAAGACCGTGTTTCACCTTTCTTATGGTGGTGTGGATGCAGGGCCGGATTAACCTATTTTGGGGCCCTAGACATTTTTTCTCTGCCGGGCCCCCACAAGAAATAGACAAAAAAAAATACTCTCCAAAAAACTAGAAAACAAAAGAAATTAAAAAAAAAATCAATAGAAAACAAAATAAATAAATTTTAGTTTTTATTCCAATAGTATCAATAGGGAAAAACGACAATTCAAAAATCCTTTTTTCTCGCTTTTAATTCTGCAAAATTATCAATTATTTCATCATAATTGATATTGTCGAAAGTATTTTGTTCCATATATAGTACAGCTAAAGAAGTTAATTTTGATTGGCTCAATGAGTTTCGTAAATAATTTTTTACACGATTTAATACTGAACACGACCTTTCACCAGACGCAATTGATACAGGCAAAGTTAAATATATGCGCAATAACATTTCAATATTTGGTAATGTGGATACAATTTTTGTGGTCTTTATAAATTGTAGCATATCAGATGGCAACTTTAAATTTTAGCTTTTACAAATTTTAAATCGCAACAGTTCCTCGTCCAATTCTTCAGTATCAATGTCTTTGTAATTTTTGCTATGTAGTTTTAGTTCAAAAGATATTTTGTCACAAATCGCATAAAAACAATTTCGTTTATAGGCTTCTTGACCCTGACTACAAAAACTTACGTCTTTCTCATCATGATGAACTTCATGAAAAAATCCTTTCCTTTTTCGGGACCTTTTTTTTTGAATCGGAATAAGTTTTTATTTCTGACGCGTTTAATGCATACGCTTCTATTTCGGGAAATAAACTTCTTAAACTAATAACGTAATTAAATAAATTGTCAAAAATATTTGCCGCAAACGAGATTGGCATAGTAGGATCTTGTAAGGATTTACTGCTTGCATTTATTTTGGAAAGAATTATATCCCAAATAACTGTTAATAAAATGAATTCTAAATTATTAATTTTGTTTGATATTTCTCGTGATTCCACTTTATAGAACATTTCTGAGATTCATCTAGAGATATATCAAGGAGAGCATTCTTTATTTGGTTGAACCCAGAACGAATTGCCTTAACTGCATCAGCTCTACAAGACCATCTACTAGTACATAATTTTTTTTACTGTAAAATGTTTATTTTCCGCATTTTGTGAAATAAAAGGAAACTTTTATTTTTTTTTACATTTTTTTTTTTTTTTTTTCAATTTTGGGTTTGACCGGGCTCCTCGAAAAACCGGGCCCTAGACATTTGTCTCATTTGTGCCATGATCTGGCCTTGTGTGGATGCATAGGCGTACTATTAAGAACGGTTGTTTACATTACATTCCATTACCTAGACCTCGAATTTACCGCGAATAAATTTTTTCATAGAAAATAATTGGTCAAAAAATATCGCGATATATTCGGGCTAATACGGTATTAAGAAAGAAAATAAACAAATAAACAATTAAAGGAACTTAAGAGATTTTAATACTTGAATAACAAATACACCAGAAAAATAAAAGAATTATTGTTCTTATTTTACCCATATCCGACCAGATCCGACTCGGGGCGAGCTTAACGTTTATAGGTCTACAGGTAATACGTTACACTTCAGGTTAAATTTGAATATAAATTTAGCATTAGTGATTCTTAGTCACGAAAAAAATTACGGCACTAGAGGGTTATAGGACATTTTTTATTGTAAAAAAAAACCTGTTACGTATCTGTAAATAAATAAAATGAATTATAGAAGCAATATTGTAAACAAATCGATGCATATTTGAGTGCGACGCTGCAAATTGTAGCTAAAGCTTCATTCTACATATATTACAAATTACTAAATTTTTGCTTAAGATACTAAACAAGTGTAAACTCGAAATAATAACAGACTTATTCAAAAAGTACCGAGAGACATATTTTAGCCTGTAAATAACAAATTCTTGCAAAAAATCTATTAAAAAATTAAGAATTATAGAGTAACTAATATAAAAACTTAATCGGATTAGTTTCTCTGCTTGTTGATGTAGAATTTTTAATTTAAATGGACGTTACTTACAAATTATGAATATTGTAATTAAATAGTCATATTCTTCAACGCAAATATTATTAAGTTTCAGTGGTGTCTGGTGTATATAAGAGCTGAAAACTGCAGCACCTCCAAAATTAAATGAATTTAAACATTACGAACGTTTATGATTCATTTTTTGGCTCTCTCTTTCTCTAACTTTACTTAATTTTAATTAAAAACCGTCACTACTTTCGTGCGTTACGTTTTTTTACGAGTTTCTCTACAAGTTTGGATGTACAATGAGTCAACTGTTTTGCAGGCACCGCAGTTTGAATATCTACGAGTCTATGTTAACACAGCAACTGGCATTGAGTGGGCATAACGGATGATTAGGCACTCTTTGCGCTGCAGACCTTTGCAGTAAAAAGCATTTGACGTGCACTTTTGTTTACAGTTGTTTTCTTATTTTTAAAGAATGAATGATTTAGAGAATGAATAAGAATTCAATATGTCGCATGTTCTATACAGTAGATAAAAAGTAAATTTTCTTCTATTTGACTAAAAGCCGGTTGCTAAATAACGAGTTAAATAAATTATTAAATAATAGGTTCCCAACGTCTAGATAGATGTATAAGGACAAATAAGGGAAGTTCTCCGTTTCTAGGCCACCGGCCATAGATATCATAGCCACATAGTCAGTAAATCACTTAACAAGTTCTTTAGCAACCGGTCAAAACATTTTAACTTGAGTTAGGGATAACACGAGTTAAAACGTTTAACACTATCTTAAGCAACCGGCTATAATACATATTAAATCAAGATAAGCATGATTGAGGAGTTGTGGAGGAGGGATAAGGAAGTGGGGGAGAAAGAAAGGACAGTCAGAATAGACAAATCAAGGAGCGCAGGGAGGTATAAGGAGGTCAGAACTATAGGGGTACCAAGCTACTTGAAGGTAGAAAGAGGAAGGTCAGGAGGGAGAGTTAGGAAGATTTTGAGGCTAAAGTGCGGGCATGAAGAGAGAGGAAATAGATATTGGAGGAAACAGGAGGAAAAGATGTGCAGGATGTGCGGGGAGGAGTAGGAAGATATAGAGCACCTCGCGAAGAGGTGTAGAGAGATCGCGAAGAGTGCAGTATGGTCGGGGAGCACATTAGACCTGTTGCACGAAGATGGAAGGGGGAGAAGTGGGCGAGTGAATTAGAGGCAAGAAGGATGGAGATTGGGGAAGGATAATAGGAAAGAAAGAGGAGACCCGGTTGGAAGCAAAAGGGGAGAAATGGAAGGAAAGAAGGTGGATGAGGTTACCTAGAAATGGGGAGGAAGGAAGGGAGAAAGGAGGAGGGGTGAAGAAATGGTTGGAAGGGAAGAGAATAAAATAAAATAAAATAAATCAATGATGAGCGAGAGAACTGGAAGCAAGAAGGAAGGAGATCGGAGAGGGAAACCAGAAGGAGAACAGGAAGAAGGAGAGGGACATTGGAGCCAGAAAATAGAAAAGAGAAAAAAAATTGTAAATTGTATTAGATTGTTATGCATTTATTTTTGGATTTATTGTTTTATTTTTTGTAATGGTTAATACTTTGAACGCCGCAAGGCCTAGGGAATAAAGAATATATAAACATATTAAATCAAAAAATGTAATATAAATATATTTCATTTGATTTTATTTGTATTTTCTATATTTTTAAGTCTATATTAATAACGATTTACTTTCCTGACAGAAAATATCAATTTAATTTTTGGTTGCAACACCTCCATTAGTAGTTTCAATGAGCCGCTACTGCTTAAATTTTAAATAATATTAGGAAATTAATAGAAACTAATGATCTGTATCTGTAATCAATTTAAGAAATTACAGTACTACAGACTCCCTCTCTTACGATAAAGCTGGATTATAAAGCCGAATAGCATGAACCTGTTGCTTTCAAATCCTTATTCTAGTGCATCAATATGGGGATAGATGGCGGAAAATTCATGGTTTGTAACTGGGGAATAATTGGAAAATTGCTTATTTATATAGATACTAATTGAGTATGCCTATTGCTTATGGTGGTACTGTATATAATTTGAGAGTTTTATTCGAATATTGGCATCGCGTTTTTATCAATAACGGCGCTAGCTTGTTTGTAAAACTTGAAACGGGTAGTGGGCACCCCCCTATGTATATTTAGTGGGGGTATATATTTTTTTAAACGATATTAAAGTAATTATTTACAATAAAGAAAAATATAAAATAAACGTTGTTTTTCAAAAGCGGACCGTAAACGGCCCTTTGGCCTGTTTCTATCTCACACAGCTCGAAATGGTTTAAAGAGTCTCGGACGACCCTGACCAATCGGTCCACCCATGGGTATATTCCCAAACTCTGAATGTATCCTTAGTGTTGAGGAAAAACAAATAAAAAAGTTTAAGCTGGTCCTTTCTTCCTTTCTTTCCCAATCTAGCCTAACGATTAGACCAGGCATTTAGTTCTATCTATAATTTTCTCAACACATATCTGGGGTGATGGCTAAACTGTTGTGGCTAGGGGATTAGCAGGACTGCCTTATCAATAAGGCACTTTAGGCACAATGTCTAGGGCCTACGAAAACAGTTTTAACAAATAATTTTGCTGGAATTGGAAAGAAAAACAAAAGGATAGTGTTTGGAAAGATGTCTGTTCCTACGGCAATCGTGCGATGAATCCACTAAAACACCGCGGTGGCCACCGCTATATTGGCGACCTAGATACGGCGTTTCAGTATACTCGGGAAGGGTTGTCTGCAAAAATTGCAGCTGGAGAGGGTGGATGTTGTTTCCCTCTTCATCCGTCTTTCGTCACCTGAGGGGTAGCGATCCTCAGAGATATGGGATTAGGTTGTCGGTATTGATACGCGTGTATTTGGGAACACAACCGCTAGGGTTTACGTGAATACGTCCGCGTGGTCCTCCTGCTGTACTGTACTGCGCTTCATTTTCGAAAATTTCGTTTTTGCGGCGTCAGCTCTCATGCGTTTTCTGTGAGCCCTACACCTTTCCTTACTGGTGAGTGACACATTTTTGGATTACTCAGGATCCGATAAATTCGATTTTGATTGGTGGATTTCTGCTTGCCTTTTCAACGAGTATATGCCAAAATTATGAAATGTTTAAAATTTTTCAACTGCTATCCAAAGTTTTACAAGTAACACTCTATTCCATTTCACTCCTTACCTCTTAACTCGACAGATTTCGATGTTACCTTACGTTTGAGACCAATTTCGACGTCGTAGCACTTGGCAATCCCGAGTTACACTGATTTGGAGTTAGCGCGGAAAGTCCCTAAAATGTCGGCGTTGCACAATATGCGCTTCAATAAAATGTGAAGAGTATATTAAGGATTGGGTAGTTAAATAAAACACATGTTTCAACTGTTTTAATAGACAATTTATCAAAAGTCTTATATTAATAGGCAGTATAAAATAATACTGTTCATTTAAATGAGAACACAACAAGGAACAAACTATAAAATATGAATGAAACGAAGTAAACATAACTCACTTCACAGGCACAAATGGCAAATGTTTTATAAGTCATTGTTTACAACTATTTGCTTAAATTAACACTAACACAACGACATAATATACTGTTTCTTAATAAAATTAACATGATATACTAAAAACTCAACGCTTTTAATTAAGTACGGATGGAATGTTAATATACATTTTCAGTTTTCATACAATGAAAATTTGATTTTATGTAAATTAGTCTATTAGTGGTGCCCATACTGTTGTACAAAATTTAATGTGAACAGTGTACAATTTGTTTGAGAACTTTCTGTAACGGTGAGATATATGACACAGTTGCATAAAGCATTGTTAACCATTTCGTCAGGTAATCACGCCGTCAGTTGACGAAATTGTAAAAATTATTTAACAAATGCCTGATAAAAAACTATTGGTTGTGTCCTAAGCTATGCTTTCAGCATCACTAGACGACTTCATGCATAGTTAATTACATTGTCAGGCTTAACGCTTTATGCAACTGGATCTATGGTTATGGATAAGATGGCTAAATCAAGAAATAATTCGAGTTTTAAAAATGTAGAAAGATGTTTGTAAAAAAAAAATACACAAATAGCGAAGAGAGAAATATTAATTACCTTTAACCAAAACAATGTTTATTAGGAGAAGCGTGGGGAAACAAAGGATAGAACTAGGACAAGAACAATTAAAAGTCCAAACGTTCAAAGTTTGGGATAGGTATTGGCAGACAATGGCAAAATAGATGACCAAATAACAGAAATAATAGGATCAGCTGGAAAACTCTTCAACAGCGTACAAACTGAATTCCTGGCCAAATCGGATTGTAAGGGAGGTAATTTTAGTATTATTTCATAAATAAATTCAGTATAATCATCCAATTAGTGTAAAATATTTAAAATGTTAAATGATAAAAAAATAATCTATTTCTTAGAAAAGGCATTGAAGATAAGGGTAGACTTGTTTATTATTGTAACTTGACACTTGTAAATGTAACATGAAAAGGAAATAGTAAATTGTACTATTGAACGACTCTGTTAATAAATTAGATTTGAAGTGTTAGAACCATATGGGAAAATATATTAATCTCTGTTTAAAATAAATATTAGTTGGTTACTTATCTGGGGAGATTATACAATTTAATTTATGGATAATAAATGTCGTCTCGATTGACCGAGGTGTTAAATGACATTTAACAGTTGGGCGATGTAAGCCTTGCAGGGTGGTTCTCTTTTTATGGATAGTTGAGCTTAAACCATCGTAGGGTTAAGTCATGTTTAGTAGTTGATTTTAACCCGTCGTATGGTTAAGACCATGTTTTGGAGTTGGTTTTTAGGAGACATTTAGAGTGTTTGGGCGAGTCGAAATAAAGTAACAATATAATTCCGTATGAACGTTAGTGTAGTGACCAGCTAAAAAGTGGAGAGACAATATTTGGAAACATGTAGTGGTTAAATTAGTGTTTGGTGTAAAGTGTGTACGAATGTGTGTCTCTCTGGATTTAGTCATCATATAATTGTAAGTCTAGTGTAATTAGTTTAAATATTTAAACCGTATCATAATTAAAGTAGATTAGCTAAAATGTTGAGTTTAATTGAACAACCCTTAATCCTTCCAAG
The DNA here is from genome assembly GCA_963971575.1 of Liopterus haemorrhoidalis. Taxonomy (NCBI): domain Eukaryota; kingdom Metazoa; phylum Arthropoda; class Insecta; order Coleoptera; family Dytiscidae; genus Liopterus; species Liopterus haemorrhoidalis. Next base: position 56,250,156 of record OZ020612.1, on the reverse strand, counting down.
AATCATAGCAACCAGCTAGCGGACAAATAGGGGCGGTCCAGACTTGATCCGCTCGCAAGTCTGGATACTCATAATGTGGGGGGGGGGAGACCTAGAGTTGAGGGATGAGAGTAGGTACGAATGAAACAAATAAATCAGCCAACTGTGACATGTCATTTATATTTCATATTTATATATAGAGGCTCCCCACAGAATGTTCAGCAAGAAACGAAGGTGGAAGTGTTCAAATAGGTTGCATCTCCAGTTTTAATAAGCTGATCCAACGTGGAAGATGACGCAAAAATCAAGAAGAAGTAATAACTACGGAAATAAGATTCCTGAGGAGATAACAGGAAAAACTTGGTATGATAGAATTAGAAATACAGCACATAATGAGAATCTTAGAAAGAAGTCTATTGCCGTGGCAAGCGTTATGCAAGCAGTGCCCCCGGAACAGACATGGCAATGGGGGCCCCGCAGTTAACAGGGGCGCTAAAATTACACATTTTTTTTATGTCATTGCTAAGATTCGCCTTGATTTTTTTAAGAATACTACCAAAAGTGCCGTTCAAATTTCCATCACCAGATACTAAGTTGGTTAGCCATGTTACAGCTAAAGTTTTTTTTTTTTTCAATAGTCTTTGCTACTTTGATAATTAACCAGAACAAATAATAATTTTTGAAAATTCCATGCCTGAACGGTATCGATCCAGAGACCTTAGCAATGTACTTGTGTTACCACTACGTTACGCCGGTCATCCACTGCTGAAATTAGCTAAAGTGGTATGTACACGATTCAGAATAAACTATAAAAAAGAGGAAAAAAGTGTTTTTGAAGCAAGGACACCTAAAAAAAAGTTTTGAGGAAGGCCAAGAAGAAAGTGGAAAGATAGAATTCAAAGAACGCAAACAAGAATAATTAAGCCGGAGTAATACTTAAGGCGGCGCACAACTCTATAGTTCTCAATAGTTTCTTATACAAATCAAATAATCGGAAATAAAATTAATAACAATCTATATATCAAAATTTGTGGCGAATTTTTATCTATCTAATAGGATATTTTTAACTGTAGAAAAACTGTTCTGTAATTGTAAATAAGCAAATTGCATTATAGACGCCATCTTGTAAACCAATCGATGGGATATTTGCGTATGATGCGGCAAATTGTAGCTAAAGCTTCATTCTACAAATATGTTTGCAGCTATTTTGCTCCACTGTGAAAACTACTTATAGTTATTGTACTTGATAGTCTATTTTTGCCGCCATCTGCCGTGGTTTTCAAAATAGGTATTACGGATAAAATGATTTAATTATCGTGAAGAATACGTGTGGCATGCCATTATCATCAAGTATGATATTTTTCGACGAAGGCTCTAAACTATAAGTAATCAAGCCGAAAAAAATGTTGACGTATTATTTGACCATTTTTAGATTAAACTATATAAATATAAAAGTTATTCGAAACTCACAAATAAATTTAAAAATTTTTAGAATAATATCGCTGATGTCTATTTAAGTTATTGAGCAATATTTTTACAATAAATGTTTCTCTAATTAAAAATATCCTATTAGATACATAAAAATTCGGTGTAAAATTTGTGTATAGATTGATACTAATTTTATTTCAGATTGTTAGTTTTGTATAAGAAACTAGTAATCTCTGGGGGGTTACACGCAGCCTTAAACGCCAACAACCTGACACCAGAAAATCGTAAAATGCTTTGGGATTAGGTAAAGTAAGTAAAATACAAATTCTTAACTGCGTTAGCGAATCCACCAAAAGATTAAAAACAAAAATTCACAAACATTTGTCCTTTCTGTTACGCACAAGGATATAATCAAAAATCTGTATTCTATAGTTTGTGCACTATTATTCTAATTTATAAACGTGTTCTAAAGTAGAATCGATTTAGTACCCTGGAAACTAATTAATTCGTTTTGGCTTTAGGCCTTTGACTAGATCTACTTTTAGAATCTCACGCTTATAAAACTATTTATTAAACAAGAAAAGAAGTTCTCAGTTTTTTCTTCCCCTTTATCAAACTTACAAAGATATTACAAAGGATATACAAATTAAAATTAAATATATTTAGAACACTTATCGGTTTATAGTCTTTGGTACTTGTCATAAATTATTAACAACAATCAAACTTTCATTGTAAAAACTATTTTCAATATATTCTGCTTTTGAAAATAATAATTTTAATCCTAATTCTGATGTTATCACAGATAATTATTTTAATTGAAAAATTGTTTGCAACTTTAGTTGAATTTGTATTGCCATTACAGATTTCCAAACATAATTTTAAATACTATTAATATTTTATACAATAAGATTTGAAATTAAATTATATGGCAAGTGTTCACTGCAAGTTGCAAATCCATATCAACAATTAATGATTAGTTGCAAACAATTAATTTCACCGTGTTTATTATTTCTTCGGTGAATATTTACAATATTTACAATGTTATTAAATAAATGGTAAATTTACATGGTAAACATTTGTCTGAGATATGTATCCATTTAGTCATTATCTTCCCAGTGTATAAATACACAAAACAATTTGGTATTAGCCTCATTTTTATGTAATGAATATGGTAATCATGTTGAAAAGACTTTGGAATTATAAGGAACACAATAAGTTTACAAGTTCTTTCATTCATTGGTAACCATTTGGCACGTAAAAATTAAAATTGTACACACAGAGCCATCGCAAACAGGTATGCAAGTTTTATTTTTATTAACTTTTATACCAAAATTTGGAGAGTTATAAAAAATCACCGACGTTAAAATAGTTGATTGTAAATTAAATAATTTTTGGGATTTATGCAGCAGTTTGTGTAAAACTAGTAGAGAAGTAAATTTAATTTTTCAGTTTCAAACGATTCAAAAAATTTCAAAATTACCCTCTTCAGATGTTTGTTTTGATTTCCTGGTTTCTATTCTATTTGTTGGAGGATTATTCTTGTTTTTCCATACCACTCTAAATAAGTTCATTTGGAAAAAAATTATTATATAGTGGTAACTTGACTTACGAACTTAATTCATTTGAATTCGTATTGTAAGTTCGTATCTTGAAAAGTATGTATATCGAAATCTAATTTTTAATTTTATATTATAGGAAATCAATTAATTAATTTTTTAATATTAAAAAACAATTATTAAGAAAGCAAGTTTTTAAAATTAATTTGGCAATACTGATACCAAAATTTTACTTCTCCGAAAATGCATATCGTATTCTTTCCAGCTTTGTATCAGCTGTTCCAATGTCCCGAAAGGATTTCACAAAACAGAAATAATAATAATATTGTTTTTACACTTTCACTTTTTACAGTCAGAATCGCAAAAGTACTCTCATCTTTTAGTAGAAATAAGAATAAAGCATATCAATAAGAATGGAACAAAGGATTTAACTTTTCTGAACATCTATTTCTAATAAATTGATCAAAGAGAGTATTTTGTCGTTGTGCGAGACAGTAAATAAATACAATAAAAATGATTTAAAAAAGATATTTTCACCCGTACGCCAAGAAAAAAATGAGATATTTTGCTGACCCGCGGTAATTTTTAGTTGAGAAGCACTTGCTTATATTACTGTAGTTGTGATGTTATCTTAATTATTAAATCCATCCAATGTCTAAAATTTGTTAGAATATTTTCCAAAATTGAACAAAATTATTAAGGGAGATTGCTAGAAAAAAATTCTTTGCCCAAAGACGCTTTGCATGTTAGTGACAGCCCTGTGTACACATGTTTTTACAACATTTAGGTAATAAATTTCGATGATCCTTTTAGAGGACATCTAATTTGTATTATTTAAATATTTTAGAGCAATTCACAAATTCGGTTATTATCGTTGTGTGAGCACAAAAATATTTTGTACATATTTTCAACAGGCGGTTTTAGCAATACCCATTTCTACATCATTACCAGTGACTTCTGCTTGTTCTTCGTCTTCTTCTTTAATCTGTCCTCTGACACTAGAAGCCGGTGGTTTACTGGTTTTCCTAACAGGATGTGATGTTGGTGTAACACAAGCCGGTGTCACTTGAATTTCAGGCACAGTCCGATTTAACAAATAATCCAAATCATGAGAAATTCTATCTAACATTCCATCTAAATTATCGTCATCATTTTCTGTAACAATACTATTTTTTTCTCTTCCTTCAGGTTGTTTTCTTTCTAGCACTGATTCACTCTGTGTATCATGAGTTATTTTGTTAGTTTCTTCTTCTTTTTGAATATTTTCTGTCCGTTTAACTGGTTCAGTATTCTCTATGCGTCTTATTGGATCTGTGTTGGGTAATTCGATAACTTCGCATGGCTCAACATCTACACTGCACAATACTATGGACGGCGCTTCCACAAGGATATTTGCTTCAGTTCCTAGGATATTTGAATTAGATGTCGGGACAAGTCCGAGTTCCACGCAAACACGTGTGGTCAGGATATCGGGTGGATGCGGACAATCCCGAAGGAATTGACCAGATGACGGCTTTACAATAACAGAATCCGGCAGACCGCGAACATACCAATGTTCCGGATACATGTTTTCTGATTCTGAGTAAAGTGCCGCATTGATTGGTGACTTTCTATATTTTTTAGGACTGCTATTATATAATTCAAGATCAACATCATGGTCATCTCGTGCTTCTACTTCATATCTTTCAACTGATTCCTCTGATATACTATGTAAATATGTTTCTATTGTACTTGGTGCACCTTCTGATTGTGCATATCTCATTTTGATTTGAGAATCTGATAATAAAAGACTCTCTGATGCATCTAATGAACTTAATTTACTTCTCCGTGGTGGGGCGGATTCACTTTCAGCGTCTGGATCTTGTTTAGTGAAAACTGTAAAAGAGAATTTATTAAATTAGTATTATATCAATAAAGTTTTACATGGCTATTCAAAGACAAAAAATAAAGTGTATTTAAATTAAACAATATCTAAATTCAGTATTTATCTTTACGATTTACAAAAAATTATATTATCTATAACAGGAGTTCTTAAACTTATGTAGTCCAAGGACCCCCTCTTGAACATTTTTTTTTGCGGAACCCATCCCAACCCTGGTCATTTTACGTCGTTCTGTAGACTTAATTTCTGGCTCAATAATCTCATAGGTACTACGTTATAATAAATATTGGTAAAAATGTATTGCTAGTTATTTTAATAAATGGTAAATTTATAGAGATGAACATTTTTATTAGCATATAGAATAAAAAACATAAAACGAATAAAATAGTAGTAAAAAGAATTAAAAAAGTTACAAATAATAATACGTTAAACTCATACAAACATTACTTGGTCAAATATTGGTCAAAATAGATCTTATTATAATATGGTTTCTGTAAATAATTTGCAGTTGAATAAAGATAATTAGATTTTTACTAATTATTGTTTAGTTATGTCAATAACTAGTTAGGTAACAACAAACACAAAAAGTCTTGACCATGTAGGATTTTTATTAAATTAACGGGGAATGGCAAATAAATTCTGTTAGGGCCCAGCAACTCTACCAAGAAAGATATCCTAGAATTACCTGTTAGTACGAGTTTGATATTAAAGGTGATAACATCAAACCGTTTGTAATTATGGCTTACGTACGTTTTTCAAATGAAGAAATGACAGATATGGTTCTGACATTTGGGGAATATCAAATAAATTCTGTTAGGGCCCAGCAACTCTACCAAGAAATATATCCTAGAATTACCTGTTAGTACGAGTTTGATATTAAAGGTGATAACATCAAACCGTTTGTAATTATGGCTTACGTACGTTTTTCAAATGAAGAAATGACAGATATGGTTGTGACATTCGGGGAATGTCAAATAAATTCTGTTAGGGCCCAGCAACTCTACGAGATATCCAGGAGGTAAAGGCTAGAAGACTTAGAACATAGGGTAAGAACAGCCATCAAGGAAATTCAATATTATACCGTTCTAAATGCAATGGAAGTTTTTATTACGAATGAGAAAATATGTGGATAACAACGGCGGTCAATTGAACTTTGTAAATTTTCCTTACTTTATTACTAACTTTAATCATATTTTGTTTTATTGTTTTTTCTAGTTACATAATGTTATATCTTTTTATAATTTAGTTTCTACGATTTTTATGTTATTTATTATTTTGTAAATAAATGGTCACCATTTTGAAATGGTTAAAATTAAAGTATGATATTTAGATATTATTGTAAAGCTGATTTAATGTACTTTCAAGAAAAAAAAAAATTAAGTACCGATTCCCTATGCTAGATAAAAGCTAGAAACAATTTCCGCTGAAACCGGAAGTGATAAAGAATGCTTATTATAGTTTTTAAGTGGCCCCTTTATTCTAGTTTAACTTTTTTCCTGAAAATTTTTTTGTATCTCTTAAAATAAAGGAGTTATTCGAGGTGCGGCGTTTCAAGCAAACACCCTGTATAATAAACATTTTACGAAACCGCCGTAGTTGGTTTAAAGACACATAGATGTCGTACTATTCGCAACGTACTAATTTCCATAGCTGTAAACACTGCCTTCAACGTTCAAACTATCTACTAAACTTATCCACAACGCACAACGAAACTAATTTAAAAAGATCTGAAGTCAGCTTTAAGCGAAACTAGATTTTCAAATCAAGTAACATTTGACAATGTGCTGTTGATAATTGTGTTTAGCATAAGCCCACTTTAATCTTTAAAAAATGAGCCCGTCACAACTTAAGAAAATAATTTTATTTAATTTCTTTTAAACATTTGGAATAGACTTTAATTAGGTACTATTTAAAGACGGCTGAAAATTGTGACAGTTCATATTATTAACCGCTTAAGAACTACGCCCGAGTATACTCGGGCGGCTATTATGTGCGAAAATTCCCACACCAGAGATAACTCGGGCAAGCTTTACCTGTAGAAAAGATTACTCCCGAATGTACTCGGACGAAAATAAATACGTGGAAGCGAGACAAAAGACAGCTACGATGATTCAAACGAGGTACGAGAGAAAATGAATATTTTTTTATGAATTTCTTTTATTTCTCGACCCACACTATGCACCATAATATCAACTTTCAATCCCATTTTCGGCCCGAAATGGCTTTTACGAAGGATATATATGTTCAGTAAATAAAATTCATTCATAAAAAAAAAAAAAATGTGCTTTTTTTTCATTTAAATTTTTTAATGATTACTGAAGGGGTTAAAAAAATAGTTACTTTATTTTTAAAATAAAATTAAGTTAAATGCTGTATAAATTTTTTGTTTATTAACAGTGTTTAATATTTTGCTCTGAATAGCCTTTTTAAAGTTTACTTACAACTCAGTGGGCTATTAGCTGAATCTGAACTGAAATCTTCTTCTGCTTTATCTAGTTTTAATTTCCTTGCTAGATGAGATCGGATTGAGGTCTCACATTTTACAACGTAAAATACGAGTAATAAAAATCCCTATAAAAAGCAAATGAAGATGTTAGGTTTTATGTTGTAGCAATGAGTTTCAGTGATACTTACAAGAAATGAAGTACTGAAGGCAAAGACATAGTGACATGATACATTATCTGGTATGTTCACATAACAGATGCTTGCTACTTCCATGAACACCATACTGAGAAATAATACCGCCGCTCTCCATAGAAGACCAATCCTGAAATATTTAAATATAAAATTACTAAACTTGCAATGTTACCAAAAGTAAAATTATAATTATTGCATTACTACCACATAAAAAAGTACAACATTTATCAGAAACATAATCGTATTGGTATTACAGTATGGTTAAATTCGTAAAAAATAATCTGCTTTTTGGAATCTAATAGCTTTATTCTGAACAAAATATGTTAGCTATAACGGCGATGTAAAACTCGAGGTCCCTATTTTATAACACGTAAAGTTAGCCATTTGTAACAATAAATCAGTGTTATAATAATAATATTTATATAATATTTATTTATATTTATGTTCAAAAAAAAATGTTTAACACTTGTACACTCGTCAATATTACAATATGAAATTTAAATAAATATACTTATATATAGTCTTTTAAAATTTAAAGGCTTCAAACAAAAGACTAATTAGGGTACCGAATCACATTCAAATCACTAAAGTCATTTGCAAGATATTCATCAGTGGAGAAAAATGCTTTGGCAGTTAAATAAGTCTTGGTTACTTTTTACCGACCGTCAACATATATAAGGGAGGTATTGTGATCATACCGATTTTGACATTTCGAGATTTCGATGGATCTCCACGAATTGAGGTCCCTGCATAACGTTTTGACTATTTTTAGCATGATGTCTGTCGGTCTGTCTGTCCGTCCGTCTGTCTGTCTGTCTGTCTGTCCATCCGTCCGTCTGTCTGTCTGTCTGTCTGTCCGTCTGTGTACAAGTGCAGAGCAAATTCGGCTGAAAGGATTTTTATGAAATTTCATATTTAAGCTTCTGCCATCAATGGCACGAGTTGATCAACTTTTGGTAAAAATCGGTTGACTAAAAATGGGAGTTTACTCGTGTCGATTTTAAGATTTTTGTGAATATTTTACAACAGAAAATAATTCTAAAAAAATTATTGAACAAAAGTTACTATAAAAGCAATAACTAATAACTTTTATTGAGACGTTTTTTGATAAAACGAAAAATTTCGAATAATTTCTGTAAAATTTTTCGAAATTTTTTCCAAATTTTTCATACTTATATGTAACGTTTCCATGGTCATGATAAATAATATCTCTGTTGGAAAATATTAGGCCAAGTTATTTCTACTCTGCTGCTAGAATATATTTTATATAAGTACTTTACGATGGCGGTCGGTCCTGTGGTGGCCACAGCTGATTTTTTAAAATTAGAGAGTCTTAAACTCTAGATGTGTGTTGGAAGAACATTAAAAATTTTTATTGTAAAGTAATTTGTACTATATCTAGACCTATCCAGTCTAGTATAGGTAGGACGAATTTCGTTCATATTTCTCGTGTCGTGCCTATGGACCGAGGAATGAGGTGAGAACTCACTAAGATATTCACGGAAGTACAGGATACAATGAAGGATGTATAGGGAAGGTAGGGTTAAGATTTTTAATTCAACAAAACTACGTTTACAGTCTGATCTGTATCTTAAATTGGCTAAAATACGAATTGCTCTACGTTGAAGCGAGAATAGACGACCTGTATGAGGAGAGTGACCCCAGATCAAAAGGGCATATGTTAACTGAGATTGGATGGACGCGAAGTAGTATGTTTTCACCACAGTAGACGGTTTTTTTATTAGCATATAGAATTAGGCTTACGTATTTAAGACAGTATTTATTGTAAAAAAATAAAACATTCTAAATTTTCTAAACTATACAAAAAAATATATAAGTTCACATCATTCATATAAAACACAAGAAAAAAATAAAAAGTCTTTTATAATGCATAAATATTGATAATTAAGAATAAGAGTTTTATTTAATTTTAATGGGAAGGGTGGGAGTTCATATTGCTCACAAGTTTGTCAATGTTCGGGGAAACAACTGATGTAGCAGCACGGAACGTCTTTTTTAGGTGCGAATCCGTTATACGCGTCTTTGTTTTTGATTTAACGAACTTCATCCTAGAACATACAACTTACTGTTCAAATTTGTAAATGCTTCCAATTCTTTTCTGAGCAAAAGCTGTGAGTTTTGGAAATTTGTCAACTAGGAAATATTTCTTACAAAACTCAATTAGTGAAATCTCTTTCATTTTTAACTTAACTTTAACTTTAACTCAAATCTGAGCTCCCTGTAGATTAAGTAATTCCATTTGCAGATAAAGAGGCGCTTGTTCCACATCAACATCCAGTTTAACCGCATTTGAACTGTGAAAACAAAGATATACTCGCGGACCAAATTCAGTGGAATTTTGCATATGCCTGGCCTAGAAGCATGAAGACAGCTTGAAGAAAAACAGCCAAGTTTTCGTTAACGTATTACCAACAAAGTATTAAATATTTAGATACAACGAGAATGAAAATTAAATAATTTTTGTGGAAACGATTTATTTATGTTTTTCATCAATCAAAGTCAATGTTGATCTTGATTTTATTTGACAGTGATATGGGGTTCTATCAAGACTACAAACGGAACGAGCAACATGAAAACTAGTTTAGTAATATTATACATAACAAAATTTGATAAATGATTGAATAAAAACATTGGGAATTTTCACTATTTTTATCTAAAACATATTAATTTCATTTATTGATGTTAAATTACTTAAACAAATTATTACTTGTATCAAAAGTTCTGTTCAGCGATATATAAAAATATATATTAAATAAAAATTAAATTGTTTATATGCTTTATAATAGCACACTAAATCAAATAAAGAATAAAGTTTAATATAAAACCTTTTACAAACTGTTTCACATTGTTAAATTTAATGGAAAATTTTAAATGTACGTATTTTTATAACAGCATAACTGTGAGTTTTAATATTTTTAATTTTTACGTAATGCAGTACTCAAAAATATAATTTTATTCAAAATAAGTTTCATCAAAGATAATCATAACAACAAAATCGCTTGTAGTCTGCTCCTCTGATTTAAACGGAACTAGATTTTGAAATCTTGTAACTTTTAACAATTGAATGAAGCTTTAAACAGTGACGGACTAAGGAAAAACAGGGCCCTAGGCAAGGTTTTCATTGCGGGCCCTACTAGTGGTAGATCTAACGATCATATTGTTTGGTCTGTGTGCATGTTTTTAGAAATTTGAAATTTTGCCTAAATTTTGCTGTCTTAAAAATGATATATTTTGGGCTTGCGCAGTCAATTCTGAATTATGGCATTATCTTTTGGGGCGGGGCAGTTAAGACTACAATAAATAAAATTAAGGTTGCCCAAAAGATGATTCTTAAAATAATGTTGAATAAACCCAAAAGATACTCATCTAAACTTTTATTTGACAATGCCGGTATCCTGTGTATCAATCGTCTCTATATTTTAAATATCACCCAGTTTTTTCACAACCATAAACATAAGTTCTATAAAATAATTAATACTCATTTACACACTCATTCATATAATACTAGAGGTAAATCAAAAGGTTTTTCTAAATCATCTTGCACAAAAAAGATTGTTAGTAGCGGCTATTTCATGAATAAGTTGCCTAAATTGTACAACTATTTACCCAGTGAGATTAAATCAAATTTTCTCTCTCTTTCATGTATATCTTTCAAACGTAAAATGAAAAATTGGTTATTCAATACCTCAACTGAACTGCTCAATAAAATTCTTCTTAACCCATAAATTTCTAAATTTTTTATTTATTTTTTGTAGCTTATTGCTAACTTTATTTATTAATTTATTATTTATGTATGTATGTATATATGTATGTTAGTGCTATGTATATGTATATATTTTTTTCTTCTATTATGATGTCAGTAACAGATCATCTTTTTTTCTCATATTTGATTGTGTTTTAATTATTTGAATAGTATTTAATGTTTTGTCACCACAAGATATTACATATCTTTTGTGACTTGTTATTTCATTTTTTTTTTGTAAATTTAGTAAAAAAATTCAGTTTATTTTGTGTGATGGAAGTATGTACCATTGATATTTTTTATATTTTTTGTAAATTTTCTCTTACTTAATAATATTGTACTAACCATGTGAGATTTAATTAATAAATTTATTATTATTATTATTATTATTATTGCGCAATATTGATTAATTACAGTGCTAAATTTTAAGATGGTAGATCGCCATGTGTGCCAAAAAATTGCATCTAGTAACAAAACTGTGGAAAGAGAATTTAATCTTCAATACCTCGATGTTTACCGATCACAACCTGCATTATGAAATGTCAAATTAAAAGATAAAGCAATAGACAAAAAATAATGACGCGTAAGTAGATATACTTGACAAGTACCCTTAAGAAACAAGAGGACGTCACCAAAAAAATTATTTCACTAAGGACAATTTGATCAGATTATTTTTTCGAAAGTTATATTGTGCAAGTATTACATTTGAACAATTTAATGTGTGGTATCAAATTCAAGCTCTTGAAGCTCCAATTAATCGCATTAAGTAATATAACATTGTATTTGACTTACCTTTTATTAAGCGCCTTGCTATTTTGACTGTGTTTCGTCACCAGCAGTCTTAATTTTCTCATAACAGTCAAGTAAAGAAAAATAAACAAAAGGACCATAACAACAGCACAGGTGATGAAAATATCGAAAACAAGTGTTCCTCTTTTTAACCACCAGGAGTCTATTTCTCTTCCAATTGAGCGGTGGGCAAGGTGGTTCCCAAACAGTGTGATAACAGGAACACCAGTGATAATGCCGACCACTGTTTGTTTCAGTCTTCGTATTCTTGACATATGGACTAGTTCTGTGTAGACTATAAGGATGATACTTAGATGAGATGACATACCAACAAGAAGAAATGTAGCTAATGATGTTGTTATGTACGGATATGAATACTGAAAAAAAAAGAAGAATATATTAGAAACGCACTGGTGGCGACAACAAAATATTTGTTAATATCTTTGAATTTTTTTGCAATGGTCTAGTATTAATGCGGACACCATTATTTTGGACATTTGCTATTGCTGATAGTACAATATAGTAGGGGGACTGGAAAGAAATCCGTTATTTTAGAGCACATTTTTTTTTACAGAAATTTTTGTGAAATATCATACAAATATAATATATATTACAAAATATAATTTTCATCATTATTCATTACGCCTTCCCAACAAAGTACTAATTTTTGGGGAACCAGACAACTGGGGCCGTAAGACAATTCGGACCGTTCACAATTGAGGCTTTTCACAACTGGGGCCATTAACAACTGGGTCGATGGACAATTCGGGCCGTACACAATTGGGGCTTTTCAAAATTGGGACTATCAGCAATTCGGGCCATTAACAAATCGGGCCGTTCACAATTGTGGCTTTTGACAACTGGGGCCATAACTATAAGAGCTAGGGTCTTCTTTTGTTTAAAATGAAAATAACTATTTTACGAGTTGGATTAAGTAAATATGCGTGTTCTTTTGAAAAAAAAAATATTTTAATAGTTTGATTAAGTACATTTTGGTGCTAATTAGAATAAATTAAAAATTGTATTTTAAGGGTTGGCTTAAGTAAATTTTCGTGTTCATTTGATTAAAAAGAAATTGTATTTTAAGGGTTAGATTAAGTAAAATTTAGTGCTCTTTTGACTATAGAAATAAAAAATGTATTTTACGGGTTGGCTTAAGAAAATTTAAGTGTTCTTTTGAATAAAGCGGGTTAATTTTGGTGAGTGAAGACGTGCATTGTCATGATGAAAAATTATTCCTTTTCTGTGAAATAAATTTGAACGCTTTTCCTTTAGTTTCCGATTTATTTAGAGTTAAAAATTTGAGAGACTACGTCATAATCTAATGGGAAAGCGTTCAAATTTATTAAACCGAAAAGGAATAATTTTGAATCATGACAACGTACGTCCTCGTTCAGAAAGAATAACCCACGAAAAAATTTAGAACTCAAACTGAGAAATTATTCCACATCCACCGTATTCACCCGATCTCGCGCCTTCCGATTTTCAATTATTTAGGTTAATGTATACACTCAGAGATAAAAATTTCTGAAATACCACCGATGTAGAAAATCACCTGATCAGTTAATTTAAGTCAAAACCAAAAAACTTCCATAGAGAAAACCTTGTAACGTGTAACGCCAGGCACGTGAAACTTAAACGTGAAGAATAACATATGGAAAAATACGTTATTTTCACGTTTTTACGCTTCACATGTATGTGTGTTCTAATGTTCACAAATTGTCTATTATTAAATAAAAATAAAATTCATTACATATTTTTTTATGCTGGCAAATAAAATAAGAACAAAGGGAAAAATACAATTGAAAAAACGTGGCCATTGTCTTTTTGATTACATAAAAGTATTCACTAAAATTGTATGGATACTGCGTGGATCATCGCCTTTTTTAAAAATAGCATCTTTTCTTGGTATACCTAATTTTTAACAATTTTTGACTGGGATGGTTTGCAATTTTTCCTTAATAATACCGAGTTACTTCTTATTAGAAATTTTTTCATTTGCAACTTTCTTGTCAAAGATTTTTAATTAAATTTAAATCCGATGATTACCCTAGCAAATGTAAAAATGGTATATCCTGTTTTTTTGATTTAAGCGGAACTAGATTTACAAATTCAGTAACTTTTACCGATTGATTGAAGCTTTTGATCATTTTGTTCAGCAAAAGCCCAAACCATTTATAAAATCTTAGCTAATGACAACTAAAGAAAATTTAAATTCCACTTAGTTCTGCTTAAAAGTTTGGAATATCCTGTATACTATACACTAGAGTTTGTTCAAATTAACTTTGAAATGACGTCACACTTGGTTAATTTAATTGCCAATGTTAGAATGTAATGTAACTACAGGCTATACCAAACGTTTAGGCGGAACTAAATGGGAATTTTGTTCTTTTAGGTTGTCACGAGAAGAGACCTTACTTGGGTTATTTCATTTTTGATGTGAAACCATAAAAACAAATATGTCAAAAATAAAATATTTTTTACATATTTTAATGACAAAAAAATAAATAAATGATAACAGATAACAAATGTCAGATGACAGATGACAAGTAGTAGTGCGCTATGTAAAAAAATGAAGTATACTAGCGTCGGCGAATCAACGCAGTTACGTCACACGATGTAACAAACAATTGCATTGTTCCAAACAATATAGTCGTTTGTTACGTATTGTGACGTAACTGCGTTGATTCGCCGACGCTAGTATAGTTGTTATTTTTTATTTTGTCAAACAGTTTAATCAAACTTTTGTGATATTTTTCAAAATTTTGCATTCATCAATTACAGAATTATTGTCTCAATAAATGTATGTTATTTCTTAACGAAATATAATGAAACCTGCGCGTACACGAAATATCACTGGTAGTGACACTTTAAATACGCAAATTTAACAAAAATTGTATGGATACTGCGTGGATCATCGACTTTTTTAAAATAGCGTCTTTTCTCGGTGTACTTAATTTTTAACAATTTTCGACTGGGATATATTGCAATTTTTCCTTAAATATACCGAATTGCTTCTTATTAGATATTTTTTCATTTGCAACTTTAAAGTCTTGTCAAAGATTTTTAATTAAATTTAAATCCGATGATTACCCTGGTAAATGTAAAAATGGTATACTAAAGTTTGTTCAAGATAACTGTGAAATGACGTCACACTAGGATAATTTAATTGTTAATGTTAGAATGTAATGCAACTAAGATGCAAGAATAGTCATTGCCATTTCTGCCCAAAGTCTACTTAGGTTTTTTTTTCTTCAAATGATCGCTCGTTATAACATATAAATGGCGTTGTTATCATAATGTTTGAGACAAAACGTTTTCAATTGATGTATTTTTGTGTGAAACTCATATTTATTGACACACTGATTGACAGAAATGTCAACATAGCAACTTTCAAAGCCAGTAGCTGTTTGTTTCCAAAATAGTTACATAAAAGTTCACTGTATGTGGTAGCAGGTTTATCAACCAACAAAGTGATTGTTATTTTAACCAATTTTGCAGTTTAATTTTTTTTAAATTTATTTATAAACATTTTGGTTTGACGTATGTCCAGAACGATATTTCACAAATCAATTTTGAAATGTCTGGTCTATTATGATGACCTCACCGTACATAACACATATTTTTCAGCAGTCTCCGTAGCATTTTTCCTTGCTTATGGTTCAACCTAATAGTTACCTAAATAAAATATCCGTCTATATTATCCAATGTACTCATTTTGCATCCGATTTTTGCAAACAAATTTATGTTATAATGCACCAGGTCGGATATTTTGAACATTGCTTTGATCTATAGCAAATTCTGGCGAATATGTGCCGGTGATTCCAGATATCATCACTATCATTTACTTGATTAAATACCCATAACCTATGTAATGATTCAGAATTCCGCAGTAAATACCGAATCGATGCACGCTCAGTATTATTATTAACAAGTGGTCTCCAAAATGAGGTTCGTAAGTACTTGGAGGTAAGAAATTTTATTATTTTGCGTTATCTTTAATACTGCAACATCTAGTTATAGATTCCTTTTATTTTTTAATTTACGAAATTTACTTACAGATAAAAAATCCAAATAGCAAATAAAAAGTATAACATAAAACAAAATACATAATAAAGAAAAAACTTAGTAGAAAAAATTCATAGTGGAAAATTTATACATAGTAAAAAAAAAGAAAAATACATAATCAGGTAAAAATAAGTGATTTTATTTGGTTAATAAATGCGTTAAAAGACATGTTGAACAGATCTAGGGTATTGCTGTTATTTAATGAATTATATGTTCTAGACAGTCTGTCAACGCAAGTATTAGACCCATAATTAGTCGCATGAGTTCTGTAATAAAATAACGACTGGGAGCGAGTCTCTCTCGCAGGTACATGGATATTAAACTTATATAAAATATCTGGTACAAATATGACACTGTTCATAACTTTGTATAGAAAACACATGTCGGCTAAAGACCGTCTAGAAGTAAGTGAGGCTATGTTCAGTACATAGCACTTTTCAGAATAAGTAAGAATGTTGTAGTCTATACCAAGTTTGAACAGTGCGTAATTACAAAATTTATTTTGTACATACTCGACACGTTCAATTTGGCACTTTTGCGAAGGATTCCAGATAGTTGACGCATATTCCAAATGGCTCCTAACTAATGAGAAGTACAAAATTTTTACAGAATTAATATCAGTAAACGCATTAGTCTTGCGTTTAACGAAACCTAGCATTTTCAGCGATTTATTGATTATAATACCAATATGTTTCGCAAAAGAGAGATCGCTGCTAAATAAAATACCTAGATCAGTCATTTCCTTAACTTGCACAAGGTTCACTCCACTTAAGTGATATTGCACTACCCCAGGATTTTTTTTTCCGTGAGAAAACGATGCTTTTACACTTGTTTGGGTTGAGATGAAGGCAGTTTGTGGCGCACTATTCAACCACTGTGTTAAGGTCTTCTTGAAATTGTATTATGTCGGTTGCTGACGTTATTTTACTGAAAAATTTTAGGTCGTCTGCAAAGAGAAGATTAAAACAAAACTTAAGGTTTCTTCCGATGTCATTCACGAACAACAAGAATAATTTTGGTCCGATATGCGATCCTTGCGGAACTCCAGAGGTAACCTCGATAACATCCGAGATGAAGCCATCTATGAAGACAAACTGAACACGATCCGATAAGTACGATTCAAGCCATGTTAAAAGCTTTCCAGAAATCCCATATGACTTGAGTTTTTCTAAGAAGATTTCGATATCAACCCGGTCGAAGGCCTTCTGGAAGTCTGTGTAAATCGCGTGAACTTCAAGTCCCTCTTCAAACACGTATTTATAGATTTATATTTAAATTAATTTTAGAATATTTATATTTTGACCGGTGGCGGCTCGTGACAAAAATGTTTGGATGTTCTGCAAGGAAGAAGAAATAAATAATAATAAGAGTAAAAATTATATCCTTATGTTGTTCCCTATGCAATTTCTTGAATATTAATTCAATACGCCGGTCTTTCTTAGCAGCAAAATTATCTATAACTATGGGTAAAGTTCGGTATTGTTGATATAATTTTTTGTTCTATTGACAGCGCTGAAAGCCGTTAGACGATCTTCACACATCGAGTTTCTGAGAAAGGTTTTTATCCGTTTTAGAGTGGAAAAACAACGTTCAGTTTCATCGGTAACCATGGGTGTTGTAACAAGAATTTGTAACAATTTCTTTGTTTCCGCCATCGATTCGTCCAAATTATTTAAAATTATAAATTATAGAAAAAACACAGCGCCACATATTTTTCTGCATTAACTATTTGAATATATTACAGAAAATTCTGTTTTAAGACGTTTTTTATTTAAATTAAAAATCACAAGTGCACGCTTAAATGGCAAAAGTGTATAGATAATATGAATACATACTTAGGTGAATAAAATAATTCCTTATATTTGTAAGTTATCAACCAACTTTGTTTTCTACAAATTTAATTCTTGACGACCTAATATATAATACATAAATAAAAATCTGTCGCTTTAGGGAGTAAATATGTGTGAGAAATCTCCTGCTAATCTCATTAACTCTACCTAAGCTAGCGGCCTTGTGTTTTACAATTTCATCTCGCTAGTATTATCATATTTATCAATTTCTCTACCTTGTATGCGCTCGCTTAGACCCAACTTTAACTGTCTTATACCCTTTTCACACTAGATCTTTAAGATCGGATGTTAAAGTGAATGTATCTTTAAACGCTAATGTGAAACCGTACGGCCTCGTCTAAACACGACCGATGTTTAAGACAGAGATCTGAGTCTTAAACTTCGCCCGCATTGCCAACTTAAATTCTATTATAAAAAAATACTCCTTGAATTTGTGCTGTCAACATTTTATATTATCATAAACAAGAATACTGTATTATATCGACGTTATAAGAAGTTTATACTTATTGTTATAATAAAATTATTTATTTTAATAATGTGTTTAATAAAATACAGAGCTACAATAACTGAGATAAAATGTATCGACTTACATGTTAATACAGGTGTAATATATTCTTTATTGTAGAATTAAATGAAATATACTTAATTGTTTATAAGAATTCAAAATGTGCGTCTGCGCAGACAGTTCAAAACTAGTAATTTCATGACGGTAACTTAAGGACAAATTTACTGTAGCTGATGACAGCACCAGAGATTTAAACATCAAGTGTGAAAGCATACCGATCTTAAACATCGGTGAACTTTAAGTTCACTCGTCTTAAAGATCTAGTGTGAAAAGGGTATTAGAATCTCTCTATAGAATATTTAGAAAAACTACAAAGATTTTCTTTTGTATGGGTCATTTGAAATCGTCATACGGGTCACTGTGTGACCCGCGGATCATAGGTTCACCATCAATGTTTATACTGTGGTATTGTTTTAAAAATAAATTTTAATATTATCAAAAACTATAAAATATGAAATTCAGCTAGATGAGATAGTTAAACAATTATATAAAGAGTTTAATCTTGTTCTAATTTATCTCATATAATAAGAAACTAGCAGAAACACAATTAAACTCATAAAATTTTTGGACTAAGTTATAAAAAGAAGTCCTGATAACATTTTTAAATTAAAATACCCCATCCAGTAAATTTATGTCCACAAATAAAAATCCCAGTATAAAGAAATTAATAATAAAACTTTTCACTATTTATTATCTTGTCCTATTTTTTCCTTCCTTATCTTTTGTCTTCCTAGTTCTTTCACCCTATAACACAGAAAAATGTACTCGTACTAGACAATGGATTTTCCCTCTTGGACACTATCCAAATATGCCTTATCAGTTGAAACTTGTTACTTGTATGTTGAACTCATAGCCACAGAATCACGATAACATATTATAAATTTCTATGCGTAATGTGTTGATTTTAATAATTTGTTCAATAAATCATTAAATATTTGCACAAATGAAAATATATGTGCACCTCATTATGATAAATAGTAATTATTCACCCCACTATCAGGGGGACAATTTTCACGTTTTTAACCACTGGAAACTGTTAAAACTATAAATTTATTTCACCAGTATTGAATTAATTATTTGTTTGCGAATTATTCATAATTTATAATGTGGAACGGTTATAATTTTTACTGAAATCCTGGCGTCATAGTTATAAATGTAGGGGAAAAATAACTTCCCTAATACCAATAATGTTAGAGCCCACAGTAGTAGAGGAATATGAGTAATACTAAGACGCTTCTTCTTCTTCTTTTTGCGATAATACGAGTTTTATTTGAAAGATAATTATTTATTTATTTTTTTATTGTTTATTGCCGGTTAAACAAATTATATTTGGTATTCACAGCTGTGATCTACTTACAAAAAAAAAATAATAATAAATAACAGTTACTATTAACAGGTTAACGTAACTATCCTAGATTTACATAATTGTCTATTTTTATATACATATATTTTTAATTTTTGCTTACACTAACAATGCTAATCGCTATTTTCATCCGATACGTAAATGTCTTGGGGTAATCGTCTTTTGAGTCTGTTATGGATGCCTTTTTTCCTATGTTGTAAATAGCTGCACTTGCACAATTGTTTATGTTTCTTAAGAAATAAACGTAAAGGAACTATGTAAATTTATGTACATATTATTTATTTGGGTAATTATTTTAATAAAATTGTTTATGTTCGGAACTAATAGTTCGTTGTGAATCTGTTCGTTTCGAATGAACCAGGGAGCGTTGATTGCAATTCTAAGAACTTTGTTTTGGAAGGTTTGGATTTTTTTTAAGTTGGTTGGCGACATGTTTCCCTATACTTCACATGCGTACATCAGAAGAGGTCTAAGTAGGGATTGGTAGAGCAATGAGGCACATTTAACTTTGAATTTTGATTTTTTGTTGATTACGGGGAATAATTGTTGTAACCTCGAGTAAGCTAATTGCAGTTTTTTATTTATGTGTTGGCTTCAGGTTAGACGAGTATCGAGATGGATTCCTAAATATTTGACCGTCTCATTTTTTAGATTCCATTCGAGTTGATTATTAATTATTATATTCTGCGGGTTTCTCACTCTTCTGAGACTAAATATCTTTGTTTCGCATATTCCAGTATTTAACAGAATGTTCCACGTGTTGAGCCATTTAGATACTGTGTCTGTAGCTATCTGAATATCTTCTATAGCTATTTCTAGTTCAGATTGCTGTGTTAATAGGGCCGTATCATCTGCGAAGATGGCTATAGCGGCTGGACTGGGCGGTATATCGCTAACAAATATATTAAATAGAACTTGGCCTAAAATGCTTCCTTGTGGGACTCCTGCCTTGATATGTCTTAGGGACGATGTTTTGTGATTTATTTTTTATTGAATAATTATTTTCACTAACCAATATGATACGAGTTTTACTAATATTATTGGTTTTAAGGGTTTTGTAGGTATGACCCTTATAACGTCACTCATGTGTCTGTCTGTTGGTCTGTCTGGCTGTCGGTTTGTCTGTCTGTCTGTCTGTCTGTCTGTATGTATTATAGAAATTGTAGCCAAATGGCTTAACATAGAGAGTTGAAATTTGGTATGCTTATATAACTCTTTGACCCACATATAGGAAAAATACTGAGAGTTCCTAAAAATATATCTCGAGATAAATATAAACAATTATGTATTTAATAAAAAAATTAATATTTTTAAAATTTTGAGTGGCATACCAAATGAAACCTCTTAATGAGTGAATCATCAAGCAAATTTTTATTTTTGAAAATTCTATTATTGTTATGGGATTTTTGCCAAAAATATGTCAAAAAACTATTATCCCCCACCCTGTATAAAACTTATGCTTAAATGTCTTATGGTCCGAAAAATACGGTACATTGAATAATTATTATAATTTTATAATATACATAATTTTCAGCATTTAATCGATCTGGTAACGCAAAAAATCAAATGAAATTTGTTAGTTCGCAGGTTACTACAAGTTTTTTTAACATAAAATTATCGCTTCACCACAAAAAAATTAAAAAAATAATAACTTTTTATTATAAAACTGTTACTAAGGTTTTTTTAAAGTTTTTCGCCTTCTTTTGACCTGTAGTATCACCTACTAAAAAAGAATAAGAAGACCGGAAACACCATGAATATAATTTAATTTAACATATGCAAATTTAAGCATAATTAATTATAAATATATTTTGCAAATATATTTATTAAATAAATTGTTCATTATAATTAAAGTATAGTGAAACCATCAATAGGACGAATATTAAATAAAATTAACTATGAAAATGTAATCTATATAATTATAATTTGTAATTAAAATGTATTTTCAAAATATATCGCGAAATATTTCAATGGAAAATTTGAATCCCTATGAAATATATTAGTAAGTGCCGTATTTTGGGTAGTCTATGTTGTTAAATAGTTATTAAAATTTGGTAATTTAATCACATCAAAGAGTTTAAAAACAATTTATTTTTATTTATAAAAATAATTACGTATTTTAACGATTTGAACATTGCATGTAATATCATAGAGCATATACTTTTATGTCGCTTTTAAGGAAATGACGCGGATATTCTACAGAAAAAAAGGACTGTATAAAAATCCTATAACGTAATGTACAATGTAAACATACTATGGATTATCACAAAAACTATTTACTTTTATGAGTGTGTATAAATAACAAGTTCACAAATCGTTTTTCTTTCAAGATCATTTCGTAAATGTTCTTACAGATAATAAAAAATCTACTCAATTTACCTTAAGCTATCGAAAAAACATATCAAGTATATATTTATAAAACATAAAATACAGGGGCGTACGCTTCAGTTAATCCCCCCAGAATCGTTTTCCGATTTGATTGGATTTTTAACGACTCTGTTTACAAATTCATAAAAAATAATGCGAAAATGGGTAAGATTTTTTCTGTATTTTGGTCTACTAATTAAAGAAAATTACATGAAGTGTG
Source organism: Liopterus haemorrhoidalis (assembly GCA_963971575.1). NCBI lineage: Eukaryota > Metazoa > Arthropoda > Insecta > Coleoptera > Dytiscidae > Liopterus > Liopterus haemorrhoidalis. The sequence continues at coordinate 56,227,689 of OZ020612.1, read as the reverse complement.
AATTTTTACTTATTTTGGGGTTTCGTAGGTTTTGAGTAAGTGAAACAGGTCAACCGAAGGCTCTAATGCAGCGGTTCTTAAACTGTGGTCCGCAGACCCCTGGGGGTCCGTGTAGCCATAACCGGGGGTCCGCGAAACAATTTTGACATTAACTTTACATCCCCCAACTTTTCAACTTAAACTTTATTTCCCTTTAAACTTTCCCCAACGTAAAACATAACCTAACTTTCCACCAGATTGTCAGCTCATACAAGTCAAGTATATGGAAAAGTCTGCTCATACAGTATGAGCAAATGTCAATGGATTTGTCAAATTATACAAATTGTATGAGCTCATGTATGAGGTGATGTATCGCGACAAGTCAATTTGACTTGTATCTCATACAAGTCCTCATACTTGTATCTAAATGTAAATGAGCCTTAACAGAGATATTATTTATCATGATCATGGAAACGTTACATATAAGTATGAAACAATTGAGATTTTGCAAAAAAATTTCGAAATTTTTCGTTTCATCATAAAACGTCTCAAATAAAAGTTATTAGTTATTGCAATTATAACAACTTTTGTTAAATATATTTTTTCGAAATATTTTTCTGTTGCCAAATATTTGCAAAAATATGAAGTTTCATAAAAATCCTTTTAGCCGAATTTGCTCTGCACGTGTATACAGTAAGACAGACAGACGCGCGGACGGACGGACGGACGGACGGACGGACGGACGGATGGACGGACAGACGGACGGACGGACGGACAGACAGACTGACAGACATCATGCTAAAAATAGTTAAAACGTTATGTAGGGACCTCAATTCGTAGAGATCTCGAAATGTCAAAATCGGTATGATCACAATACCTCCCTTATATATGTTGGCGGTCGGTAAAAAGAAAACCAAACTCGGAGCCTGCAGGATACCCACCCCGGAAATTTACCCGGCTGCCTCCCCATTTCGACAGACCAAAAAATATTCGGCAAAGAATTCCATTCCCACAATATTTAATTGTTTTTACTGGTTCATTCTTAGTAACATTTAAAAAAATATATAATTAATAATTATAATTGCTTATAGAAACATCTTTTTACATAGAATATTTTGAACCAAAAGCGCATTCTTTTGTGGGCGTCGCTTGAAATCATCAGTCGTATTTAAAAGTAGTAATTAGAGACACTCATTGTTTAAATTTCTTTTATGACAATAACGCAATACAATAAATAATAAGTTCGGATAGAATTTGCGTAGGTTTACAAAGTGGAAGTATGATAAATATTTTATAAATTTAATTTGTTTTAAAACACCAATGTTGCTGGGTACCTACGCACATGCAAAATATGAATAAGTAAAAGAAAAAACTTATATAACCTCAATGTTCTTGTCTGCATCGCAAAAATGTAATAACTAGAAAATATGATGAAAACGTAAGTGATTATCGATCGAGAATGTAAGCAGGAAAAGGAAGAGCTAGATGGGACAGGGAAAAAAAGGTGAAACCATCAGAAAAGCAAGCGTTGTATGGTGTTGATTTATAGCATATACTCAGTTACACTCACTCTCACCCAATAAACGTAAATCATAGGAAAATTGTTTCCTTGTGATACAAACTTGCTATATGTGCATTTACAAAAGGATTGCTTAAGCTTGGGATACAATGTATTCCATTTTCAGGAAATCGGCTTCCTAAATGTTCACAATTTATATACTGAAATATGTATAATCGACTTTTAAGAAACTTGGAATAAATTGTTAAAAAAAATGCGTTCTATCAAAAAATTTCATTATAACGTCTAATCATAATTCTTCACAACGACACGCAGGAAACAAAATTTGTTACTCTCGTTTAAGATATTGGAACAACATACATATTTGAGCTATTGCACATAAGAACATTGGAAGCCACGCATTGCTTGGAGGCATCAATTTATTTTTGCCCGAAGGTTGCAATTTATTTTTGCCCTGAGGCTGCAATGTCCTTTTGTCCGGGGGCTGCAATTTAATTTTACCCGGTAGCTGCAACTTATTTTTGCCCAGGAGTTGAAATTTCCTTTTGTCCTAGGATGGCAAATTCCTTTTGCCCTGGGACAGCGATTTAATTTTGCCCAGGAGGTGCTATTTTTTCCCCGGGGTCTGCAGTTCATTTTAGCTCGTAGGCTACAAATTATTTTTCTCGGGGGCTCTAATTTATTTTGTCCGGGGGCTGAAATTTAATTTTACCCAGGTGCTGCAATTATTTTGCCCGCAGGATGCAATTTTCTTTTACCCAGGGCTGCAATTTATATCTGTCCGGGGCTGTAATTTATTCTTGTCAGGGGTTGGCATTTATTTTTGCCTGGACGCTGCAATTTATTTTTGCCCGGAAATTTCAATTTTTTTTCGGGACTGCAGTTTGTTTTTGCCTAGGAGCTGCAATATACTTTTTTCCGGGGGTTTCAATATATTTTGTCTACGGGGGATGCAATTTATTTTGTTCGGGAGCTGGAATTTATTTTTGACCGTCGGCTGCAATTTATTTTTGCCAAGGGGCTGCAATATCTTTTGGCCAGGGGCTGCAATTTCATTTTGACCGGGGCTGCAATTTGTTTGGCTTTAGCGCTGCAATTTATTTTTGCCTGGGTGGCTGCAATTTATTTTTTCCCGTAGGCTGCAATTTATTTTTGCCCAGAGACTGCCATTTATTTTGCTCGGAGGTCACAATATATTTTTGCCCGGGGGCTACAATTTATATTTGTTCTGGGGATGCAATTTTGCCATTGGAAAAATACATTGTATATCAATTATTTTCTTGTTTTAACTTTATTTATTATTAAATAGAGTAAATGCAGAGGCGGTGATAAGGGGTCAGGGGCGCCGGGCCTCCCTAAAATTTGCTCTGGCCCCCAATTGGCCCCCTCCCCCAGTATTACTTGAGGAAAATGTATTTTAGAAGTGAAGACCTTTTTTTTTAGATTATCACTTGTATTTTCATGTGTAAACGATAAAAAATGATTTCATATATTTCCTGCCCCACCCCCCAAATTTAACTCGAAAATTTCCTGCCACCCCCCAGATTTTAGGAGCTAGCGCCGCCACTGAGTAAATGACTAATTTTTTTTAAGTACTAATTTATTTTATTTCTCTAATAAATATCTCTTAATAATAAATACCAACATGAAACATGAAATAAACTAGTCAAGATCTGTTTTTGTGACAACTTAAAAATACGAAACCCCCATTTAGTTCCGCTTAAACCAAAGAAATGACCTGTACAATAAAAATTCATAATATGAATCTAAGTAACACGCAATACAATACAAAATTATCCAACATTAAAATCTTGTTGCGCCATGTTTTAAGTTGTAAATGAAGATAGTAAACATTCATCTTACTTCGAGCGATGCACTGTTGACCTTGAAAGTTCAAGTAAAAAAAAATCAAATTATAACAAAACTGCTAGGTAATATTACCAAAGATATTGTTCAACAACTATCAGCTTTATCTATTGAGTATCAGAATTATAAATCACAATTTTCTTCTTCAAGTATTAGATAATTGATTTAATTTACTCAAAAATATAAATAAATATTACTTACATTTGGCACTTCATTAGAAATGGCGTAGAGAAACAATGCCATAGCTCCTATAGTTGCGGAACAGCACTGAACCTTCAAATACACTAGTACGGATCTATAGTAGTACCAGTAGAGAAGCAGTACTGACAGTGTGGTGATGGCCAACACCAAACAGCAGACGCAGCCCAGTATAACAATCATCTGGTATACCCTCACCGAACTTTGCACAATCTGAAATTAAAATCACTAGGATTATTACGTTCCTAAAACCGGACAATGGATTTAGCAATGGAATTAAATTCAATGATTTTTTGGGAAATTTAATTATATGTGTGTTATACTAAAAATTATCAAACAGTGCTACGTTAATCATGGCCACTGGTCTTTTCTGACTTTTTAATGAACAGTGAAAACACCTGATCAAAGCCGGATTTATGTCATAAAAGACCCTAGGTCTAAATAATAATAGGGTCCTTTGACAGGATAATACTCTTTGCAAAATATGGTTTATAATATGAACAAATTAAATTATGTTTAATTTGTTCATTTGTTATTTCTAAAATATATAATAAAATAATTAAATTACTAAAAAAAAAAAACATATAAAAAAATTTCTTAACTATTTATTTTGCGGGAATCCCTAGCCGAGTGTGGGCTAAAGGGCTTTATGGGTTACTTTATTATTATTAATATGTTGAATATAGTTTTTATTTACTAAACATTAGGGGCGAAAAAAATTATAAATTGATTAATCAATAAAATAATAGTAATAATTCATGGCGTGTTGAATAAATGTCGTCTACCTGCAAAGCCGGGAATATTTGAAATAAAGTATTTGAAAAATTATTCCTATAACTTTTTGGTATTTAAAATATTGTAATAACAATATTTCAAAAAAATACTCTTCGTGTTTGGATTTGCAAATACTTTCTTCGTAGTATTTCTATTTGATATTTGTTGTCTGAAAATGTCAGTATCTGAAATACTTTAGAAGTATTTAATGTATTTTCTTAGTAAATATTTCAAATATTTCCTAATATTTCAAATATTTCCATAGTATTTCAAATATTTACTTTTTTTGTTTGTTTACTATTAAGTTTGTTTTATATTTACTTATTATTTCAAATATTTCCCTAGTACATATTTCTAATATTTCAAACATTTCCCTAGTATATAAATATTTCCCTATTATTTCAAATATTACCGAATATTTCTATTAATGTTAAAGTCATATTTCAGGATTTGGTCCTAATCAATCCCTAAAGGGGTGAATCTACAATCGGGGTGAATTTTAGAACCCGTCATATTTCCTGTGTTTGTTGAGTTATACCATTCATTTTTGACACATAGATGTCTTTTTAAAATATATAGAAAGAGTTTTGACAGTTTTTTTCAATTTCATCCTTTAAGAGGTCATCATCATCATCATTTCGTGTCCGCAATACCACGTCATATACGCTTCTCCCAAAATTTTGTTACCAAGAGCGCTTCGTCATTGGCATCATTGAGGTCGTCAGGGGTGCAGCTACCTCCCATGCTTGTACAAACCAGTAGATGTTGATAATCCTGGTATTTTCCACAGTCGCATTCTGCACTTCCAGTAATGTATCCCCACTTCTTTAAGTTGTCTTTACACCTAGTAACACCAGTACGGAGTCTGTTCAGCGCTCTCCACGTTGTATATTGTAACTGGTGACCAAAGCTCAGTTCTTCTTTAGGTGCAATCCAGGTGGCCAACGCCTGCTCCCTCCAGAGTTCTATCCTCCAGTTCATGGGAGTGAGCGATGTGGCAGTTGTAGAACTATTAGTTGTATTATTACTATTATTTTATTGATTCATCAATTTATAATTTTCTTCACCCCTAATGTTGTTGTCCTTTAAGAGGTAAATTGGTATTTTTTATTCGATAGAACTTCCCTTGAACATACATGAATCGCAAAGTATATTCATTTTATGACGCAAGCACTCAGTAAGGACGTATTTTTCAAAATTCAAGCCCTAAGAGGTGAAATGTGATTTCAGGGATTCCTCAACATCTCTTAAGACCAATGAGATATCGATTTGATTATTGCTTACAAAGGTTGCCCATACAAACGTTTAAAAAAAAATCAGGATTTTGCTCTAATCAACTCCTAAAGGGGTGATTTTACACTCGGAGTGAAAGAATCGGTTATTTCGAAAAGGCCACAACTCCATAAAAGTAAATTTTAGAAGAGAACAAAAAAACGTCTCCGGAGAAGCGGGCTTTTCAAAGTAAACAGAGAACAACACCTGCCTGGATTATATTAACAAGCAGTGGAGATGAGGCATTTTCACATGTAACAAAGCTTAAAGCATATTTTGAGTCAAATGGGGCGTTTATTTATGCAAAAACAAGGAGATGTGACCTTTTCGAAATAACCGATTCAGTTATAGAACTCTTAGCTTTTTCTGTGTTTGTTGAGTCATAACATTCTTTTTTTTTACACGGGTGTCTTTTCAAAATCTTTAGAAAGTGTTCTGACAGTTTTTTAAATGTAACCCCTACAGGGGTAAATTAGTATTGTTTATTCGATAGACGTTCCTTGGACATAGAGACATGAAACTCCGGGATTATATTCTCTCCATGACGTAAGCACCCACTAAGAAAGGATTTTTCTAAATTTAATCCTCAGCTGCCTGATGATCCTAACACCTGAAGAGAGAATCACTAATGTGATCTACCAAGAACCATTACTTTTAATAAATGCAGAGTGTTTGGCAGACCGTTAATATATCGTAGCAAAACACGGGTACTCAACTAGTTTAAAATATTTTGCTAGTACATATTTCAAATATTTCTTAGTATTTCAAATATTTTCCTAGTATTTCAAATATTTCCTTATTATTTCAAATGTTTCCTATTATTTTAAATATTTTCTAGTATTTCAAATAATTGTTTCATTTCAAATACAGTAATACCCCGCCACTCGACGTTAATTCGTTCTGAAAAAGCGTCGAGTAGCGATTACGTAGAGTGGCGAGTCGAATTTCTCAATAAGAAATAAAGGGAATCATATGTACATATATAAATATCCATATAAGGAAATACATATATGTATATGTTTTCCTTTTAGCTTTGCTTGCATTTCTATCCGTTGGACCCATAATTATAAATATAAATCACTTATTTTAGCAAAAAACAAAAAGTTCATAGCTGCACTAAATCTGAGTTGTTGTCGTCAAGATATCTAGGCGCAAATTGCTGGCCATCATTCATTTTGCTTTGTTTTCCAAAATATGAATTTCAAGTTTACGTGATCGGTACTCGATCACGCGTCGGATAGCGATGCTTCCGTCGACTCTCACTCTCGACATTTACGTCGACTGGCGAAAACGTCGAGCTAAGAGGCAGTCGAGTAACGGGGTATTACTGTACTTTTAAATTATTTGAAATAATTGTTTTTTTTTTTTTTACTTTATATTTAAGAATTACTGGTCAATTAAGAGTACAAATGTAAAGATTTTTGTAGAATCCAAACCAAAAATGGTATGAATAATAAACTATCTATCTATCATCTATCTATATTTCTACATAACCGAGATCCTGATGTACTTTTAAAATATTACCGAATTAGTTTGCAAACAGTTCTGTTTACAGGTATAATTGTAAATTAGAGAAACAGATGTACATGATTGATAGACGTGACTGTAACTTTGAAAATAAACAGAACTATCATGTAAGAGACTTGTTGAGTACCTCTGTTACACAGAACTCACATATTCATGCACGGGCACATATACATTACATATTGCATCAAGTGAACGTGCATAGGTGTGTTTGCACACTGAAACTATGCACAAGTCTGCAACATTGAAACAAGAACTATGCCTCAACTTGTACGAGTACTACAACTACCAACGAAATGAATATTCTAAATGTAGAATGTAAGATTATGTTAGTAAAACTTTTGAATATGCATTCTTAACTTTAAAATATATAAAACTATGAAGATTATGTTTTATTAACAGGCTACAAGGGCTCGCTATAAAATATGGAACTTCAGGGAGAAATAAAGAAAATTTTGTTATTATAATGGAAATTCCTCTATTCTTAGAATATTTGTTCTGAATTTTAAATTTTAAATACACAAAGCCACAAGATGTACCGAACTATGAAAAATAAGAGTGCGATTTTTATGTTTTAAGTTTCATCATTAAATCCAGCTTAAATTTGGTTATACGTCCTCGGCTCAGCCAAAACTTTTTCTTGGTACGAGCCTACATTTAATTGCAAGACATATGTGTCTCTTAAAAACGTATTTTTTTGTATGGGTTAGCCCGTGCGTCTCCTCTAAATAGGGGCAAATTTCCTTCTGCTAGGAACTTCGGTAGTTTTAAGATCTTTATCCCGTAGATCTTCATCATTCTACTCATTACAGAATCTGTAGGGATGAAACGATATTATCGATACTTTTCCTTCGATACTAGTATTTTACGACTCCAGACTTTTCATTTCAATATTTTCCTGGTATCGATACTTTTTTTTGCAGTATCGGTTATAATTATTTTCGTTTCACATGCTAAATTATTATGATACATTAGATTATTACCCGTCAACAATGCCGGATTTATAATATAAAAATTTCAATTTTTTGTATGTGTATTGGTTTTATTTTTTAACTTATCTTAATTTCGAATAATTAACCAAAGGGTATCACCAGTTAGCCAATCACGAGATCCTTAGGAAAATTTTTCGTCACAATGTTACCGACACTACACACAGACATTTGCTAATTATTATTGTACGATTCTTAGAGAATAAACCTGCAAAATATTGTTCATATCGGTCAAAGGATATACGAGTGTTTAGAGTTTCTCGTTTATGCCTACGAAACACTAGACATTTATATATGTTATTTTATCCCCAGATTCTTAGAGAATAAATCTGTAAAATATTGTTCATATCAGTCAAAGGATATAGGAGTGTCTAGAGTTTCTTGTTTATGACTACGAAAGCCTAGATATATCTATATGTTATTTTATCCGCAGATTCTTAGAAAATAAATCTGAAAAATATTGTTCATATCAGTCAAAGGATATAGGAGTGTCTAGAGTTTCTTGTTTATGCCTACAAAATCTTAGATATTTCTATATGTTCTTTTATCCGCAGTTTCTTAGAGAATAATTCTGCAAAATATTGTTTATATCTGTAAAAGCATATAGGAGTGTCTAGAGTCTCTTTTTTATGACTAAAAAACCTTAGACATTTCTATATGTTATTTTATCCGCAGTTTCTTGGAGAATCAATCTGTAAAATATTGTTCATACCGGTTCAAAGCATATAGGAGTATCTAGAGTTACTTTTTGCGTACGAAATCCTATTTCTATATGTAATTATATTCGTAGATTCCGCCATAAGAATCTACGAATATAAGTTGCTAACGGAAGAGTTTTCTCTAACTCAAGTTAAAATCATTTGTTTTTGTATGTTACAACATACAAAAACAAATGATTTTAACTTGAGTTAAGGATAATTCTTACTTTAGCAATTGGCCATTAGAGAATAAATCTGCAAAATACCTGTCAGCCAATCAAGAGACAGGGTGTCCCCAGTTAGCCAATCACGAGAACCTTAGGAAAAATAGGACTGACACTACATACAGACACTTGCTAATTATATACGTACAACAGACGTTCTCCCGCTAAATATGGTATATTATAATATAATATATAAGTATGAATTTATACAATTAAATGTAGATGTCTAGGAAAAAATGCAATTTTCCAACGCTTAGAATCCCCACTTAATCAACGGGTGTGACAAGCCGTCAGGACATTTTGAAACTGTATGAAATCCTTCAGAAATCATTCAGAATACTTTGAACTGAATACATATGGAGAATACAACATTAAATGAAAAGTTTAGTTTATTTCTTGTGTCTGTAAGTTTTAACCTTGAAAATAATAAGTTAATTACTCTAGATCCATTAACAAATTTCACAGTAGCCACTGTCACGTAAAATAGTAATAAGTTACTTACATGTGAAGGTCTGGTGGTGAGTAAAATGGCAAAAGTCCCAGTCCTGGAGCATGTACATCTAGTTAAGCTTGAATTAAACAAATATGTGATGCAGGAGGACATGTCCCAGTTGTCTGGTCCCGCCACGTCTGCCACCGCACATGTCGTATTCCAGAACTCCCAGCTGTAGTTGTTTACGAGATGATGTATCTCCAGGTCGAGCCACACAGCGCCAGGTGGTGGGTATATCAAACGTCCGGAACGGCCCACTGACACACCGATTATGTTCGATATTATTTCAAATTCTATTTCTTCACCATTTCTGAAAAAAGTTATTTAATTATATTAGTTAAAGTAAGTCTGCAATTTCAATTACATATATTGGGTTGTAGGGGAAAATTTGTATATTTATACAAGGTGTCTCAAAAGAAATTTTATATTTAGTGGATCGATTAAAAAAAAAGTAAGCCGTATATAGAAAAAATGTTTATTAATTATTAAAATACACTTTTTGGGGATTTATTTCTTAAAAATAATATCGTCTAAATGTAGACCCTCGCGTTCTCGGCACTCATTTAATCGAACAGTAAAATTACTTATGACGTCTCGGCAGGTGGACTCAGGGATGGCTGCCATTTCGTGACGGATATTTTCTTTCAAATGCGCCAGTGAAGTCGGTTTATTGGCGTAAACTTTAGATTTAAGATAACCCCATAGGAAAAAGTCCATAGGGGTTAAATCTGGACTGCGTGGAGGCCAATTTATGTCACCTCTCCGGGAGATCAATTTGCCTGAGAAAATTTACGAAATTAAGCCTCTGACTGGCATCTTGGGGCTTTAATTCTTGCACCAATTGAATTTTGTAGGGGTGCAGCTTTAGGTCTTTGTGCATAATGCGATGTAATGATGATCTATGCACATTTAAAGCACTTGCGCGCTTCCGAATTGAAAGGTTCGGGTCGTCACGAACAGACTGATTAACATTCTCCACGTTTTCTACCGTTCTTGATGACCTAGGTCGCCCGGATTTTGATTTATCCAGCGTTGTACCAGTCTCTTCAAACTTTTTAACCCAATGTCGAATGAGAGGAATGCTTGGCGCATAATTTAAGTGGCGAAAACCTCGAATACTGCAGAATTTTCCATGCGCTACAGTCGCCGAATCACCGTTTTTGTAAAACTCTCGCACGCATAACGCGCGGTCTGCTCCCGAGAAACGCTCTATAGCGACTGAATTCCCAAGAGCCAGGCTACCGATTGACATAACCCCCGCGCCCCTCAGATACGTTGCGTTCACGCAGTAAGCTAAATAAATATAAAATTTCTTTTGAGACACCTTGTATTTCCCAAACTTCGAGAAAATTTGGTAGTGAGAATAAGTAAATTACTACCAGGACCAGCAGATTACACGGCGGTGTACGGGGAGTTAAAGATAAAATTTGTAAACCACAAGCAGTGGCGCAGCCAAGGGGGGGGGGGGCGGCGGGCCTGGGCCCTTCCCAGGACCAGCAGATTACACGGCGCTACTCGGGGAGTTGAAGATAAAATTTGTTAATCACAACAGTAGTTAATTTTTAAATTACTTCATTGTAAACAATATTAGAATTTTTTTTTTTTTTCGTATAAATAAACATTTTTTTAAGATTGCCTACTCTTGATAAAGTGACATAATTATTGTTCAAGTGAAAATACATCACTTTCTAAATATGCTCCAACGAATTATATGAACGGGAGCGTTGATCCTTTTCCCCCCTGACACATCCACTAAAACATCATTCGCGCAGTCAAATGATAAAACTGTTTTAAAGAACTAATTACTCGATTCAGATAAGAATCGATACTCGATAAAAATAAAGTGGGAATCTGACTTCGGTATAACCTTCAGAATGTAATTTTAAAATGACACCTCAAACGTGAAATAGAGTAGAAATAGTAGAAATATAATAAAGATAGTAGTTTTGGAGACAATCGGACTCTTAAAATTGGTATTTGGTTTTATTTTCTAAATAAATGTGAATATCAATATCTTCTTAGGTTTTTTTGAAATTATGATGTTTTATACACAAAAAAGGACTGATATAAGTTGTACTGAACAACAGTGGCGTATTCAGAGCCCCCAAGCCCCCTCTGAAGGTCCAATGAAATGAAAATTTAACAAATTTATCATAATCGTACAGCTAAATAACTTATGTATTTTACAATAATAATAAGCTATATTTTATTTTGATTAGTGTTGAAATTAATAGAAAATGCATATTTACATGTTATTTTTAGGTTTTCGTAGGTATAATCAAGAAATCCTTATTCCGTCACATGAGACTGTTCGTTACAAATTGTGGCCAAGCGGCTGATTTAGAGAACTGAACATAAGTAAGAGAAATATTGAGACTTAAAAAATATATCCCGCGAAAAATATAAATTAATATGTATTTATCGAAGAAAAAATCAAGTGAAAGTTTTTGATACATGGATTAACAATTACATATTTTTATCGACAAATAATGGAATTATTATTTGATATAAACATCAATATTCAACAGCAGGGGTGTCGAACTGATTTGGGTCGCGGTCTATTTTACATACAAAATGATAAGCAGTGACGGAACTTAAAATATCACGAAGGGTTTCTTGAAATTTTTTTATAAACATAAAAAGGGAAGAGAGTATATTTTACATTTTTAAATATTTTTTTCCCCTAAATAAGCTCAAGTGATTTTGATTACCGCTTCAGGGGCTACAAAAAATAAGGTTGGGGGCCGTATGCGGTCCGCGTGTCCTCGAAATTTGATTCGGGCCTCCCCAAGACAGAATCCTGGCTGCGCCACTGGTTACTATTATAGCTATTAAAACTGCTTAGCTACGAAAACTCAATACAAAAGATCACTTCACTAGAATTCTCGGAAAATGCGATTTCCCGTCCTCAATTCTACAAGGTTAAAAAATATCGAGAGAAACCCTAGTTACATCAATCAGTATTCAACATCTAAACAATACAGTTGATAATATTCTTTGTGGTAATGTAAGGGTGGAACAACCCCTTCAGAACAATGGCAACACAAATGGAACTTTAAAACAAACTTTCCAACTCTGTATAAGAACTATGCTGATTATAAACACATTTATTTAAGACATAGTATCTTTTGTCAGCAATCAACGAAATCCTAATGTTACGCGATAACGTCAGTAAAGCTTTCAAGTAAACTAACGAGAAAATAAAAATATGCAAATAAAAAAACGCAGCATAAAAGATAGTGTTTTAATTGAGCACACTTTCCTATACTTAGTTGATACATCTGTTCTTGCATAAACACAAAAAAGTTTCGTATATTGAACGGAGACATTTATTAATTATTAATAATTATTAATAATAATAATATATTTATTGACTTAGTTACATTAAATCTGTTTTAAGTCAGTCAAGACATATACATTTAATTATACAATTATTATACGATTACAAGATTTGCATTACATTTTTAAAATCTATATTTAAATAATTCTTCTACGGAGTAAGAACGGATGTTCAGTAAAAAACTGCTTCATCCTTTTTTTGAATTCGTTATAACCCAAACTTCTGAGTTCGACTGGTAACTTATTAAGTAGTTTGACTGCATAGAAGTTCTCACAATTACGAGATTTATGGTGCGATTATGGTCATTTCAGTTAAATATTTAAGCTCTTTAAATGTGAAGGTCACAGGCTTTAGCGTGAAGTGCAATTACGGTCACCATTTAACGTTAAATAAATCCTTAAATTTTTCTTTAAGCTACAGCCAGATATATCTCTCCATAGCGCTAAATTTGAGGTTGTGTTTGACACTGGATCAGACTGTAACGTTTCCCGAAATTGTATTTAAAGTTAAATATTTTTATTTACAAGAAAATGGATTTAATCCATGTTTTAGTTCATTTAATTGCCGAAGAAGATGACAACAGGTAATAAAAGATAAATTTATAAACATTATAAATTATCAAAAATATGTACTATGTATTTTTAGGAAAAATCTTTTTAGAATGATTTTCTACGAAATTTTGCAACCACTACTTAATGGACAACCTACAAGGCAAGACAAACTTCCACTACATCTCAAAGTGTTAGGAACTATCAACTTTTTGGCAACTGGTTCTGACCAAAAAGCTGTGGGGAACTCTATTTTTAATTGCATGAGCCAGAGTAGTTTAAGCAAAGCTATAAACCAAGTATGCAGGCTCATTACGAATCGCTTAAGCCATGTGTGTTATTTTGTATGAAAATTACCTATGAACATACATTTTTATCTTAAAATTATACTTTTACTATTTATTATTTTTGGGTAAATATTGTAAACATGGTTTAATAAATCATGTACTTTAAACTCATTTTGCTATGTATTTTTTTTGTTTTTTCTTCATAAATAAAGATTTTAAGTTTTTGGTTATATGACGTTATATGTTCTAACAGCCAGCACTAAAAACACTAAATTAACATGTCTTTACTATTGCTTTCTCTCTTTATTCAATGTGCACAGACAGAGACAGACAATTTTAAGTTGAACGTTACTTAATTAGCCTCTAACAAGGTCACAATTCTGTAGCTGAAGTATTTAAATTTAGTTGACCATAATAGCAAAATTTTAAATAATGTAACAGTCGAAGTTAAAGATTCATTTAGCCTTAAATTCTGTAAGATTTACATGTTGGACCATAATCGCACCATTAGTAAGTCTCAGAAAGTCTGGGTATAAGTTCGACCTGCCTCTTGTGTTGTATTGGTGTATTTCCGCATGAGTTTGAAAACTGCATATTTTTTTATGGGTCAAAATTAGGGAATGGTACATGACCGCGGATGGAAAAGTCGTTATAACTAAAGAAATAAAATTATTGCGACAATCAACTCTGTAGGGTGTATTTATGTAGTAAGTATTTTCAGTACGAACTGCTATCACAAAGTACTTGTTTAATTTATGCTGCTTTATCAAAAAATGTTTTAAATAAAAGTTGTTAGCTATTGCTTTTAGAGCAATTTTTGTTAAATACATTTTTTCGAAATATTTCTGTTGTGAAATATTCGCAAAAATCTTGATCAACTTATGCCATTGATGGAAGAAGCTTAAATATGAAGTTTCATAAAAATCCTTTCAGCCGAATTTGCTCTGCACGTGTACACGCACAGACGGACGGACGGACAGACAGACAGACAGACAGACAGACAGATAGATAGATAGACAGACAGACAGACATCATGCTAAAAATTGTCAAAATGTTATGTAGGGACCTCAATTCGTGGAGATCCATCGAAATCTCGAAATGTCAAAATCGGTATGATCACAATACCTCCCTTATTATATGTTGACGGTCGGCAAAAATTCACTTAATATTTAATATGCAGGCATGTAACATAAAAAAAAATAATAATAATAATAAAAAATAATTCTGCACAAAGTTAAGAAATGGATAATAGTACATTGGTTATCACAGCATGATTTAGCAAAAAATAATTTAATCAAAGATTCTAAAATGAGTTTTATGAAATTGCTTAAAATTTATTTTAGTTTTAACCAACTACAAACACCGGCAAATTTAAAGGAACAGACATAAAAATCTGATTATTTTCTCTGTAGTGTACATATTGTTGATATCTCTCAGGTACACTTCTAGTACGATGTTTTTTGAAATAATGTTCAATCGGGTTGAGGTCAGGGGAGCACGCTGGCCAACCCATTGTTGTTATACCCACTTGATTTAAAAAGTCTGTTACACAGTATCCTGCATTAGGGTGGAATTTTCTCCGATATATGGGGCAAAAGGTACAACATGGTCTTGAAGAATATCTCTGATGTACCTATCTGCAGTTAACGCTTCGCCATCAATCACCACTAACTCTGTGCGAGCTCCCAAACATATTCCACCCCACACCATAATTGAACCTAATATATTTGAAATTATTTTGCAATGATCCAATATTAATCCGAACACCGTTATTTTGGACGTTTTCCATTGCTGATAGTACTAGGCTAGAATAGTACAATATAATGAGTATTAGTATCAAAAAGATATAATACTTCATGAGTATAATAAAATAAATAATTTCGGACGTTTCGGAAACTGCTCAACAATCTGTTTCCGTCTTCAGCACTTCTCGTGATCGCTATATCTATATATATAAAAGGCAGTGTCCTGACTGACTGACTGACTGACTGACTGACTCACTCATCACCGCCCAGCCCGAACCCCTGGGCCTAGAAACTTGAAATTCGGAGAGTATATTCCCTTCATGACGTAAGCACCCACTAAGAAGGGATTTTTCGAAATTCCACTCCTAAGGGATGAAAAGGGGTGAAATGTGATTTCACGAATTCCTTAATATCTCTTAGGGCCGATGGGATATCGACTTAGTTTTTGCTTACAAGTATTACCCATACAAATGCCGAAAAACCAATTTCGGGATTTTGCCCTAATCAACCCCTAAAGGGGTGAACCTACAATCGGGGTGGATTATACATCTCATTGTATATCCTGCGTTCGTTTAGTTGCAAGATTACTTTTTGGCACATAGGTGTCTTTTTAAAATATCTCGAAATGGTATTGACAGTTTTTTGAAATTTCACCCCTAAAGGGTGAAACGGGGTGAATTGTGATTTTAAGGATTCTTTAATATCTCTTAGGACCAATAAGATATCGACTTGCTTTTTGCTTACAAAGATTACCCATACAAATACCGAATCAACAATTTCAGGATTTTGTCCTAATCAACCCCTAAAGGGGTGGATCTACAATCGTGGTGAATTATATATCCCGCCGTAATTCCTGTGTTCGTTTAGTTGCAACATTACTTTTTGGCACATAGGTGTCTTTTTAAAATAACTCGAAATGGGTTTGACAGTTTTTTAAAATTCCATCCCTTAGGGTTGAAAAGGGGTGAATTGTGATTTCAAGGATTCCTTAATATCTCTTAGGACCAATAAGATATGGACTTGCTTTTTGCTTACAAAGATTACCCATGCAAATACCGAAAAACATGTTTCAGGTTTTTGTCCTATACAACCCCTAAAGGGGTGGATCTACAATCGGGGTGAATTATACATCCCGTCGTAATTCCTGTGTTCGTTTAGTTGCAACATTACTTTTCGGCACATAAGAGTCTTTTTAAAATATCTCAAAATGGATATTGACAGTTTTTTGAAATTTCACCCCTAAAGGGTGAAAAGGGTTAAATTGTGATTTTAAGGATTCTTTAATATCTCTTAGGATCAATAAGATATCGACTTGCTTCTTGCTTACAAAGATTACCCATACAAATACCGAATCATCAATTTCAGGATTTTGTTCTAATGAACCCCTAAAGGGGTGGATCTACAATCGGGGTGAATTATACATCCCGTCGTAATTCCTGTGTTCCTTTAGTTGCAACATTACTTTTTGGCACATAAGTGTCTTTTTAAAATATCTCGAAATGGGTTTGACAGTTTTTTTAAATTCCACCCCTAAAGGTTGAAAAGGGGTGAATTGTGATGTCAAGGATTCCTTAATATCTCTTAGGATCAATAAGATATCGAGTTACTGTTTGCTTGCAAAGATTATCCATACAATTACCGAAAAACTTATTTCAGGAATTTGTCCTAATCAACCCCTAAAGGGGTGGATCTACAATCGGGGTGAATTATACATCCCGTCGTAATTCCTGTGTTCCTTTAGTTGCAACATTACTTTTTGGCACATAAGAGTCTTTGTAAAATATCTCAAAATGGTATTGACAGTTTTTTTAAATTTCACCCCTAAAGGGTGAAAAGGGTTAAATTGTGATTTTAAGGATTCTTTAATATCTCTTAGGATCAATAAGATATCGACTTGCTTCTTGCTTACAAAGATTACCCATACAAATACCGAATCATCAATTTCAGGATTTTGTCCTAATCAACCCCTAAAGGGGTGGATCTACAATCGGGGTGAATTATACATCCCGTCGTAATTCCTGTGTTCCTTTAGTTGCAACATTACTTTTTGGCACATAAGTGTCTTTTTAAAATATCTCGAAATGGGTTTGACAGTTTTTTAAAATTCCACCCCTAAGGGTTGAAAAGGGGTGAATTGTGATTTCAAGGATTCCTTAATATCTCTTAGGATCAATAAGATATCGACTTACTGTTTGCTTGCAAAGATTATCCATACAATTACCGAAAAACTTATTTCAGGAATTTGTCCTAATCAACCCCTAAAGGGGTGGATCTACAATCGGGGTGAGTTATACATTCCGTCGTATTTCCTGTGTTCGTTTAGTTGCAACATTACTTTTTAGCACATAGGAGATTTTTAAAATATCTCGAAAAGGTTTTGGTAGTTTTTTAAAATTTCACCCCTATAGGGTGAAAAGGGGTGAATTATGATTTCAAGTATTCCTTAATATCTCTTAGAACCAATAAGATATCGACTTGCTTTTTTGCTTACAAAGATTACCCATGCAAATACCGAAAAACATATTTCAGGTTTTTGTCCCAATCAACCCCTAAACGGGTGAACCTACACCCATTGTATTTCCTGTGTTCGTTTAGTTGCAACATTAATTTTTGGCACATAGGTGTCCTTTTAAAATATCTCGAAATGGTATTGACAGTTTTTTTAAATTTCACCCCTAAAGGGTGAAAAGGGGTGAATTGTAATATCAAGGATTCCTTAATATCTTTTAGGACCAATAAGATAACGACTTGCTTTTTGCTTACAAAGATTACCAATACAAATACGGAAAAATATATTACAGGATTTTGTCCTAATCAACCCCTAAAGGGTGAATCTACAATTGGGGTGAATTATACATCCCGTCGTATTCCTTGTGTTTGTTGAGTTATAAGGTTTCTTTTTGGCACATAGGCGTATTTTTAAAATATCTCGAAATGGTTTTGACAATTTTTTTTAATTTAACCCCTAAAGGGTGAAAAGGGGTAAAATGTGATTTCAAGGATTGTTAAACATTTTTAAGGACCAATAAGATATTGATTTGGTTTTTGCTTACAAAAACTACCCATGCAAATACCGAAAAACTAAATTTTTGATTTTGTCCTAATCAACCCCTTAAGGGGTGGATCTACAATCGGGATGAATTATACATCCCGTCGTATTTCCTGTGTTCGTTTAGTTGCAACATTACTTTTTGGCACATAGGTATTTTTTTTTAAATATCTCGAAATGATTTTGCTATTTTTTTTAATTTCACCCCTTAAGGTTGAAAAGGGGTGAAATGTGATTTCAATAATACCTTAATTCTTTTAGGACCAATAAGATATCGACTTGGTGTTTGCTTATAAAAATTATCCATACAAATGCCGAAAAACTTATTTCAGGATTTCGTCATAATCAACCCTTAAAGGGGTGATTCTACAAACGGGGTAGATTATAAATCGCGTCGTATTTCCTGTGTTTGTTGAGTTATAACGTTTCTTTTTGGCACATAGGTGTCTTTTTAAAATATCTCGAAATGGTTTTAACAGTTTTTTACCTTTAACAAATATCACCCCTAAAGGGTGAAAAGAGGGAATTGTGATTTCAAGGACTCCTTAATATCTTCTAGGATCAATAAGATATAGACTTGGTTTTTGCTTATAAAGATTACCCATAGAAATGCCGAAAAATGTATTTCAGGATTTTATCTTAATCAACCCCTAAAGGGGTGAATCTACATTCGGGGTGAATTATAGAACCCTTTGTATATCCAGCGGTTGTTGAGTTATAACATTCCATTTTGGCATATATGTGTTTTGACAGTTTTCTTTCACTCCTAAAGGGTAAATTAGTATTTTTTTGTTAGAAATAAAAAATTACGGGAGTACATTTTTAAAATAAAAATATATAAAAATAAAATTAAAATAAAAAATTATAGGAGAGTACATTTTTCAGTATGACGTAAGAACCCACTAAGAAAGGATTTTTTCAAGTTCGACCCCTATCTGGTGAAAAGGAGTAAACTGTTTTTTCACGGATTCCTCAATATCTCTTAGGACAGATGAGATATCGACTAGATTTTTTGTTACAAAGGTTACCCATACACAAGTTTAAAAACAAACTGCGGATTTTATGCCAATGAGACCATCAATATACCGTAGCGAAGCACGGGTTTTCAGCTAGTTATATATATAGCCTAGTACTATCAGCAATGGCAAACGTCCAAAATAACAGTGTCCGTATAATTGAACCTCCAACAAAAGATACAGTAGTAGCAAAATTAAATGGTGTATTTTGTTCTCCTTGGCGTCGATACAATCTACGTACATTGTTTAGTAGAGCATTCAAAGCTATCTAGATATAGGCTGAAAAAATAATAATATTTAAAAAAAAACATAATTTTCAATCTGTTCATTTAAATTTGCCGGTGTGTATATTTATAATTATAATTTATAGAAATTCGTCTCAAAGTTTCTGAACTATTGTTCAAACAAATTCAGACCGTACTCCAACTATATTGAGAGATATGAATTAACTAACGAAAGATTTTAAAAGATTATTTTGAAAAGGTCCGAATAACTTTGAAGTTGTTATAGAAGCCAATCAGATGAAATAATCTAATAAAACTTTTGAATTAAAACTTTTAACTTACTTCATTTTAGCAACTGATCTTGGTGGAAGGAATAACGATAATGTCTTATAAGCAAAGACAGCGACCGTGAACGAGCCATTTCCAAACAATTCATTGCTAGATGCTTCAATCTGAATTCCAAGCTTATCAGAGAACCAGGACGGGTAACTGCAAACCAAACATAATTAGGTTATTAAATGGCCTGAACAAGACCGCGTTTGTGTCGAATTCATAAAGACCCTCATGTTCAACAGATATGAATTATTAGAAGGGCCATTATACTACAACAAAGGAAGCACAATACAGTAATGCTATAGGACAGACCTGTTTCCACGAGACGGAATATACATATTGTGGGGACCGGAGCTTTCTACTGTCGCCACATCAACTAGCAAGGAATGTAGACTGTTATGGATCAGTCCTGGGCCCCAGGACGCCGAGCCTGACAACAATGCCTGGTTTCTTATCATCCTTTGTAACTGGGCCACTTTCTGTAATTAATACATTTTATTATTTCACACAAATGACACCTTGTATACAATATAAGATTTAAGTCTCAAGTCTGGTTTATAATAGTTTATGATTATTGCACAACCATAGCATAAAAATCACAGTTCTCCTTGTTCTGTTTATTAGAAACATATGTTCAGAACAGTGAAGCCCTATTGTCTCACCTAATCTATATATTCATATTCATATTCTTTTATTGAACAAGTATTGATAACAATGGATAATTACACGTAAAACATTACAAATGAAGAATACAGTATATTGTATATTAGGTATAATTATATAGGGCTATCCCAACTGTTCCGAATAGAATTCTTCCAAAGAGTACAATGCCTTTTGAAGTAAAAGATTTTTTATTGCCCTTTTGAACGAGGTGAGATTATTAATTTTATGTTATGCATTAAGTTATTCAACTATTATAAAGGAGGCTTTAAGTACTGTCTTAAAACTAACACTATTTTGTAAAAATATTTTGAAATGTAAAAAAAAAAATGTATCAATAAAAAGCTTATTATTACTATTATTATTATACTGTTTATTGGAAACATGTTCAGAACAGTGAAACCCTCTTGTTCCATCTTTATGGATATGCTATGCATTGTTACTATTATAAATGAGGCTTTAAGCCTCATTTATAATGAACCCATATAAGCATAAACATAAGCATCAAGATGTATGAATGGAGTATAGTGCCACGAAGCAAACAAGAACCCCGGAAAATATGTGAACTAATTTGAAAATTATTAGGCGGGTTTCCTTGTGACCAATTAGGAACCTTAACTCAAAAGTGACCATATATTTCTGATCTAAGGTTAAAAATATACCCATATACCAAAGTATACCAATTTACCAACAAAATTCATTTTTTTTTCTACTAAAATTTTGAAATTTGGTCAAAAATTTTTTGACTTGAAAATTTTAGCCAAAATGTTATTTTAGGCTAATTTTGGAGTGAGGATTCTGAAAAAAATATTTTAAAAAATCATTCTTTCCTAGTTTTTGAGTTAGAGCCGATTTGGATCAGTTTATCGCCAATAATTCCAAAATTT
Source organism: Liopterus haemorrhoidalis (assembly GCA_963971575.1). Taxonomy (NCBI): domain Eukaryota; kingdom Metazoa; phylum Arthropoda; class Insecta; order Coleoptera; family Dytiscidae; genus Liopterus; species Liopterus haemorrhoidalis. Next base: position 56,206,064 of record OZ020612.1, on the reverse strand, counting down.
TTGCCCAAACTTCAAAATGGACCAAATTTTGTTGATCTATGACCAAAAATACATATTTGTACCAATTTTCAATAAAATCGGAGACAAAAGAGACAATTTTAGTCTAAATAAACTACGAGGAATCCAAAAATTCTAACCTCAGGTCATTTTCTCTAACCGTTATTTGAGTTGTAATTTTTATTAATTCACAAATAATGTAAATTATGCCATTAAAAATATTAGTCATAAATAATCTCAAAACGCCTTAAACGATTAAAGCCCCAAATTATTTCTAGATTAAATAAACTACGGAGAATCCAAAAATTTTAATCGGAGGTCGCTGTCTCAAACCGTTTTTAAGTTGTGCTTTTTTTTACTCACAATTTTCACAAATGTAAATTATATTATTAAAAAAATGTCGTAATCTCAAAACGCGTTAAACGATTAAAGCCCCAATTTTTTCTATACTAAATAAACTACGTAGATTATTAGATGCCTATAGCCCAGTGGTGCCCAAACTTTATTGGTTCCCGGTGCCCTTAATTTATTAGAATTTTTCCGCGGTGCCCCAAGTAAAAACTGATCTAACTAACGCAGTTGTAGGAATAATGAAATATTTTCGCGGCGCCCTTGTAACCCATCTGCGGCGCACAGTTTGGGAATCGCTGGAATTATTTAGAATTTTTTCAGAATTTTAGTTTAAACCATCTGGGCTACAGGATGTGGGACAAATTTTTTTTGCACAATTTTTGCAAAAATCGCGTCAAAATAATTTATTTTGCAAAAATAAAATTTTGATCGTTAATCGACGTACTAAGGGCTTTCATTTGATACCCTACTCAGAATTTTGAAAAAATATTTTTTTTTTCGATGAGCACATATTTGTTTATATTTTTAGGGTGATATGTTTTTTAGATGTTTTAGTATTTTTCCTATGTGCGGGTCAAAGAGTTGTGTAAGCGTGCCAAATTTCAACTCTCTAGGTTTAGCCGTTTGGCTACAATTTTTACCGAACAGACAGACAGACAGACAGACAGACAGACAGACAGACAGACAGACAGACAGACAGACAGACACACAACAGACAGACACACAGACAGACGACAAAATGACGGTATAAGTGTTTTTTGGTCATACCTACAAAACCCTAAAAATGATGGTCGAATATCGTCTTTAAACATAATTTTTAAAGTCGATTTATAGAATACAAGTTTTCCGTCCCATGCCGTCAAAGAAGCGTCGATTTGCAGGACACCTGAAGACTCTTATTGAGTCTAAGAATATTTATCAAAAATTTGGAACAATTATCTTAAAAATCAACAAGATGATTATTTATTCAATCTTACTTTTGTAGTCTTCATTGTATATTTTCCTTCATCTTTGTAAAATGATATTGTGATATCAAAAAGATTTCCACTTCATACAAACGATAAATTAAGATATGTATAACATCTTTAAACGGAAGAAAACATCAAAAGGTGATTAAGAACAAAATAAATATTTCGTTTGAATACAGTAATCAAAATTTATACAAATTCTGTTGAAATGAAAATTAAAAATGCTATAATGTTTACAAGCCAATGAGGAAGAAGATGAATGAAGTAAATTAAAGAAATTGGATACGTAATTTAAGAAAGCAGTGAGCGAAATTAACCTTATTTCACTGTGATTAAAATGAGAACCAAAAAGTAATTAAAAGAGGAAAATGCGTCAAAGTTAAAATGGATTTGAAAATGGTTTAGATGGATATCATAATCCAAATATATAAAAATGTAAAGCAATTCTTAGGAAAAAGAATTATAATACCAACGTTTTATTGATGTATAGATCAAAAAAGGCGCAATCTATTTCTTGACCTGTGACACTATATAGCAGTGTTTCTTAACAGGTGGTCCGCGAAAGTTTTCGTATGTGTTTTTTGCAGTTTTTTTGTTATTTTTATACACATTTATTATGTAAATAATTTATATTTTGTTTATTTTCTGTAAACTTTCTGTGATTTTCTACAAATAAAATTAATGTATTTAGTAGCACATTAAATATATTTGTTTTCTTGCAAAAAATTAACCAACAATTATTATTAGTGATCCGCGTTAGAAAATTATATATTTTACTGCTCCGCGTTGCGTTTTTGGTTGAGAAACACTGCTCTATAGCACTTCCATGACTATAAGGTCGAGCGCTAATTTAAGTAACACTGATAGTGATATAACAATGATCTGACAATGTTTTAACGAAGATGTGACTTAGAAGTAACGTGATTTGAATAAAGTACTCACTGCTATAATAAAGTTTATTAACAATTATATCCTCGGACGAAGGAGACGTCTGATTTAAAATGTTAGATGAATAGAAATTAATATTAATTGAAAGTTATTAGTTGTTATTGAGAGAAAAATAAGAAATTTAAAAAGATCATATCGTAACGCTAACATAACTTACACTTTTTCTTACAAAACTCTAAGTTATTTTGTGAATTTAAGTACAAGGCTTTAATATTACCCTGTAAATATCTACAAAACTTATTTGTTTCTGAAACTTCTTTAGCAATACGCTCATTTTATTGTTGTCTTCTGCACAAGTAAAACCATATACCTAAATATCTTTTTGACCATCTGAAAAACAGTTCTTTTTCATCATGTAGTACCGGCCAAAAAGTAAATGTTTTTCAGTCAAGGCCGATTCGTTTTTTTTTTTTTGCCGCTGGATGCTAGAGCCATCTATGTGTCATTTCTTAAGTTACAAGATCTCCATGGTTACATGGAAGCAACTGACAGTAAAACATTAATAATTGTAATAATTACTAACCATTAATTATACAATCTAAATAAATAAATTAAATTTTTCATAAAAATTACTTTTGGCCAAAAAATATAATGTGCACCTTTGCCAAAAAGATCTTTTTCGTCCTTATCTGTTTGATGTCCTCACCTGCACATCGGACTTCAAATTCAGATACTCTTAGAGTGGTTGGAAATTATCCTAGATATAAAAAAAATAGTAGATATCCACGAAGAGTTAAATATTCAATTAACAAAAGACTTTATTTTCAAGCTAACAGAGAAATTCTTTGCTAAGTATCCCTTTAATGATAGTCCTCTTATTCAAGATATTGGAAAACATAAATTACAGGAACTTCCGTTTAAAAAATAAAAGCATAAAATAACTAAGCATATTTTACTCCAAATTATCGCCATTATTTACCATTATTGTTGTTAGGTTTATTCAGTTACATATTTTATTTTATTATTATCGTTGGGATAAATGTATTCAGTTAAATGGAGATTATGTTGAAAAACTACATTGTAATATTGACGAAAATTAACAAAATAATAAAAATTATAGCTAAATTTCCAGAACTTTGGAAACATCCCTCGTACAAACGCGTGGGCCATTTTTGTGAAATTTAAAACTTGCCTGGGTACCGGTAACCCACAAAACGGCCCTGCATATATCATAATCTACTAAAAAATATATCCAAAAATGTTTGTTATCAAAAAATTGTCATTTCTCACCCCAATATCTGTAATAGAATTCTCCTGCTGTAAGATGTGATCCATGATCTTATAAAGGGTGACAGTGGCATTCCGTAGTTGTAGCTCATCAGTCGCCTCGGTACTGTTGATATACGAGATAACCTCGTGCACCAGATTCAATATGCGTTCTCCTTCCCCGGGCAGAAATGATGAACGTGTCGTTAGGTGATTCAGGTATGTATCCAGTGTTTTCACACCAGTTGTATTCTGGTAACCGTATGTTAATCTGCGAAACTGAAAAATAAAATTAGATCTTGAATTAGATGGTTACGTCCGTAAAATATAATATGAGGAAGTAATGGGATTCGGACTGGTCAGAAATTAAAATTAAAACAACATTTTAACTTCGCTAACGTTTCGATTAATTATGAAATCTTCATCAGAGCTAGGTTAAAAAGTCACAAAATAAAATAAAATAGTCAGATAAATAAAATGCAACGTCCACATAATGTGAGGGGTCATTGAATTTCTGACCAGTCCGAATCCCATTACCTTCTCATCATATAAAATTAGATATTACTATAATTCATGGTCCAATTTTTAGGGTTTCATACAGTTTTAGATATTACTATAATTTATGGTCCAATTTTTAGGGTTTAATACACTCTAAAAAAGTTGTCACCACAGGACCGATCACAAAATACTTGTTAAATTTATGCTGCTTTATCAAAAAAATGTCTCAAATAAAAGTTGTTAGTTATTGCTTTTATAACAACTTTTGCAAAATATTTTTTTTCCAAATATTTCTCTGTTGTGAAATATTCACAAAAATCTTAAAACCGACATAAGTAAACTCCCATTTCTAATTAACCGATTTTTACCATAAGTTGTTCAACTCGTGCCATTGATGTCAAAAGCTTAAATATGAAGTTTCATAAAAATCCTTTTAGTCAAATTTGCTTTGCACGTGTACACGGAGCAACAGACAGACCGACCGACAAACAGACAGACAGACAGACAGACAGACAGACAGACTGACAGACAGACAGACAGACAGACAGACAGACAGACTGACAGACAGACAGACCGACAGACATCATGCTAAAAATAGTCAAAACGTTATGTAGGGACCTCAATTCGTGGAAATTCATTTTGCTGAATGTAGAAAACTTTTAAAAATGCGTATAAAAAGTATATTAACTTGCCAAGAATTTACATATATGTCGATAACTGTTTATAGGTTTTTAAACTTAAACCATAAATCCCCATTAAAGTTAATAATCACCCTATTGTGGTTTATAAACAAGATTATATTATGATATAGCTCGCAACGTTCAAACGCAACATAAAGCCTTGAATGTAGAATTTTGAAGATGTGAGGTTACGCCTTGTAACCCCATGATAATATGCAGGTCCGGGACTGGGGAGCCATTTCCTATCACTATGGAAGTTTATCACACGCTGCGGTTGACAGCCATTATATTATTGCAGTTATTGTCGACAGCGTTCACGGACGGCTCTATTTTAGATTTCAGGAAACCAGTATATTCAACTATGCTTCTCGGTCATTTTAATGAGGAGCAACTATCAATTGTGAAACATTACATGTACTGTACGACAAAGGTGTTACTGACATTGTTCTAAAGGTGTTTTAATTTAATTCTAAGCAGTGGCGGATCTACATACGGGCTAATAGGGCTTAATCCCTGGGCCCCAGATCCGTAAAAGGCCCCCAACCTAGGGTGACCATTCGTCCAGTTTTTTGCGGGACTGTCCCGCATTTTGATTGGGTGTCCCGCTTTAAGACACGTCCCGCATTCTAACTTTTGATTTCTTGACTTGTATTTGAGGAGATGAGGACCTTTTTTTTGCTGTTCACTTGGATTTCGGAGGTGTGGACCTTTTTTTTGCTCTTTACTTAGATTTAGAAGGTGAGGACCTTTTTTTTGCTCTTCACTTGGATTTGGGAAGTGAGGACCTTTTTTTTTGCTCTTCACTTACACCTATTATATTCTATACCAAGCACGGCTTATAAGAGAAAAGATCAAAACATAAATATTACTTTAAGACACAATACAAAAAAATAAAATAAAAACACAAATTTACTAATATTTATTAAAAATCAACATAAGTGAAGCGCATGTGTAGGGCCCCTTGTTATTTTTAAGCCCTGGGCCCCCAAAAAGCTAGATCCGCTACTGATTCTCAGTAATGCAATTTGATTTTATGAAGTAACTAGCTAAATAAGCTGTTGCAATTATTTGACCATCTTCAGTCTTTGTCAGTATTAACTTGGGATTCTTACAAATGTCTTCAAAACATTCCTAAACGGTTCGAAGAATCCCAATGCCATCGCTGGTGAGTTAACAAAACGATACGTGTATGTGAAACATTTTTTTCAAGCTGTATTCTATTCGTAACGGCAGAAAATTGAGTGGAAAGACAGCTTGCGGTATTTAAAATAAGATATAAAGTAGAAATATCACACATATTTATTTGTATACGAGGTGTGTAAATTAAGTAACCGGACTGATTTTTTTTAACTTTTTTTATTCGAATATAATCTCAATTCAAAATTGTCTGCCTCAAAATAACTTCCTTGGGAAGCCACACAGCGCTGGAGACGGTCCTTCCAATCCTCATAGCAGTGTTGGAATTCGGATACTGGAATAGGTTTCAGCTGGTCGGTTACGGATATTTGAATGTTTTCGAGTGTCCCAAAATGATGTCCCTTGAGGTGATTTTTCAATCTTGGGAAGATGAAAAAGTCACAAGGACTCAAGTCAGGCAGAGGTTGAGGGGCCACTGGAATGTTTTTACTGGCCAATAACTCGTTTATTGAAATTGCTGTGTGACAAGGCGCATTAGTCAAAATCCGATGAACGGTAGTGTGAGTCAAATTCAACTCTTCCCCGATCATTCTGACTGTCAACCGACGATCTGAATGCACAATATTCCGGATTCTGTCGACATTTTCATCGGTTATTGAAGATGAAGGCCTTCCTCTGCGTGATTCATCTTCAATCAACTCTCTTCCTTCTGAAAATACCTTAAACCCCCAAAAAACCTGGGTCTTTGACAAAACACTATCTCCGTAGGCCTGCTGAAGGTTTGCAAAAGTTTTCGTTGCACTGTGCCCAAGTCTGAAGTAAAACCTGATAGTACACCGTTGCTCGAAATGAAGTTCACTCATTTTTAGAACGCACTAGAAAAAAATGTTTCACGAAAAAATCGCTACGAACAACAAAATTACTCGAGCGAGTTCAAACTCGTACTGAAGACGTATGAAATGTTCACCTGCTGCCCCTCCAAGTCCCGCGTTTATACATCTTAAGGCCGCGAACATACAGAAAGCCGGCACCGGCTTTACTGGCAACAAACGCTGATCTGCCGCAGTATCTGTCCATGTTTTTAAATATTACCGCACACGCTGTGTACTGATCGGCGCCGGTCGGTGTCGGCTACCCGCTTACCGAAACGTTTAAGCAGTTTAAGCAGCTTGTTGTCAACTCCGAAATAAAAAAATATTTAAAAAATCTTGCTTCATCTTCTTTTAATTGAGGAAAAATGGTGGTATTCCCCATATTTACGTCTCTCTTGGTTTATGGTATGTATACCTTTTCTTTTTGGTTCCATTTATAAATATACTGATTCTGTTAGAAACAACTCATCCAAAGATGAATCAGAACTCGCCATTTTCACTTATTTCAACATATAATTGAGCCAATATACGAAAGAGTAGCTATACACTTTCAAAACTAGCGTTCACTCTATGCTAGGGCCAATATAATTAAAAAATGTACGATAAATAGGAAAACATAAATAAAAACTTCAATATATAGGTTACATCATCTGACAGTGTCACATGCAATATCAGCGTTTAGCGTGTGCTCAACCAGTAACCCAGTACGCTTGTTTTCGGTACCGATTGTCAGCGCTGATTTACCAGCTTTCTGTATGTTCGGGGCCTAAGGCGGCCCAGTTGCGAAAAGCGTTGTTAAGTACAAAATAATTTGTTTTTCATCGTGACATTGTCATATATTTCACTCAACTGGCGGCTTGATTATTTTTTTCAACAACGCTTTATGCAACTGGCTCTAAGTGATTTTAGTTATCTGATAATCTTCAATCGACGGCACCCTTTACTGGATGTCACCTGAAGCGCCTTCACCTCCCCCTCTTACACCACTGATATTCCCTTCCTTTTGAAAATGAAACCTTTAATAAATAATGAACAACATAAACATATTTCCTTCATATTCAGATATTCAGGCGCATTAGAGCGTCGAGAGCATCTAGAGGACAACAAACAGCGTACAAATACACACAGCTCACATACATGATGTTATTCTATTATTAAGTTTTGGCTAAAGACCTGCGGGATTATAAACATATACGTACATTATTGTGAATGGAGAAGAGAGACTCGGAAAAGCATGAGGAGAAATCTGGCAAATCCCACTCTGGCATGTTGACATCACGCAACGTACACTGCCTCTGTGCGTCTCCTAAGAATCTCGGAGGACATTGCTTTATACTCGACAAACCTAAAGGGATTATACATAAATATTATTTTGTAAACCTTTTGAAACAAAAATCTTTTAATAATATAAGCATTTATAGGCTTTAGGAATTGTTTTATCATCGCTTCACTTCAGTCGAAATTGATGTGATGTATTTTTGATTCTATACAAAATAACACGAACACTCTTCACTTAACACTGACTTAAGGGGCGCACAACCATACAGTTTCTTATACAAAATTAACAACCTGCAATTAAATTAGTAACAATCTATGCATCAAAATTTCCAGCGAATATTTATCTATTTAATAGGATATTTTTAATTGTAAGAAAAACTGTCATGTAATTTTAATTAAACAAACTGCATTATAGACGCCATCTTGTGAATCATTAGACGCATATTTGCGTACGTTGCGGTAAATTGTAGGTAAAACTTCATTCTACAAATATATTTTTAGCTATTTTGTTCTTTAACTACTTACAATTATTGTACTTGGTAGTCTACTTTGGCCGCCCTCTTGAGTCTGTCGCGGTTCTCAATAAAGGTGCTGTGGGTAAACATGATTTAATTTTGTAAGGAACACGTCTACCAAGTGGAATTTCACTGTCGTAAAGTCAAATAAGTTTGTAAACTATAAAAAACATATCGAAAAAAAAATTACATATTATTTGCACATTTCTTCACAAATCTATATAAATATTGAAACCCACAAATATATATATAAAAAATTACAGAACATTGTTGTCGTATATCTAATACTAAGTTATTGAACTATAACATTTTTACAATAATTTTTGGATAAATACAATTTCGCTGCAAAATTTGATGTATATACCTATTGTTACTAATGTAATTTCAGATTGTTAATTTGGTATAAGAATCTTGCAATCTCTTGGGGGTTACAAGTCACAAGGCACAGCTAACGTACGCTGGGCTTGGTACTGGCCGATGTTCGCTTCCGTGGAGGTATTCTTATCACAAGTCAAAGGAGTTTAATCAGCATCAATGCAGACTTGTACATGCATGTTAGCACCGTACACACGACGCGCACACACTCGTCATCACATCAGTCGAGAGTGTTGTGCTCAAAAAAAGATTATAACCATTTTTACTGAATTATGAAGTCTACTTAATGTAAAAAGTAATTTTTTATACTTTTAGGGCCGAATTCATAAACGTTCCTAATCCTCACCTCACCCTTACCTCAAACTCAATTGGCAATGAGTCACTCATTTGGAATTCAGAATCAAAAGTTGGATATTAGTAACTCATTGCCCACTCACTTATCTGTAAAATTTGAGTGAATAGTGAGTGTGATTTGAGGCCAGTAGCTGGTAATCTTAAATTTTACACGTTTAAGATTTTGCTTTATATAAATATAGAAATATATTTGTATTAATGTGGATAATAATTTTTTAGAGTATGTAGAAGTTGAAAATGTTTATTTAAATGTGCATCGATACATTTGTAACGTAAAAAAGAAACAGTAACCTATTTTTTAATACAAAATAATCGTTTTTATCAGGCGGTATATGCGGGACGCTTAAGATCCTCTTCAAAATATCACTGACTATGAACTTATTCAGAGATTTCATTTCTTAAGAAACACTATAACACATAAAATATTTCCTACAGTATATCCAAAAATTGGGGTACTACAGAAGCATAGGTTGCCTATTCCTCCAGCTGTGGCAGGCATAATTTTATTAGATATGACAAATTATATTTCTTAATTCATTATAATATATCTTTATTTAAGAGAACACATGGCGACTTATATTTGTTTAATCAACTTTTGATATGCAAAATAATACAATAAGTTGCCGAAAATATTGCTGTATACCTGGGTAGATATGTTAGATTTCCCGGAACTAACGAGAATAACGAAAAAAAAAAAAAAATCTTTATGGATTTAATTAATATCGCTGGTTGGAGTGAAGGTACCCATATCGAAATAGGAAATCCAGGAAGCAGAAATGTGGAACTATTTTGAAATAGAAAAGGCTAGATGTGATTAAACATGCAAGTAGTAGCAGGTGCCAACTGTGAAGTCTTCGACAATGATATTTGCTGGCCAGGATCTGTCCATGATAGCAGGATATTTAATAGTAGTTCTGTTAAAATGATATTTGAAGAAAATCGATTGTCTGGGCTTATTCTCGGTGGTAATGCTATAAAAGCAGCTTTTATTCTACGCCATTTTATAAACTAATTAAAAAAATAATTAAAATTAAAAATTAAAATAAAAAAGTACATTTATTATAATTATGTTGTATATTTATATATAATACATTAATTAAATAACATTATAAGTTTTTCTAAAATTTTTGTTTTTAAAGTTTCATGCATTAATTATTTTTCGGCTATTTTTTCTTATTTCTTGCTTTTCTACTCGCAGCTGTTGTTTACACATATATTTTAAGCCGATATTCTTCGGGACGAAAGATATGAATTTCTTCATCTTACGGGATAATTTTTTCTGAGCTCTTCATTATAACTTCTAATTGTTTTTCAATTGCAGTAGCTCTTGATGTGTACGCAGTTTTCTTATTTGTTTGCCTATTATTCTATTAGTTTTAATTAGGTAATTAGATTATTTGCCTATTGTAAAAATTTATCTATTTAAAAATTACATCCCCTGGGAGTAGAGTCGTCTTTTGAAGGTGTAGTCGTCATCTGTATGCATTGGGCAGCGTCACCCGTGAAAAATATTCTACTTGACATGATAAAAACAACAATATTTATAAAATACACTATATTTTATTGAATTGAGTTTTTGATAAACTACTATCAAAATGTTTATTACAATCACTACCAAAACGTTTCCATAGCTATAACGTATTATTTTATTTTGACGTCATAAAATTAGTGACGTTTTCCCTCAACCGTCCCTCAAGTTAGTGACTCATTTACAATTGTTTATGAATAATAAAAGTGAGTGAGGGAACGACTCAACCTAAAATGAGTGTGAGATGAGGTGAGGCTGAGGTGAGGATGAGGTGAGGATTAGGAACGTTTATGAATTCGGCCCTTAATCTTATTTAAATATAAAAAGCAAGCTCGAAGCTGCGACCATAACTACACTTTTATTATCAGACGCCATTTTAAAAACGTTGGCCCATGTTCGCTATTTTTGTATTAGGCTAGCACTGACGCTTCATCGACAGATCATCTGTATTGTACGCATGTACAAGTGTCCGCCAGTGTACAAGTGTACAAGTGTCCGCCAGTGTACAAGTGTACAGTGTACAATATTACGGCCAGCGTTGGCGAACGCTGGCACACCGTATGTAGGCGCCTTAAGACAGGATATATTTCTATTTTGCAATAAACTACATATTTAACATTACTGTCCGTATTATTGTTAATTAAGAGTTTGAACATGGGTCAGGAAGATTTAATTTTTTCAATAAATGGAGCCATACAAACGATTTTGGTACCATGTACTGAAAGAGATGTTGTAACGCAATTACTGCTTCGGTAGTTTCTGAGACAACACTTGTTATAATTTATAGGTAAGGTTTGGAAGTGAAGCGATATAAGTTTAACTGAGTTACTATTCGGGAGCTTCTGATAAACTGGTGCGTTTCACTAAAACTGGAAATATATTTCAGTTATAAAGTAAAATAACGAAAGCACCTAATATCTCAAATAAAAATAAATTCACAACACACGATAAATTATGATAATAATTTCGATCATCAATTTAGTTAAATAAAAATAAAAATAATAATTCTTGTGTCCCACGTTGGGCGCCAGAATGTAACTAGGCTACTAATTACTACAATACAAATAAACTTAGCAAAAGACGAATTAAATTTAAGATGATTTTTTAACTCCACAAAACAACAATATAAACAGTTTTATTGTTTCACGCACTGCCTTCTAGCACTGACTATGGCGTCATAAATAATACATAGTGCTATAAACATAGGACCATATTCATAACCTTTTACTAAATCTTAGTAGCACTACTATGTTCGATGTTCGTAAAATACGTGAATTATGAAGTCGATTACTAAGAAAATTTTATACTAAAAGAAAAAAATTACTAAGGGAAACATTTACAAAAGAGTTAAATCATTAACTAAAATCTCAAATGACGATATAAAACCGGTATTTTCAAACGGTGGAAATATTTCAACTGAACTCCAAATATATATTGCTCTATGTTATTTTGTTAAAGGTTCATATCAACGAGATATAGGTAACTAGTTAATGACATGAATAATTAGTTAGGTACCAGAACATTTTTACTTATAAATCTTTAAAAAAAAAACATTTATTGTTAAAAAAAATCGATAGTAAAATCGTCACCCAACGCTGCAAAGAAACAAGGTTATGTTTGTGTTTATACCGCGATGATAGTACAAGCTAGTAACGCATCTTCCATCTCTTTTAACATGTTATACAGTACATAAGTCTATCTCTTTCTATCTATAACAGAAAACGTTGCCAAACGTATTTTGCCTTTTAGTTAAAAGATCGTAGTATAGAGATTATGAACACTACTAACATTAGCATCACACTTTCTTAATTTAACAAGTAACGCTTAATCTCAATATTTAGTAAAAGATTATGAACATGGCCCATAGTTTTTAAGCGTATAAATGGTTATTTTAGATAAAAGCGTATTTTTAAAAGATCATTTTTACGAGTTCATTTTCTCACTTACCTGGAGAAGTTTCCGGCCACGTAACTCCCATCATATTTTCCTGCTGGCAAAGTGGCACTACAGTCTTGTTTAACACCTCGACTCTAACATCCACAGCTGTTGTAACATATCCAAATACCTTGCAGGTGTACACCGCCGATTTCTGTAATCACAAGGATTACACCTTAAGTATACGTAAGCCTTTTACTAGCTGCTATTCAATGTACATTTCAACACGTATTCAGTTGGATAAAGTGGCATACTTGTTTCAATTTTACGATAAGAGTTATAGTAATCTTTGGTAGTTTCATTGCGGATTGCATAGGACTCTTGAAAGGATTCCCAAGCACTATATGGACATGTTAATGGTCTTTACTGAATGCAATGAACTGTTAAGATGCAACTAACTTCGATGCAACTTACAAGAATTTAAATTGGTTCTGTTAGTAGTTTGCTTCTATTTATAGATGTGTCGATAGTTTAAAGAAAAATAGAAACTACTAAACTGATTTCACAAGATTTAACTAAAGGCTGGCATCTGTGGATCTTGTGACATCTTTTTAGTACATCTAAAACGTAAAGTCCTTATAAGTGATTGATATCCGAAAATTAGCCAGTACCAGACATACCCAGCTGAATTCCCGGACCTTGCATGCTGTCCGGTCACTTATGCACTCTCTATTGTATCATTGCACTGTCAAAATTTTCGACAAGACAATGTAAAACGAAATGTCGTTTTTTTTTCCACCTCCCAAGTATTGTCTAGAAAAGGAGTCGGAAACTGGTGATGAAAAAAAAAGTTTTTTATGTGTTGTAAATTTTCACACATTTCAAGGGTTTCGTAGGTATTTCATAAGTTTAAGAAGTCAACAGAATTCAGGATGTCTAGGACAATATTTTTTTTATAATCACATCAAAATCAACAGTTTTTAGGGTCTTGTAGGTATGACCACCAAATAGGGTTTTATAGGTATGACCACCAAAAAGTGTCTGTCTGTCTGTATGTCTGTCTGTCTGTCTGGCTATCTGTCTGTCTGTCTGTCTGTATGTACGGTAGAAACTGTAGCTAAACGGCTTAACATAGAAAGTTAAAATTTGGCATGCTTATACAACTCTTTGACCCACATATAGGAAAAATACTGAGAGTTCAAAAAGCACACCCCGAGATAAATATAAACAAATATGTAATTAATAAAAAAATAAATATTTTTTTAATACTTTGAGTGGCATATCAAATGAAACCTCTTAGTGTGTGGACCAACTAGCAAATTTTTATTTTTGAAAAATCATTTTTTTAATTGGATTTTATATTAATATTAATTTATGCTGCTTTATCAAAAATGTCTCAAATAAAAGTTGTTAGTTATTGCTTTTATAGCAACTTTTGTTGAATAAATTTTTTCGGTGCATATATATACGGTAATGTAGTAGAAATTCACAAACATGCTCAAAATTTATTATTAAAAAAACAAAAGCACAGTTACAGCACCCGTAACAATCATTTTGTAAATATTCCAAGTCATCGTTTAACCGTCACAAAAAAAGTTCTTGCTACAAAATATGAGATGTATAACAAAATTCATCCCACAATACAAAAGTTACCCCATAAGAAATTAAAAAATGTAATGCGAGAGTTCTTAATTAACTTATGCCCATATAGTATTCTCGAATATATGAATTCTGAAATACTAATGTACAAAACTGAGAATGTGTAAACCCTATATTATTTGTTTATTTATTTATTTATTTTTTTAATTACTATTTATGTTTAGATTTTAATTTATAAATTTTGAAATATTTTGTAACACTAAAGTGTAATTATTAATGAAGCGTAATTTTTTTTGTATCTGACGACCTTCTAAAACTGTACTGTTTTTTATAAGGCACATTATTAAACATTATTATTATTATTATTATTATTATTATTATCTCTAAATGTTAAAATCGGTATGATCACAATACCTCTCTTATATATGTTGGCGGTCGGTAAAAAGGATTTAAGTTTTCGAGGGGCCGGATTCCAGAAAACAATGTAAACGACCCTCGCGACCTTAGGTATCACCCATCTTACAACTAACAACTCTACTGCAATACAAGAATTATTTTCTGAAAGAGTGATTTCCAGAAGAAGTAATATTAACTAGTCCCTGAGAAGCCCGAATTTGTCTACACTAGATTTATTTATAGAGTTTTCCTGAACAGCAATTAATAAAGTTTTAATTGCCCAATGTATAGCCAACATCCGGAATGAAAAAGCACGAGAAGAAGATTTTTTCTGTAGTTTTCCAAACTCTATGTTTCCTCTTTTTCTTTTCAACATCTATAATTTGAGTTATACGCAGTTGGATTTAAATCGATTACAATATCTCCCTTTTGTGTTAGAGGACTCGAGACTATAAAGAGTCATTGCTAATTAAAGATTGACCATTGACGATAACTGTATAAATATCCTGTTAAATTAAACTTCTACTAACCAAGCTTTAACTAATCATCAAGCGAGCGCACTAAGTCAACCATAACTGGAAATAATGCATAGAATATCCGTAAAGTTTATCTTCTGAAGCTGTCTATACCCTTAAATAAACAGTGAGTGTCCCACATCAATGATTTAGCTTCAGCTGTTGTTAGTTGTTGCAGTTTCCTCGTATTTGCAAACGTCAGACAGAAGGACTAGAAATCCCGTACTGTGTATTTGTCACGTGCCATAATCAACAAGATTAGCATAAACCGAAATATATCTTTATTCATAAACTTGCGCATTTGCACACGCAGTGAAACGGTAAGCAGTATACTCGCGAGATTCTGAATGTTATTATGTGAAATATCATTGCGCCACGTTAGTTAAGTAGACGGAATATAAACTACGTTTATATGGAAACTCTAGTTACTAACTAGCATTATTTACTTTTACGTTTTCTATAGATATACCTAGCTCGAAGAAAAAAATTTATGTGAAGTGTGAATCTTCACACATTTCTGGGTTTTGCAGGTATTTAGTAACTGAATGATGATTATTTGGGATGCCAAAACAAATTTTATGTCAAAATATTTTTTTATGAATTTTAATTCGAATGCCTAATACCATTATTTAAGTTTCTAAATATGTACAGTATTTTATTTATACAGCAAGGTTCAGTAAGATTTTTAAAATTGCGCCTATGGCTTCCATTGGTTGCTTATATCATAAGTCCCGCCCTCTGATTTCGTCAAACAGAATTAAATTATAATTTCAACACTTCCTACTGATTATTAAATTTACGCTTTTAAAAAATAAATGCAACATTTACCAAAATATAACTAGAATTTTGACAAAATAATTTAAACAAAATAGAAATGAAAAAAAAAAAAAAACAGAAAAAAATAAAAGTAACAGGATTCGAACTCTGCAACGTTCGCACTGCAATTTACAAAGTGCGTTACGAAACCATCTGAGCTACCAGAGTTTCTTATCTGAAATGTTACATAGCGAATTAAATATTTAACATATTTTAGTTAAAAACACAAAAAATGCGTTATTTTCCGAAAACATAATCTGATCAAAAATTCCTGTTGTACTATTCCGGTTCACAACAATGTACATTACTTAGAATTTTTTCAGATTTTTAGTTTAAACCATCTGGGCTACAGGGTGTGGGACAAATTTTTTTGCACAATTTTGGCAAAAATCGCATCAAAATAATTTATTTTGCAAAAATAAAATTTTGATCGTTAATCCACGTACTAAGGGCTTTCATTTGATACCCTACTCAGAATTTAAAACAAATATATTTTTTTTTGATGAGCACATTTTTGTTTATATTTTTAGGGGGATATGTTTTTTAGATGTTTTAGTATTTTTCCTATGTGTGGGTCAAAGAGTTGTATAAGCATGCCAAATTTCAACTCTCTAGGTTTAGCCGTTTGGCTACAATTTTTACCGAACAGACAGACAGACAGACAGACAGACAGACAGACAGACAGACAGACAGACAGACAGACAGACGACAAAATGACGGTATAAGGGTTTTTTGGTCATACCTACAAAACCCTAAAAACACAACTTTTTCAAAATGAATATTATTGGGGTCTTTTAAATACGACCACCAAAAATCCCTTAGAACGTCTCTCCTACGGATTTCCATGGTGTAATGGTCAATATTATGGCGTGATCAAATATGATGTATATAACGAAAAAATAAACATGTTTTTTTAAATTTTGGGTGAGATTTCAAATGAAACCACTTAAGGCGTGAATAAACATGTACATTTTTATTTCTTTTAAATAATTATTTTATGTGATTTTCACCAGAAATATGTCAACAACTTTTGTAGTTTTTGTAGTCAAATATTTACCAGTGGGATTCTGAAAAAATCTAAATAATATACATTGATGGGAAGAGGAATACTCCAACAGAAATTTTCAATTGGATTAGTTTTTCGAAAAATATTGATATCTTTAGTGTCTGAAAAATTAAAAAAAAAAAATACAAGGTGTCTCAAAAGAAATTTTATATTTAGTGGATCGATTAAAAAAAAAAGTAAGCCGTATATAGAAAAAATGTTTATTAATTATTAAAATACACTTTTTGGGGATTTATTTCTTAAAAATAATATCGTCTAAATGTAGACCCTCGCGTTCTCGGCACTCATTTAATCGAACAGTAAAATTACTTATGACGTCTCGGCAGGTGGACTCAGGGATGGCTGCCATTTCGTGACGGATATTTTCTTTCAAATGCGCCAGTGAAGTCGGTTTATTGGCGTAAACTTTAGATTTAAGATAACCCCATAGGAAAAAGTCCATAGGGATTAAATCTGGACTGCGTGGAGGCCAATTTATATCACCTCTCCGGGAGATCAATTTGCCTGAGAAAATTTCACGAACACGTGGCAGAGACATATTGGACGTGTGTGAAGTTGCTCCGTCCTGTTGGAACCATGTTTTTTGGTTATAGCCAGGAAAGTGCAGCTTTAGGTCTTTGTGCATAATGCGATGTAATGATGATCTATGAACATTTAAAGCACTTGCGCGCTTCCGAATTGAAAGGTTCGGGTCGTCACGAACAGACTGATTAACATTCTCCACGTTTTCTACCGTTCTTGATGATCTAGGTCGCCCGGATTTTGATTTATCCAGCGTTGTACCAGTCTCTTCAAACTTTTTAACCCAATGTCGAATGAGAGGAATGCTTGGCGCATCATTTAAGTGGCGAAAACCTCGAATACTGCAGAATTTTCTACGCGCTACAGTCGCCTAATCACCGTTTTTGTAAAACTCTAGCACGCATAACGCGCGGTCTGCTCCCGAGAAACGCTCCATAGCGACTGCATTCCCAAGAGCCAGGCTACCGATTGACATAACCCCCGCGCCCCTCGGATACGTTGCGTTCACGCAGTAAGCTAAATAAATATAAAATTTCTTTTGAGACACCTTGTATTTTGTGCGATATCAAAAGAAAGCCAGACGTAGATGAAGGAAAACAAAGTAGTTACATTTCTTTATTTTAACACGCATTTTTACCAAAATGTACTGAAAAACTACTCTTCCACATCCTTTAACCCAAAAGGATTAATTTAGCAATATGAATAAATTTTAAGTAATGAACTTATACACTGATCTGAACTGGAAACGTACGAAAAGAATTATTAAGCAGATTGCGTTTTTGGAATATTTGTGTTTTTTGACAAAATTAGTAAGTTTTTTAATTGATGGTTAAATTATGGCTAATAATGTTATGATTTTTTTATATTTATGGCTAAAGTAGTGTATGCCTTCTTTTAAATTAAAAATATACATCATAAAAATGTTTTAACTGTTGAGAATCGAGTTCATGTGTGTAGAGTGTAGTGGTAAGTAGGTTCCGCTTACTACTATACGTCATGATGACTTATTGCTTGAATTATTTTAGTTTTTTGTTCTTAAGGTATCAAATAGGAATAAATCACTTACAGTAGTGAAATACATATAAAACAAATAACCCATTGTTAACAATGAGAAATAAGTTTCTGAAATTAAAAAAAAAAATGAAGCCAATTATTGATTATTTATTTAATGAAGACTTAGATAGGAGCAAATGAAGAAAAAATCGCTGGGATTTTTTAATTTAAATATTCATCATCGTCATTGGCATCAGGTTTCATGACCATGTTTTCAATCTATGTACATTTAGGAGTACTATGTACTCAGTATTACGTCATTTAAATATTATTGTGTCGTAATTTTCGCAAATTATTTAAATTAAGTAAAAAAAAATAAATTAAACAAAAGCTCTCAGTACTCAAACATCGAATAAAAATTATTATAAAACTGCTGATTCTGATGTGATTATAGGAGAAATATTGTCCTGAATATCCGGCATTCTGTTGGCTTTCTTACATTTATTAATTACCTCAAAAACCTTACACTTCCCATAATTTTTTTAAAATTAATTTTAATGAGGGATCGCGAGGCGTGGACTTTAAAAAAAAAAAACATGGTGTCAAGATATCACCAAACCCTCAAGTGGGGCAATAGATCAAAGAGCGGTATGTGAGAGCAAAGTGTTTCCCAACAAACATAAATTCCCACCAATAAATAGTTTAAGTAAACCAAACGAATTTATGCAAAACACACCCTGATTAAGGTTTAAACTGCAAACAAATAGTGTTCCCATGAATATTTCAAGAATGTGTAAATTTGTTACCTACCTGTATGTTAGTGATTTTCAATAGGCTTCCTGCGGGATAAAGTTCCTCCCAAACTTCCGTGATTGGATTTATTGGAAAAAGCTCATGATTCTTGACCCAGCTGTATCCGAATTTGTCCGGTCTCTCGTCGTTTTGGGACATGCATGTTATGCTCACATTCGCTCCCTGTAAACATAAAAAATTTATCAGCTGATTAAAATTGAAAAAAAAAAAAGATTGCTATCTCCCTTGATGTCTTAGGTGGAAGTACTTGAAAAAATAAAGGAAAATGAGGTGAATATTGACTAAAAAATAAAAATGAATAGAATTTTGTATAAACAAGAATTCTCTTTCTAAAATGAAAAATAATTTTATTATTCACCCACTTTTTTCCTTTCATTTTTTCACTATTTATACTAATATATAAATTAGTTCGTTTGTATGTATGTATGGACCAGGGTTGCCTCTTATGTTTCAGGATTGCGCTAAACTGTGCTGTCATCTGGCAACTGAGGCTTCTATCGTAAAGTTTGACATTTTTGACGTTTACTCAGAAAGTTTTTACGTACGAGCGCTATTTGTTTTTAAAAGAACTTGAAAAAATTCGTCTCGGCTAAATATGGAATTAAATTGTGAACATTTTCGAGCGATTATTCTTTACAACTTTTGACATGGAATAACCCAACAACAGTGCATCGATGAACTTAATTCGACTTTTGGCGATGAAGCACCATCAAGGGCTATTGTTTATCGATGGTTTGCCGACTTTAATAGTGGCCGTAGTTTACTTAAGGACGAATTTCGTGAAGGTCGTCCAAAATCGGTTGTTGTTCCAGAAAACATTAATGCTGTGCGTGAATGATACTGCTAAATCGTGAGATTGAGGAATACTTGGGCATTAGTGGGACGGCATACATTCACAATTGCATGAACATTTGGCCGTCAAAAAGATTTGCTTGCGTTGGATCCCATACAATTTGAAAATGCGAGCTCTCACAAATCGGCTCAAACAAGTGACTTTTAGATAGTCCTAATTTGGCACCCAATGACTTTTATTTCCGCATATCAAGAATAAATTGCGAGGGCAACGTTTTTTGACACTTCAAGAAGTGGTTGATGCGTTCAAAATGCATGTTTTGGAGGTGCCTCAATCGGAGTGGAAAAAGTGCTTCGAAAATTAATTCAAATGCATGCAAAAGTGTGATGATCTTCATAGAGAATATTTTGAAAAACAATAAAGCCACTGAAATATAAGTTTTATTGTGCCTGTGCCGTATTTTAAAAGATGTGAAACTTACTAATGCAAAACTTGCAGAACCATCTGTTGACGAAAAATTGAAAAACTTATTTTCATAACATTGGTCATAGAACCAAATTTTTAGTATTGTAATAGAAAAACTAAAAATCTAAAAACATAAAATGAATATATTTAAAAAGATAATCTGCAACTTAGCAAAAATAAATAAGTAACAATAACGTAAACTTAATAACACGATTATATTTGCAAAAATACTTAAAAACACATAGACATAAAACGCATAGATGCAAATAAAGCTTCATACAAAAACACTTGTAAACAACGCAATCAAAAAATATAGTTTTTAAAAGTTCAGTAGTTCAACTTTTCATCAACAGACGGCATAAGTAAATATTGGCTTGATCAGTAAGTTAATCCACAATATCATAGGACTGACATAATCAATAAAAGTTACTAGAACAATTACGTCACTTTCAAGAACGTTTAGATGCGAAAAATTATTTTTTGTAAATACAGCACACAGTCACCTACTTAATATCATAATAATATCAAGTATGTATTATATTTCACACACAGTGTTAAGAGTTTGGTTATAAACACTAAATCCAAAGTTTTAGGAATAAAGAGAATCACAAGTCAATCTGACATATATAATAAAATATGGCTAATGCTGAATCGTTACGTGAAATAACGAATTAACTAAATGCCAATACTGACAATAGCAGCAAAATAAAAATCTTAATTTTTACTTTATACTAGTTTAAACTAGTCAGAACCTCGTCGAAAAATACTGTACTTGCTGATAATGGAATGAAACTTGGTACACAGAGCCGCAGAAAGGGGGGGGGCGGAGGGGACGATGGCTCCTGGCGCACTAAGGAAAGGGGCACTGACGCCTTTTGTAGGGGGCGCAAATTATGGGCGAGGACCTTTTTTTTGGATCACTTGGATTTTGGGAGGTGAGGACCTTTTTTTGCTCATCACTCTTGGAATTTAAAAGATGAGGACCTTTTTTTTGCCAAGAGCGCCAAAAACATTGCTACGGCTCTGCCCCTAATGCAAGTTTTCCTTACTGCGGCTCTGTTGGTACACGTGTTATTTACGAAGATAATCTCATTCTCACCCGAAGCACCTATATTGAGAACCGCGGCAGATTTAATGGTGGCAAAAATAGAACACCAAGTACAATAACTGTAAGTAATTTTCACAATAGAATGAAATAGCTAAAGACATATTTGTAGAATGAAGCTTGAGCTATAATTTTCCATAACGTACGCAAATATGCGTCGATTAGTTTACAAGAAGGCGTCTATAATGTAATTTGTTTATCCACTGACAGCTACAAAACATTTTTTTTTTAAATAATAACATGCAATTGGCCAACCAAGTGGCATTTAACTATCGTCAAGTATAATATTTTTTGGACGACAGCTCTGAACTGTTGAAGAATTAAGGATTCCACACACCAAAGCGGCCGCGGTAGCGGCCACGGTAGGGGCCACGGTGGCGATACGACTAGCGATCAGGTCTCCTCACACTAACGCGGTGGGAGTGGCGGTAGCGGTAGCGATCAGTTAGTGAATCACGGTATATAGTTGTATGATAATATTGATTGCGAGAATACAATAGAATAATTAATTGTATGTAGAGGAAAAATAATAATCTACTTACAGTCTGTTTCAAACGGTTAGGCGGAACTAAATGGGAATTTCGTTCTTTTAGGTTGTCACGAAAAGGGACCTTGCTTGGGTTATTTCATTTTTCACGTTGGAATGTCAAAATTTAAAATTCCAACAATGAAACCATGGAAACGAATGACATATGTCAAACTTAAATTAATTTTCTTACATATTTTAATGACAAAAAATAAATAAATGGGATATTTGTATTAAGAATGACACAAAAAATCAAAATATAAAGAAAATGACATTTTAAAATGATATTAACCTTAACCAAAAAATGTTTGTTGCAAGTATGATTTACAAAGCTTAAACAAAACGGCTGAAAAGCATTATTTAAACGATGAAAGTAACTAGATTGCAAAATCTAGTTCCGCCTAATCGTTTGGAACAGACTTTACTATCAATTTCCAAAACTTTTCCTATTTCGTCCCACACTTTATTTGTTTTCCTAATATTCTTGTAATCAGGATGTGCTAAGTCATACAAAATTAAATGATCCTTTACTGATCTATGATTTTTTCTGTTAAATTATCTATTTTCGACATTATTTTCTTAAATATATTCACTCTGTGGTATATAAACAATGAATATCGCGCGGCCTAACGCAACTTGTCGAGTTTGGCCGCCAGTGTTTGGTGATCGCTAGACTGAACGCTACAGTCGGCGTCGTTCTCAGATAGCGGAACGCTTGTATGTGCGTGGTCTCATTGTATTGTATAGGTTGCGTTAGGCCGCTGCATCATCGCCACCGCGGCCGCTTTGGTGTGTGGAATCCTTTATTTGAACATTTCTACACATCACTATTTAAATATAAAAGTTATTTGAAACCCACAAATATATTTTTAAAAAATACATAATATTATTGTCTGATCTATTATCAAGTTTTTGAGCGATATTTTTTTTACAATTAAAAATATTCTATTTGATAAATAACTACTCGTTGCAAATTTAATTGTATAGAGTGCTACTAATTTAATTTCTGATATTTAGTTTTGTATAAAAAACTTGTGAAAACTATACTGTTGTATCTCCCCTTAAGCACCTGCGCGGTCTTGTTCTTAGCTACATTATTTCTATCATAAAATCTTAAGTAATTCTTTTCTAATTAATAACGTAATATTCAGCGAGAAAATGGAAATTTATTCAGGATTAAGAATCTGCTCACGATTAATATGTCACAATATTTTGCTACAAAACAACTAGGTAATATACGCCAAGAATTTCAGTGTAATAATTCGAGTAAGATAAAGGGAAAATCGAATAGCAAACACCTATATTACATTGTATTCGTATTGGCAAACAAATTATCCTGTTATACAATACGACCTGGGATATATTAAATATTTCTTCTTACTAATTAAATTAACCCTTTGCACCAGCTTTTATATAATATCGTGCAATTCTGATAATTTAATTAGGGAGTCACGTGAGACTTTACCCTATGAAAACAATATTGTGTTGTTACAAGCGAAGGGTGTAAACATGAGTATACGCAGAATCTGAATTTTAGATTAAGGGATTATCCTTGTATCTGTTGCCTTGCACATACATTTGCAATCAAGTATATCAATGATGCTAATTAAAACTACACATTACCGGGGCATACAGCGTTTCTCAAACTGTGCCTCCCAGCCTAATTCTATACAGAATGGAAACCTATTTTGTCGTGAGACCTAAAAATATAAGGTATCCACCCTTCAAAGCAAAGCTCTTGTATAGAAACATCAAGATCTGGTTAGACCAAATTATAGTACTTCTCGTGATGTTCTCAAAAATAGCCTAAAAAGTACAAACTTGCTGAATACCAACTGGGAAACTCTAGCAACTATTGGAAGAAATCGATTCAAGATGCAGTTGCACACGAGCAAAGTCGTCAGCAAGCTGTGAGGGCTAAAGCAGCTGCAAAGAGGAATAGAATATCGACGGGAGAAGGAGCCTTTCAGGGCGATATATGTGGCAAAAGTTTAATGGCTAGAATTTGCTTTATGTCTTCTCGGAGCCCATGAACGTAGAAGACGCTGTACTCTCTAGAACATTTTATATATGCATGTATGTATATGTATATATTTGTGTTTATATGCATATACACATATTATTATTATTATTATTTTATAGCTCTCTTAGTCGCACACGATGTTTAGAGTATTATTAGAACGTCTAATACTTATACATATCAGCGAAAAATAGTCCACTTTGTACTTGAAGAAACACAAATAAAGAAAATAAAAGCAGGGGCAGTTAGAAAATTCATAAAATGTGAAGAAAATATACCTAATCAGACGCCTGGAAAAAGAAATTCTTTATGACTGTTGCAGAGAAATTGAATAAGGAAAGCAAATATCCAGATGGGAGAAGGAAACGAAAAAACGTATGAATATTGTGACTACTCAACAGTGGTAAGACTACAAAGAAGGAATGGACAAGAAATGGGGTACAAAGTAATAGATTTTGAGAGGAAAGCAAAGTAGAGAGAAGAAAAAAGTGATAGCGAGATTTAGATGTGGAAATAAGGAGTATAAGATAAAATAAGTTCTGGATAAAAAAGTAAGAAAACTGTAAAGACTGAGGAACTTCTGTATGAAGCACATGCCAGTAAAAATATCCACACAAACTTAATCTGGATACCCACACATGTAGGAATAACAAGAAAGGAAAAAGCTGACGAAGAAGCGAAGGAAACCATCAAAGAACCAACAACACAGACCCTTATAGAAGCTGAAGACTTTAAATGAGAAATAATTAGGTGCATAAATAATAAATGGCAAAAAAAGTGGTCCACTACAACAAACTCAGGCAAGGAAAGCACCGACGCCGACCGGCGTAGCGTAGTGGTAACACACGTGCTCTGCGTTGCCAGCAGAGCCGCAGTAAGGGGGGAAGGGGGCGACGGCCCTTAGCGCACTAAGGAAAAGGGCGCCGACGAGATTGACTAAGGGACGCCACATTGCGAAGGTGAGGATTTTTTTTTAGCTCATCACTTGGATTTTGGGAGGTGAGGACCTTTTTTTTGCTCATCACTTGGATTTTAGGAGGTGAGAACCTTTGTTTTGCTCATCATTTAGATTTTGGGAGGTGAGAACCTTGTTTTTGCTTATCACTTACATTTATTTGCCAAGGGCGCCAAAACACAGCTTTGCTCCTAGCGCAAGTTTTCCTTACTACTGTAACAAAGCCCTGGCATCAAGGCCAGTGCCAGGGGCGTTAAGTCTGGAGAGGGGCGCGAGGACTACTGAGGGGCGGCATTGTGTGGTTTTCTTCTTTGTTTCTGGTCAATTTGCCAATGGTGCGAAAAACATTGTTACGGCTCTGTACGTTGCTAAGGTCTCGGCTACGAATCCCGTTCAGGCATTGTTTCACACTGCCATGTCTACTCTGAATATATTTGGGATGGATTTTTCATTTACGTATATTTTTTTATAAGAATATACTGTTGTAAAATATTGACAACGTACTCTAGACTGAGGATGACTGGATTTACAAGTCGAAACGTCTCTTGATATTTTATAAATAAACTTTTGACGAGTATTCAAGAATTTTTATTTCCTCTTCCTTATATATATATATATATATATATATATATATATATATATATATAAGTTTATAAATTAGTTATATATATATACATATACTTTTTGTAAATAGTACCAAATATTTATTTTTGTTTTATTTTTTTGTTACATATATCAAAAAGTTAATTATGGGTTATATATGTAAGAACTGTACTCCATTCAACGCCGCAAGGCACGAATAATGACTATATCTATCTATCTATATTCGACGAATGTTGAATTTCGATGACATCTGTCTTCCAGTTTAAACAAAAAGGATAGTGACTTGATAAAATGCTATTTAGGACAACTTTTACTGTCTTGAAGTACGTATCAGCAGATGTTGAGGCACATGGAACAAATAACGTCCTTTATGCTTTTCGCGCCTTTGTGTGGTCGATCATTGTCATGATGCAGAATTACCTGCTTAATTCCCTGGCTCATAAATGGTTCTTTTGCAAGTTTTATATAGCAGTACCTTTTTTACAGCTAAAATTTTTCTTCAATTGAAACTCGAAAAGAATACAATTTTAATATGTTACTTTTCGTGTAAATTTGAGGTAATGAACCAATAAATGTATATTATCGTGGCATTTTAATTTCTTAATTAATAATTTTGATTTTAATCCAATAAGTTTCATCGGTAGGCATAAAAGTTTGAATAACTCTGACGAGTAAACTACCCAAACATAAAGGGTAGCTAGACCGTTTCAATCCCGAGAACCTTTCATGAAAATGGTTAACATTTTCAGTACACTGCACTTGTTTATCCAAGATCTTTATGAAAATTTATCTATTCGTATTAATTCTTGAGGCGAAACAAAATATATTTATGTTGGGGACTGGTAATGATTATTGCTTAGTGTAGACATGCTCGTTTAACGTAATTGCTTATATGGATCCTTAGAATTTTATATGAGAGGTTTAAGCTTTTATTTCACATAAAGGGCGCCACAAAGCGCTTAATGGTTTCTTAGATGCACCTTAAACACTAGTATTTCAGTTTAAATAGAAGAATATTTAGGTCGTCTTCACACTTCTCACTAAGCAGATAAAACAAGTTAAAACCAAGTTAACACTGAAAAATTAATATTTCATAAAAATAACATCTTGAATAAATGAAGATTTACATGGTGATTTGGTTAAAAATAGTGAACTTTTTACTTTTTTTAAATGAAAATTTTAACACTAATATTTTAACCGAACTGAAAATGAACTTTTACACCTGAATTTTTTTATGTGTGAGGAGTAAAAAATTAAATAAATAAATACGGGTATAGCCCTCATTATTAGGATTTTGTAGATATGACCAAAAAACCGTTATACCGTCATTTTGTCGTCTGTCTGTCTGTTCGGTAAAAATTGTAGCCAAACGGCTAAACTTAGAGAGTTGAAATTTGGCACGCTTATACAACTTTTTGACCCGCACATAGAAAAAATACTAAAACATATCCCCCTAAAAATATGAACAAATATGGTATGTGATCATCGAAAAAAAAATATTTTTTAAAAATTCTTAGTAGGGTATCAAATGAAATCCCTTAATACGTGGATTAACGATCAAAATTTTATTTTTGAATAATAAATTATTTTAATATTTTTGCCAAAATTGTGCAAAAAATTTTTTTGTCCCATACCCTGTAGCCCAGATGGTTTAAACTAAAAATCTGAAAAAAATCTAAGTAATGTACATTGGTGTTAGTCAGAATAGTACACCAGGAATTTTTGATCAAATTATGTTTTCGGAAAATAACGCATTTTTTGTGTTTTTTGGTTGACGATGTACAAAAGTTATAGTTATGTAACACATTATACTAGAAGGAATATCCTGGTCTAAAGGTTAGCTAGCTCGCTTGCTACGCAGCAAACTAGGGTTCGCTCCCAGGCAGAGGAGACAATTTTATTTTATTTTATTTTTTTCATTTTCATTTTGTTTAAATTATTTTGTCGGAATTCTAGTTGTATATTGGCAAATGTTGCATTTAATTTTTAAGAGCGTAAATTTAATAACCAGTTGGAATTATTGGAATTATATTTTAATTCTATGTGTCATGTATACGAAACCAGAGGGGCATATGACTTAAAACAACCAATGGAAGCCATAGGCGCAATTTTCAAAATCTTAATGTGCCTTGCTATATAAAACAAAAATACTGCACATATTTAGAAACCTAAATAATGGTATTAGGTATTCGAATTAAAATTAAAAAAAAATATATTTTTAAAAGCTCTTAGATTAACAGACGATAAATTATTTTAAAAATATAGTTCATTTTGCCGTGATTACTACAAAGCAAAATTTGTCCGACACACTCAGCATGCCACCTTCACTTATTATATACCTGCGAAACCCTGCAATGTGTGAAAATTCACACTTCACATAAATTTTTTTTAACTGTTATATAAATAAGTCATTTTACTAAATATCTATTTTATTTATACATATTTTCGGACCACTGCGAAAGTTGGTCTCTAAGTAGGGTGACTATTCGTCCCGCATTTTGATTCGCTGTCCCGCAAAATGTCCCGCATTTTTAATTCTAACTTACTTTTGTGCTCTTGACTTTGACATGTCCCGCGAAATGTTCCACATTTTTAATTCTAACTTTTGTGCACTTGACTTGTATTTGGGGAGGTAAGGACCTTTTTTTTTGCTCTTTTCTTATATTTGGGAGGTGAGGACCTTTTTTTTTTCTCTTCACTTGGATTTAGGAGGTGAGGTCCTTTTTTTGCTCTTCTCTTGGATTTGGGGAGGTGAGAACGTTTTTTTTTGCTCTTCACTTATATTTGGGAAGACATGACCTTTTTTTTGCTCCGTTCCGCATTGTCTTCTCAAGAAAATGGTCACCCTATCTCTAAGCAAGTATTCTTCTGCACAGAGGCGGATTTAACGGCGGGCGCACCGGGCGCGCGCCCTGGGCCCCGACCTCTAAAGGGCCCCGCAAAAACCTAACTTTACACTTTATTCTAATTGAGTGGCCCAATATTTTTTTTGCGCCCGGTCCCTTAACTGACCTGTCGGTTAGTCCAGTATTGCACTAGGTATTCATTGTCTTTCAATAAATTAAACAATATAAAAAAAGACGGAACATAAATTTAAAGCTCAATATTTCTGGACCACTTCTGTACCTGACACCGTTTATTCATCACAAGCCTTTGTTGTACAATATTTCCCAACATATGCATTAATTTTACTATAACATATAACATAACTTTGTTATTAATAATTAATTTATATCATTTTAACAAATTTAATTACAGTGCCAGTAATCAGTTCTATTAGCGGTAATTCAAAGTATAGTAATGGTCATTTCTGGTATTAATTAATTTTATATAATCCAATGAGTCTTCTGATGTGCATAAATGCACTGGTCTTGCGTCCTCTATTCAAATTTCTAGGTCAATTACATTGGTCAACCCTATAATACATTATTAAACGTGTATATTGAATACATAAATAGTAGATATCCCGTTATTCGCAGGTCTAATATTAGTATATCCTCCAATATTAGTTAATCATTAGTGCTATGTGCACAGGACTTAATTTACACAAGATATGTCAATTAATAGGAACATGATACAAATTTGGACACCATATTATTTAGATACGCTATTTAATAACCGCTATATAATACTGATAGTTTCGCAGTGAAGCAATTATAACGTACGAAAACTGACGTTATTCGTAGATAAAAATTATTACTGTTACAGAACATACAGTACAAAGTGCGGGACCTAAAGGTTGTGGATAGGTAGGCTTACCATACGTCCCGGTTTGAAGGTATGGTCCCGGCGTACCGGCCAGTTTGTCATTTTGTTCCGGATATTTGGTAAAAATTAAAAAGTGCTATATTACACGTATTACAAAAAGGGCACCCTCGAAAAATGGTGATAAGACAACTAATTAAAAAGAACAAAGAATTTTTAAAGAAGTTTCACTTTAGTGATAAATATTAATAACTTTTAAATAATAAGTTATGTTCAATTAAGAATAATTAAAAATTATTACTACGTAATCTTTGTTTTTACCGACCGCCAACATATATAAGGGAGGTATTGTGATCATACCGATTTTGACATTTCGAGATTTCGATAGATCTCCACGAATTGAGGTCCCTACATAACGTTTTGACTATTTTTAGCATGATGTCTGTCGGTCTGTCTGTCTGTCTGTCTATCTGTCCGTCTGTCTGTCTGTCCGTCTGTCCGTCTGTCTGTCCGTCTGTCCGTCTGTCTGTCTGTCCGTCTGTGTACACGTGCAGAGCAAATTCGGTTGAAAGGATTTTTATGAAACTTTATATTAAAGCTTCCTTCATCAATGGCACGAGTTGATCAATTTTTGGTAAAAATCGGTCGATTAAAAATAGGAGTTTACTCGTGTCGATTTTAAGATTTTTGCGAATATTTCGCAACAGAAAAATATTTCGAAAAAAATTATTGAACAAAAGTTGCTATAAAAGCAACAACTAACAAGTTTTATTTGAGACATTTTTTGATAAAACGAAAAAAAAATTTAAATATTTTTCCAAATTTTTCCGTAATAGTTTTAGATCATTACGGACCAAACATTAATTTTTACACCTCAAGTCTCTATCTCTTACTTTTTTTGAGATAAGATTTTTTTTAAATTCCATTAAAATCAAAATTTTCACGAATAGTTTTAGGTCATTACGGACCAGACATTAATTTTTTCTAGACAAAACAAGGTGTGAGAATTCCAAAAATTCAAACCTCAAGTCTCTATTTCTTACCTTTTATGATATGAATTTTTTTAAATTCCAAAAAGAATCAAAATTTTCCCTAATAGTTTTAGGTCATTACGGACCAAACATTATATTTTTCTAGACAAAACAAGGTGTGAGAATTCCAAAAATTCAAGCCTCAAGTCTCTATTTCTTACCTTTTTTGAGATATAAATGTTTAAAATTACAAAAAGTTTCAAAATTTTCCCTAATAGTTTTAGGTCATAACGGAACAAACATTACATTTTTCTAAACAAAACAAGATGTGGGAATTGCAAAAATTCAAACCTCAAGTCTCTATTTCTTACCTTTTTTGAGATATGAATTTTTAATATTACAAAAAAATTAAAATTTTCAATAGTTTTAGGTTATTACGGACCAAACATTAATTTTTTCTAGACAAAACAAGGTGTGAGAATTTCAAAAATTCAAACCTCAAATCTCTATGTCTTACCTTTTTTGATATATGAATTTTTAAAATTACAAAAAAATAAAAATTTTCAATAGTTTTAGGTCATTACGGACCAAACATTAATTTTTTCTCGATAAAACAAGGTGTAAGAA
The DNA here is from genome assembly GCA_963971575.1 of Liopterus haemorrhoidalis. NCBI lineage: Eukaryota > Metazoa > Arthropoda > Insecta > Coleoptera > Dytiscidae > Liopterus > Liopterus haemorrhoidalis. The sequence goes on along the minus strand of OZ020612.1, from coordinate 56,174,992 downwards.
TTCCAAAAATTCAAACCTCAATTCTCTACCTCTTACAATTTTTGAGATATGCATTTACAAAATAAAATCAAAATTTTACCAATTAGTTTTAGGTCATTACGGACCAAATATTACAGAAAAAACATCGTAAAACTAAATTTTTTAAAGATTTAACCTTAGGTCTCTATTTCTTACCATTTTTGAGATATAGTTTTTGATTTAATACCCAAATTTCCAAAAATAACTACACTTTCACTAGACCCAATATATTCAATGTTAAAATACGTACAAAAAATAACTTAGAATTTATAAGAATGACATTTTAATGTTATCTCGATGTTTTGTTAACCACAAATGAATTAGTATGGGATTAAAAATATAATTAATCCTCTTAAATAAGTTGATAAGGAAATTTTATTTTTATATCTTTAGCAGGAATTACGTAAACATTTATGCGACGAACCTGTTTATTTGAAAAAATATATAAACTGTGAATTTGCATAGTTTATAGGATTTCGTAGGCAGGGCTGATATTAAAAATATTTGAGAAGATAACATTCATTTTACGACCTACCTATTTTTAAGGTTCCAAACAATTAATTCAAATATGTTATTAAAATTTTAATTACGCGCTAAATTACGAAAAATCGATATTTAAATTTGACAAAAATCACGTTTTGCATGAGCTAAGTGGACAAATAATGGTTTAAATTGACAAAATAAGGATTAAATTTGATTTGAATGTTTATTATAATGTTTATATGTTTATGTTTGTTAATATGGATCTTACTAGCATTAGCTAAATAAATAAACTATTATTATTATTATTATTATTATTAATAAACATAGATTTACATTATTTTACTTATTCTTTTTTTAATATTATTATGTATTTATCATTTTTTTAAATATGGAAATGCCAAGTTTAATTTTCCAAACAATCATATCTCAAAAACGGTAAGAGATAGAGACCTGCGATTTGAATTTTTGAAATCCTCAGACTTTAAATAGTTTAGAAAAAAAATTGAAGATTAGTGGTTAGCACACAACTTTATTAATAGGCCATCAAATAAAATTGTCGAAAAGTACCAAAAATTGATGTGAAGTGTGAATTTTCACAACATTTCAGGGTTTCGCAGGTTTTAGTAAGCGAATGATGATTATTTGGGATGCCAAAATAAATTTTATGTTAAAATATTTTTTTTGTTAACTTTAATTCGAATGGCTAATACCATTATTTAGGTTTCTAAATATGTGAAGTATTTTTTTTTTTTTATATATATAGCAAGGTTCATTAAGATTTTGAAAATGGCATAAACCCGCCCAGCCAGTCTCAATATTTTTATACTTACATGTAACGTTTCCATGGTCATGATAAATAATATCTCTGTTAGAAAATATTAGGTCAAGTTATTTCTACTCTGCTGCTAGAATGTATTTTATACAAGTACTTTATGATCGCGGTCGGTCCTGTGGTTGCCACAGCTGATTTTTTGAATTATAATAAATGGGTCATTATTATTATTATTAAATAAAATTTTAAAATGTATTGGTTAAAAATATAAAAAGAAACATTTTTCTTGGGGGAGCATTTTCTATTTGCCTTTAAATAAAAGCCGCCCTTGCGCACGTATCTGTCTGACTGTACGGTAGAAATTGTGGACCAATTTAAATTTAAAAATCAGTTCTTTTCAGTTTGTATTTGATTTTGTTCAGTGTTGAATTTTACAGTTGAGAAACTGAACATAATGGAAACATGTTAGAAGGAATACTGTTTGTATCGAACGGGAAAGAAACTAAGAACAGAATGAAAAATAGTTCTCTTGAAAGACTTTTTACCGAGTATCAGTATTCTATTAGAGGAAAGACAATGATAAGTTGTTTTTAAAAGGAATAATAAGAAATTTTATTTCCAACTGGCAAAAAATATTAACTGACAGGGGGAAAAACTGTTAAATGAGAATACTGTAAATAGATAACATTAAATGAAAATGAAATAAAAAAAATAACCTTATAAAAGTATGGTAAATAATTTTCTATGAACAGAAAAAAACACAAATTATTGAAGTTGCGCCAATTTAAATTACGGATTTCAGAAGAAATTCAGTGTTAATGTATGGTGCGCCATTTTAAATAATAAAGTAAATATACACATTTAAGACGGTACTCTAAAGATACATATATGGAATTTTTAAGAACTAATATGCACGATATTTTAGACGATCTGCCTTTAATAGTTGTTAGTGGTGTATACTTTTTGCAGAATCAAGCTCCACACAACTCTTATCAAGTAGCAGAGTACCTCAGTGACAAATTTCCAGACCAATGGGTTGGTACCGATAACCCTGGCCTGCTATTTCAGGACTTTTTTTGCCAGGATTTTTTTTATGGTGTCATGTCAAAGACTATGTACGAGGGTTGCCTCTTATATTTCGGGATTGCGCTAAAAACTAGTGCTGCCATCTGGCAACTGATGATTCTATTGTAAAGTTTTACATTTTTGACGGTATACGTACGCAGAACCTTTTGACGTACGAGCGCTATTTGTGTTTACAGTAATTTGAAAAAATTCATTTCGGCTAAAAATGGAATTAAATCGTGAACATTTTCCAGCAATTATTTTTTACAACTTTCGACGTGGATTAACCCAATAACTGCAACCAACTGGACGAAATGATGCAAAAACTTGAAGAAAAACAGCCTAGATTGATCAACAGATCGACTCCTATCTTATTGCATAATAACGCTAGACCACACACTGCACAAATGACTGTGGCAAAACTACAGGAATTGGAATTGGAACTTCCTCATCATCCTCCATACTCACCAGACCGGGCTTATACCACCGGCCTGAACAACCTGCCGCTTAAATGGCAAAAGTGTATAGAAAATATGGGTGGATACTTTGATGAATAAAATAATTCCTTATATTTGTCTTACACCGCAAGGTAGAAAGGCTTCAGGATTAAGTAAAGTAAGTATATTTGTAAGTTATCAACCAACTTTGCCTTTTTTTCTACAAATTTTATCCTTGACGACCTAATAATTAATTTCCATAAAATTCATTTAAATTTAATTTGTATTTTTGTTCGATTATTATGTGATAAGAATTCAAAAATTTTCAAGTGATAACCGTGAGGATTCCAAATATTTCAAGTGCTAATCGATGGAAAACCAATATTTTCAAGTTGTAACCAGGGGACGGCAATCCAAAATTGTCAAAAAAGATCAAAAAAATAAGCAAATGCAAATGTGTCGACCACGGCTGTTTTCGAAGTCTGAATATTTCTTCTATCTATCACCTAATATGATACGGAAAGGTGATGAGAATGATAGAGGATTAAATATGAAAAAAATAAAAAGAAATAGAGTAGACTGTCGACTGACATGGGGCGCGACCTCTTGTAGTTAGACCTCTAGCAGTTACTAGCAGAGCCGTAGCAAAGTTTTCAAGGCCCTTTGCAAATAAATTAAATTAACTTAAAATAGCACCCTTTTCCAAATATACAAGTGATAATCTAAACAAAAGAAGGTCCCCACTTCCAAAAATACAAGTGATGGCAAAAAAAAAAAAAAATTGATGTGAAGTGTGAATTTTCACACATTTCAGGGTATCGCGGTAAGTGAATGATGATTATTTGGGATGCCAAAACAAATTTCATGTTAAAATATTTTTTTGTGAATTTTATTTCGAATGCCTAATACCATTATTTAGGTTTCTAAATATGTGCAGTACTTTTTTTATAAAGCAAGGTTAATTAAGATTTTGTATATTGCGCCTATGGCTTCCATTGGTTGTTTAAGTCATAAGCTCCGCCCGTCTGATTTCGTATACATTCAAACATAGAATTAAATTATAATATGAACACTACCCACTGGTTATAAAATTTACGATTTAAAAAAAAAATTAAATGCAACATTTGCCAAAATATAACTAGAATTTTGACAAAATAATTTAAACAAAATAAAAATGCAAACAAAAAAAAAACTGAAAAAATGAATTTGACAGGAAGCGAACAGTATCTTATAACTTAGGAAGCGAGAACGATAACCATACGGATTACGGACGTTTACTCATTTACTCTGTTACATAGCGAGTTAAATATTATACATATTTCAGTTAAAAACACAAAAAATGCGTTATTTTCCGAAAACATAATCTGATCAAAAATTCCTGTTGTACTATTCCGGTTCACACCAATGTACATTACTTTTTTCAGATTTTTCGTTTAAACCATCTGGGCTACAGGGTGCGGGACAAAATTTTTTTGCACAATTTTAGCAAAAATCGATAAAAATAATTTATTTTGCAAAAATAAAATTTTGATCATTAATCCACGTACTAAGGACTTTCATTTGATACCCTACTCTTTAATTAAATATATATATATATATATATATATACATATATATATATATATATATTTCGATGAGCACAGATTTGTTTATATTTTTAGGGGGATATGTGCAGGTCAAAGAGTTGTATAGGCATGCCAAATTTCAACTCTCTAGGTTTAACCGTTTGGCTACAGTTTTTACTGAACAGACAGACAGACAGACAGACAGACAGACAGACAGACAGACAGACAGACAGACAGACAGACAGACGACAAAATGATGGTATAAGGGTTTTTTGGTCATACCTATAAAACCCTAAAAATGGTCCTCACTTCCAACAATACAAGTGATGACCGAAAAAAAAGGTCCTCACTTCCAAAATACAAGTGAAGAGCTAAGACCTAAAAGAAAGTCCTCGCTTTGAATTAATTGAATTAAACCACAAATGACCAAAAACAAAGAAAAACACACGATGGCGTCCCTCATCAGACCTCGCGCCTCTGGCATTTGCGCCGATGCCAGGGCGTTGCTATAATCCTGGTTACTAGTAAAACCACGGGGGTAAGTATATTTGCATCAGCCAACCCGTTCAGCACTATTCTATTATCTTAGGAATAATCTATATAGACTATTTATAAACAAAATTTTACTAGTAATACTAAAATAACTTTTAACAGGAAATAATTAGCGAGGTACCTGTCAGTTAAATAACTATATTGTGCGAAAATGAGTAGTTTTCCTTAGTAGATAGTTTCTAAAGCATATATTTCACTAATCTTACCTTTTGTACTGTCAAACTCTTCGGAACAACTTTAACAACGGGCGGCATCCTAATTTTGATGTGTATAGATTTACATTGTTGTACGCCCCAGTCTTCTACCTGGCAGGTGTAAACTCCTTCATCGAGTGAAGTAGCTTTCCCCACTCCCAGCATCGCCATGTACTGATCCCTGTTATCCAGTGGCTGAAGATGAGACCAAATAGTCCTGCAATATAAACTGTGTCAACATAGATAGCAACCAACGTTCAAACAACGTGCATTACAATGTAATTTGAAACATTAATACATAATATTCTCTATAATTTTGTAAACACAGTAGGCGTTCAGTTAGGTGAACTAATACAAATTAGAAACGGGCGCAGGAAGTAAATTTTAGCGGGTCACGACGGTGATCCGACGTGACACCTGTGAACGTAAGTACGAAATTATAACTCGTGCGTGAGCGGGCTTGAATTTAAAAATTACGTAACACGACTATTTTTTTACATGGCAAACAGGTAAAATTTCCTTTTTTTATTTACAGGAAATAAGGGTCAAATTACAAAAATACAAATTGTATACAATATACATAATCCTAGGAATTCGTTCATTATATTAGGTGCGTTCTTTTTTTTTATACAGCAGTCTACAACGCATTAGAGGCGATTTATAACATATTAATTTATACATAATTCACGTTTTCAGGTTTAATTAAATCATATTTTGATCCTCCGTGAATATAATTACCACGTGACCCACCATAGAGAGAGTCACAACATGACCCACGAATCATTTTACGGAGTTAACATTTCATCCTCCTGAGCGAGAGTGAACAAAAATCGATCACGCGCCCTTCTTTAATAGCAACTAAAGATGCTTATAAAATCAAATTGTTCAAATAACCGAAACTTTATTTTAAAGCGTTCAGTAAATGTTATTATGTTATTAGTACATCTCCAGAATTCATTCGAAAGTCTGTGAAAAATGTTTATATTTTGGTTCCCTCGTTTCTGTCAGTGGCGATCTGTGAAGCATGTTTGGGAGGGCAATGAGTATGATCGGACAAGCTCGTACTATATCGCTCAACAGTAGTATAGCAACGACAAAGCACGAGCGTGTTCGATCATTCTAATTACCCTCCCAAACATGCTTCACTGACCGCCACTGGTTTCTATATCAATTTTTTGCCCCCCGTAATTAAATAAAAACTATTGCACGTCCAAAACCCATACATGCGGTGTATGCAGAAAGATGAAAAACGGGCTGCCGCAAGGTTCAGTTTTAGCATCATTACTATAGTGCGTTCGAAGGTGAGTTTGCAGTATAGCTCTTATGGCAAATGGGAGCGGTGTTGCCAAATGTTGTAAAAGTGTCAAATGTGTCAATTATAATAATATGAAAAACTCGTATTATTTACAAAAATCAACTCTTAATGAAACCAAAAATAACACTCAACAAAAACAAATGGCCATTTGTAGAATACTGCGTCTTCACAGATCAGCGCGTTTTAGAGCTGGCAACGTCGACTAGCAAGAAAAGGATAGCGTCATTCTGTAAACCCATTAGAGAGTATGAAAAAGAACTACTCCATATGCCCTGTACTGCAAACTCACCGTCGAACGCACTATATTCAATTTATATATACACGATCTCCCTCCTACACACGCCAAGAAATTCAGATATGCTGCCGACCAAGCTTTACCCGTACAACATCACGTCTTTGAACAAACGGAACACTTATTAAAGACTGATCTTAGCACGTTAAACTTATATTTTGAAGACTGAAATCTCTGTTCAAATATGGCTAAAATAGAAACCGCATGGTTTCATCTAAACAATAAGTTGACAGATCAACTGCTCAAGGTAACCTTCAACAACATCCAGCTTAAGCAAACAAAACACCCCAAATACCTATGAAGTAACACTAGAAACTCACAGGTTTGAGTCCTTCCCCCAGTAAAACATATTTGTAATTGTAATTATGTAATTGACCGACAGCGACGTAACTAGTCCCTGCAGTGGTGCTGCAGACTGGTAACACTGAACTCCATACGAAATTTGGAAGGAAAAAGCGGGCCAAAAGACCAAGAACCACATTTTATTCATCTTAAGAAACAAAACGTTCAACTTACATTCGCAGAATTAAATTGCGAATAACTCTATTTGAAATCCTTATAAATTTTAATTCTAGGTGAAGAGACGTTTCTCTACCTTTGAATTTAACAGAAAGGTATGCCTAGTTTGTGCCACAGTTCTTTTCTCACGAGAACTGGTGCGTGATGTCACAGTACATGCGTCAATTAATGACATCAAGCTAATAGAAATATGACTTGCAGTCAATTCTACGTCCATTGTTTAGCAACGAAGCGACTGTAAGAATTCTGGTTTCTACGCTAGTGATGTCACTGGTCAAATCTCGTGGGAAGAGTACTCTACCACACGTCAGATTTTCTTTAATATGATTACACAATTTTGGTTTTGCAACCCTCATATAAAGGTAGCCATACACGGTGAGGATTTCGTCAAGGAAAAAGCCGCAAGGAATTCCTTGAGGAATTCCTCTACCGAACCCTCGCCCACACACGGAGAGGATTGGCCTCAAGGAAAAGGCCTTGAGGACCACAACTTAGGCTTGTGCGTAGAATCAGCAGATGCTTCTGATTTCATCGATTCCTTAATTTTTTTATTCTCTTTTCGGAGAGCGCTTCTGATATTGTTTATTTTTTTAATTACGTCATTTTTTGTAGCTTTCGCGTCCACTTCTTTTATTTTTTCCAATAATTTCGCGTACGCAGCCTCCTTTTTATTTCTATCATGGTATTCTTTAGAACTTACTTGCCACAAGCAAGGTTCATTTTCATACATTAGTATGAATTCCGATAAAAATTCTCTAGACATGACTAAATAAATTCGACACTCACTTTGCAGATCCTCAAGGCCACTGTCGACAGCACACACACGGTAGTAAGAGTCTGGCCTCAAGGCCAATTACAAACTGGCCGCAAGGCCGAAATATGATTTTGGTTCAGGATTTTTTGGCCTCAAGTACCGGCCGCGGCCTTACGGATGCCACCGTGTATGGCTACCTTTAGACAAATTTAAAGTATAAACAAATTATATAGTTTTATTTATAAATTAAAGTTGTCTGCAAAAGAAGAATGCATCACATTATTTTATTCGTATTTTCACTATCACCTCGGCATATGTTGTTATCATGTGTGTTTTAAATTTTTTCATCCGTTACCTACTAATAAGTAACATCCCATGGGTAATCTCATTCTACTTTGTATACCGTTGTATTATTTATTTTTTTAAGCGAACACATTTCATCAGTTTGTCATATATGTAAGTTTCTAATAAAAGCATGAAAGTTTCATATTGCAGCGCAGGTTTTAAACCGTCCCAGACCATATTCAGTATTTTCCATTGCTCGTATATTATTTATCCAATCTTATTTGACATCCGAGTATGTACGTGCTTATTGCTGGTGTACTGCATGGAATGCGAAACACATTACACATTGCCCTATGAAATATGAATAAACACTGCATTATATTTGCAGTGCAGCCTAAATAAATTCACAAATTTTATGTAAAATATAAATATATACGTGTTTGATAAGTCAGTGAATTTGATAAAAGATGGTGCTCAGATCGCAAGCTTGATATTATTTCTGTTGATGAAACATGGATCCAACACTTCACACCAGAAATGAAAGAACGGACAAACTAGTGAATTTCTCCTGGTGAACGTGCACCAGAGAAGACAAAAAGGGACCTTTATACCTCATTTTCATGGTAGTGTCAAAGGCGTGACAGGGATGAGAGGCGTGGTGTTATATTTACAAGTTCGAATTTCATGGTGGGGTTGGAGGCGAGATAAGGGCGCGTTTTGACATTTGTATATAACCCAAATTTAGCCTAAAAGTTTATACAAGTGTTTGGAGTAAACGGTTATTCAATTTCATTAAATATGTCGTCAAATCGAAGGAGACGTCTAGCTCTTTTCTATGCATATTTAGACTTAATGCGATATGAAGAAGAACAATGGTGGGTACGCCCCATATATAAAAACAGACGGCAACATGGTGATTATTTTAACTTGTTGCAAGAAATGAGACACAAAGTACACAGACAGTTACTTCAGTTACAAGAAAATAATTTAATACACAATCTTTTTTAATGAAATAAATTTGACATCACAGTTTAGAATGAAGATTCTATTGGCCCCTAATTAATATAAGTTTCTCGCTAAAGATCTCACCATTCCGAAAAAATATATCTGTTTCTATGGTTTCGACGGTGCGGCCGGCGCTAGAGTTGAAATTTCTGAACTTGCGACACCGCGCTTGTAACACCGCGCTTACGATACCATGGTACGGGTTTTTTCAAAATAAAGCGATCTTATTGGTTGAATTTTTTGTTCCACACTTGCATGAAAATGAGGCATTATGCTTCGATTACCTTCATTGTTTCATTTACGTGTCTTTAGCGAAATGTTTCATAAACAAAAATACAACACTCTTTTTTTAAAATTTATTATTTGGCCTAAGTTGCTGAGACTATTGGCCAGACAATTAGTATTATTATTTTTTTACATATACAATATGCATAAGATTATAAATTACATTCATATTTTTACATTAGAATTTTTTTATAAAAGTTCAAAGAGATTCTAGAATTTCTTGATTGTGAGTAGCCAGTAAGGTCGAAACGTTAAGAGGAAATTGAATGCTCATGTTGAAAAGTTTTTGTAGAAAGATGTTTCTATATCGGACGTAAAGTGGAGAGGAAAAAATTAAATGATTGGGATCGCCAATTACATTGTTCTCACAAATGCTACAACACTCTCAACTGCCGCACAGATCCAGGAAACCTTAACAAAATTTACAGAGTATTCTGCAAGGATATGTAACATATTCCAATCAAATTTCCAGCGCATATCTCCTTCCATAATATCCCAGTGGATGTATTTAATTCAATTTTTCCCACAGTCCAAATATTCCTTTAATTAATCCTTGGAAAACCCCCATGGTCATCGACCCTGTTACCAGGTCTCTGCAAGTTTCCATGCATTTTTCTGATTTCTTCAAAAGAAGTGCAGTCTGCGTCACAACATATTCGCGGTGATATCTTAATTTATTTTGTTTTAATTTGTGTGTATTGTAACTTTTATTTTTCATTCTTTGGCTATTCTCTTGATCTACCTCTCTTTCTTCGTCCTATTGGGCTCCAGTTTGTCACTCTATTTATTAATCTTCCTTAATTTGCTCTCCTAACATGACCAAATTAGATGAGTCTGTTTTCTTCTCTATATGTTAAAATGTTCTTTTCTACATCCAATCTTCTTTTTATTTCTTCATTTCTGATCCTATCCATTATTGTAACCCTACAACATCTTATATTATTTATTTATTTTTAACTAATTCATTACATATATTTTGTATCTTCAATTTATTGATTTACAATCATGACTAATTTTAACCACTGAACAAAGATCTTACTTTACTAGATCAGGTATTCTTCTTTGTCAGAGAAATAAAATATTTCGAAACTGGTCAGCTAGATATAGTGCAGTATGTATGTCCGCAACCCGTACAATCCTTCCTCGCTAATATATTTAAGGACACGACCAACTACACCTACACGTTGTACTATCATCATCGTCATCGTCATCGTCATCGTCATCGTCATCATGTCATCGTCATCGTCATCGTCATCGTCATCGTCATCGTCATCGTCATCGTCATCGTCATCGTCATCGTCATCGTCATCGTCATCGTCATCGTCATCGTCATCGTCATCGTCATCGTCATCGTCATCGTCATCGTCATCGTCATCGTCATCGTCATCGTCATCGTCATCGTCATCGTCATCGTCATCGTCATCGTCATCATTATTATCTCCATCATCATAAGCCTCTCTTCCACTGAGGACATAGGCCTCCCAGGTTTGTTACCATTTTATTCGATCTAGTGTCTAAAGCTGCCAGTTTCCCCGGCTCTCTCAAATCAACTGTCTATTTAGTAGGTGGTCTGTTTCTGTTTCTGCCAGTGTCCCTCAAACCCTGGTTTGCTCTCTTATCCATATAAAGGTTTTTCTGTCAGCAAAATGTATCCCAAGCATAAGTCTCTCCATTAGCCTTTGAACAATTTTTTTTTTTTTGTTCTTCCTTAATTCTTTCTTCAAATCATTCCCTTAGTATTGTTCTATTGTCTTCCCTTCTGACTTTCTCCTCATATTTCACTGGCCTCGCTCCGGCATCTCAGCTTTTCCTTCTTTATTTCCTCTCTCACAATATATCATGGTGTCGTTCTGTCTACTCCCGATGTCCATCTCTTCTTGAGGCAAATAAGTTGCTTATGTTGTACTATATTTTGGTATTGTTGTACTCGCGAAACTAATAGCCTATATTAATTGATGTAACCTTCAATATTTAATAAAAAAAAAGTTATTTTCAATTTTTTTTTTATCGATTTCTTTTAAAGATTTTCATCAAAGATATTACAATGTGAGTCGAGATTTATATTCAATTTTTATTGAACAAATGGTTTCACAACGTTCCCTGATAGTATATATTCTATATAGGTTTTGTAATAAAATTCTTTTTACAGTATATCAGCGCTTTGAGGCACTTTAATAAATTTCAGATGTCAGACGGAATTTTACAGTGTGTATGTGATGTTCATGAAAGTTTTATTTAAATATTGGACTTGATATTTGTACTTGAATAAAATTATATGAAGAGGAATTGAGGCAAACGAATGATATTTATATAATGTATACCACATGTGTACAAATATCTCAATAAATCATTATGCCTTATTTAGTCAACAGTCAAAAAACGAGCAAATAAATATTATTTATGCATATATTTGAGGTTCATTAAAATATTACCATATTATAGAAATTTATTTAAAAATATGTGGTATAAGCCAGAGAAATGAAAATGTTACAAAGAAAATCATAAATGACTGCATACGCATAATAGAATTTTAGAATGATATTAAATTAAAGAAATTTGGTAATTGCATCTCAAAGAATAGCAATCATAAAATATATGAAGCAAAAAATAAATATTAATATCTTATTCTATAAGAAAGTTATTAATTATTAAATATTAAACAGTTTCAAACGTCACCTTTAGTGACGCGGCTGGCCACAGGAATGTCTTAGATTAATATGTGCACAAATGACATCAATGATACCTTTTATTTTCTCATTTTTCTTAACTTTTAGAACATATGATCAAATTATAAAATGATATAAACAACAAACTTTATATTTGACAATATCAGTAAGAGATAACGTGAGTGCATGAATGTTCATGCACGTGAGAGTGAGCTAATAAACGTAAGGTTGAATAAGCAGAACATTCAAAAGAGTTTGCTACGTCGCAATGATGTAAATTTTAAATTGTAAAAGTATTTATTTTAACATAAAAAGTTGTAACATTGAATGTTAAAATTTGGCCCACTCCTTGACCTACATATAGGAAAACTATAAGAAGTTCAAAAAAACACATATCGGGAAAATATAAACAAATATGTATTTAATGAAAAATTAAATAGTTTATATATATATATATATATATATATATTTCTTTTTTGTAGGATATTAAATAAAATCTCTTAATGCGTGGATAAACTAACAAATTTTTATTTTTGAAAAATCAATACGAGATATTCGCTAAAAATGTATAAAAAAAACTTTTGTTCCCCACCCTATCTCCCAGAGGGGTTCTTCTAAATATCTTTAAAAATTCTCAAAAATGTACATTGGTGGGAACCGGAATAGTTCAAAAAGAATTTTTGTTCAGATTAGTTTTTCGAAAAATATCGAAATTTTAGTGTCTGTAATTTAGTGAAATTGTATATTTTTTTAAAATTTATTGTATGGTACCAAAAGAAAACCCTTAGGTAACTAAAAGTGGTTTTGAAAACTTCTTTATTTTAACGTGATTTTTGCAGGGGGTTAATTTAAAAATCTGAAAAATATCTGACTAATGCATTTTAATGTGAACCGGAATCAATAGTACCAAAGGAAATTTTGATCTGCTAATTATTTCGAAATTTATCACCTTTTTTGCAACTCTGTTGCTTACAGTATTTAAATGACTAAAACTGGATTGCTATGGTTGTAAATCTCTAGATGGAAGTACGTGAATTATTCTTTCAAAAGTTATCAAAAATCTGATATTTAATATGTATCCAGTCACTTACTAAATACCAACAAATTACTGAAATGTGTGAAAATTCCCCCGAATTTCGCAACGATTCGAAGATTAGGAAGATTTCACATCAATTTTTTAAAATTTAAGTAGTTCTTTTTATACTTTGAACTTCTGGTGACCCTATTCAAGGGTCAACTGTATGGATATTTTTACATTGTTATTTTGCAAGATGATTTTTATGCAATTACTCATTCAGGAAGTAAACAATTCCATACGTATTTTAATTAACCACCAGAATAAAAAATTAAACGATGTTGGTTTTACAAATAAAATGTTTTATAATGAACACGTGGTTATTGTTTATTTTAAAAGAAAAAATTTAATTACATAGAAAATCAAGTATGCTATGAATATGGAAGAGAGAACACAAAGTTTGTTTTCGTTTAGTCATTTAAAATTTATCAGGAAAACAATTTCATTTGGTTTACTTACATGAAATGAAAAAATACATACATTATTCAAATAGCTTTATTAAACAAGCAGGAAGGGTTTAATTATTTATCATTTTTGATTTTCACCTTTCCAATGGTTTGGTTTCGGTAGCATAGAGGTAGAGACTCTGCTTCACGTGCTAGAAGTCCCTAATTCAAATCCCTGTCAGTGAGTGAATGTTTGTCAAATTAAACAAACTATAAAGTTCAACTCAAAACTGGCTAAATGGATAACTCCGAGTTATTATTACTTAACTATTATCATTATTGTCTCCCTGAATTTCTATTAAAAATCGGTAACATTGTTTGTATTTCTGTAACCACATTTAGTAAACTTAAAACTGAACATTTAGTTTATATTATCCGACTGATAGTGCCTGAAGAAAAGGAAGAAGAAGAAGAAGAAGAATATATTTTATGATTTTTTCTACGTTACTGTAAACAACACAAATAGCGCTCGTACGTCAAAACGTTCTGAGTGAGTAAACGTCAAAAATGTCAAACTTTACGATAGAAGCGTCAGTTGCCAGATGGCAGCACTATTTTAGCGATATCCCGAAATATAAGAGGCATCCCTCGTATTATTAATGAAAATATCCGTATAATATCCACAACAAAATCAGCAGATACTGATTCGAATATATTTATCTTGCCGATATCCACGAATACGGTTACGGATATCTGGCACATCCCTAATCTGTTTTATTGATATTGTTATTTATTGTAAAATGAATGTTTCGAGTTATTTTGGTAACGTCCACCACAACCGCTAAATAAGCACCTTATTGAAAAAAAAATTATGGTCCGATTCTTTGGTCTAATTCAATTGAGGTAGTAGAACATAGCCAACTCTGCTGCACGTATTAGTCCAGAAGGTGACGACCACGACACTGACGCCAGATTCTAGTATCGAGAGTGAAGCCAAGCAAGTAGTGACCATGTGAGTGGGAGAAGACTTCTCCAGGCTCCTCGACTCCCGGATGGGTAGCCTCCGCCTCGGAGATAGGTCCAAGCCGATCCTGGCCAACACGGAGTGGACCGAAGACTTACCCAACTCCATGTACCAATTCAAACATATATATTGTAAATGTAATATACATATTTAATAAATTTGTTATGTTGAATCCAGGAGTTGTGTCTCAATCAAACCACCCACGTGACATCATGGAGAATTTGAAAAAATTACGATATCTAATATACCATATTTAAGGCTGAGTATCACACAGAAAGTGAGGTGTAGATGATTAAAATGGATAATACACTTGATAAGAATGAAAGATGGTATATTTGGGAAGAAAACTGGATATCCATCGACCAGTAGGAAGACCTCGCAAAAGATAGAGGGATACCGAAATATTAACACGTATTGATATAAGGAAGATTCGAAAAATTACGGCTCATGTGCCAGAACCGTCCCGCGGGGTAAATACATTTAACAACACATATTCTAAACGTGATCGAAATTTATTAGATTTTATTGTTCATCAATAATAAATATATCTATATTTCATATAATTGCAGTCTTTTTATTTACTTCTTTATTTGTTTTCGGCCCATAGTGTTCGGCCCATAGACTTCGGTCAGACTTACTGCCCGCATAGGTATACGGGACACAAGGTCACATGTCATACCTTATAACCATTTGCTTTTAATTACAGATTTAAATCAATTGCATTCTGAATTAACAAAACAATCCATAACCTGAAGCTCAAAATTTTGTTTATATTTTTAGAAATTCAACAAAATTTTGATAAAGGTACATGTTTGTTGAACTAATGAAATAACTTGAATTATGTTGACATGTTGTGTTTATGGTCATTTTTTAATGGAAAATACTGTTTAGTTATATGAGTCAACATTCCGAAAAGGACTAAATAAAAAATTGAGAGAAATTGATTGTTTTTTGATTTAATTTCATTTGGTTTTGTAACTGGTTTTGATTAATCTTATTGGATAAATGTGAGGCAAACACCGAGAAATGGTATTATAAATGATGTTTTAAATAATGGATTGTAGATAAATTTATTTTTAAGTCAAAGCAACATGGTTTGATGGCAGTATGTCTTGACATTTTGAAATAATTTTTCTTTTTGGAGTTATTGATCTTTTATCATTAAAAAAAATAAATACTGATGCACTTTATTGAATGCCAATAAAATACAGAATCTTCAACACTATAGTTAAAACATTACAATATACAGCAATGAAGTTTGATAATTGAAAAAGAAATCGAAAAAATGCTCACTGACAGAAATTGACTACTGGAGAAGAGCAACGATATCAAGGAAAGACCTAGATAAAGCTGGATAGTAGGATTCCAAAAAGAAAATTAAGCTGAACCGCATCAAAATAATATTTGGCCTGTTAATTTAAGAGTTAAAAAACTTAAAATTATAACTTAACATTAAGTAGAAGAAATCGACAAAGATCAAAAAATTCACAGAGAAGATCTGCAGTAGAGTTGGGCATTGTTATAGATATTTTGTTTCTTTTTTTATTGTTTTCAAAGCTTGCTACGTTCAACTTTGTAAAACTTATGTTGATTATTATTTTGTAAATAAATGGTCGCCATTTTGAAATGGTTAACATAAAAATATGACTTTTTGGTGTCATTGTAAAGCTAATTTAATGTACTTTTAGGAACAAAATATAAAATTATCGATTCCCTATGCTAGATCAAAAGTTGACATCATTTCCGGTGAAACCGGAAGTGCCTCAGAATTCTTATAGTAACCTTTAGAAGGGCCTTTTTGTCTAGTTTAACTCTTGTTCTGAAGATTTTTTGTATCTTTACAAATAAAGGAGATTTTCGGGGTGCCCCGTTTCAAACAAACACCCTGTATATTAATATAATATTATAGAAACAACTGTTTGCCTACCTTTAGAATCAATATGTTTTTTAAATGCAAGAAATGCATTGTTTCAGTGTCATCTTTTAAGCGATATAAAATTTTAAGTGATATAAAATTCGATGAACTATTTTTATATCCTTTAATTTCAACTTTAGCTTGGCATTGACCGCATTGAGCAATGACCTTATTTTGTTCTACACAGCTTTTTTCGGCTAAATATTGAAAAAAACATACCATCTACCATTTTCGATTTAAATAAAATATTTTTTATTTTATCATCAGAGTAGATTCACCAAAACTTTCACGAGTATCGTTGTTACTCAGGTTAGCGAAAAAATACAAATGTATAATTGTAATTGTTAGTGTATAATGTATAAACACTAAATGCCAATGAACAATGAGGGTGAAAAAATCAAATCTCAATCCTGATTTTAGTTTCAATCATAACTAAAAATTTAATCATGACAGTGAGTAAATAATTAATTTAGTTACCAATGTGAATAACTGCATTATAAGTAATGTACCTTGCTCTATTAATCAAGTCTTGAAATTAAATTTTTAATCTCAATCCTCAATTATCAGTTTGATTGTAATTTGCCCAACTCTGCTCTGCAGTAGTGAAAAATATCTCAAAAAAATTGAAATATGAATTACTTATTATTTCTGGAATTTCTATTCACCACTTTTAAATTTTATTACACAAGAGACTGGTATGAATTTATTATTCAATTGCGTATAATGCAAAATGTCAAAATGAAATAAGAAATAACGGTGTGAAACGTAAAGGCAATAAAAAATTCTATTGTTTAGAATCGGAGCCTGATATATGTATATTCTTTTATCCAATATTCACTACAGAAATGTTTCCCAATTGTATCAAAAAAATGAAAGTTTTGAAAAAAACCAAGAAGCAAATTGAATTTGTTTGAATTGTGAGTGACAAGCCAAAATGATTTCACTTTTCGTTGTCTTCACTCAATATTTGCCATCCATGTTTATTCTTTGACCTATATTTTAACAGCTAGGGGAGTTAAAAGATGTCACTACCATATTTATCTATTCGAATGAAACGCTCAAGAAAAATAGCCTATCAGAAATCTGTCACGCCTCGTGTGTTGTCTCTATTTGGATCTTATAGTCTCGCCTCGCTGTTATTTTTAGATAATACAAACTTGTTTACGTGAAGATGCTTCATAAGTGGCTCAAAGGGACAGCGACTCTCAAAAGGGTGAAAATTTAAATCTTACAAAAATGATTTTATATCTAAAAAAATATCTTAATTATAGTCTGAAAAATACAGGGAACTTTGATGAAAAATGTCTAAATTTATATTTTGGTAAGGCTTTAGATCACTGTTACAAAAACATGTTTGCTCGCAATCCAAAAATTTAAACTATATTGTCTTGGCAACTCATTGTCAGAGACGGATGCCAATTTTTCAGGACCCTGCGCGAATTTTGATCAGGTCGAGCACTGATTTTACTTCATTAAACATTGTGAGAACGGTCGTGGCTCAGTTAGTTAGTGTGTGGACTACTGAGTGGTGAGCCAGGGTTCAATCCCCGGTACCGGTACAACACTTTACATTTTTCCGACCGTTTCTCCCTCGGAAGGCAACGGGCAACCACCGAAATAAAAGCCCTAGTAAAATTTCCCCAAAATAATTAGTGGTTCGGATTCCACGATAATAAATGGTAGGTCTCATACGATTGTGTTATATACAGGCAACACACACAACACAACTGTATGCGGGGAAATAGCCTACGTTCGGAATATGTCCAGTACGAACTTGCCAGTTCAGACCATCGAGCATGGCACTCTAAGAAGAAGAAACATTTTGTATTGTGTATTGTGAGATCGTGAGGTTCTTGGCGATTATTCCGATCACCCTTGCGTTACGTTGGATCTCCCCATTGTAGTTATTATACCCCCAATTATTATTGTATTAAAGACAAAAATAAAAAAAATTCGAGCAACCTGAGACACAAAAAAAAATATTTCGAGGCAAAATAAAGATGAAGACACAACAAAAAATATATCTGCAAATATTGAAAGTGTGTCCACGACCAATCGAAATTCTTCGGCGATAAACTTTGGGTCACAAGCCAGGATTTGGAATCCTGAGGTGTTCTTGAGGAGTTCGTGAGGCGTTGGGAGGTAATCTAACATAGACCGAAACTTTAAAAAGCTATCTGTATCAATAAAATTGGAGCCTTTATCTTTTTTATTTATAGTTTTTTCGTCCTCATATTTGTTTTTTACACGTTGCAGGTGATTATAAAACGATATCCGTAAAAAAATCAATTGCTGTTTGTGTTTGATTGTCAGTGATTCCCGCAAAATCGGTTAAACAGATTTTGACGAAATTGGCATGATGATGGAGTAGAACAAAGGCTCGAACATAAGCTATAAGTAAACCTTTGAAAGATTGCAGCGCAAAAGTCGAAAAATCGAAACTAATCTAATAGACAGCAACAACTTTTTAATGTATTGTAATCTGACATCTAGAAAGAATTTAATTATATTTGATTAGTGTTTTCTTATATTTTATTGTCCCTAATAATAAAAATATCTTTACAATTTCTTGATTCATTGTCTATCAAATTAGTTCAACACAATATCGCCAGAGAGAGTTTCTCTTATAACCATTTTCCTATAGGCATATCAAAATTCTTATCCTAAGGGGGGCTAGATGTCAAATGAATCACAAAAATTATTTGAAATAAAAAACAAATATTTTTTAAATAGAATAAATATTTGGAGAGTTATGGGGGAGGTCTAAAACTACAATATTTTCAGGACAATTCTAAACTTTTGAAAATTCCTAGCTTGAACGGGATTCGAACCCGAGGTCTTAGAGACGCAGGGCGTCTGGGTTACCACTACGCTATGTTGGTCAATGTTCAACAACAATGTTCTTTTCTTAAGGAGAGCTTTACCTATAAACTTAATATGTTATTTATCATTTAATTAATATATAGAAGAAAACTGATTTAGAAAGAAGAAACGTTTCTTTTCTTTCCAAGGCAGTTAATAAAATTAATATTTGGAGGGTATGTGGAGCGCTACCTGTGAAAGAAATATCATAGTTACTATTTACTTAACATCAAAAATATATATAAAAGATTAGTTTTTTTATATCTCACTTGTCAGTTATGTTACAACAAAAATGTAGTTAGCAAAAATCGAAATCTGGGCACGCCAGCTAGTAATGAATAATATTTGCCGTCCGCTCTGACATGCTTCGTTGCACATAAGCGTATTATTACCTTATGAGTAAGACTTTAATTTCAATTAAGTTAGAGACAACTTGAAATTAGCAGACAGCCCAATATTCACTTAAACTTAAACCTACTGACGACAGCAAATCTAATAATTGCTCAAAGACTTTTGAAGTTTAATCTCTTAATACGATAAGTTGATATTTCATACAGTTAACTAAAAGCAGAGAATTTTATTCAGGGGTGGCTTTTGCTCTGGTTTGCAGATTTACGCAACCCCCAAAAAAATCAAAGAAATTACTTATTAGTTTTTCATAATAATTATCAAAGCAATATATTCATTATAATATATAATTTACCAAAAACTCCGCGCGCTTTCTGTTAAATTCCTACCGTAATATATGCCAGCAGGCTCTGGTTTGTATTCCGAGTGCAAACACACTGCTTATAGACCGACTGCGTATTGGCAAGCCACCAACATAGATTAATTTATTCAATAACTCTTTATGAATGAGTGGTCTTTGCTACGAGTTGTGACATATTTCTAAAAATGTTTCTAAAATGACTACAAATTCAATGTTGTAGTTGTAGTAAATGGTTATGCGTTTGACTTCATAGATACCATCTCTGGTGTTCCTCAAGGGGCGTACTTGCCCTCTTTACTCTTTAATATTTTTATAAATGATATTTCTGGGTGGTCTCTCCTACGAGATGTGACCATATTTCTAAAAATGATTATGAGTTTGACTTCATAGATACCATCTCTGGTGATCCTCAAGGGGCGCATTTGGCCTCTTTACTCTTTAATATTTCTATAAATAATATTTCTACTTGTTTTTTCTACTATTTCTACTATTTCGACTTAAAAATCTATAAAATAATTATAAATTAAACCCTTTATTTTGGACTTGTTCAATCTATTATTCATTACGGTATTCTAGCCTGGGGTGGAACATATGTATAAAACTCACACTAAACAGCTAATTGTACTACAGAAAACGTTTGTAAAGATAATGTACAACAAACATAGAAGATTCCCTACAAATCTCTTATTTAGTGAATCTTAAATATTAGATTTTTATCAATTGTATTTATTTGCCGATATTCACATATTGTAAAGAATCCTACTTCTGTTTCATTTTTAATTCACATGTATTCACCAGACTTATGTCAACTCATAAGGCTGTGCCAAAAATATATCGTAAATCGAAATCAAAATGTTATTATTAGGGTCCAGCAAAAATATGCAACGGTACTTTTGCCATAGGCGTGCTATTTTAAACTTTATTTTAACAAAAAACCAACAAAAACCAAAGAATTAAACACTTGTACCGCAATGAATTCTTATCTTAATAACGATACCTCATTATTTTGGGATTATATCCGAGATAGGTAATTCCGGTCACTCCTTTGCCATTGGTCAGATTTTGATAAGATATTAAATTTTTATACGCTACACTATTTGTCAGCAGGACACATTACAAATATATATAATTACATTTTATTTCTACAGATAACATATGTGCCGCTTTTTATCGATAAACACCTAACTAAAGTACTGTTGCATATTTTTCCCGGACCCTAGTTATTATAATTTTTATCAAATGTTATAATTTTTAATCAGCAAAATATTTAATAACCTAAATTACTATTTAAAATTTAATGACAAATTTAAATATTGTTAATTATAAAAAAATATTTAAAAGTGGATTTCTTTATTAAATCATGATGATGCCACAGAACTATTGGATAATTCTTAAATATTTCCCTTGTTATTACACTGAGTGATATTATTTTTTCATGTACTTTGTTTAAGCTTAAATAAAATTGTACACTTCTAAAATTTGTCTATATATGTTATCGCCACGCACTGAAATTGTTTCATTGTGGTGTATCCTTATGGCTAAAAACATTTATTTTCATATGATTGTATTATTACTATTATTTGTTGTAAGATTGTACTTATCAATATTAAAATAAATATTATAATTATTATGATGGGGTTGTCAGGTCTTGACAAGCGTCCACTAATCTCAAACTTCAGCAACCTTATGAGCCGCATCATACTAGAGACTAGTGGAGCTAAATAAACACGACTGCATCCCAAACCCTGGCGATATGCAGCCGCGGAAATTACGCTAGATCCAGTGCCCGCACGATGCGGAGTGACCCGAGTAGCACTGCTTTCTGCATCCTGCAGATCAAAGAGTTGGCAGAAGATCTGCAGACGGGAATGGACTCGATTTCCCTTCGATAGAGGCTTTCATGCCACCCAAAACACCAACTATCAGGACTACAAACTTAACTTTATACCCGGGATACAGATTTTCTAAGCTCGGACAAGAGGTCCATATACTTGGACCTCTTTCCTCCTCCTTGAGAGAGATATTCTTCTCAGCTGGACTTGAGAATTCGATCACAAACATCTGTTTGGTCTCGATATCCAGGAGGGTTATGTCCGGCTTAGTGGCTGACAGTAACGTCGAGGTGGGGAAGGAGTAATTCCAATAAATTCGGCACTTGAAATTTCCCACCACCGACTCTATGTCAGAAGGGACGTACGGTATAACCGGTATTTGGTCAATACCATAGGCATGTCTAAGATGATAGTAGAGCAAGCGGAGAGCAGCATTATGTCGAGACATTATTATTATTATTATTATTATTATTATTAATTATTGTATAACTGTTTTAATATCATACTGTAATTGGGCTTTTTCCTATTGTATGACGGAAATAAGATAAATAAATATATAACTCACAGTAACTGGTACCATCTAAAGTTGTTACTTCCTCTGATTTTATTTACAACTTTAAAGTAAACGGAACATTTAATGTTTAACTGAATACAGTGTTCACTATTTCTCTGGCAAAATAACAGCAATTGTGTAAACTCCATATAAATCATAGTGTATAGATTTGTAGTTTTCCTGTTGGTAATACTATCAAACAATACTCAATATCATGTACACAATAACTGCAAACAAGACACTTATCAAAAACACATTAGCCACAGTTTTACAATCACTTGAAAAGACATAATGTGAAAGTTATGATTGGTGGATTCTCTCGTGGAATATAAAATTTATAACAGCTTCGGCTAGACAGCCATGCAACTTGGAAGATTGATCTACAAAATTCAGTATTCCAACAAAATTTTCATTTTCTCACTTTTAAAACTATGTAAATGCTACAATAATGTTAAAAATCAATGTTAAACTTTTAATGAATGGGAAATAAAATGATTAAAATTTGAATGATTAATGAGTTTCTTTATAAAAGTTTGAATAAATGTTAAAAGGATCATTTTATGTTAAGATCTTTGAATTTCGTGTCAAAATTTATGTTAATAGAGTTAATAGAAGCAATCTTAACTCGGTTTTACACAGTTTAATTTATTGACCAATAAATTGATCAATAGTTTTATTAATTAATTGACCAATTTACTCATAACCTTGTAATTGAAACAATTAAAATGAATACTTTAATTTAATTATACACTTTAATTTATTAAATATTTTTCTTCTAAATTTTTACATTATCAGTTGTAAAAATTTGATATCATAGGCTATTCCCAACGTTTAAGTGGAACTAAATGGACTTTTGATTGAAGATTACTGTGTTCACAAAACATTCTATGAGGATATTTTGATTTCAATAGTTTGCACCTTAAAATTGTATGTCATGTTGGTATTACAAAATAATTAAAAATGTCACCTTATTAATATGTCATATATATGTTTCATTTTGTAATACGTAACCAACAGGGAAAGTTCATTTTTTACGTTGTATATTTACAATACATTTATAATATTATTATAGTATTGGTTCACATGGATACGACAAAATCCAAAGCACCAAAATCATCAAATCTAGTTACGTATTATAAAATGAAACATATAGTCTGTTTCTTTGGCTTAAGCGGAACTAGATTTTGAATTAGTAACTGTTAACGTTTGATTGAAGCTTTTGATCATTTTGTTTAGAAAAAATGCAAACATTAAAATCTCGTGACAACTTAAGAAAAATAAAATTGCATTTAGTTACACATAAAGGTTTGGAATAGTTTATAATATACCATTTGACATGTCATATTGAAAAATGATAATGATAATAATCATAACCAACAAATCTGAAGGCTGTTTTACAGAGTAAAGATTTATTAAATAATACATAACATATACATTTCTTGTTTCTGCTAAACTAAGCAGTTGGCAGTAAACAGGTAAAAATTTACCTAGAATTCTCTAAAAAAATGGATGAAAATAAAAACTTGTTCTATATTCAAAATATTATATTTTGAATATAGTCTGTTTCATTGATTTAAATGACTAAAAAAATATGGTAACCCTAAAAATATAGTCTGTTTCATTGATTTAAATGGAACTAGATTTAGAAAACTAGTAATTTTTAACGTTCAAATGAGGCTTTTGATCATTTTGTTAAGTAAAAGCCCATTTCAAATATTAAAAAGTGAGCTTGTGACAATTTACAAAAATAAAAACTCCATTTATAGTCGGTTTCTTTGGTTTAAGGAGAACTAGATTTTCAAATTAGTAATTTTTACCGATTGAATGAAGCTTTTGATCAATTTGTTTATCAAATTGACCACTTTAATAATTAAAAAGTTAGCTAAAGACAATAAAATTAAAATTCCATTTAGTTCCGAACGTTTGGAATAGCCTATAGTTCCGCTTAAATGATTGGATTTGTCTATAAATGTATCAATTTTTCATCAATAAATTGATCAATTTATCAGCCTGTCAATGAGTACCCTATCCACAGTTCATAGCAAAAGCCTAACATCTCCCTGGCACAGAAAGAATCAAACTTCCTAAAATAGTTCTTAAATCGTGACCTAAATAAACTTGTCAGCAGTTCTTTTTAAGGAAACTATAACCCTACTTTATCTCTCATTAGTATTCCACACACAACTGTGACAAAATAGTTATAAAACAGTTACTTGCCTTGTTGCTTTAGTGACGTTGACAAAAATGCCATCCTTGTACCAGCGAAATGTCATATGTGATGATCCTTGCGCCGTGCAGGATATTATAAATTCATCTCCTTTACGAATGACTCCAGGACGATTGACCTTGACACTCTAGAACAGAAAAACAGAAACGTCTACGTTATTTCACGCAAAATTTCATCGGAAATGCTGGAAATTTTCGATTTATATGTTTGATTTGTAAGCGTCTGTCTCGACAAGAAAATTCAATGTTTCTAAAGAAGGAACGGAAGAGACAATTTATTGAATTCGATGTTTCGTATAACAGATATTGATCACTGTTGCCACGTCGCAGATTTATAAGAATTTTTTATTAGCCAATAAACAAATTGTTTTGTTTTGGTTAACGAAAGTTATCTAATGAACAATAATTTCATCACATCTGATGTCTATGTTACTACTACCCGGTTGAATTAAGTACTTGAAACTTGTTTTAAGCAGTGGCGGCGCTAGCTCTCAAAATCTGGGGGGGGGCAGGAACTTTTTTTTGTAAAATTTGGAGGGGCCAAATACAAGTGACGATCTAAAAAAAAGGTCCTCACTTCTAAAATGCATTTTCCTCCAAACAATTCTAGGGTGGGCAATTGGGGGCCAGAGCAATTTTTGGGGGGCCCGGCCCCCCGTATCCCCCGCTAGCGCTGCCACTGGTTTTAAGTCCTTTATGCAACCGTGTATATGTAATGTAAGTACATAATACATCCATGCCTACGAAAGATAAGTAAGTGGTTCACAACATTTGTGTACTTGGTTATCCTTAACTAGGAACTTAATGGTGCTTTCTAGGAAAATATAAGAACAGAAACAGAAATAAACAGGTTCAATATTTTATTCCACATTTCTGCGTGAAAATAATTATTTAGTTAAATTACACTGGTCAACAAATTTAAACTTTTTTTTGCTGACTTAGATCTGATACTAGTTTTAGGGTGCTGATTTCAAAAATGTTAACAGTTTCTGCCTATCACGTAAAATTTTTGTTCTAGCGTATATAACTTCGTTCTTGTTATCCAATAATCTTGATGTTTCTTCAGATAAATTTAAGGGATCACTCAGTTGCTTTTGTTTAATTAGAACTGATCTCCTGAAAAGCATTTGTATATATTTTTTATTCACCATTAATTTTTCACTTATTAATTTCTTGATCTTTAATTTGTTATAGTAATAATTGGTTTAAAATAAACAGACTTGCCATGATTAATTCTAAAAATGGATTTTTTCTGGCTATTTGACGTTTAGAGGTTAGAATTACAGCTGGTTAAAAGTTAACACCATATATTTACAGAATAACAAAATATTGTAAAGCGTGGTTAAAATTTTTTAACTTCGACCTTGAGGTTAATTTTTAACTTTTTAAGATACAGAATAGACCCGAATATGTGTTATAAAAGCAGAACAAATTGTAGTGTTTTTGGCTGTCATTTAAGAAATGACAAAGATAGGCATCATAGTTTTTTTACTTTTCCTAAGAAAAATGAAGATGAAGTTAATACAGGGTAGAGGTATGATGTTTTTGAAATGACTGTCACACATTTAATCTCGAACCTATTTCAAAATTTATTGTTTTTATACATAACTGGTACATTGCCATTTGCAACAAATACACATTTATTTTCAAAAAAATATAAACTAGAGATAGAGACCTACGGTTTGAATTTTTAGAACCTAGAATTTTATCTACCTAAATAAAAATTGAAGCTCTCCTGAGTTAACGCCTTATTGATCAGTGTAGTTTTGAAAATTTGTATATATTTCATTTTCGAAAGACCGTATCTCAAAAACTACATGAGATAGGGACCTGCGGTTGGAATTATTTAAATGAATATAGAAAAACAAATTGCTATAATTATATAGTAATCAATAAAATTGGAGGTTATATCTGTTTTTAAGAACGGCTGGACGTATTTTAACTAAATTTGGTACAACAGAGTAGAACCAGGATCAAATATAGGCATGATATCTGAAAATTTTCTTTCTTAGGGGGTGTTTCTGGGTTAAAACTGTTAAAAATTTTAATTATTTCCTTTATAAAGAGAAATATCTTAACAGAAAAAACTATACAATAAATGTTGTTTATAAGAGAACAAATCTTATTTGTTCTTAGCATTTCTTATCATTTGTTCTTTTGAAATATTTCACTTATTATTCACATCAAAAATGAATGTAAGAAAATTTATTTAGAACGAAGAAACATTCCTCCAAAAAAGAAATTAAAACAAGTAGAAAATAAAAAAAATAAGCGTTCTTTTTATATTTATAGACAAAATTCAAACTTCACATGTATATGACATATACGATAAACAAAGGCTGACGTCCTGTTAGCAGACAGATGATGTGTAGCTTCGCTGTTTACCCCCACCACTACAAGTTACGAGACAACCTTTACTTTCATAATCTTGACCTGAGTTATCATTACCGGCCCATCAGCAGGGCCAGCTGTGCAAATTACCAAGACGAGATGTGAGTGCGGATTACAGGACTGCCTGTATTTGTTCAACGCGGATGGTTCGACCTATCCCGAGGACGTCGCGGGGAAGGATCTACCAGCAACACATAAATCCCTCAACGCTGCAATATCAGTCAAATTGAATATACTTACGATGTAAAGACAGACACGAAATAAACTATTATAGAAACTACCATAGTTATCTTCCACGCTATGACAATATGATCGGGGACTGTACACTACCCATACCTGTATACCCGGGATAAATCTAAAATCAAGTTTGTGATAAAATAGGCGATCTTCTTAAAATTCTTTTTCATTGCCACCTTTTTCGAGGTAAAATCTATAAAACAATATAAAAAGGTTAAGGTAGTATTTCCTGCGAGGTGACAAATTGAGGTCCTTCTATAAAGTTAATTTATAATAAAAATTATATTTCTAGCCGTGGAATATAAATGAATATAATTTAAAATACAGTATTGACCTGAATAAGAGCAGAGATTTTTCTTTTTCAGAAATAAAGCTTCTCACAATTCCATTACTTTTTATATTCCAAGAATAACGTCGTAAAAAATATCTTTAGGGTGTAGAGTAAGGTCAGCCAAGCACAACTCGAATTATATTGAATTTTTTGTCAGTAATGTTTATTTCGTAATGAGAAAGTACAACTTTCTTCAACATGTAAAACTTTCATTTTAAAATCCTTTTTAACATTTATTATATTACCTACTCTTTTTTATTTACTTAATTCTTTATAGTTCTTATTGGCTTAACGCTACGTACAACCTCCAGGGATTATTAGTTTCTTATAAGTATATGTTTCTTTTTTATTGTAGAAAAATTATCGTAAAAATGTTATTGCTCAATAACTTAATAATAGTATCACACAACAATGTTCTCTAATTTTTTAATTATATTTGTGGGTTTCAAATAATATTTATCTATAATATAATACGCCAACGTGTGTCCTTACGTGGGTGCGTGGGTGCATGTGTCTGCCGTCTAAAATCTAAAATAATTGAACGGAGATTCCGAAATGTAACGAAATATTCCGAAGCTTACCGAAGTATATATTGACATATAACGCGTAATAATAATAGTTGTTAATTAATATGTTTACACAAGAATAATTTTGTGTTAATAGGTTTAGATTAAAGTAAGAAAAATGTGACTTTCTTTCCTTTATTATTTTTTTATTTCTACGATTAACGTTTTAAAATATCTAACGTCTTAAATTTTCAAAAATTTAAATGTAATGCATTGGGTAAAACTCGCCTTGGTAAAAATAATAATATTTTAACTTATTTGTGTAAAATTAAAATCGGTTCGAAATATTTAAAATATTTTGGTTAAAATTACAAATTGATACATTCAATAGTTTGTATTGTATGTCATGTTGGTATTAAAACATTGTAAAATATTTCACTTTCTAAAAATGTCATTCCATTTGACATAAAGATAAATGATATCTTAGTTAAAATGATCATAACCAACAAATCTGAAGTAGGTTTTACAGCGTAAGGAATATTTTGAAATGACAAATTTACATTTAAAAGTCAGTACTACACTATAAAAGTAATCAAAATAACCAGATCTGGTTTGACCTTACAAAAGTGAACGCAATATATTAAAGCGGGCAAACAATTAAATTTTACTGTGTAATAGTTTCTCACGATTTATTTCAAAATGATTTGAGATATAGTGTAAGTAAGCTTTTTTCCGTGTGTGTATTTTTCCGTGTACGCTTTTTCCCGTGTGTGTATTTTTTCATTTGCGCTTCTTTCCGTGTGCGTTTTTTTCCGTGTGTATATTTTTATATTATACAAGTAATTGGAAAATTAATTTTAATAAATATATTTTAAATTTAACGTCTCAAATCATTTTTAGTTTTAACATTATAAATGTAATGCACTGATTGAAAATGAATCATTTTCCCATCTTAAAAAGTTAATGAATAAATAATTCGGAATAATACTCATTATATGTCCAGTTTTTAATAATGGGCGAAGAGTTGATTCAATTTAAATTGGATGAAGTAAGGCGTATGGCTAGAGAAAGAAGTTTGAGGTGTCGAGCAAGTTCCACATTAAGGTAATATTGCAACGGGTGCAATAATATTTATATAGTTTCCCAAACAAAAATTTTAAAAAATATTTATTTTTTCATTAAATACATAGGAGTATTTGTTTATATTTTTCCTGCGATGTGTTTTCTTGAACTCTATCGTTTTCCTATATGTGGATCAAAGAGTTCTACAAGAATGCCAAATTTCAATTTTCTATGTTCAGCCGTTTGGCTACAATTTCTACCAAACAGACAAACAGAAACATGCATGACGTTATAAGGGTTATTTGGTTATACCGACAAAACCCTAAAAAGCAAGGTGGGTCTAATAATATGGCCAGTCACTGTAGGTTGCTTCGATCGATTGTGATATCATACCCCAGGTATTTAAAAATTACAAAAATTACATAAATTACAAAAAGAAAAATACAGCTTTTACGTAACGAACTTTGCTAATTGTATGTGACTTTTCTGACGTCAAAGTCAGAATTACTTAACTTTAATTTAACAATCTGAGATTAACATGCAGCTTGAAACGGTTTTGTAATAAAAGTGCATTTCCGTGCACAACTATGCGGAATCTAAAGTATGAGGTTAAATATTTTATCAGTTTACGTAAAATTAGATTTATGTAACCGTCGTATACGGTTCAGAAACTACAGGCAACTAATTTTAATCGCAATCACCACACAAAGACAAAGGCATTTCTAATATACCAAATAAAAGATGAAAGAACAAAATAGTTACCTTATATCAAGACTAAAAGTTACCGCTACCATATGAGAAACTTACCGTCTACATGGCTTTTATTACTTTTATTTTTAATCAAATTTCCTCGAGCGAATAAACGGTCTGGTTAAAGCCAGGACCGGAACTAACACCAAAATTTTCTATTTTAGTTGATAAGAGAGAACAGATATTAATGAGAAAAATCAGGGCCTTCCGGAAGGGCGGAGACGGAGTGGTTAAAAGTGTTACAGGGCAAAGCCCGCTAAGACGGTACTACCATCGGGGCCGGTTGACTGACCGACGCCTCACATATATAGGCTACTAGCTGGAGTACCCGTACTTCATAAGATTTTTTGCACTATATTTTGCTGTAACGTAAATGATAAGTGAGATATTTCAATTTCAAGCCGAACACAATACCTATATAATCGTTTCTTTATTTTTAACTACTCTTTTGCATAGATTTTTGATGTTAAGTAAATAATAACAGGGATACTTTGTTTATAGGTACCTCTCTCCATAGCTCCCCGAAATATATCTTATTAAAAACTACATTAAACTTTATCTTGGTTTATCGTTACTAACTAACTTTATCTCAAAACTTAATAATTGGTTTATTAAAGCCCAAATTTTTTTAAAGATTCAACAATGTAGGACAATTTTAAAAATTCAAACAGCAGATTTCTATCCCTAACTATTTTTTAGTTAGAGAACCGTTTCATTTCTTATACACAGCAAAAAAATGTGTGTGAAATTTCATTCTCAGTTTTGTTAAAATTTTAGTATTAAAATTTTCATTTAAAAAAAGTAAAAAGTTCACTAATTTTAACCAAATCACTAAATCTTCATTCATCCAGATAATGTTATTTATATGAAATATTACTTTTTAGTGTTAAAATTAACATTACTTTAACACTATTTATTTTCTAGCACTATAATTTAACCAGTATGTAAGTGTAAACTTTACACACATTTTATCCAAAAAAAGAAGTGTAAATAATTAACACGAAAAGCAAGGGACTTTATGGAACATCATTCTTTAACATCAGATTCTTTAACACTACTTTTTTTAGAGTGTATTAATTTTTGCAAGGTCAGGCTCACATTTCATCGGCTCTGACCCTTTTTGTGGACAGTCTTTTTTAATTTTTTTTGTCGCAAATATCAAAATTTTAGACCATAACTCATAAGAGATTTTGAGTTAATTAAAAATAATCAAAATTTTTTTGCTTCAAAATCACGAATTTTTTAAGGTTTCACGATTACGATTTACCCCTTTTTTACGGTTACCCCTTACGATTTTTTCGAATTTTGGCCATTTTCAAGAGTTTTGAATTACTGCCCATACAAAACTTAATAATTGGTTTATTAAAGCCCAAATTTGATTTTAGACCAAACAATGTACGAGAATTTAAAAAATTCAAACCGCAGATTTTTATCCCGAACCATTTTTTAGTTAGGATTTATCAATATTATCAAAAAAATAAAAATAAAATTAAAAATTTTCAAAAAATTTTTTTGCTTCAAAATATGATTGCAATTAGATCCTCAAGATTTCAAAAATTTCAACCGCAGGACTTTATCACATTTCGTTTTTGAGATACGTCAATGAGAAGATAAAAATTTCTATAAATCACGCCTTATTAAAATTTGTCATCATTTTTAAATACGCGAAACGAATAAAGCCTCAAATATGTTCTAGACTAAATAAATTACAAGAAATCCAAAAATTTTCGTCGTTTCCTCAGGTCGTTTACTTTAACACTTTTTGAGTTGTGATTTTTTTTAAATTACAATTTTTACTAATAATGTAAATTATGCCATTAAAAAAAAATGTCATAATTTCTAAACGCAGTAAACAATTTAAGTCCCAAATTTTTTCTAGTCTAAATAAACTACGTAGAATCCAAAAATTTCAACCATAGGTCGGTATCACTAACCATTTTTGAGTAGTGATTTTTTTTTAAATTACAATTTACACTAATAATGTAAATTATGACATTAAATAATTGTCATATTTTCAAAGCCCATAAAACGATCAAAGCCCCAACTTTTTTCTAGACTAAATAAACTACGTAGAATCCAAAAATGTTAACTGCAGGTCGCTATCTCTAACCGTTTTTGAGTTTTGATTTTTTTTAATCCACAATTTTCACTAATAATGTAAATTATGCCATTAAAAAAATTGTCATAATTTTAAAACGCATTAAACTATTAAAACCCCAAATATTTTCTATCCTAAATAAACTACGTAGAATCCAAAAATTTCAACTGCAGGTCGCTATCTCTAACCGTTTTTGAGTTGTGATTTTTTTAATTACAATTTTTAATAATAATATAATTTACCATTTAAAAAATTGTCATAATTTCAAAACGCATTAAACGATTAAAGCCCCAAATTTTTTCTAGACTACGGAGAATCCACAAATTGCAGGTCAAGTTTTAACTAATATTGCATAAATAAGTATCTGAACCATATGCTAAAATACTAATTATTAGAATAAAAAATTTGAGATGCCTTATAACCTATATTCGAATCCTGGTTTCAGAATACCATCACACCAAATTACGTGAAAATATTTCCAGCCGTTTTTGCGTGAATCTTGGACA
Source organism: Liopterus haemorrhoidalis (assembly GCA_963971575.1). Taxonomy (NCBI): domain Eukaryota; kingdom Metazoa; phylum Arthropoda; class Insecta; order Coleoptera; family Dytiscidae; genus Liopterus; species Liopterus haemorrhoidalis. Next base: position 56,142,322 of record OZ020612.1, on the reverse strand, counting down.
GACAGACAAATCGTTAAACGTTTCACCATACTTTATTGGAAAATACCCAGTGTTCTATTTAATTTAATAGCGTTAAAACGTATTAACACCTAGATGTGGCTCTCTACAGTGTACTCTCTTAGTTATTACAATGAACCAAATAAATCAAGTCAAAACCTGCACAAACAGTTGTTTACTAATATTTTTAAAATTTAAATATCTTATTTAAACCTCAAATCAAAGTAAGAAGATTGCGATACAAAGAAATAGGTCAAATTCAATCTCCGTAAAACGTACTTACCTGAAGTAGCAGAGTGGGTTCTTCACGAAAAGCTATGAGTGTTTGTGCAAAAGTCAGATTGCCCAGTCTTCCTCTTCTGATGAGTTGATTCAATGCGTCACGTGTTATATTTCCATCCTTCTTCGCGCCGAAAAAATGAAACGTCACTTCTGCCCCAGCTCTGCACAGATTAATGTCACTTTAAAAACGAGCAGAGAAACATTGCGTTTTATAAAATTTGTTGGTGGAAAATAGGGATTAAAACACAGAAATCATTGTAAAGGAAAAGAGGATTTACAAATAGCATTTTAAAGCTGCAATTTCGTTTAATAATTTCTTGACGTTAAAATTTATAAAAATATATATTTTTTATTTCCACAATTACTCCAGGAAATACGTAGTTTTCGAATGGAAGTTTGCGGAAGTTTTAGAAATTAATAGGTCTTGAGGTATTTTAGAGGTTACATTTTTGGACTAAAATTTTTTGCCGGAACATACCTCGAAAAACATAGCACACGAGAAGTGATGAAACTTCTCGAGATTGCTGAAGACGGAAACAGATTGTTGAGCAGTTTTCGAAACGTTCGAATATATTTTATATACTCATGAAGTATTATATCTTTTTGATACTAATACTCATTATATTGTACTATTCAAGACAATGTTAATAAATACAGCCTTGGACAAATGTATGGAGCATCCATGCAGTTATAATATAACATCAAAATTTATGTACATTGTAACCAGGGATGGGGAGTCGGAGTCGGAGTCGGGAGTCGGGAGTCGAGGAGTCGAAGCTTTTTGGAGGAGTCGGAGTCGGAGTCGAGAGTCGGAAAAAGTTATCGACTCCCGACTCTTTGATTAAATTTTTATCAACGATGAGAACAATTCGAAAACGAAAGCAAAATCCCAGAATTTTTTAAATCACGGAAACAAGAACGACATTTTGTTCTCTGTTTATGAACGAAAATGACATTGAAAATATTCAATACAGGTTTTACACGGTTTCCTTCATGCTATCCAGTTAAAAATTTAATTAATATTTCTAGTATTAACAGATTAATGATGTAGGATAGAGATTTTTGTTTTTAGTCATATCTAATTTTTCTTTTTGTGTATAATTTGTTTATTATTTTAAAACGGAACTACACTGGATTTTTATTTTCTAAAGTTGTAACGAGCTTTGTGATTATTTCATGTTTCATGTTGGCAGCTAAAATCTATATGTCAAAAGAAAAAAGTGACATGTTATGAAAAATAAACAAAATTGATGTGAAGTGTGAATTTTCACACATTTCAGGGTTTTGCAGGTATTTAGTAAGTGAATGATGATTATTTTGGATGCGAAAACAAATTTTATATTAAAATATTTTTTTTGTTAATTTCAATTCGAACGCCTAATACCATTATTTAGGTTTCTAAATATGTGCAGTATTTTTTTTTTATATAGCAAGGTTCATTAAGAATTTCAAAATTGCGCCTATGGCTTCCATTGGTTGTTATAAGTTCCGCCCCTCTGATTTCGTGTACATTGAAACAGAATTAAATTATAATTTAAACAATTTCCACTGGCTATTAAATTTACGCTTTTAAAAATTAAATGCAACATTTGCCAAAATATAATTAGAATTTTGAAAAAATAATTTAAACAATATAGAAATTAAAAAAAAATATATATATATAGTCTCTTCTCCAGGGTTTGATCCCTATCGGATCGGGTTACATGGGTGAAAAGTCAGCGTCAAATACCACTAGACCAGCACACACGTTAGAGTGTTGCTTGTTACAAAGCTATAACATGTGTACATTATTAGCCAAAAATCACAAAAAATGCGTTTTTTTCCAAAAACCTAATCTGATCAAAAATTCCTGTTGAACTATTCCGGTTCACACCAATGTACATTACTTAGAATTTTTTCAGATTTTTAGTTCAAACCATCTGGGCTACAGGGTGTGGGACAAAAAATTTTTTGCACAATTTTGGCAAAAATCGCTTCAAAATAATTTATTTTGCAAAAATAAAAATTTGATCATTAATCCACGTACCAAGGGCTTTCATTTGATACCCTATTCAGAATTATAAAAAAATATTTTTTTTTTCGATGAGCACATATTTGTTGCGGGTCAAAGAGTTGTATAAGCATGCCAAATTTCAACTCTCTAGGTTTAGCCGTTTGGCTACAATTTTTACCGAACAGACAGACAGACAGACAGACGACAAAATGACGGTATAAGGGTTTTTTGGTCATACCTACAAAACCCTAAAAAAGAGTATAATACTCTAAAAAAGAGTACGTCTGGTCACCCTAATTATACCACACAAACAAAATAATACCGTAAAAAAAATTATAACGTAATCCAGAAGCAGAATCAATTATACCAAATAAACAATAATACCAAATAATACCAAAAGTAATGCCAAAAAGATCAATTAAGGAATAAGATAAAACTATTGGCACGAAACAAAGTTGTGATGTGATTACAGCCAACAGTAGAATGCATATGTTAACAAATTTTTGTGTGCTTGTATCACGTGAGCGCTTTATTCCTATACAGCGTTGTCAATTAAACGGTTTTCGATTTTTAGTTATTCATTGTATTAAAAACAAAAAAATGTATAACTATTTATGTACATATAATATTTATTATATATCTATAAATTAATTCTAAAAAAAATACATATTTAAAAATTTTCGTGTTAATTGTTAATAAAAATAACAAAAAGATTATTAAGACTTGGCAACATGGCTCCTGCAGCGCTACTATGTAATGCGCCAAGTTCTCATACTAAACTAATTTATTACTAAAAACGGAATCCCAGTTACCAGCCAATAAATATTTATTTATTATAAATGCCCTAAATATAACAAAACAATGTATTTTTTCCATTGCATGAATATTTAGAAAGTTAAGGAAGTCCTTATTATTGAATTAACATAAAACATGTGTATAACAGAACATAAAGGAATAAACATTTGTATTTAATACATTTTTAGTTTTATAAAATTCATATTTGTGAGCTATGAGCGATCGCCCAAGGTAAATTCGACTAAATCCCGAAGGAAGTACCGGAACCTCTGCTAGTACAAACTATGCGCCATAAATTCATCTTAGATAGATATGTAATCTAAAAATATTAAGTGAAGGCGGAATGCTGAGTATGTAGGACATATTTTGCTTTGTAATATTCACTGTAAAATGAACAATATTTTAAAAATAATTTATCATCTCTTAATCTAAGAGCTTTAAAAACAAATTTTATGTTAAAATATTTTTATGTTACTTTTAATTCGAGTGCCTAATACCATTATTTAGGTTTCTTAATATGTGCAGTATTTTTTTTTTTATATAGCAAGGTTCATTAAGATTTTGAAAATTGCGCCAAATGCCTTCAAATTGCGCCAAATGGTTTGATTGGTTGTTTCTAGTCATAGCTCCTCCCTTTGATTTCGTGTACATTCAAACAGAATTAAATTATAATTTCAACAATTTCCACTGGTTATTAAATTTACGCTTTTAAAAATTAAATGCAACATTTGCTAAAATATAACTAGAATTTGGAAAAAATAATCTAAACAAAATAAAAATGCAAAAAAATAAATAAAAAATAATCTTGTCTCTTCTCGGGGGATTTGAACACTTATTTTCTCGGTTAGAACGCTAGTACCGTCACCATTGCACCAAGACACACGTTATACTTTAGTGTGTTATATAATTATAAGTTTTCAACATTATTAGCAAAAAAACACAAAAAATGCTTTTTTTTCCAAAAACATAATCTGATCAAAAATTCCTGTTGTACTATTCCGGTTCACACCAATGTACATTACTTAGAATTTTTTCAGATTTTTAGTTTAAACCATCTGGGCTACAGGGTGTGGGACAAATTTTTTTTTACACAATTTTGGCAAAAATCGCTTCAAAATAATTTATTTTGCGAAAATAAAAATTTGATCGTTAATCCACGTACCAAGAGCTTTCATTTGATACCCTACTCAGAATTTAAAAAAAATATTTTTTTTTTTCGGTGAGCACATATTTGTTTATATTTTTAGGGGGATATGTTTTTTAGATGTTTTAGTATTTTTTCTATGTGCGGGTCAAAGAGTTGTATAAGCATGCCAAATTTCAACTCTCTAGGTTTAGCCGTTTGGCTACAATTTTTACCGAACAGACAGACAGACAGACAGACAGACAGACGACAAAATGACGGTATAAGGGTTTTTTGGTCATACCTACAAAACCCTAAAAACAGTCTGTTTAAAAAAAAATGACTTTTTATAAAAACAGCTCACCCAAGATATTTAAGGGGAGGGGTCTGATAACCACATTTTAAGCATATTTTTGTGATTTTTTTTCAAATCTATGGTTAAATTTATTCATTTTCAAACTAAGTACATATATAAAGTATGTTTTGAAGAAGATACAAAAAAATTTTGAAGGCAAAATATGGCGAAATGAGCCAGCTGTGGCAAATTTTCTCAGACTCCGGGAAAAAAAAATAATAGATTTTGCGGTGACCAGCATAACTCGTCACTGGATCATCTGAAATAAAAAATCCAAAAAGATTTTGTTAGTTTATGAGTTTGCCGAGGTAATGACGTCGAGTTTTTATTTTTAAAATGATTTTTCAGTTTTTAGCGTTACATAGAAGACAAAAAAAATTAATTCCTCCTAAAAAAAACCTAAAAATGAGTATATTTGTGATTGTTAAATAAAAAAAAAACATGAAAAAAAAAAAAATATCTTAACGTTGTTACCTCGGCAAACTCATAAACTAACAAAATCTTTTTGGATTTTTGATTTCAGATGATCCAGTGACGAGTTATGCTGGTCACCGCAAAATCTAATTTTTTTCACGGAGTCTGAGAAGATTGTTGCCACAGCTGGCTCATTTCGCCATATTTTGCCTTCAAAATTTTTGTGTATCTTCTTCAAAACATACTTTATATATGTATTTAGTTTGAAAACGAATAAATTTAACCATAGAATTGAAAAAAATTCACAAAAATATGCTTAAAATGTGGTTATCAGACCCCCCCCCTCAATGTAAGTATAGTCTGTTTCTTTGATTTAAGCGGAATAAGATATCGAAATCTACTAACTTTTAAGGATTGAATGAGGCTTTGTATCATTTTGTTTAGCAAAAGCCCACTTTGATCGTTAAAAAGTGAATTTAAGAAAGTAAAAATTCCATTTAGTTCCGCTTAAACATTTGGAATAGACTTTACAATTTACGTGTGAAAGCAGTCGGGAGTCGGAGTGGGAGTCGGAGTCGATTTTCAAAAATACCGACTCCGGAGTCGAGAGTCGGGAGTCGATAATTTTTCTGTCGACTCCCCATCCCTGATTGTAACTTGTATATATTTGACAAATTGTTTTTAAAATATCATTGTCAAACGTCTAATCAGATAACCGAAAATGTAAACATAGTTATGATAAATCTTGAAATGCAAATAAATATAAGCTCAGATCTGTTACGTTTTGTTTACATAAAAATAAACAACTGGGGCTTGAATCATTATTACACATGCGTTTGAAGTGAACACTGTCTTTTTCATGTTTTATTAAGATCAAGTGAATATTTTTTATTATATTATGGCTAAAAAACGTGAACTCACTGTGGCAGAAAGGAATCAAATTGTATTACTCCAGTCGCAGGAGAAAATTAAAAAAAAAATTGATGTGAAGTGTGAATTTTTACACATTTCAGGGTTTTGCAGGTATTTAGTAAGTGAATGATGATTATTTTGGATGCGAAAACAAATTTTATATTAAAATATTTTTTTTGTTAATTTTAATTCGAACGCCTAATACCATTATTTAAGTTTCTAAATATGTGCAGTATTTTTTTATATATAGCAAGGTTCATTAAGAATTTTAAAAATTGCGCCTATGGCTTCCATTGGTTGTTATAAGTTCCGTCCCTCTGATTTCGTGTACATTAAAACAGAATTAAATTACAATTTAAACAATTTCCACTGGTAATTAAATTTACGCTTTTAAAAATTAAATGCAACATTTGCCAAAATATAACTAGAATTTTGAAAAAATAATTTAACCAATATAAAAATAAAAAAAAAAAAAAAAAAAATAATATAGTCTCTTTCTCACAGGGTTCGATCCCTTTCGGATCAGGTTACTTGCGTGAAAAATCAGCGTCTAATACCACTAGACCAGCACACATGTTACACTGTGGCGTGTTACAAAGCTATAACTTGTGTACATTATTAGCCAAAAATCACAAAAAATGCGTTTTTTTCCAAAAACCTAATCTGATCAAAAATTCCTGTTGTACTATTCCGGTTCACACCAATGTACATTACTTAGAATTTTTTCAGATTTTTAGTTTAAACCATCTGAGCTACGGGGTGTGGGACAAAAAATTTTTTGCACAATTTTGGCAAAAATCGCTTCAAAATAATTTATTTTGCAAAAATAAAAATTTGATCGTTAATCCACGTACCAAGGGCTTTCATTTGATACCCTGCTCAGAATTATAAAAAAATATTTTTATAATTTTAAAATTTTTATAATTTTAAATTTAAATATTATTATATTTTTATAATCAGACAGACAGACAGACAGACAGACAGACAGACAGACAGACAGATAGACAGACAGACAGACAGACAGACAGACAGACAGACAGACAGACAGACAGACAGACAGACAGACAGACAGACAGACAGACAGACGACAAAATGACGGTATAAGGGTTTTTTGGTCATACCTACAACACCCTAAAAATGGATTTAAGAAAAATGTGTTCAAGAAAAGCCGTGCTAATTACCATCAAAAGGTTCCAAGATACTGATCAAAAAACAGACCAAAAACAGTAAGAAAACGTGCAACCACTTCCAGAGATGATCGTTTTATAAGAGAAGTGTTTTTCGTAAACGCTCAATATCGTCAAAAGAGCTGGCTGATGATCTATGGGAGCATAGAGATGTTAAAGTTTTGTCTAGCAAAATTAGAAGACGTCTAGTGGAATCTAATTTGCATAGAAGAAGAGCTCGCCGAAAACAACTGTTGGCCGAGCAACACAAAAAACTTCGGCTTGGGTGGGCCAAAAGACATTTAAATTGACACCTGATGAATAAGCGAAAATCATTTGGTCTGATGAGTCCAATTAGACCGGGAGCTCATGACATTTTTGGTCTCCGATTTCATACAGCATGCCTTTTGGAGGAGAGAATATTTACCCTGTGACAACAAAAAAGGGATGGTACTAAACTCCTGCACGCTTTCCGGTCATAGGGAAAATTGCATTTCCACTTGCACAAAATTTTTGTGTTTTTCTCTTATTTAATATTGCTTGCCCTTTTGTCAAAAGAAAGTTATAACAAATTTAAAGTCTTTTAATTATAGGTATGCTGTATGAAAACGCGGAAAATCATATTTTTTTATTACAAGATCACATGACCGTTTGAGCCCTTTGGGACCCTCCGAATCGCACGCATATATTTAAAAGACTTTAAATTTGTTATAACTTTCTTTTGACAAAAGGGCAAGCAATATTAAATCAGAGAAAAGCACAAAAATGTTGTGTTTAAGTGGAAATGCAATTTTCCCTATGACCGGAAAGCATGCAGGGGTTTAGTACCCTTTTTTGTTGTCACAGGGTAAATATTCTCTCCTCCAAAAGGCATGCTGTATGAAATCGGAGACCAAAAACTGTCATGAGCTCCCGGTCTAAATATAGAAGTAAGCAGTGTAATGGTTTAATGTACTTACGAATTTTACAGAAAAATAAATTTCTAAGCAAATATTGCACTAACAATATAAAATTTAATTTACTATAAATTTCCGAAATTAAGGTTTGTTTTTTTCTTTTGTGGATCAGCTTTTTGGACAACCTGGAGACATCTTTGTAAGACGTAGGCCGGGTGAAGTTTTTCATCCTGACAGCATCATCCCTACGGTCAAATTTGGTGGTGGTAGCATCATGATCTGAGGGTGCATGTCCGCCAGTGGCTTGGGCGAAATCTTTTTGTGCGAGGGACGGTGTATTCTGATCGTTATTATTACCATGCTTAATGAAGCTTTGGAGCCATCAATATTAAAATTATTTGATGAAGACAATCCAGAATATGTTTTGTCAGTTGTCAAAAGTTGTTAAAGTGCAAAAGTTGTCAATGGACAATAATTTCAGTCGCAAAAAATATTACATCACAGTATTAACTACTTCACAAATTTCTGTCCCAAATCTCATTAAAGTTCAAAACTTTCAGTTGTAACTTTTTGAGTAGAGTGCGTAAATTTATCGATCCAAATGAAATTTCTATTTATAAACTACGAATCTTAGACATGATAATAGCTTAAGAAAAAAAGAGAACAAAAAGACTTTTTAGAAGACAAAATATCACAGTCTGCAAAAAGGGGTTGATTTCTGTTCTTTATGTGAAGCCGGAAGTTAGGAGATGTGGGTGGAGAAGTTTGTTTTTATATTCGGATTTATCATAAAACAATCATTTAATCTCGTTTTGTTTTATTTATTTGCAAAGTTCTGGAATACGATATCGGATATTTTATAGAGATTTTGTGAGGCTTTAGAGGTCATATGTTGGCATAAAAATAACGTGTTTTACAGAATTCAGCATATTGACAGTCATTTCTTTGGTATTTTCAAAAAAAAAAAAATAAACGGAAAGAATAATAGGTCTCAATGCCTTAACCCTCTAGTGCCTCAATTACACTAGGTTAATGGCGAGTCGCTAATGCAAATTTGTATTCAAAATTAACCTAAAGTGTAACTTATTACCTGTAGACCTACGTGTAAATTAAGTAACAGGACCGATTTTTTTTTTTTTTTTTTTTTTATTCGAATAGAATTACAATGCAATATTGTCTCCCTCAAAATATTAGGTCGTCAGGGATAAAATTTGTAGAAAAAAAGCCAAGTTGGTTGATAACTTTCAAATATAAGAAATTGTTTTATTCATCAAAGTATGCACCCATATTGTCTATACACCATTTATTATTATCATTTAAGCGGCAGGTTGTTTAGGCCGGTGGTATAAAACTCTGACGGACGAGAGCCAATGAATTCCTGGAAGGCCAGTTTTACGGGATTGTAGGAATTAAACTGTTTTCCTATTAAAAAGTTGTCCAAATTACGGAAGAAGTGGTAGTCAGTGGGGGCTAGGTTTAGTGAGTATGGAGGATGATAAAGAAGTTCCAACTCCAATTCCTGTAGTTTTGCCACAGTCATTTGTGCAGTGTGTGGTCTAGCGTTATCATGCAATAAGACAGGAGTCGATCTGTTGACCAATCTAGGCTGTTTTTCTTTAAGTTTTTGCATCATTTCGTCCAGTTGGTTGCAATATATTTCTGCTGTGATCGATGATCCAGTTTTTTTTTTTACCTTTTAGTTACCTGTCCACCATTTTCAACAAAATTAATTTAAAAAAATAGTTTTTGATATTTTTTAGAGCATACAATGATTTATTTAAACAGGCGACATGAGTAACTTTCCAAAAAAAAAAAAAACAGAACGGTAAAATATTAAGCTAATGTCAAATAATAAGCTGTTAAAGTTTGCAATATTGTTAACTACAAATTTCATCCGTGACGACCTGATAACTTCCTTGGGAAGCCACACAGCGCTGGAGATGGTTCTTCCATTCCACATAGCAGTGCTGGAACTCGGATACTGGAATAGCTTTCATCTGGTCGGTTACGGACGTTTGAATGTTTTCGAGTGTGTCAAAATGAAGTCCCTTGAGGAAGAGGAAAAAGTCACAAGGACTCAAGTTAAAGGAATAAGGAGGCTGAGGAACCACAGGTACGTTTTTACTGGCCAAAAACTCGTTTATTGAAATTGCTGTGTGACAAGGCGCATTATCTCATCCCTAATTCATTGGTCAAAATCTGATAAACGGTAGTGTGAGTCAAATTCAACTCTTCCCCGATCATTCTGACTGTCAACCGACAATCTGAACACACAACATGCCGGATTCGGTTGACATATTCATCGGTTCTTGAAGATGAAGGCTTTCCGCTGCGTGATTCATCTTCAATCAAATATCTTCTTTTTGAAATTGCCTTAAATCACCAAAAACCTGGGTACTTGACAAAACACTGTCTCCGTAGGCCTGATGAAATTTTGCGAAAGTTTCCGTTGAACTGTGCCCAAGTGTGTTAATCTAAGTTAATCTAATTAACTTAGTAATCTAGATTAATACCTATATGTATTTATAATCTTGAGTGGGCATAAAAAGGCCACGGGGCATAAAGAAGACTTCATGGCCCTAGAGCGATTAACACTGTCGTTATAAATAAAAATGCAAGTCAATAATTCTATACTTACGACCGGGTGTGCAAAAAATCATTTAATTTTTATTTCAATCCTCATTTTAAGAGCTAAAAAGTTGAACCAAATTTCCAGAACTTTACAACAGTTGTAATAAATTATATTAATTGGAATAAATTAATATTTACTCACCCTATATTTAGAACTTTGAAGTCATCAATTTTCGATACCTTGGAATTATTCAGGTACCTAGTCAGCTGTAAAAAACAGGTGTTATTAATAAAGATTTATAATATTTATTATCATTACAAAAAATACCTTATCATGGATAATAAAAAAATATTCCCCTAAAAACAAGCTATAAAATTTATAACCCAATAATATTATCGAACATTACCCAATTCATTGATATTTGCTCCCTCGTTCCGTTAAGCCGGATAAAAGTAAAATAAATGGGGCTATTGCAGGTAATAAAGAGTAAGAAAGGATATAAATAAAGAGTATGAATGGCAATGAGAAGTAATGCATACTAAGGATAATATATTGTTGAAGGAAGTAAACTTATACGTTCAGACAGGATGTAATAATCACTATTTCCTACTTTCAAAGTATCCGGAATCTTTCAACATATATTTATGTACCAGGAATTTTCAAACATTACATTTTCCAGAACACTAAAGCACCACCATATACCAGTTTTTTCAATTACAGAAAATATGAATGAAAGTTTATACAGGACTGTTGTTCTTGGTATGCAGAGTTCATCTAGAATTTTTTGTACAATAACTAATTAAGGGTAAACAGCACAAATAAAAAGCTTCTCATCTACAGCTAACAATCTTAAATAAAATTAGTAAGAGTCTGTGAAACTTATGCTGAATTCACAACCTCATAATTAGAAATAAGAATTAGTACTTAGAATTAACGTAAATGTTTGTCTTAACCTGAAAAGTTCTATGACCATATTGTTCTGTATATTTCTATGACCATATTGTTCTGTTTCTATCCATATCTTTCTATTTTCTAAGAGCATAGATGTAATTTGCCCTCTATTTTAATTCTTTTCAAAACTATGAAACACTCAAAATCTCACTATAGTCTGTTCAAAGGTGTGTATGCAGTACAGGACATATGGAGTAGTTCTTTTTCATACTCTCTAATGGGTTTACACAATGACGCCATCCTTTTCTTGCTTGTCGACGTTGCCACCAAATGATCATTTGTTTTTGTTGACTGTTACTTTGAGTTTTATAAGAGTTGATTTTTGTAAATCATACGAGTTTTTCCTATTCTTATAATTGACACATTTGACACTTTTACAACATTTGGCAACACCGCTCCCATTTTCCATAAGAGCAATACTGCATTCTCACCTTTGAACGGACTATAGCAAATATAAACAGCTGTCAAATATCGATCGATAAAATAGAAATCGATAGAAATTTACCGGTACAACGCTATTAGTGTCTTAATTTCTTAATTTACGTTATTAATGTAATTGTTAATTTACGTTTGCACACTAACTGCATAACTGTTGTGATACTGTATCTACTTTCTTTGTTAAAGCTACAAATGTTTTAGCGTCACTGTTTTACACTATAAATTCAGATTTTCTTTAGTGATGTGGAAAACTGTCGTGTATAATGAACTAGCATTTTGACATAATTTATATCGTTATAAAACCGTGAGCATACTTGCGTCTTATAATTTACTCCGAGAAGACAAAACTAAGAAGAATAATAAGAAGTAACATAATTAAGAAATTCTTGTGGTTCTTTTGTGTTCATAATACCAAACAATAGAATATGCAGGATGCATTTTACGCTTTTGTCGCTTGAGTAAAAGTGAAAATTAGAGCTAATTTCTTAATTATTAAATTCTTCAAAGAAAAAGAAAAAAATGTGTATTTTTGGTAAATTTACAATTTACATTTTAATCATAATATTCTTTTGGAGATTCATCCAATAGCCTTTTCTTTCTGAACGGTAGGGTTAGCAAAATGAATTCGATTGCATTTTTATATCTTGTTAATTGATTGTATTCGTCTGACCTTAGTCGAAGGCAATTAATTAATTAAATTGAATTCTGTATAACCAATTTAAAAACTTAGTACATTAATGCAGTTTTCACAAACTTTTTTCTAATCTAACTACTAGAGAACTAAAAAACTAGACCGGAACATAGTAAAAGAAGATATGTTCAGAAAATATAAAGACATCTAGACCCAAATAAGAAGAGAGTATGTATATAAACACACAGTGCGTATATGCATCGGAAAAGTCTAGGGTTATTGAAAAAAATATGAAAATATATTGCTTATTGTACATTTAAAGTTGTATTTCAATTAAAGTAGGCAGTTATGAGTAGTTGGCAATGGAAAACTAATAAAAACAATAACCAACAAGACAAAAAAAAAAATACAAATTTGACCAATTGTATTCAGTACATGATCCGTAGGTTGATCACATGTTTCACTTTAATTCGATTTAAAACTTTCATATTAACAATTAAGTGTCTTTAAGTAGTGGCACTATTTTTTAATAATGGAGTGACAGCATTTAACTATCCACGAGATGAATCATGCGGTAGAACTTCTGCAAGCTGGCTTCAGGCAAGTTAATGTAGCCAAGCGGATAGGAGTTTCTCAAAGTGTCATCAGTCGGTTATGCAGGCGTGACAGGAAAACAAGCAGTCCGGCCGAACAACATCCGGGACGTGGTCGCTATACAACAACAAGTCAAAACAGATTTTTGGTCTTAAATTCTAGAGGACAACCTACTATTACAGCACCCGAATTGGTAAGGGAGTTATAGCGAGCACGTAACTTCACCGTTATACGCGATACTGCAAAAAATCGTCTCCACGAAGCTATATTCTATTTCGACGACCAATCAGATGTCAACCCCTTTCTAGAAGCAGAGCAAGATTAGACTGGTGTCAGAATTTTCAATATTGGTGTGATAATGATTAGGCTACAGTTTTGTTTACTGATGAGTCCAGATTTGGAATTCATCCAGATTCTCATCGAACAAAGGTATGGAGAAAATCCGGTAATTTAGACATTTGAGGCACGTCCAGGAAGTTCACAGTTACAGAGGTGGTACTGTTATGGCATGGGGTGGGATAATCATTGGCAGTAGAACTGATCTCGTTTTTCCCAATGGATTTTTAACCGCACAACAATATTTGGAAAATATTCTTCAACCTATTGTGCGTCCATTTCGTGGTGCTGTTGATGATCAGTTTCATCTTGGCCAGGATAATGCTCGGCCACATGTTGTGCGAATAGTAACGAACTAGCTGGATAACGAAGGTATCGATGCGATACCATAACCAGCACAGTCACCGGATTTAAATCTGATTGAACATGTGTGGGAGATGCTTAAGAGAAGATTTACTCCACATATGGATAATATCCACGATAATTTTAGATTCAGAGCTTCTAAGAGCAAAATGGGAACAGTAACCTCAAGAAGACATCGATAATGTTATTTGGTCCATGAATCGCAGATGTATGGCTGTAATCAACCAACGTGGAGGTCATACTCTCTATTAGCATTTTTTTTTTTCTTTCATTTTTTACGATTCTGTTAATAAATCTGTACATTAAAAAATGATTATTTTTATAAATAACATTTAGCTTATTTTGTTGTAAACTATTATTTATTGAGTATTTTAATTGATAGAATACAATAAACGTACAAAAGAAACCATACGCTATTTATTTTCATACATGTTTTTATATCCCTAGATTTTCCGATGTGTGCAATTAAATCAAGTTATAACCCTAGATATATATTTTTTTCAGATACTGGTATTGCCAGATTACCTTACAACAAACAACAAAAACTTTTGTGTCAAACGTCCAGGCTTGCGAGCATCAGAACTACCTCAAACGCGTCCAACGAAATTCGGCAAACTCCTTTGTGTTCGCAACAAAAACCTACACACCACGGATCAGGCCGAGTGCTTTGCGTACCGCTTGTCTTTTGCACGGCGGGTTACATTACAAGATACATTACAGGATCAACCGTACAACCTTTCACACACATACCATTTACGACACGACCAAAACTTCGAAACCTTAAAATTGAAAGAATTTAAAAATATTAAGATCTTGCACAGCTGCTGATAAATCTGTGCACTTGTTTGTTGTTTTGATATTTACTATTGTACAAGAAATAAACTTGGAAACTACTTAGAGAGATATATTTTAATTTTCCATTATTTTAACAATTATTATTGTTGCGTAAGATCGTAGAATGAAATTTCCAGTATAACTCAATGATGTCCGAATATTTTAATATTTAAATTTAAGTTTGGAGTAGTGCCAACTTCAGATATTCTCCAAGATTTACAGCAATATATCTCCAGTCTGGATTTCACAACGTCTATATTGTCTTGCATGATTTCAAGTGGAACAAATTGAAAAACAAATATGAGCACAATCAAATAACACACCCCTTTTCTTTCTCCCTGGTCGCTAATAGTTAGGTTGCTAAGGATGCAATGATACTATCAACACTAATATTTCATTTATTTGTTCTTCTTCCAGTGCCCTCTCCTTCTTCCCATTATCCTTCCGGCTTCCCTCTTCCACGTCCATCCTTCTTGCCTCCAGTTCTCTCGTCCATCTTTCTTCCATGGTTTCCTCACTCATCAGTTCCATTATCTCTTCCTCCCAGACTGGCATCTCTCTGCATCTCTTCGCTAAATGCTGCTAGGTTTCCTCTTCTGCCTTGCACATTCTAGAGAACATGGCCTTTGACTTTGCCCAGTTCCTGTTGTTCCTCTCTTCGTTGCCGCATATTAACCTTGCTATCTTCCAGACTAAATCCCTTGAACTTCCCCTTTTCCTCTTCAAGTATTAAGGTATTCCGATCACTCTTATCTCTTTATATCTTTTCACACTCCGCGATTTGTTTATTCTGTCTGTTCTTTCCTATTCCTGTACCTCCTTACCCTTCCTTCTCAATTCTTCTACTATATCTGTTCCTCCGTTTCTCTTTCTCTCTGGTTTTCTTATGTCCATTTCACACCTGTCATTCCGTCTGAGTATCAAAACGACTAAGAAAATATTACTCCTATTATTTAAGGATCTAAATTTTCTTCTTAACGATCAAATTTAGTATTAAGATTCTTTTATTCCATTTTTCCCTTGTCAAATTCTCTTAAATTCAGTAAAATCCTACGAAAATGCATCGTGACATGGGATTTTAGTTTCTATGTTAGTGTTGCAAGAACTTTTCACATGAAAACTCTTAGGGAAATTAAAGTGAGCTTAAAATCTGCAGACTGAGACGGAGAAAAGCCTCCAACATTAACAAACTACGAGTTACACAAAAAGATTTAATATTATAGGATTAAGATAGAGGATTTTGAAAATACTATTTTATAGTACAGATTAACCCTTTTTTATTTGAACCAAAAAGAAAAAGTTTTGGCATCTTAAACTCTCTTAAAACTTTACTTTTCGTTTCGTCTCAATAGTGAAAACGCTGTTAGAAAAAAGTATATGTAAGGAAATTTGAAAATGATGACTGAAAAACTGGACATGATTCGAATAAATAATAGTGTTTTACTTAACAAGCATATAATGTAGGCTATATTTCACGAGAATGAAGATTTCCATTAAGCAATAGTAATATAGCCATTATATGCGAGTCAAATACGAGGGTTGCCTTTTATATTTCAGGATTTGAGATCAAAAACAATTATTTATCAACAAAAGTGGCTTTGTTGTTTTTCAAAATCTTCTCCATGAAGTTCAGTACACTTTTGTACGCGTTTGAACCAATTTACGAGGCACTTTTTCCACTCCGATTGAGGCTTTTTCCACTGCGATTGTCAAATTATGTGGGATCCAACGCGACCAAATCTTTTTGACGGCCAAATGTTCATGCAATAGTGAATATATGCTGGTCCCACTAATGGCCAAGGATATCTCAATTTCACATTAAGTTATATAACGATCTTGCAGTATCAGTTCACGCACAGCATCAGTGTATTCCGGAACAACAACCGATTTTGGACGACCTTCACGGAATTCGTCCTTAAGCGAACTACGGCCACGATTGAAGCCGGCAAACCATCGATAAACAGTAGTCCTTGATG
Source organism: Liopterus haemorrhoidalis (assembly GCA_963971575.1). Taxonomy (NCBI): domain Eukaryota; kingdom Metazoa; phylum Arthropoda; class Insecta; order Coleoptera; family Dytiscidae; genus Liopterus; species Liopterus haemorrhoidalis. The sequence continues at coordinate 56,125,694 of OZ020612.1, read as the reverse complement.
GTGCTTCATCGCCAAAAGTCGAATTAAGTTCATCGATGCAATGTTATTGGGTTAATTCACGTCGTTAATTCACAAGTTGTAAAAATAATCGCTGGAAAGTTTTCATGATTTAATTCCATTTTTAGTCAAGCTGAAATTTTTCAAATTACTGTAAACAACACAAATAGCGCTCGTACGTAAAAACGTTTTGATTACGTATACCGTCAAAAATGTCAAACTTTACGATAGAAGCGTCAATTGCCAGATGGCAGCACAGTTTAGCGCAATCCCGAAATATAAGAGGCAACCACATACAATATTTTATCTACTTCTAGAGATGGTAATGAGAAATTAGTACAGTGTTGGGAAGCCGTAATAAATAATGATGGAAATTATATTTTGTAATAATATAGGCTATTCCAAACGTTTAGGAGGAACTAAATGGGAATTTCGTTCTTTTAGGTTGTCACGAGAAGGGACCTTGCTTGGGTTATTTCATTTTTACCGACCGCCAACATATATAAGGGAGGTATTGTAATCATACCGATTTTGACATTTCGAGATTTCGAAGGATCTCCACGAATTGAGGTACCCCACGTAACCCCTACATAACGTTTTGACTATTTTTAGCATGATGTCTGTCGGTCTGTCTGTCCGTCTGTCTGTCCGTCTGTCCGTCTGTCCGTCTGTCTGTCTGTCCGTCTGTCCGTCTGTGTACACGTGCAGAGCAAATTCGGCTGAAAGGATTTTTATAAAACTTCATATGTAAGCTTCTGCCATCAATGGCACGAGTTGATCAACTTTTGGTAAAAATCGGTTGACTAAAAATGGGAGTTTACTCGTGTCGATTTTAAGATTTTTATGAATATTTCACAACAGAAAAATATTTCGAAAAAATTTATTGAACAAAAGTTGCTATAAAAGCAATAAATAATAACTCTTATTTGAGACGTTTTTTGATAAAACAAAAAATTTCGAATAATTTTTGTAAAATTTTTCTCTCTTTTTTTCATACTTATATGTAACGTTTCCATGGTCATGATAAATAATATCTCTGTTAGAAAATATTAGGCCAAGTTATTTCTACTCTGCTGCTAGAATGTATTACTTTATGAAGTACTTTATGATGGCGGTCGGTCCTGTGGTGGCCACAGCTGATTTTTCATATTGAAATATCAAAGTTTAATATTCCAACAGTGAAACCATGGAAACAAATAATATATGCCAAAACTAAAATGCTTTTTACATATTTGAATCACAAAAAAATGGGAAATTTGTATTAAGAATGACACAAAAAATCAGAATATAAAGAGAATGACATTTTAAAATAATATTAACCTTAACCAAAAAATGTTTATAGTAAGTATGATTTACAAAGCTTAAACAAAACAGCCAAAGAGCACGATTCAAACGATGAAAGTAACTAGATTGCAAAATATTGTTCCGCCTATAATCGTTTGGAATAACCTACACATAATAAATTTCTGGAAAAAAAAATATGTTGTACTTTAAAATAATGAATTTCCTTCCGAGCTCCCTAATATTTATTTGTAGAGTAAAATACTTCGTCTTTCCTAATTTAACATCTTCGTATCTTTCATAATAAAGATGTTAGTAATGCAGAAATGTTCACAATAACAATTTCCTCTAACACCCTTTGAGTACATATAAAACTGTGCAAAAAATATGAGCTAAAAATGAAATTTATGAGGAAATGGTAGTAAACGTGTGAAAACATCGCTTTAGAGATCGTGAATTCTCCTATGAACATTTCATATATTTCACACAGCGATACCTCCTTTGCAAGATGACAGTATTACACGATGCAACCCCGAGATACCAGCACATTTTCCATTACCAGCGAAATATGTATTATCTTAACTTATGTTCACTTGTTTTACTCAAAGCAATAAACTTTTACATTGTATCAAATGACCAGCTAGGAAATATTAAACTGAAATGTATTGGGATTAAATTTTAATTTAACTAAAATGAATACTCGGTTAGTTCGACTGTTTTATTCGAATTCACCCGAAATTAGGGTGGCCAGATAGTTCAACAAAACAGGTAAACATTTTTGTTGAAGATTTACGAGGTGTGTAAATTAAGTAAACGGACTGATTTTTAAAAATTTTTTATGCGAATTACAATTCTATATTGTCTCGCTCAAAATAACTTCCTTGGGAAGCCACACAGCGCTGGAGACGGTTATTCCAATCTTCATAGCAGTGCTGGAACTCGGATGCTGGAATAGCTTTCAGCTGGTCGGTTACGGACGTTTGTATGTTTTCGAATGTCCCAAAATGACGTCCCTTGAGGTGATCGGTTGCAAAAAAAAAGTCACAAGGACTCAAGTCGAATAAGGAAGTTGAGAAGCCACAGGAATGTTTTTACTGGCCAAAAACGTATATTGCAATTAGGTTTTTTGGGACCATTTTTGCGCAATTTTTCTCATCCCAATTCATTGATCAAAATCTGATGAACGGTAGTGTGTCAAATTCAACTATTCCCCGATCATTCTGACTGTCAACCGACGATCTGAACGTACAAGATCCTGGATTCTATCGACATTTTTATCGTTTCTTGAAGATAAAGCTACCGCTGTCATCTTCAATCAACTCTCTTCCTTCTGAAAATGCCTTAAAACACCAAAAAACTTGGGTCCTTGACAAAACACTGTCTCCTTAGGCCTGCTGAAGTTTTGCAAAAGTTTCCGTTGCACTGTGCCCAAGTCTGTAGCAAAACCTGATAGTACACTGTTGCTCGAAATGAATCTCACTCATTTTTAGAACGCAGTAGAAAAAACTGTCTCACGAAAAAAATCGCTGCGGACAACAAAATTACTCAAGCGAGTTCAAACTCGTTCTGAAGGCGTATCATATGTTCACCTGCCGCCCCTCCAAGTCCCGCGTCCCAAATGTTGCCAGATCAAACGCTATGTTGCCAGTCCGGTTACTTAATTTACACACCTCGTAGAATGATTTTTTTAAAACATATTTTAATTTCGCACCCAGTACCTCGTCTTCGTTGAAAATAAAGTTATTCGTTATACTGCTGTAATGAATTAAAAGTAAAAATGAGGTATTTGTAAAATTAGTTTCATAAAAGCACACAAGCACTAGTGTTGCGGACGTTACTTTGGATATCGTCTATTTTAAATAGAGTTTTTTTTTTGTTTAAATAAGAAGAAAATATTTAATTTTTGTTTGTTTGTTTTTAATAATTGTTTTCTTGTTGAAAAAACATAACCAACACAATAATAAACATTTCGCGACTGGTTCCTTATTGCTTATCTGTATGCATTTGTAATTAAATAAAATCAGTTTTTTAAAAGTCAAGTCCTTAGTTTGAACATTCAACTTTAATTAAGAAAACATGAGCCACATACCTATATTTGTTATTTTCTTTTAACTCAGTCAAATATGGCTTTACGTACGTTAAGAAATCAAAAGTAAGTAAATATAATGAAATGTCTGTAGAAATCTGTTTCAACAGAAAGTTATTTTATTTGAGTGCTCAGAAACCATGCTGTAATGTCGCAAACGAAAGACATTTATACATATTATGACTGCACAGCGTAATACCCATATATTCAACTTTTGATTTTGAGTTCAACGACTTTTAAAATGTAACATTTCATACAGTTGCATTAAAGTAAATGGTAGCAAAACGCAGCGTAAAACATCGGTTAGGTATCTTATGTGCCGTTTCAAAGTAATGGAAACTGCCATTGGAAGTATTATATTTAAGTATTATTTGTAAAATATGGTGGTTGTGTTTTACAAACATTACTTTTACAGCAGGACCTGATTAAATAGCATAAAAAAATTTGATTATAATTTGATACTTAGTTTTTAGGGTTTGTAGGTATACCAAAAAACCCTTATACCACCATCTGTCTGTTCGGTAAAAATTGTAGCCAACCGGCTAAACCTAGAGAGTTGAAATTTGGCATGATTGTACAACACTTTGACCCGCACATAGCAAAAATACTAAAACATCTAAAAAACATATCCCCCTAAAAACATGAACAAATACCGAAAAAAAAATATTTTTTTTTAACCCTTTACCGTATAGTGTGCCATATATGGCATATTCCGAGTTTTATTTTTTATTTTACTTTTAAAATTGAATCAGAACGTTACTTCATGAATGTTCATATATGCCACATACACAGCAATGGATCCTGCAGTATCTCAAGTAATGGGCTGCAATAGATTTCAGGATATCAAGCGGAATTTGCACTTCAACGATAATTCTGAATTTATTGAGAAAGGACAACTAGAAGATACGACCTTCTTTCAAAAATTCGAGGGCGACTTTTTTAATCCCTAATGAAAAACACCTAGCAATTGACGAGCAAATAATACGGAATAAATTTCTTTTGTAACATAGTGTAGAATCATAATGTTCCATGTATGGCACAAACCCTAAATTATTATTTTAATTATTATTTTTTCATAAAAATATCAATAAATATTTTAAATATATTTTTTAATTAATTTTTCTATCAATAAGAACCAATTTCTAATGCCCATGAATTATTTCAGCCAAAAATAAAAATTCATGCAGTAAAGGGTTAAATTCTGAGAAGGGTATCAAATGAAAGCCCTTAGTACCTGGATTAACGATCCAAATTTTATTTTTGCAAAATAAATTATTTTGACGCGATTTTTGCCAAAATTGTACAAAAAAAAATTTTGTCCCACACCCTGTAGCCCAGATGGTTTAAACTAAAAATCTGAAAAAATTATGTACATTTGTGTGAACCGGAATAGTACAACAGGAATTTTTGATCAGATTGTTTTCGGAAAATAACGCATTTTTTGCTTAACCATGTAAAATATTTAATAACTTATGTAACACAGTAAACCAGCATGCTTTCATTGTGTAATGGTTAACATTCTGGCGTTCTAATTTGCGAATTAGGGTTCGGTCTCGAGACAATTTTATTTTTTCTGTTTTTTTTTTGTATATTTATTTTGTTAATTATTTTTTCAAAATTCTAGTTATATTTGGGCAAAAGTTGCATTTAATTTAATAACTACTGTTCAATAAGTTTTTCACTTTACTAAAGATAAAGCTCCTCTGATTTCGTATCTAGGTATTAATACTTTAACTTGTAACTTTATTGTTTCTGATAATTCTGTATATTGCGGTCCAGCGATGGTTTCCAAACTTACATTATTATAAGTTAGCCGAAAGCCGCAAATATCATGTCTAACGTATTATCTTTGCTATTGTACCTCTTAAAAAATAACCACAATTGGTGGACTTTGATCCTAATTCGTTGGCTAATTCCTTTAATTCCAGTTAGTTTCCAGATGTTCCCACAATATATTAACTAATAACGTACGTATATAAATTAGGTTAAAGTGTAATGGGATCACGGCGGGTCCCAGAATTTCTGTTGTATAAATCTTCAGTTGGTTTCCAACTCTCACGGGTCAACTTTTAGTCTCGGTCGCCGCAATGGATTTCAGAACATGCCGTAGGGAGCTGACTAGCGGAGCAAAAGCTCTAATCGTTCTGGCACTAGTGCAGGACAGCCACAACGACAGTGGCGTTGCCGCAAAAAATACAACCAACATTTTAAAATTATTCTAAAAGCAACACTAACCTAAAGTCAGTATATTTAAATCGTTAAAAATAAATGGAAAATTTTCTGTAAATTTACTTTAATCATTCCCAAACATTTGCAAAAAGTACATAAAATGTAGATGCAATTATTCAAAAAAGTATAAAAATTATATTAAGGCCCGGTCTTTCTACCTTCAGATAAAGTCCCAGGTACCTATCTGACAGATAAGGTTATTTGTAACTTCATCTGCTGAGTAAATGTCATCCCTTCTTTCTATACAAATGTATCTATCGGATAGTTATCTAAAGGATAATGAGACTGACGTATTGGATTCACAGAGTGGTATTGACATTTATTCAGCAGATGAAGTTACAAATAACCTTATCTGTCAGATAGTTACCTGGGACTTTAACTGAAGGTGGAAAGACCTTGCCTAAGTAAAATATCTTATTTAAAATAGTGTGAATTTTCACACATTTCAGGATTTTGTAGGTATTTAGCTAATAATAACAAATTGTGGGGACGTAATAAAAATTAATTTCGTAACTTTTGAAAGCTGTAGCTATAGTTATCCTCTGCTCCTGTCAGTCAGATAAATATTGTAAGAACAGTGTTACTACATCCGATAACTTCCGAAATAATTATGAAATCAAAAATTTATATGGTAGGTTAACACCTACCATATAAATTCATTTTCTTTATGCTGACAGTTTATGTGTTGACATTAATTGCTATAAATCTGTCTTTATAAAAATAACTTCTGGCGTTCCCCAAGGTAGTGACATTGGGCTTCTGCTGTTTAATATTTTTATGAACTATATAAATATGTGATTTCATAAATGTGCACCGGAATAATTTCCGGTGTACAACATTTTTTTTTTTTTCAAATATTTAGGTTAATCCCCTTGGGTTAAAAGATGCGGGACAAGGTTTTTTTTAGCCCTTTTTGACTAAAACCGTGTTAAAATAAAGAAATTTAAAAAAATAACTCTTTATTCCTTAATTTACGTCTTAAGAGATTTCTTTTGATATCACACAATAAATTTAAATAAGATATAAAGTTGGACTCATCATAGTAGACGCAGTCATGAGAACACGACCGACTTAAAAATTAATGACAACACTTTTGAGAGAGTTTTTACTTTCAAATACCTGGGCACCATGATAAATCACGTGAATCTATACAACAAGAAATTACGAAAGAATCAAAGCTGCTAATGAATCGTATTTTGCACTTGGTCCCCTCTTCAAAACGAAACTCCTGGAACACCAAAATCAGGTTATATCAAGTTATAGTACGTCCCGTACTTATGCATGGCTCCGAAACATGGACCTTAACAAAACGAGATCGACAACATCTCATAGTTTTTGAAAATAAAATATTACGCATAATCTTTGGCTCCATTCAAATTAATAGTGAATGGAAAATCCGAATGGAAAAGACAAAGATATACGAGAACTGTACTCAAGGCCGAGTATCACACAAGAACTAAGAGGCAGACGATAACAGTGGATAGAAGGAAGGATAGAAGGAAGATTGAATAACCGTGGACCAGTGGGAAGACCTCGCAAAAGGTGTCAAGATCACCTAACCGAAGATCTAACAAGTACTGGTACACAGGGTACTTGGCAAGACCTGACAATTAATAGATCAAGATGGAGGACTTATGTGAGTGAGGCCAAAAGTCAACCTGACTGATAGTGTCCAAAGAAGAAGATCCTAAAAATTGAAGAATACAATTAATAAAAATACTAGTAGTTTTTTTTTTCTTTGGTGTAATGTGCTTGAAAACATTCTTCTTTATGGAGTACAACTAAGCTATGAAATTGTTTCTCCATACAGTCTCATTTAAATTTTGGCTACTGATGAAGGCTGCAAGACAGTCGAGATGTACATCCAGTTTATAATAAATAAATGTGAAGGAAAGCAAAATTAGTGAATTCTAATTTCAACACGTCCAAGTACAACTTCAATTATACATAGATCTTTAGTTGAATATTTTTTTTAGTATTCCATCTAAAATCCCTTCTTCACGAGTTACCACTGAACAACTTTACCCTAAACTTGAATGGCAGTTAGTTTGGTCACCACATAATGCACCAGATCTAGAAATTATGTGTGGCATTCTTTTAACCCTTGAAGAGAATGGATAGTAAATTTACAATGTTACGCAACGAAGGAGTTCTTTGTGTGATAACAGGAGATTACTCGTAAGAGCTTTCTCTTCTTCCTTATATTCGTAAATTTTTTAAATACCATCTCTTTCATTGAAGGATTAAAGAATCAAAATTGCTTTAAAATATTTTAGTAATTTTAATAATATTTTTAAATCACAAAGGAATTTTAGTCACAAAATTGATCGTTGGATATTAATCAACTGCAAGACGTAAAAGAATTGTCAAATATAATATAGGTCATATTCCCTTAAAATGAAATTCATGGAATAATAAAAAATATTTCGTTATACTAAAATTTCGTTCCAATGAACATAAAAGAAAAATATAGTATTAAAAGTTTTATTTCAGAATAAAAAGTTATAAAAATATAAATCTAATATACTCAATACTCAATTTGTTGTGTAGCCAAAATTGTTATAAATAAATAAAATTAATAACTGGTGATATTTTTTACTGTACTGGCTTTTTCTTAGCCATTATCATTGTTGATATTTAAATAATCCAAACAGGTTTCACATCAAAGAAAATATAGCAAGTCGTTAAATATGAATCATTTTCTAAACGATTTATAAATCATTAACTGTAGAATTTAATCGTAAGAAAATTTAACGCAAACCTTTCATAACAGTTCTCAAAGGACTAATAAATAAGTCAAGGATTTGTAATGAAACTGCAAATATAAGTTTAAATTCCAAAAGGGCATAAAGGAAAACGAAGTAAAGGGATGATATGTGAGACGAGGGTGAAAAATACAAAGGTAGAGAATAGAAGTTTGATTCGAGGTATAAATAATGAATGCTCTACAATTCAACAAAGTGGAAAAAGTGATGAATGGAGTCTGTGTAAACATTAAACGTGCAGGGTTAAAAGCATATGGATGCCCTCTAGAAAGGCAAATATGTAACTTGATATTTATTCGAACTATTTTCCTAACTACAAATATTGATTTATATGGGTTTTTGCAAACAACTAATATTTACAGACACTTTGTCCACTTATAGATGTTTATTTAGATGGATATTAGAAAAGTGTTGCATATTATTCTAAGGAAAAACTGAACAAAACACATTTCAAGCCATGATTCCTCATTTTTACTTTTTAATATAAATTTCGATTCTTAAAAACGTGGAAAAGACTTAGCACGATAGACGATGACGATCACGAAAGAGAAAGTAACAATTGAGTAACGGCAAAAGAACAAGTTACAAAAGTGCAAGCTGTAAAAGAGAACGTTACAAAAGTGAAGAGACACAAGTGAATCGACGAAAGATCTAGGGTGACAAAAGAGCAAGTACAACAAAAGAGCAATCCACCAAATAATAAGAGCAAAATAAGAGCGTTCGTGTCGCTAATTTAAGGGTTAGTTTAATTTTTATTTCTACAGATAGCACGCTCTTTTGGTCTTACATTTGCATGTTAACTATTGGCCACAACAGATCTATCTTGTCAGAGATGTCTATTTGCAAGGCACATGGCTATCCGTCGATTTTATGGGTCTTTTTGCAGACAGCTCGTACTACTAAGAGATATATTGAAGACTCTAAGGCAACATTCGTTTGGATCGTAGTAAATGTTCCTAATTCAAAAAGATGCAGTTGTGCAGGTCAAAACTGCAGAAATGCATTTTACAATCAGTATATTGTTATGAAATTATTATTATTATGGGGTTTGTCAGGTCTTATTATTATTATTATTATTATTATTAATAATAATAATAATAATAAGATATTTTTGTCATCGAATTATCCTGTCCAGCTGAGAAGAACTACACTCTCAAAGAAGACGAAAAGAGAACCAAGAACCTGGACCTCTTCTCCGAACTAAGAAAGATGTACCCAGGTTATTTTGTAAAGCTCATAGTCTTGATTTTGGGTGTATTGGGTGGCCTTAAAGCAACTTTTAATAGAAAAATCGAGATGATTCTCGTCTGCAGACCAACTGCTATCTCTATGCAAAAAGCATTGCTGCTCGAATCAGAGCCGTAGCAATGTTTTTGACGCCCTTGGCAAATAAATTAAATTAACTTAAAATAGCGCCCTTTTAATAAACAGGTGAAACTACAAGTGTACAAAAAAAAACAATGGTCCTCATTTCGAAAATACAAGTAATCTAAAGAAAAAAATACTCTGGTTTTAAACTACAAAACCAAAGAAAAACACACGATTGCACCCCTCATTTGGCCTCGCGCCACTGGTACTTGCCCCGGTGCCAGGGCGTTGCTACGGCTCTGGCTAATCGCTTCGCATTGTTCTGGATTTAGTGTCAGCCCATCGTACGCATATCGCCAGGGTTTGGGATGCGGTCGATTGCTGGGATAAAGCTCCCTCGACCTTCCCTATGAAGGTGAGCGTCTCGTCTGTGCTGAACACGTTGTGGGCAAATCTGGACGGTACTGGCGGGACTACAAACCCTCCTTTTTAATAATAATAATAAATTTGTATATAATGGGTTAAAGAAATCTAACAGAGGGGCCCACCTGCTAGATTTCAAATCTTGTCAAATATATTTGACTCGGAAGCCACGAGAAAAAAAGGTTGAGAAACAATGATCTAAACTAGACCTATATATGCAAATTTAAAGGAACCGACATAAAAATCTAATTATTTTCCCTGTAGTGTACATATTGTTGATATCTCTCAGGTAATCTTCTAGTACGATGTTTTTTGATATAATTGAAACCTGTTGAAGAAAAAAAAAATCAAAGATGTCGGAGTCGAACAAAATATGGTTTTAAACAGAATATCTTTATTGTACATTCTGGACTTTGTTAATCATTTAATGCGCTTTTCTATCGCCTCAATAGCATGTGTTTCCCACACGAGCCCTTACGACTGCAGTCGTTCGCCTTCCCATACTTCTAATGAGGTCATCAATCAGTTCTTGGGGCAATCTGTCCCATTCCTGAATCAGTGCGGCTCTTACCTCTTCTCTGTTTTGAACAGCTGGAATTCTTGACCTAAGTCTTCTGCCTAGCATGTCCCACATATGTTCAATCGGGTTGAGGTCACGGGAGCACGCTGGCCAATCCATTGTTGTTATACCCACTTAATTTAAAAAGTCTGTTACGCGCTGGGCGCGCATTATCCGACATTAGGGTGAAATTTTCTCCGATATATGGGGCAAAAGGTACAACATGGTCTTGAAGACTATCTCTGATGTACCTATCTACAGTTAACGCTCCGCCATCAATCACCACTAACTTTGTGCGAGCTCCCAAACATATTCCACCCCACACCATAATTGAACCTCCACCAAAAGATACAGTAGTAGTAAAATTAAATGGTGCATTTTGTTCTCCTTGGCGTCGATACAATCTTTCCCTAATGTTTAGTAGAGCATTCAAAGTTATCTAGATATAGACTACAAAATATTAAAATTTTTAAAAAATAATAATTTTCAATCTGTTCCTTTTAATCTGCTGGTGTGTGTATATCATTGCACATTCCTTTGAATATTAATGAAGGCCAATCAAATTATAATTATAGCATAAAACACTCTCTGCTGGCTTAAAAGGAATTAACAAAACAGAATACAGGTATTGATAAACGTGAGATCATATTAGCATGGATTTAAAGTTGATATCAAGTAACTTCATAATCGCATAATACTAACTAAAAACAACTATGGTCATTAAAACAGAAATTACTTAAAGAATACTTTAGTAAAAAGCTTGAAAAGTTCTAAACAAACTAATAATTTCATAATCCAATTAGATATCTTTAGGGTTTCCTTACTTCCGTACTTGAGAGCTAAGATCTATCCAACTTATAACAATCCTCCTCGACCGTGTTTTTCAGATCAAAAGTTTCCCCCATTTATTATCATCATTACTGAAAACATACGTTACGTTACGTACTGAATGCAACCGTATGAATAGTTAATTAGTCGCGTAATTTATAAACGGGCAATATATTTATTGGGTATAATAATTATTTATGGGTTTGGATAATTTATTGGAATATAATTTAGTGAAAATATTTGGGAATTGTAATACAATTTTAAAATATTTCTTATTTCAGTGGTTTGGAAAATATGGTAAGCGTATCAGGGGGTAATGGAGTGTTATAATTTTTCAAGGAAATAAAAAGGATCTAGACTACAGACTACAGGATATTGACTTGACTTCGCTTTTTGCATGAATGCTAGATTTATTAGTGAATAGATTTATTTTATTACCTAATAAATTAAATATATTGAAATAAATAATAAGTACGTCTAAATAACATTTATATACTCGTCCAAGTTGTAACAATGAAGGTAGCAGATGAAGACAATCGTCCGTCTTCGGCCAACAGGAAGGGTGTTGTGTTTCATCATGGCAATGCTAGACCTAGGTTTAAGTGTTGAAACGACGCACCATTTACAAATAAATAAATAAATAAATAAATAAATAATAAGTACCATTCATTAAAATATCAAAAATTACAACATATTAATGAGCACGAACGGCGATTACAATAATTATGCAATTTACTTCTAAATGAAGGGCAAAAAATTTTAAAATCTAACATAGAGTGATGAACTTTTAGAATAACGGGATGTTTAACAGGAAAAACACACATTGGTGCAGTCGAGGAAATTCCGTGATACTGCTTAGTGGAAGATTTCAGCAAAAATTCAGTATAAATATATGGTGCGCCATTTTAAATACATATAAATGTACGGTCTATATATATATATATATATATATATATATATATATATATATATATATATAACTATAGTTGAAGGTAATGGGATTCGGACCAGTCAGAAAATAAAAACAAATTTATTAACTTCGCTAACGTTTCGATTTTTATTTTAAATCTTCATCAGAGCTACAAAGATATATAGAAATATAGAATTATTCAATGTGTAAGTTTACATGTATAAAATTATGATAGTGTTCAAAATTAACAAGTCAAGTAGTTAAAAAAAGCATTACAAAATTGTCGGAATTTAAAATATAACATAAAATAATTATTAAATAATAAAAACATATCAAACATGAGTTAAAGAATAAAAAACAATTTTAAAATTTACAATACCTTAGTTAATAGTCACGATATAAAATAACAATTTTAAAATTAATACAGAACACATCATATTGTCCGGTATTGAACTCAGAGATAAGCAATTGAATAAGCCACGTATGAATTTGAAAAAGAGTTTGAGATGGTTGAAACAAGTAAGTAACGCTATCTATTAATAAATTAGAATTTGATTATTAGGTGAAATATGTTAGATTTAGAATTTTTTTAATATATTACAATAGATGGCGCTTATATTATCACAGTCGGTTTTAAAGTTAACTAATTTAGGGTTCTGAATTATATGTATGCTCTCAGTAATCAACCTTTTACTGAGATTATCTACTTTATCTAAGATTTTAGTTTGTTCAAAATTAAAATTGTGTTTAGTGGTGAAGAAATGACAGCTATTTTTATGTTGATATACTCGGTTTTTAAGATATTGTTTGGTCTGTCCAACATAGCCTAAATCACAATCTCCACAAGGAATGTGATAGACTACTGACGACATTTTATTAAATTCAGTAGGTTGTTTAATTTTTGAGTGGAGTTGATTAATAGTTTTAAGAATATAGAAAGCTAATTTTATATTATAGGGTTTAAAAAGTTTAGCAATTTTAAATGAAATATTTTTAATGTGTGGAAATTTTAAATACGAACAATCAGTGTTGGTATCTGGTAAAACTTACACATTGAATTATTCTATATTTCTATATATCTTTGTAGCTCTGATGAAGATTTAAAATAAAAATCGAAACGTTAGCGAAGTTAATAAATTTGTTTTTATTTTCTGACTGGTCCGAAACCCATTACCTTCAACTATAATTACTAACATACGGACGTAACTCATCTAATCAATATATATATAACGCTTTTAGACAGATTTTTTTGGGTTTAAATATTGCTACAAAGAACTCAGAGGGAATATATTCCAAATAAAAATTTAAAAAATTAATCTGAAAAATTAACTGGTATATATAATTAAATAACTACAAAACTTACTTTATTCTGAAACTTATTAATACATTCATTTTTAGTACTGTGCTCTGCATTAGTATAATTATTTCAATATTTTTATTTCTCAGCTACAAAAAAAAAAGAATAATATAATAGTCGTCTATTATAATGGCTGCATTCAGCAGACTCACCGGTGAATTACCGGCTAGTAAATTTTTTCCTGTATGCGGTATACGGTGATCTACCGGTGAATTACCGTACTTACTCACCGGTTGCCATTTTATTAACCGGGTTTTATTCACGGTTAGTTGCTGACCGGTGGATATTTTGACAGTTATATCTGTAGTAACAATGAATCGAGCTCAAAGCAAGTAAATAATTGTGGAATTGAGTATTAAGCCAGTTATTGAGGAGACGTATATAAAGCACATGTACTTTTAAAATTACTGTAAAAGCTTACATTAAATATTTACTGTCATTGTTTAGATATTGTAGTTTTCATACACGCCGTTCGACAGCGTACCAAAAAATGTGCATTCAGTCAAATTCACCAGTAAGTTTGTATAATCTGTCTCAATTTGTAATACGAAACTAGATCTGGTTACTTTGGTGACTGTTGTGGTGTAAACAGACGTTGGCGTATCCGTGTGAACCAATACTATGATAATATTATAAATGTATTGTCAATATACAACATAAAAAATTAATTTTCCCTGTTAGTTACGTATTACAAAATGAGACATATAATACCAGTAAGTCACCGATGAGTTTGCTGAATGCGGCCAATGTTACAAAGTAACAGCTAAATGATACTGACATAAATGAAGCCTGCGTTATTTTGTAGAAATCACAAAACTTGTAAGTAACACAGATGTAACGATGGAAGTGATTTGCAAGTTTAATGAGCGCTGTTTTACTTGTGTTGGTAACATATGCGCGTCATTTGGAAGTTATGACAAGTAACTTCATGTAACATCAGTTTGATGAGCCTTAGATATGTACAAAAAAATTAGTTAAATAACAAGAGCATTTATTAGTAAAAAATGTCTGGTCTAAAACAGCTACGAATGTTTTTTTTTTCCAGTAGCGAAACAGTGGGTAGTCTGTTAGTTATTAAATACTTTGTTACTAGGGCCTCATACATTTTTACCGATGAGGCCCACAGTGGACTTAATCTACCCCGCAATAGGGTAACTGCAGCGAATTTCGACTACGCAGGTAATTTCGACTATCCCATTATTTCTCTAAATAATTGCTGCCATATAGCGGTAGTATAACGTAACACTATGTTTATGTGAAAAACTAACCTCACTTTATTTTAAGCCACGTGTGAATGTCGTTAGACGAACAGTGTAGATATTTATATTATTTAGGTGTTAAAATATTTTTTATTGGTTTTAATTAGCAGTTGTTTATCAAAGGAAAGTTGAACAAAATATTTTGCATTGAATAAACTGATAAGAACTGATCCAAATGCATATATATTAGCTGGTAAAATTTGATTTTCATAATATTTTGTTACAATATCACAGGCTAAATAAAACAGATTTGATTGCAGGTAATATCGACTAGGAGGAATGAAGCTACTACGGACTAGTCGATATTACATGCATGCATGTTTCACTTACCTAATTTGACGACAGTTAAAATCACGTCTTACTAAAAGTCTCTATTATTATATTCTTTTACCTAAATAAAATGTAAAAGAGACAAGAAACGTTGATTATCTTAAAATTTTAGGGTAGTCGATATTAACATCACTTTTTTGAAATCAACGTTTTTTTCATATTTTCTTTATGTCGAACTGTAGTTGTAATAACAGCTTGTTTCATCGTGAAAATATTTAGCACCTAAAGCTAAGTGAATGAGGTATCGATTGGGACCACTTTCCTACCAAAATATTGAATAGTACGTAAATTAAAAAATAAATAAATTTGGTAGTCGAAATTCGCTGCAGTTACCCTATACCTACGAAATCCCGAAATATGTGAAAATTCGAACTTCAAGTTTAATAATAAAGTTCTATGATTCTAGTCCAAGTATTCTTAAGTTTAAATTTTCAATAAAACGTTCCGATGTTTTATTCTTTTTTTTTTTTTCGTAGTAATAAAAGCTCGTAATTCTTTATATTTCGTTTTAAACCCAACAAATTTTTTCGTGCAATAAATTATCTGTAGTACATAGGAGAAAATAAACATTTCCGCTTGTTTTTCCCCCGGGATTAAGTGGTGTCCCATTGTCTAACCAGAAGGGCGTTGACGTAATTTATCTAAGCTTTCACCTAAGACCTCTTCTCTTTGGTCAGTGGGTCACTAACAGACGGTAGACGGTAAAGCCCAAGGATCATTAAGATACACAATCACTACATGTCAGGATTTAACACGTTCTACTTAAGGACCCAAAATTAACAAGTCGTAATTTAATACGAACAAGGATTACTTAATTTACGATATTAATTTTAGAACATGATTACACAGGATGTTCATTTTAATTAGCCCACTACTGCTAGCTCGAGAACTAACGGGTGTTTTTTTTTAGAGGTATAGAACTTTAAATTGCAATAAAACAACGATGGATTATTCGATTGACATGAATTTTTTTTTATTCGAAAGATAATCTTGTGGCATTACATTAAATCATACCAACAAGACGGCGCAACATGTCACACAGCTCGTGCCACAATCGATTTATTGAAAGACACGTTTGGTGACCGCCTAATTTCACGTTTTGGACCTGTAAATTGGCCTCCAAGATCTTGTGATTTAACACCGCTGGACTACTTTCTATGGGGCTATGTAAAGTCATTGGTCTATGCGGATAAGCCACAAACGCTTGACCATTTGGAAGACTACATTCGCCGTGTTATTGCCGATATACGGCCACAAATGTTGGAAAAAGTCATCGAAAATTGGACGTCCAGATTGGACTACATCCGAGCCAGCCGTGGCGGTCATATGCCAGAAATCATATTTAAAATGTAATGCCACAAGATTATCTTTCGAATAAAAAAAAATTCATGTCAATCGAATAATCCATCGTTGTTTTATTGCAATTTAAAGTTCTATACCTCTAAAAAAAAACACCCATTATAAGAGCTACGAAGTTGCTTAAAGAGTTATATTACACGATATATTTCCGATATACCTTTTACATATCAAAATATTCGTAAGTGTAAAAGTTCATTCTCAGTTTGGCTAAAATTTTAGTGTTAAAATTTTCATTTAACAAAAGTAAAAAGTTCACTATTTTTAACCAAATCACCGTGTAAATCCTCATTTATTCAGATAATGTTAAAATTAACACTAACACTATTTATTTTTTAACACTATTATTTAACTAGTATGTAAGTTTAAACTTTACATAAAAAAGAAGAGTAAAAAATTAACACGAAAAGCGAGCGACTATATGGTACACTAAAAGTTCATTTTTGAGTATATCATGAAGTCCTTTTAACACTACTTTTTTAGAGTGTACAGGTGGCTGCCGTGACACTTTTAAAGTGGCGCGCGCAAGGTTTTATCAACTTATTTCTGAATATTTCTCAATCAAAATCTGTTCAACCGTTCTCGAGTTATAAAGAAACATACACAGATAGACAGACAGACAGACTTTCCGTTATATTTAATTTTTTTTATTTCTAAATAAAATAGGTGAATTGCAGTGGTTCCGTGGGAAGACGGTTGCCTACCGAGCACAAAGACGCGGGTTCGAATGACCCCACCTCCTTCGGATTTTTATCTATGGATATTGTGCAGGAAGCTCTGGGGTCAACTCAGTCTCAAGTATGTAATACTTAAAATGAGTAAGTAACCTGTTTATACAAGGATGATAGGAAGGGAGAACTTACTATCTCTTTGACTAAAATCAAGTTAATTTTATTTAAAAAAAAAAGGCGTTAGCAAAGGTTTACATGTTGAAAGGGACAAAATCAAAGAGGTCTATTTTAATTTAGAACAATTTTAATAACTACTTTATCTTTAATTTTTCCTACTGTCTATACCAGTGTTTCTCAACCTGTGGTACGCGTACCATTGTGGTACCTGAAACAATCCTTGATGGTACGTAAATAAAAAAACTTCTAGGTTTTCTTCTTAATAACAGTACGTTGTACATTTTTATGGCTAGTCTTCTTCTTCTTCTTTGGGCACTGTCAGTCGATTTGACTTTTGGCCTCACTCACATAAGTTTTCTATTTTGATCTGTTAATTGTCCGATCTTTTCATGAGTCCTGTATATCAATACTTGTTAGATCTTCGGTTAGCTGATCTCGTCATCTCTTGCGAGGTCTTCCAGCTGGTCGACGAGTATTCGTCTTCTTTATGGGTAGTACCGACAATTTTAAATTTTGGTTTTAATGGTATATTTTTAAACAAGTTGAGAACCGCTTGTGTATACTATTCTATTGTATAAAACAATTTACATTTTTTACAGTTTACCAATTTTTATTCATTATTTTGAATTTATCAACAGAGACATTTTGAAAGTGTCCATGGAAGATAAATACACATTTTAAATGGATTCGTTAAATTCTAAATCGTCCTATCTTTCTACGGACGCATTTCCAATATGTTCAAAGACTATAAATCAGTCTAATCGTTCGTGAAATGAATCACAAATAGAAACAAATAAAAAATTATGTTTATTCATTTATCAAATTGAGTGCTTTGACATGTTATTTTAATAAATCTTTAAAGTTTCAATACAGAAAATCATTTATTACCAAGAAAATATTTATTAAAAGTGGACATTTAGTTTAAATGAGCGAGAGATATTTTAAAGCCATAAGTTCTTTAGTGTATATTTCATAATATACATTTCGGCTGCCCTTTGCAAAAGTGCAGGAATTTTTGCTAACCACAATTGTCAGGAATAAGAAATTTATAAAAAATATCTTCTTCTTCTTCTTCTTCTTCTTTGGTCACTGTCACTCAGATTGACTTTTGGCCTTACTCACATAAGTTCTCCATCTTGATCTTACTCGATTATGTATCTGGAATTGTCTCAAAATTGTCTAAAGTTTTGACTTACACTTTTCTTCACATAACATATAAAACAATGATAAAAAATTTAACTTTTTAACTCATAGAAATTTAATAAATTAAAGGTAGGTAAGACTTAAGAACAAAAGAAATCTAAGTTTAAATAAGAAATTTAAAGTTCGCTTACGACTTTTCCATTACAAAGGAAAAGTTTTTATACACTATTGATTTTTTTTACATAATAAAAAGATATAAGCTCTCTTTGATTCTTTGGAAGTACTTTAAGACTTGATTAGATTACCGTCAAAACAATAAAAAATCAATCAAATTGAATATTATTTTATTAAACAAAAGTATGAGTTGCATGTAATTTTTTTTTCTCACGACCTGGTGTAAAACTGAATTTAGGTACCTAGTTTTTGAATTATAGTGTCACTTTATTCCATAGGGATATTTTTTGAACTTAATTTCCTCAATAAAGAAACAGATGTAAAATTGACAAATTCCATTATTTATTATTTATTGTACAAGGTGTCTCAAAAGAAATTTTATATTTAGTGGATCGATTAAATAAAAAGTAAGCCGTATATAGAAAAAATGTTTATTAATTATTAAAATACACTTTTTGGGGATTTATTTCTTAAAAATAATATCGTCTAAATGTAGACCCTCGCGTTCTCGGCACTCATTTAATCGAACAGTAAAATTACTTATGACGTCTCGGCAGGTGGACTCAGGGATGGCTGCCATTTCGTGACGGATATTTTCTTTCAAATGCGCCAGTGAAGTCGGTTTATTGGCGTAAACTTTAGATTTAAGATAAACCCATAGGAAAAAGTCCATAGGGGTTAAATCTGGACTGCGTGGAGGCCAATTTATGTCACCTCTCCGGGAGATCAATTTGCCTGAGAAAATTTCACGAACACGTGGCAGAGACATATTGGACGTGTGTGAAGTTGCTCCGTCCTGTTGGAACCATGTTCTTTGCTTATAGCCAGGAAAGTTTTGCAGTTCAGGTACCAAGAAGTTGTCTAACATCTCCACATAACGCTCTGAATTCACTGTAACTGCACGCCCCCTTTCATCTTCAAAAAAGTAAGGGCCGATAATTCCTCGCGCCGACATCGCAGCCCATACGGTCCCTTTAGGCGAATGTAGGGGTTTCTGATGTTTGCGTTTCGGATTCGTTGCACTCCAGTAGCGGCAGTTTTGCTTATTTACGTGGCTATTAAGATGAAAATGAGCTTCATCCGAATTGTTAAAAAACAAATGTTGGTAAACGTTGAAAATCGCTCAATCACTTGATTTACGAAATTAAGCCTCTGACTGGCATCTTGGGGCTTTAATTCTTGCACCAATTGAATTTTGTAGGGGTGCAGCTTTAGGTCTTTGTGCATAATGCGATGTAATGATGATCTATGCACATTTAAAGCACTTGCGCGCTTCCGAATTGAAAGGTTCGGGTCGTCACGAACAGACTGATTAACATTCTCCACGTTTTCTACCGTTCTTGATGACCTAGGTCGCCCGGATTTTGATTTATCCAGCGTTGTACCAGTCTCTTCAAACTTTTTAATCCAATGTCGAATGAGAGGAATGCTTGGCGCATCATTTAAGTGGCGAAAACCTCGAATACTGCAGAATTTTCTACGCGCTACAGTCGCCGAATCACCGTTTTTGTAAAACTCTCGCACGCATAACGCGCGGTCTGCTCCCGAGAAACGCTCCATAGCGACTGAATTCCCAAGAGCCAGGCTACCGATTGACATAACCCCCGCGCCCCTCGGATACGTTGCTGTCACGCAGTAAGCTAAATAAATATAAAATTTCTTTTGAGACACCTTGTACTACTAATATAACTAGAATTTACAACATAAATATAGTGACCTTCACTTTCCAAATTAGTTTTTTTACTAATTACATTATTAATTGATTCAAAATTTATGTTTGTTTAAGTTGAAGGTTCATTTCCAAGTAAAATAGTAGTAGTTCTGTGTAATTGCCTACACTCATCTTACCACACCCTTTTCTGAAACCTGTATGTGCCTTGTCATACAATCTATTTGATTTTTCAAGCAATAATTAGGCAGTTGCGTCCATTGCAACTGACAAAGTTCTCGTCGCCATCTTTATTTTCTTTTTTAAATTATTAACAGTGTTATTTGAATACATTTCAACAAATTTTCATAATATATATTAAATTTAAAACACTTATTTAATATTAGCACATTCAACGAGACGTAAACCAATTCTATTTTTCATAATATAAACAAGCTGTCTCCGTAGCAACATAACAATAACCTAGGTCTATTGATTTTTGTTGGAAAATTATATGAAATCAAATTTCAAATTGATTAAATAAATTGTAACTGATTGTCGTGAGAAAAGTTTTGTATGCATCTCGGGAGTAAACTGTATTCATTCCTGAAATGAAAATACCCTCGACTCCCTTCGGTCGTCTTAGGCATTACTTACATTCTCGGGATTAAACCACATAACTCTCTAGATACATAATTAACTATTATCGATCAGTATAACATATATTTTATTATTAAATGTGGTAATAATTTTATTATTAGCCCATTTCCAGCAGTCACCAAGTCGTAGTACTGGTCCCTGCAGTACTGCTACTATATGGACCATAGGCTTCTTCACTCTGAAGAAGTGATGGTCCACGTCAACAATATCTACAATGACTCAATCCAGCTGGAGGGTTAGGTACAAAATAAATATTTATGAAAAAATAAAATCGCTTTCTAAAAACTTATTCTCACGTTACCACAATAAAAAAAAAAAAAAAAAAAAAAAAACAAAGCCAACACGGCTTTTTTTGCGTCAAAATGAATAGCTTTATGAAAAATACTTTAAGTTTCTTAATTTCCGCATTTTACTTGATTTACATGATTTAGTTTGACACCTAATTTAAAAAATGACGTAAGTGATTCCAAAAATTTTCTAAATAATTTGATAAAAATTTCTATTGTATTTCAAGCTGGGTGGTGGGACACTGTACTGCGCAGAGTGCGACAGTATTATGAGTGACTGAGACATAAGTTGTGCCACCCGAGTACAGTCAGAAAAAACCGAATTTAGACATTGTATACGCACGAGCGCTTCCCAATTTGCTCTGAAATTCAGTTTTGTGTGACTATACCGCACGACTGCTACACGAATATTAAAGACGCTGCCTTCTATATTTTTGCTACTGCGCAACCGACCATCTTAAGTTAGCTAGACAGTACTTTTTATCTAAAATATTCAATTTTAATTATATTTCGCCTTGTAATACAGCTTTTATAGTCCTACAAAGAGATTGATTGGAAATCATAAAAATACATTTTATAGCTCACATTTTAGTTTGCACATTGCAGTAAATTTATTGCTCTTTTCAAATAACAATTTTATTGACATTTTTTTCAAGAAGTCATTACATTTCAATATTAAAAGTAGTGTCTCTAAGAAAATCTAAAATTCCCATAGGTAGAAAATTGATTTAGTGTCTGTAGTGGTAGTAAAAAAGGTAACGTAAAATAAAATTTTAAAGGGGTATATACAACCAGAAACGATAAATATGATAACCATTCTGAGAATACAACGTGAAAATATAAAGTTTATGATTCCCTTGCCGGTGAAGTGAATAAAAGAGCTTTGATGTATCGGACAGATTTTTTAAGATATCGTTTCCTATAGTAAAACAACCCATCGAGAAATACGATCGTCGTTTCTGCTCTAGTTTCAGAGACTAACGTTCAAGTATACAGCCACAACAAAGAGTACATACTGTCACTTTGGATGACAATAACTTACAACAAATATCTTAAATAGACACGTTTTATCTTTATCTAAACGAATGTAATTTAATAATGTTATTTCCAGAAATAAATGATACAATTTTTTAGATGTTTCTTTGGATGCATTTCCATGTTCGTTTAGAGAGTAAATCTGTGGTAGAACACGCTGCATCTTGGTTTGATAGGAATAAATTAACTTTAAATACTGGCAAAACAGAATCAATGCTGATTTCCACCAAGAAACACGATTTTTCAAACCGTGTTTCTTGGTGGAAACACGGTACGTCAAGTTTTTTGGTTTCCACATCGACCCACAACTTCGCTGGGATCAGCACTGTGAATTCTTAAGGGGACATTCGCCTTTGGAATTGAAAAAAAAACACTTTTTAAAAATTTTATTATGAAAAAACTATTATATTTATTGTCAAAATTTCTTTTGGACATTGTTAAACAGTCTCTAAAGAATATAAAAAAAAAATTTTTTTTCGTTTTTAGTTTCCCTTTGCTGCTGTAGAGGGCGTCATCCAAAAGTTACTTTTCAAACGGTAGGACATATTGTGGACCTCCTGAACATATTTTTGAAAAATTCAAAATGGATTCTATTCTTCAGACTCAAAACTATACAATAAGCCTCTAAAACTCATACTTTTTCATATTTTGAAGTTTTTGTATGTATATTTCTGAAAAATGCGAAAAACCGGCATTTTTTGAGGGTGTCACCCCCGTAAAAAAAGGGGGGTGGTATTTTTTTAAACTTTTAGAGACTTATTGTTTACAATTTTCAATAAGTAATCGAATGCTTTTTGGTTTTTTAAAATCGGTCGAGTAGATTCGGAGAAAAATGTCCTACCAGTTTGAAAAAGGTAGTTTCGAGAAAAACGCGTTTAAAGTTTTTTTACCATAATTTTATTGAATAAAAGGTCGAAAACTTTTTTTTTACCTTTAATCGGCCATTCCTGGTGAATACTGAGGACCCTCGTTATCTAGTAATTGCTGTAAGTGGCTGGCCAAAGCTTTTTTCTTCTTAATTCGACCTTCTTTTGACTGCTCACTGCTCCTCCTATTGGCTTGAGAGATACGGTCCTCGTCAACTTTTTGCGCAAAAGCCGTTGCAGTTTCGCCAATTTTGATGCCCATGAGATCCATAATAGCTAGGTAAGTTCTCGAGCCTTCGTTGAAAATGGATGCTGCGATCCACGCTGCAATTTCAGTCACATCTTTGCCAGAAAACTTGCTTTTCGGAGAAATGTTCCAAATCAAATCAAACTTTCGTTACTATTTTGAGTATTTTTGCCAAGACATCTTTGCAGCAACTCATCACTACTAAGTGACTCGTAAACTGGCAAAATGTAGCCACAAATGCTTGGATCTAGTGGTGGCTTATGAGTAAAAGGCTCATTTTTTTCCTCGCTTTGCAAAAATTTACACCAATCCTTATTGCAATACTCGTGCTGCATCTGTTGAAATTTTGTGATAGTAGCCGGCAAGAATTTCTTTTTTCATGTTCTCGATGGAATTGGGATATCTCTGAATTGCAAGACTATAAAACACAGACAATTCTCGAATCAATTTTAGAGTCAATTTAGCCGTTTTAGGTTTGGGGTCGGCTTATACAGGTGCGGAATTTTTGATCTCAGTTTTTGATTTTCTACCTCGTTTTACTGGCTTTTTTTTATTTTTTTCTTCGTCTTCTCTTTTTTTTCTTTCTTCTTCTCTCTTTTTTCTGTCTTTCTCTAAAATTGTCAATTTTTTTTTACTTCTACTAAGCGATGGTACATACGCTGTTACATATAGCTGTAACTTTTTTTTTATTACGAATTTCTTGATGAAATTTTAGAAGGCAACTTAAGAACGTATATAGAATCGAAATATGTAAAAATCTCAAAATCGATTTTTTAAAAATTTCAAAAGCGAATGTCCCCTTAAGCCGGAAACTAAGGTCTACAGTGTTTTTAATTCGCAATTTGAAAGCAGAAGTTTGCCAAGAAGTCGTGCTAATGACCTACTTTTCGCTATTTCAATCACACCTGAACTAGGGAATTCTTGTCTGAGGACACTCACCAGCAACCCATAGAATTTTCGCTCTTCAACGCAAAGTTGTTAGGGTCATAGCTGGTGCTCCTATTAGAGCTGGCTGTCGTGAGATCTTCATGAAATTAAAAATAACGACTTTACCTGCCCTATTTATCTACCAATGCCTAATGTTCATGCACAGGAACTTATGCAATTTCCCCTCTTCCAACCACGGGCATAACACACGGCAAAAAAATAATATACGTAGTAATTTCCTTCTACTTCAAAAATCAAGAAACAGCGCAAACTACTACGCCATTAAATGTTTTAATATAATACCTGAGAAAATAACATCCCTACCAATCAAGACATTTCCAAACAAACTTAAAGAATATTTATTGACAAATCCCATATATGAAATTGATGACTTTAATAATGTACATTTTTAATTTCTATTATTTAATTATGTAACTTAGACTGACTGTAAACTTATTTTATGTAATGTGGTCAATAAATGTATTATTATTATTAACGATCAATATTCTATTTTTTGCAAAATAAATTGTTTTGATGCAATTTTTGCCAAAATTGTGTAAAAAAAATTTGTCCCACACTCTGTAGCCCAGATGGTTTTAACTAAAAATCTAAAAAAATTCTAAGTAATGTACATTGATGTGAACCGTAATAATACAACAGGAATTTTCAGATTATGTTTTCGGAAAATAATGAATTTTTTTGTGTTTTTTGGCTGACGATGTACAACAGTTATAGGGAAACAGGAAACATGAAACTAGGGTTCTCTCCCGGGCAGAAGAGATAATTTTATTTTCTGTTTTTTTTTTTCATTTTTATTTTGTTTAAATTATTTTGTCAAAATGCTAGTTATATTTTGGCAAATGTTACATTTAATTTTAAAGAGCGTAATTTTAATAACCAGGGGCGGAGCATATGACTTAAAAGAACCAATGGAAGCCATAGGCGCAATTTTCAAAATCTTAATGAACCTTGCTGTATAAAAAAAAGAATGCACATATTTAGAACCCTAAATAATGGTATTAGGTATTCGAATTAAAATTAACAAAAAAATGTTTTAACATAAAATTTGTTTTTAAAGCTTCTAGATTAACAGACGATAAATTATTTAAAAAATATTGTTCATTTTGCTGTAATTACTACAAAGCAAAATTTGTCCTACACACTCAGCATGCTGCCTTCACTTATTATATACCTGCGAAACCTTGAAATGTGTAAAAATTCACACTTCACATACATTTTTCTAGAATAAAACGTTGTCTACCGAATATTTCCGAAGATACACGTTTACTTATTGCCGATGTTATCTCTTAACGTGTTTATTTAGATTTGATCGTGCTAAACATTTTTTTTTGTGGTTTTTAGAACGTTTTTAAACATAAATACATTATAATGGTATGCAATAAATGAATGAAAGTGGTATATGGCTTTATATTTAAGTTAATAGGTAATTTTATTGGGGTTATTGTTTATTTTCCGTCCGCAATACTGTTGCCCCCATAAGTTTGTTCTTTTGCCTGTTTTTATATTCATGCACTAATTGTATACGCAGCTCAAATGAAGTAAATATAAAAATTCAAGTATAGTTATAAAATAATTATGTATACCAGACTGCATTTAATCTTGTTTTTAACAACTCTAAGATAGCAAAAATCTAATTATTAAGAAACAGGAAACTTTTAAGGGTATTCCGAAGCGCTTCCGTATTTCCTTTTTATCTTCTCCAACAATTTACACAAAAAAAAAATCTAAAACTACGATTTTAAGCCAACTTTTGTTTTCTACAATTAGTTCTATCTAAATGTTAATGCAAAGAATATATTCATTAAAAATAATCTAGGATCAACAGAGAAAAATGTAACTGAGAATAAATTAGTTCCTAAGAACAAAATAACCATACTTTTATGGAAATAAGGTTGGTACTCTTGTTTTATGATCTACATCTTCAAAATTTTACACGTTTCTCATATATTTTTATGAACTCTTCTCACCTAAGACATCCTCATGTGGGTTTTATAGTTTTATGGTTTTTTTGTTTAGTTATTTTATCAAAAAAAAAAACGTGTTTCTTTTGAAATATGTATGACGAAAAGTAATTATCTAAAAACATATTTTTGCTTTATTTTTTATAAACTAAGAGAATATGCAACTAGCAAATATGATAATTAATAATTAAGGAAAATAAATACATCTACATATAATAGCATTGCGGATGTCAAACTCTGGGAAATTAAGGAATAATTTGGCATCCCCAGTGAACTTATCAAGGTAACAATAGGGGATAGGCATGATTTTTTTAATTTTTTTTATTATATTCCCCTTGTTGCATATAAACATAAAAAACAGTTTTTAATTTTTTTTTTTAATTTGAAGGCTTAAAAAAATCATAAATGTATGTAGCGCGCGAAAACGACGTGTGACGCCCTTCTAACTGACACATGACACTACTAGTCTACCCAGCGTACATAGGGTTACATGACGAAATTTCACTGGACAAAATTATACGGGACAAAATTACACAGAAGAAATTACACATAGACAGAATTACACAGGGAAGAAATTACACAAGGACGAAATTACACATACGAAAATTACACTAAGACAAAATTACACATTTAATTTACTTTAATTTACACATACGAAAATTTTCTTCTGTGTAATTTTGTCCCGTGTAATTTTGTCCAGTGTAATTCTGTCCTGACATCCGTACATAGTCTGTTGTGAACTTATTTGTTTGTATAACTTTTATAGGTTATGTAAAGTTAGAGTGATTTTAATTAAAATAAAGTTTAATTCTATAAAAACAATTTATACATGTTTACTTTTATGTTTGTGAAGACCATTTTAATATGAGTACATATATTTTATAAATTATTTTAATAATAAATGCGTGAAAAATTGTTTAAAAACAAATACAAAACTCTCAAACAATACAATATAAACACGTAAACATTATGTTTTGTCTGTATCTGTGACGTCAAACCCTTACAGTCTCAGTCGTATCTACTCGGCAACCTTCGCGGCGTGGTCGGCTTATTTCAAATTTACAATATTTTAATTAAAAAATTTGGCTATAATATTAATTAAAATGTGATTTTTGTTGTGTTAGGTGACATAACTATCATTAAAATATGTAGTTTTAAGGAAATATAAATTTTATGCGTATCCCCTATTGTGTTATTATTATTTTTTTTTTTTCGTGTATAATAATTAAGATATAAGTTGTATAAATATGTAGGCGCCGAAATATCATTAACAGAATCAAAATGATTAATAGCGTATTCGCTTGGGTGTTCTACTATGCTCTATAATCGATTGAGAAGATCACTGCTCTGAAAGTGCTCGCAGAGCACTTTTTCTTGCTCTGGCTAAAGAGTCAGAGCAGCGTTGAGCAATATGGCGCGTAGAGGTGTTTCAAAGCTTGTATGATAGAACTAATTGAATTTCATCAAGTAGTGATGTATCTTTCTGTATAATAAATCAAATTAGGAAATTAAAAGAAATAAAATAATTTAAAAAAGGTAACATTTTGCTAATATAAATAAAAAGAAAACAAATAAATTATTGCAATCACAAAAAAAAAAAAAAAATACACATAAAGTATTATCCTGCATAGTTTATGCAAGGAAATCACCGCAGTTTTAAATAATTTGTAGTAACAATTATAAAAACGTATTCGATCGGGATTGCTCTGGCGCGCTCGCTAGTAAAAAAAATCGAGCATGACGTCATCTGCTCGCTCGCAGAGCAATTACAGAGTGGTCCAATCGAATTCGCTATAAGATAGTTTTTAATAAGACATGAATTAAGAATTTAATAATTGAAATGTTGGAAATTAAGACTCAGCTAATTAGTTGCGACCTAATTACCCTTCAGTCAAGTACTGTGCAAGGATGATGCATACCGAATAACAAATATGGCTTAAATAAAGAATTTGATAGTGTATTGGTTTTCGTTGTAAATAAATCGATTAAGTAAAAGTGATTGTTGTTTTACTATTCCATTCTTCACATTATTCCATTAAAGAGATAATGATGAATTAACTGAGAGGCAGAATCTTAGTATGGCATCCGCACCGACATCAGAAGTGGGTTCGGGTCAACGTTTCAAAACGTTTCTGGTTGTGAATGGGAAAAATGGAACAAATGGGTATGGAAATATTTATGTATAATAACATTGTAAATATTAAGTATTATTAGTGAAAAAGTGTTCTTTGCTCGAGGCCTCATGTATAAATATTATTATTATTGATATGATATTGCTGTTACCCACCAATATACTTTAAATATGCGGGGAAAATGTAGTAAAATAGACCAATACTTCTTCTGTTCTAAACCTAATATAACTATACTTGTTATAATTCAGTAATGCGAAGGAATTGCCTCCTAAATTTGAATGTCGGTAGTCGTTTCGTTGTTCGAGCGAGTCACTGATGAATACTTTTATCATAATTCTTAAGTTTTTTTGAAATACGTCTTAAAATTAGCATTTTTACAGCGGAAGACAGTCATGATGATAAAAAACACTTTCATCCTATAATAATCACTTATATAAAGAAATAATATATTAAAATGGCATCTGGGTATATAATATTTAAAGATTTAACACAATTAAAATTACGCAATTACTAAATATCGAATATTATTCTGTCTTATCTATCCTCCTAATACATTGTACTTTATACTTTCGTTAATATAGTTAGTAAAATAGTTAATAACATACAGTTACCAGAATTAAAATAACAAAACTGCTTAACAAATCTATCCTCACCCTGAAAACTAATTTGAACGTATCTACAGATAAGTAGGTTTAACATTTAAAACGTTCGAACGAGCCTTAAAATATTTTTGATAACTCAAAACTAATTCTTACTTTCTTAATTCTTACTTTCTTTTCCGTTTAATAGCATTTTTAACTGAAGGCAATTTTATGGTCAGCAAAAATTTTCAAAATTTATGAAAATGTGTTAAAACCTTAAAAAACTGCATAATTTTTATCAACTCTTATGTATTTTTTACACATTTCATCAATTTTATTAATAAAATACCTTCAACTGTAGGTTTTTTAATTCAGTTTTGGTCTGTAATCGTCTTCTGAATAGTAAAAAAAATAGAAATATAAATAAACATCTTTTATCGTCTGATAAAACCTGTCCGTGCTGACTAATGGTGACTTTAATTCGACACGGATTCGAGGAAAAAATGCATGCTTTTTATCAAGATAAGACGGCGGTTCATTTTCCTCTCTCCGCGTTACCGAAAAAATGAAGATACACCAGACGTTGAATAGAACATACATACCAACATTTGTACAATATAATAGTAGATAGTTTTTGGGTGCACGCTACTTTAATTTTCCCAAATATTAGCCCAATTAAAATTGTGTATCACTGTGCAATAATATTTTATATAATCTTAATTTATTATTTCGGTTTTTGATATATCCTCAAAAAATATAGTTTAATGATGGTACACCAGATAAATACTAAACTGAGATTCAATCAGGTAATGTGGCATGTAATTTAACATGATCCTTAATAAGAAAACCTTATAAATTTTTGTTAGTAACAAGCAAATGAAGTTTTCTAATAAAACTCATCTGTCATCTTATATAGATGAAAGATGCAGCGAACATAAATTTAAGAAAATTGCTTTTCCTTCATAGTAATTTTTAATAAAAGAAGAAAAATATCGAGAATCGTTAAGAATATTTTCAAATGAACGGAATATTATCAATTTTATTAGACTAAAACAAAAAAATGTCAAAATATTCCATATAAAAATTTAAAGTTTTTGTCAAAACATAATTTTAAACATCTGATTAAAAAAATCTTACGTGATCTTCTTCTGAATATCTCCGCCTTCTTAAAAATAAATAAAGCATGGGCATATATTTTGATGATTGAATTTTATTTTATAAGAAAATAAAACGAAAATCTGCGGGATAAAATAACTATATATCAGGTGATTGCAAAAATTCGTGCCCGATTTGAAATAAAATTAAATAAAACACATTTTCATGGAAAAACATTTTTATTAATCAATAATGTACTCCCCATCATTTTCTATAGCTGTCTCCCAACGTTTTACAAATTTTTGAATTCCTTCTTTGTAGAAACTGGGTGGTTTATCTTCAAACAAAGTAGTAAGGTATTTTTTGACTTCTTCCACAAAAACATTTTTTTTGCCATTCAAATTATTTTGAAGAGATCGAAACACATGAAAATCTGGAGGGGCAAGGTCAGGGAATACGGCGGGTGCTGGAGGATTTCCCATTTTAACTCCCTAAGTTTTTGCAGTGTCTGTTGAGCGACATGTGGTCTAGTGTTGTCGTGGTGAAAGATGATGCCTTTTCGATTAACCGAACTTGGACGTTTTGCTTGAATTTCCACATTGAGTCGGGTGAGTTGTTCACAGTACTTCTCCACAGTTATTGTTTTGCAACGTGGAAGAAGCTCGAAATAAAGTATTCGTCTGCAATCCCACCAGGCACATAACAACAGTTTCATTGGATGCAATTCAGCTTTTGCCAAAGATTCTGCTCGTTCACTCCCATGCTTCCAGCTTCTTTTTCTTTTCATATTGTAATACATAATCCATTTTTCATCTCCAGTTATTACTCGATCCAAGAAATGTTAATTTTGTTGACGGGCAATGAGAGAAACGGCAGTGGAAACACGTTTCAGTTTGTTCCGTTCTGTCAAAATGTGCGGAACCCATATATCGAGTTTCGAAGTGTAACCAAGTTTTTTAAATGGCGAAATGCTGTCGATTTGTCAACATTTAACTTCTCAGCAATCTCTTCAGTTGAAATCCGTGGATTACTATTCACCAAATCACGGATACGAACATTATTGCACGGGCACGAAGTTTTGCAATCACCTGATAATAAACTTTTGCACACAGCTAGTAAAATGAACATTTTTTAATAAAAGTAATTATTTTATGAAAGTATTTTGTTATGTAACAAAAAATAAAATCAATGCAAACAAACGTCCATTTAATTTTACTTTTAAATAACTGGATATTGCAGCGTCATATATTGCAGTATCGAGAAACAGTTTGGACCAGAATATCCTGAAGCTAACTGCCGTATCCTTGTAAAACTATCGCCTGCAAAAGCTATTGGTTGCTATTATCGACTGAAAACTGTTTATATTTACTCAAATAAGTGGAGAAGGTTGTAAAAACTTTCAGTAGTGCGAAGGGTAGGAAGTCATCAATTGTGATTGTTTAGACAAAGTGATAGAATGGGTAATAAACGGCTGACAAAATGTATGGATGAATTAGGAAAATATATTGTATTTTAAATTGAGAATCAAGTTGTTTTATAATATAACACTGCTTTAAAACAGTGCTCCACAACATTTTTTCAGCGTGATCGATATGGTGTAATGATTAATATAATGATGTTAGACAAAAACTGAACAAAGATTGAGTACTATTGGTTAGTACTCATTCAAGATTTTTTTTTATTCAATTTTCTCCTCGACTCTCGGATGGGTAGCCCCCGCCTCGGAGATAGGTCCAAGCCGATCCTGGCCAACACGGGGTGGACCGAACACTTCCCCAACAAATTTACATTATATTGTAAATTTGATAAATGTTTAATAAATTTGTTATGTTGAAACCAGGAGTTGTGTCTAAATCAAACCACCCACGTGACAATATTAAATGAACAAAATAATATTGAGATAATATTAGTGGGCACTTTACTGGGTTCCAGCCTGTATGTGCTCCCATTATTAATAAATAAATAAAATAAAAATCATAGAACAAAAATTCCAAGCAAATTTTATTGTTTTATGACAATTAAACATAAAAAATATCTCCCCAAATTAATATTTTAATGGCAGATCATTATGATATTAAAACATTACAACTGCTATAAAGTTAGTTGTTTTCTTACAACGCCAAATAAACACTCTGCATCATAAATGCATTCCCCACGTCAATAAAAGGGAATTGCTCCTTGCAGCTATATTCATAGTTATAGTTATCTCTGTCATATGAATTTAGTTTGTAAGTAATAAAATTAAATCTGTTCACACTACCAACAATGTTTTATACGGCAGTGCTCGGCACTGTTATAAATGAAGCCATTTGCACAGGATATCGCAAAAAGGCTTATATCTATATATCACCTGTATAATTTTAAACTAAAAGCACTTTTTACATTCTCTGTTATTGAATTATATTGTTTTATACGGATATTTTTAAGCTTTTACTTTTTTTTTTTCAGTAAAATTAAAATATACTCGTATTTTGTTGAATTTACAGGATAAAAAGGTGTTTCAGTGATGTTTTCTGCGCAAAAAATACGCAAATTAACTTCGTTTTCATAGTGGCATCACATACACACTTATTTTTTAACGCACAAGACTCGGTATGGGATTATTTTAAATGTGAATTTTATGAGCAGTAAATAAAAACGTACATAACTAATGAGGTACATATGGCATGAACAAAGCTACTCAAGCGACCCCGGTTTCTAACCAGAGCTTTGACCTTCCCCAAAAATACCGGACTTTTCCAACCTATTTAACGACAGTCCTTCTCTAAATGTAGCCGTACACGCTGAGGATTTCCTCAAGGAAAAAGCCTCAAGGAATTCCTTGAGGATATCCTCTATCGAACCCTCGCCCACACACGGAGAGGATTGGCCTCAAGGAAAAGGCCTTGAGGGCCACAACTTAGGCTTGTGCGTAGAATCAGCAGATGCTCCTGATTTCATCGATTCCTTAATTTTTTTATTCTCTTTTCGGGGAGCGCTTCTGATATTGTTTATTTTTTTAATTACGTCATTTTTTGTAGTTTTAAAAAATAAAAGAAGTGGTTATTTTATTTTTTCCAATAATTTCGTGTTCGCAGCCTCCTTTTTATTTCTATTATGGTATTCTTTAGAACTTACTTACCACAAGCAAGGTTCATTTTCATACATTAGTATGAATTCCGATAAAAATTCTCTAGACATGACTAAATAAATTCGACACTCACTTTACAAATCCTCAAGGCCGACTGTCGACAGCACACACACACGGTAGTAAGAGTCTGGCCTCAAGGCCAATTACAATCTGGCCTCAAAGCCGAAATATGATTTTTTGGCCTCAAGTACCGGCCGCGGCCTCACGAGCGCCGCCATACACGGTGAGGATTTCCTCAAGGCTTGGACTGTTCAGGCCAAACCTTGAGGAAATCCTCACCGTGTATGGCTACCTTAAGTAATACGCGTTCAATCTCTTTTCATTTATTTTAATATGAATTCACCTTAACTATCCAAGAATTTTTTGATATAGTTAAAACTATTGACATCGTATAGATAGACTCAACACGCTCTATGCCTTAGCAGTGTTATAAAGCCATGACCCTGTGGAGACGAAGGGGGTATTCGCCCTGAGGAGTATAACAAGTTGCCTAATTTACATTTATTTTGTTCAGCTATCAATAGGAAAAACGCCGGCATCATATAGTGTTTATGATTGTGTTTATATTTATAGTGTTTATGATTGTGTTGTATTATTTTTCCTATTTTACTATTTTACCTTTCCATCGTCTTTCAACTTTTAATAATATTTCCATCAATTGCATTTAAAGAGTTGTGAACTGTATTTCAACTATATAGTATTTTAAATACTAAAAAGTAATGTTTAATTAAAATATTACATATAGTTTTTCCTTTAAAAAAAGTATTTCTATTCAGTACTTCGAATACATCAGAAAAGTATTTTATCCAGCTCTGATTATAGATATACATCTTTATAATTTGTCAGATAAATTTTAAATTATCGTAGAATAAATAATATAATATCTGCCCGTTTTAAATTTAGAAAGTGTCTAAAGCATTGCTATACAATATTATTTTTTTAACCAGTGGTTCTCAAGTTAGAGTAGAAAGTTATAATTTTTCAAATAGGATTACCTATACATATTTTTAAAACCTATTCAATAGCGTATTTATTTCTGAATTCAACCATATATTAGTTTAATATCCATACATAATAAAAATTGCAATTGAAATTTAAATATTTTTTTATTTTTAATATTAATTTCTGGTCAATAATGAAAGGTACTTCTTCTGTTTTTCTTGAGAATATACAACTGAATAGAATTAAATTATTATAAATTTGGTTTTTTGAAAATATGTAATTCTTTGAAATAAGATTACATTAGCCGGTCCCTTTTAACGTGCGTCTACGGATAACTGAGATCTGAATAATCAATGTTTTACTGCACTTAAATAAATTTCTGAATCTAATATTACCGTAGCTCCTGGCAAATATCAAGATAAAATATAAATACATAAAATAGTAAGAAATAAACATTAAAGCTATGTGCAAACGATAAAATACAGGAAACAGAGAGTAGTATCGACATGAAGCATAGCACAAACATAATGCATCCATATATTCCACTTGAAATAGCCTTCCCGACAGGAGAATACCTCATGTCGCATATATTCACAAGCATAACAATCGCCATAATATATTAGCCGGAAGTAATAAGAATTCTTTTACAGAAAGTCAACTGCAAATAAAGAATCAAGAAAACTTTCCATTATTGCAAATTTAGCTGCAAGTTTAACTTCAACTCGTTTCACAATCTCAGCGCAATTTAGACTTTTCAATCTACAAAGGTTTCACTCTATAGAGTAGGAATATTAATTAACTTATGATATTGTCAAATATATGAAATAATTTAAATATTATTATAAATGAATTTAAATACAAATTAAACTAAATACAACTCTGTTAATTTACAAATTTAGTTAATTTATATATTATCAGATTGCCAGGCATACAGGGCATCCACATCTTAGGAATAACTTACTATGCACTAAACTGACCCGTGTTTTAACACGTAACTCTTGTCATGAAATTCTTCCACGGATTGTTTTTATATATTTCATATATAAGGAACTAAAAGTTCTTAAAGAATAATTAAGTAAGAAGTAGTAATTAGTAATCAGTACTCTTGTGACTATTACCTATTGTGCATTTACCAACAATGGGCCTACAAAGCCGTGGTTATGTAAGTACAGTTTAAAATTATATTTTTGTATTTGCTCCAGATGTGTCTCACAACTTTAATGGAATTTATTCCATTTAAGTAAAACTCTTACGATCCGGAATTAATTAGTTAATTCAATTATTGTGTCACTAGGTTGAACCTAAGCCCTACCTAGAGCCCTTATTATAAGTTATTATTGTTTGTCCAATGATAGGGACTAATTATTATTATGCTATGAATTGTTCATTATAATTTGTCGGTATACAGATTGATAAATTCAGTCTCGATACTTTAATTTCATTATTGAACGACAATAATGAAATTGTGTATCGACTTGTATTGTATTAAGGTGTTATCTAATTAGTACACCCTTAATCTGGCGTGGCCAGTATTGTTAGTAATTATAAATTGTATTCTTTTATTCCTATTAATAAATTAGTACATATATAGAATTTATATTCTTTTATTCATACAAACCCCCCAAAACCAACCTAAGCGTGACAATATGCAACATTATGCTAGGGTTGCCCTAAATGCATTTTTTTCGGAATTTCTCCCCCTCCCCATCAATTAAGGACGGGCGTTCCTTAATTGGTACTGGCCCATTACTTTCAATGGGTGCGTTTTGTTGGTGGCTGGTTAGAATTACTAGAATTGATGCGCAAGATAACGACAATTTTGTTCCTGAAGTAAATAAACATGGAATGACATTTGCATGGAGGTTAATTCATATGGTTGTAGAACAAATAACGAACATATTTCAGCTAAATGGATAAACTAAATAATAAATGCAGAATAAGAAAAGTTTATAATTGAAGCAAATATTCTAGAACGTAATGTTTTAGAACGAGTAATTGAATTGTACATATATTTTAAGTTTAGATTTATCAATACTGTATTAAAATCATATAGGCATTTATTTATGTTAACACACAAAATGAGAAAATTATTTTGAAGCTGTAATACCAAAATTAAAAATTTTCAAATGAACTAGAACATTTAAAAACCAAATGAAAACAACTACATTCAAATATTACTTTTCATCCCCACCACACTCATTCATTCCAGTCGTTCGACCTCGAGTCATCGAATGAGTAGAATGAATAGAATGAGAATACAATCGCAACAAAACGCGTATTCTGATTAAACCGAAACCAGAATTGGCACAACAAAACGCACCCAATGCCGGGAAGTAAGTACTTCAACAGTACTGTCCCGCATAAAAATGTTTGCTTGGACTGTACCGGAACACTAACGTGTAGTGTCCACAACATTGTCTTCTAGATCTAAATTTTTAAAATCTAACACTTATATAAAAAATCTTTGAATTAGAAATAATTAAAATAAATATACGCAGATATATTTAGCTCAGGCCCGTGCAACCTTTTAAGCGGGTGGGCCACTTGGAAGTTTTGAGAAATCTTCGCGGGCCACACTACTTTCTATCAAGGATTATGTTGTTCCCTGAGTCTGGTGGGTCCAAAGATATTTTGAATATTTAAACACAAATAATTTTGATATTTGTAGCTTTATTATATATAAAGTTAATAAAATCACCTCTTTGGTAAGATACATTCCACAAGATTATCTATATTAACCGCTTATGCAGAAAAATAAATAAAATATTTATCATTTAGAAAAACAAACAAATTATTGCGTAAATATTGTCACGGGGTGGATTCAAGAACGGACATCTTTTCTACAAAATTTATTATATAATAATAATTTTACATCACAATACAAATAACTGTCAGAATGGCTGTTGGTGTTGTCTGTTAGTAGCTGATGTAAGTCCCGTTCTTCCCCCGGCTTCTCCGGGATCGGTCGAACCACCCCATGAACCCGCACGAGGCGAACACGTGGAGAAGCCCTGTAGACGGCACTCACATCTCGGGTTGGTGACTTGAACAGCTAGGCTGGTCCTTGGGTAGCGTGCTCACAAAAATGATCGAATGAATAACTACTGAATAACTGACTACTTCAATGACTGTCTCAATGAATCACTGACTAACGACTCTATTCCCTAAGACCATTTTATAACTGTTAACCAGGACACTATGACGTCAGGTCCTACCTCAATTGTTTTGGAAACATTATTCATTTGTGTAATTGTTGGCAGCAATTAAAGACCATAGTCGGCACAATTGAATAATGTTTATCAATACATTAGAAAGTAGTTCAAAACTTATGTTGACAAACACGCAACACTCTGCACATTATTTAATTCCCAAAACCGCAAGTCAGCAACCGCGACCAACACCGCCTAAAGGCCGCTCAAGGAATTGGGACATTAGCATACAATTATACCATAATTGTGACAATATTGCACAAAATATATCATTTTATACTTGAAATAGTTGTGAAAGGAATTTTATAAGGAATCTTATACAAAATAGTATCTAATAATAAAACAAAACCTATTTTTAATGTGATTTCTGACTTAGGTGTTTGTCCACAATACGGGACGGATATTGGTTGACGTTAATATAAGCGAATTTTTAAGATGATCATCAGTCTAGCTATTTCTGTTTTTAGTCTTTGTCAATTTCATCAAAAAAAGAATTATTCACATGTATATGGTTCCGCTAACAATGATAATATACGGCACGTATGTTGCAGTATATGAGGGTACTTAGAAATACACTTTTTATATCTCAATATGCTTGCTTTTTTTTTCTAATATTCAATTCCAAATTCAATTCAAAATTCAATTCAGCCACAGAGCGAAATTCAATTTCGCTCCGTGGGTCGCAAAAAAAAGCTCGAGGGCCGCAGATTGCACGGGCTTGATTTAGCTAGTCTAATGCAATTTTAAAGTACAAAAAAGATTTTAAATTCAGTTTTCCTTCTTAAAAATGTTTAGGATGACACTGTCCCAGCGCCAACCTGTCTCAGCCGCCACTGTATTTACTTGTTGATAAAATAGTAAAACAGGTTAACAAAATATTGTAAAATATATTTATTCCTACAATTTTAGTTTCACAGCTATGTAAAAATATCATTGTTTCGAAATTGACCACCGTGGCGCTACCATCTTACATTTATTTCCCTATAAATCCATGTTGAACTATTAACTCATTTTAAAAGTATTTTTCATTCCGCTCTTTGTATTCTTATCTCAATGGTTCATACAGTGGAGTTGCACGTAGACACGTCATCTCAAGTTAAAAGAGGACGTGTTAGTGTCGTGTGACTGACTTCTCGGTTATTATCCTGCAGAGGAACAGTACGTAGAAGACATCTAGATGGATAATGCTTGTTCGCAGCTAATACTGTAACACTGGAAACTATACACTCTGGTATGTCTTAAGGCGTTATTTCATACACTTTTTATGAAACATAAAAAAGTTGATGGAATATAAGTTGTTTCTGTAAGATAAAGTGAACAGAGGCCACAGGTGAGGGATTGTTGCAAAAGTTTTTAGAAAAACAACTGAATACGGCGAGAACAACGAAGGTTTTCTCAAAAATATGACGATAAACTAAATATGAAAATTCAATATGATCAACATGGATCCCTAAAACTAAATAAATATACAGTGAGATAATTAATTCCTAAGCGTTATGTAATTCATAACAGAAAAATTTAATTATAAAGCTTATTTCGAAGGACATGTATAGGGCAGTCGGCGAATCAGTGCAGCTGCGTCACAGGAAACGTCACATGTTTTTGTGACGTCATGTTTAGTACCCATAGTATACATTTAACGAATGTAATATTCGTACGCTGTCACTTGTATCGTAATGAAATGAAAATATAAGAATAAGAACAGAATAGAAACAAATAAACCATTCTAATAAGCTAAGTACTCCTAAAAAGGGCTGGTGTGATCCAAAAATATGATCAAAGAAAATAAAATAGAAATACATTGAATTTAACCCAAAAAGCTACGCACTACATATAATCTCAAATGGAAATCTATAAGATATCTATAAGAAAATATATAATTAAACACAAAACTGCTAAATAAACAACAAATTAAATAAAAAAGGTTTTTAGAAATTACTATAAGTTAGATATGTGAATACAAGTATCAAAATACATCAAAGCGTATTATAAAATATCAAATGTAAACATCGTTACTATTTTATCCACGACTATATAGCTATACGTTCATTACAGGCGTGTCAGTGATTAGTAAATGTAGCACATTCCCCATTCCTTTTAATTACACACCGCTGACCAGTTACGTAATGAGCTCATTACGTAACATGTTGAGCTCATTACATAACAGGTTCAAGCAGTAATGACCGACCGTTGCTAGGCAACGTAATAAATAGGTTGAAAGCATATGTCAAATTACTGTTAGTTTATAAAGGTAGTTAGTTAAAATTTTTGGCGCAAAGCAACAAAGGCTATTTGCACCCAGCAATAAAGGGTATTTGCGCCGAACGCAGCCCATCTTTAGTTTGTAAAGGAACCCGGATTAAAATTAAATATTCAGTCTTGGTCAGTCAGTTAATCAGTTGACGCAAGTATTGTTATTTTAACTGAATTTACATTCCGTATAAC
Source organism: Liopterus haemorrhoidalis (assembly GCA_963971575.1). Lineage (NCBI taxonomy): Eukaryota > Metazoa > Arthropoda > Insecta > Coleoptera > Dytiscidae > Liopterus > Liopterus haemorrhoidalis. The sequence continues at coordinate 56,085,655 of OZ020612.1, read as the reverse complement.
AGCGCACATGGTCGTTGCTAGGAAACGTAGGGGAAGCCGGGGCATAACGGGCTCCAGGGGTATAACGGGCTCCCTTCTTTTTGGCTGTTAAAGCATGCCGCCATGTGTGGGTGCATGCCAATCACGTTCAGTACTTCGCTAGTGTCTTTCGAGAGTGGTTGTAAGACTGAGAGCTGGCGTTTACATTTTGTAAATTGGTGAAACCTGTTTTTTGCTGTGTTGATATATTTTTCACACATATCCAGACGTTGATTGCTCCAGTGCTGAGCATGTGGCAAGTGGGCACATTGCTCTTGCGCTGGAGAAGATGATAACGATGATGAATGCACTCACGTGTGTTCATTCTGCGCCAGATTTTAGCTGATTGCTCATTCTGCCCCGGCACCGGGGCAAAATGAGCATCAGGTAGCTTTTTTTTACATCGTCATAACTTTTATTTTTGAATTTTCTAAGTATTTTTACTGTCTGTAATAATTAAGTAATAAATCATTTTACGAATAAATGTATTTCGAAGATTTTATTAAAGATAATCCTTAAGATGCCCGTTATCCCGTTGCCCCGGTGTCTCCAAATAAATAGGTTGAAAGCAACTGTCAAATTATTGTTAGCTTTTAAAGGGAACTGAATAAAAATAAATTAAAAAATAAAGATATAGTCGTGGAAAAAGCATAGTATGAAACTTGCATGGAATAGTCATTTCTCACTCGTATGAATTGCGCTACTCGCCTGCGGCTCCTGGCGTAACTTTCATACTCGTGTGAAATGACTATGATTCCATGCTCGTTGCATAATATACTATTTCCTACGTATAGCAAATTGTAGCGTTCCTGTGTGTGGCCTCAGCATAATGCTTTTTTAATCAAATTTCCATAGAAACGGTACTGTTTTAAAGAGAAATATTCGATTTTAACGGTCCGTTTGGATATAATTAAGCATTATACAGTAATGAACGTTTATGAATACGGATATTACTGTGTTATTTTAATTCTTCGCTTCATATGTATTTTAAAAATAACAACATTTTTTCAAGTAAACTGGAAAAGAATTTATAACTTCAAACAAAAAATATTTTTATTTGATATGATAAAATATCGTTCTCCATTTCTGGATATGAATATCATGGGTGTCGAGTGTGGTTTTGACTGACGCGTTTCTTTCAAATTCATGCTTGAATGAAAAGAGAATTCACATTGTCACATCACAAAACGATTTGATTTATAAAATCAATACAGGCAACCATTACCATAGCGGGTTGTGTTCCCGTATCGCTCCACACAAGAAATACGGAAGCAAAAGAAAAACAATCATTCTTAAGTCTGTTGACATGTAACAAATTGAACAACTTTAATAATACTCACACCTTTTAACTTTTTCAAGCAATACGCCTTTACGTGAAGATTGAAAAGTGTCATATTAAAGTGAAAATTGAGATGTGTCATAAAATTTCACATTGAGATATTAAATTACATTTTTCGTACGGTAAAGGATAATTGGTGTAAAACTACTTTTCATTCGTGTAAAATTAAATCTTCATATCAATATTAACACCTTTTAATACACAGAGGAAAACATTATACAGGTTGGAACTGCTGAAATGTTATTGCTGTTAGTGTTGAAAACTGATAAATTTTACTTTTAACAATCATTAAACGAGGTTAAGTAAAATGCTGACTTCAATTCAAACACCTTTATTCCTTAGTCATAAAGAATCATAGCAACTAGCTGGCGAACAAGGAGTTTTCAGGCTCCAACCGCTCGCGGGTTTTTGAAACAAACTATGTGGGCTTTTTCAAAGTAAGTATGACACTTAAGAAAGTATAGACACTTAGGAACTATTTATATGGAAGGGGCTCAATTGGACTACGCCTAGGGCCCTCCAAATTCTTAAAGCGTTACTGGTAAGCAAACTAAATTCTAGGGGAAAGAAACAATATTACTTTGTTATTAATAATGCGACAGTGGCGTATTTAACGTATGACCTATTTATAATGTGAATATATTTTTTTACAAATGTTTAATATAAATTTTGCGGTTTTCATTACGCTGATTGAACTTTAATTATTTTATATATGGTTATTTTAAATATCCGAATGCTATTTTAAAAACAATTATATATATTCTGCATAATTATCGTGGTATTTGAAACTTTATCACGTTTATAAAAATTGAAGTGAAGTGTGAATTTTCACACATTTCAGGATTTTGTAGGTATTTAATAAGTGCAAGAAGCCAACATAATACTGGATGTCTAGGTATATTTATCACATCAAAATCAACAGTTTTTTTGAAAATCACTTTTATTCGTTATTTGAGAACTTCCATTTAATTATTTTAAACAAAATTTAAATAATTTGCCAAATATCCCAGCGTTTTTTTTTTGCATTTGCTTCTTATTCAAGTCTTCAATAGATTAATAAGAAATATTTTACAGTGTAGAGTGTAGTGTGGTGTGGTGTGAGTAACTATTAAAAAAAATATTATTTTTTTAATATTTTTAATTTAAAAAAATACACACACTATCTTAGCTATAAATACTAAAAATCCATAACATTATTAGCCATCATTAAACCATGAATTAAAAAAATAATTAATTTTGTCAAAAACACAAAAACAGTCATATTTTTCAAAAACACAATCTGATCAAAAATTCCTTTCGTACGTTTCCGGCTCAGATCAATATACATACATTATCTATAATTTTTTCAGATTTTTATTTTAACCCCTTTGGGTAAAAGGGTGCGGGAAAAGAACTTTTTTTAGCACATTTTTGTCTAAAATTATGTCAAAAGAAACGAATTTCAAAAAACTATTTATTGTTTTAAGCGTTTCTTTTGATATCTCACAATAAATTTAAAAACATTTTTTTTTTTATCAACAACAATATAATCGATATTTTTCGAAAAACTTATCTGATCAAAAATTCCTCTTGAACTATTCCGGTTCCCATCAATGTTCATTACGGGGACTTTTTTCAGTTTTTTAGATCAGCCCTCGGGGAAATAGGGTGGGGGACAAAAGTTTTTTGACATCTTTTTGGCAAAAAACCCATAAAAAAATGATTGTTCAAAAATAAAAATTTGCTTGTTGATCAACGGATTAAAAGGTTTCATTTGATGCGCCATTCAAAATTAAAAAAAAAGAATTATTTTTTTTTAAATACATATTTGTTTATATTTATTTTAAGATGTGTTTTTTTAACTCTCAGTATTTTTCCTATATGTAGGTATTATAACCATGTTGTATAACCATGCCAAATTTCAATTTTCTGTGTTAAGCCGTTTGGCTACAATTTCTACCGTACAGACAGACAGACACACAGACAGACAGACACACAGACAGACAGACACACAGACAGACACATGAGTGACGTTATAAGGGTTTTTTGTGGTCATACCTACAAAACCCTAAAAACGATAAACATCACAAAATTGCCAACTTAACATTATTAAAATTAAAATTCAACGCATCTTAGACGACTTTTTTTCCATTATTTGTTGGCTTCAATTTTCTTATAGTCACCTATGCTACCTGTTAAAGCTATGTGATTGATGAATACGATTTATGCATGACCTTGAAGCGACTCTCTTTTTCTAATACACGTTTTATGGTCTTTGCTACTAAGGCAATAAGCCAGGACAATTCTTATTTTTCATGTTGAAAATTCCATGCCATAACAGGATTCGAACCCGAGACCTAAGTAACGCAAGGCACGTGTGTTACCACTACGCTACGCCGACCGGCTAAGCGACATTTACATTTGTTAAACTATATAATTTTTAATTATCTATGCCTACTACAGAAACAGTTCCGGATTAACACCTTTTTGGTCTGTCAACATTTAGCTCTTATGGTCCACCTAAAAGTTTGATTTAGGTATTCCTGTCTATGTTAGAAATGAATGTATAGCAAAATAAGAAACTATCCCACAAAAAATTAACACTCAGTAATATTTATGTTCACAAAGTTGGTTACAATCACAAGTTTCGAGGCCCCTCAACAAACACAGGTTCCTAGAACTTGCTTTGCTTGCCCAGCCGTAAATCCGTCTGTGTGAAGAAAGCAAAGAATACAAGCTGGTAACATTATAGTTAAAAAGTATTTTACAAATAACGCTTAAAAAGCTCGGCGACAAGTAATTTAGCAAGACGACGTAACATTTATAATGAAATATAAACAGGACGCTTCATTTAGGAAACATAATAATACGAAACACAAAATAATTAAACTTACTGACAAAACAATATTAAAAGAGAGAAAAATGAGTTAGATAGAGGGTTGGTGATCACGTGATAAAGCAAGTAATTTACTAGTGTGTAGTGTTTATCTACAAAATCTAAGGTAAATCTTTATAGTTTTTTCCCATATTAACTCATCCGTCTATATTATACTTACTGAACACATTGCAGAAAAATCCATCATTTCTAAACTACATTATAAATTATCTCTTTGCTAACCTAAATTAAATCATTCTCCTTTGTTCTAAAAATCACAAATTAGCGACATCTAACAAAGAATAGCTAAATATCACCTGTGAAGAGATTACCACTTGGCAGATCTCTGCAGGTGAAAAACTCATTAAGCAGATAATGTCGTACGCTCAGGAATTGTCTTGAGCGGCAGATATTTAAAATAATTCAAAAATGAATACTTCTATTAATGGAGGTGTTCATAACATTTATAACAACGTTCCAAATGAAAATAATGTACTTTCACAATCCCTAACAATGAATTCATCTCAACCCAAGAGCTTTGCAGCTGTAACAAGAAGTTCGAACTTTACTTTTCCAAAAAAGGATCAAGCAATTATTGTAAATTCTCTCGCAGACACACCGATTAAAGATTACGTACTATCAGTTGGAAATATAGTTGGTCCAAAAAATGTTCTCTTTGCTTCAAGAATTGCCAATCAACGTATCTGTATCTACTTAGCAAATAAAGAAATAGTTGAAGATATTGTAACTCATCATAATCCATTACAAGTACTAAATCAAAACACAGAAATCAGAAGACTAATTGCACCTGCACAACGTATTATTATATCGAATGTATGTCCAACGATTCCACATTCTCTCATTGAAAACTTCCTCAAAGAAAATGGTGTAAAAATGGTATCCTCAATAAATTTTCTTAGAGCAGGAATGCATGAACAAGAATATAGTCACGTACTGAGTTTTAGACGTCAAGTTTACATAACAGCAAATGAAAACAACCCCCTACCAGACAGTGTTATAATACATTTTGAGGATACGAACTACAGAATATACTTCACTACAGATACCACCTGTTTCTCTTGTAATCAGAAGGGACACACAGCCAGTAAATGTCCTAACAAAAATGAGCAAATTATATCATCAGAAGTTGTTCCTGAAATCCCAAGTATGTCCCCAGATAAAAATAAAAACAATGACCAAACCTTTTCACCTGAAAATTTACTTGAAATGCCAAGTACGTCATATAATAATAGTACTGATTCTAACAACCCAAAAAGGCCCCCCACTAGTAGCCTGGAAGAAGATCAATCAACCGATGACGAAACAAGTAAAGACATTGAATCTGCAACAAAGGAACAAAATAGCCAAAAACCATCAAAAAAAGGAAGAAAAGGGAAGAAAAAACCAAAGACAGACAAAAGCAAGCCAGAAAGATCAGAATCTTTAGAGAACCTATCTCAGTTTTCAGCTGAAGAAATAATAAAACCTCTGAAAAACATTATGAAAGCTTCTCCTAATAATTACGCTCTAACCTATGAAAAACTGCATGACTTCCTAGAGAATGTACAAGGCTCTTCTGAACAACTAAATATTGCTCAAAAGTATGTTACGAACATCCCTAACTTTATCTCTACATTAAAAGATCTAAGGAAACATCTATCAGAACCCATCTCAAAAGGCCGATTTACTAGATTAATAAATAAGATAATGGACCAATCAAAACAAGAACTGGACAAGCTATCTCAAATCAGCGATACGGACTACACAATTACAGACTAAATTCAATTTATTAAAAATGACCATTCTGCAGTGGAATTGTAACGGCTTCTCAGCCCATATAGGTGAATTACAAAATCTAATAGTAAACACGGTGCCCAATTATATTTGTCTCCAAGAAACGCGTCTCCACCCCTATCATTTTGCTAATTTAAGAGGATATACAATTTTCCGAAAAGACAGAGACAACAGTATAAATGCTAGTGGCGGAGTTGCTATCTTCGTCTCTAACCAACATTTGACTACTGAAATAAATTTACAAACAGAATTGGAGGCCGTTGCAGTTTCCACACATTATCCTAGCTTATCAAAAATCACAATATGCTCTATATATCTACCGCCAAATAAAAATTTTACTTATCAACAAATAGACGATCTAATAAAACAACTACCATCACCATATGTACTGGTAGGTGATATGAACAGCCACAATATCATCTGGGGCTCTAAACATACAGATACAAAAGGTAAAATAATAGAAAAAATAATTAACGACAATCGTATTCTATTAAATGATGGCTCCTCTACTCATCTCTGCATGAGAACGGGCAGTTTCTCTAGCATAGATCTCTCTATATGTGACGCAACGATGGCACCAAGTCTCTCATGGGAAGTTCTATCCAACCTTCATGGAACTGGCCATTTTCCAATCAAGATCTCATTGCCTATGAATAACAGTACTGACTTAAGACAAAACAGTATCAAATGGAATATAAAAACAGCAAATTGGTCACTATTTAAACAACTGGCAAAAGTAAATATTTCAAATATTTCTGAAGACTGCGACATAAACGAAGTCGTAGAGAATTTAACACAATTTATAACAAATATTGGGAAAGAGACTGTTGGTGAAAAAAACTTACGCACTATGAAACGGGTAACCCCTTGGTGGAACCAGTCATGCAAGAGTGCCATAAAAGACCAGAAGAGAGCGCTAAACAAATACAAAAAGCAAGACACAATAGAAAATTTCATTGAGCTTAAAAAGTGCAGAGCTAAAGCAAGAAGAATTATCCTAGAGAGCAAAAGAAAATCCTGGGAAGATTTTACATCTACAATAACACCTAGCACGCCTCCGACTAAAATATGGAATAAAATACGCATAATTAAAGGTAATAAAATCCCTCAGCAGACTTCAGTCATTATTCAAGGTAATAAAATTATCTCTACACCCCAACATATCGCAGACACTATCGCAGACCACTTTGAATTTAATTCCAGTAATAATAATTTCAGTAAAGAATTTGTTACATATAAGACATCTAAAGAAGCTGAAGAACTAATAATTCGTAATAAAGACAGTGATATAAATAAGCCCTTCACAGTGACTGAACTATCTATGGCAATAAATGAGCTAAAAAAGAACAAATGTCCAGGTCCTGACGGAATCCCTGCTGAAATGATCAAACACCTGCCAGAAGAAACCCTTAGTCACTTACTTGACATATACAATTATATCTGGAAAAACAATACTTACCCAACTAAATGGCAGAGTGTTATAACTGTTCCAATATTAAAGCCTAATAAAAACAAAACTAAACCAGATAGTTACAGACCAATTTCTATGTCGAATAACTTCAGCAAAATTTTACAGAAGATGGTTAATAAAAGACTTATATGGTACCTGGAATCAAATAATATTCTTTGCAATACTCAAAGCGGTTTTCGTCAGGGCCGATCAACGATAGATCATATTGTCACTTTAAGTACAGAAATTCAAAAGGCCTTCAAAAATCGTGAACGTCTAGTAGCCATTTTCTTTGACTTGAAAAAGGCTTACGATATGACATGGAGGAACTACATACTAAGATCCCTGAAAGAAATTGGACTGGAAGGCAACATATTACACTACTCCGACAATTTTTTAAAAAATCGCAATTTTCAAGTAAGAACACACGGATGCCTGTCTGAAAGAAAAATACAAGAAAATGGAGTGCCGCAAGGTGAAATATACAGTGTAACTTTGTTCCTGATAGCTATCAATAAGATATTAACACAAATATCACAACATGTAAAAGCATGTCTTTATGCTGATGATCTAGTTATATATTGCAAAGGGAAAAATATAGACTTCATTAAAAAATATTTACAAGGTGCAATTCATAATCTTGAGAAATGGTCAGAACTAACAGGTTTTAATTTTTCCACTTCTAAAACAAAAGCCATACACTTCACAAGAAGCCAGTATAATCAATATAACCCCATATTAAGAATTCAAAATAATACGATAGAATATGTCGACTCACTTAAATTTCTGGGAATGATCTTTGACAGAAAGCTTTCATGGAAACAACACCTGCTAAATCTAAAAAAGGAATGCTTACAAAGAATCAACTTGCTAAAATCTCTTGGGCATCATAAATGGGGTGCTCACCGTGAATCATTACTCTACTTATATAAAGCACTTATCAGATCAAAGTTGGATTACGGATGCATTGTGTACGGAACTGCTAAGAAGAGTTTACTAAAAACTATTGAACCCATCCAGAATTCTGCAATCAGAATAGCAACAGGCGCTTTTAGATCGACCCCTGTTAATAGCATTCTCTGTGAATCCTCCATACTTCCCCTAGAATACCGAAGAAAACAGTTAACCTTAGCCTACATTACAAATCTGGCAACAGATCCTAGTATACCGACATATCAACATATTTTCTGCAATGTGAATGATCGTATAACAATCCGAAATAATAACCCTTTCCACGAAAACATCATAAGATACCTGTCAGAACTTAATTTAACCTTCCCTAACATCAGTCAAAAACTATATAACAAAATACCTCCGTGGATCAGAAAACACCCTAGATACAATCTGATACTGACGTCATATAAAAAAAGTGATACCAACCCGGAAGTGTTCAAAAAATTATATAATGAACAACTGAGCAAGTACGAAGATTTCTTTCATATTTTTACGGATGGATCCAAAATCGAAGATAAAACGGGCTGTGCAGTGTTAGCTAACGAAGACATTTTTGAATTCCACCTCCCAAATATGGCTAGCGTGTTTACTGCAGAAGCGTACAGTATCTTAAAAGCCAGTGAACTTATAAATGGAAGAAATCAGACTACAAGCAATTATCTTATTCAAACCGATTCTCTGAGCACAATCCAATGTATCCAGCAGACGTACAACCGAAACCACGTGGTCCAACAAATTCAAAGCAACTTCCACTCAGCGCTAGATAAAGGTACTAAAATCACTCTGTTATGGATCCCCTCACATGTGGGAATTATGGGTAATGAAAAAGTAGACCAGGCAGCAAAAAACGCAACCTCAAGCAACGTCATCGATACAACAATTATGCCATATGATTTTAAAAGCTATGTAAAAAAGAAAACCAGCGAAAATTTCAACTCCTTCTGGAATACCCTAAATAACAACAAATTAAGAAGAATAAAACCATCCATCAGCCACTGGTATACTCCAGAAGACAGAAAAGAGCAAGTTATAATGACTAGACTGCGAATCGGCCACACTCTCATTACCCATAAACACCTCATGCAGAAAAAAGAACAGGAAATATGCCAAACATGTAACAGCCCAATAACTGTTAAACATATTCTCATTGAATGTGTGAAGTACAATAGAGAAAGAGCCCAAAACAGCATCCCAAACTCCTTGGAAGAGGCCCTATCTAACAGTATGGAAGCTACAGCCAAAATCTTAAAATATCTAGAAGACATTAACCTAACAAATAAAATATAGTCAAAAATGTAACGAACGAGTATTGTAAAAATCTTCACTGTAATGTAATATGTAATATGTAATTTTATGTAATTCAAATTTCTTGCTTACACCTAAGTATAATGAACTAATTTAATGTAATATTTGTAACTGTTACGGGGTGTTAATGACCATGTAGTTGATACACCCCAAAATAAATTTTAAATTAAAAAAAAAAAAAAAAAAATGAGTTAAATAAAATATTCTGTATAAAGCACAATACACTATAGATGTTGCTATTGTTTTTAAAATACGAATATTTTCATTAAAATAAAACTAGTAGAAAAATATTTCAATAAAAAGATCTACAATAGTATAAAAAAATAACTGCTTTTTTTAATATGAATGAAAGAAATAAGGAAAGTATATATACAGTAGGCCTAGGGAAAACAAGTCTTGTCAATGGTTCTTCTTCTTCTGATTTATTGGCTTTGGTTAGGTCACCATTCCGCCAATGCATAGCTTTGTCAGTTCTTAATTGATTATTTGCGAAAATTGTGAAGTAAACAAAAGCACAACTCAAAAACCGTTAGATATAGCGACCTGCGGTTGAAATTTTTAGATTTTCCGTAGTTTACTTAATCTAGGAAAAATTTGTGGCTTCAATAGTTTAATGCGTTTTGAAATAGTTTGGCATAATTTAAATCATTTGTGAATATTGTGAATTTAAAAAATTCACAATTCAAAAACGATTAGAGAAAACGACCTGAGATTAAAATTTTTGGAATCTTTGTAGTTCATTTAGTCTAGAAAAAATTTAAAGCCTTATTCGTTTTGCGTATTTTAAAATTATGACAAATGGTGTGATTTATAGAAATTTTCATCTTCACATGGACGTATCTCAAAAACGAAATGCAATAAAGACCTGCGGTTCAAATTTTTGAAATCTTGAGGTCCTAATTGGCTTGTTACCATATATTGGAACAAAAAAAATTTTTTGAAAATTTTTCATTTTTTTTTTATTTTTTTGAAAATTTTGCTAAATCGTAACTAAAAACTGCTTAGGGACAGAAATCTGCGGTTTAAATTTTTGGAATCCTTCTATATTGTTAAGTCTAAAAAAAAAATTGGGCTTTAATAAACCAATTATTAAGTTTTGTATAAGCAGTAATCCAAAACCCTTGAAAATGGTCAAAAAATCGAAAAAATCGTAAGGGGTAGATCTTAAAAAAATCGTGATTTTAAAGCAAAAAATTGTTCTGTCCGATTTTTTTGAAAATTGGTACAAATATGTATTTTTGGTCATAGATTGGTACATTGCAACAAAATTTGGTACATTTTGAAGTCTGGGATAAATTTTGGAATTATAAGCAAAAAACTGAACCAAATTAGCTATATCTCAAAAACTAAGAAAGCATGATTTTTTAAAATATTTTTTTCATAATCTCTACCGCAAAATTAGCTCAAAACTTTATTTTGGCTGAAATCGAAGTAAAAAAATAAATCCATGTTTCGTCACCTATAACGATGTTGTATACGGATTTTGCAGTGCCTAGATTGATTTTTTTTAGCATTCCCTTGCACCAATTAACTCGAATTTTTTTGAGCTATGGTCAAATTATGCGGAATCCACCGGGAACTGATATTTTTCACGGCTAAATGTTCAAGCAAAATCGAATGAATTGCAGTCTGCGATTTGCCAAAGGATGCCTTTATCTCACGGTAAGTCATCTATTATTTACTCACATGTCGATCTTCTTCAATCATTTAGCGCACAGCATCGATTTTTTTGAATCACAACCGATATTGGTCGACCTTCACGAGATTCATCAGTGACGGACGCACGACCACGACGAAATTATGCAAACCAATTGTAAACAGTCTTTTCTGATGGTGCGTCATTACCAAAAGTTGAACGAAGCGAATCTATGCATTGTTTTTGAGTTAGGCCTTTACAAAATCGTAAAAAATCATCCAACGAAAACCTTCACGAGTAATATCCATATTTTCACAAACTTGTTTTTATTAAACGCTCACTGTCAACAACTACTCGGCCAATTTATAAACTGCCACTGATTTCACAATAACAAATGTAAAATTTTACGAATATAGTAATGACACATTTCAATATTGCCATCCAGTAGTCGTTTGTAAAAACATAATAGGTAACTCTCGTATAATATATAATTGTTCGAGTAATCAATTTTGAGCGATAAATCGATTATTACTCGCCTATTTGTCATTTAAAATTTTAATAAATCCAGCAAAAAATACACTATTAATCATAGTTCAAGTGCAGATCTTTACAGAATATTTCTTATCATAGAGAATATTATATTAATTTCTGTGATAAATTACCCTTAATCTGAGTTACTTCCAGCAAGAAGAATAAAACCTAAACACTATTTAAATTTAACGTAGAACGAAGAAATTATTAAATGTAAGTTTGAATTGAAGTTGATAAAAAGTACTCTGATATTTTCACCTGAACAACAGAGATAGAAATAATACATTCACAATTCTCTTTGTATCTCATATATTATAGACCATTTGCTTATTTGAATTTTCCTTGCTTCTCCGCTTTGCCTTCTCCATTTCCGTTTCCGTTTCCGCACAGAATTACAGTATCATTTGCGCGCTTTGTCATCGTTAAGAATAGTGTCGGCGTCGTGTCGGTACATACTTGTACACTATATGCAGTTGACGTGTCTTCATTAGTTTCTAGAGGGGCTCAATTTACGATGAGAGAGATGCATTGCACCAAGAACTTAAAACTAGAGCGGCTCGTTCAATTAGTCACGGATGAAATTAATACCTTGATATATAGTCATTTTGTTCGTTTTTAATATCAGATTACTGCTAATTATTTTATAAAGTAGTAGGATATCTTTTAAACCCTTTTTTAAATCGAATTTCCGATGTTTATAATTATTAGCTGCATTCCTTTTACAAGTTAAAATGCTTGGCTAAGCTAAGAAGTTAGTCAAATGGCTTAGCTAACCTAAGTAATTCTAAGTAACGTAAAAGGAACGCTTTCGGTGGAATAGTTTTTATCCACGACTGTACTTGTCTTACCAAGGGAAATGGAGGAGGAAAAAAAATAGTTTATCTTAGCCAGTGTCTTATAAATGGAACACTCTTACAACTTAGATTAACTTAGCTTAGCTTAGATTTCGTAAGTAAAGTGGTAAAAGGAAAGCGCCTAATATGACGTGCAATTTGAGTTTCTCATTCTGAACTAGTTTTAGGACGTAGTCATACTTAGGGACGTGCCGAGGCTATGTAGCCCCAGTCATGCGTGCCAAAAAGGAGACGAACAAAATTCAAAAAAAATATAATTGCGGGTTTGGATCTGATACCGGTAATGAATCGGTTAGATCGCCAGAACAATGACAAACTTTCACAAATTGCCCGTCGCGAGAATTTCTTTGAAAGGGATTGCCATCGTTTTTTGGATGAGATTAATAATTCAGATAATAAAATAAAATTAGAAACCTTACGTTACAGCACATAACTTAAGAAATATATTTTTAAATGGTTCATTGTTCAAAGAGACATTTGTTCAGAGTTATTGCTTAATAACTTTGAACACTAGCATCTCCTTGAACAATGCTTAAACCCTTTTTCTTAGAAACTCTACTAACCTTCTTATATAAACTCCCATCTCTCTGAAGAGAAGGGCAGAAAGTATTCGGTCTGGTTAGCATAAACATCTAAGTTGTTGAATTCTTAGAGGCACTGTATCGGCATTCTGGTGGTCTATCTGATTCTATTTGTTTTAATCTTTGTCATTATTTTTACCTCTATTTTAATATTTAAAACTTACTCTTGTAAATAGTATATTACAATAAATCAAATTCATTCATTTTAATCCGTCTTACTTAACGTCTGTAAACCTTCACCTTTAAGAATTTAAGTGAACAGCTAACATCCAGACTAATTATAAGATGCCTGATCAGTCGGTTGATAAGTAGATATACATATCATTTAATTCACATATCGTTATGATGAACCCTGGATAACACTCACGCCTAGTTCCCGAACTCCTTTAGTCAGAAATCTCATTTCAGTTTGAGATCAGGCTTTATATGCATATCACAGGCTCGCTACCTAATTGATAATAAATGGCACGTTGTAAAGTAACGTATTAGGGCTCGCTACAAATGCTATACACCTTACAAGATAGAAAGACCAAGGAATGGACAATAGGGAAGACAGGGGTCACGGGCGTTAACAAAAGAGTATCAAAATTAAAATGGCAGTTTGCAGGCTATAACCTCAGATATACAGACAACCGCTGGAACACTATAACTCAGCTATGGCATCCCTGGGATGGAAGCAGACGAAGGCCCCAAAAGAGATGAGTTGATGATATCAAGGGACAAGCTGGATTTGCACAACAGAGAAGAATGGAAAGAAATGGGGGAGGCCTATGTAAAAAATTGGATAAATGAAGAGTCATGGAGAAGAGAAAATGATTGGGAACAGGCAAAAACCATCACATGACACAATTATACCCCTTTAATGGATCGATTACAAGCTGAATTGATGAAAAAGCAACCACTTTTGGCGAAGAAGAAAGTTCTGTTCTTCCATGATATTGCCATGATATTATCAGTTCACTTGTCAGCAACTGCAATGGCTAAATTTGTAGCACTGCGTTACGAACTGCTCCCTTATCCAAGTATTCTCCAGATTTGACCCCCGCCTTGCGACTTCTTTCTCTTTCCAAACAAAAATGGTCGTCTGGAAAAAGATTCGCATCGAACAAAGAGATCATCGCTGAAACACGCCTATTTTATAGAGATCGGGAAATCGTACGTTTTGGATGTGTGGGGAGCCCTGATATATGAATATATGTCACGGTTGGCTGATTTATTTATTTCATTTGTACTTACTCTGTACATCCCTTAACTTTAGGTCTCCCTCACATTATGAGTATCCAGACTTGCGAGCGGATCAAGTCTGGACCCCCTATTGGTCTGCTAGCTGGTTGCTATGATTCTTGGCAGGATTAAGGGTTGTTCAATTAAACTCCACATTTTAGCTAACCTACTTTAATTATGATACGGTTTAAATATTTACACTAATTACACTAGACTTACAATTACGTCGATACAGCTAATTCCAAATGAGATACACCATCGTACACACTAGACACACTTTACACTAAACACTAATTTAACCACTACATGATTCTAAATATTGTCTCTCCACTTTTTAGCTTGTCACTACACTAACGTTCCATACGGAATTACTTGTTATATTTTACTTGTCCAACCGAGCACAATAATTGTCTCTAACCCATGATTAACAAAATCTCACTCTACTTAAAACTGGACTTAACTTCTTCACTCTTTAGACTCAACTCTTCTAATAACATCCTAACGTTATGACGGTTTAAAACCCACTCCCAAAAACACGACTTACCCTGAAAAGCTTACATCGCCCAACTGTTAAATGTCATTTAACACCTCGGTCAATCGGACGACATTTACTATCTATAAATTAAATTGTATCTCCCCAGATAAGTAACCAACTAATATTTATTTTAAAACTGAGATTAATAGATTTTCCCATATGGTTCTAACACTTCAAATCTAATTTATTAACAGAGTTGTCTTTCAATATTACAATTTACTATTTCCTTTACGAATTTTCTCAAACCAAAACACTGATTATCTCAAGCGAATACATTTAATTATCCTATATTCTTAATCTCAAGTAACACACCTGACAGATGGCTTAAAGAAGTTTGAATATCAGTGGACGAAATGTATCGAGCTAAAGAGAATTTATATTGAATAATAAGTCGCATATTGGTAAAGAAATATCATTTTGAAGCCACTAACTTATCAAGCATCCCTCGTAAAATACAAATGTTGATCTTTTTAAATTTTATTTTTGGTTATGTTTATATCGCAATTTGCAGTAAACTGTAATCGCATAATTTGCACGTTTCCTCAAGAGATGCATAATAAATCTTGGATGCAATACGCCGCCACTGCATTATAATCGACGTTAGACGTCGTTTGACGCCTCCGGTAGTTCTCGTAGTAGACGTGCCGCGATTTAACGGATGATTATTAGCTTCTTATTAGTAGGTCATAGGCATTCCGCATTAATCTCGCTAGACTCATTTCATTAGCGAATGGAATGCTTCGAACTGTACATGAATGTGCTATACCGCAGATATTTGAAATAATTAGCTGTGGTTTATAGATATGTATTGAATTTCCAACCGATACAATTACTAATTTATAATATATTATTAATTGTAATATTGCACAGCTTAAATAAAATTGGTTTACATCCGCGAATTTCACAACAAACTTTTACTTACATATAAATAATTACACTGTATATTCAATGGGATTCCGAAATCTAACGCTAGTTCACACCGGCGTAACATTTGAAAAGAACCAATTAAAAACGTTTATTTCAAAATATCTACAAAGTGATTGGTTCTTTTCAAATTTCACGCCGGCGTGAGCTAACGTTAGTTTTCGGAATCCCATTAATTATGTTCCTGCTAAACTGTGACTGCTAAATTTACAAAAAAAAATTGATAAATCGTGGCAAAGAAAATTAAAATTTTTAAAATTTTTTGTTCCTCAATTTACCATTTAGGTCCTTCTATTTGATGTCCTATATTATATATATAAAAAAAAAATATTGTGGTGTATGTAGGCCAATTTTCAACTCTCTAACTCTACCGTTTCTACCGTTCACACAGATTTTTTTTTGTTTATCTATTTTTTTTTTTTTTGAACTTTTTTTGAACAATATAACTCGCAATTAAGTGACCGGACAAAAGACAATACTATAAATATGTGAAAGAACCGATTTCAAAATTTCAAAATTCTGAAGTGTGTAAATTGTTTACCAATCTTGCCGCAGATGAAACCTATGATGTCGCTAATAATTTCAAGAAAAGGCGTTAAATATGAACAGAAAAAAATGGATTAATTTAACCAGATTATGTAGCTACAGACAGAAAAATAAGCATGCATATCGGATTAGCAGTTCTCGAGAGAAAAGAGCACATATGGACAGACAGACAGATCGGTATGAAGACAGATACGTTTCGTTTAATATATAGACTAGTGCACCCGTTGCCAATTTTATTGGCAAACACATCATTACCTTAATGCGGAACTTGCTCGACGCGTCTGACTTCTTTCTCTAGCCATACTTACTTCACCCTAGACATTTCTATATGTTATTTTATTCGCAGATTCTTAGAAAATAAATCTGCAAAACATTTTTCATATCGATCATAGGATATAAGAGTGTCTAGAGTTTCTTGTTTATGACTACGAAACTTTATGCATTTCTATATATTTTATCCGCAGATCCTTAGGAAATAAATCTGCAAAATATTGTTCATATCGATTAAAGAATATAGGAGTGTCAGGAGTTTCTTGTTTATGCCTACGAAACACTAGACATTTCTATAAGTTATTTTATTTGCAGATTCTTAGGAAATAAATCTAAAAAATATTGTTCATATCGATCAAAGCATATATGGGTATCTAGAATATCTTGTTTATGCCTGCAAAACCTTAGACATTTCTATATGTTATTTTATCCGCAGATTCTTAGAAAATAAATCTGAAAAATATTGTTCATATTGGTCAAAGGATATAAGAGTGTCTAGAGTTTTTTGTTTATGCCTACGAAATCGGCCGAATCATCACGAATCCTCACGAATGAACGAACGGACGAAAGGACGGGATAAGCTCGTTATTATATAGGGATAGATAGATTTATTTAATATAATTTTTTTTTGATTTATTGAAATATATATTTTTTTTACTAAATTTAACATATGTATAGGCAAAGTCGAGTGGAGACGGCAGTATTTCTCACCTCCAACCCCCCTCACACGCCCACCCCGTGTTGGAGATTCGTACTTAATAGTTTTCGAACTAGATAAACTTATAAAAAAGTACACTTTTTTGTACAAGTTATACAATCCTTTAATTGTTATTAGGATTCGCGGACCAACTAGATTTTGCTGGGGACCATCTGTGCAAAAACTGCGCTAGGCTTTTTTCACTATTCCATTCCTGATAGTACTATTGTCTAGCAGTTATCTTGAAATTTGTTTTTCCTTGTTCTCCTTTATTTATTCTCCTTAATTAAGTAACTCACATATGTTTTGTGTAAACAACAATATATTAACTACAGTAATTAATTTCTTGGCCTTGTTTGCAGTAAACTTTACACGCTAAAAACTTAAAACTATTTTCTATTCTTATTAACAAACTTATATTAAGAGCAAAAATCTGATAACATCAAACTAATTATTTAAAAATCCATAAACATCAACAACCTAATCTAACTTTTTTGTTAAGTTTATAAGCTATAACTTTAATCCTGTGCTCTTTAAATTGTCTAGTTCATAGAAGCATGAAGTGATTTTTTAAATTAATTCTAAAACCTGGGGAATGAAATCACGAACTCATGTAATGCAATTATCACATGTTGTTGAGGACAGACGGCTACATGTACCGGGGCTATTAGGCCAACACCCGGCTAATAAAAGAGCGAGTACTAAATAAAGTAAGCTATAAAACTATGGCCAGTTAACTCTGTGAAAAAGCAATTTTCTTCCACATACATATAGGGTTGCATTAGGTTGTAAAAATTTAAAGAGAAGGAAACTAAGTACATTAGCTGTGTGTCAAAGACTTTTTTCAGCGTTCTGTCACAATTATTTTAAATGAAAATAAATAAATGTGCATTTTTAGGATTTTGTAGATATGACCACCAAAAAAACCCTTACCTCTACCATTCACACTACACATCAGTTTTTACCGACCGCCAATATATGTTGGCGGTCATTACGGACCAAACATTATATTTTTCTAGACAAAACAAGGTGTGAGAATTCCAAAAATTCAAACCTCAAGTCTCTATTTCTTACCTTTTTTGAGATATGAATTTTTAAAATTACAAAAAAATCAAAATTTTCAATAGTTTTAGGTCCTTACGGACTAAACATTAATTTTTTTTAAACAAAACAAGGTCTGAGAAATCAAAAAATTCAAACCTCAAATCTCTATGTCTTACTTTTTTTGAGATATGAATTTTTAAAATTACAAAATATTCAATAGTTTTAGGTCATTACGGACCAAACATTAATTTTTTCTCGACAAAACAAGGTGTAAGAATTCCAAAAATTCAAATCTCAAGTCTCTACCTCTTTCTATTTTTGAGATATGAATTTTTGAAATTTACAAAATATAATCAAAATTTTACCAATTAGTTTTAGGTCATTACGGACCACATATTACAGAAAAAACATCGTAAAACTAATTTTTTTAAAGATTTAAACCTTAAGTCTCTATTTCTTACCATTTTTGAGATATAGTTTTTGATTTAATACCCAAATTTCCAAAAATAACTACACTTTCACGGGACCCAATATATTCAATGTTAAAATACGTACAAAAAATAACTTAGAATTTATAAGAAAGACATTTTAATGTTATCTCTATGTTTTGTTAACCACAAATGAATTAGTATGGGATTAAAAAAATAATTAATCCTCTTAAATAAGTTGATAAAGAAATTTTATTTTTATATCATTAGCAGGAATTACATAAACATTTATGCGACGAAACCTGTTTTTTTGAAAAAATATATAAACTGTGAATTTTCATAGTTTACAGGATTTCGTAGGCAGGACTGATATTAAAAATATTTGAGAAAATAACATTCAAAATATGATTTATCACAGTAATACAGTTTTGAAATTATTATAGAAAACATTATTTTTAAGGTTCCAAACAATTAATTGAAATATGTTATTCAAATTTTAAAGCGCTAAATTACGAAAAATCGATATTTAAATTTGAGAAAAATCACGTTTTGCATGAACTAAGTGGACAAATAATGGTTTAAATTGACAAAATAAGGATTAAATTTGATTTGAATGTTTATATGTTTATGTTTGTTAATATGGATCTTACTAGCATTGGCTAAATAAATAAACTACTATTATTCTTATTATTATTAACATACATAGGTTGACATTATTTTATTTATTCTTTTTTTAATATTATTATGTATTTATCATTTTTTTAAATATGGAAATGCCAACTTTAATTTTCCAAAAAATCATATTTCAAAAACGGTAAGAGATAGAAAACCTGTGGATTGAATTTTTGAAATCCTCAGACTTTAAATAGTTTAGAAAAAAAAATTGAAGATTTAGTGGCTAGCACACAACTTTATTAATAGGCCATCAAATAAAATTGTCGAAAAGTACCAAAAATTGAAAATTAAAAAATTGATGTGAAGTGTGAATTTTCACAACATTTCAGGGTTTCGCAGGTTTTAGTAAGTGAATGATGATTATTTGGGATGCCAAAATAAATTTTATGTTAAAATATTTTTTTTCTTAATTTTAATTCGAATGGCTAATACCATTATTTAGGTTTCAAAATATGTGCAGTATTTGTTTTTTTATATAGCAAGGTTCGTTAAGATTTTGAAAATTGCATAACCCCGCCCAGCCTGTCTCCATATTTTCATACTTACATGTAACGTTTCCATGGTCATGATAAATAATATCTCTGTTAGAAAATATTAGGCCAAGTTATTTCTATTCTGCTGCTAGAATGTATTTTATATAAGTACTTTATGATGGCGGTCGGTCCTGTGGTGGCCACAGCTGATTTTTTATGTAAGTGACTATGCTCAGGAAAGCCTCGAAGACTAAAGACAAACGCATGAGGATCCCATGGAATATTTAAGTGTGGTTTCATATGACAATTCTTGATTTGCGATACGCGTATGCGATTCACGTATTCGGGAATAAAAACATGTGATACAGTATCCCCTCCACCTGTAGTGCGTACAGTGGCATTCAGCCAAGAATATTGTTTCATCTGAAACACATGCTAAACGGAGCTCTGTTTGGGAGAAATTGATGAACTTAAAGTGACACGCAAGAGGACCCAAACAATAGAAAAACGCATTATTTTGGGTTGATTCATTTTTATTTATCAACATAGTCTCCTTTTAGCTAGATACACTTCGCTCAACGTTTCTACATCTTTTTCAAGCCATCCAAAAAGTAAGAATCCAGCAAGTCCTCAAAACAGGCGTTTCAGCGATGACCTCCTCGTTCGACACGAATATTTTTCCGGCGAACCACTTATTCATGTTTGGAAACAGGAAAAAGGAGCTGGAGGTCAAATCTGGTGAATAAGGTGGATGCGGCAATAATTCGAAGCGTAATTTATGCATTTTCGCCATCGAAACTGCACATAGTGTGCAACTGTTCATTGTCTTGATGGATGAGCACTTTCTTCTTGGCCAAATGTTGGCGTTTTTTCTCGATATCTTCGCACAACCGGTCCAATGACAACGCATAATACTCTCCATTTATCTTTCGTCCTTATTCCAAGTAGTCAATGTAGATGATTCCGCGTGCATCCCAAAAAACCGCGCCCATCACCCTGCCGGCCAATTTCACCGTCTTCGCCTTCTTTGGACCCCGATCGCCTCCAGAAGCCCAATGTTTCGAATGTACATTTGTCTCTGGAGCTTAATGGTGGATCCATGTTTCATCAACGGTTATATATCGACGCAGAAACTCGTTAGGGTTGCGAACGAAAAGCGCCAAACCAGCCATTGAATCGACCACACGATTCCGTTCATTCTCCACTGCGAGCAAACGGGCAGCCATCTTGCCGATATCTTTTTCATACCCAATTTTTCGTGCAAAATTCAAACCACTGAGCCATGTGATATGTCTGTAGCATCAACAAGTTCGTGCACTTTGACTCGTCGATCCCTCAAGGCCATATCGTGGACCCCCCGAACGATGTTCATCACTTGTGGATGTACGACCACGTTTAAACAGATTAATCCAATTGTAAACAGTTTTAAATACTGGTGCAGATATGCCATGAACTTCATCCAACTGGTGTTGGATTTCTTTTGGTCGTAGTTCGCTTAAGGACGAATTTCGTGAAGGTCGTCCAAAATTGGTTGTTGCTCCTGAAAACATTGATGCTGTGCGTGAACTGATACTACAAGATCGACATGTGACTTCTCGTGAGATTGTGTGAAGTCTTTCTTGCACCTTATTTTAATGTGTTTCTAGTTATTGACTGTGGTATTCGATGGTAATTGGCCCCTTTACAGCCTCTTACCATCACCCTGAGTCTGTTCATATTTTCGAACAGACTTTTTATATTATTTATTTGTGTTTGTCAGGGCATGATTTCTTTTATTGAGTACGCGTATTTTCAAAGATTTTATTTATTTATTTATTGTCTAATTTATCGTGAGATTGAAATATCCTTGGGAATTAGTGGGACCAGCATACACTCACTGCATGAACATTTTGCCGTCAAAAAGATTTGTTCGCGTTGGATCCCACATAATTTGACAATGAGTGGAAAAAGCCTCAATCGGAGTGGAAAAAGTGTTTCGAAAATTGGTTCAAACGCATGCAAAAGTGTATTGTAATATTTTGAAAAACAATAAAACCACTTTTGTTGATAAATAATTGTTTTTGATCTCAAATCCCGAAATGTAAAAGGCAACTCTCGTATGGAAGATATGAAACAATTCCAATGTATGTATATCCATTTAAATACGTAAAGCACAAATGTCAACAATAATATCCGTTAAATATTAGACACATATTCAATTATACACTGCACAGATACCATTTAAATCTCAAATAATTTTCCCTTAATCCATTCAATTAGAGAGCTACATTACTACTGACAGTTAATAAGGATTTTGTACGTTTATTATTTCAATGTATGTAATTTAACATAATATTTTATACAAATATGCTAACTGTAATGATTTAAAAACTTTATGAATTATAATTCATTTAAAATGTTTTTTGTATCAGTTGTCACATTTATTTACTTTTATTTTATAAAAAATTACAAAAGCTGCATGAGCTTTTGTAATTTCAAACATACATTTTTCGTTTAATTAAAATTTAAAATACGTAACTTTTTTTTTGTAGAATTGTTAAACAAATGTTTAATGGTGTTTCCTTTGATTAATTAGTTTTTATTATTACTAGAGTCCGGCAAAAATATGCAACGGTACTTAAGTTTCGTGTTTTTCGATAAAAAGCGGCATATGCGTTATCTGTAGAAATAAAATGTAATTATATATATTTGTAATGTGCCCTGCTGACAAATAGTGTAACGTATAAAAATGTTATATCTTATCAAAGCCTGACCAATGGCAAATGAATGAACGGAATTACCTATCTCGGATATAATCCCAAAATAATGAGGTGTCGTTATTAAGATAAGAATTCATTACACAATACGAATTCGGTACAAGTGTTTTATTCTTGTTTTTTGTTGGTTTTTTGTTAAAATAAATTTTAAAATAGCACGCCTATGGCAAAAGTACCGTTGCATATTTTTGCTGGGCCCTAATTACTACACTTATTTTAATTAAAATTATTCTTCTTCAACTTCCTCATGGCAACCTTCAACCATGCCTTCAACCAGGCCAAGACCCAAGACAGCTTTCTTGGGTCTTGGCCTTCTTTATTAAGACTCTTAAGACACCTACACTTATATCAAATTTGGACTTTCTGCATGTTTTTCTGGAAAATTTAGATCTTCCAACCTTATTCCACTCTGCCGTTATTTGTCTAACAGTAGCCCTTCTGTTCTTTTTACACGTTTTTAGAAGTTCTCTTATCTGTCGATTTGACACTAATGTCAGTCGTCCTGCACATTTCGCCTTTGTATCGATGGTATCGTTTTCACCATACGATTTTATTATGTCAAAAACTTTAGATATTGACATTTTCATATTTCTAGCAATTACACTTATTTTGTTCCCTTCACAAAACATCCTTATAATTAATTCTCTCAATTTCTGTGGAGTTGCCACACCTCGAGCCATTTTAAAACAACAGTTCACACAAAATTAACAAACCGTCAAAATATGAAGTTAAAAATGAGCCGGCAATTGTTTCAGAATTAAAAACAAAATCCAATCCTACATACAATTTTATTTAGGCATATTGAAAATGGATATAGTTTTGTCCGAACATTTAATTATCAACTGAGTTCAGTTTAAATAAACGTTAAAGCCTAATTAAAATATATATTTAATTCTATTTTATCACCATAGAGTAATCAAAATAGAGTCAAATCTAAAATCGAATTCAGAAAATTAATCGGAAATATATTTACAGAATAACGCTGTACAAGAAAAATATTTAGATAGAAATTATGAAGTGTCCGAACATAGCTATGAAATTTTCAGTTTCTTTAGAAATTATTAAATAATAAGTAAAAGTAAATGCTGCTTTGTACATTTTTTGACAATATAATCATATTAGAAGCAAAGGGGTCAAAATTTATTCCCTAATATTTAATTTGTGATTATAAAAATAATATTCGTAAAACAAACGTATTTTTTGAGTTCATGTATTCTTGTACTGTATATAAAAAAACTGGGTTTTTGCGGTAGCTATGCGTAATAGGCGTTAGAAAACAAAGTTTGTTTATTGACTGTGATGTATTAAAAGTGTTAAGTCTAAATAAATTTAAAACATGGGCAGAGGCAAAGCTATTGGTGAAAATCATTGTGAACTTGATTGACCATTGTGAGCAAAAACAGGAAAAACCAATTCCGAAATTGGAAAATTATTAGGTTTGTCAAGATACAGTATTAGAAATATTGTAAAATTGTACAAAACAAGTGGTTCAGTTGCCCCAAATCCCCAGTACGTGAAGAAAACTACACTGACGGACAATGACAAACGTGCATGGAAAAGAATTATTAAGGATAACAGACGTGCTAACTACAGTCAATTGAGTGTATTGTGGAGCGATGTTGTTGGAAGACGTGTTTCAAGGTCTACATGTCATAAGGAAGCTAAAAAATTAGAATTTGGAACCTATAAGGTAATATTTTTTTAATCGGACTCTTAAATGTATATTTACAGAAATTTATAAAATTTTCTTAGGCCAAGGAAAAACCATTGTTGACGTCTAAGCAAAAGAAAAACAGGTTGAAATGGGCAAGAGAACATAAAATATGGAATTGTGAAAAGTGGAACAGCGTGCAATGGAGCGATGAGTCTAGGTTTGAAGTCTGTGTAGGGGACAACTGGAGCAGAGTTGTTCGTCAGAAACAAGAAGCATAGCATCCCGATTGCTTGAAAAGGAAAGTGAAATTTCCAGCATCTGTCATGGTGTAGGGTTCAATGTCTGCAAGAGGTGTAGGAAAACTTCACTCTATCGATGGCATTGTTAACACAGCCAAATATTTAAGTATTTTAGAGGAGTCTCTGTTGCCAACTATGGAACATGCATTAATCTCTGGGGAGGATTTTGTTTTTCGACAAGATGGAGCCGCTTGCTATACGTCAAAAAAATCTTTGAAATGGTTCCGTGATCATTCTATTCCACTTTTAGAGTGGGTTTCAAGTAGCCCAGACTTATCCCCCATCGAGACACTTTGGCACGAAATGAAAAACCGATTGCGTATAACACCGGCTAGAACAATTCCAGAATTAAGACTAAAGCTTCAAGAAATATGGGATAATTTTACTCCTCGACAATGCCAAGACCTTGTAGATACTATGCCTAGAAGAATTAATGCCGTTATAAAAATGAAAGGTGACGTTACCCAGTGGTAACTTCTGAAATAGGTTTCCAAGTTAATGGCTTTCCAATGGAAATATTATTTTTTTCTTATTAATTTACTTTAATAGTTGTAAATATTAATCGTAAATCTCTAAAATGTTTAATTGAAAATAAAATATTACCTAGATGTCATAAGCTATTCGCATTCTGTTAATTGAACACCAATAAGTAAAAATAGTGGACAGGGCTCGTATAGTTGTTAGGGCTCGTACGTTATCATAAGTACAATAAACGTTATCTAAGTAATAAAGTCTCCATTAAAAAGTATTTTGTTTAAATGCTTTCTCGTAATGGTCGGTTCAGTGACCATGGTTTGTTTTTTATTTTTTAGTTCCATATAGAGAATTAAATAATAGTTGAACTTCCCCACCATATTAGTGGATGCTCGAGGGTTCAAAAAGTACAGAAATACTGCTTACTGCTATAAATCATCAGCTATCAAAATGTCTTTTAAAAACCATACCAGACTGCTTACACTTTTTGCGGATCATTTATCTCGTTATGTTCCCTTACTAAATAAAATGAACTATAAAGCCAATATACTTAGTTTTTGTGAGTATGAGAGTAATTTTCAACGTTGTTCATACAGCGTTAAATTTCTCCGATCATAAAACTTTGCCAGTCCATGTATTTCATGTCAAATTAGCGTGAACAGGCGGCTTATACCTCTCTCCTTAGTGAGATATTGAAACATGGTTTTGATCTTTACATTTTAAGCTCCTTATTCGCAAGAATTACATTAAGAAAGTTATGTTTTTATTTTACTTTGTTATAAAAGTTTGAGAAACTTAGACCAATACTAATTCTCCCTTTCTGTATACCAATTAATTAATTAATTTTGTTATTAGACGACTCCAATAAGCAGACTGGTATGAATAATAAGAGTAAATAATAAATGAAAAGATACAATAACTTGTTACGATTATAATTAATTAGGAACAAGAAATTTGCGCAAATTTTCTAATTAGATTCATCTTTATTATTTATTTACTTCTTCGTATACCTGAAGTATTCAACACTCTTAACTGTAGCCTCTGTCAAGAATAAGCAGGATTCCAACCCCATCCTGTATTGATAATATTGTCACAAAGGTAATCCTAGGTCAGGATTGCGACAACTAGGTCCGGTTTCTGAGAGCTTAGTCGAGTTTAGCCATTTGGTTCTCAAAGTGTCATCAGTCGTTTATGGAGGCGTTACAGAGAAACAGAGAGTCCGTCCGAACAACATCCAGGACGTGGTCGCTGTACAACAGCAAGTCAAGACAGATTTTTGGGCATAAATGCTAAAAGACAGCCTACTATTACAGGACCCGAATTAGCAAGGGAGTTACAGCGAGCGCATAACTTAGCCGTTAGTCGTGATACTGTAAGAAATCGTCTCCACGAAGCTAATATTCTATCTCGACGACCAATCAGATTTCAAACCCTAGCTAGAGGCAATCATAGAGCAATATTAGACTGGTGTCACAATTTTCAATATTGGTGTGATAATGATTGGGCTACAGTTTTGTTTACTGATGAGTCCAGATTTGGAATTCATCCAGATTCTCGTCTAACAAGGGTATGGAGAAGATCCGGTAATACGGAACATTTGAGGCACGTCCAGGAAGTTCACAGTTACAAGAGGTGGTACTGTTATGGCATGGGGTGGGATAATCACTGACGATAAAACTGATCTCGTTTTTCCCAATGAATTGTTAACAGCACAACAATATTTGGATAATATTCTTCAACCTATTGTGCATCCATTTCGTGGTGCTGTTGGTGATCAGTCTCATGCCCAGGATAATGCTCGGCCACATGTTGCGCGAATTGTAACGAACTGGTTGGATAACGAAGGTATTGATGCGATACCATGGCCAGCACATTCACCAGATCTAAATCCGATTGAACATGTGTGGGATATGCTTAAGAGAAGAATTAATCTACATATGGATATCATCCATAATAATTTTAGATTCGGAGAACTTCTAAGAGCAGAATGGGCACAGTTACCTCAAGAAGACATCGATAATGTTATTTTGTCCATGAAACGCAGATGTGATCAACAAACGTGGAGGTCATACTCTCTATGAGCATTTTTTTTTCTTTTTTTACAATTCTGTACATAAATCTGTACATTATTTTTTTTCTTCAAATATTGGTTATTGTTATAAATAACATTTAGCTTATTTTGTTGTAAACTATTCTTTATTGAGTATTTTAATTGATAGAATAAACGTACAAAAGAAAACATACGCTATTTATTTTCATATATTTTTTTATATCCCTAAACCAGAGGTTCGCAGATCCTTGAGGGTCCGCGTAGTCATTACCGGGGGTCCGCGAAACAATTTTGACATTTCTTTACATCCCCCAACTTTTCGCTTTTATTCAAATAACTCATTTAATAAAAATTCTACATGGTCAAGACTTTTTGTATTTGTTGCGGCCTAACTAGTTATTGACATAACTAAACAATAATTAGTAAAAATTTAATTATATTTATCTAACTGTAAATTATTTACAAAAAACATATTATAATAAGATTTTGACCAATATATGACCAAGAAATGTTTGTATAATTCTAACGTATTATGATTTGTAACTTTTTTTTTTTTTGCTACTATTTTATTCATTTTATATATTTTATTATATATGTTAATACAAATGTTCATCTCTAAATGCACAAGACTATTTATTAAAATAACCAGCGATATATTTTTACTAATATTTATTATAACGTAGTGCCTATGAGATTATTGAGCCAGAAATTAACTCTCAAGAACGACGTAAAATGCCTAGGGTGGGGATCAGGTTCTAAAAAATAAATTTTGTTCAAGAAGGGGTCCTCGGACTACGTAAGTTTAAGAACCCCTGCCCTATGGACTTTTCCTATGTGTGTGTATAATTAAAGGGCCGAGTTTCCAAAACTTTTTGAGCGTCGGAGCACTTTTCAGGAGTAGAATTCGTCGCGGAACACTATCGTTGCTATATATATATATATATATATAGCAACATTAGTAGATCTCGGAGCACTAGCAGACGCCTCGCGGAGCACAGTTTGGGAAACTTTGATATAGAGTATACCCGTACAAAATTTCACTACATGCCACTTCTGTCAAAATTTATATTTTTGTTGTTTAACCAAGCTGTCGCAAATATGGACAAACAATTTAAATTTGGTCGTTTTCATTCTGGACTAAACTGATGCAAACTAATTACATATATGTGGTAAATACTGGGACTCACCTGTCGTTCAATGAAGTTTATGGGAGAGCGGCCCAGGTTCGATCCCACCTCTCTCAGAGATCCCAAATTGGATATCCGCACCGTGCCCTCGTATCGTGCGATATCTGTAACAACACACTGATCATTCAATAATTGTTCTCTATTCATTGCAGTTAATTGGGACATTGCTAAAAATTACACTATTGTAATTTGGATGTATTCAGTATACGCAATGTAAAAGTTAAAACAAATGAATTAATAACCATTGAATATGATTTGTTGTAGTATATTTCATTCTGTAATACGTTACTAGATCTGGTAACTTTTGTGTTGTAAATGGACTTTAATGGAATCATGTGAACAAGTAAATCTGACTTTTAAATATTTGGTTAGTTTTCATAATATTAAACACATATTCATTCTAAAATTACTATTTATCAATTAACTATCAAATATTTAGAAAGGTGCCATTTCAGCCTTAGATGATATTATAGATATACAACATACAAAATGAAGTTTATCTCTTAGTTACCTATTACAAAATGAGATATACTATACCTTATGGTAAAAACTAGGAAAGAGAATATTGTTCGATATTTTATAGACATCGATGTTGCGAGACTGATGTTAACGCACTATTGATATTTTTGTACGATATTTTTCTTTCTCGATTTTTCCACTATAACTAAAATCTGTATGCAACAAAACTATTGTAGTTGAAATAAAAAATTGATTGATAAAATTTATTGTATATTTTCTACTTTTATAATATGTTTAAGGTGTTCAACTAAAGACTTTAAAGATTTAAAACATTTGTCTAGAAGCCAATTTAACCAATTTACAAAGGAAACTTATTTATATAGGAAAATAGGGGAATATATATATATATATATATTTTTATATATATATATATATATATATATATATATATATATATATATATATATATATATATATATATATATATATATATATATACACAGTATGGAACATGACGGCTCGAGCCGTCCTTTTCCATACCGCCATGTCTACTCTGAATGTGTTTGGGATGGTTTTTTCATTTCCGTATATTTTTTATAAGAATATACTTTTGTAAAATATTGACAACGTACTCTAGACTAGACTGAGGATGACTGGATTTACCAGTCGAAACGTCTCTTGATATTTTATAAATAAACTTTTGACGAGTATTCAAGAATTTTTATTTCCTCCTCCATTTTTCGTCAAGAACAACAATCTAAATATATATATATATGGCATTTCTCCACATTATTTTAATTAGTTATTTTAACATTATGACAATCGTCGAACTATATTGTAACAAAAATCATTAGTATTTTTGGGAAGGTTTTCCTTTTATTAATAAAAATTAAACGATTTCGTTCGTTCGAATATAGAGAAAGAAATATGGCACTTTTTCAGGCGTTCTAGTCACAGCTGCAATAAAAGCACTGTTACACGGATACAAAAACATACATACGTTTATCTGAATATATTCAAATATAACAAACGAAGATATAAAAAAGAAGGTTTAAGTTGGGTACGAGTAGCTCAAATACAATATTAATAGTTTACATATTATTGTGTTTAATATATATCTCGGAGCATAATAAAAATACAATTAAGTACAAATAATTGCAAGTAGGTACGACTTGAAAGTAAAATACTTTTTATTGTTATTATTTTATCATGCTTCGAGCTACAGATAGCTCAAGAGAAGGACGCAAAAGTGTTTATACAAGGTGTCTCAAAAGAAATATTATATTTATTTATCGCGGGGGTTATGTCAATCGGTAGCCTGGCTCTTGGGAATTTAGTCGCTATGGAGCGTTTCTCGGGAGCAGACCGCGCGTTATGCGTGCGAGAGTTTTACAAAAACGGTGATTCGGCGACTGTAGCGCGTAGAAAATTCTGCAGTATTCGAGGTTTTCGCCACTTAAATGATGCGCCAAGCATTCCTCTCATTCGACATTGGGTTAAAAAGTTTGAAGAGACTGGTACAATGCTGGATAAATCAAAATCCGGGCAACCTAGGTCATCAAAAACGGTAGAAAACGTGGAGAATGTTAATCAGTCTGTTCGTGACGACCCGAACCTTTCAATTCGGAAGCGCGCAAGTGCTTTAAATGTGCATAGATCATCATTACATCGCATTATGCACAAAGACCTAAAGCTGCACCCCTACAAAATTCAATTGGTGCAAGAATTAAAGCCCCAAGATGCCAGTCAGAGGCTTAATTTTGTAAATCAGGTGATTGAGCGATTTTCAACGTTTACCAACATTTTGTTTTCGGATGAAGCTAATTTTCATCTTAATGGCCACGTAAATAAGCAGAAATTCCGCTACTGGAGTGCAACGAATCCGAAACACAAACATCAGAAACCCCTACATTCGCCTAAAGTGACCGTATGGGCTGCGATGTCGGCGCGAGGAATTATCGGCCCTTACTTTTTTGAAGACGAAAGGGGGCGTGCAGTTACAGTGAATTCAGAGCGTTATGTGGAGATGTTAGACAACTTCTTGGTACCTGAACTGCAAAACTTTCCTGGCTATAACCAAAGAACATGGTCCAACAGGACGGAGCATCTTCACACACGTCCAATATGTCTCTGCCACGTGTTCGTGAAATCTCAGGCAAATTGATCTCCCGGAGAGGTGACATAAATTGGCCTCCACGCAGTCCAGATTTAACCCCAATGAACTTTTTTCTATGGGGTTATCTTAAATCTAAAGTTTACGCCAATAAACCGACTTCACTGGCGCATTTGAAAGAAAATATCCGTCACGAAATGGCAGCCATCCCTGAGTCCACCTGCCGAGACGTCATAAGTAATTTTACTGTTCGATTAAATGAGTGCCGAGAACGCGAGGGTCTACATTTAGACGATATTATTTTTAAGAAATAAATCCCCAAAAAGTGTATTTTAATAATTAATAAACATTTTTTCTATATACGGCTTACTTTTTTTTTAATCGATCCACTAAATAAAAAATTTCTTTTGAGACACCTTGTATCAAAATGAAAGGTATTTTGAACTCGTGAAAATAAAAATACTATACTTTCAAGTCGTTATAGAGAATAGATTTTTTCGTAAACTGTAAAAGATATTAAACAAATGTTTAAGTTGTTTTTTTTTTTTTTCAAAAACTCTATCTAAATATTTCCAACACGGTATACGTGCCCATTTAAAAATCAAAGTTGTCCTTGACATCCTCTGCTTCCGGCTTGATCCGGAAATTTTCAATACTACCATTCGATTCTTTCGGGTAACTTTTGGTATCGCGTTTCAAGAAAAATCGTGATTCCTCTATCGTGATTCGCCCTGTATATTAAATTCTAATAAAATACTTTGTTGGAATATTACCAAGTATGTGTCTTTTCTTATTTTTTCTATTTATTCGTCCAGTTCCATCAATAGTTAACAGCTACATCCATTAGTTTTATTATAGTCCTGCAGTTTTTTGATTATTCTTACTTTTTTCGTCTATTAAATCTTTAACAATGTACTGAAAATGTAAAAAATGTTTCAAATGCTTAAATTAAACCTCTATGAATTTTTATGAAGCTTTGATAGTAGTGGCTTTGTATTTATTAGCTATCGACATGATAGTTAAACACGTTGATCTAATTAGTTTCGGCTAGTTAGTATGACCGCCGGCAGGGTTTCAGGTTCGCTTTAGGTTCGAAGACAAGCAAGCCACTCTATATACCATCATTATTATTCTCTCATTGATTGAGATTGACTCGGAACAGAAACATGACAAGCCGATAAATATTTCATTGTGTAAACTTAAGAGGCGAGGTCAGGATAATCGTCTGCTAAATTTAGCCTTAGAAATACTACAAAACTATAGAATAAAAGAGTTATTATATATACAGATAGTTAACGACGTCTATTCAAGTTCCATAAACAACAGAACGTTGGTGGAGAAGATCGTGCGGTGTACACGATGTGCAGCGCAGACAGGTGGCTTAATCCTTTGCGTCCCAATTTATTTTTTTGCGTTGTTTGATTTAATCTGTATATATGTTACGGCCAAAGCCCGAACTTCGGCCAGTTCCCGAATTGGTCGGCATTTTCTTGCTTTGGCCGAGGCGTGTGGCCAATGTCCGATGTACTGTGTATATGCTACTTTGTTATCGCGAAGTTCCGGGATATCCCTGGCCAATATTTGATGTGCTAATGCAAGATTATCCGGTAGTGCGCAAGATTGCACAAATTTCTACAAATGCAGAAATAACAAACTGTTGTGTAATTCGAAATGTCATAAAAGTTCATCTTGAAAAGTAATGATTGATAATTTACTATAGCAAACTAATTTTACTGATTTTTATAATTTAGTATAATTAATAATCAATATTATAATAGGATTATAATTATACAGACACCCAAAATCTGCTCATGACTTGTTTCTTCTAACTTTGGCCGATCGACCCATGCCATTTCGCGGTCTTATGAATGTTGCACACGGGCGGCTGATATTCATCCGGCGGCCCCGATCGCCCCAGTTGTATTATATTATAAGAAAAAATTATAAGAAAATCTGTAATTAGTATTTGGTTTTACAAGACATAGATTTAAAGTTTAATAGAATTATAAAAATTATGTATTGTTTATTAAAACCTCGATCTACGAAGATATTGCAAAATAAATCTGTTCAAAGCTAAGGTTAAGGCTAAGCACATAGTGAAGCAGAGAGCAAAGCAGCGATGAAAGCGGAGAGCAAAGCGGCGAAGGAATGTTGCGCTTATAAAAGAGTGTCTACACATAGTGACGCGTTGAAAATCGAGCAGAAAGTTCAGAAAGTTCATAAAATTATAATAGATTTTTTACTAACATAAAACTCTTCCCTAAAAACTTGGTATTTACTAAAAAATAAAAATAAACACACTAGAAGGTGCAATGTTCACAGAATAAATAAAAGTAGACATATAAATGGTGAATTTCATCATTTGTATATGCAACTCCGCGAACATCCAAAAAAGTTTCATTCTTATTTTCGCAAGAGTATTTCAACGTTCGATTATATTTTGGAAAAAAATCAACATAAATTGGTCAAAAATTGGACAAATTTCAATCGGAACCTACTATAAATGCCTATTATAAATAAGAACTACTTATAAATGCCTCAATATCCTTTTTAAACAACGATTTTAGCAACGACGATAGCAGATAAATCAAAATTGTTTGAACGTGTCGCTTTGCTCGACTATAACAGCAATATAACCTCGCTGCAGTACGCTCCACTATGCAGGAACTCATTTATTTAATTTTACCGCTTTGCTCTCCGCTTTCATCGCTGCTTTGGTCTCTGCTTCACTATGTGTTTAGCTTTACCTACGATCGAAAGAGCTGTATCAGGCAGCAACGCTCAGCGAGTTATCAAGAACAATTCAGTCTTATTCAAGCGGTTGAGTCAGTTCAACGGGGCAGTCAAGGTCATCAATAAGTCAGTATAATGCACTCAACTTCAGCGTAAAGTTCGACAACTCAAGTAGAGATACTGAGTTAGTAGTGTTCAGTATGGTGACTAAGAGATTTAGTAAATCGAATACCTGTACTAGTCTGTACTATATGAGGCCACTTGGAACTGCTAAATGTAGATTAACTGTGGCACAAGTGTAGTATATTTAAGTAGTTTTATAAAGATTTAGACTCACAATCAAATTCGTCTTATATTTTATTGTAACCAATGTAACAATGCGTATGATAAAAAAACTGTTGAAAAGAGGTAGATTTCGTGCAAAACGGAGAGATGACGTCGAATATAACCAAAAGAAATTTCAACTGAAAAATTGGACAGAAAAGGTTGGAAGAAGGAATGAGGAAAGGGGAATATAAGAGAAGGCTCAACCCTTCTTGGGCTTATACATGTTTGATAATTATGTTTATGTGAACAGACATATGTTTTTAGGACTCTCTGTACTGAGAATCATACGCATAATATTTACATAAAATTAGCAACAATCATTCAAATTTCTTTTTGATACATTGTGTGTTTAATTTCTTAAATCAGATGAATGCTAATTAAACGTCACCTGTTTTTATCTCCACAACTTTAACATAACAAGCAATTTTAAATAAATTCAACTTTAAACCAAAAATTTATTTCTCTATGAAAATGAAAGATGAATGAGGTTAGCCAAATATCAAATTGTTCCAATGTCGTTCTTAGTTTGCATTCCAATTTTCTCACATGGAAGCATACATAAAATTTAGTGAAAAACAAAACTAAAGAGTCAACTGCCAGACAACAAACATTATTCATTCTCGCATCCATTTTCTTTGCAAGTTCTTTCAACTTGTTCGACTTTTCAAAATATTTTTATTTCTTTAAAAGTAGTTCACGCATCCAGAATAGAAAGAAGTTCATTTGTTACTTGCTGAATTTCTCGATAAGATACAAGAAATATTTCTAAAACAAAACTAAACAGTTTAGGTTAGTGTTGCATTGTTATTTATTATTTTGCTGGAAAACATTTCCAACAACAGATTGAGATACTTTGTTATCTTAAGACAGACTGGAAAATTATTATTATTACTAGTGGACCCATTGCCAACTGTGTTGGCAAACAAATCATTACCTTAATGTGGAACTTGCTCGACACCTCAGACTTCTTTCTCTATCCATAGGCCTAACTTCATCCAATTCAAATTGAATCAACTCTTTGCGTATTATTAAAAACTGGACAAATAATGAGTATTATTCCGAATTATTTATTCATTAACTTTTTAAGATGGGAAAACGATTAATTTTCACTCAGTGCATTTTATTTATAATGTTAAAACTAAAAATGATTTGAGACGTTAAATTTAAAATATATTTATTAAAATTAATTTTCCATTTTCTTATATAATATAAAAATATGCACACGGAAAAAACGCACACGGATTAATACGCACACGGAAAAAAGCACACATGAAAAAATACACACACGGAATAAAGCGTACTTACACTATATCTCAAATCAGTTTGAAATAAATCGTGAGAAACTATTGCACAGTAAAATTTAATTGTTTGCCCGCTTTAATATATTGCGTTCACATTTGGGGGTAGATATACAATATACCACTGAACACTGCGCATGCGTCACACACACGTCATTTGTTCAATATACAGAGATTCTAAACAGGTGGGACTGTGCAGAACTTTTAATGCCGGCTCCACACATTGGCCGAGTCGACGCGAAACAGCACGAATCCGAGCGTGTGGAGGCTTCGTTCGCCTTAGTGCGTGGTGTTTCGCTATGATGCGCCATCGCTCCCTATAATGTCGGTATTTATCAAAGGAGACGAATGCCGAACGCGAGCGGCTATCCCGAGCGACGAATGCTCCGTCCACACGCTCGTCATTGTTAATACAGTATGCCGTAGAACTCTTGACAGAAACACGTTTCGCGCAGTAATTTAACAGATATTTTTAGGGTTTTGTAGGTATGACCAAAAAACCCTTATACCGTCATTTTGTCGTCTGTCTGTCTTGTCTGTCTTATACAACTCTTTGACCCGCACATAGGAAAAATAACATCTAAAAAACATATCCCCCTAAAAATATAAACAAATATATGCTCATCGAAAAAAAAAATATTTTTTTAAAACTTTGCGTATCAAATGAAAAAATTCTAAGTAATTTACATTTGTGTGAACCAGAATAGTATTTTTTGCTTGACTACGTAAAATATTTAATAACTTATCTAACACATTGAACCAGCATGCTTTGATAGTGTTATGGCTAGCTTGCTCGCGTTCAAATTTGCAAACTAAGGTTCGCCCCGCTCAAGGTAATTTTATTTTTTAATTTTTTTTTGCATTTTTATTTTGTTAAAATGTTTTTTTCAAAATTCTAGTTCTATTTGGTCAAATGTTGCATTTAATTTTTAAAAGCGTAAATTTAATAACTAGTGGAAATTGTTGAATTTGAATACATGAAATCAGAGGGGCAGGGTTATGACTTAAAACAACCAATGGAAGCCATAGGCGCAATTTTCAAAATCTTAAAGAACCTTGCTATATATACCTATATATATATATAAAAATTGCACATATTTAGAAACCTAAATAATGGTATTAGGCATTCGCATTAAAATAAAAAAAATATATATATTTTAACATAAAAGTTTGTTTTGGCATCCCAAATAATCATCATTCATAAATACCTGCGAAATCCTGAAATGTGTGAAAATTCACACTTCACATCAATTTTTTTATTCCTGTTATTAATTTGAATAAGTACAATGAGTGAGTGGGCGAACGATCTTGGTCTTGAAATTTTTGGATTGTTATATGGCATCCAAAAAACAGAGACCATAAAGATAGGAAGAAAGTGAATATGTTCAGTATATTAATAATTATAATATGTAAGAGCGCACAATGCTGTTGCAGCTCCAAGTTCTCCGATCGTGCTATACGTCTGAACAATGAATGAGCATATCGCGAGTCTTGGCGAGCGTGTGGACGGTGCACTCGTATCGCCATCGTTCGCCGAGCGCTTTGTCCGAGCCGCTCGGACGAGTGTGTGGAGCTAGCATAAAACACAATTTATTTTTAGGTGGTTTATAAAAAAATAAAAATAAACAGTTATCAACCATAACCTAAGATAGTGCTTTTAAAGTGAATCTAACCTAAACTAAAAGGTAAATGATATTTTAATGTGATAAATAAACAGAAACCATTGTTTTAGAGCCACTTATACCTCTTTAGTGTAGTCGTTATGTGCTGCGATCTGTATAGTTTGCAGTGGGATATTGTAAATCTTGTCCTAGAAATCGTAGAAACTGGGCCGGCTCAGAGGTCGGGACTTCGGAGATTTTTTCCGAAGCCCCGCGCTTATAAGTGGATAGTTTTAACAATTATTAGTAGCTAGGGCAAGTTTTTGACACCAAATGCATTATTTTCTCAAGGCCCCGCAAAACCCACAGCCGGCACTGCGTAGAAATAAAAAAATAATAAAGCATTGAAAAAATAATAATAAAGAAAAAAAGTCACATTTTTCTTACTTACTTTCATCAAATCCAAATATTTTTTAAAATAATAATTTTTCTGTTAATAATAATTTTAATCAAAAATGTCGAATATCACGGAAGGATAACGTTTTTCTGTGTTTTGTTTCGTAAAAAAATCGATCCGTGTATTTCATAATTAAATTAATAATTGTGAATTGATTTTTTAATGAAAAACACAACTGTCATTTTTACTAATTTATTGTCAACACTGAAAACTAAAATTCACAGCACACTACTGTCCAATACATAAATTAATACTACTATATAATAAGAACCTCGCTTCAATTGTTTTAGATTTCCACGCACCCAGACAGCCAGGGACACAGGTTGGGATATTATATTATAGATTAACTATATAATTGACAGGCGAGCCCGTGTATTCTCGGTGAAACATAGTTAATATAAAATTAATAAATAATGTTGAAGTTTTAAAATTTTACACGTTCATAATAAAAGTCTTCAACTGAACCTTTTAGTTAGAGTATACGTACCAAATTAGTTTTGAAGATCGCAATAAAATAATAAAAGTTAGGGAACTCGTAAAATTACAATAGAAGTGATATAACTAGACGTAGGGATTAGTTTTTCACATTACGCATCTTACTTAAAGGATTAACATAAACAAGTATACTTATTTATAGTTAGTACTTAAACGTATGTATGCGCTACTGACCGTTGACTGTTTACAACGTGGTTGTAAACATGAATCCTAGTTTCTTTGTAGTTTAACAATATAAATATAGTTATAAGGGACAATTGTTTTATTCCGATCTTCAAAAATAATATGGT
Organism: Liopterus haemorrhoidalis; assembly: GCA_963971575.1. Taxonomy (NCBI): domain Eukaryota; kingdom Metazoa; phylum Arthropoda; class Insecta; order Coleoptera; family Dytiscidae; genus Liopterus; species Liopterus haemorrhoidalis. Next base: position 56,047,330 of record OZ020612.1, on the reverse strand, counting down.
ATGTTCTATACCGGAAAATTTACAAAAATAATAACTCTGCAATTCCCTTAATGAATGACCAGATGGATGTTTACAACTCACCACTAATAAATCAGTAAAAATTTTCTTTTTCTTATTTGTTAATTATGTTTATACTTGTATTCTCTATCATTGATATTTGTTCCCACTGAATTTATTTGTTAAAAATAAGTTTAGTTTGTAATTTGAACTGTCGATGGCGTCACTGCCGAAATACGTATAGAATATAGTATTTCCAAAATGAAATGGCCACCCTCACCTATTGATTCCAATAATGGCAGACAGTATAACCATTATACCTGCTCAGTTTATAGTTCTGTTAAGAGTAGTTGCTAGGACCGTAATAATGATTTAAAATAAACGTGTTTTCTTATATGCTATTTAGAATGAACTGTATATACTCACATGACATTCCTTCACATGTTTATCAGGCTTAGGACTGGCTATATTTGAATTATAAATATATGCATGTTTAAAAATCGTTTTGTTTTAAGGTCTTTATAGTCTATATTAAATACTTCAAATTTGCACAAACAAAAATCATTCTTTTTTGTAACAAAAATGAATCCTAGCAACTTCACATAATTATACATATGGCCAACTTTGTACGGTATTTCTATTCCGTCTTCTTCCAACTTTTTTATTAAAAGATGCACAATTGGCACTATTTTTTTAAAAATATTTTTATAAACGTTCAGTATCAGAACTTTGTAATCTTTTGACAAATGACATTTTTCTTTACTAGCCACGTCCAGATTTTCGTATTCCACGTCAACATCCACATTTTCGCACTCCAAATCACCTTGTACAGATTCACTATTTTCACTACAGAAATTAGGAATTTCTTCAAAATAAAATGGACGCCAAAGAGCCCTGTTGTTAATGTATGCACGCTGTGAACGTTGAAAATTAACTAACAAACAAGTATAACAACTCCTAAAATTTAGACACAATAGGATTATAAATTTGAAAAAATATCCTTAGTGGTTTTTAAGAAGCTTCAATTGAACTAGTGTTACATCTATTCGATTTAAATTTAAAATCCTGCAATAAGTCTTAGGATTACTGCCGTAAACCCATTACCGCATTCTTAACAAGGGTGACCATTTCATTTTGGAAATACTATACTAGGGTTTCTAATAACTTCTACAGTTTATGAAAAACTGTATTCTCCACAACGACTTGCAAGTATATATATTTACAAGCGCTCAAAGTGCCTTTTATTTAGAGATTTAAACACTTACTTATCCTTACTCTTGAGTTATCTGTAGCTCGGATCCACTTTCAAACGTTAAAAAGTGAGCTGGTGATAACTTAAGAAAATATAAATCCTATTTAGTTCGGCTTAAACATTTGGGATAAACTATACATGCGAATAAAGTTTTATGTTCTCACAATAGAAAAAATATGGTTAAATCACATCAAACAGCCAAGTACTTCACGGGTTATTTACTAAACCAAAGCCCAATTTTACGAATAATCAAACTAACTCCTACTCAGCTTGAGAAAATAAGAACGTGATATTATCTTATGCTAATGATCTCGAAAGATTAGTTGGATTAAGTTACAAAAGCCCTTATTTTCCCGAAACATTTCCATCATTCTGTCTCACGTAACAAATGGCCAATTCAAAACTTGAATTATTACTGTCAAACTTTGTCGTTTGTAAACTTTATAATGATGACAAGCAATAAGTTCAAATTAATTGTTAAGACCGCAATTAGATAACTGATGTTTTATTCATTCGATGCCTCTTGACACTTAAACCGAATTCTTCATTTTTAAATATCCTTGAAAGAGGATTGAAAATGTCTAAAAAAAAACGTGTAAAAACGACAGCCAACACACCGTTTGGAAATACATTTTAAAGGCAGATGTCAAACGATGAGATTTTTTTCATTGATTTTCAGAACCATTCAACCATTTAGATTTAAGGTTACTTTCTGAATCACAAAAAGTTTTTTAAACTTCGTTTGCGACGCAAAAAATTAGCAATAAATGTAAATAATATATAAAACCCAATATAATAATCGAAAAATATTGAAACTTCATTTCTAATAATCAATAACGAAGTAAAGACTGTTTTACATTATACTTTTTTATACACTTTCAAATTTCCTTTTGAAGTAAAAAGCGACAGAAATAGACATTCAACACCGTCTGTCTTTTTTTTACTTTCCACTGCCAACTTAACAATTTAAAGTGACAGATAAAAGTTATAGTATTATCTGTCTCCTTTTGTAATACGTAACTAACAGGTAAAGTTCATTTTTTATGTTGTGTATTGACAATACATTTATAATATTATCATAGTATTGGTTCACACGGATACGCTAAAGTCTGTTTACACCACAACATTCACCAAAGTAACCAGATCTAGTTTCGTATTACAAATTGAGAGATATTCATCAATTTAAAGTAAGAAGATATTTAAAAAATTTAAGAAACTGGCTTAATGGAGTCATCCAAAAGCCAAAATACCCAACAAAAAAACAAAAAAACAAACAAACTAACAGGACATTTTTTTTTTCAACAGTTTGCACCTTTGAATCTATGTCATGTTGGTATTCCAGAAAAATATTTTGAAAAATCAGATTATAAATATATCATTTAAAAAAATATCATTTGTCATATTTCATTTTGAATAGTGATATCTTAAATATTTTTTAAATATAATACTAACCTAAAATAAGACAAACATAACCCAAAACTGTAAAGCCTTTTTTACAATATAATCAAGTTTCTAAAAATCAGTAATACAGTAGTTTGTTCTTACAAAAGTGAACTGCTTATACCTTTTAAGTTTTTTCAAAAATTGAGAAAGAAACATTCTTTTTTGAACAAACTGTTTTATTGCTTTTCAAAGTATTATTATTAAGATTTATAAACTTTTGCATGCGTTCAAACCAATTCTCGAAACATTTTTTCCACTCTGAAGTTGGTATCTCAAAAACATGATTTTCGAAGGCTTCAACAGCTTCTTGAGGTGATTAAAATAGTTGTCCACGCATTTTTTGTTTGACATTGGGGAACATGTTTGACATGTCCAGTACAACCAAAGAAAAAGCGATCATTTTCTTGGAAGTGCTTCGTGAACGAACAATTTTTGTGGGTTTCGATTCATCTTGGAAGAACCAAACAGTGGATTGTTGCTTAGTTTCCGGTTAATATGAATAAATCCAAGTTTCGTCACCCTTAACAATGTTGTATACGGATTTTGCTGTGCCTAGGTTGAATTTTTTTAGCATTTCCTTACACCAATCAACACGAGCCTTTTTTTGAGGTTCGGTCAAATAATGCGCAATCCATCCGGAACAGATCTTTTTCACAGCTAAATGTTCAAGCAAAATCGTATTTTAGTCTGCGATATGCCAAAGAAAGCCTCTATTTCACGGTCACATGCTGATCTTCTTCAATCATTCTGCGCACAGCATCGATGTTTTTTTGAATCACAACAGATTTTTGGTCGACTTTTACGAGATTCATCACCGAACGACGCACAACCACGACGAAATTCTGAAAACCAATTGTAAACAGTCTTTTCTTATAGTGTTTCATTACCAAAAGTTGAACGAAGCGAATCTCTGGATTGTTGTTGAGTTAGGCCTTTTAGACCGGGAGCTCATGACATTTTTGGTCTCCGATTTCATACAGCATGCCTTTTGGAGGAGAGAATATTTACCCTGTGACAACAAAAAAGGGATGGTACTAAACCCCTGCACGCTTTCCGGTCATAGGGAAAATTGCATTTCCACTTGCACAAAATTTTTGTGTTTTTCTCTGGCTTAATATTGCTTGCCCTTCTGTCAAAAGAAAGTTATAACAATTTTAGTCTTTTAATTATAGGCATGCTGTATGAAAACGCGGAAAATCATATTTTTTATTACAAGATCACATGACCGTTTGAGCCCTTTGGGACCCTCCGAATCGCATGCATATATTTAAAAGACTTTAAATTTGTTATAACTTTCTTTTGACAAAAGGGCAAGCAATATTAAACCAGAGAAAAGCACAAAAAATTTGTGTTTAAGTGGAAATGCAATTTTCCCTATGACCGGAAAGCGTGCAGGGGTTTAGTACCATCCCTTTTTTGTTGTCACAGGGTAAATATTCTCTCCTCCAAAAGGCATGCTGTATGAAATCGGAGACCAAAAACTGTCATGAGCTCCCGGTATATTTACTAAAATCGAAAAAAATCATCCAACGAAAACCTTCACGAGTAATATCCATTTTTTTAACAAACATTTTTTAACGCTGACTGTCAACAAACTACTCGGTCAATTTGTAAGCTGTCACTGATTTCACGATAACAATTAACAACAAAAAAAACAATAACAAAAATTAAACTGAAATCTTTTTTGATTAACGAGGCTTATTACTATAGATGAGTATTTAATGGACAATATCGTTTTCCATGTGCACAATCGGGCTCTTGCTCATAAGTTTCGTTTGTTAAACTAAATATAGCAAATGTCTTTTTACGAATATAGTAATGACACATTTCAATATTGCCATCTAGTGGTCCTTTGTAAAAATATAAAAGATAATCCTCGTAATGTTAAAATTCTTATTACAAAAAATAAAGTAATTTGGTAAATCCTGAAAGTTTGATCATTTAGCAACAGTTTACTCCAATATCTTTCGTAATGACAAAAACTAAATGACAGAATGTAGAACAAAGCTTCTTAAAGTCTATCCCCCTACCTCTGTGGGATTACCACGTTATTGTGCCTCGTATAGGCGTATTCGATTGACACCCTTTACCCCAGTTAATGCGGCTCTGTCTCCCATCTTATACTCCGTGCCTTTGCCTAATCTTCGCCCTTCGGTTTTCTTCCAAGTCTTTGTATTTCTATCCTCTCTCGGTTATCTCCTAATACTTTTGTAACGTTGCTTTGCTTCGCTGACAATATACAGTATCTGGGAAAATAACGAATTTAATTATCTCCATGTTTGGAAATAGAAGGAAAATAGGTTAAGTCCTTTTTTCTGTAGTATTTGTTAGTTGAGTACAAAGAGTTTTAATAATGGTTTATATTTTATATGAAATATTTTTTTAATTACATTTTTCTCAGAGCTTAAACTGTAAGAAGTTCATATAATTTTACGTAATTCATTACTTTTCACTGAACTAAAAATCAGACCAGTTCATCAGTTTAACAAGGATGTTCAGTAGTTTTTCAGTGGATTGATTTCTTGCGATATGTTTATCAAATAGTAGTCCTCGTAGTTTTTTTAGCCTAAAAAAAATTTAGGACTTTAATCGTTTAACGCGTTTTGAGATTACGACAATTTTTTTAGTGCCAAAATTTAAAATATTTGTAAAAATTGTATATTTAAAAAAATTGTTGTGAAGTGTGAATATTCACACATTTCAGGGTTTCGCAGGCATATAATAAGTGAAGGCGGCATGCTGAGTGTGTAGGACAAATTTTACTTTTTAGTAATCACGGCAAAATGAACGATATTTTAAAATAATTATCGTCTGTTAATCATATAATAAGACTGGTTATTAAATTTAGGCTATTAAAAATTAAATGCAACATTTGTCAAAATATAACTAGAATTTTGACAAAATAATTTCAACATAATAAAAATGCATAAAAAAAAACTGAAAAAATAAAATTCACTCCGTACTCGAAACCCTTAGTTTCCAGCGAATTTTAGCTTACAACAACAGTGCTCTAACCACTACGCTATCGTACGCCTTGCATGTGGGTGTCTTACATTGGTATAACTTTTGTACTTTGTGAACTAAAAACCACAAAAAATGCGTCATTTTCCGAAAACATAATCTGATCAAAAATTCCTGTTGTACTATTTCGGTTCACACCAATATACATTACTTAGTTTCGTTATCTGGGCTACAGGGTGTGGGACAAAAATTTTCTTGCACAATTTTGGCAAATATCGCATCAAGATAATTTATTTTGCAAAAATTAAAATTTGATCGTTAATCCACGTATTAAGGGCTTTCATTTGATACCCTACTCAGAATTTAAAAAAAATATTTTTGTTTTCGATGAGCACATTTTTGTTTATATTTTTATGGGGATATGTTTTTTAGATGTTTTAGTGTTTTTCCTATGTGCGGGTCAAAGAGTTGTATAAGCATACCAAATTTCAACTCTCTAGGTTTAGCCGTTTGGCTACAATTTTTACCGAACAGACAGACAGACAGACGACAAAATGACGGTATAATAGTTTTTTGGTCATACCTACAAAACCCTAAAAAGGACAACTCAAAAACGGTTAGAAATAGCGACCTGCAGTTAGAATGGTAAAGGGAAGAGCAGGGCACAAACGTGACACCAAAAAACATAATAATAATAATAATAATAACACTGGTCAACACAATTTTTGCTGACTTACATCTAAGACTTGTTTCTTACTAATTTGGTGCTGCTGAACTCAAATATCATACCAGTTTTTGCGTATCACATCAGATTTTTGCTCTACAACAAATACATATTTTCGGCCAAATAATGCTTCTATCGTTTAATTTCAGACGTCGATACTGTAATTGGTACAAATTTGGCGAACAATACGGACTAAATAATTAGAAAAAATTCTTAAAATTTTATTTATAGTGAAAGAAAGAAAATGAGAACAGTTTTAATTACATTTTAATACATTGGAGTGTTAACATAAAAATACAAAATAATTTAAGGATTAAATAGTCGTTTGTAAGATCTTCTGGAGTGCACCATTCCCGATAAGTCTCTTTTAATACTCCAACAGTAATCAGCCATCATGTGAGTATCCCACCTTCCTTGATAACGTCTCTCCATCTCTTTTAAATCCTGATGGAAACGTTCACCCTGTTCATCACTAACATCTCCAAGTTTGACAGGAAATTTGTCAAGGTGACTGTTTAAAAAATGAAGTTTCACGCTCATGTTGCACCCCAGATGCAATATGTTCCTACGAAATATATTGAGCAACAAGAACAAAGTTGAAATTAAAGTAGAAGTATATCAGAACGTGAAAAGGTGCCAAGTCAAAATACGATAGAACAAAAATTTGACGTGATAGGCAGAAACTGTTAACATTTTTGAGATCAGCACCCCAAAATTAGTTAAAAACAAGTATCAGATCTAAGTCAGCAAAAAAAAAGTTTAAATTTGTTGACCAGTGTAATAATTGTTAATTGATGCTAAGACATTACAGCAATGTTTACCTAGGTCATAGTTACATAATATACAATATATCGAAATTAACGAAATGTTCTAATTATTTAATTATATACAAATATAATAGGTATCAACTGGCATACAGCGTGAATAAATATTAGAGAACATCGATCTTAGATTTAGCTACTAATTAATTTTTATTTCCAAAACAATAAGAAAGGATAAGAGAAAAAGAAGAAGAAAAACAGAAGGTTTGTTTTAGGTAGAAATGAAAGAAAAAGCAAAAGATAGAAAATTGTGGAGAAAAACAATTGCGAAAATTCTGTACAGCAATTGAACACAGTGGAAAGTGTTCAGAACTAATAATCTTGACACTAAATCATGCTCAGAAACGCCTTACGGCGCTCAATCCTCCATTGAAGTTTAGTATGAAAAAGAAGAAAGTCAAGTCATCACAAGCAAGGGGCATATTTCTTAATTCGGCGCTAGATCTAGCAAACCATTTTTTTATTCAACGTAAAATTCTAGCAGGCTGTTTCTTATTACAGCACTAAATGTCCGCTAGGTACTAGCGCTAGACGAATCTAGCGGTTAATAAGGCTGCTAGCTGCTAGAGCTAGAGAGGTTAAAATCACAATGGGCATGTTTCTTAATTCAGCGCTAGATCTAGCGCATAAAGCACAAATCTAGCAAATCGTTTCTTAATTCAGCGTAAAATTCTAGCTGTTTCTTATTACAGCACTAAATGTCTGCTAGGTACTAGCGCTAGACAACGAATCTAATGGTTAATAAAGCTGATAACTGCTAGAGCTAGAGAGGTAGACATTTGACGTAATAGTTTTCTGCTGTCAGCCCCAGTCGTTTCATTACATAAAATGTCATCTTTACTAACAACTACATAATCTCCTTGAAACCTAGCAACAATTTAGCAAGTCGTTTCTTTATTTTTGAAATTTTGTATTCAGCGCATTAATCTAGCATCACAGCGAGCATCTAGCGCTAGAAGTTAGCACTAAATTGTTAGCTGAATTTAGAAACATGCCCAAGCTGTAATCTTAGGGTTATAGGCTTTCCAAATAATATGTCAAATCGGTTATATACTATTAGTTCTATTCGCTTTGTGAAATTCCATTCGTTCCTACCAAATTTTTATTAAATTGTAACTATTTATAAGCAACTTATCCTACAATTTTTTTTTATAAACTTATCATCTTATAATCAAAAATAATATCCTTAGTTAATGCATTGTTTAGAAGCACTGGCCTAAGACATCCGGTGGTGTCTTGTCTGGAAGTCTCGGACTTGCTTGGCTTCTCTTCCATTTCCTTCCTCTTTCACAACGTTCCGCCAATCACTATGACCCTGTTATCTCTAATTCAGGACGAGAACTACAGATTTTCTAACTATAAACTTATGTCCTTCAAAGTTCGCTGTAATGTTCCATATATCATACAATATGTGCATTAACTATTTTGTTAAAATTAAATCTAAATTGCAGTCATTGGTCAGAAATCTGTAAAATCTGGCGCAGCATTTGTTTATAACAGGTATGTATGTAGTAAAAAAATCATTGTTACTAGTTATGAATTTTTTTGAAAAGAATCCAATTATTTTAATAATGAAGTTATTAAAAATATTCCACTGTAAACAATATGATCAGATTATATTTTATACAATATCATATTAATTGGAAATACAAATTTTAATAGGATACATTTTTTTTTTCAAAAATAAATTAGAGAATCCTTTTTAAATAGCTTTATAAATAAAAATTGCATTATAAAAATAAAAGAATAAAATATATGAGCATGAAATAGTAGAGTGAAATTTGAGAACGTATCGACAAGTTTCAGCTTAAAAAATAGCCCGTGGCGAAGGGAAACCTCCGCTAGACTTGCCCTCCCATAAAAAATAAATAAAAACAAAAAATTAAAAATAAAAAAAAAAAAAATTAAATATTTAGATAAATCTTCAAAAATACATCAAATTATGTTCTATACAAATTTTTGTCCAAGGCTTGGTTTACTAGTTACGAATTAATTATCATGACCATGGAAACGTTACATATAAGTATGAAAAAATTGAGAAAAATTTTAAATAATTTTACAAAAAAATTTCAAAATTTTTCGTTTTATCAAAAAACGTCTCAAATAAAAGTTATTAGTAATTGCATTTATAGTAACTTTTGTTCAATACATTTTTTCGAAATATTTTTCTGATGGTAAATATTCGCAAAAATCTTAAAATCGACACGAGTAAACTCCCATTTCTAGTCAACCGATCTTCATAAAAAACAATAGGGTTCTTTCCATTTAATAGGAGAATTTTTTAGTACCAGAACGAATTCTCTAAGTTGAACCGTTCTTGAGTTATCGTGTATATACACAGACACACACACATACGGACGGCACTTCGAAAATAGGTTTTTTGGATTCCCTGGACCATGAAACGTGGTCATCAGTCAAAATCTCGACATACTTGATTACAATACTTGCCCCTTATATATTAAGGTCGGGCAAGTAAAAATTAGTTATACAGTTGTTAAATGATAGAAAATTTTTTGAATTAGATTTTCGATCAGGACTAGCAGTTTCTCTTATGAAGTATCAGGATAATGCAGATACAATGGATGTTGATAGAGAAGCAACAAATTCAAAATATGGGCGTCCTTCAAAATTCTTCGCCGATGGTCGGTTCATAAAAAATCACATAAATGTGTTTTTTACGTAGGGTGACCATTTTTTTAAGAAGACAATGCGGGACGTTGCAAATAAAGGGTCCTCATCTACCAAAATCCAAGTGAAGAGCAAACAAAAAAGGTCTTCACCTCCCAATTCCAAGTGAAGAGCAAAAAAAAGATCCTCATCTCCTAAAATCCAAGTGAAGAGCAAAAAAAAAAGGTGTTCACCTCCCAAATCCAAGTGAAGAGCAAAAAAAAAGGTCCTCACCTCCCAAATCCAATATGCGGGACAATGCGGGACAAAATGTTAAAATGCGGGACTTTTGCGGGACGCATCTTAATGCGGGAAAAATGTTAAAATGCGGGACGAATGGTCACCCTATTTTTACGTATAGATGCTGAACACTTATGCATACATTTTCATAGTTGTGAACGCTAGTATTAAACGTTAAGAATAGTCTAACAGATGTATCTACAACTGACAACATACAGTGTATTAAATTTGAAGCTGTGAATTCAGCTTACGGTTTACTTAGCCAATTCTACGAAACCCTACAAAAGATTCTCTAGTGTTAGCGGAAGCCTAATATATAATCCTAAGAAGAATTATTTGTATTAGATTTAGATACATCTGTCTTATCTAAAATAATAATAAAAAATATCTAGGGGATGTTATCGTTATTTTTATAACAAGATTTTAAAAAGAACATTGAAACAAAAGTATGCCGTCTAGGTTGCACAAACATACTTATTAGTGAGAGATCTAGGATAGCTATTCTCTTACAAGCAGCTTCTGAGTCGAGAGCAAAATAAGAAACTCAAAAGGAAATAAATTGAGTGAACCGTACTGATCCTGGAGTCGGAATAGACCTTAGGATCAACTACAAAAAGAACAAGTATACGACGAAATATGTTTCAGTACATAGGATGCTGTACAAATATGAAGGATATCACAAATATTATTCCAGTTATATGAGATTAAATTTAAAAGAAATTATTATATGTGGAGATTTACTAAAAGAAAATCTAAAATCACCGAAATCTCGCTGTAAATTTGATAAAATAAAACAAGGAAACAATAACATAAACATGTTCAAACAAGAAAAAAGTGTGAATTTAAAGGTTTCGTGGTTATTTAGTAAGGGACAACATTTTTTAGGTACATTTTGGACTGTAATTTTGCTACAAATATTAGTAAAATGTTTGTAGCACCCTTAGATTTTTAGTTATTCAATTTTGAAGAATTTACGTTATTATCAGTGTAACTGTTCCAAGGAATCATTTAAAAAATATATACACAACTGTATTAATGAAAATAAATTTTTAAATAATTTTTTTGTGTAAAAAAACAATACTGAGCAAATTATAAAACATGAAAAAAAAAAGACAAAAAAAGTTATTTTTTCTCCAATGAACGGTATCATCTTCCCTCTGCAAAAACCAGCACTAGTTTCCCATAATGGTTGATTCCGACCTTCCCTGGTAACGATATTCAATTGTACTTATAACCTAGTGAAACCTTGCTCGTCATTTTAAATTTAAATCTTAATCTCGCACTAAATCGTTTCGTTCAGTTATGTTTCAGGATTCATCGAAAATCAATTCATCGAATGATCAATTCATCGAATCGTCAATTCATCGAAAAAAAATATTTTGTAAATATTTGAGAGGAATGCCGAGGGGATCGAAAAGCCAAAAAAGCAGTTTATACTAAAGTTGACAGACTACACTTATTAAATAACTATCATACTTGGTCTATTATTAATAACACATGATTTGTTCAATTTACGGTGATTCTAAACAGGTGGCATTGTTAGTGTGAGTTTGTTTTGTCATTAAACTAGACCAAACCCTTACTAACCTAACCTAATATAGTGTTTTGTCATTAAACTAGAAGATGGGTAGCTTTCTTCGCTCGGCTTCTTCTAACCAAACCCTTACTAACCTAACCTAACCTAAGATAGTGTTTTGACATTAAACTAGAAGATGGGTAGCTCGCTTCGCTCGGCTTCTTCTAACAAAACCCTTACTAACTTAACCTAACCTAAAATAGTGCTTTGTCCTTAAACTAGAAGATGGGTAACTCGCTCCGCTCGGTTTTAGACTTTTACTAACTAAACCTAACCTAATTACCTTGTTTTTAGATGCATAGTACTTTATTTTCCCCCATATTCGCCCAATTAAAATGCGTATCATTGTGTATGAATTTATAAAAATTATTTGCGTGCAATTGCCCATAACCTGTCTTATTAAACCTTAAAAACAAAAAATTTATTTGTTTTATTATATAAGTTTTCTTATTATATTTCTTTATTTATATTCAAAAACTATGTCACTTTATTTACCTTTTTTTAAACCATATAAAAATTTTTATGCAATTATTTCTTAGTCTGTCTACTTTTATTGACCACTGCTTTTTTGACTTTCCGATCCCCTCGGCATTCCTCTCAAATATTTACAAAATATTTTTTTTTCGATGAATTGATCATTCGATGAATTGATTTTCGATGAATTGATTTTCGATGAACTCGTCGGTTACCATGTTTCAGTTATATTTTATTTTATTATTTTTTATTATGTTTTTCATTATTTGTTTTAAGTTTTTCAGTTATGTTTTTAGTTTTAGTTATGCTTTATAGTTCAGCACTGCTTCGAAAGTCGTAATCCGGATCGGAAGAAGTCGATGGACCTACTATGTGCTCTTTTACAATTTCATCAAATTAATTTAGAAACTGTTCCCAATCAGAAGGTGGTTTAGGAACTAGAATGTCAGTCCCATGTAACAAAGGTTTCATAACAGAATGAATGTCAGGATATTCAATTTTATTTTTGTTTCTTCTTGAGAATCCAGAAATTTTTGTCATACAAAAGTAATAGTCTGTAAAGTGATTAGTAGTATCACGCCATATCATTGGTACGCTAAATGGCATAGTATTTTTCTTTACTTTCAACCACTGAACTAAATTTACATAGCACAATATACAGCATACTTGTGGCGCCCAGGTTTTATCTTGGTCAACATGGCAGCCAAAATAAGTATATTAGGCTTGTTTTACTACATTTGTTATGATTCTACTTTGTATTTTTGTTGTAAATTGACCACACACATAACAAAAACTGTCTGGCAAATTAATACAGTCACGATGGTGGCCCTTCATTGTAACTATATAGTACTAAACTATTATACACTACTTTTCGCACTTGTGTTATGCCCAAACTTCGATTGAAATACCACAAGGTCACAAGTAAAACGAAAACCATAACAAAATACCCCCCTACCTTACCCTTTTTAACTATGCCCTTTGTTTGCAGTCACGAACGACAAATAATTCAAATAATTACGTTTAAATTTGTTTAATAAATAAATAAAAATTGTGGCCTCATAGAAAATTTTTGAGTTCAGATTTAGAATCAGGGTATTGGAATTAACTAAAAATCATTCTTTTCATACATGTTAGTAAAACCTTGTTGACCTGTTTTAATATACAAGTTTTTCATGGTAAATGGAAACTAAAATTACAAAGCCTATGAAACAGTAACTTTTGATTTTCAAAAAAATATATACTGTGATATTTGAATGACAACATTTTAACTAAACTAATATCTCTGTTAATACCCAAATGAAAAATGGTTCAAACTCAACAAAAACTGAATATTCAGTACTTCATAATAAAGCTTGTCATATTAAATAGCATTTGATTGGAAGCAGACGACAGCCAGACTAATTTGATTTTATCAACCCAGACCTAAAAAAAAATTCATCGAAACGTTGAATATGTAATTATTACAAACCTAGGTCATGAACGGGTCAGTTTTCTCATATTTAAATTTCTAAAACTTTAACACAATCATTTGTAATTCTAAAACATTATTTTAAAGTCAGAAAGGAAACGGTAAAATATTTTGCATTAAGTTAGGAATTTGTTAGAGACTGAAGTTTGTTAAAACTTATATCAGAAGTGCATATCGAATAATTCAACAGTTTTCTAAATTTAATAAGTAGTTTCCACACTGCATTAAATGTAAGTTAAATTTGAATGTTAGTATGCACTTTGCAAATGCATAAGTTTTATAATGTTTATAAATTGATAATACGATTTAAAGGAGATTTCACATAAACCTAGAATATTAATGCTGAAATGTGTTAAGTAGCTTTGTAGAATTAAATGTGTTTGGTTTGGTTAGATAGAGCCTTGGTTCTCAAAGCGTGTTCCGCGGAACACTGGTGTTCCGCGATGTACCTTCAAGTGTTCCGCGAAAAAATCAAATGTACAATTAAATTAAAATTTTTTTGCAAGTAAAAATCAATTCAATTAGACCGGGAGCTCATGACAGTTTTTGGTCTCCAATTTCATACAGCATGCCTTTTGGAGGAGAGAATATTTACCCTGTGACAACAAAAAAGGGATGGTACTAAACCCCTGCACGCTTTCCGGTCATAGGGAAAATTGCATTTCCACTTAAACACAAAATTTTTGTGCTTTTCTCTGATTTAATATTGCTTGCCCTTTTGTCAAAAGAAAGTTATAACAAATTTAAAGTCTTTTAAATATATGCATGCGATTCGGAGGGTCCCAAAGGGCTCAAACGGTCATGTGATTTTGTAATAAAAAAATATGATTTTCCGCGTTTTCATACAGCATGCCTATAATTAAAAGACTTTAAATTTGTTATAACTTTCTTTTGACAAAAGGGCAAGCAATATTAAATCAGAGAAAAACACAAAAATTTTGTGCAAGTGGAAATGCAATTTTCCCTATGACCGGAAAGCGTGCAGGGGTTTAGTATCATCCCTTTTTTGTTGTCACAGGGTAAATATTCTCTCCTCCAAAAGGCATGCTGTATGAAATCGGAGACCAAAAATGTCATGAGCTCCCGGTCTAAATGTAAAATTTACACGAACTATTCAGCTTTGTATGAAAAATATCTTTCTGGTTAAAATTACTTCTTGGAAACATAAAATATTATTTCAGTTATCAAAATTCTGCTTAAGCCGATTCTACAATTAAAGTCTGACGTCGTTACGGATGTCGGGCCTGATGATAATAATTTGGCGTATTTGGCTGATATTTTTGATTACTTTAATACTGTAAATGTAAGTATACAAGGAAAAGGTGAAAACATTCTTACATCGACTGACAAATTATGTGCAATGAAAAAAAGAGTTTTACTATGAAAAAGACATGTAAGAGAGAGAAACAAAGAAATGTTTTCATCTGTGCAAAATACCAACGAGGCAATCGTTTCTGTAATAATGGAACATTTATCAAAAATAGAAGAAAAATTTGAAAAATATTTTCCATTGTTAAACACAGAACAATATGATTGGATAAGAAACCCGTTTCTTTCTTCCGAATTTTTTAGTTTTACTTTAAAAGAAGAAGAAGAACTGACGTCGCTTTCTTCAGATTGTGGATTAAAATTACAGTTCCATTAAAACAATCCTGAACATTTTTGGATCTCTGTTAAAGATGAATATCCGAGTATAAGCAAAAAAGCCCTGAACATATTATTGTTATTTTCCACGTCATATCTTTGCGAAGCAGGATTTTCAACTATGGTTAATATAAAGACAAACAAACGCGAGAGACTAGGGAATGTAGAAGAAGAAATGCATGGGGCTTTATCATTTATTCGTCCCAATATCGCTGGGATCTGTAAAAATCATCAAGCTCATGTATCGCATTAAGTTTGAGATTTTTTAAAAGTATTGTAATTTTAATTGTGTTTCCAATAAATATATTTGCATCAATTAATTTCGGTACATATTTTATTTATATACATATTATTTTCTAAAAGTAGCACTTTGGAGAAGAGGGTTGCCAATCACACGCTGCGACACGATTCCATTTCTTTTTTTGCTCTATAATAATGGAATGTTTTAGCGAATATTATTCTGTTTTTTATTGCTTTTTTGGTTTCAAAAAGGTTACCCCCGCCCCCTGTTTTAAAGTTTATGTTGTATTGTAGATGTTCCGCCTAAAAATATATGAGAGTTTAGTGTTCCCCGACTTCAAAAAGTTTGATAACCAAGGAGATAGAGTACATGGATAAAAAGAGGGCAAGCCGATTTAAAGGCAGCCTTCGACGGAAAGCGCTCTTCAATATGATAAATAAAAACGGAATAAATATCAGAATAAGACGCAGAAAACAAGATATTTACAAAGAAACGAGGAACCTGATAAAAAACAGAGAAAAATGTAGTGATTTTTTTTTGACAAAACAAGGATTACCACAAGGATGCCCGTTAAGCCCAACTCTGTTCTTCAGATATTTGTTAGATTTAGAAGAAATTTTTCAAAGAAGGCATACAGGTGGATTAGTAGTGGGTACACAAAATGTATCGCTCTGTCCTATGAAAACGATGTTGTTATTGTAGCAAAAGCAGAAGAAGATATGACAAAACTCTTTAAAAGTACTTACTAAAGAAAAAACTGTCGTTAAACGCCGCTAAATCAAAAATAATGGTGTTTTAAAAAGGAGGCAGAGGAACACAATATAAATGGAATTGGGGACAGAAGAAATTGAATAAGTGGAAGAATTCGAATCCAAAAGAGCGGGGGCCACATCAGGGCTCTAGGTTTGATGAGCTCTCCGCCTAAGAATTATTTATTTTAACGTTACCTGTTACTTATTGAAGTGATTAATAAATATTTTGCATTCACTGCAGCTTTTAAATTTTGAGTAACTATTTTTTGGTTAAAAAAATGGCATATTTTTCTTTTTATATTGTATTTGCTTTAATGAAACTAATAAAGAACACAGTTTAAGTCCTAAAAAGTTACTTTGTAATTATTCCAACATTTTTGAGAAGTACTTGAACTGGTAATGCGATTTTCTCAACTTTGCCAATATTTTACTTGGTCACTTTTCGCAGTAATATATGCATGCATAATATAATAATTGTATAAACAGTGGGCACTTTAATAATCAAGTGACATCGAAACTAAAACTATTTTAAACACAGTAACTAAAGTAACCTTTAGGATTAATTATTCTTGGTTAAAAAATTTTAATGATATATTTTAGATGTCCTAATGAAGATAACTCATTAACAAAAGTTATTCAAAGATACAAGTTTGATATACCCCAAGAGTTGTATGGACTGTTGAAGTGTTGGCGAACCACGTCACACCCTTCATGTGTGTAGGCCGGTGAAAACATGCGAGCTTTACCCGGCTTTAGCCCTTATGCAACATGCAAAGATACAAGAGCTTCTTCTGGGAGCTAATTATAAATTAACAACAGAAATAGCGCTGATGGCGGTGGTTTATAAAGAATGTATATTAAAGAATATGTTGTTGTATTTAAATCTATTTCATTGTTCAAATAAGTAATCAAGAAAGATATATAGCGATAAATTCCGATATTTATGAAAGAACTGGATAACTAAAACATCTCAAAGACATAATAAAAACAAAATTTTAACTGTTATTTTAAAATTACAGAATCTTTGTAATGCGAGTGTAATTTATTACATAATGGCAATTATTTCAGTAGCGGACTGGCCCGCCGGGACACCTGGCAATTTTCCGGTGAGCCGGTCCCAATAGGACCGATTCTTGAATCAATGGGTTGGTCCTTGTTCCAATGAGGCCTCCTCTTGACCTAGGGGACGATTTATTCCACTTTTCCAGGGCTGGAAAACTACGCCAGTCCACTACTGAATTAATTTATTTCTTAAATTAAAAGAGCGATACAAAAACGTTACGGTCACTTTTCAACAAAATCACTTAACTTTTTAACACATCGTTAAAGGTCTACTGGTCTTTAATTGGGCGCAAAGCTACTCATGCACCACCTGAGGTAAATCGCCATTCACATAACTCATTTTCAAGTGGCCCAAAAGGATAGTAATTAGACGGGACTAAATCTGGATCACCTATATGGAGGATGAGAAAGCATCTTGAATTTCAGTTTATTTATCAATTCCATCTATTAAGTAGCAGTATGGGATTGTGCGTTATCGGGATGCAAATATACGCCTGTATACGTCATTCCTTTACGTTTAGTCTTAGGATCCCCAAGAATCAATTCCTTAGAACGTCAGTCAGTTCCTCTACTTATTCTTCAACATGATTTTTAGTTTCCAATATGCATGTGTGTTACCGCGGATTGCATGCGTGCCGGTGGTCGCACAGCGCGCCATCTCACTTAACTAAGACCGCATAATTTGCGCCAATACCTGAAAACCGCTAATTACCTTAACCCGCGCATTTGTAACTAGGTATTGCAAAACGACCCTATCAATGGGCGGAGTTAAAATCTTTATTCGCTGAAATTGTTCCACTTCCTAAATTTCACCCTTATTGCGCAGTTAGCAGGTATGAATACTGGCTCCAACCTGCAGCAGCTACCAGTCGCACCTGGTCAGTATAACTCGCTTTACGTTTGAGTTCCAGCAACGTTCCTCGCTTTACGCTGAGTCGCCACACGGCACGATTTAAGCTGAGCCGCCACAAATCCGCTTTACGCTGGGTTCGCCAACTCGATTTACGCTGAGTTACAACTGGTTTTACGCGGAGTTCGCCACCCAGATCGCGTTACGCTGTCCCACAAACTCGCTTTACGCTGAGTTCCCCACCATGCTCGCTTTACGCTGAGCCCACAAACTCGCTTTGTGCCGAGTTCGCCGCTACGACTTGCTTTAAGCTGATTCGCCTCGACTCGCTTTACGCTCGAGTCAGAGCTACGACTCGCTTTACGCTCGAGTCAGCGCTATTGTTCGCTATACGCCGAGCTGCGTTAGCTTCACGCGGACCCCAACGTCTGCAACCCCCAAGCCTTCAGCTCTTCTTGAGTCCCCAACATTCCACTGGCCTTCTCTCGGAAGCGCCCCCGCCAACGCATCCTAACCCACAGTCACCAATCGCTCTGGACGACCATGGAACGCAGGACTGCACAGGATCAGCGCGTCATCCGCTCTGGCGCTGTCACCAGAAACCACTCGTTCGTCCACTAACGTCCACAACGGACCTCACCACGACGCTCGCCGTCCATCTACCATTATCGCCGCGACGCCCAGCACCATGTTGGATGCTCGCCGTCCTTTCATAATCCTACTCACAATCCTAGTCCGAAACTATGTATTATCTTGTATTGTTACTTATACTTCATATATTGTACACTTCTGTTAGGTTTATTTATATTCTCGTTAAATAAATATGGAAATTCACATTGTTTTTTATCATTTAGAACCTCCCTAAGAGTAACAGAATCTCAGTTTTAGACGCTTAGCAAGACCAGGCTCTTCAAGCCCAGGTGGCATACTAGGAACCCAGCTCGCGAGCTAGCCTGGGTGCATTGTTCAGGATAGTCACCTGGGGGACTCCTGAGGTACTACCTCCTGCAATATGTGGTACGTCTCCAGCTTTCTGCATTTGCATTTTACAAATTCAAGACATAATTTATCACTTGTTAAACACCTTATCTCTCTATTACACTGTCTACAATTACAAATAAAGAAGATAAATAAATAGGATTCTAAAGAAGTCGATTTTTTGTTATGTTTATTTTTCAACTACCGGGTTAATAATAAAATGAACAACTCTTTAGTTTTAAGTTGACTGGTGTACAAATAGGATGATCAGCCATAACGGAAAATAGTTTTTACTGTAAAATTTTACTGTTTAGGAGTAGTTTTTTTAGGGAGTCGTGACAATTTTGTTTCCACGATTTTTTTGGAATAAAAAGATCTCTACCTACCCTACAACTACCTAACCTATAAATACCTTTTTCTTTCTTGGCGGTTTCTCACTATTATTTCAAATTTATTTGTTTAAATAATTCCTAAAAAAATAATAATTCTGCGGTATTATTTGGGTATGAAAAGTACACTATCCATAGAGCAAGTAAAACAGAGGAGTTTATTCAATGTTAAATTTTGGAAACACGAGCGGTCGCGCCGTCCGCGGACTCTGATAGTACTAATCGGCGTTTCACCAAGCTGGCGGCAATTTCAAATTAATATATTATAGGAAAATATTATATTTATTGGAGAATACATGGTTTGCATGGTTTCGAACTATTTGGTTCTCATCAGTGCGATGCATCCACAACATTTTTATACATGGGTATTGGGAAATCGCAGACGCATGCATGTCTGTATGTCACAAAACAATGTCTACAATAGTAGACGCATGCTAAAATAAAAAGTTAAATCACCATAATTAAGTTATTACAATAGGGGATACGCATAAAATTTGTATTTGCTTAAAACTACATTATTTTGATATGTTAATGTTAGTTATGTCACCTAACAAAACAAAAATTACATTTTAATTAATATTATAGCCAAATTTTTGAATTAAAATTGTAAATTTGAAATAAGCCGACCACGGAGCGAAGGTTGCCGAGTAAAAACGACTGAGTATGACATCAAACGATAGGGGTTTCACGTCACAGATACAGCTACAACATAATCTTTACACGTGTGTATATTGTATTGTTCGAGAGTTTTATATTTGTTTTTAAACAATTTTTCACGCATTTATTATTAAAATGGCAGATAAAGATTTTGTTAGGGCTCAGAGTGATAATTTACCTAACATTGATGCATTTATGCTCATGGAATGTATGAAAAATAATGAATGCTACAGTGCTGAAGAAATACGTGGTGTCAAAGCAGACCTGTAAGTAATTTTTATTTTATATTCTATAACTTTATGTAAACAAACGCTGCAACTCTGTAAAATGTAAATATTTATGTAATTTAGATGTCAGAATTTTACTACATTGTTTACATGAAGTTACAAAACGTTAGAGGCATAATTGAAATACTGCAGTATAAGTTATCTATTTTAATATAAAATTTAATTCGGTAAACATGTTTAAACTTTTGTTTTAATTAAAATCACTCTAACTTTGCATAACCTATAAAAGTTATACAAACAAATAAGTTCACAACAGACTATGTACGCCGGTAAGCTAGTAGAGTCATGCGTCAGTTAGAAGGGGTATGACGTCACACGTCGTTTTCGCGCGCTGCATACATTTATGATTTTTTTAAGCCTTCAAATTACAACAAAAAAAATTAAAAACTGTTTTTTATGTTTATATGCAACAAGAGGAATATAAAAAAAAAAAAATTTAAATCATGCCTATCTCCTATTAGCCATATAACACGTCCAGGCAGTGACATTATTACTAATTAACACAGAATAAACCTAATAGATAATCAAATACTAAACAAAGAACTGTAAAACGCTAACATAAACTCACTAACTTCCGAAATCACACAGATTATAACCAGGGCCGGATTTTCTTATAGGCTAAGTAGACTTAAGATTAGAGACTCCTGGAAAGGGGGCCTTAAGATTAAAAAAAAATACATATGTGCAAAAAAAATGCTATAACTCAACAAGCACGAAGGTTTTTATAATTCACTATGAATCTAGTTTTGCCCTTTATAGGTTAATTAGGACAAAATATGTTTTTGTACATGTGCATGGGTAACATTTGTAAGAAAAGTCGATGTCTCATTGGGCCTAAGAGATATTGAGGAGTCCGTAAAAAAAAACATTTCGCCCCTTTAGAAGAACTCCCTCAGTCTCAAGCAGATCTCTACCAAATAATATATAAAGAAAAAATACAGATGGCCTTTCCTAACGTAGAAGAAGTTCTACGCAATTCTACGACTATTTTTTAGTTTAATGGTGAGTAAATGCTCTGGAGAGAGGTCTTTTTAAAAAGTTTTTAGTTATTTTTCTAGTTATGATGAAGGCATTTCCTACCTGTATGCAAAATATCCACAAATATTCGGTTTTATATATAAAGATGTAAATATTTTGTAAGCTACAGATTTACGGATTTATGCAACTACAAATGCTACACCGTTATTTTGGACTTTTGCCATTGCTGTTAGTACTAGACTAGAATAGTACAATATATTGAGTATTAGTATCAAAAAGATATAATATTTCATGAGTATATAAAAAAATAAATTCGGACGTTTCAGCCTTCAAATCGAGTTTGACTTTAAGATCTATATCTATCCTATCATGTACGAAACCCAATCTGTCCTATACAAAAACTGTGTCTACTCTATTCCCTGCCAGTGCGGGAAACAATATATTGGCGAGACTTGCACACCTTTACATGTTAGGGTAAACCAAGCCCTGGTCATGCATATGGGCGACCTTGAATAGTATTTTTAATTTCAACTGAGTTAAGATATTAACGTACTGGACATATTTTTGACAGATGTATTTGAATCATAGTTGAGAAACCGTCAAACTATACACTGATAATTCATTTTTCTGTGCACAAAACCAAAAAATATAACACGAAATTACTGAGATATTTTACGGTAAGCATTTCTGTAGTTATAATAATCTCCGTGAAGTTATGTTATAATAGTATTGTATGTATAAAAATATGTATATATGTTATGTATATATAAATTATTTTTAAACTTTAATTATTGTTAAATTATTAATAAACATTGATAATAATGCATTTTACTGTATATTTTTGTGCCTACCATTTTCTGTTAGCTGTTAAAGTTAAAAGAAAATTGGTATTTTCAGTTATCAAGAAAATTTAATCTATAATAAGTTTAATCGAAGCCTATTTGCTATAAAGCTTCTATTAAATTTATATATGGAATAAATTTATTTGATAATTGGAAATATCAGTTTGCAATAATTTCAATATATTACTGGTATATTTTTGAATTTTCGCGCTTTAACATTTTAGTTCCGACCGTAAAGATAGATGGTAATAAAATACGATATTTTCCATTAACCAGGCGACGTCTATTCTTGTTTACCTATATTCTTTGGGGTAAACGAGCATAAGAAGAAAGTTCAGCAGGGCGAAATTTACAGTTCCAAACTGGCTGAACATACTTGGGAAAATGAACACTATTTCCAATGGAAAGATGCTAAACACTTAATGTATGAGGAAAACAAGTTCAAAAGAAAATAGAAAGAGTCTGCTTTGATTGAAAACTCTGGAGATGCTGTCAGCCAAGCTAGCATAGAATTTCCTCAACTCTGGCTTTCCATTATTCAAAACAATCCTTTTAATCCTCAAGTCACTAATTCGGTAACAAACAACTCATTACCACACAATAATGTGACAAATAACCTTAATCCGGTCGTTAATCCTCCGCAGGTAGTCCCGTCCCTACCCATACCTGATCCCAACCATCCAACCAATAGCAACGCACCTATAACCTGCTCCCACTCTTACAATACTAGGTATAAAAACTCGAAGAAAATTGAAATGTTTATCACTTCTCGTGATTGCTGAAGATGGAAACAGATTGTTGAGCAGTTTCCGAAACGTCCGAATTTATTTTTTATATGCTCATGAAGTATTATATCTTTTTGATTCTAATACTCATTATATTATACTATTCTAGCCTAGTACTATCAGCAATGGCAAACGTCCAAAGTAACGGTGTCCGCATTAATATTGGACCATTGCAAAATAATTTCAAAGATATTACAAATGCTATACACAGAAATGCACCATTAATAAAATACCTGCGTATATTTTCACTTATAAGACAGTGTTGTCAAGACACAGTAGTGGTATTTGTCGTATAACATAGACTCAGTTACCCATTTCTCCTGACTATATCTTTGTCTTAGATGAGAGGTATGTAAAATAAATTTACATAGTAAACTATATTTGTTTAACAAACCATTTAATGTGGGTCTCATTTGTCATTAGTGATAAATTAAAGACAAGAGGAGTAGAATATCTCCCAGCTATCCCACGCCAAGCTTATTTCAGACCCCAGGCACCAAACACGAGGCACCAGCCATTAGACAACCAGCCTATACATTATACATCTAAATAACATCAAAGAGATGCCTCACCTTTCAACTACTGTCATTTGAATTTCACATCTTACATTAATGATGTATGTATCATATAATAAATACTTACTCAACTGATTTGTATTATACTTTGGAGACGAGACAAGAAAAATAATAACTTTTGAGATTTTTGAAATCTCAAAATGTTCATGCGTTCAAGTATTTGAAAAAACGTAGAAAAACTAACTAAATCAGGTCAACGAGATAGAAGATAGGAACAGACTTACATTAGATGTATTCTTAATAAATATGTAGAATATTTATTCCAATTTTACATGTGTGGCACTGGTGTCCCAAAAAACAGGTTCCTGGGTCCCGGATAGATTCCTGGTTGAAGATACACAAACACAATTTTTTAATGAACAACAGCAGGTGTAGATTCACTATAATTGCGTTAGATACTCTTTTAAGTTAATAAAACTTGTAAAATATATATTCCGGCAGGCGAACTATATTCTTACTAGCGGACTACTCTCTGAACAGGTCAGTAACGAGTGGATTAGTGAGTTAGATAATGTTAGAACTCGCAAGAGCGGATCTTAACATTTTATAAAAACACCAAAAAGTTTTTGATGTTTTTAAATTGAATTATGTAAATAAATTTAATATTAATAGCGGCCTTACGGGCGCGACATGCACTGTACTTGAAAGAAACATTCAGGTCACAACTGACTAGCTGAGTTATGATAACCAACAATTAAATTAATAAAAATAATAATAATTTTTATTGATCAAAATTTTAAAAAATACAGAATATGTGTCTTATTGACTAGAGTACCACTTATACGTATAACCTCTATAATTACATGATTTTAATAGTTTTTAGATATGCTATTTTTCACATTTTAATTATTTTATAAAATAGAGGAAAAATTTAAAAAAAAATCTCTAACTTTATTTCAATTAATACATTTTTAATTAATGTCTCATTAATACAATGCAGCCAAGTTAGGTCTTAATATATAAGCCGTTTTCCCTCTCTCATCCAGTTTCTCCAGTTATAATTATCTTCCCATTCTCTATCTTTCAGTCTTTTCTTCTTCATGGCCTCATCTACTTCATCCCGCCACGATCTTCTTGGTCTACCTCTTGTTCTTCTCCCTATTGACCTCCAATCTGTAGAGCCCTGCGCGGATAAGCAAGCCCTGCGCGGATAATTTAAAAGCAAGAATTAGAAGAATAGGAAGAATTATATCGAAAGTGTAACAAGCAATTTTTGTTCAAAATATTATTTTCTACATACAATAATAAAAAAAAAAGTTATGTTGATTGTCTTAACACAATCTCGATCATGGACTGTCTTAATAACAATAACATAGGTGAGATAGAATGCTACAAAATATCATATGTGCATACAGACAACCGAAGGTAACCGAGGACTGCGTAGTCAGAACACAATCGCCTGTTTCTCCGTAAGTAACCGAAGATTTAATATTCACGCGGATATTGCGGATAAGCGGATATGAAATTTTATCCGCATCCGATCCGCATCCACATGGTTTAAATGATAATTTATCCGCAACCCGCGGATTTGCAGGTCTCTACCAATCTGTCACTCTATTTATCCATCTTCTTAATATATTTTAATCCCATTTATTTGGAAAAAAATATTTAATTCGATTTTAATAGGACTGAAACATATCATCTCCTAGACTGGCCGCTCTCTACCCATTAACAATTAAATTAATCCATTTGATTATGTTAATAATTCTTCGGCGCCGACATACATTAGCAACATTTATACACAAGGTAGCGAATTTTCGTAATGTAACATTATTATGGTATAAAATTCGCCAGAAGCGTTAATAAAATTTAGTGTGCTGATTCTTCACCATAATTTACACATGCTGTAGGGGATGTTTTGACTGATTACAAGTCTAAAACACGTCTCTCCGTGGCTTACAAACTTGATATAACATTTTTCTTGAATTATCTTAAATTATGCGAAAAATTATCCTAAAATTTTAATATATTTCAAAAACAGTTTATATTCCATACAGCACCACTATCATATCTAATAGGAGTAAGTTTACATAGTATGTTTACGTAAGTTGAGTATGCGTGTAAAATCTAAACCATCCTTATGTATAGAGGCCAAATTACAAAATTAATAATATCAACATCAGTGGCGTATCCTGACTAATGTCGTAGGGTGTAAAATATGTTTTAAATTCGTTTATAAGATAAAACCTACAGTTGACCTTTGGACCGGTTTAGACAAAACAAAAAAATTCGGGGACAATCCGATTTTGAGACTTGAACAAAAACTCGAAACTAATATCGGGCCTATAGCTGTTTTTATCGGAACTATAGCTGTTTTTAAGCCACTTAGTTCGATCCAATTTCTTTTTTCTTTTAATCCTTTCAATTTGACTCCATTTTTACCGACCACCAACATATATAAGAAAAGTATTGTGATCATAACGATTTTGACATTTCGAGATTTCGATGGATTTCCACGATTTGAGGTCCCTACATAACGTTTCGACTATTTTTAGCATTATGTCTGTCGCTCTGTCTGTCCGTCTGCCCGTCTATCTGTCTGTCTGTCTGTCTATCTGTCTGTCTGTCTGTCCGTCCGTCTGTCTGTGTACACGTGCAGATCAAATTCGGCTAAAAGGATGGCACGAGTTGATCAACTTTTGATCAATAAAAATCGGTTGACTAGAAATGGGAGTTTACTCATGTTGATTTTAAGATTTTTGCGAATATTTAACAACAGAAAAATATTTCGAAAAGATTTAACAAAAGTTGATATTAAAGCAATAATTAACAACTTTTATTTGAGACATTTTCTGAGAAAACGAAAAAAAATTGAAAGATATTTCGAAATTTTTTCTATGTGTCTATTGTTTCATACTTATATGTAACGTTTCCATGGTTATGATAAATAATATCTCTGTTAGAAAATATTAGGCCAAGTTATTTCTACTCTGCTGCTAGAATGTATTTTATACAAGTACTTTGTGATGGCGGTCGGTCCTGTGGTGGCCACAGCTGATTTTTTTGTTTGCTCATCACCTTGATTTGACTGCGATGAAATTTTCAAATCATCGGGCCGAAGTGACAATCCCAGTCCACACCAGCCCTTTATTCTACTCTTTTTTTAAAAATTTTATTTAATGGCTTTCGCTACTGTTAATTTTTTGAAAATTTCATGCCTTCGGGATTCGAACCCGAAACCTAAGAAACGCAGAGCATCTGCATTAGCACTACGCTACACCGGTCGATATCTAACTATTATTGTTCATTTTTGTATATAATATTTTTTATCTACGACCATCAAATAATAAATGCATTATGTGTCTACTTTTAAAAAGTTGCTCAAATTGCACGCCGTGTAAAAAAGTAACTGAATGCGTACTCACCCGTGGCGAAAGAACGTTTTTACACTGCAAGTGTTTCGGTAGCCATCGTAAATTGCTGATCCTAAATTGTACCCCTGTCTTTCAACTTAAAACTAAAAAACAACAATCACTGATAACTCAACTAATCTTTGAGGATGTTTATCTTAAAATAGGTTAGTTTTCATCGTACATATAGAATTAGCTACCGTGTGTTAGTGATTTTGTAACACTGTGACGTCATATTTCCTAAGGTTCTCGTGATTGGTTAACTGGGAAACAGGGTGTTCCCTGTTTGACTTGACTGACAGGTATTTTGCAGATTTATTCTCTAAGAATCTATGAATATAATTACATATAGAAATTTGTAGGATTTCGTAGGCATAAACAAGAAACTCTAGATACTCCTATATCCAATATCAGCTGATATCAACAATATTTTGCAGATTAATTCTCTAAGAAACTGCGAATAAAATAATATATATAAATGTCTAGGGTTTCGTAGGCTTAAACAAGAAACTATATACACTGCTATATCCTTCGACCAACATGAATAATATTTTGCAGATTTATTTTCTTAGAATCTATAAATATAATTATTTACAGAAATGTCTATGGTTTCGTAGGCATAAACAAGAAACTCTAGACACTGCTATATCCTTTAACCAATATGAATAATATTTTGCAGATATATTGTCTAAGAATTTACAAATATAATACATACATAAATGTCTAGGGTTTCGTAGGCATAAACAAGAGACTCCTATACCCTTTGACCGATATGAACAATATTTTGCAGATTTATTCTCTAAGAATCTGCGGATAAAATAACATACAGAAATATCTAGGGTTTTGTAGATATAAATAAGAAACTCTAGACACTCCTATATTCTTTGATCGATATGAAAAACATTTTGCAAATTTATTCTCTAAAAATCTGGGGATAAAACATCGTATAGAAATATCTAGAGTTTCGTTGGCATAAATAAGAAACTGTAGACACTTCTATATTCTTTGATTGATATGAAAAATAATTTGCAGATTTATTATTTAAAAATCTGCTAAAAATCTGATAAAATAACCTATAGAATTGTATGGGGGTTTCGTGGGCATAAACAAGAAACCCTTGGGTACTCCTATATCCTTTGACCGATATAAACAGTATTTTTCAGATTTATTTTCTAAGAATCTACGAATATAATTATATGCATAAATGTCTTTCGTAGCCATAAACAAGAGACTCTAGATACTCCTGTTTCCTTTGACCGCAATGAACAATATTTTGCACATTTATTCTCTAAGAATCTACGAATATAATTACATAAATAAATATCTATGGTTTCGTAGGAATACACGAGAAACTCTAGACAAGCCTGTATCCTTTAACTGATATAAACAATATTTTGCAGATTTATTCCCTATGTATCTACGAATATAATTACATATAGAAATGTCTAGAGTTTCGTAGGCATAAACTAACGTCTCAAATTATTTTTAGTTTTAACAATATAAATGTAATATACTAAGTAAAAGTTAATCGTTTTCTCATCTTAAAAATTTAATGAATAAATAATCTAACTATATAATTAGCAAGTGTCTGTATGTAGTGTCGGTAACATTATGACATCAATTTTTCTAAAGTTCTCGTGATTGGCTAACTGGAGACACCCTGTTTCTTGATTGGCTGACAGGTGACGCCCTCTCCCGTAATTAGCTAACTGGTGATATCCTGTCCCATGATTCGCAGACTGGCGACGAAATTAGGATACGTTAAAAAATAAAACTAAATACACATACAAACAATTGAAATTTTTATATTATAAATCCGTCATTGGTGACGGGTAATAACCTAGTATTTAAATAATTTGGATATTTTTAACTAACTGAATAATTTTATTTTAGATAATAATGAAATTTTATTTCTGAAATTATCGCTCCCACAATTAGGTGTACAGAGAATACTTTGAATGTATTGAGTACACGCCACTGATCTGCATGGAAACGTAGTAGAAATACGTGCAAAGTTGCCACATCTAAGCAACCAATATAAGGAGTTACATGTATTTCATTCAGGGGATAATGTCGTCACGTCTAATCTTTTAATGGTCGTGGCAAGATCAAGGAAGTTATGAGAGTGAGCTTCGACCGGATATGACGCATTGCTGGTGATGTTAGTTGCGGATCCACTCACTAGGGGGTTACGATATTTTCTATAGCTCTACTAAATGGATTATATGTACAAACGTGTTTCTACATTGAACTCCGCAAATTCGTAAACATCTCACGTTATTTGGTTGAGTGTGGATGGAAAATTGTTTCCTGAAGTTTTATTTCTCATATTGATATAAATCCACGATATTACGTGAAGAATATGATATATGCGTCTTTATTATAAATTTGCTATTTGGTTTTACTGGACTATATAATGCATCGAATCTTTATCACCGATAATAAATTTGGAGATATTAAAAATACAGTTAAACCATGGAGAGCTTTCGAAATCAAACGGGAAGAGACCATGGCCGCTAGGCTGAGAATAAGACAGCCGACTCGCATATATTTAGAAGGACGACTACAGTCAGAACTACAATACGAAAATCACTATAAAACACATCGCCGAATATCGAAGATATGAGGAGAAAAGAAAAATATATAAGATCTCAACTTGATAAATCTTGATAAAATTGATCCCAAGATAATAACCCAGATAAATTAAACAACCGATTGAAATACATAAAAGAGAGCCGAACAAATAGATTAAAGACTCACCAGGGACTTAAATTGGTCTGCTCAGGTAACTAAAATTTGCCCGAGGACCAACAGCATGACATTTCTACTACGAAAACCTTCTTTGTACCCGTCGCCAACACTCAACAAGAAACTTTACACCAGGTGTATTCACCAACATTATAAATTTGCCTTTTAGTAGTATGAAGTTCATATCTGAAGAAAGACAAAACTATTAGAAAGCCTCCAACGACGAGCCACAAAACTCTGCTATACCAGAATGTCGAATATCTCATTTGAAGAAAGGCCTAAACCTACAGCTGACCACTCTAGAAAAGATACTGGAAATATATCTCTTTCCCGTATCTAATACGAATATTTATTGTCTTTGCAGGTATATTTTTCATTAACAGATCACTTCTCTATAAATATCAACGACCAGCTTCTTCCAGGGCATTCTTTGAAGTTATCCCATTAGAAACTCCGAATGACAACTAGGGAACATTTCCTACAGAACCGTGTATTTCAGATTTGGCACTCGTTGCCAGTGGACACAGTTTCTTCCTCTTCCATTCATATATTTAAAAACATAGTAGACTTATTTCCATCATTATTAATTTTTTGTTATAACTGAAATTGATTGATTATTTTTGCTTTTCTATTTGTGAATTGTATGCACTAATTGTTCATTCGATTATTTGAACAATTCAAGCTTAGGCTTCTGCTCTATTGTTTCTGCATCTTCTCCTTCTTTTCCTTCTTTGGGCGCTATCAGTCAGGTTGACTTCTGGACTCCCACACATAAGTCCTCCATATGGATCTGTTAATTGTCAGGCCTTTCCATGTGCCCTGTATATCAGTACTTGTTGGATCTTCGGTTAGTTGATCCATCCCTTGCTGTCTTAACACTGGTCGACGCGTATTTAGTTTTCCCTCCCATATCCTTCTAACCATTTAGTCCTTCCTCTTCCTTATCATGTGTACTATCCAATGTAATCATCTACTTCTCAGTATATGTGTGATACTCGGCCTTGTGTACAGTTCTCTGATCTTTGTTTTTTCGGATTCTTCATTCACCATTAATTTGAATGAGACCAAAATAACGGCTACGTCGAATGGACGACAACACTTTGTTACTAAAAGAAAAATATTTCACGAATTTCGACGAGAGTCGATTCATGAATGAAAAGGCTAATTCTGGATACGTTTCCTTGCACACACGGTATACTCCCACTTACACGGACATAGAGACGCAAGGTAAAATTTAAAAAAGGTCAAAATTACACATATACTCGAAGTATTTTGGAAAGTACCTTTGCTTTTCAAAAACTCGCCTTGAAAATCAAAATCGCTACGAACTTCTCCATCAATCTAATATGTCTACTTCTTCTTATTATTATCCGTCTTCTTTGGGTACTGTTAGTCGGTTGACTTTTGCCCTACTCATTTAAGTCCAGGTTTAACGAAATCGAATTCAGTATCAAGTTTGCACTTATAACAAGAGAGCATCAAAATATGCACTAAAAAACCTTGATTATATGCATATATAAGTAACGGCTATAACGGATACCTCGAATCGACGACAGCACTTCGCTATTAAAAGACAAACATTTCACAAATTTTGACGAAAGTGGGTTTGTTCATAATTGAAGAGGCCAATTCTGGATACGAATATTTTGCCGCAAATATCGCGGAGATAATAATAGGTAGAATCAGCCAACAGCGTCTGTATCCTGGATTTTCGTTTATTGTGTACTAGTTTGACACGCTTTATATTTGTCCGTTCGTTCTGCTGTATTCCTTTTGTCGCTAGATTTGGACCTGTACTTCAACAGAAGGGTTTTTCTTCCCAGTCTGGGCTGAGTAGCTGATATAACTTTTGGTATTTGACATTTGATAACTGAGGTATTTTTTTGCTTGTCTTTGTAGCGTCGCTTAGGCGTTCCTGCACCTCTAAAGCCTCCTTTCAACTCTGAGTAAAGCAATTAAGGTATAATAATAATAAGAACTAATGCTTGTCAATTTTAAGAAACAGGCCCGTGTATTATTTACCGCAAAGGTGAAGTTCCTCAATACTTTTTGTCATATAAGAACAAACAATTTGCAATATAACGCAAGATCAAATAAGTTCACAAAAACATATGGCGATTTTATCTGGAAAGTGTAACGAAAAGTTTTAACATAAAAACTCCTTAACGTGTTACATTCTACTCTCCATACATATTTGAATATAAAAACTTTTAATACTGTTTTATGCAAATACGGTCCTGGTAACATTGAAACTCGTTTTGGTACATGTATTTTGCTTTAGATCTCTAATTTGTTTAATGAAATTAATTATGGAATTTTCTTATAACTTAAATTTCCTGAACACGAAACTGTTTTAAATGTACCTTGCTTATTGTTTTACCGTGTTGAATTTTTCAATTTACTTTTAAAGTGGAATATGACTTTCTATTATGGTTACTTTAATTTGTAATTTTCCAATGAACGTGGAGGATTACGAAAGGAAAGGAAATATATTTTCCGTAACATTACATTTTCATAAAAAATGTTTTAATATTAAATGAAAAAAATTGGTTAAAACACAAAAAGCTAATTTGCATAATTTGTAGATAACATAAGAATACTAAAAATATAGTTTTAACGCTTAAGATATTATAAATATTAAATTGTGTTTTGGAGGTTTAACGCCCATAACCCCCCCCCCCCCACCCCTGGCAGCGGCCTTGGTATGATTATTACAAAATAAGGAATAAAATGTTCTTCTAAATTAAAGTAGAAAATAAATTTCTAATACAAATAAAAGCATTTAAAAATTTATATCTCGGAACTGACCCGAAAACCGAAAAAACTGTTATTTTTGCCGGAAGGAAAACCGGAAGCGAACTGATATCTATATATTTTTTAATTGAACCGGAACGAAAACTGAAACGATAAAAATAACTGTTCGAAACCCTGGTTTAAATATTAAGGCTCCCCATACACGAGCAGACCAGCAGTCCAAATGGCCCTGAGCCGATCCAAAAACTCATCGTGTGGGAACTTTATCTAGCCGGCTGGATTTTCGATCGTACCAAAATCGATGACGCCGAGCAATCGGGCCATTCTTTGGCCTTTCCGTGTGTGGCAAAACCCCGAACCGAATGGACCCGAGCCATTCGCTGGACTCGCCGTGTGTGTGCAATCAACAATCAAAACTACTGCCAGTTTTGATTCAGACGTCGAACTGTCAACATTGTTCTATAAAAATTGAAGTAATGGCTAGTAGCAGTCGTGATTTTACTCTTGAAGAGATTAAGAAATATAAACAACATACATGTCTTTGGCAAGTTAGGTATGATGACTATCACGACCAAACGAAAAGAAATTTTGCTCTTGATGATATTCTAGAATTATACAAAACAAAAGACGTTAAGGCCAGCTGAGAAACAGTAAAAAAAAAGCTGAAAACTATCCGAGGTTCATACAACTTCCGTAGGTAATTATGCCAATCATCAGGTTCCAGCGAGAGTTGTTGAACCAAACTTAAATGACTTATTTGTTTTCTATCTGCATAGTCATAATTTTTGCCATTTGGTTTTTGGTTTTCTTTTTTTCTTGATGTAAATGCAAGCCGCTATGGCAGCTAAAGTTTCTAATTCATCCATTAATTATTATTAAAAAACAAAAAAAAGAAACAAAAACGCCGGACCAGAAAAGTGCACCATAAATGACAAAGGCCGTCTGGCTCGATTAAAAAATGGCTCTGTCTTGAGTGGCCCCCAATTTTGTACTGAGCTTGAATGGACACGGGCCGTATGGATTGCTCGTGTATGGGGGATTATAAATAATGAAACTCAAACTGTCCTTCAAATAGTGTATTTATATTAATATTAGAATGAACATTTCGGTCTGCAAGACAGCCCTTATCAGCAGCTGCTTTTTTAAAATAAATGTATAAATAAATATTATACAATAATGATTTAAGTTTGCTAGTGTCATTATGGTATTTAATAAATACAATTACATTTTAATAGTAAAAAATACTGTAGGTTGACGTAAATAAAATACATTTCAGGATATATTTATTGTTTATTATACCGAAATTCAATTTTTCCACAAAAATCTAGTGACTTTTCTGGTAATTTTTTATAGTGTAAATATAACTTTTTACCCGTTCTTGTTTCAAAATACGCAATAGCTACCTACGAAATCCTCAAATATGTTAAAAACACTTCTCAGTTTTTTAAAAAGTTGTTTAACTGAACAAAAGTCAATTTAGTAAAATTTTCCATTGTTCACAAAATATTTTTAAAACAAAATTAAAATTTTTACAATTTTCATTAGAGGGAATTACCACTTGTAAAATATTTACTCATTAAAACAAGCTCTAGTTTCAAATTATATTCTGGAAAAATGTTATTTAGTTTACTATTCTCTCTAATATAACGAATACCAGTATTTTACTTTGAAACACATAAAGTTTTAAAACGATGTTTTTCTGCATATCAAGTAACATAAAGTATGACTGAAATCTAGAGTAACCACGTTACATGAACTAAAATAAAATGCAAATTTAACTATTCGTTATGTTAAACACGTTCATGTTCTAAGTTAATCTGAAAAATATTCTGTTGGATCATTGTTGCAAGTTTAATTAGCTTATTTGAAATATATCTAAGTTGTTACTAATTTTATACAGTTCAGAATAATTAGATCAATCAGAATTGAATCGTTCATTTCTGAAACCACGACCAAAATCGGCAAAAATTGAGTTTATTCTAGATTCATATTATTTGTGGCTATACGCCATAGTGCCAAAAGCCATGCTGTAAGCTTTAGCTTCACTCCTGTTTTGTTGCTTTGAAAATTATGTTCGTCACAAAATGTTAAAATTAATGATTCATATAGTATACAGACGTAGACGCAACCACCAGAAATTACATCAGGCAAAGGTTAATGCAGTCCGAAGAATTCATAACAACCGAAGGTGTAAGGCAGGGGGGAGTTCTGAGTCCAGTACTTTTCATCATTCAATGGATGACATTATGAAAAAAATTAAAGATGAAGTGAAGAAACTGAATATTGGATACACAAACCTAATAAGGGGAATTTACAAGCAAATGTTAATACATGGAAGAAGGCGTTAGTTAAAAGAAATATGGAAAGAAACCACCGTTAAACCAAGGTAATGGTCATTGGCAAAAAGGAAGACCAGGTAAACTTAGCTATGGACGCAGTTAAAATTGAAAAGGTTAACAGATTTAAGGATATATGAGCTATAACAGAAAGTAAAGAAAGTTACGAAGAAGAAATTACCAGTATAATTAAAGCTACAACAAATGTATTCAAGGTCCTGAAGAAAATCATAGAAAGAAATAAGTAACACCACAAAACTTTTTATATACAAAACGATCTACCTACCCACATAAACGTATGGATACGAGTCGTGGGTACTATCCCATCGGCTCAAATGTAAAGTTCAAGCTGTAGAAATGAAATTTCTACAGCTTGAACTTGAAAAATGGGCAGAATTAGAAGTGACACAATACGAGAAGAGATACAAATAGAAGCGGTAGATAAAATAATATTTAGACCGAAATTAAGATGGTATGGACACATAAAAAATACTGACAAAAAATGTATGGCTATCCAGAACTTAGAATCCGGAAGTAGACCAAGAGGAAGAACCGTAAAACATGGAGCCAAACCGTGACACAAATCCTGGATAAGAAAGAATTGTCGTGGAAGGGAGCAGAAAATAAGGCTCATAATAAGACATAACGGCGCAACTTCATAAGAGAATAAGATTGAGAAGAACAACCTTTATACCGAATGGTAGAAGAGGATTTTGACTATATATATATATAACTTGAAATCCTAATATTATGAGAGAAAATAGGAAATTGTAAATTCTATATTAGTTCACAAATGTGTCAATTAATTCAGCGTATTCAGACAATATGTGAAAAACAACTAAACATTTAAACAATTAAACAATCAAATAATAAATAATAGTTCGTGTGTAAAAAGTCCTCTTATTTATTGAGTGTTGTGAATTTACGACTCTGAATTGGATTAGCTGTAAATGTCAATAGTGTATAAATCATGGGAATTTAAAAAAAAAGGTACATATATGTACACGTATAATAACATATATAATGTTGACTTTAATTTTTTAATCCTTAAATGTATCCTAAGAATCATTTCAACCAGCTAGTGAACACAAAAGTCCGAAGTCGCTCGCAGACAATGAAGATTGGGCACATCGAATTTGAGAATATAATTTAATTTTTATAATGGAATAAAAAGAGAGGGGATGCAGCCTCGCCAGGCATCTCCCAAATATGAAGTGGCTTTTTATAGTAAAAAGGCTTCCCATCCCTGAGGTATGCTCTCTATACTATTCCTGCAGACCGTATTGGGTACATCTTTACATAAATTATCTACCATTGTTGTTACTGCCTGTATTGTTACTAGTTAAATGTGCAATACCAAGTATTTTCTTCTTTAATAAACCCAAAGAGACATCAAGCTGGAATTAACTCTGCAAGTAATTTATCAAGAAGAAAACTGAGATTTAAATTTCATTGTTCCATTAACATTAATTTAAATTGTGTTAATACTTAGAAGCTCCACATGATTTACTGTTAAAACTCTTCTTTGGTTAGTACAAAACCCCTTGTTGGTTTAGATTTCCACTGTGTAAATTGGTGGCAAGCCCTTCTCGACCCCACCTCGTACGTGTTACACGAACAAACCCTGCACGCGTACGTTTGTGCCCTTTGTAAGTAAAGGGTTATTGACTAGAACATTTGGAGACAAAAGTTTTGTCTGTGAATGTGTTTGGATTTTACACGTGTATAACAAGACTAAAGCGTATTCTAAAGGGAAGTTTCAACTTTTATGATAAGTATACCTATATTATAATAACATGATAGAACGAAACATGATAATTATTTTCATTGGATGGTTTAATTCCTATTTATTAAACAGTTTAGTACTAACAGATCAAAGTTTGTTCTGCAGTCTTAAATTGTACAGTGAACCTTCGAACTTCTGAGGTTCGAACAACTTAAAACTTAAACAAAAAATTGAAGAAAATTCAGGTTTTAAAACTCGAACAAAGAATTCCGTAGGTTCCAGATGAAATAAGAGTAATACTAACTTCTAGTGAACAGTAATATCCTTCCTACTATTATTATTGATTGATTACACTGACAAACACACTATTTGTGAAATTTAAATCAAATGAAAATCGAGATGAGATATAAAAAAAAAAAAAAAATTATTCGACAAGTATTTTAAAGTATTACATGTACGTCTAACAACTAACTACATAACTATATGAATGTCTATCTAACTATCTATATCTGACTAACTATATCATTTTACATCTTAACAACGTTTTTATATTCTTGTGGGAATGTTGCTGCATCAGCAGCAACATTCCCGGTTGGGTCCGGTGTCTTTCTGGTGTTGTGCTGCATTGCACATAACTTGTGACATGACAATTTTTGGGTATTTCTGATGTATTTTGATACGCTTAAAACAAATTCGAAAATTGAATTTCCCTATCACCCATAGATTTTCTATCAAATCTACAGGCAAATTTATATTATGCAATATGCAACATTTTTAAATTGCGTCAATTCACGATCAGTTTATTTTTGTTTATCAGGTCTAAAAGTATGCTTCAAAATAGATTGCGTCCATTAGTAAACTACAGTTATCCGAATCTGTTACATTTTCTATGTCGTGACTCGATACTGGTTATTTTTTGAGTTCTAAATAATTCACTATACAGAAGTAGTCCACTACGTCAGTCACTAACTATTGTACTACAAACGTTAGAAGTAAACCACTGGTCGATCCCAAAAACGTATTTTTCCAAACTTCACATATTAAATTGGGCTAAATGAAGAATTTCGTTAAGATAATGGATCAAAACGGAAGAGGGTTTATTTATCTAAAACAAAAATTTCCGAGAATTAGTGAGCAAAAATTAAAGAGGGCATATTTGTGGGCCGTCAAATAAGAGAAATAATGAAAAATGATGTATAGCAGTATGCTAAATGAAGCGGAAATAAGAGCTTGGAGAGCTTTTTAACACTTGTTCCAAATTTTCTTGGAAATGTGAGAGCTAAAAATTACAGAGATATCGTGAATGAACTACTTGATGCCTCCAGAAAAATGGGATGTAGGATGTTAAAAATTCACTTTCTGGACTCTCATCTATATTTCTTCCCAGAAGATCTGGGTGCAGTAAGTGATGTACACTGTATTAAAGTGAAGTTTCGCGCATTCGCACTAGCGCCTAACTTTAACAACGTTTCTTAAAATTCTAGTGCAGTGGTTCCTAACCTTTTTTACTTGCGGAGCACTTTTTAGAATCAATTTCTATGGCGGAATCCCTAGGCCTACCCTATGTCTTACAAATTAATGGTGTTTAGAAGTAATGGTACGGGGAAGAGGGTCAATTTTTTAGTTAATATAAATTCACTTTTCTCTTTCACAGCTCACATATTGATAGATTGATAGATTTTTATAAAATTAAGGAAATAATCAAAATACACGCAGATTATTGAAACAAAAATGCATCTCGCCGATCACAGCTAGTCATAGAGTCATAAATCAGCTAGAGTTAGAAATCACTCGGACATACATACAACTTGGCCAATATTCTTCCAGAATGTAATTTCCAGTTTTATTATTTGGATTCTGTTTTATATTTCTAATTCTTCTGGTTTTATTCAATTTTTATTTATTTTACTTGCTAAAACGGCTGCGGAGCTCCTGAGAAGTGCACGCGAAGCACTTAGGGCTCCGTGGAGCACAGGTTGGGAACCGCTGATCTAGAGTGAAAAGGGTATTAGTTTATATGGCTCACTTTTAACCTTGTTTTTAATTCTATACGTCACAGTTAATTTTACACGGAAATAAGAATTTAGTAAACTGTTAAATGTATATCAATATAATTTTTTTTGTTGAAGAAAGAAACAATTCCGGTTCAATAATCCAATTACGAGTCAATTTTTAGCATCAGAATGTTATTGAAACTCTCAAAAGATTTTAAAAATTGAAAGTTAAAAGTTACACAATCTCTCAAACGGTTTCAATAAAATTGCTATGTTTGACTTTTCATTTTGGGTTCATTGAAATGAAAAATCTTGTCAAAGACCTCTTGATGAAGAGTTTATATCAAAAAAAATATTTATCTTACCGAAAATATATCACAAACTGAAATTTAAAAGATATTTAAAAGCAGGTAATTTCAAGTTCTTTTGCTCTCATTGAATCCAATAAGGTCTTTTCCATTATAACGTAAACTCTTCTGAAATTTAAATCTAAGCGGTCCGTTTGCTAGTTGAACCGAATAATCTGTTGAGGTTGGTTTATATACATTTAAAAGCAGACCGGAAGACGGTTTTATGCCATTCACAATCTTTTCCTGCTTAGTTCCAACTGTTGTATATTAACATGTTATGAACCCTCGCTTGAAATATTTCATGGTTTTATCGTTTTGACTTTAAAAATAGGATATTGTAATCATTTACATTAAAAAGTAAGGCACTAAGCCTTTTTCAAAATTAGTACGAGGGGAGGTCAAAAAGTTCGCGGAATAGAGGGGAAAAGGGTGAAATAAGTTAATATTATTTATCCTTTTCAATTGTAACGATTCGGTTAGTCCGCTCGGACAGATTATTTACCTATAACAAAGTTTCACAAAACACTCGTCGCGAGAATTTCTTTGAAATGCATTTTTTAGGGATTTTAAAGGGTACTTTGCAGTCAACATTTGTGAGAAATCAGACAATAAAATAAAATTAGAAACCTTACGTTTACAACACGTAACTTAAAAATATTTTTTAAAAGTTTATTGTGCAAAGAGATTTTTGTTCAAAGTTATTATCTAATAACTTCGACAATTCCTTGAACATTTTTTTACCCTTCTTCCTAGAAATACCTTATAAAATCACCCGTCTCTCTGAAGATGAGGGCAGAAATTATTCGGTCCAGTTAGCGTTAACATCTAAGTTGCTGAATTCTTAAAGGCACTGTGTCGGCATTCTGGTGGTCTAACCGATTCTATTTGTTTTAATCTTTTCATTATTTTCATACCTATATTTTAATCTTTCAAACTTACTCTTGTGAATACAAATTCATTCATTTTAAATGTCTATACACGTCTTACTTGACGTGTATAAACCTTCACCTTTAACACCTTTAGTGATCAGCAAGTCCAGACTAATTACAAGATGCCTGATCAGTCGATTGGTAAGTACGAATACATATCACTTAATTCACATATCGTAATGATGAACCCTGGATAACACTCACGCCTAGTACCCGAACTCCTTTAGTCAGGAATCTCATTTCAGTTTAAGATCAAACTTCCTATTATATCATAGGCTCGCTACCTAGTTGATAAAAAATGGTGCATTGTAAAGAAACGTACACAGGGCTTGCTACACAATATACTCTCTCTTAGCCCCTTAGGGAGGGTGGCTTAAAGTTTGAAAGCCACAGTCGCAAATGGCAAACACCGCAGCATGGCTCTTTTGCATGAGTGCGTTGTCTTGCAAAAGCAGCACTCCTTTGGTCCATTTTTCTCTCGTTTTTTTCTTCACAGCTTCTTTTAACTGTTTCAGCAGATCAGCGTAGTACTGCCCAGTTATTGTGACACCCTTATATTTATAGTCGATCAGCAGAATATCATCCGAATCAAAAAAAAAAAAAAAACAGTCACCATGATTGTCCCTGCTGACTGTCAAGTCTTTTCAGGGGGTGTCTTGCCCTTGAGTAAGGGGGCCAGAAATTTAAAAAAATCACTTGAAAATTGGTTGCTGGAAAAATCACTTGGAGGCGGCGGTTAAAATTCATAATAACACTTTTTGATGGGGAGGGGCAGATAATAGCAAAATATCAATTAGGGACGAGGAAGGCTTTCAGAATCTTGCTGATTATTACCATAGTAATTATTAGGATAATATGTAAATGAATATAAAAGTTATTGATTTATTTAACGTATCACTAGTGTTCGTCTTGTGTCAAAAATAAAACAAAAATATGATTACAACAACAAATTTATGTTAAATTTCTGTTTAGAAATTAGTTACGTGTTCAAAATCACGAGGCGTGCTGTAACACTTCTTTTCTTGTGTATATTGATGTTTGTGCGAATGTCTATTTGTACAACGTTGTTTGAACTGAATATTTACGCATTCATGTCACATCCAGGTCGAGCGCATTCTTCATCCAGTGCTGTGTCGATATCGGTGGCTGGCAAACAAATTTATATATTCACGCAGAATTCACTAGGGAACTTGTCGTGATCTGTGTTAATGGACGTGTTGCCGACCGTGTACACAAGGTGTAATTGCACTCATATTTAACCCGTACGCGTCCGGACAGACAACGATATGTTATATTCACAGAAATGTCGTGCGAACTGTGAACGCACTTGCTTTATTAGGCTTTATTCGTATGTTAATCGAAACAAATGACAATAAAACAACATCGAGATACATAGTACGTCATCATCACCATTGTGTCCTGGACAGAGAAACCGTCCACCAGTTCTTTAAGACTAGTTTCCTTATATCTTGTATAACACCATCTTCCCAGCCAGGACTATGGAGTCGGAGTCAATAGCAATTTTGGTTTACTTTCTATTTACAAAAATCAGGAAAAGCTGAACAAAAATAAATAACCATTTGTAGAATACCGCGTCTTCACAGATCAGCGCGTTTTACAGCCGGCAACGTTACCAAGATAGAAAAGCCATTAGAGAGTATGAAAAAGAACTACTCCATTTGTCATGTACTGCATTCTAACGCTTGGACGAACTATAGTTGGGAACTGAAATATATATAGATCTATGTTAGCTTATAAGGTATGATCACACAAATATTACAATTTTGTGAATTTAAATTCTTTTTAAAATGGTTACAAAATATGGCAAAATACTCCAATAACTCAAAAATTCAAATAATTGTTCTCTATCTTTTATCGCGTTCGAGATTATATTTTTAATAGGACACTCTTGCTCGTCTTGTTCTAAGGCCACTTAAGGAAACAAGAATCTAAAAACTGCAATAACAGTTTCTATCTTTTTTAGTTTTTGAGATATGATTATAAAAACCGAAATTAAAGTTTTACCAAATCATTTAAAACTGGGACTGTTTCAGTTGTACCAAGACGTTTGGTCACGTTACTTTTGTGGGGAGTCTCCTTATATATTAAGGAAATGTCATGATTAGTGATTATTTATTGAATATAATATTAATATACTCCTTTCGTACTTACTCTATATTTTTCTCCCACATAATGAGTTTCTAAAACTCTCGAGCGGATTAAATCTGAACACCCTCTAGTTCGCCAACTGGTTGCTGTGGTTCTTAGGAAGGAATTAAGGGGTCTGTCGTTCAAAATCAATATTTTAACCAATCTACTTTAATTTCGGATTCAAATATTTACATAATTTACACTAGATAATTATGTTTAAACTTATTACTCCCCACTGTTAAATATCATGTAACACCCCGGCCGCCCAGACGACAGTTATTTTTAATAAATTAAATAGTATTAACACCCTAGTCAGTAAAACTTTACCAGCTCCGACTCCAAGTAAATGTAGTAAGTGTAGCTTATTCACATTTCTGTAATAATCACAAATCGATTTATCATATTTTAAACTTATGCGTATGACTATAATTATGAAGTTCGTACCATTCATTGTCTTGCTTTATTATAAGTTTAATAACAGGATAGAAAATAAGCAAAGTGTTTAGTTCATTTCACATTAAGTTGTGTTCAAATTATGACAACCTGCGAGATGTATAAGCTAAAATATAAAGTCTGTTCGCTTCTTTTCATGTATAATATATTTATTGAAAGCATATTTAGAAAACGGAAAATTACAGTACAATTAAATAATTATCTTTCACTTAACCAAACTATAACTGCTTAGGTGCCCCAAGGAAGTGAATTAGGACCGGCATTGTTTGATATTTCAATCAACGATATACCGAAAACACACGTCAGTTTAAGTCAATACTGACGATACAGCAGTGTTTACTTCATTATTTAAATTAGATACCATTACCAACAATTTGCGTAAAATCAGTCTCAAATCCCAAATCTCCAAAGACATCCCAATATTAATAATATTTATGTTCTATAAAACAATGAAATTTTTTATCATAAACCTTTAATCAAATACCTGGGTGTAATATTAGATGAATCCCTAATTTTCACCTCTTGCGAAGAATAGATTAAAGTCAAGAAATAATTCACGTCTAAACCACTGGAATTCAATGCCTAAAGAATAGAAAAGCTTCTTAATAAATAGAATCTTCATTGTTCGTCGTAATCATTTATTTGTAGATATGCAATGG
Source organism: Liopterus haemorrhoidalis (assembly GCA_963971575.1). Lineage (NCBI taxonomy): Eukaryota > Metazoa > Arthropoda > Insecta > Coleoptera > Dytiscidae > Liopterus > Liopterus haemorrhoidalis. The sequence continues at coordinate 56,004,217 of OZ020612.1, read as the reverse complement.
TCGGACATGTTCCAGATGAAAATCTAATGTAGTTGTGGTACATCACCGGAAGGAAACCTGGAGTACGTACTATCGCCCATTAATACAAAAGCTCTAGAATGTACATAGACTAAAATACGTTACACGTGTGTGTTGTGAACGTAATTGTCTATTCAACTGTTGTATCCCCGAAGAGGAACATTGCTAAAGTAAACTGCCCGATATCAATAGCTAACCACACGTAAATGCTGACAGAGTGGTTATGTGGTTCAAGTTAATATTGATACTGATTTAAGTGTTTAGTTTCCAAGTTCAACTTAGTCATAATCAATACAGAATTAGTTCATCCATGTATAAATTTATTTATATTGCTACGAATATGGTCTCGTAAGATACAGTGTCAACCGTTGGGGACGGGATAATGACTGTGGAACCTTCTAGAGACCACTAGTGACTGCAAGAAAGATCTGTAAAGAATGAAGCGGCTATATAAGTCGCGTGCTAGCTAAACAGGTCGACAAGTCAGTCAGTAAGTCAGTTCGACAAAGAGTTAGACAAGTGAATAAGTTCAGTGCAGCTACTGAGTTAGTTGAATCAATGCAGTGATATAATAATTCAGTTAAGTGAATAATATAAATGATAATTAGTCTAAAGGTATCCCAATCTTTGGGCAAAGACCTCCTCCATGTCCTTCCATTTAGTCTTGTCTTGAGCGATCCTGGGACAGAGTGCACCAGCTATTTTACTGATGTCGTCTCTCCATCTTATATTTTGCCTTCCTCGTGATCTGGTAAGATGTCTTGGCGACGAGTCAATTTCTTCGTCCATCGGTTGACATTAAAGCGTGTCCTGCCCAACATACGTGTCCTGCCGACCTCCATTTCAACCATCTACAGCAGTCTGCAGTATCTCTAACTCCAGTTTTCCTACGGATTTGTTTATTTGGTATTTCGTCTCGGATTTTTACTCTGACTATGGATCTACCCATTTTTCTTTGAGTAACTGTAAGTTTTTCTTACTTTTTTTGGACAAGGACCAAGTTTGGCATCCATATATAAGAACGGGAACTATGCAGAAGTTAAATACCTTACTTTAAACTGTAATGGGTATATTTGCCTTCATCAGTTTTTTCAGGCCCCAGAATATTTTCCACTCAGCAGTTATACGTCTCTCAATTTCTTTATTTCTCGTTTTGTGAATGAAATGGATTATCCTAGATAAACTGTTTAGCTCACAAAACTAATTTTATTATTATAAATTTCTATGTTTATTAGAGAACCATTCCATGGTATGTTTTTGTGCAGTTCTTTGACCTAATGTTTGGCTTTTACAATTAAATTGGTATAGCATTTTCTCGTTTTTTAGTAGATCTTCTGAAAAAAGACGTCGTCGGCGAAGCATAGATGGCTTAAATATTCTCTTTCAACCTTTATATCCATTTGTGACCAGTCAAGCCTTTGGAAGACGTACCTGAGAGCGTTTATAAAAAGAGCTGGTGATAACTGGTCTCCTGGTTTAACTCCCGTCCCCAGTGAGAAAAATTCTCCTCGTCTTACTAGCTGAATTGACCCTTCCAATTAGTGCGCCAAAAATTTTAAGTAACTAACTAACTAACCCTTCGAATTACAGGCCAATTGCACTTTTTTCCAAAATTTTTGAAAAACTTGTGCAGAATTGTTGATTTTTTGAGAAAAACAATCTACTTTATAAACATAAATATGGCTTTAGATTAAATCACTCTACCACTGAAGTAGCTATTTCACTTTTGAGTAACATGGTCATCATCTTAAAACAAGGTTTACATAATGCTGCAGTTTTTGTAACTTATGTAAAGCCTTTGATTGAGTGTCCCATGATATCTTACGTCAAAAGTTATATTTATATGGCATCAGAGGTAACTGTTTAAACTTACTTGAAAGTTACTTAGTTGGAAGAAAGCAATTTGTCATCTATAACTCCGCTAAATCTGAATTGCTTTATATAAAAGTAGGTGTACCACAAGGATCAGTCCTTGGACCTTTATTGTTTTCGATTTACAATAATGATCTGCCCCGTAACGTTAATGCTCTATCAATTCTGTTTGCGGACGATTCAACCTTCGTGAAGTTGACATATTAATTTCTAGAACGGTAAATGAAGCAACTGTATGGTTTAATTGTAATAATTTGTCCTTAAATGCAAATAAAACTAATAAAATGGTTTTTAGTTACAACAAACATATCAGTAATAATGACAACTAAAAATGTAACTCTGTAACTCTGTCAAATTCCTGGGCTTCCAACTTGATAGCAAGCTTAACTGGAAGGAGCCTGTTAACTATATAGCTAATAAGCTACACTCTAATTTATTTATGTTAAGCATATAGTGTATCATGTTTCTTTCAGAGTAGCTAAGCTAGTTTATCAAGCTCACATTGAATCTGTTTTATCTTACGGTATTGCTGTGTGGGGAAACTCGGTTGAATCCCCAAGAATTTTCAAATTACAGAAAAAAGCTCTACGTTCTCTATGTAAAGTCAAACATAGAAATCACTGCGAAAACAAGCTTTGCAAATTAAGCAGTTCTTTCAATTATTTCGGGCTCAACATTTATCTTCAAATTAAAAAAAAATCAAATTGATTCGACTATATTTTTTAGTTTAAATTCTACAGCCCAAACAAATGCATGTTTAATTTGCGAGAATCCTAGCTGCATTACTCACTTAAGTAATAAGTTGGCTTGCTTTAGAATATCATATAATTTCTAATTTAACTTCAATTGCCATGTATTTCAAAATTTAAAAACCGATAAATGTCGTATCTCTAACATTTCGCATTAGGAATACTCATCATGAATACTATTGTTGTATAAATTGCTGGCGAACAATAAAATAACATGTCACCTGGGTCCTTATTTAGATTTATCTTGTCTATTCTTAAAAGCTCGTATGTAATAAGAGTTCTATGTCGATTCAAAACCAAGACACATTAATTTAAGTGTCTAGTTGATACCTCTTTAACCTATAAAGGGCAACATTCGCAGCGGGTGCAGATTAAAACACTTTAAGCTAAAGAGACTATAATGTTTTTCACCTCAGCGCCTATTAAATGAATGGAGGTACATTTAGATCTGCGCTTATTACCTTATGATGATCCGTCAGTTTAGCGTAAACATCCGTGTACTTTAGCTAAGCGGAAGTGGGGTGAATGTGGTGTATTTAATATTTCAGGCGGTTTTCTAATTACCGGTGTGGGCCTCTTCCTGCTTCTCCGCTCACGGTATAAACCCTTTTAATTTTCAAGTAGCAATGGACATATAGGTTGGGTGTGTCCTATCTATCCTGACCCACATAAACCCCTCTAAATTATGAAAAAGGAGCAACGACTTTTATGAAGGAAAATATTAAAAAGTTCTACAACAATGTTTTAATTATTGATTTATGGTATTTTTAGAATTCTAATTGAAGATTAATCGGAAATTATTTCAATTTTTAAAGAACTTGATTAAATGAAACGTGGTTTAAAGGCAAACAGTGAAGTTAATGAAATCACCCGCTGATTCCCATCAGCGGGTGATAAGTATTGATATCTTCTAATAATTACTCTTATCCTGAAACTTTTATCTTATCTGTATTAATTATTTCTTGTATAATTTCACCTTACACAGTCGATTCTCGACATTTACGTTTTTCACATTCACTATTGACGTAAATATGTCTTAAAATAGGTTAGTACAGAAAGTTGCGCGTTACGAAGAAATGGGTATCGAGTTGGATCTAATAATCCCTCTATTATCAACGAGAACTAAAAAATCCGTCATTTGACAGCTGAGGGAACAAAGACTTGTTACTGACCTTGACCAGAAAGGTTGGAGGCGGCGTTTTGGGTACTTTCCGCTAAACATGCTTTAAATCAGTATAACTTGGGATTGAGAACCGCTACGATGTCAAATTGGTCCCACACGAAAGCTATTATTGTAATCTGTCAATTTCAGACATTAGAAGTGAAATCTTATATAGTTTTGGTTGCGAAACTTTAGATAGCAGTTGAAAATTAAAAATAATTCACAATTTTGGCATAAACTTGTCGAAAAGTCAATCAGAAATCGAACCAACGATCAAAATTGAATAGGTCGAATCCTGAAGAAACCCATTGAACAGGTTACATTATAAATACCTGGGACAGGACATTAATATTGATCAAGATACCCACTCTAACTTTTGCTCAATATAGAAAGATTTGGAGAAGTATTGGAGAGGTTTGTGTTCAGTAGTAGACGAATTTGGTTGGTAGATAATCATGATGATCCCCATCGTTTTTCAAGCTTCTTTGGTCCAAATCTTCTAACTTTCCTATTAACTATAACTATTTAACATATTTATAAATAATGTACAGCTTGCGTGATTTTGCTTAAGGTTGCGTAGAGTGTGAGGTCTCACGCACAACGTTGACCAGTTCAATAGTATGGGCCGAGTTTTCGAACTAGCTTATGTATAGGGTGACCATTCGTCCCGCATTTTAACATTTTGTCCCGCAAAAGTCCAGCATTTTAACATTTTGTCCCGCATTGTCCTGCATTTTGGATTTGGGAGGTGAGGACTTTTTGTTGCTCTTTACTTGGATTTTGGGAGATGAGGACCTTTTTTTTGTTGCTTTTCACTTGGATTTTGGGAGATGAGGACCTTTTTTTTTTGCTCTTCACTTAGATTTGGGAGGTGAGGACCTTTTTTTTGCTCTTCACTTGGATTTTGGGAGATGGGGACTTTTTTTTTTTTGCTCTTCACTAAGATTTGGGAGGTGAGGACCTTGTTTTTTTCTCCGTCCCGCATTGCCTTCTTAAGAAAATGGTCAGCCTACTTATGTATTGAGCTGATGTATAAGTTCGTAGTGTTTTTGGTTTCCAGGGCTAGAGTGCTGTGGAAAGCACTCTTACTTTGGAAACCAAAAATGCTACAAATTTATGCATCATCCTATTAGATTTGTCTACTGCGGAAACTGCACTCGAGCAATCTTAAAACAAGCATACAACAGCAACCTAAGTAATTCGAGAACTTGTTCAAAAATATGTTTAGCTATCATCATTATACTCTCCTGTTAGTCTAGGTGATTAACTTAGATGGTTAATCACCTCCTTAATCGCATGCGTCAAATCCCTTATGTCTTTCACTAATTCTGGCCAGCTGAATTTAATCCCAATCAAGTTATTTAAATCTTGCCATGTTAAGTGAATAAGTGTTCTTCGGTTGCCTTTGCATTTCTTAGTTGATAAATATTTGCTGTATTGTATAATTAAGTTGATAACAGTTCGATCCTAAGTTTCTGATCCGTCTTCCTGTGAAGATGTGAAGGACCTGAGCAAACCATAACATTGTCTATACCAATCGCGGTAAACACGTTTAACCAAACAATCTGTTTAGTTAATAACTTAGGAGGGAATTCATTGCATACCTTTGAGGTAACTACAAATTACCTGGTATCTGCTTAATATTCATTATTACCGGCACTGAGAGCATATTAACTGATGCTATCAACATGTTTGTCAGAAGTTACTGTACTACATAGCTTCTCTGTACGTAATGGATGTGGTGACATTATTTATGCAAATGCTTCGCGATGTCCATTATTTTATCTACAGTCAACCTACAACTGTTAACTATGTTTCGATCGAATTTATTAATGTCAACACTCACTAAATTTATCAGCAACGAAACTTAAATCAAAATATTCTGGCGCAGAAGTATTAAATTTCATACGATAACAACTAGAAGGTACCTTGAAAACTTCCGATGGTAACCTAAATGGCAATTAATATTTTTTATAGAACACGAAATTACTCCAAATTTCCTGCAAATCACTTTTGACGGAGCAATTATCGGCTAATAGAAGTTGTATAAAAATTATAAATTTTTATAAGTTTACTAGTTTAAATACCGATTAGGTACGATTCTACGTCAATAGAGGCTACGTGTTAGTTCAAGTTGCGTCGTTGTGTGAGGCAATCTATATTTACATTATAAAGCAATTAACATTTTTTTTGTGTCTTCGGGATAGTCTCAGAAACTACCGAACTGGTTTGAAAAATTCTTTTAGTGGTGTATATCTTAAAACTTCCTGTACGTTAGAGGCTATATCTACGTTTCCCAATCAAGGACACAGCTCCCCTTGATGTGCCACGATACTATTGAACCGATTTGAATACTTCTTTATTTGATGTATATTATGGAACTTTTTGAGTGACATAGGTTATATAAATGCTTCTTAACAATGGGAACGCGATCGCCTGGTATTCCGAGAAAGCAAACTATTGAAGCTATTTGTTAAATTCTTTCTGTGATTTATAGCTTAGACCTTTCTGAGTAACATAGGCTATATGGTGAGAAAATATATCTAATCGTACATATATAATTAGAAAGTGTTTGTATGCAATCTGGGCAACATTGTGAGGTCAATTTTTCCTACGGTTTTCGTGATTGGCTAACTGGGGATACCCCGTCTTGCGTCGTGATTGACAAATATTTTGCAGATTTATTCTCTAAGAATCTACGAATATACCAACATAATGAAATGTGTAGAATTTCGTAGGCATAAACAAGAAACACTAGATACTCCTATATGCATCGACCCTCATGAACAATATTTTGCAGATTTATTCTCTAAGAAACTGCGAATAAAATAACATAAAGAAATGTCTATGGTTACGTAGGCATAAACAAGAAACGCTAGACACTCCTATATCCTATGATCGAAATGAAAAATATTTTACAGATTTATTTTCTAATAATCTGCGGATAAAATAACATATAGAAATGTCTAGGGTTTCATAGGCATAAACAAAAAACTCTAGACACTCCTATATCCCTTGACTGTTATCTACAATATTTTGCAGATTTATTCTCTAAGAATCTACGAATATAATTACATACAAAAATGTCTAGGGTTTCGTAGGCATAAACAAGAAACTCTAGACACTGATTTATCCTTTGACCGATATGAATAATATTTTGCAGATTTACTTTCTAAGAATCTACAAATATAATTATTTACAGAAATGTCTAGGGTTTCGTAGGCATAAACAAGAAACTCTAGACACGCTATATCCTTGATATGAACAATATTTTGCAGATTTATTTTCTGAAAATCAGACATATGGACGACAAACATTGTGACGTAAATTTTCTCTAAAATTCTCGTGATTGGCTAACTGGGGACACCCTGTCTCTTGATTGGCTGACAGGTAACACCCTCTCCCGTGATTGGCTAACTGGTGATATCCTGTCCCGTGATTCGATACAAACAATTAAAATTTTTATATTATAAATCCGCCATTGTTGACTGGTAATAATCTAGTTTATATAATAATTACTGGTTCATCTGCCTGTCCGTAACGTATATAGTAAGGCAGCACTCAGAAGTCCCTTTGTGCCATTTTGTTACCCCTATTTTACTTTCGTTTACCCGAACGAACACGGCCAGATTACAGTCCATATCTTTAGAGTAGTTTTTCCTGACGTACAGTAGAAGAGTAATCAGTAAGCTAAAGACTTCACAGAATTTAAATTCTTAGTGCTTAAACATCTTTGAGGCTTACCGAAACTATAAGTTCACACAATTCCACCATTAGCTTATAACTAGTTGTAAGACTTTTATGTTATCCGTTTGATGTCTCGTTTTGCTCTTACTTTCCCTTTTTGTTGTAGGTATTCAGATTTCTTCGTTCATTATTAAATTACAACACAGTATAAAGCTGTAGTTTGTTTGAAATCAGAATAGCTTATTACTTATTTGTAGGTTAGACTGCAGCTTTATTCACAGCGTAAACTATACCAAAGAGAGTCGTAAGCCGAAACTTGAAAAACATTCTGTTCATAAGTGCTATTTCCATATTGCACATGGTTGTTTGTGCAACGTATGTACTCTACCTCTTTGTTGTTCTATTAAACAAACAACTACTCGTGTGTGTGTTCTTTTGAAGTCCCCACATACTAAGATTTCAACGTTAACAAGTTTATTCAGTCGCTTGAAAATTGCTTTGTCGTCCTGTGATGAGTTTTTGGACGTATATGGGACCATAACGTACAATATGTTTCAGAATCACGTAAGAATTTATTTAACCTGTTGTTTGAACTGAATATTTAGTGGAATTTTATACGGAAGTTACCGTAAAAACTTGTATCACCCTCCCAAGTTGAAACATAAAAACTGTCTTTTTTGAATAGCATTATTATTAATTTATTTTACTTCTCCTTTCTCAAAAATCCTTTTGGAAGCAGGGTAAAACTGTATTTTCTGAACAGCTTCTTTTTTTCTTGCTATTTCTAAAAAGAACTGCAATTGAATATCCCCAGTGTGGGAGCGGTAAGTTCAGAAACAAAACTTCATTAATTTAAAATAATAAGTTAGGATAATAAAAAAAATTATTTTCTCTCTGCGTCAACGTGTATAATTTTATTAAAAATATTTAAAACATGCAGATACGTTTCGACCCAACAGCTGGATCATCTTCAGTCTGCTGTACGGGAGGTACACACTGAAAAAATAATAAACTAATCTATTTTAAGATAAACATTCTGAGATTAGTTGAATTATCAACGACGATTTTCTTTTTAGTTTAAAGTTGAAAGACATGTGTACAATTTACCATCGTATATAATTTGTTTAAAATATTGTCACCATTTATTTCAAGTACATGGTTAAATGTTTATCATCATCATCATCATCATTTATCAGCCATTGACATCCGCTGCTGAACATAGACTTCCCCTTTGCATCCCCAGTCCTTTCTGTCCTGTGCCACCTGCAGCCAATTACCGGCTTGTATCTTGATGTCATCCGTCCAACGGGTAGGAGGTCTGCCTAGGTTTCTTGTACTGTCTCTAGGCCACCATTCCAGTATTTTCCTGGTCCATTTATCATCATTTACTCTACCAACTATACACAAACTTTTGTTTCCTGTCTAATCCATAAATTTGTTTTTCGATCTAATTTTAATACAGATGTTGATATGTGACCATATATTTTCAGTGATATGGACTTCGTAGGCAATTAGAGTCAAAATTAATTATTTGGGTTTATGAAATATTGGGAGTAGAAATATGAGTCTTCAAGATAAGTTAAAAAGTTCTCGTAGTTAATTGGAGAGCTTATTATTTTTACGACAAAAAAAAATGGGGTTCAAAGAAAAGGGCTGGGGAAATCTTATGAGAAACTAAGGAGTCGTGAGTAAACCGTCACCGTAGTCGAACAAACCTCCCAAACATATTGGTTGAGAAATATCCACCAATACCCACCATAAAATTACCCACCAATATGGTCAAACATATTGGTGGGTAAACCAGAAGTAGTCTGGAATTATTGAATCAGGTTTTAATGGAGAAAAACGAAACTCGATAACGGGTTTTAACACGGTGAGTAATGTGAGGTGTTTAAGCGCATTTGTGAGGAATTTAAGAAACTTATGTGGTGTAATTGTGGTCTGATTGTGAGGTTTTTGTGGAGTGTCTCTCATGGTATTTCGTAGCCATCATTAAACTGTAAGTTCTAGTGTATCCTTTAATTTCAAAACGGATTTTTATTCAAACACCCATACTCCTGTCATAAAGAATCAAAGCAACCAACCAGCGGACTTTTCAGGGTTTCGGATTTGATCCGCTCGCAAGTTTGGAAACCCACCATGTGGAAGGGCCTTTCCAAGTAAGTACAATGAAAATTCCCCCACAGCAGAAGTTCTAATATCTAAAAGTTATAGGAAATTTTAAATATGTTTTTACAGTTCAGAGCAGTGGCATAATAGTTCAAGTGGGGCTAATGAACCACAATCCAACTTAAAATAACCCTTTACAAATTTACAGGAAATTTCGGCTGGGAATCCATCTCTAATTATGCTACTGGTTCTTTTCCTTCCTTTATTTTATCATATACAAAAAATGCAATTCATCTTACCGTTTTAATAAGGCCTGGTAGTTAAATTACGGACAAATTGACAGTGATTATTGATCAAATGTTGGCGACATATTTTGAAGTAAATATACGTGTCCATCTTGGATATTGGTCTGAGGTGCATAATATGGTAATTTTCAGATGGACTAACGGGTGCACATACTGCACAAAAATTAATTGCCGAATAGCTATTGTGCACTGTTTAAATATGTACACTGTGCGGAATAAATGAACTGAGTAACCAATTAAAATTTTAAACCATTTATAAATTATTTTAAATCATTAAACATTTACAATAAATATTAATTTTTAAATGAGTAGTCAGTTTTAAATAAAATGTCCACCCTATTTAAATATAATTATCTATTTAATGAAATTTGTTTCATTTCACAATAAAACATTACTCATTTATGTATTGTGTGACAATTCGATTTTAAATCGAATTGTGTCAGAAATTTAAATACTGTTTTGATGTGTCACGGCATCACAGCGTATTAATTTATATTTAATTAGAAAACAAAAACATGGCGCCGTTAAAAAATTGTATGGATAAATTGTTAACACATATGTTATTAATGTGTTTTATATTTTTTATGTTTGATCAAAATGCATATTTAATTTACAACAGTTATCATGATTGGTTGAAAAAATACAAGGTGTCTCAAAAGAAATTTTATATTTAGTGGATCGATTAAAAAAAAAAGTAAGCCGTATATAGAAAAAATGTTTATTAATTATTAAAATACACTTTTTGGGGATTTATTTCTTAAAAATAATATCGTCTAAATGTAGACCCTCGCGTTCTCGGCACTCATTTAATCGAACAGTAAAATTACTTATGACGTCTCGGCAGGTGGACTCAGGGATGGCTGCCATTTCGTGACGGATATTTTCTTTCAAATGCGCCAGTGAAGTCGGTTTATTGGCGTAAACTTTAGATTTAAGATAACCCCATAGGAAAAAGTCCAGAGGGGTTAAATCTGGACTGCGGGGAGGCCAATTTATATCACCTCTCCGGGAGATAAATTTGCCTGAGAAAATTTCACGAACACGTGGCAGAGACATATTGGACGTGTGTGAAGTTGCTCCGTCCTGTTGGAATCATGTTCTTTGGTTATAGCCAGGAAAGTTTTGCAGTTCAGGTACCAAGAAGTTGTCTAACATCTCCACATAACGCTCTGAATTCACTGTAACTGCACGCCCCCTTTCGTCTTCAAAAAGGTAAGGGCCGATAATTTCTCGCGCCGACATCGCAGCCCATACGGTCACTTTAGGCGAATGTAGGGGTTTCTGATGTTTGCGTTTCGGATTCGTTGCACTCCAGTAGCGGCAGTTCTGCTTATTTACGTGGCCATTAATATGAAAATGAGCTTCATCCGAAAACAAAATGTTGGTAAACGTTGAAACTCGCTCAATCACCTGATTTACGAAATTAAGCCTCTGACTGGCATCTTGGGGCTTTAATTCTTGCGCCAATTGAATTTTGTAGGGGTGCAGCTTTAGGTCTTTGTGCATAATGCGATGTAATGATGATCTATGCACATTTAAAGCACTTGCGCGCTTTCGAATTGAAAGGTTCGGGTCGTCACGCACAGACTGATTAACATTCTCCACGTTTTCTACCGTTCTTGATGACCTAGGTCGCCCGGATTTTGATTTATCCAGCGTTGTACCAGTCTCTTCAAACTTTTAAACCCAATGTCGAATGAGAGGAATGCTTGGCGCATCATTTAAGTGGCGAAAACCTCGAATACTGCAGAATTTTCTACGCGCTACAGTCGCCGAATCATCGTTTTTGTAAAACTCTTGCACGCATAACGCGCGGTCTGCTCCCGAGAAACGCTCCATAGCGACTAAATTCCCAAGAGCCAGGCTACCGATTGACATAACCCCCGCGCCCCTCGGATACGTTGCGTTCACGCAGTAAGCTAAATAAATATAAAATTTCTTTTGAGACACCTTGTACTTACAGAAGTCAATTGTTGTATATACAGTAGAGCGTCAACTATCCGAACTGATTGGAACCAAGGGTAGTTCGGATAAAAGATTTTTTCGGATAATCGATCTTTACATGAGTTATTCCACTACATTTGTTTAATTAACATCCTAACCTAACATAACTATTGGGTTGTTACATAAGTAAGTTCGTTTTTTTCCCACCTTTTATTGAATAAAATATAGATTCTAAAAAAGACTTTTATTATCAAATGTACTGTTTATTATTTTCTATCACTTTGGACAAACGCTCAGGCAGTTTCATAATGCCATCTCTCCAGAAGTTCCGTCTTTGCTCCCTAAAAATCGGTAGAGGTGAATTTTGATATCGTCCAAAGATGCAAATTTTGTCTTTCAGTAGTGCAGTTGTGTAATAATGAGTGTTATTTATGCAAAACGTTTTGGAGCGATATTTTTACGTACCCACCCAAAAGGGCCAAAAATGTCCTTTTCAAGTGCAGGAAAAATATATGCACAAGTCAGTAGTCTTTGTGAAGTATTAGGCGATACTTTATAAAATTAATAAAAATGTTGACGATTTACCTAATCGTAGATTTTAAAAAAAAATATTTTTAACATTGATCCTATGTTCTCTTTAAGTAAATATCATACAATTTTGTTAAAAAAGCACATTAAGTTAAGTCTAATGACCCTGAGAAGTCGATCGTAAATGGTATTAAATTCAGGAGCACCAAACAAAAACCATTGTTATTAGTGAAACATGTCGAAAAATGTTTGTTGGGCCAAGGAAAAGTTAGACCTCGATTGGAGTATTGTGATTTTCTTTAACGCCCAATGCAGATCCTATTGAAAATGTTTTGGGGTACATGAAATATAAGCTTTGAACAAAAAACGTTCAAAATTTGGATCAGATTACTCGTCAAATACGGCAGATATGGAGATCACTCGTATGCCAAAAAGCTGGTAGAAGGTGTACCGAAAAGATGCCAAGCAATAATTGATAATAATGGAGATTGGACCAATTATTATTACATTTTTAAATTATTTTTAATTTTTCCTTTTCTCTCTTATAGTTCGCCAAGAATCAACAAGGACGTTTTATTCTACAGACAGTAAATATGCAAGAAAAAAAATACATCTCTTTAAACCTAAGCATGCAAATAGTGTTCGAGGGTTTCGCAAACCTTATTTCTCGAACCGTGAACACCGGCTATTATTCATGTCGCTATTTCTCATTACATGTCCGAGGTATTCGAGATTTCTCTTCTTTACCGTAATTAGTATTTTACTCGTTTACAACTTCGTCCAGGATCTTATTGTTAGACATTGACTGATTTTTCATTTCCCGAGCAATACGAGTATATTTAAATAAGCAAAATTGAGACTTAAATTGTAAACAAATACAGTATTTTCATTACTTTAAATTTTACGGTTACGGTATTAATCTGCTGGATTCTCAGCATTTTAATATTTTCAACAATTTTTATTAATATTTTCAAGAATTCAAGCTTAGACTTTTAGTCATTTCACCGAAAAAAACTAGAATAATCTTGATTTCACTCTCATATCTCCATTTTTATTTAACATCCTTTTTTATAACATCCATTTCATTTGTGCCCCACATTTTGAAGTTCTGTTTCGTAAGATTCAGTTGTGTGAGTTGTGCCCTTGTGTCATATTTCACTTTATCTTTCTCTTGAGTTTAATATTATTAGTCTTTTTGTCTTTCTATGTCTGTTTTCGTCTTGTACTTTCACGCGTAAGATATATGTATAATAAGCGAGTCTAACAGTATGGCCTGAGTGTAGGATACATATTGTTCCTTTATTCCCAATACACCTGTGTTCTTTGTATGTAAGTCCCTAAAGCTGGTGACGACACGTTTGCTCTCTAGGTTACCGTGAATGGATAAAACTTTCCCTTAACACTTTCAGAGTATGTGTCTGCATATTGATGTCAGTGCTCGTAGTTTTTATAAAAAAATCTCTTTTCTCAGTGAATTTATGTAGCCAAAAGAGGTCTTAATATTATGAAATATTTTTTAAATAATGTATCAGTTTATAACTCTCTCGGATTAGGAAACAAACAAAACTTGTAACGCAATCGAAAGAATTGCTCGTTTTAAATAGAATTGGGTTGGACAAGTGGCGAGACTTCAGTACGATAGATAGACGAAGAATATACTCGAATGGAGATCTAGGGATACTAGCAAAAGTAGAGAAAGATTCTCAATTAGATGACATAAAAAGAGAAATTGGAAATAGAAGGCATATGATTGTTGCGAATGAAAAAATCTTTGGGAGGCCTACATTTAACAGGCAATATAAGTCAGTGGATGATGATGACGATGATGTTTATGATGATTATGATGATGATGATGAAGATGATAATGAAGATGATGATAATTGTGATGATGGTTGTGATGATGATGTTGATGATGATGATCATGATAATGATGAACGCTCTACTACGTCATTAAAGTTTATATGCTCCACTGACATCTATTCTGATATCTCTTCATACAAGTCCTTACAACAATCACAGACTATAGAATTTCTACGTATTTATTTATAAAATATTTGGTTTTTCATGGTAAGCAAATCCTGCGGTTAATCCTGCAAGAAGAACCCCATGGTTTAAAGTCTCCCTTAATCTGTCGCAACTTAACGTTGTGTGTGCGGCTCCACTCATGTTGCCACATGTCTAAAACCAGGTGTTTCAGATGACTCTTTTCGTCATCAGAAAAAATGAAACTCACATCAATCATAGGTCTGTGGGAGGCGGCTTTTGCAGCTACATCTGCCGCTTCGTTGCCTTTAATACCAACATGTCCCTGTATCCAAAACACCTCTTCCCTCGCATTCTGAGCATTCAGATTGTGGAGTAGCAACCGGATCTTTAGTACATGAGGATGCACTGGATCTGGATCTTGGATACTGTTCAGAGCGCTCAGCGAGTCCGTCAAGATAACACTTGACCGACTTTGCTCTGACGAAACAAAACACAGAGCCTTGAAAATAGCGTACAGCTCAGCAGTGTACACACTCGTTATGGAGTGCAGATGGTACTGAAACTGTTGGCCTGGATTCAAAACAACGAACGCACACCCAACCATAGTTCCGGATTTTGATCCGTCAGTAAAAATGACAGTATCCTCGAACCTAGGGACCAGTGTTCTTTGTAACTCATGTTGGTATTCGATAGGCAACGTAGTATCTTTATCAAACCTAGTTAATGTGAGATTCACAAGTGGATGTGGCAGCGTCCATGGTGGGACAGCACACATAACGAAAACGGTAAGTTTCGGGCATATTAAAATCAATATCACCCAAAATATCGAAAGTCCTCATACCAAAAGGTCTATTGGCTCTTGGTTTTCTGTCATAAGTCTTTGTATGCCTATTTTGTAGAATAGGGTCATACGCGGGATGATCTGACTTCGCAGGTAATTAGAATCAAAATCAATTGTTTTGGTTTATGAATTATTGGGATAAGAAATACGAGTTTTCGAGATAAGTTAAAAGGTTTTTGTAGTTAATTGGAGAACTGATTACTTTTACAATGACAAAAAAAAAAATGGGGTTCTAATGATCAAATGAGAGTTTAAATTATTAGTTTTAAGAAAAGGGCTGAACAAATCTTGTAAAAGACAAGGGAGTCGTCAGTAATCCGTCTCCGTAGTCGGACGAGTATACCAAGCGTTTGGTTGAGATACCCAGTGTCATGCAGTGGGTGAACCAGTAGTAGTCTGGAAGTGTTGAGGATAGTTTTAATGAAATAAACGAACATCAAACTTTAACACGGTGAGGTGTTAAGCCACAAATGTGAGGTATTTTAAGAAGCTTATGTGGTGTACGTTTTTTTTGTGTCTATCACGGAATTTCGTAGCCATAATTTAATTGTAAGTTCTAGTGTATTCTTTAATTTCAATCTTATCTAAACATTAAACGTAGATTAAGCAAAATACGGATTTTGATTCAAACACCCTTATTCCTGTCATAAAGAATCATAGCAGCCGACCAGCGGACTTTTAGGGTTTCAGACTTGATCCGCTCGCAAGTTGGAAACCCACTATATGGAAGGACCTTTCAAAGTAAGTACTATGAAGTACAAATGAAAATATTTAAATTCAATTAGCAAACCGCGACGTTTCGACCGATGCTAAAAACGCCTCCACAGTCATTTAAATGTTCTTCATGCTCTATACATTGCACTGAGCAAACATATAATATTTACAGTATTTAGGTGAAAATTACTATAAAGTTTTATGGACGTTATTATTCACGCTGTAACATTTATTTTATCTGAAGTTGAGCTGGACGAATTACTATTATATTTATTTGTTTCTGTATGTGGATATACTTAATATAATAAAATATTATTCTTTTCTTCAAATTTTTATCGATAGCACTACTGGTTTCACACTTTCAAGTTCAACTGAAATTATACTGTATACAATATTGGTTTTTTATTAGGTAAAAAATAATACCACAGACAGACAATGTAATAAATCAAATTCTAAAAACAATTGTCTGAAGATCTTAACAGTAGTAGACAACAAATAAAAACCTAAAAAGTGAAATCTCAACGGACAGAGCCTATGTTCTGAGGTTAGAGTTCGTGGTAATGTTTCATAGGGTTGAAGGGAGGTACGGTGTGTGGGGTAACCTTGCAAAGGGGCGTTGAGTGGTCTGGTCGCTAGATTGCAACTGATCGACTTTGGCGGTCTCTCGGGATGAGCGTCCATCTAAGAAGGACTTTGCGTCTTCCGGTCGCCGCCTTGTAACCATGTTCCAAGAACTTGCAACCGTATCAAACAACCAACTGGATCATTCGCATTCACAACTTACTTGAGTGTTACTAACACAAAACTAACGTAAGTTTAATGACAATCTAAGAACTTTACAACTTCTAACATCAACAATGGTCTATTTATTTTATAAAGATTTAATAAAAGCATTGACCGAACAGGAAACTTATGAGAAATATTCCATTAAAGAGTTCTTGTAGCAAACTTTTGCAACTTTTTCCGCTGTTGCACTCCAAAAACAACAAGTGACGAATTTGCTCTTTTAATGCATTTGTTTCACTAATTAAATTAATGAGAACTGAAAAGCACTCACTCAAAAAAAATATCCATTTTGAAAAAGGTTAATACATGGACTGATGCAAAACAGAAATAAATCAACCATTAATGCGAAAAATGCTGTAAATAAAATTGATCAGCTCATGGATTTGTAGCAAATTTCAATAAGAAGATATGTCATTTCTTTGGTTTAGGCGGAACTAAATGGTAATTTCGTTCTTTTAGGTTGTCACGAGAAGGGACCTTGCTTGGGTTGTTTCATTTTTAACGTTGATATGTGAAAATTTAAAATTCCAACCGTGAAACCATGGAATGTTTAACGTTTGTTAAAAATATTTTAATTTTTACATATTTTAAAGATTTTGAGAAATTTGTGTTAAGACACAAAAAATCAAAATATAATGAAAATTACATTTTATAATGATATTAACTTTAATATAAAAGTGTTTATTGTAAGTATGATTTACAAAGCTTAACCAAAATGGTGAAAAGCTCGCCTATAGGTTTGTAATAGCCTGTAACTGTAAAAGTAGCAAAAGGCAAATTTATTTTAACAATTATAGAGGTGGGCGAAATTTTAGAAGAAAAGAGAGCCAGGGCTGTTCCGATTCCATGGCCGCAATTCAATTAGACGTAGAATACGTCGCGCGGTTGTTAGAATTGAATGAATGTACAAAGTTTAGGTTTAAAGAGACGCTTATTTTTTTCGCTGTTTATTTTTCAAACTTTCTCATAATTAATGTTACATATTATCGATAGATCTCACGTAGACGAAACGAATGACACCTCACGGTACGTGCTACCAGGTCGCGACCCCGAGGTTTACTAATTTGATTGGGCGCATCGTACGCTGATTAAATACAAAATGACGGACGCATGCGCTATTCCATCTTCGATGTTGCATCATCTGACCTTGAGCGTTATTTCAGTACACTCTTTGGACCTTCAACACAGCTATTATATTGTTGCTAGCTTTTATAATCTTGAAATTATTGATGGAACACTGGTGTACATTTTTTTGGGACACACGGTTTTTTTTCGAGTGATCCAGTATTGGAACGAAGTAATATATGTATTCTGTTGAATATAGATTTAGCTATAAATCTTATATATGATTATTAATAATTATTAATAGGCGCGTACCCATGGGGGGAGGGGCTTAGAAGCTCGAGCTCTTCCTAAGCACTCAAAAAACACGTGACTTTAGAGTTTTTAAGGAACATAATTGAGTTTTCACTCTTTGACTTGAGTTTTAGAGCTCATGAGTTTAGTAAGTATTTTAATAATCGAGGACCTTTATTTTTCATCAATTGAATTTTGAAGGTAAAGACCTTTTTGGTTTTTGGTCAGTACTTGTGTTTAAAGAGATGCGCGGGCTGTGTTAGAATGAGCCGCCCTTATCAATAATTTCCCGATAAAAATGTAGATCTCGTCCATCTCTGTCCCTGTAAAGCAATTTTGTCTTCTAAACCCCCCTCCCAAGAAAAAACCCTGAGTGCGTGCTTGATTAAAACTATTATAATTGAAAACGAAAAATAATTCCTCATTCGATCCCTTTGCCCAGTGGCGGATTAAGCCTTCGCCGGGCCCAAGACATTTTTGATTTATGGGCCCTCAACCTAGAGGCGTTCAAAGGGGAAGGGTTCGCTGGGCCCTTGAAAATTATGGGCCGAAGACAATTGTCTTTTTTGTATTTGCGAAAGTCCGCTACTGCCTTTGCCTAGGTATTTAAACCCCAGATTCAAGCCAACTAACCCCAGGAAGTCGATATTGACCAGGTTGGGAACCTCTGCATTACACCCTCAAAACTATTTTAAATAATTTTAAAATTAGCTTTATTATAATTACAAGATATATTTTATTACACTTTTATTTTATTGTTATGCATATTTTCTTCTTTTCTTTTTTTAATAAAACAAAACTGTTTAATATGAGAAAGAAAATATCAAAAAATTGCATAAAATTGAATAAATCCCAACTGAATTATTTAAAATGGAAAACAAACAAAAATACGGATCTTCTGAATACATATTTAATTTAAAATTATTTCCTCTTTCAGATTTCAATATAATAAAATTGATTTGTGTATTTAAGCTCTTTAATTCAAGGATTTTTCGGCACAATAAGTTTGTAATTGTTGTGTAATCCGCTGAGTTTACGCAGATTTGACAAACAGTGGCGCACATAAATAAATTTTATGAAATTAAAGAATTTGATATTACGATAACGATACAAGTTGTTAAATTGGCTTCAAAGTAAAGTATTTTTATTTACTAGTGTAAATTATTTAGGTAAATCTGCAAAAATTTCAAGGCTTGGTTTACTAGTTACGATTTTTTTTTATTTTAAAATTTACTAACTACCATTTCCGGATTCGGATCTTCATAAAAAATAATAGAGTTTGTAAAAAATTGGCGGAAGGTAAAATAAATAACTGGAAAAACTTCGATGTTATTAACTAACTTTATTAAATATATTTCCGATGGTAAGACTGCATTCAAACAATGCTAAACTACAACTAACTACAAAAATTGATATGAAGTGTGAATTTTCACACATTTCAGGGTTTCGCAGGTATTTAGTAAGTGAATGATGATTATTTGGGATGCCAAAACAAATTTTATGTTAAAATATTTTTTTTGTTAATTTTAATTCGAATGCCTAAAACCATTATTTAGCTTTGCTAACGAAGTGGCCGAGCGCACTAAGTCGTCCGGTTTGTACTGGCGGAAACCCAGCACGACTGTCCGGTCGATGGTTCGAGCCTCCTTCGTTGGTGATATTATTCGAGCGAGAATAATATGTTTACTCCCATTTTTCACAATCATTCATCCCTCATCCAGGTGTAGGAGCTCGCCCCCTGGCATCGGCGATTAGCCTCGTTGCAGAAATAGGCCGATGTAAAATAAATAAAATGAATAAATAAAAACATTATTTAGGTTTCTAAATATGTGCAGTATTTTTTATTTTTTTTTTATATAGCAATGTTCATTAAGATTTTGAAAATTGCGCCTATGGCTTCCATTGGTTGTTTTAAGTCATACCCCGCCCATCTGATTTCATGTATTCAATTTCAATAATTTCCACTGGTTATTAAATTTACGCTTTTAAAAATTAAATGCAACATTTGCCCAAATATAACTAGAATTTTGAAAAAATAATTTAAATAAAATAAAAATGCAAAAAAAAACAGAAAAAATAACATTGCCTTGAGAGCGGAGCGAACATTAGTTTGCAAATTAGAACGCGAGCATGCTAGCCATTACAGTATCCAAGCATGCTGGTTCACTCTCTTAGATAAGTTATTAAATATTTTACGTGGTCAAGCAAAAACACAAAAAATGCGTTATTTTCCGAAAACATAATCTGATCAAAAACTTCTTGTTGTGCAATTCCGGTTCACACAAATGTACATTACTTAGAATTTCTTCAGAATTTTAGTTTAAACCGTCTGGGCTACAGGATGTGGGGCAAAATTTTTTTTGCACAATTTTGGCAAAAATCGCACCACAAGAATTTATTTTGCAAAAATAAAATTTTGATCGTTAATCCACTTACTAAGGGCTTTCATTTGATACCCTTCTCAGAATTTAAAAAAATATATTTTTTTCGATGAGCAGATATTTGTTTATATTTTTAGGGGGATATTTTTTTAGATGTTTTAGTATTTTTCCTATATGCGGGTCAAAGAGTTGTATAAGCATGCCAAATTTCAACTCTCTAGGCTTAGCCGTTTGGCTACAATTTTTACCGAACAGACAGACGACAAATTGACGGTATAAAGGTTTTTTGGTCATACCTACTAAAGCCTAAAAACGTACCGAAGTTATGGTTACAGTGAATATTGGGTCCGGACACATCTGCGTGCCAGATGTTGTAACCGTTGAGCCTGGAACAGAATGCACAGCGCGCTACGCCGTCAGCGCGCCGTCATTTGCGACGGCGTTGCGTTAGCGCCGTTGAGAATGCCGTTGAATTTTCGCCTGCACACAATGCAATCATTTATAACGCCGTCAAAGTGTCACGTGACAACCTATATCTGTGTTTATACGTGTGCTTTCTTTTATTAAAATTATAATGGATGATGAAGACTTGTGTGTGATGTTATTTATGTTGTATGCAAGTTATTTATACATACAAACACTTTCCCATTTAGTAAAAACTGAGGTTAGGTGTTCTGCGTCAACGTTCAACGGCGTCAAAAGTTGGAAGTTGACGAACATTCAGTATCAACGACGTTCGAACACCGCTAGGACGTTACACATTCTGTGCACTTGCGTACGACAGTTTGGTTATAACTTTCCTCTGACATATAGCGCCGTCCAAACGCCGTCAACGCGCCGTAGAACTCGTTGAATTCTGTTCCCCACTTAACGGTAAGTGTCCCTTCATGACCGGGCGACAGGCAATCGCTAACAGAGTTCTTCCCAATTAAAAGGAGAATTTTTTAGTATGAGAACGAACTCTCTAAGTTGAACCATTCGTGTATATATACACACACACATTCGGATGGCACTTAATAGGTTTTTTGTATTCCCTGGACCATAAAACATGGTCATCAGTCAATATCTCGACATCGAAAATTTTCGCGATTACAATACTTGCCCCTTAGATATCAGCACATCAGAGGTAAATTGTATTAAGTCGCAAATGATAAATAGCTCAGAAAAGACGGTTTAAGATTGTTTACCGCCTTGCGTTGATCGACTTAATACAGTTTTAAAACAACGAATATCGAAACTGGCTAGAGCTTCCGCTCCAAATTATATTCCACCTGGCAGACCATAAAGTATTGAGTCACTTGGTACTAAAATGTCTTTTCTGATGACTTAATACAGTTTACCTCTAAGGTGCTGATATTAAGGTCGGGCAAGTAACAATATATACAATGAAATATATAATTTGCCTGTTCGGAATCGTGTTTTTGATTTCATAAAGGTGGAAAATCACCTACGCCCGTTTGAGATTTATAATTTTCAACGTGTTTAATTGATTTTTTGGTAAATAACTAAACGAACTCGTAATCTTGTGTATTTACCGGTATGATGTGTGTATTCAGTACACAGTGGAAACCCAGTGCATATATATGCCACGGATGCTAACGAATCATACATCATAATCCTTATGATTATTTTGTTTGTTGTAAATCCTCTTCCATATTTTAAGCCCTTAAATTACGGAAAACGCGGCAGCAGTAGTAGCTTTGGGAATGAAACCACATTGCAAAATGATATTTAGTGATGATTTTTGTTTTTAAAAACAACTTGATTTGACGAAATAAAAATACTAAAAGCTTACTGAAAAATAGAATGTGCAAATCCGTGAACCTCATTGATAAACAAGCTTTTTTTAATGGGAGTTATTGTGAAATAGTTTTAGTGAGTGGTTAAAATGTTACATGATTTTTTTACGGTAAGCTCTTGACGATTACATTTTCAGTGCGTGACAATTGCACTTTTTACAAATATGCAAGAATTTTTTAGTACCTCCTGCAACGGAGAATATAAATGACATCATTTGTTTTTAACTCTCAAATGCATTACGATTCGTTTAAGTAAACAAAATGTTATTATGGAATTTGTTTATGAATAAATGTAAGTAATTTAGTACAACAAATTAACAAAAAAAAAAAAACTGTGACGTGTTGAGGAGCTTTGCATCGCCTATTATTTGCCTAATATCTGGCTCTATACTTGTAGTAGCCATTCTTAACATAGCCTCCAAATGTAAATCATTCAATCTTTATCTTGTTGTATTTTTATTTAGATTCATTAAAGAAAAAGTTTGTTCACAAATATAAGTTGAACTGAAGATTACTAAATATTGCTTTGCAAGATTTTTTAAATTTCCGTATAGGCGAGGCAATGAAGCACAAAAATCAGCCCAACTTCCGATTTTTGGCGCAGTAAAATGGATTTACATGCGGTTTGGTGCATTCGACTCGATAAGCCTGGTTTATAATAAGCCCATAGCATAACGCATAAGGACGGAACAAAGGATTTGACCTTTCAAAACATCTGTTTGTAATAAACAGAACAAAGAGAGTAGTGTAATTTTTATGCTTATGTTCCATAACATATTTATTATAAACCAGGCTTTAGAGCCTCAGGATATTTTGTGAACCAACGCGATCAATGCAAAATGAAAAACTGCATTTGTGCATACGAAGAATCCATTGGAAAAGTGCATTTTCCAGAGTTGGAAAATCAAAAATTTATAACTCGGTATAAATTCACTAAAATAAGTCAAATATTGATACTCGGGGGTTTCTGGGGTCGCTGAACACGAATATCGGGACGAGAGAAGTGTCCGAGGTACCTGGTGCCCAGGGTGGACACTACGTACATCGTCTCCTAGAGTTTTATGCAAATTTGATACAAAAGCAGTTGAATCACGTTACTCGGGGGTTTTTGGGGTCGCTGAGCTCGAATATCGCAATAGCGAATGTCTCCGAAGTTCGTAGTGCCAAGGATCTGGTACCCAGGACTACCAACCATGTATACTGAAACTCATTTTTTTTAAACGTAGGCGCCTTTTTATAATTCAGTTGGTAGCATTGATCCTATGTTTAAGCGACTTATATTATTATAGGTATTATAATATAAGTCGCAGGTATTATAACGTTCTTTGCCTACTTTCACCGTGTCTAGTGTAGACAGTTTTAGTGACGCACACGTGGATTTTCTGTCGAATTGGTTCGCTTATTTTTAATGTACCTCGAATAACGTATTTCAACCACATTTGTAACAAATTCGCATAAAACTCTAGG
The DNA here is from genome assembly GCA_963971575.1 of Liopterus haemorrhoidalis. NCBI lineage: Eukaryota > Metazoa > Arthropoda > Insecta > Coleoptera > Dytiscidae > Liopterus > Liopterus haemorrhoidalis. Next base: position 55,980,513 of record OZ020612.1, on the reverse strand, counting down.
CGACGAGGGTAAGAATTTTCACACATTTCAGGGTTTCGCAGGTATATAATAAGTGAAGGCGGAATGTTGAGTGTGTAGGACAAACTTTTCTTTGTATTAAACACGGCAAAATGAACGATTTAGAATGATTTATCGTCTGTTAATCTAAGAACTTTAAAAACAAATTTTATATTAAAATATTTTTTTGCTAATTTTAATTCGAATACCTGATACCATTATTCAGATTTCTAAGTATGTACAGTATTTTTTTATATATATAGCAAGGTTCATTTAGATTTTGAAAATTGCGCCTAAGGCTTCTATTGGTTGTTTTAAGGCATATGCTTCGCCCCTCTGGTTTCGTATACATGACACATAGAATGAAAATATAATTCCAACAATTCCAACTGGTTATTAAATTTACGCTGACAAAATAATTTAAACAAAATAAAAATGAAAAAAAGAAACAAAAAATAAAATTGTCTCTTCTGCCCGGGAGCGAACCCTAGTTTGCTGCGTAGTAAGCGAGCAAGCAAACCATTAGATCAGGATACGCCTTCTAGTATAGTGTGTTACATAACTATGTACTATGTACTATTATGTTCCTATCCAATTTTGGCTATGCTGTTGGGACAGACGTATTAAATAAATAAATACTTATAACTTTTGTACATCGTCAATAAAAAAAAAAAAACAAAAAATGCGTTATTTTCCGAAAACATAATCTGATCAGAAATTCTTGTTGTACTATTCTAGTTCACACCAATGTACATTACTTAGAATTTTTTCAGATTTTTAGTTTAAATCATCATTTTTAGCATAAATCATTTAATACAGGATGTGGGACAACATTTGTTTACCACAATTTTGGCAAAAATCGCATCAAAATAAAATTTTGATCGTTAATTCACGTACTAAGCGTTTTCATTTGATACCCTACTAAGAATATCAACTCTCTAGGTTCAGCCGTTTGGCTAAAATTTTTACCGGACAGACAGACAGACGACAAAATGGCGGTTTAAGGGTTCTTTGGTCATATCCACAAAACCTTAAAAACGTTGCTGAACTAAGAATATTTCTAGGAGTTGAGTATTATTATAATAGATTTATTAAAAACTTAGTTACAATTTTGTACCCTTTGAATCGTCTACTCAGAATAGGTCCAAATTTCTTTTGGTCGAATAATTGTGAAGAGAGTTTCAACTACATTAAACATCAGTTGACAAGCGACAATGTTGTTGTGCGTTTTAATGTAGACTTACCTGTAGTACTAGTAACTGATGCTTCCCCATTTGGTGTCGGAGCAGTATTATCCCATCTTAGTCACCTCTGAAGTAAAGCCGAGAAGTCGAGAACTATCTTTATTTATTAAAACATAAAGTACTTGACATAAGTCGTTACCATGGATATTTATATATATCATTTTGTTTATACTTTTCGCTCGAAATTTGGACTCAATATTTTCGCTATACATGGATCAAAAAATTGTATGCGCATACCAAATTTCAATCCTCAATTAAGATTTAACTTTCCGGTATAAATCTATTACGATTTTCATTTTATTAATGTCAGTTTGCATCAGTTATTGTCAATGATTGCTGGTCACTCGAGACTAGATCAGCTCTCAAGCGATATCTCTGAATGTTTGATGGTGAGGATAATTGCGTACCGCATCCTGGTGCACACTGCATCCAAGTAAATACGACATCGCATGTCATTTTCGACAAATACGTCATAATTTCGACCGCAGATCCATTGTGCCAATTAAAATCACGTTAAAAATGAATGAAAGCCATTTATAACTATGATGGACTAATTTGATGGTAAATTTCATTTAAATTTTTGATTAACTATGTCTCGTCATTTCAATATTTCATATTATGATGAATGATCTTTTAAAAATCTATTGAAAATTCAAACAGAAAATTCTCAATATATTGATATACAAGGTGTAACACGAAATATGAGCCATAGCCATTTAACACGGGAGATTGTAAAGAAATGAACTTTTACTTGTGTGTTTTGAGAGTAGTTGTTAATTTTTCTGAGGTAAAATATTCGTATTTTATGAAAATATTTAGACACAAGAAAATGCCATATTCATTATTTTTGTTGATATATAGACTGGCTACAGTTTGACAATTGTTAATTTCAAAACAGCTCAAACGGCAACATTCGCGTTTCACAGTCGGAAAACCTCCAATAACAAATGAAAAAGTTTTACTGAGAGAATCGAGAAGAACGAGAAATTATTTGTAACATTCAAAGAAGGAAGCTAGATTATCTTGGACATATCACAAGAGGAGAATAATTTGAACTGCTAATGCTCATCATACAGAAAAAGATCTTGAGTAAACGATGTATACAACGACGAAAAACTTAGCTAAATGATTATCTGGAGATTTATTTTCAAATGTGTTAGGGGGCTCAAATATAAAATTTTGCTCAGGTTCCGAAAATGCTAGGTACGGCACTCCCTATTTGTATTTAGTTCAAATCGTGTAAAACTTTCATCCTGCTGATGATGGCACAATAAACCAAAATATGTATATTACGAGGTGTGTAAATTAAGAAACCGAACAGATTTTTTTTTTTTTTTCCGAATAGAATTACAATTACTAAAAATAAATTCATTGGGAAGCAACACAGCGCTGGAATTCTTACAATCAGTTCTAACAACAGTAAGGACAGTTTGACAGTTCTTGCAATCCTCATAGCAGTGTTGGAATTCGGATACTGGAATAGGTTTCAGCTGGTCGGTTACGGACGTTTGAATGTTTTCGAATGTCTCAAAATGACGTCCCTTGAGGTGATTTTTCAATCTGGGGTTGAGGAAAAAGTCACAAGGACTCAAGTCAGGCGAATAAGGAGACTGAGGAGCCACAGGAATGTTTTTAGTGGCCAAAAACTCGCATTGTGCAGATTTTTTTCATCCCCAATTCATTGGTCAAAATCTGATGAACAGTAGTGAGTTAAATTCAACTCTTCCCGGATCATTTTGACTATCAACGGACAATCTAAATGCACAAGATCCCGGATTCTGTCGACATTTTCATCGGTTCTCGAAGATGAAGGCCTTTAGCTGCGTGATTCATCTTCAATCAACTCTTTCTTCTGAAAATATCTTACACCGCCAAAAAACCTGGATCTTTGACAAAACACTATCTCCGTAGGCCTGCTGAAGTTTTGCAAAAGTTTTGCCCAAGCCTGCAGTAAAACCTGATAGCACACCGATGCTCGAAATGAATGTCACTTATTTGTAAAACGCACTAGAAAAAACTGTTTCACGAAAAAAATCGCTACGGACAACAAAATTACTCTAGCGAGTTAAAACTCGTAATGAAGGCGTACCACATGTTCACCTGCTGCCCCTCCAAGTCTCGTGTCCCAAATGTTGCCAGATCAAACGCTTTGTTGATAGTCCGGTTACTTAATTTACACACCTCGTAAGTATTAAAATATTTTTATTGTACATTACTATATGTGTGTTAATTTTTGTATTGAAACTTTGTCACCTTGTATACAAATACATATACCAGTAAACAAACCATTCCATAAAACTGAGAAAAAACAATGTTAAACCTTAAATAATGCTCCCGGGTCAGCTACGACCTGCATTCCCGGGCCCGCAACAAGACGGAACGGACAGGCGTTAACGGTAACAGTATAGCGGCGGTCGAGCTACAGTTGTTAACGGCGATCCAGTGCTATCTGACGCCTGCCACCCGTCGCCGGGACACCAGCCAAAGCTCGTTACAATGCCCAGACACGTAACATCGTCACACAAAAAAAGAAACGTCGAATAAAACCGTTTTCCTAGGTAACGTTTAAGGCATTTTCCTCATGAAATCATGTAAAAAGTTAAAGACAATTTTTCTTAAGCTGGGGTAAATGAATTATCTAAGAAGTTTTTAAGATCAAAAGAGAAAATTAAATATTTAATACAGTTGAAACTAGCAAAGGTGATCGCCTTACTTAAACTCGGAAAAGATAAATAACTTCCTAGTAGTAATAAATCAATTAGTTGTCTAATTTTAGCAAAATAGCAGAAAAAGTATTGCTTAGGCCTAGTCTTTCCACCTTCAGTTAAACCTCTAGGTAACTATCTGACAGATAAGGTTATGTGATGTTTCTGTACTGAATAAATGTCATCCCGTCTTTCATACCAATTTATCTATCGGATAGTTATCTAACGGATAATGAAACTGACGTATTGAATTCACTGATTGGTATTGATATTTATTCAGCAGATGAAGTTCCAGATAACCTTATCTGTCAGATAGTTACCTAGAGGTTTACCTGAAGGTGGAAAGACCGGGTTTTAATAGAGTAAACAATTTCTTTTAGATAACAATAATTTCATTCCAGAACAATTTGATTTAAGAAAATTTCATTTTACCACACCATTAACCCTAACACTAAGTTAAATCCTTTAATTGATAATGTGACAACAATTTCCTGTCAACAAATTTACTGGTGTTGTATAAATTGACGTACAGAAAGCCTTTGAAAACTTATTAATTACAACTTCCCGCCATATATACTTCATTTATTGCAAGCATATTTAGCAAATAGACAATTAAAAGTATAATTAAATAATAATCTTTACCTTAACCGAACTATAAGTGCAGGAGTATCACAAGGAAGTGTTTTAGGACCAGCACTTTTTAATAATTATATTAAAAAATATATACACAACATGTCAATTTAAGTCTCTATGCTGACGATACAGCCCTGTTCATTTCATTGTTTATACCATGTGTTCAAAAAGAAATTACCTAAGGGTTGGCTGTTGAAAAATAAAATAATGTGTACTGCAAGCTTTAACTGTCAATTAATTAACTGTCATCACTGTTGTTGTCATAAATTTCTATTGAAGTTTCGTTAGTCAATTGTTACATAAAGCTTGCAATAGACATTATTTTATTTTTCCACAGCCAACCCTTATGTAATTTCTTTTTGAACTCATGGTATTAGATACCATTACCAACAGCCTCAATAATAATTTGGAGGTAATCCAAAACAAATGCTTACTTATCAAAAGTAAATATATGAAATGATCAGTAAAATGCACAGAATATCAAAATATAAACTATTTCTGAATATATACAAAAACTATCATCATACTTACGACTCACCTATAATTGTTATAATCTTTCGAACACCATTAAGAAACTTAGTTATACATACATAAGTGCCTACATACAAAATTAAAAGTTTTACAAATTTTAGATTTTGTTATATTTAAATTTTTGCATTTTTTTCTATATTCTCCACGCAAACAAAGAAGATATAATGAAAACATTGATGTCTTCAGCGGGTATGATTTTGAGTTATCTATAAATATTTTTTTCTACTACAGGGCGTAAAATAGGTACTTTACGCATTACAGTGTCTAAAAAGCATTAGTGCGTAAAGTAATTTAATTTACATACTATTGCATAAAGTGGTGCCGTGATAACCATTTGTCAATGCCAAAAATTATCAAATGTACATTTTCATGTTATAAAATACATAAATGAAAGTCATGAGTAAATTCCAGTCGGTCATCTTATGTTGCCATGGTAACCAGTTGTCAACATTCTAAAAAATAACACTAACCCTTTGACGCCAAAATTAATTTCCTGAAACTGAATTCTATTGAAACACCAATATGCATCTATTAATATGGCCAGCGACTGTATAGTGTAGTGTGTCACTGGACGTTTCATAAATGTTACTTATAGATATTTGCTTTCCACACACACTACATCCCCAACTTAATAACAACATAAGCGCCACACTCGGAGCATCGATAAACTACAACGGTGTACACTTGGCTTCCACATAGTAATATACACAAATCTTTTGCTAAGAACAAAGTACATTGTACGAAATATTACAAAATTTTTACGACAACATAAAAGTTGTTGATTTTTGTTTTTTGTGCATAAATGCTTGTTTTATGCATCTTTTGGTGCAATTCTGTGGCAAATCTATAAGCTACAGACGATCGTATCTAAAGAGTTGTTTTATGTGTTGTTATGGACAGTTTCTTATAGATTTTGTCTGTAAGCTTACAGATTTGCCACAGAATTGTATCATTTAATACATTTGAAAAATTGACGTCTAATGTGACCTTTTAGGATTTTAGGATACATTAGTGAAAATTTCAGGAATACTTTGGTATAAAATAACTAGCTAATAAATTAACAGACGTAAATACATTACAACAATTGTTGTCGCTTCATAAAAATAAAATAATTCTAAAATATTATTTATAACATACTAGAAGAAATATACATTTGGCAACATTGGCAATATATTTAAGGTCTATTTAAAACATTTAAGGGGATCTAAACGGAATTTTATTTTTTTAAGTTGTCACAAGCTCAACTTTAACGATTGAATCCGGCATTTTGTAAATAAAATCAAAAATTCCATTCAATCATTAAGGGTATATTCGATTTGACGCTCCGAGCGTTCCGAGCTCGTTCTGTACACTCAAACGTGTTCGATTTGACGCTCGGAGTACACTCAATTGCATTCGTTTTGCGATCGAGCGAGCATTTAGAGTGCGCTCTATGTGTTCGGGGTTTTAAGACCGAGCATATGGAGTATGACGTAAAAAAGTGGGGGAACGGCGGGAAAGGAATGAAAGTTTAAAATTAAATTATAAGTAAAATAAAAATAATAGCCTTAGACAAATAACGATAGACAAATAATATTGTTATTTGTCTATGGTTACAGAGTACGGCCATTTTATGTATTTGTGACGTTCTGTAAACAGCAATTATTAAAATACACCGTGCATAAAATTAAAATGGAAAAAATTCATTCAATTTATTCATTAATTATTATTTAATTTTTAATTAATTTTATTTCTTCATAATTGAAAAAAATCAAGGAAAAACCGAGGTATATAATTTTGATTCATGACTGACGTGAACTAATCTGACAGTAAAAACGCCGCCTAAAATTGTAGGGTTAGATTTTATAAACATTACGTCACAAGAACGCTCGCTCCGTTAGTGTTGTATTCATGACGTCACCATCAACTGTTCGCTCAGCGCTCGCTCTACTCTGTACAACTCGAATGCACCCTAAAACACAAATTATAAAACAAGGAAGATAGCGGACTCCCACGTTACGGCTTTGGACAGCGATAGTTGCGACATTCGTGGTTGTAATATGAACTAGGATTAGGTAGTATGCAACCCACAGTGCGCACAAATATTATTTTTATATTTTAAATTGCTATGAATCGCGATCATTAATTTTCTACCAAAATTGAATAATAAAATGTAATTTTGGTAGAAAATTAAAGATTGCCTTGAACCGAAAATTATGATTAATTTATTTACAACTCTCTTAATTAATTTCCTAAAATTAAAATTAATTACAATTGTTAAAAGTTAATACTTCAGTAAGCATTAAGTTTTATTATTTTATTTGCAAGCAAGCATATGAAATAAATAAACATGTATTTATTTTTACTTTTATATTTACTTTTATTGTACATATTAAATTTAGTCTGTGCCATTTTTTTTTTTTTTTTTATTGCACTATTTATATTTCTTTTGCATTTACCATTTAAAATATTATTAATTACACTACACCATTTGAAAATAAAAAATGTGGTGCTAATATTTAAAATTTCTTATAAAATTCATCACTGTCACAATCACAATTTACTGTCACCCAGTGGCGCAACAAGGGTGGTGCGACAGGTGCCGCCGCACCAGGCGCCAGATTCATAGGGGCGCCGAATGGCCAAATTTAATTTTTTTTTTATTATTATCTTTTATATTTATAAACTATAATCAACACAAATTTGATTTCATAATCGAAAATTTCAAATGGCAGGCAAGATCATTAATTGATGACTGCACAACTGCCACTGCAATGCAATTATTAGAAGTGATCCACACTTACGATTTAAAAGATGTGTACCCTAATATTAGCATTGCACTGCGCATATTTTTAACGCTCCCTGTAACTGTTGCTTCGAATTAACGCAGTTTTAGTAAATTAAAGTTAATAAAAAATTATTTGCGTTCTACAATGGGCCAAGAGCTTGTAAAATTTAGCTTTAATATCAATAGAAAACACCACAGCGCAGTCATTAAATTATGAAGACTTAATTAACGAATTTTCACAGTTAAAAGCCAGAAAAGTTCAATTTATTTAATTTTCCATTCCGTTAAAGTGATTATATAATATATTATTAAAATACCTAAATATTTATTATTTTTTGTTCAAATATCCCTTTTTTTTTGTCATTAAATATATATTTTTTTATTTATTTTGTTATTCAATTATGTAATATAATACAGTCTGTTCCAAACGGTTAAGCGGAACTAGATTTTGCAATCTAGTTACTTTCATCGTTTAAATTGTGCCTTTCGGCCGTTTTGTTTAAGCTTTGTAAATCATACTTACAATAAACATTTTTTGGTTAAGGTTAATGTCATTTTAAAATGTCATTTTCTTTATATTTTGATTTTTTGTGTCATTCTTAATACAAATTTCCCATTTATTTATTTTTTGTCATTAAAATATATAAAAAAAATATTTAATTTTGGCATATGTCATTCGTTTCCATGGTTTCATTGTTGGAATTTTAAATTTTTACAACCCAACGTGAAAAATCAAATAACCCAAGCAAGGTCCCTTCTCGTGACAACCTAAAAGAACTAAATTCCCATTTAGTTCCGCTTAACCGTTTGGAACAGACTGTATTTCTTTAGCCCTTTTGTGTTTCATTTTGTGTTTTATTGACCTAGAGTTTATATTTTGTCCCTTTTTATATTAGTTGATTATCATGATTTTTGAGTTTATTAAAAGATTTGTAACATAATTTGTTAATATAATCGTTAATATTGCAATTTAAACCAAACCAAAGAAAAAGGTTAAAACTAAACTAAAAAATAATACCAACGAATGTTTTTTTATACATTTATTATTAAAAAAACGACTTTATAATATATATTTTTGTATGTTCCTTTACTGGTAATAAGATAGTCCCTTTATTAGGAATGTTTCTTTTCTGGCGATTTTGTGATTTTTATGAATAAAGTTATGTGTTTTATTTCACTTGCATCAAAATAAAACAATAAGATTTTAAGGATTCTCTATAAAATATGGTAGTAAATATCTTAAATAACATTTTGGTGAAGAAAACAACGTAAGTAAATGTTTTAAACGTTCCCTTACTGATGCAATCATCCTACCATAAAATTTAAAAAATTGCGTATGTAATTAGTGAGTGGAAGGGGGGGGGGGCGCCAAATAATTTTACGCACCAGGCGCCAATTTATGTTGTTGCGGCACTGCTGTCACCTATCGTTACAACGTCAAAAACAATTGCCGCAAATTGCCGATAATGAAGTGTTTTCAAAATGTTGGTAAAAAAAACGCTTTTAGCGCTGTCGGTGGATGGAATATAACTTAAATCCGTTTCAAGGCCGTGTATATGAGTTTCATACCTCTGCCCTAAAAGTAGAAAGCAAAAAAACTATAGTTGTTATAATTTTCTTAGTAACCAATTTAACAAAAATATTCCGGCCTACTCAGATTAGGAAACATCGTGAAAGAATTTATACCAACCAGGGGCACGAAAGTTGCATATATATATATATATATAGGCAACCATCATTACAGAAGAGTATTTTCAGTTACATATCTCTACCTCAGAATGGGTTTACTAGCTCACTATACCAAATTTAGAAGAGCAAATAAAAATTTTCAAATTCTAGTACCATATATATGGATTTAACATAAAGCCCCATTTAAACATCCCAATTAAGCTCTAATCGTTTTTTTTTTATTATTTAATTTTAAATTATATAATTTATATGTGTATTATAAGCTGTTCACTTTTGTAAGAACAAACTAAGAGGGGATTTTGTTTTCAATAGTTTGCACCTTTGAAGCTGTAAATCATGTTGGTATTAAAAAATGTCACTTTTGACATATGTCATAATGAAAAATCATATTTTAATTATAATGATCATAACCTTATCAACCTAAAGTCAGTTTTACAGCGTAAGGAATATTTTTAATTGACATTTAAAGTCAGTAACACACCATAAAAGTAACCAAAATAACCAGATTTAGTGTGTTCTTACAAAAGTGAACCGCTTATATAAGCGGTTCACTTTTGTAAGAACAAACTAAGAGGGAATTTTGTTTTCAATAGTTTGCACCTTTGAAGCTGTATGTCATGTTGGTATTAAAAAATGTCACTTTTTTAAAATGTCGATCCGTTTGACATATGTCATAATGAAAAATGATATCTTAATTATAGTGATCATAACCTTATCAACCTAAAGTCGGTTTTACAGCGTAAGGATTATTTTTAATTGACATTTAAAGTCAGTAACACACCATAAAAGTAACCAAAATAACCAGATATAGTGTGTTCTTACAAAAGTGAACAGCTTATATTTGTCTCAATTTGTAATACGAAACTAAGAGGAAAATTTCATTTTTTATGTTGTCTATTTAAAATATCATCTTAGGGTGGTATTTCTGAAATGGCACCTTTCAAAACATTTGACAATTCATATTTGACATTAAATTATATGTCAATTTATTTTTTTAATTGAAAAGTATTTTTATGCAACCAAAATAAGAACATAACATCAGAAAATATGCATAAGAGACAACAATTAGATAAATATACAAAAAAACACATATATAACGCTTATGGAAAACTTTTAGAAAAAAATGGAACAAAATTAAAAAGAAGCGAAATTATAGACCTTGTGGCAGATATTTTTTCAGTAAATCTTGGTGTCTTTTTGTTGTGAAATATAAAATAATTTACCCATTTCAATTTCTTTAGATTTTTGAAGAAGAAGTAAGATAAATTTTAAATGAAGGTGTAGAAAATTTAAGACCCACGAACATGGGGAGAGGTAATAATAAGAAAACAGATAGAACCACAGACTACATGTTTCGGAAAGATTTGCAGAGAAAAATTTGGGATTTACATTCAAAAAATGAATATTTTTGTTTAAATATGTTATTAAATTTTGCAAAACAAGAATTAGATTTTAAGGGCAGCACAATAAAATGATAAATTATTATTATGTATTTTTGTTTTTTGTATTTTATCACGATATTTCATTGATAATCGTAATATTTTTTTACTATTATACGAGTAATAATCGAAAGTTTGATGAAATAAATATTAATATATACATTCAAAATATTTGACATGTCAATCACAATTTTGACATGTCAATTTAGTAATAACCTCAATATGATGAAACTTAACCATACTTTTAAAAGCCAGATTTACAAGTTCACATGATTCTACAAAAGTCTATTTACACCACAACAGTCACTAAAGTAACCAGATCTAGTTTCGTATAATCTGTCTCAATTTGTAATACGAAACTAAATCTGGTTACTTTGGTGACTGTTGTGGTGTAAATAGACTTTTTTGAAACCATGTAAACTTGTAAATCTGGCTTTCACATTTTTGGTGAAGTTTCATTATACTGAGGTTATATTCACTCAAAAACTACATGTCAGATACCAAATTGACATGTCAAATTTGTGATTGACATGTCTAATATTTTGAATTATATACAAATATTTATTTCATCTTATTTCGCTTATTCATAATTTCTGTTCTGGTTGTATAAAATATATTTCAAATACTTGTCAATTTGTGTTTTATACAATTTGTGTTAGTAAGTTGACATATAATTTAATGTCATAATTGACATTGTCAAATATTTTGAAAGGTGTAACTTCAGAATTACCACCCTAAGATGATATTTTAAATATACAACATAAAAAATGAAGTTTCCCTGTTAGTTCCGTATTACAAAATGAGACAGATAATATTACAAATTGAGACAGATTATATTGTAAATATCGAACATATCTGAACGCTGGTGTGTTTAAAATTATTAAAAATTTAAAAATAATTAGAAATTTATTCCTGTGGTACAGAAAAGTCTCAATTGATCCAATTTTGAAGAAATATTTTATCGTTGCATCCCAACCAAGCCAATTTAATCGCATTAAAATTCCCAATAAATAAATTAAAATGTAATCTAATAGTTTTTTATTTTATTTATTTGGTAAATCTAATCATAGAAATTTTATAGCATTTCCAATTACCAGCGGACATTTTTAATTGCCTTAATATATCTTCCAGATAGTAATGCCTCAATAGATTTTTATTTTCTATGTCTATCGATTCGGTTTCATTTAGGTCATTAGTTGTATTGTTTTTAAAGCAATTCATTTAAAGTGCTTTCTTCTTTTGTTTTTAACAACACTGTTCCTGTTTTTTCCTTCATTATTTCCACTAAAAAAATTTGGTAAATGCCTGGTAAATAAGCAAGAATAAAGTGCTATCCTTCGATTTGTTTGTAGGTGCAAACAAAATTGAAAGGGTCCACACATATAAGTATTTGGGATGTGTACTGGAGAGGACTCCCGCGAAATTATTAGGTCGTCAAGGGTGAAATTTGTAGAAATCAGTGGCGAAGGGAGACCTCCGCTAGACTTGCCCTTCCATAAAAAAATAATAATAAAAAAAATACATATTTTTTTTTTAAATAAAAAAATATTTAGGTAAATCTTCAAAAATACATCAAATTATGTCCTATACAATTTTTTGTCCAAGGCTTGGTTTACTAGTTACGAATTTTTTTAAAATTTAAAGTTTAATAACTTTCTTTTCCGGTTTCGGATTTTAATAAAAAACAATAGGGTTCTTCCCAATTATTAGGAGAATTTTTTAGTACCAGAACGAACTCTTTAAGTTAAACCGTTTTTGAGTTATCGTGTATACACACAGACACACAGACACACAGACACACAGACACACACACAGACACACACACATACGGACGGCACTTCGAAAATAGGTTTTTTGGATTCCCTGGACCATGAAACGTGGTCATCCGTCAAAATCTCGACTTCGAAAATTTTCGCGATTACAATACTTGCCCCTTATATATTAAAGTCGGGCAAGTAGAAAGGCAAAGTTGCTTGATAACTCACAAATATAAGGAATTATTTTATTCATCAAAGTATGCACCCATATTGTCTACACATTTTTGTCATTTAAGCAGCAGGTTGTTCAGGCCGATAGTATAAAACCCTGGCGGACGAGAGTCAATGAATTCCTGGAAGACCAGTTTTACAGCATTGTCGGAATTAAACTGTTTTCCTATTGAAAAATTGCGGAAGAAGTGGTACTCAGTGGGGACTAGGTCTGGTGAGTATGGGGATGATGAAGAAGTTCCAACTCCAATTCCTGTAGTTTATTTTTTTTTTGTCATTTCTGCAGTGTGTAGTCTAGCGTTATCATGCAATAAGATAGGAGTTGATCTGTTGACCAATTTAGGCTGTTTTTTTTTAAGTCATTTCGTCCAGTTGGTTGCAGTATATTTCTGCTGTGATCGATGAGCCAGGTTTTTTTTTTTTTAAGTTACCTTTACGCCTGTCACCATTGCGTAGTGGTTAGTGTAGCGATGCACTAACTTCTAGACCAAGAGGGCTCGGGTTCAAATCCCGGTTATGTCATGGATTTTTCAAAAATAAAATGCATCTTCTGGATAATGGCCATAGTAGCTAAGTCCAAAAATAAAAAAATAAAGTTACCTTTACGAAATTTGGCGAACCAATTTTATATTTTCTGTTGCGTAGGAACACTAGAGACAAATACAGTATTAATGTTTCGGAGGTCTGCAGTACCGTAGTTCCACGTAAGAACTCAGACTTCATAATAGTGCGAATTTCCGACCGTTCCATTTTCAACAAAATTAATTTAAAAAAAAAGTTGTTGATATTTTTTTGAACATACAAAACAAGCAAGATGTGTAACTTTCCAACAAAAAAAAAAAAAAAAATCATCCTTGAACACCTGATATAACCCGAAAAGAGCAAGGAATGTCAATTTTTTTCCAGTAGTATTGTACGATGCAGAGGCCTGGACTTGGAAGTAGGAAAATAGATGCCTTCCAACTGTTGATTTATAGAAGAATATTGCGTATTTCGTGGACCAGCAGAACGAAAAACGAATTTCTCCACGACTACCAAAAAGAAAAGAAAAATTAACAAATAATTATTTTAACAAACATTTTATCTTAAAAATAATTTATGTTACATAACAAATTAATCAATTAATTAAACTTTTTTTATTTATTTATTATTTGTTTAATTTTAATTTAATTTGCCGCACATCGTCCACTATTTTAGGTTAGGAAGTTATGTAGCATTTATTTAATGTAAACGTTGCATATATCTTAATGTAACCCTACAAAAACAAAAGACAACAAATATGGAATAGTTATTCCATAACAAGTAATGGAATGAAATACACGCAAAATGCATAAGAAGATAAGTGCTTTAGAATAACATTCCAACTCTTGTGTTAGAATATTAACTTTCTGTAGTCAAAATTGGTTTTAGAATTGGTCAATTCTATAGTGGTCGTGGAGAAACGAATATAGTGTACACCACTTTGTATTATTTTGTACTATATTTTAGCACCTGAAGATTCCAGTTTTATTTATTAGCGAAAAAATACATATTGTCCAAAATAGCTCAATGAATTTTATTTAGTCGAAATCCAAAATTTACAAAAAGCAGCTGAAGAACACGATTATAAAATATGACAGTTGGAGTAGATCCTAAAAAGGTCGAGACTCAGGATTATGGAAGTAGTTCTCAATTTATTTACAGCTTAAGTTATTTTCCGTATTCTGTAAAACTAGAGTAAATACCATTATTCTATATTTTAATAAGCTTTATCCACCATCAATAATATCTCTTTTAAACATTTTACCAGGTTAGTGGAAAAATAATGTAGTTCTGTAAACACATTAAGCTCTGTGAAATATGAGTGCTATGTTCAGTTATCGAACTGAACAGTATTCGACAAGTGAGTAATGTGAAAAATACGTCTTGAAAAACCGTACTTCAGGGTTTATTGCACAATTATCTACAAAACTTCGCAGCAGGCGGAAAAGTGAAATATTTTTTTAGCAACATCGTAAATAACTCTTTGTTTACATACATAACTTTTTTTTCTTCACGTCATATTATATAATTTTGTATAATTCTTTTGTGAAACAATTAGCTTTTATATTTAATAATAATAATAGCTGCTTTCCTTTTACAAGTTAAAATGCTTGGCTAAGCTAAGAAGTTAGTCAAATGCCTTAGCAAGGGAAAGAGGGGAGGAAAAAACTTAGTTTATCTTAGCCAGTGTCTTATAAATGGAACGCTCTTACAACTTAGATTAACTTAGCTTAGCTTAGATTTCTTAAGTAAAGTGGTAAAAGGAAAGCGCCTATTATGTATTAACTATGTTAAATTATACATATATGTCTATATCACGGCAAAATATAAAAAATACAGTCAAAAATACAATTTTTTCCACACCTATGTAAATATATTGCATTTATTAGCACTTTTTTAGTGAAAAATAGAACTCATTAATAACTACAGTGAATTATGGTTTCATAATTCACTCTTAACGGCCAATCACAAACCTACATTTCCATAATTCACTCTCGCTGATCTAATCATATTTGACAATGGCAATGAGAAGGGCCAAAACTGCAGTGGTAGCAGGCAACATGGATGACGCTATCACTTCCATTAAAATTATCAATTTTGAGTGTTATTTATTTGTTTAACACGTTGACTGCCAATTACGAGTTATCTCATAGTTAGCGTTCTTGCCCAGGACGCCGACTACGACATTACTTGTAGTACATTGACTTAATAATATAATATGGCTATATCAAATTGACTTCTGAGACAAGAATCTTGAATCTTGCCTTAACAGTCAACGTGTTAATAGGTGTGGAAAAAGTATAGTATTCGCAGTTATGGCATTATTCACTCAGATGATTTGCGCCACTCGCCTGCGGCTCGTGGGCTCAAACGTCATCACGTGAATAATGGCTATCATAATCGCTCATATAATAATATACTATTTAAAATAATAATAATAACAATACAAGTTAAAATTAGTAAAAACCAAATTAACTTAATTTTCTAGACGAAATTTCATCATTGTTATAGATGGGGTAGTTACTTAACATATCCTTAAGTATCTTTTTAAAAATATTTGGCCTAAGGTCTTTCCACTCGTCACTAAGGCTGTTGTGATGTTGAAATTTTGTTATGATGTAGACTGACTTATTTAGAGCAATGTTCTTCAACCTGTTTGCACCTGCGAACCGGTGAAAATAAGATAAACATATCGCAGATCGGTTGAAAGCTAAGACACAAATAAAAACCAATATAGATAGTATTTTATTATTATATAGGTATATAAAGTTATACAATTACAATTTTTTAGTGCGACATCTGCTGCTGCTTGTTTGTTAGAAAATTTGATATACGTAGTTGCAGAGTTGTCTCTGGGAGACGAAGCGCTGCATTAAAATCCATTCGATTTCTCTGTTTGGTTTTCATTATTGACAAGGCTGAAAACGTTTTTTCGCGCAAATAGGAAGTCGAAAAAATGAACAATAATTTGATAGCTTTATAACTCAAAGATGGATATTCTTTTTCTTGCGAGTTCCAAGATTGAAACAATGATTTTTATTCCTGGAAAAGCGTTTTATGTCTGGAACCAGAGTGACAAACAGAAAACAACTCGATAAGCTTTTCTTTTTCACGAGCATCAAGTGCACATGACTTTATATCTTCCAAGAAAGGATTATTAATCCAGAGGTTACCTTTACGAGGATCCTCATTTTCAAAGAAATAATTATTAAATTTTTCAGCTAATGATCTTAAATGTTGACTTATTATGTTGAATATGACTTTCTGGTTGACATCAGCAGCAATGAAACATACTTCCAAAAGTGGAAACATTTCTATATCTTCCTCTTGTAGGCAACTATTCTAAAGAGCTAGCTTCTTTTTGAACGCATCCATTTTATTTCTTAATATTAACTTTATTGTGCAGACTGAATATGTACGCTATATAAGCAAGCTTTGCCAGAACTTAAATGCACGGCAAAATCTGGAAACACGATCTAAAGAAGTATATGAAAAATAGCCACGAGAGGCGTTGTATTTGAGCTAGTATATATTAAAAAAATCATGGTTTGGACAAAAGTTAGCTTTTGCGTCGACTAAAAAAATATGCTTTATACTCGTGAACAGAAATGTGCATCTACATGATTCGGTCGAAATTTTTCGCGAACCGGGAATAATTTTCTGCGCACCGGAACCGGTCCGCATTGAGTTATGTTATAGTATCCAATATATATAAACATGTTGTCACATGAACAGTCTTTACTCTATTTACCCTATTTTGAAATTATGTTTGCAAAATTTTTAAGAGTAGACATTTTTTTAAATGTCATACATTTTTTGTTAGCTCGGTGAGTGTAACTTCAAAGCTGACAACCTAAAATTAAAATTTATATCGATCAGCTAAAAATAATAAATGACTTGTGAAGTCGTTTAAAAATTCATGTAAAACACCTAGTCAATTTCAAAAATCAGACCATAATGACAATTTTGGGAATTGAATATTTAATATTTAATCAAAAGAATCGGATCAGCTTTTCTGAATTTTCGACCTTCTTATTTTTTCATTAGTTCAGGTTTTCTTAAACTTATTTTCCTCTTCACAGTTTCCCAGGCCGATAGCAGAAACGACTGCAAGTTTTCGCATTTTCCTAAATCTTGACGTTTACGTTTAGCTTAATCTGTCTCAGAGGAAATCAGGGCTTTATTAGAGGATATAAGACCCGTTTCTAACCTCAAAATTTCCTTCAACTAACGCATTCACCTGTTGTGAAAGACTTGCGTTAGCGAGTTGAACTATTGTATGACGTCACAAACTTCATGTTCGAACAAGTTCTCAAATAAATCAAGTGGAAATTCTCCCTCGATAGTAATTGCTAGTGTTGTATTTATAATAGTTAACAGAAGCATATTATTGATCTTGTATCATAAGTTCGCGGCATTTTTACTACTACAAATTTCCTTAATTTATTCAAAAATATTCAATCAGCTATGGAAATATCTTATTAGGATGAAAACCGTTGCTCCAGGTGCAAAGCTAATACACCTAGGCCCCGCTTTGCGTCGTTTCGTTTTGCGTTGTTTCGAACTCTCGTCACTCCTAAAAATACACTAATTTTCGCTTTGCGTCATAGATTTTTTGAAGTTGCGTCGTTATTTTTTTTTATTCTAAAATGTTTTTCTTGTTTTTTGTGTAAAATATTTTTACCTCCGGTTTTAAAAAAATGCTGTTCATTCGACTATCGAAAAATATTTCGTTAAAGAAAAACCACAGGAATCAGCATCTACAGAGTCATTAGCATCTATATCTACGTATATAATTGAATCAGATGAATAAAGAATTTGTTGTACTTTTTAGGGTTTTGTAGGTATGACCAAAAAAACCGTATATCGTCATTTTGTCATCTGTCTGTTCGGTAAAAAGTGTAGCCAAACGGCTAAACCTAGGGAGCTGAAATTTGGCATGCTTATACAACTCTTTGACCCGCATATAGGATAAATACTAAAACATCTCAAATACATATCCTCCTAAAAATATGAAAAAATAGGTGCTCATCGAAAAAAAAATTTTTTTTTTAAATTCTGAGTAGTGTATCAAATGAAAGCCCTTAGTACGTGGATTAACGATCAAAATTTTATTTGATGCGATTTTTCCCAAAATTGTGCAAAAAATTGTTTGTCCCGCGCCATTAATTTTTAAATCGATTGTGCTCTTAAGCTTGCGTCTTAGTTTTCTCATTACTGATTATGAAAACCAAACAATAATAATAATAATAAGGGCCTAGAGTTCCAGTTGCTAATAAACTGTCCAATAAGTTTATTAGCAACATAATTTTTTTTCCAAGAGTTCCACCCCGAAATAGTTATTAGGTTGCTAATAAATAGGCTTATTTGTCTAATAACTTATAGGCAACATGAAGTGCTTAATAAAGTGACATATAACCAAAAACAAGTTCGCAAAATGTGTTAATATATCAATTTTAATTGAAAAACAGTATAATTTTAAAAGAATATACGAATGTGTAGTTTTTAAATATTTCGATTTTAGTGTTTTATATACATTTTAGTTGTATTTTGACGAAATCGACGATCTGTTTGGATGAATTTATAAATTATGAACAACCGTTTTTAGAATATTTTGGGCATTTATTGTAAATGTGATATATAAAGAACAATACATAAATATATATTTTTAAATAAACATTGTCTTTTATTTTTATATATGTATTTATTTCAATTACGATTACAACACATTACAAACAATACTTTAAGCATTACTATTTATATAAAAATCATAGAAAATAAGAAGACGCAATTATTGGCCGAATAATAAAGATGTGTGGTTAAAAATTGCTGATAAGTTTAATTCATATTGTTTAAGGAATGTAAAATAAAGCAAAATATGGCTGTCTTCTTATTTTTATTCACTTTTGTATTATAAAATGCTATTTTTATAACTTCTTTTCTATCTATATTGTCCTCTTTTTCGGTGATAAAATTTGTTGAACGCCGTTTAATTGTCATTTTAACAGTAACACAAAAAATATACGTAATGTCATTGAATGTAAAGTCAAACTATTTATTGTCAAAATATTTAATGTCAAAATATTCATTGTCAAAATTTCATCTCACTTTAGCTCTACAAATTTACGTATAGCTCTATCCCTCTTGCACTGTGTTACTATCTTCATAAGAAATACCAATACAGAAACAAAAAATTATTTTGCTAATAAACTATTAGAAGGATTTTGTAAGTTGGAAATCACCAATAAATTTATTAGCTTCATAAATATATTATGTGTCTAATAACTATTAGTGAGTTTATTAGGAACTGGAACTCTCGGCCCTAAGTAATTTTATTTTAAAATTACTCTTCCGAATAAATAAAATGTTCAAAAGTATTCTTTTCTATTTGTTTAATGTAAAATGCAAATAGGTTTGTTGCTCTCTTCAATTAAACTTATAAAATTATAAATATGCCCAACAAATTACAAGAATATATACTTGGAGTTAAAGCAAGTTTGACAGACGTCTAGTAGATATCAGTGCAAGTTAGACAGCATCTTCCAGTCATTGAAATAAACAGAACGTTTCAGGGAACGTTCAGCCTCTACATTGCCAGTAAGGCATGTTCGTAAGTGGTACGTACAGGTTAATGAATCGTAACGTAATGTTACGTAAGGGTTCATGAATTGCGACAAACTAACTATTTCATTTACTTCTCTTAATTAGCCATTCAAGGAATTAATTCACTATGGATAAAAGAGAAGAATTTAATTGGGGATTTTATACACAAATAAAGATATTTAGAATACATTTACCGTTTAATAATTCTAGGAATTTTAAATGTTGCCGTGTGTTTTTTCAGTTGAAATTCAATATTCGGAGTTATGCATTTAGGAAATTGCTTTTATCATTGATTAACAATTTGAGCCACAAATAAAATATGGAATTACTGTTTGAGGCCTCTGGTAAATACCAACCTTTAAAATTTATCTAATAAGTGGGAAATTCAAACGCCTATCTTATTAAAGAACGCCCAGTATAAGTTACATTTGAAAACTGAAAGTTGACCCCTAAATCTTGAAAACAGTACATGTCAAACCAATTCTACAATACATGTCTACAGTGCCTCATGAAAGTGTAAACCAAATGAAGAAATTCACCTCTGTCCACCTCAAACACACGACACAAAAAAACACTTCAAAAACAAAACAAAAGAAACATGGAACAACACTCGTATCGACATACATAGAAGTAACTCTCAAAATAACACTACCAGAAAAGAACATATAGTACTAACAAGAATAAAATCAGACACACTATTTTAATATACAAATACCTATTGCAATGAGAAACATCAACAGACTGCAACAGCGGACCGACAGTAGGACATATTATTACAGAGTGCCCATATGGAAAAAAGAGTGAACCAACTACCAGCAGATCCAGATGAAATTATATCAAAAAAAAAACAACGAAATAAACATCATCAAGTTCCTGGAAAAAATCAACCTATTCGGTAAAATTTACCATTATATATACCATATAATATATACCCATATAATGTATCACAAACTATTGTAAAATCTTAATGTAGCTAAATAAATATGTATCAAAATATATAATAATGTAAACTAATGTCTCGAGGTGCTAATTATCTAGCTGTTGGAGCACCTCTAACCAAACCAAATTAAAAAAAGAAGAAAAAAAAAAGTAAACTAAAATTTACATATTTAAAAACAAATATATGTTTAAAATACAAGGGCGGTTTTACCATTAGACAAGTCTAGGTGACCACCTAAGGGCGCCACGGTAAAGGGTGCCGGAAGGCTATGAAATTAAAATACTCGCCAAATACTCTTTTGCCTAGGGGCGCCGAATACTCTTTTGCCTAGAGCCACAAAATAACTCTGTTGCCTAGGGGCGCCGAATTATCTTGTCTAGTGGATCTGGACTATATATTGCCTATACTCTATCTCTGAAAGCCTGATAGTAATAAATCATTTTTTCAGGCAGTTACAGTGGCGTGCACATTTTAAACACGTTTAAATTGGTTTTGTGTATTTCTATATTACTATTTATCATTTTATTAAACGCACGCCTGT
The DNA here is from genome assembly GCA_963971575.1 of Liopterus haemorrhoidalis. Classification (NCBI taxonomy): domain Eukaryota; kingdom Metazoa; phylum Arthropoda; class Insecta; order Coleoptera; family Dytiscidae; genus Liopterus; species Liopterus haemorrhoidalis. The sequence continues at coordinate 55,958,914 of OZ020612.1, read as the reverse complement.
GACCATATTTATCATATCATTAAACACACCCCTGTGACCATATTTTTCCTCAAAATTTTATGGTCAAATTTTTATGGCCTATTGTGTTTAACCCTAGTTCGTATTCCCATATACTATGTGCGGCACACTCGGTTGTTTTTAACAATATTTCGTTTCGAACTATTCATATTTTGTCGCTTTTGTTTTACCGCTTCTGTGTGATAATAATATAACTTTTTACAAATAATAAATTATATTACTATCAGTCTTTCGGAGATAGAGTATAGACGAGACGATTTTTTTTTTTTTTTTTTTTCTAGGGTCTCCGGATTATATCTTGCCTATAGGCGCCGAATTATATCTTGTCTCGCGCCGGCCCCGTTAAAATAGCCTATTATGATTCACAACAGAGGAAGTGTGCCCCGAACACTCAAAGAACACATACTTTTAGTGTTTTTCAGGAATACGCTTGATTTTTAGAGTTCGTGTGCTTCTTTTTTTTTTTTTTTTTTAGTCGTCACTTTTATTTTGGATTCGAGAACCTTTTTTTGTCATCACTTAAATTTTGATGGTAAAGTGCTCTTTGGTTTTTTTTTTCAGTACTTATTGTGCTTGAAAAGATGCGCGATAGTTAGAAATTTCTCGATAAAAATGTAGTTTACAGTCCAACCCTACCACTGTTAAACAATTTTGTATTCCAAGATTCCACAACACACAAAAAAAAAAAAAATCTGGGTGCGCGCTAGTGCCTACTAATACGTCAACTATTGCCTAATTTAAGTAAAGTCGTATCTTTTATGATTTCCGAGATTTCCAGGTTAAAGTAATTACTTTGGATTTTAAATTATTGTGTAAAATATTCGTTTTTTAAATGGAATATAATTAACAATTTTAAAGTATTAAAAAGTCGAATCAATAATTCTATTTTAATTCAGCAGAATTTTTCACAAATCTTTTATTCAAATAAAATATTGGAAGTGATCAAATGAACGCAATTGATTTTATTTGAAGTGAATTTAATTTTGGAAATGTTCGTTAATTTCAAATCGATTTAGTGCTTTGAATAGTTCTATCCTATTAAACGCTAAACCACTCATGATATACAGTAAAAATTCAGTGCATTGCTCACATATTGTATTAGCTATCAGTTTTTATTTACCAGACGTAATTAGTTTTCATTCCTTTTTATTTGCCTTTTTTATGTACATTTACATTTTTGTGATATTTTTGAACGACGAACTGTTTATTTAATTTTTAAATAACAAATTAACGACTATTATTCTCCACTGTACTCTATTGTTTAATCAATGTTGTATACAAAATTGTGTAATTCATATCAATTCAAAGATTTCAAAGTTAGATAATAAAAAAATAATAATAATAAATTACAAAATATAACATCAAAATTATTTTTTGTATTGATAATAATTTAATAATTTTGAACAAAACTCATTTTAACTTTTGTTCAAACTTATTGTTTTATACATTTAAACACTGGTATATCCTGGGACAATTTTTAGATTTTAATTCCATGAAATGCTATCCGAACTCTTATATAAACGGCCGTCTACTGAAGACGGGGATCAGAAATATTCGGTTCGGTTCACGAGAACTAGAATTGTTGAATTCTTAGAGGTCGATTGTCTAGTGGTTTATTCGATCCTGTTTTTGTCTCATTTTTTATATACTTTTTCTGTAAACTTAAACATATTTAATTTAGTCTTGTAAATTTTATTTTAAATAAACCCTAAACTTAATTTGAACCGCATTTTTACTTAACGTGTGCAATATTTCACCTTTAAAATCCTAAGTGTTCAGCTACCCAGACTAACTACAAGATATATCATTTAATTCATTATAATATTGAACCCTGGATAAAAAATCACGCCTAGTACCCGAACTCTTTAGTTAGGAATCTTACTTGAATTTGTGATAATAATTCTTACATTAAAATTTTGGCTTTTGTTACAAATTTGTTACTTCGGACACTTGCTTCTGGTATAATTGCTACTTCCGTCCGGCAAAAAGGCTGACCATAATGTGGTAATGCCACATCGGTGGCTGGATTGGACTTTAAATCATCATAATTACAAAATTTAAATCAGAAAACATTTCGATATATTTACATTCTACCAGTGACCCGCTACATTATTATTTAACAAAAATGGACAAAAAATTATGTATATCATCATATAATTGCATGTGTCTATATTTTAGTGCATATCTTATAGCAAATGAGACCGAAAATAAGTAATGCAAAATGCCAGAACCACCAAAAAACAATTGAATTACAGGCAGAATTAGTTACGAATTAGTGGAACCAGTTTATTCACCAGGCTCCCTCAGATTTTCATCTGTTCCCAGTTGAGGTCTGGGTTCAAATTCGTGTGTTTAAAGCATTTGCCATCAAATGAAGAGGTGATAGTAGTTTTTGAGGGTTATTTTGCAGACCTTCCGGGAGCCACTATGGGATAATAGCTCTGGTGTAACACTGGAATAAATGTATCGACACGAAGGGAGATGATATTGATAAATAAAATTTATTTTAAATTGAAAGACCAAATCTTCATTGTTAGCCCGTGGATTTATTGGTCTGCCCTTGCAATTATGAATTTAACTACGTTCACAACTTTGGCTTTAAACATTTTTGTTTTATGTTATGTACAAAATTTATAGCAATTCCAAGACCATATTTTACAGGAAAAACTAAAAAATTACAACAAAATATAGTGTAAAATAGTAATCTCTGAAATACCGCAATATTTTAACGTGTTAAGAGGTTCTTTTTACAATTTAAGGATAAGAAAACATCTTCAAATCGCAAATCTAAAAACATGATATATAGCAATAAGCGGTATAGTTTTTATATAATCTAAAACAACTCGAGAATCCGCATCGTGAAACCAAACTGCAGATGTATAAAAAAACTATCGGTTATGCGATGCGGGGTCTATGGATACGACCTACTAACATATATTCCGAACGAGGCATAAAAAACATAGACAAGGGTTCAAACAGGGTCGTGCCAATAAAGCAGATAGTCGGCTGGTTGGATTACTGTTCTATGTGGACGATAAAATCAATAGCAGATAATTAATATCATAAATTATGGTCATAAAATTCAGAAATATTTTTGATGGTTCATTCAGATTATGATTTGTTGAAATATGTGTTCTGGATGAATGCGAGTGATTTAAAAAGATATTTTGATTAAGAGCAGTTTCATACGACGTTTCGCGAATTGGGATACGCGTACGACTTAGATTAATCCAATAAGAAGTGTTTATACGGCAATTACTCCTGGCATACAGAATCGCGATACTGATTTTAAGTAGCTTAGGTACCTCAAACGCTATCATATTTTTTTATACATAGAGACAGACAGTAGATACATACGTTTGTAGTCACAGATTCTTCTTAAGGTGCGTTCAGCATAAGCTAATAACAATAATAATCTTTATTTTCGCAAAGATATTAAATATACAAACATATTACATTGTGTAGAAGTTTTTTAAATAAAGATCTGTCGGAAGAGCCGATAAGAAATCCACTTTGATTTACATCAGTCAGCGTGTGGAAGGTAACAATTTTTCTGCACACATATTCATTTTTGTTTGGCTTTGTGTAAACATATAGTTAACATAACATAATCTTTAGAAAAATGTAGAATGTGTAGAGACGATATTTGTTAAACTTGTTATATTAATAATCTACACATTCTGCATAATTTACACAAGAAGCGTTAGTCATAAAGTTTCTGTGTGCTTTGTGCTGCACGAAGATCGTTCGGCATATACCGTGCAGTGCAGTTTGTGTTGCACAATCGTCACAGGTTCAGATCGTACGGCAGTCTGTGCAATAGTGTTTGTAAAAATACAAAGTTATTATTTCTACAAAACAATATGAGTGAAAACAATCAAAATATTATTGTCTATGCCTGCAGCATTTGCAAAATAAATAGTATAGACATGAACCTCATGATGGAACATGTAAATACACTCAAAAAGACTTAAAATTTTCTGGATACAAGCGGAAATGTACTTTAAATTGATTTGTAGTCATATTTGGAACAGTACTCTCTGCATATTCAAACACTTTTTCCAAAATATTTTCTGGTTTGGAAAATTCCTCTGAATTGTTTTCCTCATAAAATAAAATTTCTTTTATATTACTTAAAAGCATCGCAAACCCTTCATGCGCCATTTATACAGATTGTTAAGTAAATGTCCGGCACAATTTTAAAGGCAGCATTGTTGGCCCATTTAGAGCTAAAAAGTCCTCAACCATTTTTGGATAAGATGCGTATATCGCTTGATAATCGATGCAGTACCACCGTTTAGGAACCACTAATATTTTGTCTGTTACAACAATCACATATGTGACTGAGATAATTAGAAACCATGGAAAAATACCGTAATTTTATTTCAACAAAATGATTTTTCAATTTTATTAAGAGAAAAGAATAATGTGCCATTTTTTTAACAAAATTTTAGATTATGACGTACATGTACTTTAATATTCTATTATTGAACTACAACTAAAATATTTTTTTCTCTATGGCAACTACACAACTTCTGGATTAATATGAAAAATAAATGAAGTCAGTGGTTTTCAAAATTTGGGGCATCTTTTTGTTTGTTTATTTTTGGATGAAATTTACATTTTAGAGAAAATTGGCAAAGGAAAAATCGATTGCATTCTACGTCACCATGCATTTAAAAGACAGCATGTCTTTTAAATTGTGCTGGACATTTACCTAACACCCTGTATATTATCGTCCAAAACAATTAGCAGGAGACTTGATGTAATCACACACTTCCAATTCATTTGTTTACAAAAAACAATAAGTTAGAATAATAGTTTGAATAACTGCAGAATCTGAACAAAGCGTTCGTCTTTGACTTTCTTGCACAGTATGCACAGTGGTCACGTGACAAAAAACTTGCACAACACAGAGTTAACACTGCACAACTATGCCGAACGCACCTTTAAAAAACATTATTTTTCCAAAGCACGCTACGTTTTCAAAAGACGTAATTTTACCGCTCGTCAGATATAGAAGTGTACAAAAGTGTAGCCACCAGCTAATTTGTCTGTACCGTGGCATAGACACTAGATATATTCCTGCACAGATTCTCGTTAAAAACAAGTATCATTTTTCCAAAGCACCCTACTTTTGACGAAAAGACGATTTTTTTATTTTAGTTAATATCTAAAAAAGGATGAACTTTAAAGAAGGGAGAGTTCCAAACTATATCCTGTGGTATATTAAAAAAAAAATTCGTGGCCAATGCCATTTTTTTTATTTATTTTTTAATGATTACTCTTTGGTATTGCTCTATTTGACAGCCAGCAGGTAGCATTTGAATGCAAAACAATAACAATTACAAATAAAACCTATATCTGGACAAGGGCACACTGATGATTACCTCGTCAAGTAGTGTTGCAACAAGGATAATTTCCCATAGTTCTTTTCATTTAGAGGTTTGCTAATGCTAAATCAGTTTTTAAATTTATTTTGAAATAAAACAAAACAAAACACTAAGTACTTTTAAAACAAGAAAGTAATCCGAACTTGAAATGTTTTGTTAAAGAAACTCGGAAAGGATTATGTCAAAGCTTGCTTGTAAAAACTGCAATAAGTTTTCCTTCAATATCTACAAAGTTGCGGTTATTTTATACCAGGAACAGATTTTAAACAGTTTATATCGACCCATCATACAAAGATCGTCGTAACTCAATATTTTAATTTTTTTAATTATATAAGTAAAATATTAAAATATCGTGTAATCTTTCCATGAAAAAAAAAATTTTTCTCACAATACTATGACTTTGATAGGATAACGTACAATTTTGTGAAATACATTTTCTTTTTCGAAGAACTTCGTAGGATGGGTCGAATATGAGAAACTGTACAGAGTGTAACAAGGCAGAGGTAATATGATTTTTACCTGAAGTGTTCGGACACAAAAAAAAATCAGATTAAATATGTAGGATTTTTAATTGACTATATAAATCTTGACCAATATGAAAAATCTGGTTCAATTTAAGGAGTTGTATCAAATTTGGCACTTGCAACATATTTTAGAATAATAATATTCAAAGGGTTACCAAAGTTAATCCAGAGTTAACTATTCCAAATATATCTTCTCTTAGTCCAGACTAGTCCAGGTATTGAATTAATTATATCACTCAGTTGTTATAGCGAATACCACTAACTCAGTAACTCTACTTCAGTTCAATCACTTGTCTAACTCTATATGAAGCCGATTGCATGGAACTGACTTATTGACGACCTTGACTCTCTCGCTGAACTAAACTACTTTGCTAAAACTGCTAGAATGAGATTAAATTCAACTCAGATAGCACGAGTTTTATATTGAGAACTGACACGCTCGAATACGCAGTTTGGTGGTCAAATATTGTACTAGGCGCTCTAGTACTGTTTGAACTTATTACATATGTTCTACTGTTGAATTTTTGTTAGAATGTCGATAGAAGTTGTAAAAAACTATAAAAGTAAAACAAATTGTAGTGTTTTTGGCTGTCATTAAAGACAGGACAAAGATAGGCATCTTAGTTTTTTTCCTTTTCTTAAGAAAAATGGAGGGAAAGTTAATATGAAGTCCAGATTTGGTTATGGACAGGAGGAAGGCATGGGAATATATTGACAAGTGGATTGGTACTAATGGACCTATTAACTGACCTTCTAGATCTCCTGATTTAACATTTTTAGCTTTTTTGTTAAGGGATTTCTGAAAAATACAGTCTATATAGATCCAATTAATAATTTAGACGAACTAAAACATAAAATATATCTTGCTTGCAGCAAAATTTCTAAAAATATGTTACGCAATGTAATGCGAAACATAAAATAAAGAATAAGATTGTGTTTAAACAATAATGGATATTTATTCGAACAATATTTGTAACCAAAATACTTCGTAATTTTTACTTTTGCTTTTATTATACATATGTAAGTTTTTAATCGTACTATTTTTATTAGTTTGTAAAGTTGATATCTCCGTTATTAAAAAAAATTCTTTATAAACATGTATAGTTTTTTATACATTCATTACATTATATAAGACAAAAAAATCGTTGTTCCAATGGCCTAACAATATACAGGATATTCCATAAAAAAAAATGTTTATTTTCAAAATATCTGGTCAACGAAATAACTAAAAATATTTTTGAGTCATGGTATTTCCTATGTAAAATACTTGAACTTTGTCCATTTAACCGAATCTATTTATAATATTAAGCAATGGTGAGCCCAGTGGCGGATCTATCTTTTTGGAGGCCCAGGGCTTAAAAATACCAAGGGGACCTACACCTGCGCTTCACTTATGTTGATTTTTAATAAATATTAGTAAATTTGTGTTTTTAATTTTTTTGTATTGTTTTTTAAAGTAATATTTTTTTAAAATCTTTTCTTTTATAAGCCGTGCTTGGTATAGAACAGCGGTTCTCAAAGTGGGGTCCGCGGACCCCTAGGGTCTGCGAAGCGATTTCGGTAGGTCCGTGAAAAACGTGTGAAATATCCTTGAAATGATGAAACAGCATGTATTCGTTCTTAGCAAAGAAATATCTTACTATTTTCCTAATCTGAGAGAATTTGACAAACACCATCAGTTTATCACTAACCTATTTGAACTTTCCATTAGTGACCTGCCTTCGGAGGAAAATTTAATTCAGGAACAGTTTATTGATTTAATAAATGATGGGGGTGCAAAACATGTTTTCCGTGGAACTTGTTGTAGTGATTTTTGGATTGAAATGGCACAGTCCTATCCTGATGTTGCAAAGATGGCTCTAAGAGTCCTCATTCCATTTGCAACCACCTATGAGTGCGAGTCGGTTTTTTCTACACTACTTAGTATCAAGACAAAATCTCGAAATAGATTATGCGCGATAAATGACATGAGAGTTGCACTGGCCAAAACAAAGCCAAACATAGAAGAATTAGTCCAGGCAAAGCGAATGCATCCATCCCATTAAAATTGTTATTTGTTATTTAACGATTACATAGCATGTAATATTGTATGTAATATTCTGAATACATAACTGTTTGTAAAATAAATGTTTTATTCACTGTACTTTTCTTTCTTTTTTTTTTTATTAATAGGGGTCCGCGAGCTCTCGAACAATTTTTAAAGGGTCCGCCAAGCCGGAAATTTTAAAAAATTTGAGAAACGCTGGTATAGAATATAATAGGTATGTATATGTCCGAGAGGTTGGAGGCCCCTTGCTGATCTGGGGCCCAGGGCTTAAGCCCTATTAGCCCGTATGTATACCCTCCACTGGGTGAGCCACTTGGCTGGGACACTATGTATACCAAATAACCAACATTGGACTATGATCGTTCTTCACATTGACTCTTAATATGTTTCACGAAAATATTACCACTTCTTTCCAACGCTTATAAACTAAAATATATTCAATTTCTACAACGGTTTAATAACATAGCATCAAATGTGTTGATAAATAAGGTTAGAATTACTTTTTTATTGGGAAATTGCGTTAGGCTCCGTAGACTTGTGGTAACGCCATTTTCCCTCTCAGGAGATTGCCGAAGGTCACGAAGACAAGTTTGATCCCCGCAAACCACCGTATAATTTCGTGTGATTTATACTGATATTATATCACCCAGTGTAGACCGGTGCTTGTGGTTTCAACCATATTACTGCTTCATGTATCACGAATTATAAAATTAAATTCCTATCTAGCACTGTTCAGTGACTGAAGATTTGTTAGGATATAATATCTTAATAGTTTTAGAAAAATTCTCTGCAAATTTTGATGCTAGTATAGTTTGTAATTTATTTTATTTCAGATTATAAGTTTTGTACAAGAAACTTATAATCTGTGGAGGTTATAAAATCCCTGCATATCCGCGAATATCCGCCATTTTTATGCGGGTTCGGAATCATTTAAATCAAGTGAATGCGGTTCGGATGCGGATAAAATATCATATCCACTTATGAGCAATATCCGCGTGAAATAAAATCTTCGGTTAGGACGCTTCTTCCAACGAAAGAGGCGTTTAGAACCCCAAAATATGACGAAATATGTTAGTTATTTCCAAACTGACAGCAAATACTAATGTGCGGATTGTGTGGATATTTTTGCGGATGCGGATATTTTTATTTACAAGAGCTGTGGATACGGATTGGACGCGGATACGTGCAGGGCCCTAGTTAAATATGTGGGGTGCGTCAATTGGCTGGCAAAGAATTTTTATAATCCAAAAACGAGCCATCAGGACTTTAGCCGCGCACATCATGAATATATTACATACACTAATGTTTATAAAAACCAACGAAAATAACATATTATGGCACAGTTAGATTCATAAGTACAATACTAGGTACTGAGAACATTTTACCATTCCTAGGCACAGATATAGTGCATCTAGAAATCTACCCTTAATTGCAGGTATCGGTCTCTATAATGCCCTAACAGCTGTGATCAGAAATAGTTGCAATGTCAAATTTAAAAGAGGCCTAAAAACATACTGCTTGAAGGAGCGTTTTATAGCATCTCTGAATTTGTAGATACGATTAGTGTCGTAAAATTTTGAAATATTGGGTTGTTAAACAGGTGGTATTCTGACGATGCCAAGTCAGGACTATATGGTGGATGAGGCAACACATCCCAACCAACTTTTGTCGGGTGACCAAAGATACGTGTGGTCTAGCGTTATCCTTATGGAAGACTACTCCTTTACGATTGGCTAATTCTGTGCGTTTCTGTTCAATTGCTTTCTTCAAATTATCCAACTGATTGCAATATTAGTTGATTGTCTGGTTACGCGGCAAAAGTTCATAATAAACAATGCCCTTCCAATCCCACCAACAACAAAGCATAACTTTATTTGCAGTAATGTTGGTTTTGGGGGTGGTTGATGGCAGTTCATTGGAATAACCCCACGATCGTTTTCGCACTACGTTGTTGAAGATCCATTTCCCATCCCCCGTTATCATACGCTTCAAAAATGGCTGGTTTTCATAACGTTTAAGCAACAAATCGCACATGGAAATACGGTCCAACAAATTGCGTTCGCTTAATTTGTGGGGTACCCACCATCAAGGCGGCTAGTAAATCCAAGCCGCATCTAATAATCGTGAATAGTTGAATTTGATACTCCGAGTCTTTCTGCTATTTTACGAGTGGAAATACACTGATTTGTTGCTATTAATACCTTGATTTGATCGTCATCAACCGTGGATGGCCTACCAGAGCGTTGCCGGTCTTCAAGAGTAAATTCACTCCGTCTAAATTTCACAAACCATTCACGCACTGTTCGTTCACTTACAGCCTCGTCTCCGTATACACCACATATCTTTTTCGCGGCTTGAACTGCAATCTTGCCCTTGCAGTAGTAAAAAAGCATTAAATGCCGAAAATGCACTTGTTGGTTCTCCAACTGGACTAACCCCAAATCAACTCGATTCAAAAATATTTTTATAAACAAAAAGTAAAGCAAAGGCGAATGTGTACCCTTTCAGAAAGTGTATAATTTAAGTAGCTTAAGTTATATTATTCACTTAACCTAACTAAACGCTAATACGCGCAATGTATTAAAAATCAGCGGAGACTTTCCGAACAACCCATTATATTATTGTTTGTATTGACGTAAGTTAGTTACTGTGTACTAAATGTACAATCAGCTTCAATAAAACGATTTGATTTGATTTGAATAAGGTGTCTACAGTATACAGAATAATCCTTAAGATTTAAAAGAATCTTAAGACAACTAAAAGATAGATGATTGTAAAAGAAAAACTCACCAGTTGGTATCTTGGATCCTCTGGGACAGTTACATACGTTCTCGGGATGGCCATCGAATGGACATTGTGATAGACAACCATTTTCACCGCATTCTGAAACAAAACAAATCAGAATGTATTGCTACTGGCTGACAATGTTGCCAATACAACACAAATACACAAACAAAACTGTTTACATGGAACCATCAAATCTTTCTGTGTGAAACAGGATTTTCCTTTGTTGAGGAAATGGAATATACCGGTTGAATTAACAGGATCTATTGCACTGATTCAGTTGAGGGTTAGTTTATTTTGAATTAGTCATTACAAAGGTACCATTACGAAATTTTCTAGATATACTAAAGTAATGTAAGGTACACAGATTGATGTGCATTCTACTTAATAATAACGACTTTGAAGATGTTTTAAAACGATTTTAAAACAATTAAAACTATTGAACCTAACAACAGACAATCTCGAAATCGTGAATTATTATTAAAGATGTATATATATATATGCAAAGACCAACTAGAAATTAATTATTCATTATCCATGAGAGTATTTTTAAACATAAAACTGGCATCTATTTAATTAACATATAGCATATATTTTATTTTAAAAAGTTTCCCAAACTTTTTGAGCCGCGGAGCACTTTTCACGAGAAGAATTCGTCGAGAAGAATTGCATTTACAGCAACTTTTGTTAAATAATTTTTTTGAAATATTTCTCTATTGTGAAACATTCGCAAAAATCCTAAAACAGACACGAGTAAACTCCCATTTCTAGTTAACCGATTTTAGCCAAAAGTTGACCAACTCGTGCCATTGATAACAAAAGCGTACATGAAGTTTCATAAAAATCCTTTTAGTCGAATTTGCTCTGCACGTGTAAATAAACCGACAGACAGACAGACAGACAGACAGACATACAGAAAGACAGACAGGCAGACAGACCGACAGACATCATGCTAAAAATAGTCAAAACGTTATGTAGGGATCTCAATTCGTGGAGATCCATCGAAATTTCGAAATGTCAAAAACGGTATGATCACAAATCATAAAACAAGGAAGTAAGCGGACTCCCACGTTACGGCTTTGGACAGCGATAGTTGCGACATTCGTGGTTGTAATATGAACTAGGATTAGATAGTATGCAACCCGCACTACACACAAATATATTTTTATATTTTAAATTGCTATGAATCATTAATTTTCTGCCAAAATTGAAAAATTAAATGTAATTTTGGTAGAAAATTAAAGATTGCATTGAACCGAAGATTATGATTAATTTATTTACAACTAAAATTAATTACAATTGTTAAAAGTTAAAACTTCAGTAAGCATTAAGTTTTATTACTTTATTTGCAAGCAAGCATACGAAATAAATAAACAAGTATTTATTTTTTACTTCTATATTTACTTTTATTGTACATATTAAATTTAGTCTGTGCCATTTTTTTTATTACACTATTTATATTTCTTTTGCATTTACCATTTAAAATATTATTAATTATACTACACCATTTGAAAATAAAAAAATGTGGTGCTAATATTTAAAATTTCTTATAAAATTCAACACTGTCACAATCACAATTTATTGTCACCTATCGTTACAACGTCAAAAACAATTGCCGCAAATTGCCGATAATGAAGTGTTCTCAAAATGTTGGTGAAAAAAGAACGCTTTTAGCGCTGTCGGTGGATGGAATATAACTTAAAACCGTTTCAAGGCCATGTATATGAGTTTCATACCCCTGGGTATGATCACAATACCTCCCTTATATATGTATGTTGGCGGTCGGTAAAAATTTGATTACACCTTTGCCGAACATCTTATCAATTAAAATCATACACCCAAAAAAAAAGAAAAATTATACAAATTAGTAGCAAAAGCCTAAACCTAAATCTATTAGAAACCAGCAAAATCAAAGCATGCGTAATAACAAATAATAAGTCATTTTCTAATAGACGACTAAAACAATATCATAATAGCTAAAGCACGTAAACACTGTACTGTATTCTAATAAATAAATATACTATAATTTGTCTTAATATGCCATAAAATGAACGTGTGTAATAACTAAGGCTCTTGCAGTTGTTGCAGCCGTATAGCAATCTGGTGACACCATGCTGTTTTCATGGCCTATTAGACAAACGACTTGGGATTCAGATAATTTGTGTCATAAAGCCCAAACCAAACAATCTCGCCAAGATCAAATTGTGATACAATGCAGATTTTTAGCTACAAGTTAAACCCCGCGACTGAAATTAAAAAGAGCTTTTTATAGAAAAAAAAAAAACACACAACACAGTTGGTTCCACAATTTTTTTTTATTAAACACTAATGCTTGGTTTATATACGGAACAAGAATAAGGAATAGGAAATAAGAATAGTACACAAGATGTTAAAACATGGCTGCGCCGTATATCGGTTTATGTAGGAATGAAATTTAACTTAAACATAAGAATAGTTGGTAACTTTCCACATTTCATTCTTATTTCAAGAATAAGACACGATAAGCCTGCGCACAGCAATCTAAATGTCTGCCGTAATAAAGTTTGTTCAACAGATGTTTTTCAGTTGTGATCAGAGGGTTGTAAACAACAATAAAACGTTTTTATTATTTTTATTTATTCTTCTTGTAAGTTTTAAGAACCTGTCAAGTGACAAACGTTAAACACAGGCTAACGAAAGTACGCAGGCGCAGCGACGAAATGTTATGTCGTATATAAACGGTTTAATATTTTTTATTCTAGTGTACTATTCTTATTTCCTATTCCTTATTCTTGTTCTGTATATAAACTAACCATTAATATAAATTAAAAGTATTTTTTAAATTCGATTCTTAAGTCTGCTTTTCACAATAGACGGCGCAAGTCGCAATGAAACGCATTGTTATAACCACGTATTTATTTGTTAAATAGCTGATGTGCCCGTACTTCGTACGGTTTGTGTAAAATATATTTTCGTTAATAAACTTGCGCTAGGGGCAAAACTGCGTTTTGGCGCCCTTAGCAAATAAATGTAAGTGATAAGCAAAAACAAGAATCTCACCTCCCAAAATCTAGATGCTGAGCAAAAAAAAGGTCCTCCAAAATTCCAAGTGATGAGCAAAACAAAAAAGGTCCTCATCTCCCAAAATCCAAGTGAAAAGCAAAAAAAGGCCTCACTTTCGCAATGTGGCGCCCCTTAGTCAAGCTCATCGACGTCCTTTTTCTTAGTGCGCTAGGGGACGTCGCCCCCTCCCCCCCCCCCCTTACTGCGGCTCTGGCGCTCTACATTTTCCTTCAAATATGAATATTATCTCTATCTTAAAACTTCATTGAACAGAAAATAATCGTTTCTTCATTTTAAACCACTTTTTAGGGTTTTGTATGGCCAAAAAACCCCTATACATTTTTTCGCCTGTCTGTCTGTGTGTTTGGTAAAAATTGTAGCCAAACGGCTAAACCTTGAAAGTTCAAATACGGCATGCTTATACAACTCTTTGACCCGCACATACGAAAAATACTAAAACATATAAAAAACATACCCCCCTAAAAATATAAACAAACATAGGCTTATCGAAAAAAAAAAAAAAATTCTGGGCTGAAAATTTTAATGCGATTTTTACAAAATTTTTTTACAAAATTGTGCTAAAATTTTTTTGTCCCACGCCCTGTAGCCCAGATAGTTAAACTAAAAATCTGATAAAATTCTAAGTAATGTACATTGGTGTGAATCGGAATAGTACAACAGGAATTTTTTATCAGATTATGTTTTCGGAAAATAACGCATTTTTTGTGTTTTTTGGTTGACGATGTACAAAAGTTATAGTTATGTAACACACTATAGTAGAAGGCGTACCCTGGTATAATGGTTAGCTTGCTCACTTGCTACGCAGCAAACTAGGGTTCGCTCCCGGGCAAAGGAGACATGTTGTCTTGACCTTCTCAGCTCTCTTTCATCCTCATAAAGAGAGCTATCCACTACATCTCCATTTTTCCTTCCAAAACCAAGACTTCCTTAGACCCATGACTTCCTTCCAGATAATGCTTCTAAGACTTCCGAACCTCACGCCAGATGTGCATCTTTTGCATTTAGCAACGTTTTAACATTTCAAAAGATTTCAAAATTAGATTAAATTTAAAAGATTTGGTAATTAGGATAATATAAATAAATGCAATAATTTAGAAAAGATAACTTCAAAATTATTTTACGCATTGTTCAAAATGACTTGTTTATTGTCTTAAAATTTTAAATACTGACATACCATGCGACAATTTATAGACTAATTCCAGGAAATGCTATCCGCATCCTTATATAAAAGGCCGTCTACTGAAGACTGGGATCTGAAGTAATCGATTCGGTTCGCGAGAATAGATATAATTCATTATTGTTATTTCGTAATTCATTATTGTTATAATAATATGTATTATTATTTTGTTTTCGATCCTTTTGTAATAGTATATAGTTTAAGTTTGATTTAATATTAGTTACATTTTGTTACATTTTATGTCCGCTCTTTTTGTAACACCGATGTATAAATGAATGGACTTGTATCGAAGCTCTACAAGCCTTTGGCTTCTGCTTCATGGAATAAGTAAATAATAATAATAAAAATAATTATTGTTGAATTCTGAGGTTCTGAGTGGATTATTTGGTGGTTTACTCGATCCTGTTGTTTTACAAGGTGTCTCAAAAGAAATTTTATATTTATTTAGCTTACTGCGTGAACGCAACGTATCCGAGGGGCGTGGGGATTATGTCAATCGGTAGCCTGGCTCTTGGGAATTCAGTCGCTATGGAGCGTTTCTCGGGAGCAGACCGCGCGTTATGCGTGCGAGAGTTTTACAAAAACGGTGATTCGGCGACTGTAGCGCGTAGAAAATTCTGCAGTATTCAAGATTTTCGCCACTTAAATGATGCGCCAAGCATTCCTCTCATTCGACATTGGGTTAAAAAGTTTGAAGAGACTGGTACAACGCTGGATAAATCAAAATCCGGGCGACCTAGGTCATCAAGAACGGTAGAAAACGTGGAGAATGTTAATCAATGTCTGTTCGTGACGACCCGAACCTTTCAATTCGGAAGCGCGCAAGTGCTTTAAATGTGCATAGATCATCATTACATCGCATTATGCACAAAGACCTAAAGCTGCACCCCTACAAAATTCAATTGGTGCAAGAATTAAAGCCCCAAGATGCCAGTCAGAGGATTAATTCTCAGGCAAATTGATCTCCCGGAGAGGTGACATAAATTGGCCTCCACGCAGTCCAGATTTAACCCACATGGACTTTTTCCTATGGGGTTATCTTAAATCTAAAGTTTACGCCAATAAACCGACTTCACTGGCGCATTTGAAAGAAAATATCCGTCACTAAATGGCAGCCATCCCTGAGTCCACCTGCCGAGACGTCATAAGTAATTTTACTGTTCGATTAAATGAGTGCCGAGAACGCGAGGGTCTACATTTAGACGATATTATTTTTAAGAAATAAATCCCCAAAAAGAGTATTTTAATAATTGATAAACATTTTTTCTATATACGGCTTACTTTTTTTTTAATCGATCCACTAAATATAAAATTTCTTTTGAGACACCTTGTATAAACAATTCTGGGAATACGCTGGTCTATTAAAAACTATATAGCCGTTATTTAGTTTTGTGGGAGCATACATACATACACACAGAGGAACTAATTTATATATTAGTATAAATGATATACAATAGTTCGCAAACTCGATACCAACCCGACAAAAACGTAAATATATTTTTTTAAATAAAAAATAATTGTACAGAACACAGAAAAATTAAAATAGCTTTTACATAAATAATTTGTTTATTGCCAAATAAAATTATTCAAATAATATTAATAACATATCAGACAATAGAAAGTTATAATTTTGTTAATTTACTGTCACAATTCAAAAGTTAAATATTGTTTCAAATCAACAATGTAAATTAACATAGTTTAATTAAAATCTGTTTAAAACCAACTTTCATGTATAAAACAGAGATAAAAGTACACTTGAGGGTAAAACAAATAATACAACAGTTATGTAAAATTAAATCAGATAATGTAGATTATTCCAGAGTGGATCCAAATGTATTTCAATTCTACTAATTTGACCGTGTAAATTTTAATACACATTTTGAAATGTAGTTTAAAATAACTGAATAATGGTATAAAATAACCTATCTCATTCCAATTGGATACCACGAATTAGGTTAGGAAGATTCAAAAATAACTTACAAAATGAATTTACCCTACAAACGCAAATGTGAATTATCTTTATTAGATTTTAGTTTCAGCGCCTGGTTTGCTACACAAGATTGCAGCTTTAAACAGGATTATAATGATATTATGTGATAACATACAGGCTTATCTAAATATTTATTTTTGTAATCAAGGATAAAATCCCTTTACAAAACGAGTGTAATGCTACTTGAGATATACTGGTCAGAAACGTGTGGCTTACGTAAATTTATTAGTTAATGATATAGTACTATTTCTATATCTTCTTGAGCTTTTGCCAGTTGGACTAATTAGTGGGCCAGCAACAAAAATATTCTATCTTGTCCAGGCAGCGGCGGCGCTAGACCAATCGTGGACGTGCGCGAAATTAGCTATGCGAGGCACATTTCATTAAAAAAAAAAAAAAAATCGAAAATAAAAACAAACCTTGATTTGGTCTAGTCTTCTGGCTTGACTTTTTAGCCACTAAACACTATATTTTATATAAAGTTATACACACAACTCATAACTGTTATTATTAATTTTAAACACATTTTTATATACACTCAGTTTTAATATACCAGGTCTACAAGTATGAAATGCGGATTTATTTTTTAAATAAAACTCATTAAACTCAAAAGAACAGTAAAAGTTTATTTATTCAAACTATGCTCCATTAGAAGTTATAAAATTTTCCCATCTTACAGGCAATTTGTGAATACCTCGCCAGTAGAACTCTTCCCCTTTCCCCGCAAACCATTCATCTAGCCATTCTTTCACATTTTCATATGAACAAAAATGCTGCTCGGCAAGTGCGTGACCCATCGATGCGAACAAGTGGTAATCGGAAGGGGCTAAGTCTGGTGAGTAAGCGGCATGGGGTAGCACTTCCCACTTGAGTGCCTCCAATGTGTTGCAAACTGCTTTTGCCTTATGTGATGGAGGGTTATCGTGAAGAAAGATTACCTTGTGCTGTCTTCTTTCGTATTCTGGTCGTTTTATGAGCAGCGAATGGTTCAATTCGATCAGTTATTGTTGGTAGCGTTGGGTATTAACTGTTTCACCAGGTTCTAACAATTCATAATAGACCACACCCTTTTGGTCCCACGAAGTACAGAGCATTGTCTTTTTGCCAAAGCGATTCGGTCTTGCAGTTGATGTGGATGGTGAGCCTGGGTTCACCCATGATTTTTTGCGTTTGGGATTTTCAAAATAAATCCATGTTTCATCGCCAGTAATGATACGATGCAAAAAAGACTTTCTTTTGTATCGTGCAAGCAAAATTTCACAAGTGTTTTTGCGTTTTTCTATCTGTCTCTCATTCAATGCATGTGGAACCCATCTGCCGACTTTCTGGATCTTACCCATCTCTCGTAGGCGATTGGAAACAGCTTGTTGACTAACGCCTAACTGCTCTGCTAGTTGTTTTTGTGATTGACTATCGTCTTCCTGTAGCAATGTTTCCAATTTTGTATCTTCATGTTTTTTTGGAGGTTTTCCATGTTCTTTGTCTGTAAGATCAAAGTCACCACTTTTGAAACGCCGAAACCATCGTTCACACGTATCTGGCGATGGAACATATTCACCATAAGCTTCTCGAAGCAGTCGGTATGATTCAGCAGCAGTTTTTTTCAAATGAAAACAAAACAGTAGTACTGTCCGCGAATGCTCTTTATTTGGCACAAAATTTTACATTTTTAACACAGTAAGACAAAACTATTGATCACTTTTCAAATTATAACCTATACGCATTTGACACTTAATGATAACTTAACAAAACGCCATATGTGTTGAAACTTTGAACTATACACCCTGTTTGCACGGCATGTTTGAAAAAAATCCGCATTTCATACTTAAATATTTACACTTATTTGTTCTTAATCCTTAAATAATAATTTTCATGTTTATCAAATTAAATTAATGATTTTAAAGTTTTAGGTCAAATAAACGTTAAATTAAATAAGCTGAATTATACTTAAATTTATAAGTACCATATGAGTTTTATTATTAATTAAGAATTAATAAAATTACACGAACAATCACAAATTAAAAAAGGCGAAATTTTCTGCTTTTAGCCTCACTGAATCTTTTCAAAATTGTGTCATAGCTAACACCAGCCGCTATTTCAGCTTCAATTGACAAAACTGATAACGCAGATAGTCTTTCTTGGCTCATCGTGCTTCTTAAGTAGTTCTTAATCAGTTTTAACTTTGAGAAGCTTTTCTCAGCAGAAGCTGTACTTACTGGAATTGTGAGCATGATTCTGATTGTTATGTAAACATTTGGATATACTTCTTCAAAATTATTTTCTAAAATGTAAGAAGTAAAAGGGTGCGGAACAAGAACTTTTGCACATTTTTAGCTAAATTCTTCTTAAAACAAACGAATTTCAAAAAAATATCTATCGTTCCGTAATCTACGTCTTAAGAGCTTTCTTTTGATACCACAATATATTTAAAAAAAATATTTTTTTAAATCAACGACACAAATAATCAACATTTATCGAAAAATTTATCTGATCAAAAATTCCTGTTGAACTATTTTGGTTCCTATCAATGTTCATTACGGGGATTTAATTTTAGATTTTTAGATCAATCCCTTTGGGACATAGGGTGGGGGAGAAAAGTTTTTTGACACATTTTTGGCAAAACAAAAATTGATTTTTCAAAAATAAAAATTTGTTGATCCACGCATTAAGAGGACAGACAGACACATGAGTGCCATTATAAGGGTTTAAAACAAGGACTTCACTTCTAAAAAAAAATCAGCTGTGGCCACCACACAGGACCAACCGCCATCATAAAGTACTTATATAAAATACATTCTAGCAGCAGAGTAGAAATAACTTGGCCTAATATTTTCTAACAGAGATATTATTTATCATGACCATGGAAACGTTACATATAAGTATGAAAAAATTGAGACGTTTTATCAAAAAACTTTTCAAATAAAAGTTATTAATTATTGCTTTTATAGCAACTTTTGTTCAATAAATTTTTTCGAAATATTTTTCTGTTGTGAAATATTCACAAAAATCTTAAAATCGACACGAGGAAACTCCCATTTTTAGTCAACCGATTTTTACCAAAAGTTGATCAACTCGTGCCATTGATGGCAGAAGCTTTAATATAAGGTGACCATTCGTACTAGTTTTATCAGTACTGTACTGTTTTTTTGGTCATTGGTCCTGGTTAGTCGTGAAATATAACCGGTACAGTTTAGGGACACAAAATCAAAAATTATTAATTTTTCAAAAGATCGAGTAATCGTTCCATCTTTCAGTACGCGCGTAAATATAAACACAAAATACGGCTCAGCAGTGTAGCGGCCTTTTCAAAATTACTTTCTTAATCTACAATATAAATAAAAGAAGTACATTTTATTTTTTCACTTAAAGGCAAAAAAACTAAGCTTACTCTGCAATATTTTTTTAATAAGGGTATATATTCTACGATAGCCACTTTTCTTCATGCTGACTGAGCAGGCGCGCTCCTAGAAAAATGAACTGATAGGGGGGTCTATTTCTAAAAAATATCCGATAAATAATATAAAATTTATTATTTCCTCTTTACGGGGAGGGGTGGTCTTATTACATTTTGACTATGATTTGTTTTTTATCAAAAAAAGAGATGATTTTATTTTCAGTATCTTTTTATTAAGTATATGATTTTTTAGTTCCTGGGGAAGGGGGAGGGGTCAGGACCCAAGGACCCCTCTCCTATTGCACGCGCCTGTACTTGAGCTAGTTTAAATGTCCTGGTTTTATATTTGACAAAAAATGGTCACCTTATTTAATATGAAGTTTTATAAAAATCCTTTCAGCCGAATTTGCTCTGCACGTGTACACAGACGGACAGACAGACAGAGGGACAGACAGACAGACAGACAGACGGACGGACAGACAGACCGACAGACATCATGTTAAAAATAGTCAAAACATTATGTAGGGACCTCAATTAGTGGAGATCCATCGAAATCTCGAAATGTCAAAATCGGTATGATCACAATACATCCCTTATATATTTTGGCGGTCGGTAAAAAAGGTTCCTGGGTTTTCGCGGCGCACCTGTAGCCCAGCCACGGCGCACAGTTTGGGAAACGCTGCACTAAAGAATCAGCATACTGTTTTATATAAATTAACACACCTTTTTAAGATCTGAAAACGTGACACAGATCTATTATAAAACAAAAATTAGCAGACCAGTGTACTAGACCTACAACCTATTCACGTGTTTCAACATCAAGATATGTTGTGATGTCCGCTAACACAACATATCCTACAAATTTCAAGGTATACTTGTACTAAAAACAAGGGTCTGAAAATAAGGTTAATGACCGTACCGTATTTTCGCACTTCCGGTACAAGGCTTTGACTTTATTACTTCAATATTAGGATATACGTTATATTATGACGGTACAGCGTACAACCTACAACGTGATATAAACAGAATGAAGAGAAATGTTAAGAACTTCGTGACTAAATTAGCGTAAACCTCCTTCTTTTTAATTATTATTTCTTAAAAATATAATAATACTGTATGCTAATAATGCATTTTATTACCCATTAAAGGTAAATGTTAAACAGGGCTGTTAAACTTATTTATGTCTATAGTGCGTTCGAAGGTGAGTATGCAGTACAGGGCATATGGAGTAGTTCTTTTTCATACTCTCTAATGGGTTTACAGAATGACGCTATCCTTTTCTTGCTAGTCGACGTTGCCAGCTCTAAAACACGCTGATCTGTGAAGACGCAGTATTCTACAAATGACCATTTGTTTTTGTTGAGTGTTATTTTGAGTTTTATAAGAGTTGATTTTTGTAAATAATACGAGTTTTTCATATTATTATAATTGACACATTTGACACTTTTACAACATTTGGCAACACCGCTCCCATTTGCCATAAGAGCTATACTGCAAACTCACCTTCGAACGCACTATAGTGCTATATTCCGTACAAATTGTATTTAAATTCTGTTCAAAAGGAAGACCGTTCTGTTGTATTTACAACTCACGAGCGCCGCTCACTTACGAGGGTTACCTTTTATATTTAGATGGCAATATTGAAATGTGTCATTACTATATTCGTAAAATTAGACATTTGTTATTGTAAAATCAGTGGCAACTTATAAATTGACCGAGTAGTTTGTTGAGTGTTTTTTGAAAAAATATATATTACTCGTGAAGGTTTTCATTGGATGATTTTTTACGATTTTAGTAAAGGCCTGACTCAACAACAATGTATAGATTCGCTTCGTTCAACTTTTGGTACTGACGCACCATTAAAAAAATTTCTTTACAATTGATTTGCAGAATTTCGTCGTAGTCGTTCGTCCGTCAGTGTTGAATCTCGTGAAGGTCGAACAAAATCGGTTGTTTTTCAAAAAAATATTGATGATGTGCGCAAAATGATTGAAGAAGATCGGCATGTGACTTACCGTGAGATAGAGGCATCCTTTGGCATATCGCAGACTGCAAAACATTCGATTTTGCATGAATATTTAGCTGTGAACAAAATCTGTTCCCGATGGATTCCGCATAATTTGACCGAAACTCAGAAAAAGGCTGATTGGTGTAAGGGAATGCTAACAAAATTCAACCTAGGTACTGCAAAATTGGTATACAACATCATTAGAGCTGACGAAACTTGGATTTATTCATATTAACCGGAAACTAAGCAACGATCCACTGTTTGGTTTTTCTAAGATGAACCGAAACCCACAAAAGTTGTTCGTTCACGAATCACTTCCAAGAAAATGATCACTTGTTTCTTCGGTTGTACTGGACATGTCGCAACCATTTCTTTAGAGGATCGGAGAACAGTATACAACAATTTGTTTGCTAGAAGTCATCGACAAAATCAGGAAATACAACCAAAAACTTCGCATCATTCTTCATCATGACAATGCATGCTCCTACACAGCACGTCAAATAATTGATTATTTGAAGGAGAAAAACATCGAATTAATGTCTCATTGCCCGTATTCACCTGATTTATCCCCTAACGTCTTTTTTTTTGTTCCCCAATGTCAAACAAAAAATGCGTGGACAGCGATTTTCATCACCTAAAGAAGCTGTTGAAGACTTCGAAATCCATGTTTTTGAGAGAACTTCAGAGTGGAAAAAATGTTCGAGAATTGGTTTGAACGCATGAATGATAAGGCGAATATTTTGAAAATCAATAAAACAGTTTGTTCCAAAAAGTTTTTTTTTCTTTCTTAGTTTTTAAACTTATAGGTAGCACTCGTATCAGTTTGAGAAGTGCTCTGCCTAATCTTCAAATGATACGATATCCTGAAGATGATATTTGAGGGCAAAGTGGGCTACATGACGTATAATCCTGGTTGAAGAATCTTCGATAATAGTTTTAACAAATTGAGGCTTGTCAGATAGGTAATCCTAGGTCAGGATTATGACATCTAGACATTGTGACGGTCAGCTGTCTGATTAAAAAACTATTTGTCAGCGTCTGACGTATGTGGCCTGATTACGAAATGCATACGCCGCATTTTCGTAATAAGGAAATATTTGTCATGACGAATGAATATTGGAACTGGGTTAACCTTCAATACAAAATAGATGGATGTCGAGAGTATTGAGGCAGAGGAACATAGCCAACTCCTCTACACGTATTAGTCCACACGGTGACGACCAAGACACTGACACCAGATACTTGTACCGTTGGTGAAGCCAAGCAGCAGTCGCCATGTGAGTGGGAGAAGACTTCTCCAGGCTCCTCAACTCCCGGATGGGTTGCCGCCGCCTCGCAGATAGGTCCAAGCCGATCCTGGCCAACACGGGGTGCACCGAAGACTTCCCCAACTCCATGGGCAAATTCAAACCATATATTTTAAATGTGATATACATATTTATAAAATTTATATTGTTGAAACCAGGAGTTGTCTTTCAATCAAACCACCCACGTGACAATACGATAGCCAACCAGATAGGTACAGTAAGATGTTCCACGTTACTTGCATATATTTGTTTATGTCTGACGATACCTTCACAATTTATAGTATATTAGTCATTTGTAACATGTCAAAGTATCAAAAATTGTCCATTGTAATATTGCTACAAATACAGTGTACTATAACGTTAACTATTTACAATGTTCCACTGCACGATTCCTAACTACTCGTAACTAGATAGACCTTACAAACTTTTCAAATTAGCTCACCCTGAACTGACACATTAAATCTCTGTAACGAAGCAAAACTCGATAATGTCGATACAAATTTAAGATAGTACTTTCGATTTATTACAGCAGCTGAAACCAACAGAACCACACCACATTTTACGAAAGCCAATTCACGTTACTGAATACTCTCATTGACGTTTAAGTTATAAATTAAGTTACAAAAGGATTACTAATTCATTAAAGTAAATACTTTAATAAAAGGTAACAATATTTTTAAATTAATTAGAACTGTATTTTAATACTTGTGCTAATACAAACACGAACCTTAATGAAATGGGATAAACAATAAATTCATTGAAAACAAAGGTCTATACTGAATCTTTGATCCTAGTTAAATCAATGATACACGGAGAAACAATGGAATTATTCGAGTATTGTAATAACAGGGAGACGATTAAATTGACTAAAACATGTGTTGAGGATGAAACCGAGGTTTGCTGTTGGAATCCTACCCTATATACTAATGAAACTCATGATTGGCTGATTAATTTTAAACATATTAATATAAATATTCACTGCATATCCCGCAAAACTAAAATTTTCCCACATAGTTAGTTTATAATCCGAGAGCGGTTTCGGATATGAACTCTCCGGTTTCGCTAGCTAGTTGCAATGGTTCTCAGGATAGACTTAAGGGTTGTAATATTAAACTCGACATGTAACTAACCTATTTTAACTAACGATTTACTATTTAAAGTTCAATTTTTTAGAGGTATGTTAAATGACAAATTAACAAATCAACAATTAACTTATTTATATATTTTTTCTCACTCGTGTAGGTCGTTGATTCGTTCGTTTGTTATATAGTGATATAGTGAATAGACTTCTTTAAAAATGTGAATTGTACATAGTTTATACACTAGACTTCCAATTAGGATGATATAGCTAATCCATGTCAAAGATATACTTTTACAACACTCAACACATGACAGGTCTTGTAACACCAAACACTAATTTGTCCCCTGGACACCAGATCCCTCCCAACGGTCCTCGAAAATCAGTTGTCTCTCAAACGTTTTTAAATGTTTTCTTTCCATCTCTTTAGCTGTTCACTTAGCTGTTCAAAATACGTCTTTGGCCAATGATAAACGAAAACCAACTCCCATTAAACTAGTCTTAAACTCATGACTGTTACCATTGAACTACCTTCATAAAAAATGTCTTCTTACACACTGCGACCTGGCCATCTGGTCTGGCTCAAACTCAGACGACAGTTCTAGATAATAATTTAAGTAGTATAATTACATACGAAAAATAACCAAAACAAATGTTTATATTTTCAAAACAGAGATTAATTGTTTTCCACATAAGGCCCGAATACGTCTAATGCAAAAATTTGTCAATTTTGTAAGATAATATTAGATTATCTGTTTTAAAAATTAACAAAAATAAAAACATAATGGGTATCATTGACGTCATTTGCGTACATATTAATCTAAAACACTCTTGTGTCCAGCTACGGCACTAAAGGGGCGTGTGAAACTGTTAAATATTTAATAATTAATATATTTGATAACCTTCTGTGTTATAATAATTAATCATTTTCTTATAGAATAATAATTTTAGTTTTGCTTCATAATATTCTCTGATTGATATTATTTGAGGTGCAAATACTAAATTTAATTAAATTGATATCATCCTACAAACCCATTATAAAAAAAAAAAACTACAGAACGCTTCAATTTTAATGTACAAATATCAATATAATAAACATAGAAATGTCATATTTGAGAATAATGCCAAAACAAGTTTAAGTAAGCACAGCATTTCATAAAATCTTATGTTTAACAAAGAAAGCATCAAGTTACTAAAGTGTGAAGTCAAAGGTATTAAATTGAACCTTTGGGAGGTCCTTGATATTTGTCAATGACCAAGTGGAAATCGACACCGATAATTTCGAGTTTTTAAAAAGAGATTTAATTTAATCCCTTTGTTTTGGCCTTATACAGCTGCAAAAAACTAAATGCTTGTTTAAAAAAATTTGGTTTTAATAATTTCCGGTGGTTCTAGCTATCGGACTGAGCATAGACTTCTCTTTTATGGTATCTTCACGCTTGACTTATTGTAAAGGACTATTGGAGGTGGGTTAAGCAAAAGTAGCAAACAAAGTAACTTTGATAATGACGGTAATGCCAATATGTACGTTAGTAAATACATAATTTTTGTAGAATATAACTAGTGTTTTATTAAAATAATAATATCTGACTCAAAATTTGTTGTAAAGAATATTTACCTTTTTCAGAAAGTGTTTTGTGACAAAGTTTGAAAAATAAATCCCCGAGTTGTAGTTAAAGGATAAGCTTTGTGATATAAATCTTAAACCACAGTGGACCTTTTACCATGCCATAACAATAAAATTGTCACATAAGTCTTTAACTTACAATTTCCTAGGCCCTTAAAACTAAGTGACCCTAACCCGTTTTATTAAGCCCTGATGTTCTCGTATGTTAAGACAAAATACTTGACATTTATTAGGGATACTGCAATGCCTACTGTTTCATTAATAATTTCCAGTAATAGAGTATAAACACGAAGTTACAAACGTCCATTCAAAACGATCTTCTATAAGAGAATTCCAGACTGGTATTTCCAGTCTTTATTA
Organism: Liopterus haemorrhoidalis; assembly: GCA_963971575.1. Classification (NCBI taxonomy): domain Eukaryota; kingdom Metazoa; phylum Arthropoda; class Insecta; order Coleoptera; family Dytiscidae; genus Liopterus; species Liopterus haemorrhoidalis. The sequence goes on along the minus strand of OZ020612.1, from coordinate 55,932,144 downwards.
CATTAAAGACTAGAGAACACTGACAGAATAAATTCATCAAACAATTTTGTACACATTCGAGAATAACCGAAAATTTTTGAGGATAAGAACAAAAGTTTGGAAAATACAAATAATGACAAGTCAAAATGGGCGGTAAAACAAAACAAGTTGCTTAAAAGCAGCTAAATACATTTGGATACGTCGTATTTGTTGAAATCAATTCTTACGTCTCCTTATAAATTTACCGGAATATGTCTTATTTTGTTCAGTTTCTTGTTTAACGAGCATTTAATTGAAGATGTATGTTTTTTATTAAACCCGTTGTGTTTATATGGCAAATATAGCCGGATATATCGATAATTTCTGATTCTGAAGCAGTCCATGATGCAAAGATTTCACCTAACGGTCTTACAAGGCCTGTCATGTAAGAGTGTAGAATAATAAATCTGGATTCTTTGTAACATAAATTTATTTTAACAATTAAATAATAATTACAGTTGTTTATTAAATTTTAAACTGTCAGTTACTATCCTGAATGTCGGTTCCCAACCCTCTTGTTTTTTGTTGGTTCTAACGCCTACTTCTAGAGTGATTTCCCAACAAAGATGTAAACCATACTAAAGACGACAAAACAACATAAAACATAATTTTTGTTAAAAATGAAAATGCCCCGTTTTACATGAACGCTCCTCATTTAATAAATTGTCCTTAAATTATGTCGCCGTCTCTGGATAGTTAAATGATCAGGCGCGCGTGGTGAAAAATGATTAAATACTAATAATAAAAAAAAAATATTTTTATTTTAAATTGCTTATTTTTTATTAAAAAAATACATGATCCTTAATTCCTGGGGGAACCCGGACCTGAGAACCTATCTCCTGTGTGCGCGCGCCTGTAAAAACGTATCCAAAACTTTTTTCTTCGTTTTATACGAATGCTAAAGTGTATAAATTGACTTGCTTTCATTTTCTTCTATCTAATCTCCTATCTGTTGCTATTTGCTTGTTACGACATGATTTGCGGTTACTGTACCGTTCGTGCGAACACCTATATAATTATTAGATAGCGAATGGCAAAACAGAATGTAAGAAGAGCCAAGAGTCGTAAAATTCTTATTATTTACTTGAAAAAAAAGCCATAGCGAACAAAAGAATTAAGAAACTAGACGCGCAGATTAAGAAAGATCTTCGAAAAACCCAACGAGCAAAAAAAAGGCAACTTTGAGAAACGCGACAAGCAAGACAAAAGACCTTCTAGACACCCGAAGATCAAGGGACTTTGAGAAACCCGACGAGCAAAATAAAGGAACTACGAGAAACTCGAAGAGTAAAAAGCAAACAAAGAAACTTTGAGAAACCCGACAAGCAACAAAAAGGAACTTCTAGAAACCTGACAAAGACAAACGAACTTCGAGGAACCCGAAGAGCAAAACAAAGGAAATTCAAAAAGCCCGGTAAGCTAAAAAAAATACCTTCGAATAATCCAACTAACAAAGAAAAAGGAACTTCGAGAAACCCGACGGGCACAGGAAAATAAATTTCGAAAAACCCAGGGAGCAAAAAGAAATTCTAGAAACTCAAATGCGCAAAGTAAAGGAACTTCGAAAAACTCGACGAGCAAAAAACAGGAACTTAGAGAAACCATACTAGCAAAAAAAGGAATTTCAGGAAAACCAACAAACAAAAGAAGAAAAAACTTCGAGAAATCCGAAGAGCAAAGAAAAAAGAATTTTGAAAATCCGAGAAGCAAAAAAAGCACCTTAGCGAAACCCGACGAACAAAAAAAGGGAACTTCTAGAAACTCGATGAGCAAAGAAAAAGAAATTTCGAGAATCCAGACGAACAAAACAAAGGAACTTCGACAGACCCAATAAGAAAAAAAGGAGCTTCGAAAAGCCCGACTATCAAAAAAAAAAGGAACTTCGAGAATCCCAACAAGAAAAAAATTCAAATTAGAGAAACTCGACGAGCAAAAAAAATAAAAATTCCCGTAAATATCAAGAAATTCATATTTAGACACCTAAAGAGTCAGATATTGTCTAACCCTGAATTAGCAGTTTACTGGCAAATAAAAGCGCGCAAAAAAAAAAAAAAAAACGCCCGTATGCGTTAGTTCTAAGATGTGAATAATTTCCTTCAATATCTATCTTTGGAAAAGGTTTATATATTACGAAAAATGTACGTCTAATAATAAATTGCATTTAATATCCAGCTTTCATATTTCATTACGAATAGAAACGAAAGGATTTAAGGTAAACTTTGCATACTTTTAATTCCAAGAACGTGGGGTTAAATTTGCACTAACTTTAGAGCAAAGAAAGTTATTCATTTAATTATAATTTCTTATTCCAGAACAAAACCATCCCACGCAATGTAAACGAATACATTCTATTAAACCTCTAACCGAGAAACATTGTACAAATTTATTTTCTGTCATTTACTAATAATAATTTCATTGTTGTAGAAGCAAGTAAAATACAGTGTACCCCAAACATTTCTTAATTAGATTATGTTTCCACTTGTTTTAACATACGTGCTCTGTATGCAAATCAGAAGAATATAAACTGTGACACAATACAAGTATTTGAGAATGCAAGTCACGTACTTCACTTGTTAGGACCTGCGCAAAAACTAACATGTTTTGGCAGGATTATACCCGTAGCCTACTTCATACACAACAAAAATAACAAACCTGAGAGACGAAGAATATTACAAAAGTTTCCAAAGAAAAAATGGAGGCTAAGGGTAGACGAGATTATTTTTCAATAACATCCTGTTACCGGCACTGAATATTGACATGGGTATAGGGCAAGGTACTATTTTGGGACCATTAACATTTATTAATGACTTGCCGGATATTATGTCAGCCATGACGGTACTCTTTGCCAATGACTCGTCATTTATTGACGAAGAAGTAGAAGTTGATGATGTAAAGAGGGTTCTAATTGAAACCCAAGCTCAAACCTTACTGTGGTTCTCATCATCCAATGGGTTAAGCCTTAATTTGTAAAAAAAAACAAAAACAGTCGTTTTAAGTTTAAACAGGTACATAAATAATAAGGAATTCCACGCTGATAACTCTGTAAGGTTTGGAAGGAACATATAAATCAAGTGTCCAGTAGATTAAACAAGACTTTATACATGATAAAAAGATTGCCGAATACAGCGTTGGCAGAGATTGTTAGATTGGACTATTTTTCATATTTTCAGTCGACAATATCCTACGGCTTTGAACTATGGGGTCCTTCTTCTGGCTTGTAGAGGGTTTCATAATCCAAAAACGAGCCATTACAATAATGGCTGATGTCAACAGGGCCGGCTCACGGGTACCGGGCGCCCCGATGCAAAATTAGGTTAGGCGCCCACTCCCACATATATTTTTTTAAATAATTTTTTTGATCACTATTATAAATAGAGAAAAAATATTTTTTGTAAATATGCGTGATATTCAAAATAAAGTGTGGTGGTAATTTTTAAACTAATAAAACTTTTAATGCAATGACATTGGCATGAATAGTAAGCTATAAAATTTAAATAATTTGTCCAATTTTGGATTTTTTTTTGTTCGTGAGTTTCTCATATAAGATATGTATGACGAAAATTATTGACTAAAAGTGTTAAGGTCAATGAATTTTATTTAAAGATCAACACATAAAAATGGCATTTTTTTCAAAATATTATTTAACGGCTTAAATGGTTGTGCCCATCTTTTAATTCTGCTCTTTTCATCCAGCAACGTGCATACGCGCAAACCCGAAATATTACAGGCATATCTCATAGCATAACGAAGACAGAATGAAACTTTTTTTACTATATTTTTGTAGCTAAAACAAAGAGGTATTATTGACTTTATTTTTATTTCTAATAACGTAGTAAGTTTAATTTTCCATTTGTTTACTAAAATCTCATTTTAGAAGCATTTTAGATTTTTATTTTTCGCTAAATTTCCTTGCATTTTACTAGAAGCTTGAAGTGCCGCCCAGTAAAAAAAGTATTTTTTTTTTAATTTCGTTTTTGCACCCCCCCACCTTTACTAGAAGCCTGAAGTGCCGCCCAGTAAATAAAAGTAGTTTTTGCTAGATTTAATTAAATTTCACTATACTTCTTACAATAGTGAATATTATTTTAATTAAAGCTATTTTGATATTGTAATGGGATATACATTTTTTCTTTGACTCGATACCGTTTTAAGCCGCCCCTGGATGTCAAACTGCGTACGTCATGCAAGTCAATTTTTAAACAATGAAAATTTCTGGTTTCTTTCTCATATTTACGGTAAATACTGCAGACGTAAAATTATTAGATTGGATAATGGTTGAGAACCAATGAATCATGAAAGTGCAAAGTTTGCAAATGTCTGGGTTTCACTATTTCAGATGTACACAAGGTCGTAACTCGAGGCGTTTCAGATAACTACAAAGAGGAGGGTTACACCATCTATCATATTAATTTTGAATTTAATGTAGTGTTAACATAACCATTAATTTTATATTAACAACAGGTAAAGTCATAACTTAAAATGTCGAGGAAGAAATTAATCAAAATTGAATATAATTTCAGAAATATAAATGAGACGTTATTTAATAAATGTATGCTATAAAATTTTTGAATTACGAAAACCGGTTGATATGAAGAAACCCAGTTAGTAACAATTTTTGAGAAAAATTTGGCGGCCAGGAAATATTTGAAATTATTTTTTTATCGCTTACACATGAAAATACAAGTGAATACCTAAAAAAAATTGATGTGAAGTGTGAATATTCACACATTTCAGGGTTTCGCAGGTATATAATAAGTGAAGGCGGCATGCTGAGTGTGTACAAATTTTACTTTGTAGTAATCACGGCAAAATGAACGATATTTTTAAAATAATTTATCGTCTGTTAATCATATAATAAGACTGGTTATTAAATTTACGCTCTTAAAAATTAAATGCAACATTTGTCAAAATATACCTAGAATTTTGATAAAATAATTTCATCATAATAAAAATGCAAAAAAAAAACAGAAAAAAATAAAATTCACTCCGTACTCGAAACCCTTCGTTTCCAGCGCATTTTAGCTTATGACACCAGTACTCTAGCCATTACGCTATCGCACGCCTTGCATGTGGGTGTCTTACAGTGGTATAACTTTTGTACTTTGTGAATCAAAACTCACAAAAAATGCGGTATTTTCCGAAAACATAATCTGATCCAAAATTCCTGTTGTACTATTTCGGTTCACACCAATATACATTACTTAGAATTTTTTTAGATTTTTAGAAATCTAAAACTGGAGGCCAGAGCAATTTTTGGGGGTGCCGGGCCCTCCCCGACCCCCGCTAGTGTTGCCACCGGTCGAGAAATATATAGTCTAACAAGATAAAGACGTCACTTCAAGGTCATTTATAAATCAATCACATAGCTTTTTGACAGTTACCATAAGGAAATACGAGACAGTTGTGATGACAGTATGCGGGGAACCTCTGTATATATATATATATATATATATATATATGTATGTATATGATATATCACGGTTGGCTGAATAATTTAATAATAATAATAATAATAATAATAATAATAATAATAATAGTTTTATTGACCAAATTACAAATACAAAGAACTGCTTTCAGTCAGTTAATACAATATTAAGAGACAAAGTCATAAAAGTTCATCAAAATTAACGTTGTTAAATTCGTCAATTGTGTACAATGGGTTATTTATAAATAACTGTTTAAGTTTAAGAATTTGTCTAGTGGTAGTGTAGTAATAGTCTCTGGTAAAAGATTATAAAATTTCACAGCAAAGTAATTTGAACAATTGCTGGATTTATTTAAGCGCAAAAACTTACCACGAATATTATTTTTACAAGTATTTTTTAAGTATAATATCCATATATTTCATTTGTACTTACTCTTATCACTCAAATTCTAGGTCTTCCTCACATTATGAGCATCCAGACTTGCGAGCGGATCAAGTCTTCAAGTCAAGACAATCAAATAATAATGTATAAATAATATAACAATGAAAAGCCTGTTAAGAACTGAACTAAGTTTACCGAACAAAATAAATGTTTTTGTTGAACAGCTCTGTTGCGCCTTATAACAAAGATATTTATTATGATTGTTAATTTAGAACTTGAAATTTCGGATTCTTTTGTTCAAAATATTTGTTCCGTCCGTGTCTCATCTTTGTATTAAAGTTTTATTGTATTACAACTTTTAACTTGTCTACCCTGCAGACACTTTTTTTTTTCCTTGTTAAATCTACTTAAACTTCTTGCAGAAACGCCTGTGCACGCTGAAACTCGATCCAAAATATTCTTCAAAGGTATAATCACGTTCCCTGCTGCAGCTTACTTAGTCATAAAGTCAATCACATTACTAATAATCTCCTTACACTGACTATGGTTTACGCGCCCGCATAATTTCGTCTTAAATTCCATTATACTTTTTCATCCGAATGTACTTTCACCGATGCTTGCAGCAAGACAGTCTGAAGTCAACTGACGTCCCCACTCTAATTTCTAGTGATTGCTACTGCGCACCCAAGGTTATCTGCCAGGCTTAAATAGATGGACTGTACTTTAATTTTGATACGGTTTATATATTTAAATTATTTACACTAGACTTACAATTAATAACGTTGACACAGCTAAATTCAAATGAGACGCACATTCACACACACTACACACATTTTACACCAAACACTAATTTAATCTCTGGATCAAATAACCAATTGTCACACGTGTTTCTGAAACTTTTCTCTCCATTTCTTTAGATGGGCACTACAGTAACGTTCATACGTAATTACTTGTTACGCGATCGAACACTCTAAATATCTCTAACCCATGATGAACAAACTCTACTCTCTTAAATATTTCTTAACCCCATGACTATTAAAAACCCACTCCTTTAAACATCACTCAACATCTCCACTCTTTAGACTCAACTCTTAAACATTGTCTTAACCTTACAACGGCTTAAGCTCAACTCCTTTAACATCTCCTAACGTTATGAGGGTTTAAAATCAACTACTCTGATGACTGCCCTGAACGGCTTACATTGCCCAACTGTACATTTCACACCCTAATTTCAGACCGTCTTGTAATATCTTAAAATTCACAATTTATTGGTGATAACTCAGATAAGTATCCCATCAGAAAAATAGCCCAAACATAATATTTATATTTCAGACAAAGATTAATTATTATTTAAGTGCTTATGGTCTCAATACCTCTAATCTGTTAATTGACAGAGTTGTTATCAATATTACAATTTACGATTTCCTTTTCATGTTAAGTTTACAAAAGTCTCAAGCTAGAATAATAGACATGTTTACCCTTAAGAGTTCCATTCTAAGTAATAGATTTTTTTTTCATTTAACATTTTTAATATTTTATTCAAATTGAATGATTATACTAAATTTATTTATGAAATTTTATTTCTGAAACAATACCGAAATAACCTCCCTTGCAAGTACTATTCTGACGATCGTCTTTGAGATAGTTTTTTCTATTAATGAGTTTTGTTCGTAAGTTGTTACGTCAGAAACATGTGTACGTCTATTTTTTGTTTCATTTAGATATAACAATTTTCGTAGCATGTGTTCGCACCAATCGTTGTTTTAAAAATAAAGAATTATTGCCATTTTTATTTCAGCTTCATCGTAATTTTCTGTTTGAATTTTATACGAGAAAATTTCATTTTTTCCAAGACGTAAAAAATCAATCATGTAGAAATATTTAACGTAAAAATGCCGCGTTAGGTCCAAGGATAAAAGACCAGTTATCGTTAGTCATGATGGCATATGGAAAGCAATATATCGAAGATTTCACTTCTAGGAGCGAATGTCGTATTTGTCATTCTAAATTGTTAAAGGTTTGTCAAACTTTTCTATTGTTACATATTACCTACTTTGCAGGCTGAAAACTCTTCAGTAATATCGTCACGTGTATCTGCCGCTTTTCAGTCCTGTCAAGACATCTGTTTCCCTTCTACCGCAACGTGCTTCATTATGAAAAGGCCTAACATTATCCTGCTTTACTCTGGACCAGAAGCAAACCATTTACAGAGACACTCAACATTTTTGTACACAAACTTTCCTACCAGTTAACAACTGAGTTGGAGTTGAAACTAGGTAGAAAGAGGTACTAAAACTTCTTAAATGATAAATAATAAATCTGTGAAACAAAACAAAATGTTTTAATTGAATCGGTGAGTGAATGAAAAGCATATCTCCAAAACCTTGAGAAAAACTATATCATGAAAACCATTGGTTTTTCTACATGTTGATGCTTTGTGAACATCTATACTTGTGAACATTAATATACCAACATGTTTCAGACAAATAATCAGCCGTATGAATAAAGTTGAAGTATATGCTCATAAGTAGAAGGTAGAAGTAAAAGCATTTGCTTCGAGTAAAAGGTCGGAGTAAAAGCATTTGCTTCTTTTTTTATGAATAATGATTACCTTTTACTTACAAGTCAATGCTTCTACCGGTGAGTAAAAGGTCAAGAGGATGTGTTTATGTTGAAACCTGAAAATCAGTATTTATCAAAATCGTACTACTTATTTCTGATTACTGTCAACTTGAAATTAGTCTATAAACAGTATCAAAACTGTACTAGTGCTGTACTGAGTCCCATGTTTGACATATCAGTTTATTTTTATTGGTGTAAAGTCATGTACAGATTTAGGGCACTTTACACCTACACTTGTGAACATTTCACTGGCATCACAAATTGCCTATACATTTAGCATAGGTTTTCCTTTACGATTGACATATTCATCATGGATCTTCGGTTTTTCTATCCCTATATGTGTACAGTCAATGACACCAACACGGTTGGAAAACGATATTTTCTTTGCCACATTTTTTTCGCCTCCACTAATAAATTTTGGGAAGTAAGAAATTTAATCCAGTTGCCAGCTTGTGCAACTATTTGATCAACAACACTGCTGACAGTCAGTGATACTGTGGATTGCTCCAACCCAAGTTCCTCACCGATACTTCTTTGAAATCCAAGATCAGCTAGATATCTCAACAAAAAAAAAAGTTATCTAAAAATTATTAGCTAAACACTCCATGTTCTACTGTTCAAAACAAAACTAACTTTTATGTCAGTACGACGTGATGAAGAACGATGCCTATAATGTTTCATATTTCTTAAATGCACAATATCCGCCATGGCAATTAGTTCGCTACAACACTTTTTCACAACTGAGTATATGAATATATAGATGCATGTTTTTCGAAGCATTTGCTTATAATTTAAAGTAAAAGGTCTGTTTTATTCATAACCATTTACTTCTGTCTTGAGCAAAAGATCAACAAAAAAGCATTTGCTTCTTACTCATAAGTAGAAGGTTTTGCTTGCATTTATATTCATATTGTTGGGAGGATTTGCTTCATAATTTGCAAGTAAAAGGTTATGCTTATTTTTATTCATACGGCCCAATATCTTGCCAAATCTATTACTTCTAATCTTTTAACCATTACAGATTTTATCGGTTCTAATCTTGACGCGAATGTCCAGACTGATGTCATTTATCTGGACATGAGTAAGACATTTGATAAAATTTCGCATCATAGAATATTAAGATGTCTGGGATTGATGGGATTATCCCCAAACATACTGCGATGGTTTATATCATACTTAAAACAAAGGGCGCAATACTTCGAGTATGAAGGATGTAAATCGCGTATATACAAGTCTACTTCCGGCTTATCACAGGGAAGTAACCTTGGTCCGCTCCTCCTCCTTCTGGCAGTCAATGATATTCCACAAAATATAAATAACAGCAACTGTTTAATTTATGCCGACGATATCAAATTATTTAGGCAAATAAATAACATCTCGGATTGCTTAAAGTTACAGGATGATCTAAATGCCTTATATCAGTGGAGCGTGAATTCATGTCTAAACTTTAATCCTGCAAAAAGTAAAATCATGTCCTACACCAGCGTTTCCCAAAGTGTGGGTCGCGACCCGGCACCGGGTCGCAGAAAAATTTTGCCGGGTCGCGAAAAAATTGTAAAAACACAAGAAAGATTTTTTAATACATATTTATTTTTTATTACGTTAGTTAATCACTAGAATTGTGTGTATTTGTGCTCTTTATTACTATACTAAAGTCCATTTACCGTAACTATGAAATGACGTCACAGTTAAAAAACTCACCTTGTTGCCAATTCGTAAACTGTCAAAAAAAGGTTAGGTTATATCGTCCAACTTCTAAAAATATATTGAAAACCTATATTTCCTATGGAGGAAAGAAATTAATGTAAATTATGATGCACAGCAGTTCTTTCTAACCGATTTGTCGCGAAATTTATGGTTTATATTATATTAAGTGTTTAATGTAGTAATAAAAAAAAATAATAATTTCAGTGTATAAGAATCATAAGAAATATTTGTTTTTAGAAATGTGTCGTGTTCTTTTAATACTTTTTATACAATTTACTTTAATTTTTCGCCTGGTGTCACATTGACACAGCGGGTTCGGGAAGCAAACGCAGAGTGTTCCGAGTCACACTGTTTAACTCCAGACCGCTCGAATAAACGCGTTTAGACCTTTTCTCGAACGCTCCGAGCTTACTTCCTGAACTCACTAAATGATATCGGAAAGCAATGATAAAGAGTCAAATTTTTTATTATTCGAATAGAAAATTTTGTTCAGATGTTAGATACAATTTTGTTTTGAATAATGAATATTCAAATATTATTTCCAGTCGAACAGTTTATTGCCGCTAGCTGCAAGTGTAAATTTCATGAGTACGCTAAAATTACTTTAAAAATAATTAATAAGAGACAAAACCATCCTTTGAGCATGGCTACTAAGAGCTTTGGGCATTTTTATTACGATAAAATTTTTAAAAAAATATAATTTTACCTCACTAAATTCTAAACACCTAAATGTCAACCAGACAAATAACGATTGAACAATCCAATTTCAAACTGGCAACATTAAAAACATGTACCAAAATTAAATGAATAAATGTACTAACCGAGTTATGGATTGATGTTGATTAATCATAACGTTGGTACTTAAATTAACCAAGTGTGACGTCATCTCATAGTTATCGTAAACCGACTTTATATTCTTTATTACTATACTATACTCATTATTACTATTTATTACTCTTTATTACTATAAAGCTACTGCTTTAAAATAAAATTTGTTTTGTAAATAAATGTTTTTTTTTCATAAGGTGGGTCGCGAAAAATTTTAAAACCTCGTACCGGGTCGCAGTCAAAAAAGTTTGGGAACCCCTCTCCTACACGAATAGTCGTACACTATCGATATTATTCATAACATGAATAATATCGGTATAACTAGGACTACAGTAGTAAAAGATCTCGGCGTGCTTTTTGCCAGCAAACTTACTTTCACAAACCACAAATCTATTAAACGATTGTTATGAACTAACAGGTTGTATCTTTAGAACATCAAAGGATTTCAAACTGACTCAAACTTATTTAACATTATTTAATGCGCTAGTTAGGAGCAAGCTGGAATACGTCTCGGTAATTTGGTCACCATTTCACAAGAATCATATTAAAATACTAGAACAAATTCAAACAAAATTTTTACGTAACGTTGAATTCAGAATTAAAGGTACCTAGCCGAAATTCGAATCATCTAATTCACTCCGAAATAAATATTCTGTTGAATGTTTAAGTATTAGGCGCGACTTTAAAATTTTGTTTACGTTGCATAAAATATGGAATGGTACCATGACTTGTCCTTATATCTTATTGCAAATAAATATAAGGAAACCAGTTTGTGGAATAAGGCAAAAAGTACTGTTTTCAGAAAAACATGCACGTACAGAAACTTATAAAATGGGCCCCTTAAAAAGAATGACAACACTTTTTAATAAATCTCTACATAAACACAAAGTTGAAATTGGAATGAGTTTCACTTCATTTAAAAAAAAACGGTTCACAACTTATTGTGCAGCTTGGGTAATTCGAAGGTTTAAATCTAAATCTGATTTATTATTGTAATTGTATGTAATATGAATTTATGTGATGTGTGTATATCTAATATTTATAATTTTATTTTTCATTTCCTCTGTTTTTATTACTTTTTGTTTATCAACTTTTCTCAAACATGTCATGTACGTATTTGGTTATACAAGGTGTCTCAAAAGAAATTTTATATTTAGTGGATCGATTAAAAAAAAAGTAAGCCGTATATAGAAAAAATGTTTATGAATTATTAAAATACACTTTTTGGGGATTTATTTCTTAAAAATAATATCGTCTAAATGTAGACCCTCGCGTTCTCGGCACTCATTTAATCGAACAGTAAAATTACTTATGACGTCTCGGCAGGTGGACTCAGGGATGGTTGTGAAGTCGGTTTATTGGCGTAAACTTTAGATTTAAGATAACCCCATAGGAAAAAGTCCATAGGGGTTAAATCTGGACTGCGTGGAGGCCAATTTATGTCACCTCTCCGGGAGATCAATTTGCCTGAGAAAATTTCACGAACACGTGGCAGAGACATATTGGACGTGTGTGAAGTTGCTCCGTCCTGTTGGAACCATGTTCTTTGGTTATAGCCAGGAAATTTTTGCAGTTCAGGTACCAAGAAGTTGTCTAGCATCTCCACATATCGCTCTGAATTCGCTGTAACTGCACGCCCCCTTTCGTCTTCAAAAAAGTAAGGGTCGATAATTCCTCGCGCCGACATCGCAGCCCATACGGTCACTTTAGGCGAATGTAGGGGTTTCTGATGTTTGCGTTTCGGATTCGTTGCACTCCAGTAGCGGCAGTTCTGCTTATTTACGTGGCCATTAAGATGAAAATGAGCTTCATCCGAAAACAAAATGTTGGTAAACGTTGAAAATCGCTCAATCACCTGATTTACGAAATTAAGCCTCTGACTGGCATCTTGGGGCTTTAATTCTTGCACCAATTGAATTTTGTAGGGGTGCAGCTTTAGCTTTAGGTCTTTGTGCATAATGCGATGTAATGATGATCTATGCACATTTAAAGCACTTGCGCGCTTCCGAATTGAAAGGTTCGGGTTGTCACGAACAGACTGATTAACATTCTCCACGTTTTCTACCGTTCTTGAAGACCTAGGTCGCCCGGATTTTGATTTATCTAGCGTTGTACCAGTCTCTTAAAACTTTTTAACCCAATGTCAAATGAGAGGAATGCTTGGCGCATCATTTAAGTGGCGAAAACCTCGAATACTGCAGAATTTTCTACGCGCTACAGTCGCCGAATCACCGTTTTTGTAAAACTCTCGCACGCATAACGCGCGGTCTGCTCCCGAGAAACTCTCCATAGCGACTGAATTCCCAAGAGCCAGGCTACCGATTAACATAACCCCCGCGCCCCTCGGATACGTTGCGTTCACGCAGTAAGCTAAATAAATATAGAATTTCTTTTGAGATACCTTGTATTTTGTACTTGTCTTATATGTGTTTTATGTATGGTCACAAATGGGACTTCAGTCTGTAGTGTCCTTAAAATAAATAAAATCAATAAATATAAATTTAAACTGTTTAAAAATTATTTTAACGAATAAATTGATACGCCGTTGGCAAATCTAATTAGGAACTAATAGACAAGTAAAAACTTTTTTTGGTCCGGCCTCTAATAATTAGATTATTTTTACAAAATACATGTTGATATTTTATTTAAGACCTGTTATCTCTAAAAAAAATTCACAAAAATTACCATATTTGTCTTTACGTCGTGGTAGCTAATGCGATTACGATTTAAAAACATTTTTAACTTGGATGAGATACAAAAGATACAAGAAAAATACGTTATACTTTATTTTATTATTATTATTTTTTTAGCTTTAATAAGAAAACATGTTCACATGTTTGTTACCACTGTATTAAGGAAAAGTCCGTTGTCATCAGCACACTGTTATTCTTGCCACCGACGACCTTATTTATTTATATAATCTCATGAGAGTTGTTTCCTGTTTTAAATCAGTTTTTCTTTATTTTACGGCAGTGGCGGATGTTATGGAAATTCAAGGACGGAAGGAAAAAGGAAGGGAAAAGGAAAAGACAATTAAAAATGATGAGTTAAGATTATTTCAAGGCGCTACATTTGCCGAATACGACTAGAAGGCAGGAGAGTAAATTGTCCTGCACGATTAGCAGTGTTTCTTAACCGCAAACCACCGCCAGTCCTTCAGGAAATTTGGTCAAGTTTGACTGATCCGGAAAAAATACTTAAATTATTTTAATTAATTAGTTATTATATACTTAGAGCCAACAAATCCAGTTCCTAATAAACTCCCTAATAGACACATAATATATTTATGAAGCTAATAAATTTATTGGTGATTTCCAAGTTACAAAATCCTTCTTATACTTTATTAGGAACATAATATTTTGTTTTTTTGTATTGGTATTTCTTATGTAGTAACACGATAGTAACACGGTGCAAGAGGGATAGAGCTATACGTAAATTTGTAGAGCTAAACAGAGATGACATTTTGATACTGAATATTTTGACATTAAATACAGTCTATTTCAAACGATTACGCGGAACTAACCGGAATTTTCATGTTCAAGTTTTCATTAGCTATTTTTTTATATATTGAAGTTGGCTTTTCCTGAACAAAATGATCAAAAGCTTCAATCAATAGGTAAAAGTAACTAGAATTGAAAATCTAGTTCCGCCTAAATCAAAGGAACAGATTTCAGTTTGACTTTACATTCAATGACGTTACATATATTTTTTATGGTACTGTTAAAATGACAATTAAACGGTGTTCAACAAATTTTACCACAGAAAAAGAGGATAATATAGATAGAAGAGTTGAAAATAAGAAATCAGCAATATATTGTTTTATTTTACATTCCTTAAACAATATGAATTAAACTTATATCAGCAATTTTCAGCCACACATCTTCTTAATATCTATAATTTTAAAGTTTTTGTAAGTATTTCCACTAAAAAAAGCCTTATAACGTCACTCATGTGTCTGTCTGTCTGTCTATCAGCTGTACGGTAGAAAATCTAGCCAAACGGCTTAACATAGAAAGTTGAAATTTGGTATGCTTATAGAGCTCTTTGACCCACATATAGGAAAAATACTGAGAGTTCAAAAAACACATCCCCAGGTAAATATAAACAAATATTTAATTAATGAAAATATATATATATATTTAAATTAAGATTGGGGTATCAAATAAAATCTCTTAATGCGTGGATCGACAAGCAAATTTTTATTTTTGAAAAATCAATTATTTTGATGGGATTTTCGCCAAAAATATGTAAAAAAAACTTTTGTCCCCCGCCCTGTGTTTCAAAGGGGTTGATATAAAATCTTCAAAAAATGTAAATTGATGGGAACCGGGTTCAAGACGAATTTTCGATCAGATGTTTTTCGAAAAATATCGATTTTTTGTGTCAAAAATTATTATTTTTTTAAAATTTGTTATATCACTTTATAAACAAAATTGTTGTTTAGTTAAATCTAAATCAATATGTACTTATCATTTTCTGTAATTTGTCAGTGGTCGAATAATAAAATGAATTTAAATCTTTATAGAGAACGTATATTTAATATGAACCCGCTATAGAAGTTATTTACCAATATATTTCTTATTAATTCAATAAAGACTTAGTAGAAGTAAATGCAGAAAAAATGGGTAAGATTTTTTAATTTACATTTTCCTACGTCGTAATATTCGCAAATTATTTAAATTTAGTTTAAACAAATTAAATGCTCTTAGTACTCAAATATCGAATAACAATGATTTTCAAAAATCTGTTGATTTTGATCTGACTATATAAAAAAAAATATCTTCATTCTGTTGGCTTCTTACACTTATTAAATACTTACAAAACCCTGTAATGTGTGAAAATTCACACCATTTTTTAGATAGTCTAATTTTAGTTTTATAGCCATCAATTGGGCATTTTATATAAACTTTTGGTCAGGAAGTTTGACTTGATTATTATGGTTGCAACGTGGATTTAAATATGCGCAGCTGACATTAAATTAATTTGAAATTCCATAAAAAAATGCAACGGATTGTTGGTTGCATAGCCTCCAGTAAAATTTGTATATTAAAATACTTTCAGATGTCTTGTGCATTTTAATATAAAATTTATTTCTTTATAATTCTACAGAATATCAATAGAATAAGATCTCAAATACCGGATGTTCTCCATTAAACTTTGTTATTCTTTCCTTTATTCTTCATTTCTTTTCCTTTTTGTTTCGTTCTGTGTAATTAACTTCCTTGAGCGTCGTAAGAATAATTGCGGAAAGCTTGTATTACACCTGTTTTTTTTGTACCAACTTGAAACTTCACGTGTTCTAATTAATTTCTTTTAAGTCGATTTTTAATTTGCTATAATTCTTTCAGTTTTTGGTACACAACATAATGTATTATTAGACGTAAATAAGGGTAATTAATGTAGCAATAATGTTTTAACGTTATTTACGTTTCATTTTAACGAAAGAGAAACCTTTTTATTTTCTTTAAAGCTTGATTTTAGTTAGAAGTATTTTTGTAGCACTAATGGCTTGTTGCTAAAAAACGAGTTAAATGTTTTTACTCGAGTTATCCCTAACTCAAGTTAAAATGATATGCTTTTTAGGGTTTTGTAGGTATGACAAAAAAAAATGTTGCCGTCGTCTGCCTGTCTGTATGTCTGCCTGTCTACCTGTCTGCCTGACTACCTGTCTGCCTGTCTACCTGTCTGTCTGTGTGGTAAAAATTGTAGCCAAACGGCTAAACCTAGAGAGTTGAAATTTGGTATGCTTATACAACTCTTTGACCCGCACATATGAACAATACTAAAATGTCCCCTAAAAATATAAACAAATATGTGCTCATCGAAAAAAAAATATTATATTTTTTTGAATTCTGAGTATGGTATCAAATGAAAGCCCTTGGTACGTGGATGAACGATCAAAATTTTATTTATGCAAAATAAATTATTTTGATGCGATTTTGTCCAAAATTATGCAAAAAAAAATTGTTCCACACCCTGTAGCCCAGATGGAGTAAAATAAAAATCTGAAAAAATTCTAAGTAATGTACATTGGTGTGAACCAGAATAGTACAATAGGAATTTTTGATCAGATTATGTTTTTGGAAAATAACGCATTTTTTGTGTTTTTTTGTTGACGATGTACAAAAGTTATAGTTATGTAACACACTATACTAAAAGGCGTATCCTGGTCTAATGGTTAGCTTGCTTGCTTGCTACGCTGCAAACTAGGGTTTGCTCCCGGGCAGAGTAGACGGTTTTATTTTTTGTTTTTTTTTTTATTTTTTCAAACAAAAGCAAATGTAAATTACATGTTACTGACGCAGTCGGTAGGACATTCTACCGACTGTGCCAATTACTTACGTTGCCTTATTAGGTGACATTTTATAAAGATAATCTTTAATTAATACAGCTTTATTGGTACAATTCAAGACTGATTACAATATTATACTTTGGTTAGAAAGTAAATTTAATATGAAATGTAATATAAGTGTTTTTGTACGAGAGTTTTGTAAGTTGTCAAGTGCATGTGTGAGAGTGTTTTATTTTACGTGGTCAGCAGATTGTGGGTCGATAACTTGCATGTTATTAATAAATTACTGTGTTAATGATTCATTAATTTGCTTTTGTAAGTTTTCCCATGTGCGCAAAAATTAATCTAATGGGCGGGAAATTCAAAAGCCTATCAATCATTAATTAACGCTCTGTATATCGTCAATTTATTTACATCAATTTATAACCAAAATTCAGAACTAAATTAAAATTCTGACGTTTACAAATTAAATTTATATGAAATGTCATAAGTGTTATTTTAAATATGGCGGAACTAGAATTTCAAATCTAGTAACTTTTACAGATTGATTGAAGCTTTTGATCATTTTGTTTGGCAAAAGCCCTCTTCAGTATATAAAAAGTTAGCTAGTGACAACTTAAGAAAATTTAAATTCCATTTATAGGCTATTCCAAACGTTAGGCGGAACTAGATTTTGAAATCTAGTAATTTTTATCTATCAATTCGGACTTTTGGTCAATTTGTTAAAACTTTATAAATCACAATCACATTGCAAATTCTAGATTAAATTAATTGTCATTATAAAATATCCTTTTCATTGCATTTGATTTTTTTGTCATTCTTAATAAAAATATCCCAATTTTTTTCGGTCTTCAAAATATCTAAAAAAGTATTACAATTTTTAATAAATGTCATTCATTTCCATGGTTTCACTGTTATTTTAAATTTTATTTTTTTTTAATTTTTACATACCAACCTGAAAAATGAAATAACCCAAGCAAGGTCCCTTCTCGTGACAACCTAAAAGAACGAAATTCCCTTTTTGTTCCGCCTAAACGTTTGGAATAGCCTGTAGTTGCGCTTAAAGGTTTGGAATAGCCTATAATTTTTAGCAGCCATATTAAGAAAGAAAATTTTGAATATGTATATGTATATAAGGCAACGTAAGTAATTAGGTTACGTTATGATAGTAAATAATTGAGTACAAAAGAACTCCGAGTGGATCAAATTAAGTTTCAAAAGAATTCTGAATAAAATTATGTCTTTTTCTTAACGTAAGAGCCAACAAAAACTACTGTGTTTGCATAAAAAATTATGTTCAGGTTATTAAGAATAGTTTTACCAACTGAAATGAGTTAGGAAGCAGATCTGTTTCCTCACGGTCGTAGAAAAATATAAGTTTTTTTGAAATGTTTGCTAGTTCAATAATTTCTGATTCTGAGTAATACAAATAAATAAATAATGTTCGCCAACTATGCAAATGTAAAAATGATGAGTTGAATCCTTGATTCGAATTTAAAGTGTTTGAACTCTACATCGATAGCTTCTGATTATCGGGTCTTGGAATTCCTAAGTTGGCAATAAGAGCAAGTGCTATGCGATGGCGGTTCTTGCGTTTGCTTTCAGTTAACTGTGAAATATTGAGGTGTAATGCAATTTACTTCTACACTATAGAATGTTGAAATTGCCTGAGTTTATTTTTGTTTGAAGAAAAAGAAACTAAATTTACTTCTTGCTATCTATTTAAATTCCATTTTCAATTTCAACTATGTTTATTTATGAGAAATATATTAACTCCATATATTTTAGGTTATATTTATTTTAATTTTATTTTCTTAAATCTTCAGTTTTAAGAAAAACCTGTTCATTTTACATATTAACTTTTCATCTCTGAAATATTATATTATTAATATGATATAATTAAATAATTAAATTAATATAATATTATTAATATATAATTAGTTTTTAACATTTCGTTAGGTATAGGCTATTCCAAACGTTTGAATCGTTGTTTTTGGCCGTTTTGTATAAGCTTTGTAAATCATACTTACAATAAAGATTTTTTTGAGTCAGGTAAATATTTTTTTTAAATGCCATTTTCTTTATATTAAGTTTTTTGTGTCATTCATCATAAAAATTTCCCATTTATTTATTTTTACCGACCGCCAACATATATAAGGGAAGTATTATGATCATACCGATCTTGAAAATTCGAGATTTCGATGGATCTCCACGAATTAAGGTCCCTACATAACGTTTTGACTATTTTCTAGCATGATGTCTGTCGGTCTGTCTGTCTGTCTGCCTGTCTGTCTGTCTGTCTGACTGTCTGTTCGTCTACACGTGCAGAGCAAATTCGGCTAAAAGGATTTTTATGAAACTTCATATTTAAGCCTTTGACATCAATGGCACGAGTTGATCAATTTTTGGTAAAAATCGGTTGACTAGAAATGGTAGTTTACTCGTGTCGATTTTAAGATTTTTGCGAATATTTCACAACAGAAATTATATTTAGAAAAAATTTATTTAACAAAAGTTGCTATAAAAGCAATAACTAGAAACTTTTATTTTAGACATTTTTTGATAAAAAGAAAAAATTTTCAAAAATTTTTGAATTTTTTTCCGAGTGTCTATTTTTCATACTTATATGTAACGTTGCCAGTCGCTATGGCGTAGTGGTCAGCTCATTTGACTGCTAACTATGGGGGTTCGGGTTCGAATCCCGGTTATGGCATGGATGTTTGTATTTGTTATAAAAAATAATGTATCCATAATAAAAAAAAAAAGATATACTGGTTAATGGCTATCGTAGCTAAGACAAAAAATAAATTAAATTAATTATATGTATCGTTTCCATGGTCATGATAAATAATATCTTCGTTAGAAAATATTGGGCCAAGTTATTTCTACTCTGCTGCTAGAATGTATTTTATACAAGTATTTTATGTTTCAAACATAAGAATGGAGACGCGACATCCACACTTTGAATTTCAAATTTAAATTATTATCTAGTTTATTATTCAATAATAAACTAGATGCCCCAGAACTGCTTCAAAATTAAAAAATTCGTGTCTCTGGCATAAGATTGAGAATTAAAAATGATCACTTTTTCAAAATTTCAGAATATATGTCACCACTGAACAAAATGCTCAGTCTAGTAAACAAGTCTCTGATAGAGATGTAGATATCTCTTACGACAATTATAGAAAGTTTGTTAATACAAGGTGTCTCAAAAGAAATTTTATATTTAGTGGATCGATTAAACAAAAAGTAAGCCGTATATAGAAAAAATGTTTATTAATTATTAAAATACACTTTTTGGGGATTTATTTCTTAAAAACAATATCGTCTAAATGTACAGTACCTAGACAAAATATTATAACCACTTATGATGTTTAAAAAAACGATTGTTTTACACAAAATCAACAAAATAGTAATACACCAATTTTATTTTTATTTTGTATTTTATTATTTCAAATTATTTTAGTACATTTATAAAATGTTTTTTAATATTTTGTGTTGCCCCCCTTTGCTTTTATTATTGCCGCAATTCTTGGAGACATACTCTCAATACATGCCCTAATACAATTTTCAATTTCTGGAGAGCCATGCCATACTTTTTTAATATTATCTATTAACTTGTTTATTAGTATTATTTAAATCATAAACAAGTCTTTTCAGGAGGTTCCAAACATTTTCGATAGAATTGACATCCGGCGAGTTACCTGTCCAGAACAAAATCGGTACTTTTTGTTCTTGCAAATCAGTCTCAGAATAAAAATACAGAGTTGAAGATGTTTAAAATAGCTTATCTTTTAATAAATACACGATATGCTAAAGAAATAAATAAAGTAGCATATGATTATGTGTCGGCATTTTTAATAAACAGTTGTTTTTGTAAGTGGTTATAATATTTTGTCTAGGTACTGTAGACCCTCGCGTTCTCGGCACTCATTTAATCAAACAGTAAAATTACTTATGACGTCTCGGCAGGTGGACTCAGGGATGGCTGCCATTTCGTGACGGATATTTTCTTTCAAATGTGCCAGTGAAGTCAGTTTATTGGCGTAAACTTTAGATTTAAGATAACCCCATAGGAAAAAGTCCAGAGGGGTTAAATCTGGACAGCGTGGCGGCCAATTTATGTCACCTCTCCGGGAGATCAATTTGCCTGAGAAAATTTCATGAACACGTGGCAGAGACATATTGGACGTGTGTGAAGTTGCTCCGTCCTGTTGGAACCATGTTCTTTGGTTATAGCCAGGAAAGTTTTGCAGTTCAGGTACCAAGAAGTTGTCTAACAACTCCACATAACGCTCTGAATTCACTGTAACTGCACGCCCCCTTTCGTCTTCAAAAAAGTAAGGGCCGATAATTCCTCGCGCCGACATCGCAGCCCATACGGTCACTTTAGGCGAATGTAGGGGTTTCTGATGTTTGCGTTTCGGATTCGTTGCATTCCAGTAGCGGCAATTCTGCTTATTTACGTGGCCATTAAGATGAAAATGAGCTTCATCCGAAAACAAAATGTTGGTAAACGTTGAAAATCGCTCAATCACCTGATTTACGAAATTAAGCCTCTGACTGGCATCTTGGGGCTTTAATTCTTGCACCAATTGAATTTTGTAGGGGTGCAGCTTTAGGTCTTTGTGCATAATGCGATGTAATGATGCTCTATGCACATTTAAAGCACTTGCGCGCTTCCTAAAAAATCCTAAGAAGATATATCAACTTATTTATAGGTATATTTCCGTCACGCACATGCCTTGCAAACATAAGTGAGAAAGAAATATATAAATAAGTTGATTGTTGATTAGTTCATTTGTCAGTGAACAGACCTTTATAAAAACTAAACATAGAAAATTTTGTATTTATATATTTCTAGTTTTTATTTCGAATTTCCATAAATCTACATTGTAAAATTGACGTGAAACCATATATTTATATTTAGTAATACCTTTTAACAAGTAAATATAAATATACACCATTAATACATTCGAAATATTTGGTTTTTTATATCTGAAAGTAAAAGCACGGGTATATTTCACTACCACAATCGTGAATATAGGAATAAATTTAAATATAAATTACAGTTCATATTTTTACCTTTTCTGTGATACGGGATGCAGTGTAAAATACCAGTATTTACATAAATCATCAACAAAATTCATAAATGTGTCTACAAGAATTTACGGAGAAATAAAAACATGTTAAATGCTATGAAATTCTAATTCCATGTATTTGACATATTCTTTATTAGAAATAAAACGAAATATTCTTATCTTTTATCATTATTTTTTAAAATGTAATCTTCTTTGTAAGGACATATTTATTGTAGGGAACATCTTATAGTGGTTTACATTTTCTAGCAGCCATTTTTCTTATGTGGCTAGACATGTAAATAACTTTAAAAAAATGACATTTTAAATTTTATTTATCAGAATAATATATGCTGCAATTTTATGAAAATATGTTTGTCTGCAATATGTTTAAACACAATGCAATATTAAAGACAGATGAGAAGTGTTCATTCAAACGGAAATGTAGAAATAAAAATATTTATTCAATAATAGCCAAATAACAACTACCGTATTTTTCGGTCGATAAGATACACCTCAAATATATGACACAATTTTTAGAATATATATATATATATATATATATATATATATATATATATATATATATATATATATACACAGGGTGTTTGTTTGAAACGGGGCACCCCGAAAATATCCTTTATTTGTAAAGATACAAAAAAATCTTCAAAACAAAAGTTAAACTAGACAAAAAGACCCATCTAAAGGTTACTATAAGAATTCTGAGGCACTTCCGGTTTCACCGGAAATGATGTCAACTTTTGATCTAGCATAGGGAATCGATAATTTTATATTTTTTTCCTAAAAGTACATTAAATTAGCTTTACAATGACACCAAAAAATCATATTTTTATGTTAACCATTTCAAAATGGCGACCATTTATTTACAAAATAATAATCAACATAAGTTTTACAAAGTTGAACGTAGCAAGCTTTGAAAACAATAAAAAAAGAAACAAAATATCTCTAAGCTAAAGATAATTTAATGTACTTTTAGGAAAAAAATATAAAATTATCGATTCCCTATGCTAGATCAAAAGTTGACATCATTTCCGGTGAAACTGGAAGTGCCTGGAAGTGCAAAATATATATTAGATAAATCTTGAAGTATGTATATGTAGTAAAATAAAACTTCTCAATCGGTCGTCAAATTATAAAATATATTAAGTCAATTACCAAGACGTTTCGACTACTCAAGCGTAATCATCTTCAGTCAAGGACGTGTAAAGACGTTTAACACAAGTCTGGTGAACACATGAATTATTGATCTGATAATTTTTTGGAAATTATCGAATTTTTTGCAACACTATTATTACAATATTTGTCTGACTAACTGAAGCACTGGATAGTTATAGTTGGGACTTGATGCGTGTGCATCCCAAGTATGATTCTCAAGTACAAATCTTTAGTTAGAAGCAAGTGATTATTGTTTCAAAAGTTATCAAAAATTATAATTATTGATATGTACCCACGCCAACAGAGTGGCCAAGTTCGTTAAATCACGCAGTTCTGACTAGTAAAAATAGTCTGAATTGTGAGGTACCTGGTTCAAGTCCCCGTTGGTGATACTATTCGGGCGAAAATAATATGTTAACATTACACCTATTTTCACAATCATTCACCCCTCATGCAGGTGTAGGAGCTCGCCACCTGGTATTGGCGATTAGCCTCGTTGCAGAAATAGGCCGATAAAAATTTAAAAAAACAAGTACCAACAATTTATTGTCACTTACTAAATACCTGTGTAACGAATCGATTAAAACTTTCACAAACTACCCGTGGTGTTAAGAATTTTTAGCATTTAGAATTTTAGGGACTTTTAAAGGGTACATTACAGTCAATATTACGTAATTTTAATCACGTAACTTTAAGATATTTTTCTTTTTTAGTTCATTGTTCAAAGTGACAATTCCTTGAAAAATTTCATAACTATATTCCTGGAAATGCTCAGAACCCTTAACTATATACAACCGTCTGTCTGAAGAGGAGATCCGGTTAGCGTAAACACCTAAGTTGTTGTTTTCTTAGAGGCACTGTGTCGGCATTCTGGTGGTCTATCCGATTCTATTTGTTTTAAACTTTTCATTATTTTAATCTTTCAAACTTACTCTTGTAAATAGTATATTATAATAAACCAAATTCATTAATTTTAAACCGTCTTACTTAACATGTGTCAACCATTAAGTACTTAAGTGAACAGCTAAGATCCAGACTAATTACAAGATGTCTGATCAGTGAGTTGATAAGTACTAATACATATCATTTAATTCACATATCGTAATGATGAACCCTGGATAACTCTCACGCCTAGTACCCGAACTCCTTTAGTCAGGAATCTCATTTCAGTTTGAGATCAGACTTTATATTATATCACAGGTTCGCTACCTAGTTGATAATAAATGCTACGATATTAAAGTATAGCTTTTAGAATTCATATCATTTTTAGAAGTGTGAGTAATATTCTTAATATGAGAGTTAAAAATCCACCATTAATATAGTGTAGTTAATATAATTTCGACATATTTCAACTTGTTTCTTCTTTGAAATATATTTCGTTTTAAAAGCTTTTAAAATATTCACAATAAAAGCACGAAAAGCTTTAATATAGGTCTCTAGTACAAGCTCACGTTTCAAGCAAAGATATTAAAAAAGTTGAACGTAAATTAAAAAAATTCTTCATTTTGACAGATCGTAAAGATCATTATAATAAATAAACCTTCATTCATACTTAAACTGGTACTTTGAAGCACAATTTCTTCGGAGCAACTATTTAAAACCGTATTTACATAAAACATCGGTAAACTTTGTCCGACTTTGCTGAATCATGAACCATTTAACGAGGAAATGAAAAACTACATTAAACAGAATACTCACCTGAGGATCAAATGGTTTGCATATTACCGCTTATATTTACATATTGGTTTGCATTTCGTGTATATGACCAAACACATATGTATATTTGGTCGCATAGTTACCGCATAATACATTTTATTATACTGGTATTTAACTGTACGACTGAGTGTTTTGGACGTTTTGGAAGAGTTTTTCCAGATAACACCATTTTCATATGTCTCTGTGGGTCTCTCTTTTTTCCTCTCCCTTTCTATCTCTCCCTTTCTGTCACTCACTCACTCTCTCCCTCTTTTTCCCTCAAGGCCACCGCGTGAGCGCCAGCCGCCCATGCGCAAGGAAGACCAAAAACAGTTTTAAAAAATTGAGAAATTGCATTTTATTTTTTGATGAACTTATGTTATGGTACAAATAATTGGTTAATTTAGGGTCTCCCGTCTATTAGAGGTTTTATGTGATTATTCGGAAAAGTTGTGATTTGCATATTTAAAAATTGATATGTTGTGAATTTTCACACATTTCAGGGTCTCGCAGGTATATAATAAGTGAAGGCGGCATGCTGAGTGTGTAGGACAAATTTTGCTTTGTAGTAATCACGGCAAAATGAACTTTTTTTTTTAAAATAATTTATCGTCTGTTAAAGGTCTTAGACCTTTAAATACAAATTTTACATTAAAATATTTTTTTGTTAATTTTAATTCGAATACCTAATACCATTATTTAGTTTTCTAAATATATGCAGTATTTTTTTTTTTATGTATATATAGCAAGGTTCAATAAAATTTTGAAAATTGCGTCTATGGCTTCCATTGATTGTTTTAAGTCATATACTCCGCCCCTCTGGTTTTCCCATACAGAGAGTTGGGAGAGACAACTGGTTTTTAGACGATGTTAGGGAAGATTGTGGTGTCCAGTGGACAAATTAGGGTTTGGTGTTAAGAGTCTCTCGAGTGTTTAATGTTGTGAATGTGTGTCTCTTTTGAATTTAGCTATTGTTAATTTGTAAGTCATAGTGTAAATATAATAATGTAAATAGTAAACTGTAATCATAATTAAAGTAGGTTAGCTAAAATGTCGAGTTTAATTCAGCAACTATTAATTCCTGCCTAATAATCATTGCAACCAGCTGGTGAACGTTAAGAGATTTCCAGACTTGATCCGCCTTAAGTCTTGGACACTCATTATGTGTGGCAGGCCTTGAGTTTGAGAGATGTATCGATTAAGTGCGAATGCAGTTGTCAATATTTATATTCAAATTAATCAGCAAACCATGACGTTCATTATATTATCAATAGGCTCCCACAAGTTACTTCTATAAATATCCAATATTCTTGTCTGCAAGCTGAGAATAAATCCTATGTTATTTAAAACGTAATTTAACACAACTCCATCACAAGTGTGTACTGCTAATAAATTTACAATAATATCAGTCTGTTTCGAATCTCATCATTTATATTTGTATTGTAAGCTTCTCGCAGACCTAAGCAAAAAACCTGAACTGAATAATCCACCATTTATGTTTTTGAAACATGTTACATGGCATTAAAAGATTTATCTTTACAAACAAGAATTTACGTAACAGCTTGCCTGTTCGTCAAAAAAATTTACTACCACAAATTGTACTTTTTTTCAACTCATAAATTTTCATTTGGTTTTAGTTATGTTGAATATGGTTACAGTCAATATGATCTATATATATATTGCTGGACTTGTTTAACGTCTGTGATGAATGGTTTTTCACAATTTTCTACCAAAAATATGGTAAAAAAAATTATACAAGATCTGAAATTTTTTGTTCGTTGGTCAGTATTTCTTTCAAGTACCGTACCGAATCGTAACCAGGATATTTAAAGCAGGGTCTCCGCGTGGATGTCAGCTACCTGTGTGCCATAGTTGGGAATTATTTAACTTAAATTTTATTGAACTAAGGCCCGGTCTTTCCACCTTCAGATAAAGTCCCAGGTAACTATCTGACAGATAAGGTTATTTTTAACTTCATCTGCTGAGTAAATGTCATCCCTTCTTTCTAAACAAATGTATCTATCGGATAGTTATCTAACGGATAATGATAGTGACGTATTGGATTCACTGACTGGTATTGACATATACTCAGCAGATGAAGTTACAAATAACCTTATCTGTCAGATAGTTACCTGGGACTTTATCTGAAGGTGGAAAGACCGAGCCTAAAAGTTTGATTGAAAATTTAATCAAGAGAAACTTATCATTGCTCATTCAATGGTATGTCAATTTAATTATTTGTTAACGGACAAAAGAAGTCTTTCTAAGAAATATGTTAAAAACATATTTACGGGAAATATATTCTATTCTGTTCAATTAAATATTTGGTTTATATCGTTTACTTAACATTTAGAATATGATTGTAGTAGAATTGTCTAAACAAGTTAATGTCTTTTTTTTTTTTTTTATATGTTTGGACTTAGCTACTAAGGCCATTATCCAGTAGAAGCAATTTTATTTTGAAAATGTTACAGAATATTACAATGTACATTTTTTGGACAACACAAAATATCCATGCCATAACCGGGATTTGAACCCGAGCCCCCCATGGCCCAGAAGTTAGTACACTGCTACGCTAACCACTGCGCCACGGTGACCGGCAAGTTAATGTCTTGAATTGTGTTTACAAATCAAATTAAAAAGTTTTACTAATTGGCTAAACCTACGCAAGGATACATTTTTAATGACATAAGTTAATTAATTTCGTATTATTAATTTAAACTAAATTAAACATTGTCATCATTGACGACTGAATGTAATTTTCTTTTTTTATATATTTTTTTTTTTTTGAAATCAATGAGAAATGAATTTATAAGATGCCAAATTTCACTTTTAAGAACTACGCTCCTAAAGATATATTAATTTTGCTCAGAACCTGATTGTGTCCTAACACTTTTTATTATCAAACCTGACTAAAAGTTAATCAATAATTTTTAAAACATTGATATTTAAATTTATATATAATTAAATCAGTTTATTTTTCACGATTATCTTTGTTCATAATTTTGGCTCGGTAGGGGATGAAGTGAAGAACTTTTACACTCAGGGGTAAAGGATGATCTATCCAAAGGTGGCTGACCACTTTTTTCGGATTTTTCATACCGCATACCGGGTGCTTCCAGGTTTTATGAAAAATCGCATTTTTTCACGAGATGCAACTAGCAATATCTATGTTCAGGGATAGAAAGAAGGCCGCCAAAGGTCACAGAATACTTTCTTCCCCGATTTTTTCTACTGTTATGGGGTAGTTTGGAATTTTCTGAGAGATGCGATTTTTACCAAATCACTCTATTAGGGGAAGCGACGTATAAAATTTACCTCCAAAGATGGGATAAAGTCCGCTGAAGGTGGACCACATTTTTTCTGAATTTTCCGTACCACTTAAGGGCAGTTCTATTTTCCTGGATTTCGCGATAACGTTTTTTTCGCAATATTTTCATCCCGATGGATTTTCGAAAACTAAACGAATCGTGTTTATATAGTGTTAAATATATATATATATATTTTTTTTAGGGAGATAGGAAAAGTTGTTTTTTCACGATTTTATTTTTTATTTATTTTGCTCTGGTCGCAGGAGGGGATTCAAATGAGAAATTTTTAGCCTCAGAGATAAAGAAAAAGTCAGCCGAAAGTGGCTGATCACTTTATTCTTCAATGTTCCCGACAGCGTTGGGATAGTTTTATTTTCTGCGAAATAGCCATTTTAGGTATTTTGCAATTTTTTAGAAATTGAAACGAATAAAGTGTACTCTCAGGGTTAAGGGAGAGTCCACGGAACGCAGACCAGGCTTATTGGACCAGATTTTCTGTATCTAGTAATGTAGTTTCATTTTCTTGGTTGCGGATACTATTTTCTCACGATTTCAAAAATTTCTATCTTTGTAATAGTTATATTTATGTATAAAAATAATAAATACTATCCTTACACATAAGGAATCATGCAAAGGTAGAAGATGCCTTGTATGATTTTTTTTAAATTTAATTTACCTCCGAACCTATTGTTTACAATCAGTCTAACCCTCTTGGCTACAAAACCACTATCTTATCCCAACTACTATAGCGCCAGTATTAAAGCTAGTTCAACCTCAAGCTTCAACAATACGATAGCAGCTATCTTTGTTACTAGCAAGCTACATACTTACTATCCAGACTACTAGCCTACTGTAAATGCGCCATAACACTTCGGTAGACCCAAATTGTATAATATACATATATAACATATGGCTAGGATATAACTCATCTAGATTTATTTTTGGTTAAAATGCTTAAATAAAATTATAAATTTTAGTTTTAGCTGAATAAAATAATTAATAACATATGAAATATGGATGTGAGGGTGAATTATTTATACTCTTATGTACAATAAATTTGCCAGTTTTAATATATAGCCACTAAATCATTTATCACTTTGGTTATTCATAGTATAAGATTAATGCTGATAATACAAATGTGTTGAAACTAATTGTTACTCTATACATACATATTCAACTAGTTAAACACTCCCAATAAATCTCTATAAAATGAATTATGGCTTCTAGGACGACATAGCAACAACTTCAAATTAATTCTCGACCTTTAATGGGATATAAAACAAAATGCCTTATGAATGAATGTTAGTTTTGATTTATATATTAACCTCTACCAAAAGTTAATCGGCAAAAAAAAAAAACAATATATTTATGATACATATAGGATTCAAATAAATTTTAAATGTCCGGCGTAGGTCAGGAATTGTAACACCAATGGTATTGTGATATACAGCTGTTGATTAAAAACTATTAGACAGAGTCTTGATAAACAGAATTTAACTACATAATGCATCAAATTAAATTTCCCCCGTAATCTTCTTCCGCAATATCCTAACAGATGGCAGTAAATAATTGAATGGAATCATTTCCCTTCGATAGGAGGCTTTCATACCACCCAAAACACCAACTATCAGGACTACAAGCTTTACTTTATACCCTGGATACATCTTTCTAAGCTCGGACAAAAGATCCATAGGCCTGATCCCTTTTCCTCCTTCTTGTGAGAGATATTCTTTTTAGCTGGACTTGAAAATTCGATCACAAATATCTATTTGATCTCGATATCCAGGAGGGTTATTATTATTATTATCATTTCTATAAGAGCCTTCTTCAATTCAACAACACGAAAAGTGTATTATTTGTCTTAATTATTTCAATACCTTCTTTATATAATAATAATATCTTTATTATCAGAAAAATATATATAAAAAATATAATCACTGGCTTACCCAGTTACTACACCCTAACCCTAGTTGGAACTTTTTTTTAAAATTAACCCTCTATACCGTATTTGTCCTGAGTAAATCATCCTTGGTTCGCAGCGCTAACTACATATTTTTTATCTCAAACACAGTATAATTGTTTCATAAAGATTTTTGTTAAACCCGGAATTGCTTTTTCAGAAGCCTTAAGTTTACCACAATATCAATATTTTATTCAAACATATTTCAGTCAATGACCTCATATACCCAAAAATAAAAATAAGGTGAGCCATATAAGAAAATACGGTATGAAAATTTGATATATTTTGATAACATTTCATAATAAATATTTCACAACTCACGTACATCAAGGAAACGGTGTTGAAACGGTTGGAATGTATTCAATACGAACACGTTTCGAGTGCAGAAACTTGAGAATATTGGCCGCAAGTAATACTCTTTTATGTAGGTAAAAGAATAAATGCACTTACCTTTAGTATCGTCATAAGTAGCGTGAAAACCGCAGTAGTCACCGGTAAAACCTTCAGGGCAGTGACACCTGAAAGCTTCCGCTCCCACGTGCCTGAAAATAAAACAATTTTCAGTGTTACTGAACTCGTTTAGCTGAAAATGGAAAATTAAATGGTTGGATTAATCATTGTAAAGCTGTGTCGGATTTAAACAGGATTTTAATATAAAATGTAGCATTATATGTTCATAACATAAACAATAACAGTTTATAATTACATTAAATTAATTTTCACCAGTCTTATTCTACTTTTTCAATGATAGAATTTAGAATTTTTGATGTCTTAAGTGTAAAAAATCTTGTAACGATTATAGAACAATAATCCTGTTAATCCATTGCCTGAAGATTCTTTTGAAAATAATCCACAATAGGAAAAGTGCGAAGAGGGAATTAGCTGGACACAATTTAGATTTCGCAACGCTTTGGAAACCAGAGAAGCTTCCTTCTCTATTAAAGAACTGTTCCAACGTTGTAAGGATATAAATTACGATATCTACAGCTCCTTTATTAATTATCATAAAATACTTGACAGTATAAAGAAAAGCAGTAGCAGTATATAATAAAAAGCTAGTTCATATCCTCATTAAGACTGGATTTCATGATAAGGACATACGACTAATCAAGAAACTCCACTGGAATCAAACGTCAACAGTACAAGTTCAAGGCCAGATTACGGATGCCATTGAGATCCAGCTTGGTGTGCGACCAGGATGTGTTCTTTCTCCTTTACTCTTCGATTTATATTCAGAAGAAGTCTTCAAGGAGGTATTAACATATGCGTCTAAACTCTAATTAACGAGTAAGTTGCTCAATAATATTAAGTATGCTGACGATAGTTTTTTTTTTTTTTTTCAGACAATATACGATGTTTACAAAGATTAATGGAATAGTTACTGAACAAAAATTTAAATACATGGTTATAAGTAAGCAGTCTGTAACACCTGGGCAACATATAATTAATAATACATCTACTGAACGCAGGGCCGCCCCTAGGCGGGGGCAAGTGGGGCACCTGCCCCAGGCCTCGCGCCTATAATGGCCCCGCGCTTCGACTGTCAAGTAATAAAATAATAAAATAAATTAAAAATATTATTCCAAGTTTTATAAATAGTTGGAAAAAATTGATATTTTCATTGAATATAAGTATGTGTACTTTGTTAATAGTTAATAATATTAAAGAAATTCGTTATTCAATATAAATATATAGATGGGGTCCCGCAAATCCAGTATTAGGGCCCCGCAACCCCAGTTTTGCACTAGGCCCCGCAAATGCTAGGGGCGCCCTGATTGAACGTGTCACTAAATATAATTATCTAGGATGCACATTTGACTATAAATGGAACCATGTCTTGAAAATAGATGCGGAATTGAGATAGCCAGAGCAGCGTTCATCAAGATGAAGAAAATATTTTGCTCTCATGATTAATTTAATTCGAATTTATTTATTTGTCCATAATTTACAAAATGTAAAAATGTACAATATACATTGGACACGTCATTCAACATAATACAAACATTTAAATCTTCAAACTAAGATTTCGGTTGTTAAGATGTTATGTCTTTTAAATTCTTATCTATGGCGTACAGACATGGACGATGACCAGTGCATCTAGAAAATTAGAAGTGTTTGAGGTTTAAACTTATCGCCGTATTCTGAGAGACGTACAGAACACGTGCCTAACAAGAAAGCCCTGAACAAAATGGGAAAAAGGCCAGAAATACTGTTTACGGTGAAGAGGAGAAAACTCGAATAACTTGGACTTATAATGACAAACAGCAACAGGTATTGGTGCTAATATTAACTAATATTGAAAGGCAAGGTATATGACAGAAGAGGGCCAGGTCAATCTCGCATATCCTGGTTGCAGAATTTGCATCAATTGTTTTTAGCTACCTCAGTAGCTTTCTCAGGCAGCGGCAGCTACAGTGAATTGTGCACCATCATCTAAAAATGTTTTTTAGATACGGTTACCATACATCCTTTATTGCAGAGGACAGTTCTTTATTTTCCAGCGTTGTTCTTTAGATTTATTCATTTCTCCAAAACCAATTTTTGTCCTTTATTATTTGTTTTGTCATTTAACCCCTTTTTAGTTAAGAAAACACATTTTAGAACCTTGCTTTGACTTTATTTTCAATTCTCGAATATATTCGAGTGTGAAAATTAGAGCAGCATAAATTACGGACGCCGCTCGAATTAACTCGAGCGTGAGCGTTAAGGGGTTAAAGTCCAGAAATTTAATTTTAGAATCTGAGCGCCAACAGTGACCACCGTGATAAATTTTTGGGACCGTGACGGTACTGTGGCCCAAATCCCCTCAAAAAAAAAAATTATCTCACAACGAAGTCATGGAAAATGTGTGAATACGAAAATATTGATAGTAAACGTTTTATGCTGGTATAAATTGAATAAATATATAGAAATAATACTGCCCCAAAAACGAGGCGCAGAACTCAACGCGTTTACATTCGCTGTCCGGAAGACGGAGCTGCCAGTGCTTAGAGGTTATTATTTATTTATTTATTTATTTTATTTTATTTTTTTTTATTAGTGTAATAATAATTATTAACCAAAATAGGACATTTTTATAGGATACACAAAACAAAAACTCAGATGTTACCCCCTCTTTATTTTAAGTAAAATAATGTTGAAAAATATTTTCAAGATTTCACAAAACTCAAACATTGTTCATCTCTCAAAAGTCCTGAACAAGTTATACAAAGATAGAATTTAATATCCTCTAGGAAAACATAGAAGTGTACTTTCAGTATCTGTCATGTATAAATGTGGTTTGTTTGTAAAGAACAGAGATTTAAAGTAAATTGTATAAAAATAGCTAAAAGGGCTATTTCACACTCAAATTTTCTTAAAGAAAGTATGCTTAAGCACAACTTAAACTATCCGTTATATTTTCTTTGTAACAGAATAAAATCAAAAACAATTATATTTTGCAATGTGGTAATATAAACCAGCTTAATGTTGATTAATATACAGTTGTTATGTAACAGCGTCAGGACGCAGTTAGAAGTTATCGTAACGTGATGTACAGCATCCATAGTTACGGCTTAAAGTACAACCATTAATTAAATGCAACTTATAAACCTTAATATATTGAATACCCCAACGGCCCTTTCTTGTAACTATTCAGTAAACAGAACATATGGCCAGGGCCGGATTTAAGGTTAGGGGGGCCTGAAGTGCAAATGAAAAGGGGGCCCCTAAAACAAAATTTTCTTGACTTTAATCACAAAACCACAAAAAAAAATCAATTATAAAACTATTATAGAACTATAACTATAATATAAATACTACGAAACTATTTACTAATTTACTAAAACTGTCTTTACAGATTCACTGCAAAAGAGTTTACCATTTTTACCATCCAAACATAATTGTCGTATCATAAAAAAAAAAAATAATAATAAGAAAGTGATTTCAAGATATTTTGGTAGCTAGTTAAATTAGTGGTACTTGAGGATATTAATTTATTCTATTCTATTGTCACGTTCGATGTCCGATGCGGCCCTATTCTTCCCATCTGGTAATAGTCTGGCAAAGTCAGAAATAAAAACAGCCTATGTAGTCAAGTTGACCTTTTCCTTCTTCTGAAACACTTGTTTCTTCAAACATACGTATGATAAAATATCAGATTTTAACCAGATATTGTAAAAAAAAAAATTGGTAATTTTGAAATAAAACTAAACTTGAACTCAGAACAGACCTTGAAGAAAAAAAAAGTTTATGTATTTGTATTATTTTTGTTTTGTTTATTTATGTATTTTATACTGTAAAATAATTTTTTTATTTTTTATTTTTTTTTTCTAAATTTTTGGGCCCTACCGCAAAAAATTATGTAAGTTGGTTAGAAGTGGGCCCCTCAGGCCTGGTGGGCCTGAAGCGGCCGCTTATCCCGGTTCTGCTAGAATCCGGGCCTGCATATGGCATACGTAAAATAGGTAAAAAAGAATTCTTTTAATGGGAAATAATTCTTTTTTTTTCTGACATTTACTTCGAAAGCTAAATTCTTAAAAGTAGATGTACTGATAACCTATTGTAAGAGGATTGGTTATAAACCTTGACACCAGTCTTAACCAACCACTCCCTCTCTTAGACCAGTCTTAAGTGACACTCTTAACTTAGCAGTTGCGCAGAAATATAGTTCCATCAAAGTGTAATAATATCAGTACAAATATGAAGAGAACAATAGAATTCAAATTAGATAAAAATGTTATGGGAAGGTTTTACGAAATTGTGAATGTAAGTAGACTAATTTTAGGTAAGATTTATTTTATGTTATATTATGTGGTTTTCTTTTGTTAACTTTAATTTTTTTTTGTTCTAATTAATTATATAAGACCATGATATGTTTCATTTTGAATTGCCAATTCACACTTAAAAATTTCACTTCGGTTGTTTAATTAAGAATTTTTAAATTTCCCAAAAGTTTAGCACCAATTTCGCATAAAAAGTAACTGAAAAATAGAAAAATAAAAAATGTTTCAATAGAAAATGTTTCAAAAGAGTGACCGTAGGTACCCACGTAAGAGCTGCAGTTCTGCAGCACCCCCAAATTTAAATGAATTTAAACATTACAGGTATATACGGTATTTCGCTCTTTCTTTCTCTAGATTTAATTAATTTTTAATAGCAAACCATCACGACAGCCGTACGTAAGAAAGGAGTTGTAGAAAAACTGAAGAAGCTGAACTATAAAATCATGTTTGTTAAAAATTATTCTGTTTAATGGATATATTCCCCTGGACTAAAAACCTCTGACAGAAATGTCTCCTGTTTAAGTTCGTAGGTAAGTTCGACCACTCCGTCCGTCTTCGTCTGCGTCTTAAGCCTGGAACAGAATGCACAGCGCGCTACGCCGTCAGCGCGCCGTTATTTGCGACGGCGCTGCGTTAGCACCGTTGAGAACGCCGTTGAATTTTCGCCTGCACACAATGCAATCATTTTTAACGCCGTCAAAGTGTCACGTGATAACCTATATCTGTGTTTATATGTGCGCTTTCTTTTATTAAAATTATAATGGATGATGAAGACTTGTGTGTGATGTTATTTATGTTGTATGCAAGTTATTTATACATATAAACACTTTACCACTCGGTAAAAACTGAGGTTAAGTGTTCTGCGTCAACGTTCAACGGCGTCAAAAGTTGGAAGTTGACGAACATTCAGTATCAACGGCGTTCGAACGACGCTAGGACGTTACACATTCTGTGCACTTACGTACGACAGCTTGATTTTAACTTTCGTCTGACAGATAGCGTCGTCCAAACGCCGTCAACGCGCCGTAGAACTCGTTGCATTCTGTTCCCCACTTTAGTCTTAGTCTTCGCTCTTAGTCTGTCTTCGTCTGACACATATTTAAAAGAAATGTTGTAAAATAACCTCAAAATAAAAATACTTAAATTATCGACTACAGAAACTGCCTCAATACGTCAATATTTGATTTAAAATAAATTAATTCATAATATGTAAAAATTCTGACCAAAATTTAACATTAAAATGGAGAGAAATTAAAAATTTGCGCTAACTACGATTGATTTAAATGCTCGCGTCGGTCCATTAAGGTATTGCCGGTTTAAACACGTTTAAAATGAGTCAAATGTGACACTAATGTTCTTGATAAGTTATGAGATATCACTATGGTCCATATGAGGCACGTGGTCTATAGTTTCTTAACTTACTCCATAAATAACCGACGGTATTTTTCAAAGAATGGTTTGTAATATATGTGGCATAAAACCGGATAACTTAGTTAATTCCTGCTATAAATTAAGTAAAATTTTAGTTTATAGTATTTAGGTCATGGCTGCAATATACATTAGATAATAAAGAAGAAATAAGACTATTTTATTGCTGTACTATTTTATGAGGAAGTTAAGAAATTGCAATACGCATTCAATTTCCAAAATTATAGTCAGCAATTCATTCGACAATAATTGCATTCAACTGCATCTAATGCAGTTTACGATATCAAAATATAGCGGCATTTGTTTGTAATGCGATTTACTAAATTTGTAGAAAACTCATT
Source organism: Liopterus haemorrhoidalis (assembly GCA_963971575.1). Taxonomy (NCBI): domain Eukaryota; kingdom Metazoa; phylum Arthropoda; class Insecta; order Coleoptera; family Dytiscidae; genus Liopterus; species Liopterus haemorrhoidalis. The sequence continues at coordinate 55,895,118 of OZ020612.1, read as the reverse complement.
TAGTAGAAATGTACAAAATAAACTTTTTATTGAGGAAGTAGAATGGATTGTTGTTTTACAGATAATGGTGTATTAAAATTTTTAATATAGCGAGGAGTGCTTTAAGTTATATACTGCATAAAAAATGTGTTACAAATTGTACATGACAGAGTGGCTTTTAATATCCACACTTGTTGTAGGTTCGTATTTAAATCTAGATACAACAGTCGTATCCATGTCAAAATCATCGATAATTTACCCACTTAAGATATTTTATATTTTTAAAATTTATTATTTTCAATTTTCTCGATATGTTCCCGATAATCACGAATCCATTCTTTTACAATAGGTTTTTGTTTGGGCATTTTAGAACAATAAATAACTTTACACTAAAAATAGCATTAAAGAAAATGCTGTACAAGACTTAAAAACACAATAGCAAAACTAACAGAGATTGAACACAATAGCCAAACTGTCAGAGGCACACTTGCAGTGTACAATGTTCGCTACGAGTACAAACCAACGAAATCGGGGAACACCAGAGAACATAACATTATTGTAGAAATGCGTTTAATCATAGTGATATTTTAACTTAACAAGTGCATTTTGTAAACTATTTTTATTAATTGCTTGTACAAGAAAACTGAATTTCGATAAATAAAAAAAAAAAAAGCTATAAATAAGCACAAAAAGTAAAAAAAAATCTTAAAATTGTAAAAAAAGCATGAAAAACTTGTTGTCAAATGATTCATTTTCTTCTAATTCGTGTAAATATTAAGAAATATTGTTGCTGTTTTTAAAAATGAAAAAAAATAAAAGCAGGAACTTAAAATTCGGTCTCTAGTTATGACACACTTTCAGCAATTGAGCGATACATAAAAAAAGTCCTTCATGTCGTTGTTTCTCGTCTCAGCTACAATAGTATATTATGCAAAGAGCATGGAATGATGGTAATTTCACACGAGTATTAAACTTGCACCACGAGCCGCAGGCGAGTAGCGCAATTCATGCGAGTGAGAAATGACTATTCCATGCAAGTTTCATACTATGCTTTTTCCAGGACTATAAATTTATTAATTATTTAATTTTTATTCAGTTTCCTTTAAAAACTTACAATAAATTGACAGTTGCTTTCAACCTATTTATTACGTTGCCTAGCAACGATACTGCACGTGTCGTATGGAACATAAATTCAGTTACAATAACAATACTTGCGTCATGATTAACTGACCAAGAGCAACTCTATTAAAAAATATTTTAACAAAATTCAATCACTTTAACTGTATTATTTAATTTTAATCCGGTTTCCTTCACAAACTAGCAATAATTTGACATATGCTTTCAACCTATTTATTACATTGCCTAGCAACAGTCGGCAATTGCTGTTTGAACCTGTACGTAATGAGTTCATTACGTAACAGGTCAGCGGTGTGTAATGAAAAGGAGTGGGGAAGGTGTTACCTTTAAAAACACTGCCCAACAAAATAATTTTTTTATCTTGGTGCCGGAAAAATAAGAACTGATTTTGGATATTTTTGATGTGCCGATTCCAAAAATTCCTGACTCTTTTTCGTACCAGCTCTAGTTTTTGAGATACAGCCTAATTGATTTTAGTTTTTTATCTAAAAAACGGTAAACTTTCTCCTTGGACAGCAAAGTGGATATACAAAATATCCTTGTTTTTTATGTCTTTGGGACAGCAGAGCTAAGGATCAGCACTGGGCTAACAGAAATTAGATGATTACCATTAAGAAATGTCATAATTCAAGAAAAACAAAACGTGGTCAACGAACCTTTGGTTGCGAGAGAGAAAATTATATTTCCACCTTTGCATATCAAGTTTGGGCTTATGTAGCAATTTTTGAAGGCTTTCAATCGAGATGGACTTTGTGTAGGCTACTTGACACGTACATTTCCTGGGATTAACACTGAAAAACTGAAAGCCAGAATATTTGATGGTCCTCAGATAAGGCAACCTACTGAATATCCACAATCCAATCCAACCGCATCAATGAACGAGATTGAATCTAATTCCTGGTGTTCATTAATTAAAGTAGTACAAAAATTTCTTGGAAATCATAAGGCAGAGAATTAGTGAAAAATATGCTTTCCAACTTTCATATTCTCGGTTGTATTATGACCACTTAGCAGAAAACCTAGGTGATTTTAGTGAAGAACCGGGAGAAAGATTCCATCAGGACATAAAACTATGGAAGATAGATATCAAGGAAGATAAGATAGCCACATGATGGCAACTACTGTTGGAGTCTTCAGAAAGACTGTTCTGGTAAACTCCATGCTAGAAAATCGTACAAAAGAACATTTTTAAGTGATAACTGATGAATGTATATTTATCTACTTAGTGAAATAAATACCTTTGTCTCTTTTGTATTTGTAACTGGCAGTTGGAGCAAATAGTAACAGTAATAACGTGAAAAATTAACACAAGTTAAGAAATAAGATATTTTATTGTAAAAGAGGCCAATATAGCGTATCTCAAAAACTAGATCTGATAGACCAAATCTGACGGCTATTTAGGATTCTGTGCCCAAAAATTACCTAGAGACAGTTAAAAACTCGCAGGCACTCTATAGTCGTGGAAAATAGTTCATTATCTGTCTCCCTAGACCTTCGTCTAGTTATATTGGACTCAAAACTTCTTGAATATATTCCATCTGTTTTGTGTATCGATCTCTTCATTTACTGCCCGGTAGAATCCATTCTAATATTTTATTGTGTATTTCATTATAAAATCTATCCAATTCTTTAAATGAATTAAAACGCATCTCTGTATGAACTAGCCTAGAAAAAATATTATATTTTTCAACATGGAACTTGTTTAGTATATAGTGTATTGGCGTGGCTTGTGTATTGTGTAGATAAACATAATTTCTGTAGTGAAACTTGTTAGTGGTGCAAGTACAGCGGTCCAGAAGCTGCTATCTCCTGGGCGCATATAACTAGCACTATGCTCTGAGTTAGTGTCTCATGTATATGTTAACTGGCTATAAAGTGGTCAGTCAATAATGCGCTTCCCCAGTGAGTGCTTTAAACTCACTTTCAACGTAACACAACCTGTGTATACTTCAACTAGATAGGATACACATGCCTGATTTACGTTAACTAAATTATGTGGTTTGTTAATATAACTTGTGTATAAAGATAAATAATGATAATTCATCTTTAACATAGATTGGCATGCATTTATATTAGGTTTGTTCCAACAGGAAATTCACAGCAGTTCAAAACGTGAATCAGAACTGCTTAGAATCCATGTGCGAACGTATAGTTCTATAGGGAAATCGGCGAAACAGTGCAATTGCGTCATTTGAAAAGTCACAAAAAAATGTGACGTCAGGTTTAGTAGGTTTACATTCATCTATTTAACGAATGTAATATTTGTACGCTGTCACTTGTATCGAAATTAAATGAACATATAAGAATAAGAACAGAACAGAAACAAATAAATTATTCTAATAGGCAAAATAGTCCTACAAAGGACTGATGTGATCCAAAAATATGATCAAAGAAAAGAAAATAAAAATAAGTTGAATATAACCTAAAAACTATGCAGCATACACAAAATCAAATAAGAAAATATATAACTAAACACAAAACTGCTAAATAAACAACAAATTAAATAAAAAAGGTTAGAAATTACTATAAGTTAGATATTTGAACACAAGTCAGTATCAAAACACAACAGACGTATTATAGACAAATGTAAACATCGTTTTAGTCAAGGATACCAATAGAAATGTCAGTATATTAAATAAACACTTTAAAAATTTGTAAATCTTCAAAATGACTATCGAACACAAACTAAATATGACTTCCAAAGGTATGTTATAGTAAAATAAAAGAGTAAAGAGCAATATTAGTCTATAATTCACATGCAAAAAAATCGATTTAGTTATTTTTTCGCCATTAAGTTTGTCATTGAAGTTATGACCCAAAATGACGAACTGCGCTGTTTCAGCGACTGAGCAATAGAATCATCTTAACTAGTGTTGGAACGAGTTAGAACCGTTGAGAATTTGGTTTGTTCATCCTTACCTATAAAATCACGAAATCAAAACAACATCTGTTAAAAAACATTGTTCCTTGTATTTTTAAACTGAAGAAATGGAACTCATGGAAGGATTGGATTACATTTGAAAATCTTTTTTGCCGAAAATGTCTTTCAATAACGACCTTTTCCTCGTTGTTTGGTCATTTTATTATGTTGTGACTTGTTGCTCAAGAAATATGGAATTCGGACTATTATTCTCTCCAAAATACTTTTGGAAATATCAAACCTATCTGCTACATCTCGAAAACTTGCAGTCTGATACTTGCCAATATACCAAAGAAATATAAGAAGTTAATCCTGAGCACTAATTTTACCATTTTGGCCAGAATGGTACTTATAATATTCACATGCTTCAAAACTTGATATGATAAAGACGTATCCATAAAAAAACATCAAATTTTTCCAGTCGAACTGAGTGTTCCAAAATGATTCACCATTGATCCCAACGTTTTGCTCTTGGAATACCTATTATCAATCTCTACTTTAATTATTTTTTTGTCTTTAAAATTTTTTATTTTTTTAAAATATTGTGCAATTTTTTATAATAAAGGTATTATTGTCGATAAAAGTTTTTTTAAGTTTTTTTTTTTTTTGGGAGGGGGGGTGTCCTGGTCGGTAGTCCGACAATTATGGCAGCCCTATGCTAGTGGTTCAATAACATTTCTACTAACTCGAAAATGTTCAAAAAAGTCAGCTGTGGCCACCACAGGACCGACCGCTATCACAATGTACTTGTATAAAATACATTCTAGCAGCAGAGTAGAAATAACTTGGCCCAATATTTTCTAACAGAGATATTATTTATCATTACCATGGAAACGTTACATATAAGTATGAAAAAATAGACACTTGGCAAATTTTCGAAAATTTTTCAAAATTTTTTCATTGTTTGTTATTTCTTTTATGGCAAATTGTGATAAATAAATTTTTTCGAAATATTTCTGTTGTGAAATATTCGCAAAAAGCTTAAAACCGACACGAGTAAACTCCCATTTCTAGTTAACTGATTTTTACCAAAAGTTGATCAACTCATGCCATTGATGTCGAAAGCTTAAATATGAAGTTTCATAAAAATCCTTTCAGCTGAATTTGCTCTGCACGTGTACACAGACTGACAGACAGACAGACAGATAGACAGACAGACTGACAGACATCATGCTAAAAATAGTCAAAACCTCAATTCGTGGGACCTCAATTCGTCGGACCTCAATTCGTGGGACCTCAATTGGTGGGATCTCAATTCGTGGAGATCCATCGAAATCTCGAAATGTCAAAATCGGTATGACCACAATACCTCCCTTATATATGTTGGCGGTCGGTAAAAATAATTTACACCGAAGAGACAATGATATTCTAGCTCTCAGTACACAAAGTAGATTGTGTTGGTCAGTTCTCGGGAAATAAATTTATTCCTTGCGTGTCTGATACATCAAATGAAGATAATTTTACTTATTGAAATGTAAATATATAGATTTTACAAAATCATCTAATACAACATCCAAAATTCTTTCAGTATTGATAAAAACATCAAAAATTATATTCTTTCTTTTAAGTTTTACTCACTTTGATATCCTTTTTGAGAAGCCCTTGTGGCATATTTCAACTAAAACGTCAATTTCATATATAAGCAGCTTTCTATTGAGACATAAATATTTTTTTTCTTGAGGTCAAACTTGAAGAACTAAATATTATTCCCACAAAAGCATTGAAAAAGATTGGGTTTCTGTCAATGCCACCGAATTGAGCAGATACTGAAGACCTTTATCGCTGAATAAATGTGTACGCTTACAGAATTCCTACATTTTTATTTTATACAGGTTTCTGTATCCGATAAAAGAGTTATTAGTTCTTCACTTCGACTTAACTGAGTTTTTTAAACATGTTTCAAGATTCCATAGAACAGTGTTTCCCAATATTTTCCCTGAAATATAACAAATCGTAATTATCTCAATGAATTCCATTTATTATGGTCAACAAAATCAGTTTTATTACCGTCAAATTAGATTTTAAGAACGCCAGGAAAAAATATTAGGGTAAAAAAGCTTAAGAATTGAGTAAGTAATAATAGAAATAAACAACACCGTTTTTTTTTTACTGAACATTTATTCGGTTAAATGTACATTTCGAATGCTATTTATTCATCGTCAGTAAACATAGTAAAACACAGTAAAACACAGTAAAAGAGTCAGTAAATTTTAAGTCCATGAACACATCTTTGAAAATTTCTTGTAGTCTTGTGTATTTATTTAAGGCAGCGCACAACCCTATAGTTCTGAATATTTTCTTATAACGGGTGTTTTTTTTAGAGGTATAGAACTTTAAATTGCAATAAAACAACGATGGATTATTCGATTGACATGAATTTTTTTTTATTCGAAAGATAATCTTGTGGCATTACATTAAATCATACCAACAAGACGGCGCAACATGTCACACAGCTCGTGCCACAATCGATTTATTGAAAGACACGTTTGGTGACCGCCTAATTTCACGTTTTGGACCTGTGAATTGGCCTCCAAGATCTTGTGATTTAACACCGCTGGACTACTTTCTGTGGGGCTATGTAAAGTCATTGGTCTATGCGGATAAGCCACAAACGCTTGACCATTTGGAAGACAATATTCGCCGTGTTATTGCCGATATACGGCCACAAATGTTGGAAAAAGTCATCGAAAATTGGACGTCCAGATTGGACTACATTCGAGCCAGCCGTGGCGGTCATATGCCAGAAATCATATTTAAAATGTAATGCCACAAGATTATCTTTCGAATAAAAAAAAAATTCATGTCAATCGAATAATCCATCGTTGTTTTATTGCAATTTAAAGTTCTATACCTCTAAAAAAAACACCCATTACAAAACTAATAATCGGAAAAAAAATTAAAAACAATCTATGTACCAAAATTTGCAGAGAATTTTTATCTATCTAATAGGATATTTTAAATTATAGATAAAACTGTTATGTAATAGTAAATAATCAAATTGCATTAAAGACGCCATCTTGTAACCAATTGATGCATATTTGCATACGATGCGGCAAATTGTAGCTAAAGCTTCATTCTATATAAAAGTATTGAGCTATTTTGTGCTATTGTGAAAACTACTTATAGTTATTGTACTTGGTAATCTATATTTGCCGGCATCTTGAATTTTCCGCGGTTCTCAAAATAGGTGTTACGGGTAAAAATGATTTAATTTTTGTGAAGAATACGTGTATTAAGTGGCATTCCATTATCATCAAGTATAATATTTTTCGACGAGGGTTCTAAACTATAAGTAATCAAGTCGAAAAATTGTTGACGTATTATTTAAACATTTCTACATAAACCTATATAAATATAAAAGTTCTTTGAAGCCCATAAATAGATTTAAATAATTACAGAACAATGTTGCAGATGTCAATTATTAAGTTATTGAGCGATAATATTTGTGAGCGACAATAAATGTTACAATTAAAAATATCCTATTAGATAGATAAAAATTCGGTGCAAAATTTAATGTATAAATTGATACTAATTTTATTTCAGATTGTTAGCTGTGTATAAGAAATTGGTAACGTCTGGGGGTTAGACGCAGCCTTAAGTCATTTAAGTCAATACAATTTCTGATATTGTTTGACAATGTACTAACCACTTGGTTATACTTAACCAACATAAATTATTAAAATTTGCATGATTCTACGTATATTAACAAAATAAAAACGTTTCTTGATTATACCTAGGAAATCCTAAAAATCCGCTTAATGCGTGTCGTTTAAAAATTAGTATCGGGCCGGATACCAGCCCGCAGGCCATATGCTGGACATCTATATATGTGTCTGATTATACCTAGGAAATCCTAAAGAGCCGCTCAATGCGTGTCGTTTAAAGTTTAAAAATTAGTATCGGGCCGGACACGATCCGCGGGTCATTATATGTTGCGTAACATCAATTCAACATACAAAACATGCCCTCACTGCAGCTCTGATCTCGGTAAGCTTGTCGGAGTACGTCGTTCCTCACCACTCAGTTCTTGGCCGACCGCATGCTGCAGGACCCGCTAGCACCCAGGAACTTAGCGTTACGGTATGACACATAGACAGACAGACACTTGGGTTTTTATATATTTAATGATTACAACATACTCTACACTTATGTGTAGTGTGTAGTATACACTCCCGGAGTTTGACACTTTCCTTCCAACGCACCCTGTATAATATAATCTATGATAAAAAAAAAATTATTATTATATTTTGATCCCTACAGAATTAGTTTCATTTGTATTAGTTTACCTGAAGCTTCTTATTATAATAAATTCATTAAGTTCCTGTAGTAGTCGAGTGTTTTGATCATAATGTGAAGAAACTAACATAAAAAAAAAAACTATCACGTATCTGGTTAATGTTGTTTTACTGCAATTTAATGAGCCACTTAATTAACTATTGTAATTATAATAAGCAGAGAATATAATAAGAAGAGTACTAAAATAAGAAGACATGTAGTTGCTATTTATGAACGAGAATATGAAAGTTTTGATAGAAAAAGCATCATCAACATCAACATCTGTATATTTTGTTAGAAATTCATGAAAATATTAAGAATATATAAAATAAATCAATCTATTATCTCTATATATAGGTCGATCTGGACCAAATTTATTTCAAATGTATATCAAAAAGTTAAAACAAATATTTATGATGATTTTTTGAAAATTTTGTTTCTATTACATTATTATTTTTAATCGTATAGATCAGGGGTCGGCAACACGGCGCCCGCGGGCACCGTGGCGCGTCGGTGAGATTTTTATGCGTCCCCGCTATCGAGACACACACATACTGAGCCCAATATCCACATCGCATCTATTGGTGATTCGACTTGAGCGATCAGGCGAGTAGCGCAATTCATACGAGTGAGAAATGACTATTCAATGCAAGTTTCATACTATGGTTTTTCCACGACTATAACTTTAGTACTTCTTTAATTATCAGATCCCTTTAAAAACAAACATTGATTTCACAGTTGCTTTCAACTTATTTATTACGTTGCCTAGCAACAGTCATGTACGTGTCGTATGGAATTTAAATTCAGTTAAAATAACAATACTTGCGTCATCTGATTAACTGACTGACCAAGACCAACTCAATTAAATATAATTAAAAAATATATTAGCAAAATTCGATAACTTAAACAGTGTTTAATTTTAATCCGGTTTTCTTCACAAACTACCAATAATTTGAGATATGCTTTCAACCTATTTATTACGTTGCCTAGCAACGGTCGGCCATTGCTGCTTGAACCTGTTATGTAATGAGCTCAACCTGTTACGTTATGAGCTCATTACGTAACAGGTCAACGGTGTGTAGTAAAAAGGAGAGGGGAACGTGTTACATTTACTAATCACTGACACGCCCATAATGAACGTACAGCCGGACAGATTTCTCGTGGCCGGGCGTGAAACATGCGCGTGAAATTTGTAGTGGGGATTATAACTTTGGCAAATTGCATTATTTCCTACACACGCTATTACAGTCAAGTGCATAAGCGCAACACTCAAATTTATATTAAATATTTAAAATAATGGAGACAAAAACTAGGTAGACGTGCTATTAATAGTCAAAGTCGAGAAATAATTAGCAATGTTCTTGATTTTTGTAAGCCTTTATTATTTACAATCTATTTGAAATTGCTGGAGTTTGGACAAAGACGCAGGACGGAGGTGCTCTGGCCAATAAACAAGTCGACAAAGTGAACGTCAAATGCAGTAATCACTTAAATCAAGCAGCTGCGTTTCCATAGTTTTGTTGTTCGACTGTGATGGGAGGAACTTGTGTTTGTAGACGTACCTAACTGATAAATATAATGTACACGTGTAAGAATGTGAACTTGTGTCTCTGACTGTTCTCTGTATATGTCTCTGTCTTTCATAGTGCCCTCTCTGTGCGCACCATAAGCCCCGCCCGGCCACGAGAGGTCTGTCCGGCTGTATATGTATATAGTCGTGGAAAACATATTTTGCATTTAACCACTGTTTTTAACTTTTGACCAATTAGTTTAACATGTATTATTCGACAGAAAAAGTACTATATTATCAAATCCCAGATATTGAGTTTTTGGCTCCTGACTTGGCCGCCTTCACTTCTTACGCCTTCACGAAAGTTTAAAATGTGTGAAAATTAACACTGTATAAAATTACTAATGCTCGTATATTATATTTCGTTTGAGAACGGATTTACTTTTGAAGTACTATGTTCTTTTTAACTTTTTATGAATTTTAAAATGTAAATAAAATATTGATTAACTTATAAATCAAAGGAGTACCAGCGGATTTTATTTTTTCGTTCGCTTGTAATCTCCGATGTTAAATTAACTTAGTCTTTTTATTATTCACGCTCTGTATTATCAGGAAATTGAAAGCTAAATTGTTTTTTAATTCCGGGTGTCAAATACAAAAATTTTAAAATAAAGCCGTAATTCCAGAGGTATAAGTTTTGAGTTTAACAAAACAAAGCGATAAAGAGTTGAAATAAAAAATGTTTATTTTAAATTAAACTCAGAGACATTTTCTTTAATTTCCTTTACAATTCAACATATATTTAATTAGTAATCACAATATTTTTAGAAACAATTGTTTATTCTCTTAATTTTAGTAGGTTTAGTATGAAATGTGTTAATTTAAGACTTTGGGTCAAAAATTTAAAATTAAAATAAAGTCCCACCTTTCTGCGTTTTGAAGGGTAGGCATCGAAATTTATGAATCGTCATATGTAATGATAAACATACCCTAACAAAACAGGCATATAAAGGGTGATTATAAAATGGAGCCGTGACGTCAGCGTTGTTAATATGCCATCTTGTAAACATTATTTTATAAATCTTACTAATTCGCAAATTTACTTGTGTCATCTGTTGATGAAAAGTTGAACTACTCACTTTTCTACCATTATTGCTTTGTTTACAAATGTTTTTGTGTCTAACCTATTATCATTTCTACGTTTTTTTTTTTTGATTATTTTTACAAAATATAATAGTGTTATTTAGTTTACGTTATTGTCTGATTTATTCTTGGTATAATCCCATTTTTTTAAAAATTATATATATTTTATAATCCTAAATTTTTGATTTCAGATTTTATAGTTTTTATAGGGTAATAGTAAAAATTTGACTTACGTACGAAGTAGTAGTAAGTTGTACAGAAAATTGCATTATTTCTGTATAACATAACTTTAAATTTTGTTCTTGACAGTGCAACAGCTAAATTTTTCTTCAACAGATGGCTCTACAAGTTTTGCATTAGTAATATTCACAGCTTTTAAAATACGGTACAGGTACAATAAAATCTCTGACGTCATGATCCATGCGCCGGCTCCTTTTCATAATCACCTTTATATTCAACACTACATTAAGTACGATTTCTAATTAAATAATTTCTTGCGGTTAGCGAATAATTGTATTTTCTATAACGACTTGAAAGTAAAGTATTTTTATTTACAAATCTTCAGAGTGCCTTCCAGTTCGATTTAAACACTTTCGCATGCTTACTTAAGCGTTTTTCTTTATTATGCTCCGAGCTATAGATAACTCAGGAGTAAAGTTGCGAAATTCTCTAACACAAACTGGAAGGCACTTTGAATACTTGTAAATAAAAATACTTTACTTTCAAATCGTCATAGAGTTTACATTTTTCGTAAAGAATAAAAAATATTATAAAATGTCTAAGTAAAAGTTGTTTCTTTTCAAAAGTTCTATTCAAAGATACCTAACTCCACATAAATTCATATTTAAAAAATCCAAATTGTGTTTGATATCCCGTACTTCAAGTTTGTTCCAAAATAATTCAATAACCATTCAATTCTATGGGTAAACTTTAGACATAATTTTTCCCCCAACTTGCTCAGTCGTCGCGTTTTCAAGTAAAATCGTATTGCCTCTTTCTTGATACACCCTGTATAGTTTTCATCTACAACTACAGTCGGGCTATCTTAAGCTGGCCGATGAGAGACTGTATTGCGTAGAGTGCAACAGTATTATGAGCATCCGAGTACAGTCGGAAAAAATCGCACGATTGACTTTTTAACGTACGAGCGCTTACCAGTTTACTTTGAAAATTAGTTTTTCGAGTGAGGGTACTGCACAACTGTTACACGAATACTAACGATGCCCCTTATACATTTCTGGCTACTGTGCAACCGGCCAGCTTCAGATAGCCGGACAATAGTTCCGTATTTATTGTTTTTGTTTACAAAAACGATGCTCTACGTCCCACTGTGTTGGATATAGTTTATAACTGGGTGTACAGCTATTTTATTAGTACAATAAAAACTAAAATAAGATCTCTAATTGTCCAATACAGAAACACCCCTGCACAAAAAGTGTCATATAAACAAATGAAAATGCTAAAAAGAAGGTATCACTATCGTATTTGCCAGTATTTTCTGCGATTCAAAAAATAAAGTTTAGAAGATAGTTTTCCATCTTTTGCACAGCACAAGGTGTCAAGCCACAGATGCCTCAGGTACTGAAAACTAGTTCTCAAACCAAAACAGAATAGTTTCTAAACTTTTCTTACCGCACCATATGTGCAGTGGACTGTAAGATATATCTAGAACTTCGGGTAGTGTACACAAACCGGAAAAGAACTAGTGAAAAATTTGTGGCTCCCACCCAATATAACTTGCAGTAAAATATTGCAAACTATATCAAAAGAAAAAAAAATAAAGATCCTTTTTGGCAATGTTGTATAGGTTTTACATGGTTTTCACGCTGTGACGTAACATTTCTTTATATTAGAAAAATTTCTGACGTTCTGTCCTAAATACCATTTAACTGCCCTTGCATAGAAAGAGTCAATCTAATATGGCGGTATTCTGAAGTTTCCATCGTAACACCCGTGAACTTAACACCAATGAAAATAACACTGCTCTATTAAATCAGATTTAACATCGCTGAAAAAATCAGTATTCTGAACAACCCGATGTAAAATCCAATGTTACAATTTGTTTCCGGTGTAGAATTAACACTGGGGCTAACTTCACGTTCATTTTGACAGCCGTGTAAGAATTATGTTTTGTTGGGTTAACCTTTTTTAAAACGGTTAAATAATTATTTATAAATTATAAATAAAAACAGAAGACATGCAAAATGTTACTACTATTGCAGAAAAATCTAATTTGAAGGCTAAACCAAATGTTACTGCAGGATTAGGTACGGGTTATAATTATTAATGGAATTCCAGTGTTTGATGTCATTCATATTACTACAAAACCTGTTTCTTTTGTTTTGAATTGTAAATCAACATGGGTTTTTACAATTCAGGTAATTTTAACACAGATGATTTCGACTCTTTTTAATGAGAGTACTTTCTCAGAATAATGTTCTAATCTGTAACATATGTAATCACAGGGATTGAAGGGTTGTTTAACCCCAGTAATTCCTACCAAAGATCTCTTACATGAATAGGATAGTTTGCAAAAATAGATCAGTCACACCGTTGAGTTACCTGAAAACAGTATATATTGCAAAGATACAGAATTTAAAAAAATGAGTGAATCGCTTCAAAATGCATCGTTCGAACAGTAAGTATTTTACATGTTAAAAGAAACTTAATGTTATTTTGGTAAAAATTCCATTCTGTACTTCGGTACTGAGTGGAATTTGAGGCGTTATTTTTTAAGCTTATAAAATAAATTTTCTTTTCTATATTTATTCAAAATAAAATTTAACACCACTCTAATCTCAATTCCGTCGAGCTATTTGCTAGCGGTTAATCTAACAACTAAAATGTTAATTCACATCGACGAACATTAACATAGCGACGTTTCAGAATACCGTTTTTCTAACATCGTTCAATTTCGGGAGATTCCGTCGATGTGCTCACTTAACATCTAACTTCAGAATACCAGCATTAAATAAATTTAATAATAAAATAGAACCGACGTTATTTTATCATTTCTTCTGAAAAAGTATGTGTCTATAATGCATTAAATACAATATTGTCACAAATGTAATCCTAGCTCAGGATTGCGACAACTAGACATTGCGACGTTCAGCTGTTTGATTAAAAAACTATTTATCAGCGTCTAGCATATGTAACCTGATTACATAATGCATACGCTGCATTTTCGTAATAACGTAATATTTTCATGACGAATTAATATCAGAACTAGGTCAATCAGAGGTATAAGTACATGGATGTCGTAAAGAATCTGGGCAGAGGAACCTAGCTAACTTCTCTACAGTCAACACGGTGACGACTGAGATACCGACGCCCTGTACTCATACATCTGGTGAGCCAAGCAAGCAGTGAGTGGGGGCTTCTCCAGACTACTGGACTCCCTGATGGGCAACCCTGGACTCCCCGCCTCGGAGATTGGTCCAAACCGATTCCGGCAAACTCGGGATGGACCGAGATTTCCCCAATTCCATGGACAAATTCATACAATTACATTGTAAATTGGATATATATTTAATACATTTTATTGTTAAAACTAGGAGTTGCCTTTCAATCAAACCACCCACGTGACAATATGATACAGAAATTTAGTCCTCTTTTTAAGCTACAAGGAGGGCCTTATTGATCATAAGGCGCATGAGGCGATAGCAGGGAGCTCCTTTTGATAGGGGGCCCCGTCTTGGATTTTCTTTAAAATATTTGTTTAGATACAGATTTATTATAGCTTAAAATATTTTCGCCAGTATAACGAATCCAGTTAAATAAATAACTCGATTAAACAATTAAATTATAAATTTTAAATCTATGTGAATACAACTTGAGGCTATTTATTTATTCAGATTTGGTTTCTACACGTTTCATATGAATATAAGATAATATCCGCACAAAAATCAGTCTGTCTGTCTGGCTTTCTGTCAACCTATCCAAGATTCAAGCAAATACAGCTGGACATATTTTTACGTAATTTGGTACGATTGAGTAAAACCATGATTTTAGAATAGGCTATAAACGTCTAAAAATTTTCAATCTAAGGAGTTTTGGGGTTAAAACTGTTGACTAAAAAATATCTCCCTTATCATTCATTGACTTAACAACAAAAATTGTATATAATAAGAAAACAAATCTTTTTTTAGTACATTTTTCAATTGAATGAATATTTGGATAGTTACTGGGAGGAGCAACCTAAAACTAAACTTTTGAAATATCTCCCTTATTATTGATTTAATAGCAAAAACAAATATTTTTTGTCTTATACAATAAACTCAATAAAATAAACAATGGTTACAAAAAACAAATACATTTTTTCAACAAATTTTTTAAATTGCTTTCTCTCGAGGGTTCTTCACCCCTGTACTAAATGTTTCTACACATTCAAGCGGTAACCGATATTTGTAAATGGGCTTTTTTGTGTGATCGGTATATGCCAGTCGGTCAATCAACGCAGTTCGTAATTTGCGCATAACTTCAATGACAAACTTGTGGCGAAAAAATAACTAAATCGATTTTTTTGCATGTGAATTATAGACTAATATTGCTCTATTGTCTTGCTAAAACATACCTTTTGAAGTCATATTTAGTTGGATAGTCATTTTGAAGATATACAAATTTTAAAAGTTTTTATTTACTATGTTTAGACTAATCATGTTATAACTAACTATGTTTAGACTAACTATGTTATACATTTGACATTTTATAATACGTTCTGATTTGTTTTGATACTTGTGTTCATATATCTAACGTATAGTAATTTCTAAAATCTTCTTTTATTTAGTTTGTTGTTTATTTAGCAGGTTTCTGTTTACTTATATATTTTCTTATATATTTCTATTTGATATTGTTTGTAGTGCATAGCTTTTTAAGTTAAATTCAATTTATTTCTATTTTCTTTTCTTTGATCATATTTTTGGATCACATCAGTTCTTTTAAGACTAATTTGCCTATTAGAATAGTTTATTTGTTTCTATTCTGTTCTTATTCTTATATTTTCATTTCATTTCGATACAAGTGACAGCGTACAAATATTACATTCGTTAAATGGATATTATGTAAACGTATCAAATATGACGTCACATTTTTTTTGTGACGTTTCAAGTGACGCAACTACACTGACTGGCGGACTACCCTATATTAGCAGACTGATCGGTTTTGTATCTTTCTATATACCAATCCTTCAAAAATGTAGAAACATAAGGATTTATATAAATTTTAAATAATTGAATTACAGAGCGCTGAAAAATAACGTGGTTAGATTTTTTGTAGTCACTTAATAACTTTTAATAGTAAATGAACTAATAACTATTTTATTTATATCAAATACAATTTGAAGGAGCTTTAGTTTTATCGTAACTATTAAATTATACGATTCTGTAGAATGTTATAGAAATTGCTTGAATTCAATTTGCAATGCTTATTGTTGCAAGTACATGTTACAGTTCTGAATTATCAAAGCATGAAACAATAACACTATTACGTCATAAAGTCAGACGTTGTTATAACACTTAGTTTGGCTGTGAATTAGTTAGGAAAATATAACCTAGCAATTACGTACGATGAAATCTTGTTCGACAAGTAAGGTTGAAGATTGTCATTCGAGTAGGGATTTTCGCAAAAGGTTCACTGGGAAATTGGTATAGTGGGACGTATATTAAACACTGAGATTGCAAAATTTCACAAGATGAAATCTGGAAACAAAATTAGATGTGGATATATTTTAACAGATTTTATTAACAGAATTTCTTCGCCTTAAGGATTGGTTGAAATAAAGTGAAAATTATTCTTGTTTGGGATATGATTCAATTTGCCTGAAGTTTGCTACTGTTGAACTTAATTAGCATATATACTAACTTAGATTGAGTGTGTAGAAATATTAAAAAAATGATGTAAAGTGTGAATATTCACACATTTCAGGGTTTCGCAGGTATATAATAAGTGAAGGCGGTATGCTGAGTGTGTAGGACGAATTTTACTTTGTAGTAATCCCGGCAAAATGAACGATATTTTAAAAATATTATTAAATTTACGCTCTTAATAATTAAATACAACATTTGTCAAAATATAACTAGAATTTTGACAAAATAATTTCAACATAATAAAAATGCAAAAAAAAAAACAGAAAAAATAAAATTCACTCCGTACTCGAACTCGAAACCCTTCATTCCACCGCATTTTAGCTTACGACACTAGTGCTCTAACCCATTGCGCCATCGCACGCCTTGCATGTGAGTGTCTTACATTGGTATAACTTTTGTACTTTGTGAACCAAAAACCACAAAAAATGCGTTATTTTCCGAAAACATAATCTGATCAAAAATTACTGTTGTACTATTTCGGTTCATACCAATATACATTACTTAGAATTTTTTTAGATTTTTAGTTTAAACCATCTGGGCTACAGGGTGTGGGACAAAATTTTTTTTGCACAATTTTGGCTAAAATCGCATCAAAATAATTTATTTTGCAAAAATAAAAATTTGATCGTTAATCCACGTAGTAAGGGCTTTCATTTGATACCCTACTCAGAATTAAAAAAAAAATATTTTTGTTTTCGATGAGCGCATATTTGTTTATATTTTTATAGTGGTATGTTTTTTAGATGTTTTAGTATTTTTCCTATGTGCGGGTCAAAGAGTTGTATAAGCATGCCAAATTTCAACTCTTTAGGTTTAGCCGTTTGGTTACAATTTTTACCGAACAGACAGACAGACAGACAGACAGACAGACAGACAGACAGACAGACAGACAGACAGACAGACAGACAGACAGACAGACAGACAGACAGACAGACAGACAGACGACAAAATGACGGTATAAGGGTTTTTTGGTCATACCTACAAAACCCTAAAAATGTAAACGTCTCTATGATCACGTGATTTTCATATATTGTCCGAGGATTAAGAAAGATGTTACATTATCTACGCGCTAATCGTTTGGAACCTATCTTTTGAGGTTTTTCAGATCTTGACAAGCGTCCACTAATCGCAAACTTCAGTAACTCTTGAGCCGCGTCATACTACAGACTAGTGGAATTAAATACACACGGTTGCATTCCAAACCCTGGTGATATGCAGACGCGGAAATATCGCCAGATTAATGGTGTAATTCTGTAGCAAATCTATAACAGAAAATCGTATCTAAGGAGTTATTTTATGTATTGTTATGGATAGTTTCTTATAGATTTTGTCTTTTAGCTTACAGATTTGCCACAGAATTACAACATAAGTGTCTGTACAATACGAAGTGACCAGAGCAACACTGCTTTCTGCATCTTGCATATCAAAGAAGTGGCAGATGTTCTGCAGGCAGGTATGGACTCGTTTTCCCTTCGGTAGGAGGCCTTCATATCACCCAAAACACCAACTATCAGGACTACAAGCTTAATTTTATATCCTGGATACAGCTTTCTAAGCTCGGCTAGAGAACCATATACTTGGACCTATTTTTCTCCTCCTTGAGAAAGATATTCTTCAGCAGCTATTATAATTATTATTATTTTTGGGTTTGTGAATTATTGAGAAGCATTCATTACTCGATTTGTGGTTACGACAATTTTTTTAATGGCATAATTTACATTATTTATGAAAATTGTGAATTAAAAAAAGCAAAACTCAAAACGGTCAGAGACAGTGACTTCCAGTTAGAATTTTTGAATTCTTCGTAGTTTATTTACTCTAAAAATAATTTGGGGCTTTAATCGTTTAACGCTTTTTGAGATTACGAGAATTACTTTTAAATGCATAATTTACATTATTTGTGAAAATTGTGAAATAAAAAAAGCACAACTCAAAAACGGTTGGAGAAAGCGACCTGCGTTTAACATTTTTGGAATATTCGTAATTTATTACTTTAGAAAAATATTGGGGATTTAATTGTTTATTGCGTTTTGAGATTATGACAATTTTTTTAATGTCATAATTTTAGTCATTTGTAAAAATTGTGAATTAAATTTTTTTTTCGTAAAGATGTTTCTCAAAAACTAAATGTGATAATGACCTGTGGTTGCAATTTTTGAAATCTTGAGTTCCTAATTGACTTGTTAACATATTTTGAAACAAACAAATGTTGAAAATTTTTCAGTTCTTTATAATTTTTTGAAAATTTTGATAAATCCTAACTAAACCAGTGGCGAAGGGAGACCTCCGCTAGACTTGCCCTCCCATAAAAAAAATAATAAAAAAAAATACATAATATGTATTTTTTTTTATATAATATATATTATATATTTTTTTTTTTAATTAAAAAAAATATTTAGGTAATCTTCAAAAATACATCAAATTATGTCCTATACAATTTTTTGTCCAAGGCTTGTTTTACTAGTTACGATTTTTTTAAAATTTTAAAGTTTAATAACTTCCGTTTCCGGATTTTAATAAAAAACAATAGGGTTCTTCCCAATTATTAGGTGAATTTTTTAGTACCAGGACGAACTCTTTAAGTTAAACCGTTTTTGAGTTATCATGTATACACACAGACACACAGACACACACACATACGGACGGCACTTCGAAAATAGGTTTTTTTGGATTCCCTGGACCATGAAACGTGGTAATCCGTCAAAATCTCGACATGGAAAATTTTCGCGATTACAATACTTGCCCCTTATATATTAAGGTCGGGCAAGTAAAAATGGTTAGGGATAGAAAACTTTGGTTTGAATTTTTAAAATTCTCATATACTGTTTAGTCTACAAAAAAAAAGCTTTAATAAACCAATTATTAAGTTTGTAAGGACTAAAACCCTTGAAAATGGCCAAAAATCGAAAAAACCGTAGGGGTATAACCGTAATTTTTAAGAAAAAAAATTTTGAAATCTCCGATTTTATTAAAAATTGGTACAAATGTGTATTTTTGGTCATAGATCATCAAATTTTGGTCCATTTTGAAGTTTGGGCAAAAGTTTTAAATTATTGGCAAAAAACTTACCTAAATCGGCTCTAACTCAAAAACTAGGAAAGCATGCATTTTTTAAATACTTTTTTCATAATCCTTACCCCAAAATTAGCTTAAAACTATGTGTTGGTTTAAATTGGAGTCAAAAAAATTTTTGACCAAAATTTCTGAGTTTTAGGAGATCTTTTTAAAAAAATTATTTGAAAATTGGTATAAATACAAGGTAATAAGGTTAGGTTTAGTTAGTAAAAATCTAGGACAGCAGAAGCCGAAAGGCTCAAAATAAGCTTTAAGAAGTTTGTGTAAAAAAAGTATATAAATAATGTATACACTTTACAAAATAAAACAACAAAGATATAAAGCACACCACCATTTTCACAAAATCCTTTACTTCGAGCTTTTCGGCTTCTGCTGTCCTAAACTTTTACTAACTAAACCAAACCTAATTACCCAGTTTTTAGATGCACAGTACTTTATTTTCCCCCACATTAGTCCAATTAAAATTGTGTATCATTGTCATGCATTTATAATAAAGAAGTGGTGTAGGATACCAAATTATGGTCCCCCTTTTTTAATCTTTAAACAGCTGTGAAAATAATATTATTATTTATTATTATTATTATTAAATATCGGCATATTAATTTAATTAGATTTATTTAACTGAAAGTTAAGCATTATTATATAAATAATTTTAATTCTCCTGTGATTTTAGTTTAAATTTACTTGTTTTAATTTTACTATAGTTGGAAACATTGCCTGGTGGGTTTGCTAAAGTAGAATAGTACCCAAAACTGCATATTATAAAAATCGTACGAAGTACGGGTACTCCAGCTAGTATTATAATATTTTTTCTAATTCTAACTTCTAATTGTAAAATTCATTGGGTTAGTCCGTCTTTTATCAGACTGTAATTAAATTTAAATTAAATCAAGATTAAAACAAGATTTTTTAATTTGCGTTTATTTGCAATGTATTTGTGCTATTGTGATCATTTGAAAGATTTTAAACATTTTATGTCGTCTTTTTAATTCGCGTCTCTTAACACTGTTATTTTCTTTTACTGTTTATATACCATTAACTATTATCTAGAAATAGATAAATTTAATGATCAACTGAAGCAATAAATAGCATTATCTGTATTTTTCAAGTTGCTTTGTAATCTAGTAAAACTCATTCACTTTCTGGTAAAGAAATTTAATGAGAATCTAGAGAAAATCGAACTAGCGATTACGAGCGTTGACATGAAGAAAAAACAAGCAATATAGGATCAGACAAAAGAATGAAAGTATTCAATGTTCACGTTTCATTTAATTTCAGATACAAAGTCTTTGATGGATAAAGAAACGCTTGTTATTGTCTTTCAAGAACATGAAATTAAGTTTATTTTCAAGACGAATATGTATACATGTAAACAAGTAGACAGACCCACAACTCAGGTTACTTTTTCAAAGGAAATCGTAAAAGGATATGATTTAATCAACAATACAAGTTTGGAGTTTCCATTTCATTTTTAGGGCTTCTGTTCATAAAAAGAACTGATAAAAACAAGATTTTAGACTTAGATTTTAAATGTGACAGTTGGTTAATATTGAATTGAACATAAAAGATTTAAAATAATAAATTAATATGTTGCTTTGGTTCGTATGTAGCTCATTTGGTGAAAGTTTATCATGACTTTTTACACACATATACTTTTTAAAACTAGTCTAACTTCGATGAGTACCCACAGCGACGATACAAGTAGTACTTTCCAGGACACATACCCCCATGGACAATAACTCCCCGGACATAAAACGCCCTGACAATTAACCCCCCTCAAAACACAAAAATTTCAGGAAGGCAAATAAACTTCGGTCGGCGTGAATTTACATTACAATTCTTTGTAAATTATCAATAACGTATTTAAACTATTCGTACTAACTATTTTAACTTCGATTTTTATATTGATATACGGTTTAAGGCGGCGCACAACTCTATAGTTCTCAAAAGTTTCTTATACAAAACTAATAATAGGAAATAAAATGAATAACAATTTATATATCAAAATTTGCAGCGAATTTTTATCTATCTAATAGAATATTTTTAATTGTAGAAAAAACTGTTATGTAATTGTAAATAAGCAAATTGCATTATAGACGCCATCTTGTAAACAAATCGATACGCATATTTGCGTACGATGCGGCAAATTGTAGCTAAAGCTTCATTCTACAAATTTGTTTGTAGCTATTTCGCTCTATTGTGAAAACTACTTATAGTTATTGTACTTGGTAGTCTATTTTTGCCGCCATCTTGAATCTGCCGCGGTTTTCAAAATAGGTGTTACGGGTAAAAATCATTTAATTTTATTCAAGACACTTGGTACACGTATGTGTACCAAGTGGCATTCCATTATCATCAAGTATAATATTTTTCGACGCAGGCTCTAAACTATAAGTAAGCAAGTCGAAAAAAATGTTGACGTATTATTTGAACATTTCTACACAAAACTATATAAATATAAAAGTGATTCGAAACCTACAAATAAATTTAAAAAACTACAGAACAATATCGCTGATGTCTATTTTTAAGTGATTGAACGATAATATTTTTACAATAAATGTTTCTACAATTAAAAATATCCTATTAGATAGATAAAAATTCGGTGCAAAATTTGATGTATAGATTGATATTTTGGTGATCGGATCGAACGAAAAAAACACGCAACAAATTCAACACCTTATACACGACACTATAATACACGATAAACACAACATAACACTCTTATGGGTTCCAAGTCACAAGGGCATCGAAGGCAACGAAGACATACATAACTACATTAACAACACCACACCTACACAATCACTAAATCTATCTACCCCAACCCAAGACATCCAAATAATTATTTCACAGAACTCACAAAAAGCACAACAAGCCAAATGGACTTCAATAAAAAATAACAAATTAAGATCCATCAAACCTGACATACAAGTTTGGAATCTAAACACGGATAGAAGAACACAAACCATCCTCAAAAGATTACGAATAGGGCATACAAAATTAACCCACGAGCATCTACTGCAGAGAGATAACGCGAAGATCTGCGATGAGTGCTGTGAGATCCTCACAATAGAACACCTCCTATTAGAATGCCGAACATATGCAGATCTGAGGGCCAAACACAACATAATACATTCCCTTAAACACACCCTACAGAACACCACCACAGCTAACACGAACATAATAAACTTCATCAAAGATGCCCAATTAGTCAGCAACATTTAAACCCAAAACCACATCACTCATAACTTATAATAAACATTCTATTTCAAATTTTTATAAACACAATATGTAACAAATGACATGTAATTATAAACTAATTATTGTAAACCGACGCTAAAAACCATGTAGTTGAAGCGTCGTTAAATAAAACTTATGGAAAAAAAAGATTGATACTAATTTAATTTCAGATGGTTAGTTTTGTATAAGAAACTATTAACCTCTGGGGGTTATACGCAGCCTTAACCACATTTTTATTTAACCGTTATCGGACAGCTAAATTTTTGCCGAGAACACTTATAATTTTTGGAAAATTATTTCGTATTTTTGTAGACAAAAAAATTAAGAAATATGAAATAGTTAATTGTTTGTTCATTCTTGCAAAATAATAAAAATTTGTCAATGAAATTCAACGAGAACTAATTCTGTTCTTTTTAGGGTTTTGTAGGTATGACCAAAAAACCCTTATACCGTCATTTTGTGGTCTGTCTGTCTGTCTGTCTGTCTGTCTGTCTGTCTGTTCGGTAAAAATTGTAGCCAAACGGATAAACCTAGAGAGTTGAAATTTGGCATGCTTATACAACTCTTTGACCCGCACATAGGAAAAATACTGAAACATCTAAAAAACATACCCCCCTAAAAATATAAACAAATATGTGCTCATCGAAAACAAAAATATTTTTTTTAAATTCTGAGTAGGATATCAAATGAAAGCCCTTAGTACGTGGATTAACGATCAAATTTTTATTTTTCAAAATAAATTATTTTGATGCGATTTTTGCCAAAAATGTGCAAAAAATTTTTGTCCCACACCCTGTAGCCCAGATGGTTTAAACTAAAAAAATTGTTAGTAATGTATATTGGTGTGAACCGAAATAGTACAACAGGAATTTTTGATCAGATCATGTTTTTGGAAAATAACGCATTTTTTGTGGTTTTTGGTTCACAAAGTACAAAAGTTATACCAATGTAAGACACTCACATACATGGCGTGCGATGGCTACATGCGTTAGAGCACTCTTAAACTGGCTGGAAAACGAAGGGTTTCGAGTTCGAGTACGGAGTGAATTTTATTTTTTCTGTTTTTTTTTTGCATTTTTATTATGTTGAAATTATTTTGTCAAAATTCTAGTTATATTTTGACAAATGTTGTATTTAATTTTTATGAGCGTAAATTTAATAACCAGTCTTATAATATGATTAACAGACGATAAATTATTTTAAAAATATCGTTCATTTTGCCGTGATTACTACAAAGTAAAAT
Organism: Liopterus haemorrhoidalis; assembly: GCA_963971575.1. Classification (NCBI taxonomy): domain Eukaryota; kingdom Metazoa; phylum Arthropoda; class Insecta; order Coleoptera; family Dytiscidae; genus Liopterus; species Liopterus haemorrhoidalis. Next base: position 55,870,735 of record OZ020612.1, on the reverse strand, counting down.
TTGTCCTACACACTCAGCATACCGCCTTCACTTATTATATACCTGCGAAACCCTGAAATGTGTGAATATTCACACTTCACATCAATTTTTTTTCTTTCCTTGATTTTTTAATTTAAATGAATCTGTATAAAATAGTGGCTTACGAATTTTTACTGAAATGTGTCAAACAAGGAGAAAAATTCTAAAATGCAATGTCTAAACTTTTTGGTTTTTAGGGATACAAGATTACAGGTATCAATATACATCTTTGATATATTTTAATGAACCAACTAAGAAATTTTATCTAACTGATTTGCTAGACTGCTCTTCAAATACACTTCGTAACATATGTTTTTGCGATAGCTAATTGAGAATTCCGACCCATCCCAGCTGAAACCAGAGCGAATCTGAAGTGCTCTTGCTAGGCCACTAACATTAAATACAATCTCTCACTCGCAAGAATAGATAATTTCGTTCGTTTGATTATCACCGTAATCGAAACTGCTTTGTAGTCTGTGTGCGTGTCGCGTTAGTCTACTCGTCACATTTGGTCCTTGTGATCCCTCGAGTTTTGCTTCCTAATGGACTATAATACAATTAGGAATCACCACGCCCAGATAACAAGATTCAACTGCCAAGCCCGGGGCTATACATTTGAACTATTGCCCTCAACAGGACAAATCGCATATTATATTGTTCGTTCAGAAATATAAAGGACATGTTACAGACATGTTAATAACTTGAATTAGTATCTAGACATTTATCCTTGAATGCATTTACTAGAATTCTCAAATATATATTAATGCAAATGCTATCAACTTGAAATATGACATTTAAAGATTTTTAGCGCATATTATCACATTTTAATATACATGAGGCGTCGTTATTTATAGATATCTATTTTAAGTGTGATTTTTATAATTCTATTGAGCATTGACAATTGGTAATAGAATTTAGCCGAAACGTCTGAATCTGAAGCAGATCACGTGGTTTTCGTATTGAAAAATACATGTAGGTTTAATTTTTAGGGTTTTGTAGGTATGACCAAAAAACCCTTATACCGTCATTTTGTCGTCTGTCTGTCTGTCTGTCTGTCTGTCTGTCTGTTCGGTAAAAATTGCAGCCAAACGGCTAAACCTAGAGAGTTGAAATTTGTCATGCTTATACAACTCTTTGACACGCACATAGGAAAAATACTAAAACATCTAAAAAACATATCCCCCTAAAAATATAAACAAATATGTGCTCATCGAAAATAAAAATATTTTTTTATAATTCTGAGTAGGGTATCAAATGAAAGCCCTTGGTACATGGATTAACGATCAAATTTTTATTTTTGCAAAATAAATTATTTTGAAGCGATTTTTGCCAAAATTGTGCAAAAAATTTTTGATGAATGATGGTTTAAACTAAAAATCTGAAAAAATTCTAAGTAATATACATTTGTGTAAACCGAAATAGTACAACAGGAATTTTTGATCAGATTATGTTTTTGGAAAAAAACGCATTTTTTGTGTTTTTTTGCTAATAATGTACACAAGTTATAGCTTTGTAACACGCTCGAATGGAAGGCTTATCTTGGTGTAGTGGTACTTGCGCTGGCTTTTTCACCCAAGTAAGTCAGTTCGATCACCACGAGAAGAGACAATATTTTTTTTTGCTTTTTTTTGCATTTTTATGTTTAAATTATTTTTTCAAAATTCTAGTTATATTTTGGCAAATATTGCAATTTTTAAAAGCGTAAATTTAATAACCAGTGGAAATTGTTGAAATTATAATTAAATTCTGTTTCAATGTACACGAAATCAGAGGGGCGGAGCTTATAACAACCAATGAAAGCCATAGGCGCAATTTTCAAAATCTTAAAGAACCTTGCTATATATATATAAAAAAAAATACTGCACATATTTAGAAACCTAAATAATGGTATTAGGCGTTCGAATTAAAATTAACAAAAAAAAAAAAAAAAAAATTATTATAAAATTTGTTTTGGCATCCCAAATAATCATCATTCACTTACTAAATACCTGCAAAACCCTGAAATGTGTGAAAATTCACACTTCACATCAATTTTTGAACAATGCGTTTCTTGAAAATCGCAATATTTTTCCTATATGTTCGTTAAATAATTCCAAGTTTGTTAGTTACTGCAAATTTGTTACTAATTTAATTCATAAAATTTTATATATTGTTTTACAACTTCATATTGGCAGTCACATTCTTTTGTGACTAGTATTTATCATTTAATCGTTTTTGGGTAATTACTAACAATTTAGCTTATTACTATTTATTATGCAACGTTATTTGCACTGGGTTTCCACTTCCCTGTTTTGTTTTCCAATACATTCGGTGAAAAACAATTTTTTTCTAGTGCATATTATTTGTGTTCTTGCATTATTATTATTTGTTAATTATATGTGATCATCCGTCAACCGGTTTATCCAAAGTACACCTCGTTACTATTTACTGGTTTACTACAAACGTATATTGTGCTTGTATTCACGCTATATTAATTCAAATTATAATATATCTTATAATAATTCATACTTCAATAAAAACTAATTACAATATTTGCGTGAGCAGTTCTTCGTTATCAGCGGTAGATTAGAGCTTCAAGAGGATAAATTTTGGATATTAATCCTCCAGAACCACTGCGTGGGCTCTTTCGAATGAATACCTTTACTCCTAGGGTTAACCAACCACTTGTACAAGTCTTCAGGAACAACCCCCCGGAATGAAATACGTCTGAACTCTTCCTGTCATTTGTAAGTACATGTCTGCTCTTGAGAAACGAGCCCTTTATCTCGCATTTTACCAGAAATTCTGCTATAAGTCATATCAATACCCATTATAATCGATGCAGAACTGTTTATTTGTCATCATGTGTGACAAGTCCTTCAATCTCATTCTATGTACCGTCGCGACGCTAGCTTCTCTTACCCAAAAAACGCGCATCGAGCGCCCCAGATACTTTATTTTACATAATTTACTACATTGGACGTTAACCTTTCTTAAACTCCATTTTCTGATTAGTTTGAAAAAAATTCCTTCCAACCAATTCATAAGGGTTGATTGTGGAAAAATAAAATAATGTGTACTGCAAGCTTTAACTGTTAATTAATTAACTGTCATCACTGTTGTTGTCATAAGTTTCTATTGAAAATTCAATGAAGCTACAATTATAATGGTTTTTACAATAGAACACAAAAAATGTATGATTGAATCATATTTTCGAAATGGTGTTCGACTGAACGGCGAATGTATTTACAGTGCGGTGTCATGTTTAGAGGAATTTCGGCTACAATTTCCAGATATTGCTTTCCTTGAAGGAGATTTTTACAGCGCACTTAGAAGATGTGTTGATTTATTTCAAGATACAAGGAGCATTACTCATAGAGATAGAACTGGAAGGCTAAGAGTTCGTACTCAAAATACAGTTGATGATGTTCGTCAACGTATGAACGAGCAACCCACTACATCACTCCGTACACTGTCGCATGAGACTGGTTTATCATTAGGAACTTGTCATACTATTGTCAAAAAAAATTTAAATCAGTTTCCATACAAAATTCTTGCTTTACATGAGTTGCTGCCAGCAGATCACAATAGGCGAATTGTGTATTGCCACTGGTTCCAACAAAATTTAATTAATAATGATTTGTTAAATTTTAGGTTTTTTTCTGACAAGGCCTGGTTCAAAATCCTCATACTTTTCGTGAAACTCCTTCATCCGTTAAAAGTTGGTGTTTGGATTACTGTGTCTCGAAGACGTATTATCGGACCCATATTTTTCCACGAAACTGTTAGTGCTCAGAGATACCGAAATATTGTACTTGAATTTATTAATCAGCTTTATGAGGATGATCTCCAGCAAGGCTACTTCCAACAGGATGGCGCGACTGCCCACACCGTTCAAGAGACCATCAATTACCTTCGTCAATTTTTTGACGATCGAATAATTAGTTTACGTTCAAATCCAGAATTTCCACCTAGATCACCAGACTTGACTATTTTAGATTACTTTATGTTCCCTTATCTGAAAAATAATATATACAAGACTCCTATTAACAATATCGAGGAACTGCAAAACAGAATTACCGAACAGTGTGCCAATATAACTCCTCAAATTCTTATAAATGCTTTTAATAGTATAAAAAGACGAGTAAATTTGTGTCTGCAGGAAAACGGTGGTCATTTTGAACAGCTTCTTTAGTTTTTTATGTTTATTTTACTGTACTTGTGAAATCAAAAAATATATTGTATATAATGTATAAATTTGTATTTAGCTGGCTAATATGGTTGTATAGACTAATGGCCAATAAAACAATATAATTATAACAAAATAAAAAATAATTTCCAATTTTAATGATTACAAAGGCTGTGTCTAAATGTTAGTCAATTGTTATATAAAGCTGGCAATAGACATTATTTTATTTTTCCACAACCAGCCCTTATGTAATTTCTTTTTGAACTCATGGTATTAAAATTACGTAATAATCTAAAAGTTAGGGAAGGATTATGTAAATCTGAGCATATGAGAAAATGTAGCAGTCTATAAACAATCGTTTCCTCGTTGCAGTGTTACCCATGCCCTGATTATTCTCCGAATAAATTTGTTGGTTTAAATAACTTAAATTTTAGCTGAAAATCTTGAGCATTTTACACTGAAACTGTATTTTTATCTTTCTCACATTTTCTCACTGGATTCCGTTGTAACCAGCCACGTGATTTACATATATTCTCCTCGAGTTTCCTATTATACTAAATATCCAACTTCTCGTCTCTTTTCCGTCTCCTGCTCATGAGATCATGTATTTTTTAACACATTTATTCTTCAGCTCAGTAGACGAGAGACTTCATTTCCATATATTCCCTACACTATTATCTTCTGCCGTACCTAGGTAGCTTCATTATATATAGAAATGAACTCTTATTATACTAACGAATAGAAAATCTAATTAAAAAATGATGGCCTTATAATCATTCTTTTAATATTTAAAAAAGGGCTTGCTACTGTTAGATAAAGAAGGAGCATAAATGGGGTTTTTCATAACTGAACTGCCTAGGAGCTTAGCTAGGAAAATTATAGCTTTTTCTATCCCTATCCCTACATAATATTTACTTTATCTCCAACCATTCGTCCATTCGTCCGTTAGTGATTTATAGGATTGTCACTGTCATTATTTTATATTTACGCGATTATTTAAATTTATTTGAAATATTTAGACATTTTGGTAAAAATGGTAAATTAATCGTACATATATAATTAGCTAGTGTGTGTTTGTGATCTAGGTTACACTGTGACGTCATTTTTTCTAAGGTTCACGTGATTGGGTAACTGGGGACTCTTGAGGTCTCTTGATTGACAGGTATTTTACAGATTTATTCTCTAAGAATCCACGAATATCATTACATATAGAAATGTGTAGGATTTCGTAGGCATAAACAAGAAACTCTAGATAATCCTATATTATTGGACCGATATGAAAAATATTTTGCAGATTTATTCTCTAAGAAACTGCGAATAAAATAAAATAGAAATGTCTAGGGTTTCGTAGGCATAAACAAGAAACTCTAGACACTCCTATATCCTATGATAAATATAAAAAATATTTTGCAGATTTATTTTCTAAGAATCTCCGGATAATATAACGTATAGAAATGTATAGGGATTCGCAGGCATTAACAAGAAATTGTAGACAATTCCATATCCCATGATCGATATGGAAAATATTTTGCAAGTTTATTCTCTAAGAAACTGCGAATTAAATAACATATAGAAATGTCTAGGGTTATGTAGGCATAAACAAGAAACTCTAGACACTCCTACATTCTTTGACTGATATGAACAATATTTTGCAGTTTAATTTTCTAAGAATCTACAAATATAATTATTTACAGAAATGTCTAGGGTTACGTAGGCATAAACAAGAAACTCTAGCCACTCCTATATCCATTAACCGATATGAACAATATTTTGCAAATTTATTCTCTAAGAATCTACGAATATAATTAAATATAGAAATATCTAGGATTTCGTGGACCTAAAAAAGAAACTTTAGACAATCTTATATCCTTTGACCGATATGAACAATATTTTGCAGATTTATTCTCTAAGAATCTACGAATATAATTATATATAGAAATATCTAGGATTTTGTGGGCATAAAAAATAAACTTTAGACACTCTTATATCCTTTGACCGATATGAACAATATTTTGCAGATTTTTTATACATTGAAACACAGAATTAAATTATAATTTCAACAATTACCACTGGTTATTAAATTTATGCTTTTAAAAATTAAGTGCAACATTTGCCAAACTATAACTAGAATTTTGAAAAAATAATTTAAACAAAATGAAAATGCAAAAAAAAAATAGAAAAAATAAAATTGTCTAGGACTGGAAGCGAACAATAATTTTCAATTTAGAAAGCAACAATGCTAACCATTACACCATGAAAGCGTATTGGTTTACTGTGTTACAAAACATATTAAATATTTACATCGTCAACCAAAAAACACAAAAAATGCGTTATTTTCCGAAAACATAATCTGATAAAATATTCCTGTTGTGCTATTCCGGTTCACACCAATGCATATTACTTAGAATTTTTTCAGATTCTTAGTTTAAACCATCTAGGCTACAGGGTGTGGGACAAAAATTTTTTTGCACAATTTTGGCAAAAATCGTATCAAAATAATTTATTTTGCAAAAATTAAATTTTGATCGTTAATCCATGTACCAAGAGCTTTCATTTGATATCCTACTCAGAATTTTAAAAAAATATTTTTTTTCTATGAGCAGATATTTGTTTATATTATTAGGGGGATATGTTTTTTAGATGTTTTACTATTTTTCCTATGTGCGGGTCAAAAAGTTGTATAAGCATGCCAAATTTCAACTCTCTAGGTTTAGCCGTTTGATTACAATTTTTACCGAACAGACAGACAGACAGACGACAAAATGACGGTATAAAGATTTTTTGGTCAAACCTACAAAACCCTAAAAACACAAGTGTATTTCGAAATAAATACGGATATAGTTCATTATTACATGTCAAAAATTTATAAGTCCAGGTCAAATCTCTTCCTCCAAAACACTTTTATTCGTCAATGGTTACAAGGAGCGTGTTTGTCATAAAATGACAAAGTATAAAACGATACAGAATAAAATGTATCAACAAACGAAATAAAAATTGTGAATGTAAATCATCTTGTGGATATTATAAAATTTTCCCATTGAAACTGTAACTGTTCCACATGAGCAGTAGGAAAATGTTCAGAGTCCAATATATACGTAACGACTGTTGTTATTTAATGAGCACAGAAGCGAGCAAAGCGTTTCCTCTTATATTACATTTTTTTGTTATTTGCATATTTTTCATGTCCAACAATACTGAGTTCTGAAAACATTCAAGCTTTCCTGATTACTCGTGTGAGCACAGTCCGGAACAGGACAAACGGCACCTATAAAATCATATTGTATACGCCACACAAATTCCGCCCACTTTTATTTTTATTGCCAGCTTAAAAAGACATTATTACGAAGCGGCACTGGAAATATTCTAATGCGAAATTGGGAAGAGACGAAATGAAGAATTAGTAAAAGCACCGGATACAGATGGTTAACTGCTTGGAAAAGCAGAACCATTAAAAGCTTTCTTGTCGATTATATTTTAATTATATTCAATAATATCCAAGAGTGAAGGAGATCTGTCAAATGTTTCATTAATCCACATCAATTTGACGTTTCCTTCAATTTCAACATTTTGGTTTTGATAAAGAAATAAAAACGAATGATTGGTTTCACTAAGATTTATTAGATATCACTCAATACTCGTAGAAAATACAACGGCACGACAAAATATATACAATGAACGACAAATTTTGCACGACAAAATATATACCCAACACGACGACAAATTATGTCATTATAGCGATAAATGACTTGACGACAAATTAGGTTCCTTGCAAGACAAACGATGACATTTAACTACAAATCTCGTACTCGTTAGTCCGTACGCTTAGGGAAATTACAGTCGGCATTAAATTAAATCTGTACAGTGGGATAAAAATACAAAAAAAATTATTCTTGCAGAAAAAAAAAATATCTGGACAGTAAAGTTTTCTAAGCCTCATAAATGTTGGAGAGGAGCAAACAACATCGTCGTTTTGCTTTACTCAAATGCTAAAATATATTTTTTCCACGACTATATAAATATACGTTCACTACAGGCGTGTCAATGATTAGTAAATGTAGCAAGTTCGCCACTCCTATTTATTACACACCGCTGACCTATTACGTAATGAGCCCTTTACGTAACAGGTTGAGCTCATTACATAACAGGTTCAAGCAATAATGGCCAACCATTGCTAGGCAACGTAATAAATAGGTTGAAAGCATATAAGTTAAAAGTTAGTTTGTAAAGGAAACCTGCTTAAAATTAAATAATATAGTTAAAGTTGTTAAATTTTGCAAATATATTATTTGGTAGATTTGGTCTTGGTCAGTCAGTTAATCAGCTGACGCAAGTATTATTATTTTAACTGAATTTATATTCCGTATGACACGTATATGACCATTGCTAGGCAACGTAATTAGGTTAAAAGCAACTGTCAAATTATTGTTAGCTTTTAAAGGAGAGTAAATAAAAATTAAATAAATAACAAAGTTATAGTCTTGGAAAAAGCATAGTATGAAACTTGCATTGAATAGTCAGTTCTCACTCGTATTAATTGCGCTACTCGCCTGCGGCTTGCCTCGTGAACCATTTGATCTATTCTATTATAGTACTTGCCTCGTGTCCCAACTTTCATACTCGTGTGAAATGACTATCATTACATGCTCGTTGCATAATATACTATTCTTGAATGTCAGCCAACATGACTTTACTTTCCATATGACTTTTAAGTTACAGTCTGACTACACGTTTTCACATATGGCGAACATGGTTACCGTTCAACTACATATTTTGTCGTTCTATTACATTTTCCTGTCGTTTATTATTATTATTTATTTTTTTTGTAATAATTCTTATTTTGCTGAAAAATTGATCCAATCTATTAAAATACTGTTAGAGTAGTAAAATGATTTTCAAGGTTTGTTAAAAATGAAACTTAAATCTGTGAAAAAAAAAAAAAAAAAACACCGTACTAAAGCTTGGTGTACCTTGATCTTGGTATTCCTTGACAGAAGTTTCGTTTTGAAAAGGTGCAAAATAAGAAGCATACGCAGTTTTAATTTGGTTCGAAATTTCCTGCTGTCAGATTCACATGATTTATCATGGTATTCGAAAGTAACCGAATTATTTGTATTCCCGAAAATATACTTTTAACGTAGGATATTAAATGAAAGCTCGCAATACTTTAATTTTTGATTTTCAATCATATTTGATTGATTTTCACTAATTTTAACATTTATTTTATTCATATAGTTTTGTTAGTCACTTTCATGTAGTTTATTTTGTTTAAAAAATTATAAACATATATTTTCTAATTCAAAATCATCTCCACTGCCACATTCTGATAATATTTCGGTTGCAGAGCCTTTCGAATATTATTTGTTTGGAAAATATTTCCATCAAACGAATTTATTCGTATAAAGGGTTAAAGTCGTTTCGAAATACGTAATAAGAAAATTCCGAGACACAGTAGTTTCTAACTGCAACATAATAAACAAAAACTTTTTTTAAGTCCCTTAACCCTACGTCCAACTAAACAAAAGTGCGAAAGGGTGAATTATTGTCTAAATATACAGTCCAAAACGCATGTGATATTGTTGAGCAGTTCTCTTGATCCGAAGAGTAGTTCGAACAAACTTGTTCCAACTTGGATTAGGCTCGAAACATACAGTTCTTCACAACGCAACGTAGAGCAGAAACACTCCGAGGGTAAACTTGTATTCTTGTGTTTTATGCAGACATAAAAAGGATTCCTACAGAATTTTGTCATGTGAGTTATTTCCTGGGTTTAACATTTTATTCATTTTGAATATATTTTAATGTAGAAAGTTTTTTTATACAGTAACATAAAAAATTTGAAAATACCTGGATTTTCTTGGCCTGTAGATATTTCCTCAGAAATCCCTTAACTGGTTTTGAGGATTAACTACGGTTATCCTGTCATTAAAATACAAAGCATGATCGTAAAGTCAAAATGGAAATTATGGGTGAAAGGGAAACCGACAAATGAAAATGTGATTACACAATTCAGTTGAATATAATCTAGAAAATAATTGAATTGTTGCCAGATAAACAATTTAATCGGGAACGAATTATATATATGTTATAATAATATTTATATATTATAATTATCAAATGAAAATATCTTGAGAAGCCTGAATGTTAAATCTATATCAGACATAGCAGTTTAAGCTCAAAAGAGATGTTCGGGTCTATTCTAAAAGTTAAAAATTAACTTCAAGGTCGAAGTTAAAAATTAACTTCAAGGTCGAAGTTAAAAATTAACTTCAAGGTCAAAGTTAAAAATTAACTTCAAGGTCGAAGTTAAAAATTAACTTCAAGGTCGAAGTTAAAATTAACTTCAAGGTGGAATTTAAAAATTAACTTCAAGGTCGAAGATAAAAATTAAAAACAAGGTCGAAGATAAAAATTAAAAACAAGGTCGAAGATAAAAATTAAAAACAAGGTCGAAGATAAAAATTAAAAACAAGGTCGAAGATAAAAATTAAAAACAAGGTCGAAGATAAAAATTAAAAACAAGGTCGAATTTAAAAAAATGTAACCACGTTTCACAATATATAGTTATCCTGTAACTCTGTGGCCTGGTTTTTGACAGCTTAGCCGAGTTTAACCATTTGGTTAAACTCAGTAACAATATAATAATCCTAAGAGTAATCACTTTCTAACCATTTGGTTATAGTTAACTAAGCTACCAGAAACCGGCCCTATGGCGTTAAAATTTTAACCTCGATGTGTTTAATTAAGTAGGTTATATTTGGAATTTTAACTCCAGCTAAATATAAGGTGTTAACATTTTAACCAGGTGAAATTCTAACCTCTAAACCAGCTTTTCCCAACCTTTTTTCATTGCTGATCGGTAAGTTTAGAAAGTAATGTGTATAGCAAAAGTTTTATATTTTTTATTGCACTGATTTCAAACACAAAAACACAACAAATAAAAAATCACATATAATTAGTGAAAAAAGAAACAAATTATGACTTAAGCAATTAACAGATTAAGGACCGAGATTTTTATCTCAAAATTAAGTGGGTTATAAATTATTAGGCGAATATTTACATAGTAAAAAAAAATCTCGCGGATCAGCGATTGGGAAACACTGTTTAAACAACAAATAACCAAAAAATATATATACAAAAAATAATACATTCTTAGAATTAATCATGGCAAGTCTGTTTATTTTAAAACAATTATTACTAGAAAAAATTAAACAAAAAGAAGTTAACAAGTGAAAAATTAATATAGGTGAATAAAAAATTTATATAAATGCTTTTTAGGAGATCAGTTCGAATTAAATAAAGGCAGCTGTGTGGTTTGAGTGACCCCTGAAACATTTTAAAACATTTAAAAAAATTTATTTCTCTGTTTAAAAATAAGGGAAATGTAACCAGAAAATAAAATTATCTTATATAGAAGAAAGAAAAGAAAGAAAAGATATTGATACATTTACATGTTATGGTAATATTATATTATTTACATTCTGCGCCCATAATTATTTATATATAAATATTGTACATTTTCGCAATGTAGATTAATTATATTTGAACGTTGTTCATTCACGATTCAACCATAACACTTGTTTACATTAAATCCACACTTACACAAGAAAAATGCGTTCCCTTGTAGATAATTTCACAACTTACTTTTAGCCATAAGGTTAAAAAGTTAGAACTTAATGCTTGGGTTATAACCTGAGATACAGTATAAGAAACAAGGTTAAAATTTTAACGCCTAGTTAAAATTATGTTATTTATTGATCATCATTTTTAACCAAATCTTTTTAGCCACAAAAGATACAGAATAGACCGGGATATGAGTTTCATATTTCCAGATGACGGAAAGATGTCATCTGAAACAGAGTTGGGCAAATTGCAATCAAACTAATGATTGACGATTGAGATTAAAAATTTAATTTCAAGACTTGATTAATGAGTAAGGTACATCACTCATAATGCAGTTATTCACACTGGTAACTAAATTAAATATTTACTCATTATTATGATTAAATTTTTAGTTATGATTGAAACTAAATTCAGGATTGAGATTTGATTTTTTCACGAGTTTTCTAATTAATAAGTGCGGCAAAAGGCCTTATGAAACGATTTGCCATTTATTCTTTAATTTGATAAATTTGTAATAATAGCAAACAGTATCATTTTATGCAATATTTGTTATATGTTGGTATCATTGATTTGTTGTTTTGTTGTGCTGTCAGCTGTCAGTACCCCACCATATTGCAGTAAATACCTTGCAAAATTTACTTCCCCGGAAGTCAAAAGAGGCATACGACAGAGAATATAACTTATTTGGGAAAAGTTCATTGAACACCACTATAATATTGGGGGGAGGGGAAGTTACCTCATATACCAAAAAAGGAAAAGAAGGGACGTCGTCCTGGCATTGAAGGATCTACAACCCAATTTCAGTGGGAATTTTCTCATGAGAGATAGTTAAAAAAACGAATCATAAATATGAATGGAGGGGGGGTTATACACCGCAAAAGATGCGGACTCTTGAATTGGAGAGGGGTTTTATAAAGGGGGGATAAAAAACACGTTAAAAACCTCAAATTCTGAAGCCCTTAGGCGCTAGAGACAAAAAACTAAAACTTTTCAGTCTTTTCAAGAAAAACTTTGCAAAAAAATTTAACAAAAAATCATAAGTCCACGAATATATTAGGTTAACTTGACAGCATCAGAATTTGACATTTCATTCAGTGTTACCAACCTCCAATAACTAAAATTCGGGTGTTGAAATGTCGAAACCTTCTTATAGCACTCAAATGAATGTGGAAATGAGCGTCTTATGACCGCAAAGTAGACAAATATTGTTTATTGAATTTTATATCTCATCTTAAAAAATGGAAACGATGCATTTATTGCATTTAAAAAACATTGATTCTAAAGGTAGACAAACAGTTGTTTCTCAATAATCAAGAACTATTAGAACATTGTCACAACAAAAATTTGAAGAAGACATTACCAAATATGTTATTCCTCTAAGGTCGGTAGCAGTGGCGCACCCAGGAATTTTTGTTGGAGGGTGCCCGAAAGACCAAATTATTTAAATTATGTAAACATAAAATGATGACCTAAAAAAAAGGTCCTCACTTCTAAAATACAAGTGACGACTTAAAAAAAAAGCTCCTCATTTGTATTTTTAAAATTTTCTAGTATGTTTGTGTCTTTTTATTTTCATTTCCTTCCTTCTAAGGGGGGGACCCGTGCCCCCTGTTTGGGCGCGCCACTGGTCGGTAGAGAGGCGAAATGTAATGATCTTTCGAAAGCTGCAAGACGACCGAAAATTATTGAAAATTTGGGTATAGGGATATTATATATGTAATATATAAATTGATCCAAGCGATTCAAATTTTTCTGACAAAATATCACAATATTATTGAAAACTAATGATTTGACACTAATGATTATCATTTAGTTAAGTATTTATGATTACATCCATTATTGATTGAATAAAGAGTGATTAATTTAGTTTGATTACATTTTCATTCAAATTTTTAGTTGATTGAAAGTTTAGTTAAATAATGCCCAACTCTGATCTGAAACATCTAGTGTTAGCCAAATGACAACATGAACGAAATATCATACAAAATGTACAGTTGAGATAGATTAAGGGAGACGTTAAACCATGGAGTTCTTCCTACAGAATTAACGCCTTTACCCGCATTCGTATAAGCTAGTGTTGGTGGACTCATGAACACCTTCTTCAAGAGGATGAGCCTCCTATTTGTGAGACGTGTAACACAGATTTGTCAGCTTCAGAAACAGTAGTTTAGCTACTGAAGCGCTGCCTTGAAAATACTCAAGAAAAACCTACACAAAGAAGTATTTCAGTACAGAGTGAAAAAAAGTGTCAAAAAAGAAAAATATAATAAAACTGTAAACTATTAAATGTCTTATTAATTTAAAAGTGATTAATAGCACTATTTTTTGTGACATTACTACCCAGATAAAACTCATATACCATAATTTATCATTTCTCCAGAAATTAAAAACCGTGTAAACTTTCTTCAGTCTGTGTAATTTGAATAGAACGATTAGTTAACCCAGTCTCTTATTAATGAATACGCAATTTTATTATCCAGATTTGTTAAAATTCCTCACGCATAGCAACACATAAATCAATGTTCTTGAATATACAGTGAGAATGTGGAAGAGAGTAACACAAAATATCATAAATCTTCACAGAGAAAAAACTACAGCAAAAGGAATAATAAATGTATACTCTCCAACAGTAAACAGTATGGTAGAGTTCTTCTTTTTGTAAAAATGTCACTAAGCTTTTTTTTTTGTCTGATCAATAGATTTAAGGGTTTATACAAAATGGCCTGGACAATAGGGTACATATAGAGATCTCAAGAATATCTTACTGATAGATCAGTTTCATATACATATATATCTATATTTTCTTTCACCCATAAAGAATTCTGAATACATACAAAGTTTGATAAAAAAATTCGTGATCAAACATCATAAAACTTTATTAACCGATTAAATGCCAAACTATTAAAAAAAAATATTTTTCACAAAAATTTAATGCAAATTAATTAAAATACATCAACTTAGACAATTATTGCATTTAAAAAAATATATATATGTTTAACTCGACAAGAATATAAGGATGCGTATACGCATCCATGGCTAATAACAATATCAAATATAAGTAAACATGTAATAAACAAATTATTTTTTTTTATGAATGAAATATGAACTTATTTGGAATGAAACATTTTAAAACACTCTAGGCACAGATGTACACAAACTACATTTTTTTAAAATTCATTTCAAGCCTCTTATCAGATGACCAATATTATTAAATCGGATGACATCTGATAAACTGTTTTTTGAAGGACGCCCATAGTGAATTTGATTGCTTCTCTTTCAGTATCTGCATTCAATTCAATTCAATTCAATTCATACATTACTCTGATACTTCATAAGAGTAACTGCTAGTCGTGACCAATTAAGAAATTTTACTATCATTTGACAACTGTACAACTAATTTTTATTTTCACTATACTTATTCTGTAAATACATATACTGAACTATAAAAGAACACACAAATAAAAATGAACAATAGGTTAGATGACTAAGACAAGATGAGACTTGTCGATGATGTATCACGTCTGTACATTTCACTGATTTGGCCAAAGAAGCAAACAAGCAGAACGGTGACACAACGGAATCATGAAGGTCAAGGACATATATTAGGAATAGGAGAGGACCAAGCACTGAACCCTGAGGGACACCACTAAGTACAGGACGGGAATCGGATGTTATGGATCTATTATAAACCAGGTTTTATTTTAAAAAGTAGACCATAAAAATATTGTCCTAAACTATTTCCGTGGGGAACCTCTGTTATGCAATATGAAATGTCACGGTTAACTGATTAATTTGAGTATAATATCGATAAAGTATATTCGTATTTACTGTGTACCTCCCTCACATAATGAATTTCCAAGACTAGCGAGCGGAACGAGGAGTTAAGAGCTGTTGTCTTTGAATATTGTCTCTCCATTATTTAGCTGGATATTACACTTACTAACATACGGACACTACAACTTAAAAACGGAATTACTTGTTACGCTACCGAACACTCTAAATATCTCTAACTCATGATGAACCAAATTTCACACCTTTAAACACGCCATAATCTCTTGACCCTTTACACATAACATGATGACTGCCTTAACTCAACTTTCTTAAACATGACCTAACCTTATGACGGCTTAAACTCCACTTCCTTAACAACGTCTTAACCCCATGACTTTTAAAACAGAACTACCCTGAGAGGCTTACATCGCCCAACTGTCAAACATCATGTCACTACCCGGTCATCCAGACGATAGCTATTAATCATAGATTAAATTGTATAATCTCCCTAGATAAGTAACCTAACTAATATTTATTTTACAGACAGAGTTGTCATCAACATAAGGATTTACGATTTCCTCTTCATGTTAACTTTACAAAGGTCTCAATAGATTATTTTTTATCACTTAATATTTTACTCTAATTTCATAATTTTTCTGAATTTAGTTATGAAATTTTATTTCTGAAACAATATCAAAATTACCTCCTTTACATTTTTAACTTTTATTCACTTTTGTGTTTACTATAGTTTCACATTTATCTCCTGGCTGAAATAAGACATTATAAAGCCGAAACTATTCCTAAACTATAAATGTTAAATTGAATTTGTTTCTATCTGTTTTACCGAGTTATATCTTCGGGCTTACTGGAGACATTCCACACGTATTGTTCCGCCCTGTTTAACAAAACGCCAATTTTGTGGCTAGGAAACGGCCTGGTCCGGGATGAATTTTTCATTTGTTTTTAAAGTCGTGAGATGAGCATTGCCGTTGTTAGTTCGAAGTGACCTAGCAAGTGAGGAATCGCAGGGTCAAAACCTCGCTCCCGTGAGTTATTACAAAATGAGTATTTCGCCGAGCGCTGGTCGTTGCACAGCACTTATACACTTCTGACCCTAGTATATGTGCGTGAATTATGGACAAGAATAGGAGAACTATAAATCTGTGTGTGATTTTCACTGAAAACATATTTGGTACTCATTACTGAGAACGGAAATAATATATTTTGGAACTTAAAAAATAGGGTATTAGCTAAATTTATACTCATACTTTTGAAAGAAATTATGACAGCTGGTAATTTTGTTAAAAAAATTATTGTAATAGACGTAGAAAAAATATCTTACGCGACGGGGATGAAAAATGGCGCAAATGAAATAAAAGATTTATTTCTTGACGGTCGGCATAGTATTATCCGTTATTTTTTTTTTTTTACCCTTTAGGAGATAGTCGATGCATCAATAGTCGAAGATCCCTTTCACGTCCCAGTAAAATGGATGTTATCATATTTTCGGCTGATTAGCTTTCTTTGGAGTCGGGAAACCGCGATGAGTTCACTTTTCAAACTGTTGCTTGGTTTCTGGAGTGTATTAATGGACCCACCAAGGTCTTAGCGATGGTTACAAAGAGATGCAAAAAAAAAATAACCGGTTTTTTGTTACTATTTTCCAAACCATCCTGAGAAAGTTGAATTACCGACGCGGTACTCACCTGGCAGATAGCCTCCGCATGTTCAATTTCTTGGTTAAAATTAAAGAAAATTAAAAAAAATTGTCAGCGACATAAAATTCGATAATCTTCGAAAAACAAATCTGATCAAATATTCACGATGAACTACTCCCAACAATAAAAAAAAAAACTTGTTGATTATAAAATTTGTGCAGATTTTTAGACCAACCCATATGGTAATTAGGGTAGAGGACAAAAGTTAACACATTTTTGACGAAAATTCCATAAAAAAAAACCATGCTTTTCAAAAATAAAAATGTGTTGGTTTATCAACGAATTTACGCAAACAACACCTCCAGAGACGAATAAGACGAAATATTATAACATCAATAGTTTACCGACAAGAATTGCAAGATATAAATTTAAATTTGGCCTGCTATACTCTCAGTGGCAAATATTTCTTTCATCTCGTAGTTTTGGTTTCACAACATTGAATGCTAAAGTATAGTCTATAGCAGGGATTCTTAAATTGTGGCTCCCGACCCCCCGGGGGGTCGCGAGGCTACTGAAGGAGGGTCGCAAAGATCTGCTACTTTTGGGTAATAATAAATAAATTTTTAGAATCTACAAGGTAGATTCTACAATGTTGCGATATTACACCTACATCTATGGTCAATATTAATTTCATTACATGGTGGGTCGTTTAAAATTTCCTAGGCTTAAAGGGGGTCGCTGTATGAAAAAGTTTAAGAAGCCCTGGTCTATAGTATATGACGTCCAAGACGGGCATGCTTGCAGCCGTGGAAGTGTTTGTGTAATCCATGACACTTTTTACACGCTTATTATTATTTATTTTTTAACTCCCACCATAAACAGGCATTTTATGCACTAAAACAATTGAAATATAGTATAGTTTTTTTAAATTTTTTATCAGAAGTAGAAAAATAATTATTTTGTACGATTACGATTATTTTTTAATTATATTTCAATAGATATATATATATATATATATATAAATAAGTTTATTCAGTAAATAATTAAAACACATAAAATTACATAGTTAGCACACAGCACCCGTTACAAAAGTAACATAATCTGCATTTGGATATGTTGTTGTATGCATTGGTTATCAGATATTAGAGTAATATTCTTTAATTCTAGGAAAATTTTCAAAAAACCTAAGAAAAGTTGAGAAATATGTGATAATGTTATATGAGAGTGTAAATGTTATGTGTTTAAGGCCCGGTCTTTCCACCTTCAGATAAAGTTCCAGGTAACTATCTGACAGATAAGGATATTTGTAACTTCATCTGCTGAATAAATGTCAATACCAGTCAGTGAATTCAATACGTCAGTCTCATTATCCGTTAGATAACTATCCGATAGAGACATTTGTATAGAAAGAAGGGATAACATTTACTCAGCAGATGAAGTTACAAATAACCTTATCTGTCAGATAGTTACCTGGAACTTTATCTGAAGGTGGAAAAACCGGGCCTAAGTGTTGTTATTACAATAGATTACTTGACTTGTGAAACTCAAAAATGTATGTATTCAGATAGAAAATTTTATTATGTCAGCAAAGTTTTGCAAGTGGAGTTCATCTATGCTGCAGAGGACAGGACGAACATCCTCTGAGCGATAGAGTATATTAAACGTTGACTGGTATAGTACTTGCAGATTTGTCCTGGATTAACCTGAACCAGTTCTGAATACAGAATTAGTTGCGGCAAGTCAGCCGGCCACTTCCCGTCACTGCAAGATACCATGCAAGATAAGCAAACTGCAATATTTGCTTGCTCCATTCTTGTCTTGATTATGGTTGATTAGTGGCTATATTATTCGAACTTACCCGATAATATTTACTATGGATGGCAAAGTTTTAACGAGAAAACGAAATTTATACAAAACTTTCTTGTACATATTACCGAAAGTAAACAGTGTTCTAAAAGTTTTCATTGTAAATTTTTGATATTGGTAGCAATGACAAACTGGACCGGTAATCGATAATGTTGAAATTGGTGGCCATTTCAAATGAAGACTGAGAAAATCAGCGAGTCTTAAAAATATAACAAAAAATTTATGCCAATTGTTTAACTCAGGGCTTCTCAACTTATGGAGCAATAAAAAAAATAAAAAAATAACAATTACATTCCGTTCTTCAATCTACATACTAAGAGCTTTCATTTGATACCACATAATACATTTTTAAATATAATAATTTTTTTCATCGACAAAAAAAAAATAGAAAACTGATCTGATCAAAAATTCCTGTTAAACTATTCCGGTTCCCTTAAATGTATAATACTGATTTTTTTTAATTTAGATTTTTAGGTGAACCCCCATGGGAAATAAGGCATCCCATAAAAATATGATTTTTCAAAAATGAATTTTTCAAAAAAAAAATCAGTTTTTTATCAAGATATTAAGAGGTTTCATTTAATTCCCCACTCCAAATTTTTAAAAAATATTTATTTTTTCATTAAGTTGTGTTTATTATATATATTTTTCGCGAAGTGTCTTTGAACTCGCTATAATTTTCTATATGGGGGGGTGAAAGAGTACATGCATGCCAAATGTCTACTTTTTATGACCAGCCGTTTGGCTACAATTCCTACCGAACAGACACATGAGCGACGTTATAAGGGTTCGTTTTTACTTGCCCGACCTTAATATATAAGGGGCAAGTATTGTAATCCCGAAAATTTTCGATGTCGAGATTTTGACTGATGACCACGTTTCATGGTCCAGGGAATCCAAAAAATCTATTTTCGAAGTGCCGTCCGTATGTGTGTGTGTCTGTGTGTGTGTGTGTGTGTCTGTGTGTGTGTGTCTGTGTGTGTGTGTCTGTGTGTGTGTGTCTGTGTGTGTGTGTCTGTGTGTGTGTCTGTATGTATACACGATAACTCAAAAACGGTTTAACTTAAAGAGTTCGTTCTGGTACTAAAAAATTCTCCTAATAATTGAGAAGAACCCTATTGTTTTTTATTAAAATCCGAAACCGGAAACGGAAGTTATTAAACTTTAAAATTTTAAAAAATTCGTAACTAGTAAACCAAGCCTTGGACAAAAATTTATATAGGACATAATTTGATGTATTTTTGAAAATTTACCTAAATCTTCTTTTAAATTAAAAAAAAAATATCTATTTTTTTTTATTATTATTTCTTTTATGGTAGGGCAAGTCTAGCGGAGGTCTTCCTACGCCACTGGTTTGGTCATATCTACAAAATTTTAAAAATATAAAGAAACAGATATAAATCAATAAAAATTTATATAAATCATAATATAAACAATATAAACATCATTTTGAATAAAAAGGCCGAAAGAAAAACTTTATTTATTTATTTATTTTTTAACCACAGAACAGGACTAAATCTCCCAATTAAACCGTGGCTCACAAACATCCATGCCCTGACCGTGATTCGAACCTGGGACCCTTGGCTCGTGAACTAGAAGCGCTACCTCTACACTATCAAGGCCGGCGATTTAAAGAAGTATTGATTGTATGCCATCATTTTCCATAACTTATCTGTGCAAAGCAGGAATTTTTGCACTAACAGCTCTAAAAATGAAACTACTTGCGATAAGCAAATAATTTAAGATACCGTTGGATATCCCAAGAACCACAGTTATTGTATTGTCAGCTCTGAGGTCGACTCAGCTTCAAATATTTAATACTTAAAATAAGTACCTGTATACATGGATAATAGGACCGACCGACTGATTTTACTAACCATGTGGCTTTTATATTTACGACCGGAGGTATAGGAACAGAGAACTTCTTTTCATTATTATCTCTTCATTCTTCTTAACTTTTTTCAAAAGCACAAGGGAACAACAAGACAAAGTAAACAATTTTTATTTTCTACGATAAAATACGAAGAAAGCAAACAAGTAGACTAATAATATTTTTTATATTCAAAAGATAAAAGTAAGAACTAACCAGACAGATTAGAGCACATTGTAAAAATTTTCAGTGATAATAAGGGCAAGTATCAATCAATCTCGCTTTCTTTTAAAAAAAAAAAGTATTTTATACTTCCCTAAGGGCCAATTGTTCAGTGAACTTGTGATAAGTTTAAGCCGATATTGCTTTTCTTACACTTCATTCTTCTGTATATATTGTTAGGTTCGATAAAGTAAATTCAAGTCTGTGCTCTGGAATTACGAGCTAATGGCACAATTTACTAGATACCTTACACGCTTCGAAGGATTCCACTCGAAAAAAAAGTGTTAAGAACTGATTGTAAAAACCAGCAAATAGAAAAACACCCACCAGGTCTTGTTCCACAGACTCATTTTATTAAAACTGTATATATATATATATATATATAATAATAATAAATAATATTTCAAATTCAAGTCGTACCTATTTGAAAATATTTGAAAATGAAATATTTTTAATTATTTTCATTTTTCATACTCCGAGCTACAGATAGCCTTGAGTTCTCTTGCGTAAGGACAGAAAAGTATTTAACTCAAAATGGAAGACACTTCAGACACTAGTCAATAAAAATACTTAACTTGCAAGTTGTTATAGAGAACACAATTTTTAGTAAACCGTAAAAGATATTTAAAAAAATGTCTAAGTGAAAGTTATTTTTCTTTAAAACTCTGTCTAAAAATACTATACACGATGTACGTTCCCATTTTAAAAATCAAAGATATCCGAGCTAAAATCCTTTGAATTTTAACAAAATATTAAAATACATTTTGTTCTGATTTTGCCTAAAGTATAATTTGAAGTCATTTTTGGGATGAGTTATGAAAATATATTTAAACCAGTGGCGAAAGGAGACCTTCGTTAGACTTGCCCTCCCATAAAAAAATAAAACTAAAAAAAAAAGAATTAAAAATTAAAAAATATATATTTTTTTAATTTAAAAAAAAATTTAGGTAAATCTTCAAAAATACATCAAATTATGTTTTACACAAATTTTTGTTTAAGGTTTGGTTAACTAGTTTTGATTTTTTTAAAATTTTATAGTTTAATTACTTCCGTTTCCGGTTTCGGATTTTTATAAAATACAATAGACTTCTTCTCAATTAATAGGAGAATTTTTTAGTACCAGAACGAACTCTCTAAGTTGAACCGTTCTTGAGTTATCGTATACACACACACAGACACAGACACACACACACGCACACACACAGACACACATACGGCCGCCACTTCGAAAATAAGTTTTTTGGATTCCCTAGACCATGAAACGTGGTCAGCAGTCAAAATCTTGACATCGAAAATTTTCGCGATTACAATACTTGCCCCTTACATATTAAGGTCGGGCAAGTAAAAATGCCCCCTACTCTAATTTTTGTGTCTTGGCCATTTTGATTCAGTTTCTTTGAGCCCAGATTTTCTTAATCTACGATCCAAAATACATAAGTGAGCTAATTTTGGGCTAAATTGGAGACAAAACATATTTTTCAAAATATGCAAATTTTTTAAAGTTTTGTTTGCGCCGTTATGATATTTGGCCATTTTCGCATGTTTTATTTATCAGCCCTTACAAAAAATGGTATCCGGTTGAATAAGGCCCCATTTTATTTTTTGAAGGTTAATCAAGATATGGAGAATCAAAAATTTAAACCGCAAGTCACTAACGAATTAGAATTTATCAAGATTTCAAAAAAAGCAAAAATTTTCAAAAATATATCTCTAACAAGACTTCAAAAATTCCGTACGTCTCTATATTTTTTTAAATTATGAGTTATCGTTATTCAAAGTTACGAAAATTTCGAAATGCATTCAGACTGTTTTTTTCTTTTTTTGTAGCATAAAAAAGTTGTAAGTTGTTTCTATAAATTCAAAACAGAGTTCTATTATATATATATATATATATTTTTTTTTTGTTTATCCATGTCCAGTCATGGATAAACTACGGCCCACGGGACAGATCTGACCTGCAAGTGCATTTATGTGGCTTTCGTAGATATTTACCTCTTTTTTTGTCTACACTTCAATTCATATTCTTTCTAATTTATTCATCACTTTGATTCGTTTTCCTTTTTATTTTTGCTAATCAGCTTCTTTGTCTTCTACCCTGCTGCGGCTTCTGTTAAATAAAAATTTGGCCTTAGAAAAGTTTGTCAAAAAAGTCAAGACCTGCTTGAACAAACACTTTTGCAGAATAATTAATATTAAAGAAGAAGTAAAGATTATTAGTAAAATACCAAAAATTGTTCCTTGAAGTACTCCCAAATATATTATCAATTCTGGCTAGATCGGTCTTACCACCTGATCTTTCCATTTTTACGATCACAAAGTCACTTTTAAAGGTCACGAGATCACGCCTACCAAAGATTTCCTCAATTGTATTACCAGTAACCATTATACATTGCGTCTTTTAAAAACAAACAGAAATATACTTAAAAATAATTGCGTGTCTTACTTTACATATTCATTCAATCCTCTTTCTAGTGTGCGACATCAGTTTCTTTCATCTTTGCATAATATAAATTGCATAAGAAGGAATTCTGGAGTATAAATAAACGTTACTCTGAAACGAATATACCTATAGAAAGGAAAAATGTAACGACATCAATAAAATAAAAAGTATAACTCTTCAGAAAGTTGCAACCAGCTGAATTTTTCTGTTTTTAGTTCTAAAAAACATATTCTCTTGTTGATATAAACTCATTTATTAAGTAAAAACGAATTTATATTAACTTAGTTTTAAAAATCGATTCGTTTTAAAAAAGCTAATGTACTAAACAAAAACACGATACCCAAGTTTTGGTGTCCGTTTAAAAGGTCAGTGGGGCTATGTAGTCTGAGGATTTGCCGTTTCTGTTTATAAGGAAATAACTATATTTTCAAAGCACTAAAGTTCCCAAATTACGGCACGCGGAAGGAATACGTCCAGCAAAAAAATTGTTCTCAGATCCACAGACATTTGATCTTTATGAAAAAAAAAAAAAAAAATATTTATATATACAGTTACGGTCAAAATAATAAATACTCCTAATATGGTAACCTTATTATTTGTAGTTCGATCACTAAATAAATTCATATTTTATTTTAACTGGCATAACCAATAAAGCACTTTATGAGCTATTAATTCCATAATATTTATCAAGAAATATTATTTGGTCATAGAAATATTTTGATTTTTGTGAAAACACTGCCTGATATGGTTGGTCAAAATAATAAATACATTTTCTAAAATTCATAAAAATAATTTGATAACGGAGTTAAGACAGGTTCATACAAGTGCATAATGTATTTATAAGTATATGTTTTACAAAAAAAATTATTTAGTTTTGTTCAAACTATTGCAAAGATGGGTAAGAATAAGCATTGTGGTAGTGAAATGAGCAACTTAATTAAAAAATTAAAAAATTATGGCAATTCTTTTAGAAGATTTGCTAATATTATGGGTTGCTCTTTGGGAATGGTACAAAATGTCATCAGTCACTCATTTAAAGAAGAAACCCGGGATAGACCACATAAAACTTTAAAGAACGAAGATAGACGCTTGGTAAAGGAAGTGAAAAAAATCATTTCATGTCATCAACTAATTTACTAACCGAACTACAACCGAATATTTCTGCACGAACCATTAGAAGGAGGTTGGTAGAGCATAACTTAACATCATGTTCGCCTAGAAAAGTACCATTATTAAAACCAAGACACTTACAAGCCCGTAAGGAATATGCTCAAGAACACATTTACTGGCATGGTGCAGAAGGTATTAAAAAATGGAGAAATATATCGTTTAGTGACGAAAGTAAATTTATGTTGTTTGGAAATGATGGGAAAAAATATGTTAGGCGTCCTCCAAACCAGGCGTTTAACCCTAAGTACGCGAAAAAAAAAAACCGTTTAACATGGAGGAGGTAAGATTTTAGTTTGGAGTTGTTTTTCTTGGTATGGTATAGGTCCCTTATTTCACATAGATGAGATAATGACGAAAGAAATTTACATCCTAATTTTGGAAACTATTATGCTACCCTATGCGGAATGGGATATGTCACTAATATGGATCTACCAGCAAGATAACGACTCTAAACACACGGCTCGTGCAACAAAAACATGGTTCCAGAAAAACTATTTTCAAATTTTACCTTGGCCTGCTCAATTACCCGATTTGAATCCAACAGAAAATCTTTGGCAACTAGTAAAGAATGGGGTTAAGCATGTTAAAGCAAACAAGAACCAAGGAACAAAAATGCATTATGGGCTGCTGTTCAAGAATCTTGGTACAGCATTTCAGTAGAGAGCTGTCAACGGCTCATCGAGTCGATACCCAAACGATGTCGGGCCGTTTTGGCAAATAAAAGGCATGCTATTGATTACTAAGATTATAAAAATTAGTATTATGTAGTTAGTAACAGTAAAATGAATAATAAATTTTATAACTGACTGAAATTTCTCGATTGTATTTATTATTTTGACCAACTGTTTCAGGTAGTGTTTTCACAAATATCAAAATATTTCTATCACCATATAATATTTCTTGATAAATATTATGGTTTTAATAGCTCATAAAGTGCTTTATTGGTTATGCCAGTTAGAATAAAAATATAAATTTATTTAGTGTTCCAATTACAAATAATAAGGTTGGTGTATTAGGTATATTTATTATTTTGACCGTAACTGTATATATATATATATATATATATATATATATATATATATATATATATATATATATATATATATATATATATACCTACAGGGTGTATCAAAATAGAAAGAACACGATTTATCTCGAAAACGTGATGTGTGAGCGGATTGGAAAAACATTTTTGATAACGAAAATATACTGAAAGAATCGAATGATAGTACTGAAATTTTTCGCAACAAACCGGAAGTACCGGATATCAGCTTAGATTACGTAAATGAGAACGAATACCGTGTTGCATATCTTAGGATAGAGCATTTGAAAAGAAACAATTTTTATTGAAACATTTTTTTAATATATTTTACGGTTTACGAAAAATTGTTTCCTCTGTAACAACCTGAAAGGAAAGTATTTTTATTTACTAGTGTACAAAGTGTCTTCCATTTTGATTTTAACACTTTCACATCCTTACACTTAAGCTGTCTGATACTCGGAATAAAACAAATAAAAATAATTAAAAATATTTCATTTTGAACAATTGTAAATAAAATTACGATACTTTCAGATCATTATAGAAAATACAATTATTCGTTAACCGTAAAATACATATATTAAAAAAATATGTAAATAAAAGTTGTTTCTATTCAAAAGGTCTGTCCAAGGTATCCAGCACGACCTTTATTCACATTTAAAATATCAAAGTTAACCTTGATATACTGTGCTTCCGGTTTATCCAATACGATTCTTTGGGTCATATTTAGTTACTAAAATTGTTCTCAACTTGCTTACACGTCATGTTATCTAGAAAATCGCGTTCTCTCTATTTTGATACACCCTGTATAAGACAGAATTAAAAACAATCATATAAATCCAAAATAAAAATAATATTAGACTAAATTATTATTATTTTGGGGTTTTCAGGTCTTGACAGGTGTCCACAAGTCGCAAACTTCAGCAACCTTTTGAGGTCCGACATTCTAGAGACAAGTAGAGCTAGATACACACTGCTGCACCCCAAACTCTGGCAATATGCAGATGCGGAAATTACGCCAGATCCAGTGCCCGTTATAATGCTAAGTGACCCAAGCAACACTGCTTTCTGCATCCTGCAGATCATATGGCACCTCTTTGATCTGCAGGAGGGTTTGGACTTGATTTCCCTTCGGTAGGAGGCTTTTACACCACCCAAAACACCAACTATCAGGACTACAAGCTTAGCTTTATACCCTGGATACAGCTTTCTAAGCTCGGAAAAGAGGTCCAAGTGTATGGAACTCTTTTCCTCCTCTCTTGAGAGATATTCTTCTCAGCTGGATTTGAGAATTCGATAACAAACATCTGTTTGGTCTCGATATCCTGAAGGGTTTTGTCCGGCTTGGTGGCTGTCAGCCAACTTCGAAGTGGAGGAGTAATTCCAATAAATGCGGCACTTGGAAATTTCCACCACCGATTCTATATCAGAAGAGACGTACGGTATAACTGGTATTGGATCAATACTATAGGCATGTCTAAGATGATAGTAGAGCAATCAAAGGGCAGCATTATGTCGAGTCGGCATATTCGTATATGTAGATTCGTTGCTAAGATATTTATCATCTGGCAGCCATACAAATAGCGTCGCTTGGTTTTGGTAATAATTATTCAGTGAACAGTAAAGCTGCATTCCCACCTCTGTAAATCTATACGTTGTACGCTATGGATAATTTTTAAACGAGGTCATTTGGTATGATCGGACATGCTCGTGCTTTGTCGTTGCTATACTACTGTTGAGCGAGATAGTACGAGCTTGTCCGATCATACCAATTGCACTCGTTTAAAAACTATCTACAACGCACAGAGTGTTAAATTACTGAGGTGGGAACGCAGCTTAAGAACGTACCGCACTTTGGCAAACACTGGTAAAGCAGGTTAATACCTACGAAAATAAAAAAGCTAGTACTGTGTAATTGTAATTTTCTTTTTCCCAGTAAACTTTAAATGCCCCATAAAAATAATTAACCACCAGTACTGTTAACAAATTGTAGTAATGCAGTAAGATAATAGATAAAGTTTAAAAAACAGTATGTTGATGGAATTTAATGCCTGGTATAAACATGCAAAAGTCATAAAAAATATAAACTAGGTCAATGAAGTGTAAAGTGTAACAAATTATAAAAGAAAAACTTGGTATACAGTATAATTTACAATAAACCATAAAGGGTGCATTATTGAACAAATTAAAGTTTTAGCTTTGATGTTGAAGTATTATGCAAAACGAAGCAGACGCTTTTGTCTGAAATAATATTGTTTATTTCAACTGTTCTACACCAAGAGTAAGCGTTTTATTTATTTTATGAATAAATAATACAATAGAATTTCGCTCACGGAAATGAAATTCTGGAGGTCAACAAAATTTTATTTCAACTACTTAACTTTTAAGTGTGGAAAATACACTTTTCACTAAACTAAACTTAATGCAGTATAATAATTTTTTTACACCTAAAATTGTTGGATGATGCCAGTCGTTCTTTAACCTTTTAATTTGACGTCAGCTATTAGGGTTTCATATTTTATATCAATAAAAAATTGATGTGAAGTGTGAATTTTCACACATTTCAGGGTTTCGTAGGTATTTAGTAGGTGAATGATGATTATTTGGGATGCCAAAACAAATTTTATGTTAAAATATTTTTTTTGTTAATTTTAATTCGAATGCCTAATACCATTATTTAGGTTTCTAAATATGTGCAGTATTTTTTCTATACAGAAAGGTTCATTAAGATTTGAAAATTGCGCCTATGGCTTCCATTGATTGTTTTAAGTCATAAGCTCCAACCCTCTGATTCCGTGTACATTGAAACAGAATTAAATTATAGTTTCAACAATTTCCACTGGTTACTAAATTTACGCTTTTAAAAATTAAATGCAACATTTTACAAAATATAACTAGAATTTTGACAAAATATAAATGCAAAAAAAACAGAAGAAATAAAATTATCTCCAGACCGGAAGCGAACCCTAGTTTACAACTTAGAAAGCAAGAAGGCTAAGCATAAGATTATGAAAGCTCAGGTTTTCTGTGTTACATAACGTATTAAATATTTTACATCGTCAACCAAAAAACACAAAAAATGCGTTTTTTTCCAAAAACATAATCTGATCCAAAATTCCTGTTGTACTATTCCGGTTCACACCAATGTACATTTCTTAGAATTTTTCAGATTTTTAGTTTAAACCATCTGGGCTACAGGGTGTGGGACAAAAATTTTTTTGCACAATTTTGGCAAAAATCTCGTCAAAATAATTTATTTTGCAAAAATAAAATGTTGATCGTTGATCGATGTTGATCGAACTAAGGGCTTTCATTTGATACCATACTCAAAATATAAAAAAAAAATATTTTTCTTCGATGAAACATATTTGTTTATATTTTTAGGGGGATATGTTTTTTAGATGTTTTAGTATTTTTCCTATGTGCGGGTCAAGGAGTTGTATAAGCATACCAAATTTCAACTCTCTAGGTTTAGGCGTTTGGCTACAATTTTTACCGAACGGACAGACAGACAGACGACAAAATGACGGTATAAGGGTTTTTCGGTCATACCTACCAAAACACTAAAAATGAAAAAAAAAAATCGAAGTACGAAGTATATAAGCTTGCCACAATTTTCCTGCAAAAATACTGAACGATTGTTGACCATAGAGTGATAGGCCATACCAAAAGGTTGATGAGCAAGGGGGTGATCTATTCAGTGTGGGGAAACTTTCCATTTGAACATAAAAACGCGGTTAATTAGTTGGTTTAAATATGTTATTCTACTTCATGATACTCTGAGGTATGCCTACATAGTTTGATTTCAGACCCTCGAGCGGTATCGTGTCTGAAAATACCTGCGTTCGCTAGCTGGTTGCAAATGACTTTTTATGATTAGGGAATAAGAGTGTTGTTACTTAAAGTCTGCATTTACTTAACCTACATTTAAAGATATTTTAAAATAAAGTGGCGATTATTTACATAAACTTACAATTAAATACGGCTAAAATACCATTATAGACACATAAGCCTCAGAAACACATTACATCTCATAAGAAACCTCACAAGAGAACCTCTTAATAAAACCCACACTGCACACACAGTTTAAGACCGGTTTCCAGATTTAGTTAACATAGTAAAAGTCCTTGGATTAGCAAGTAGATGACTACTTGCTGCTGATGAGGGCTGCCTTTCAGACAGAAATGTTACAAACAGTATTAATATACCTAAATACACTGAAAGAAAGTTTCAGTGTTATTATTTAAGAATTGTTATAATTTATGAAATCGACATAAGTTGAAAGCTATTGTATTTAAAACCTCAACAAATTCTTACCAACCAAACAAAAATATTTTGGTTTGTAACAAAAATAAATTAAGCACAAAAAAACAATATATTCCTTTTGATGAAATTGGAATTGTAACCTTGCAAGGTTAAAAAGCTAGAAAAGTTAGAAAGATAGCGGTTTCTCTTTCTTGATCGAACGCTGTAATAGGAATTTCCGGAGTTTGCGGCTAGAATGATTGTGTAAATATCCAAGAGCGGGCGGGTTTAATTGAAGTGGCGTGGGAAGACCTGCAATAAGGCAGCGTCTGAGGAGATAGCGTCATTAGTGGCCACCTTTCACACTTATAACCCACACCGAGCAACCAAGATCACAGTAGCGTGCGATATTAAAAATCACACTGATTTGTGTTTACTTTACACATAATCTGACAGTGGCAATTTAGAAAAAACTCAACCACGTATAAGACATGCTTATTTATTTCGTATAACTGCATGGTTAAAAAAAAGTTAATTTAAGTGATAACTACATTTCGTAGGATAGCAAGCAAGCAATAGATAGCAAAAAGAAAGTGTGAATTTACACACATTTCAGGGATTTGTAGGTATATTTTCTAGGTCAATATTTTTTCTATTATGTATATTATCTATATTATCTATATTATACAGTTTTATGATGAGGAAAAATTAATTCTTTACTTCACAAATTATTTCATTGTCACTAGAAGTACGTTTCGGCCACGAGGTAGCCATATTCAAGCTAAATAATAACACTAATTTTTTTCATTAATTAAATTTTTTTTATATATATCTCCTGATGTGTTTATTTTTCAACTCTCAATATATTTTCTATATATGAGTCAAAGAGTTGTCTAAGCATGTTAAATTTCAACTTTGTATGTTCAGCCGTTTGGCTACAATTTTTACCGTAGAGATAGACAGCGAATCTGGTCTTTCGAGCCGGATACCTCGTTTCGCGACGGAACTGTTCCAAATTCAGATTGTTTTGAAATTCGAAAGATGGCGATTTTTCAAGCGCCTGCGAGAATCTTTGCACTTTTTCTGGAATTGATATCTGTAGACTCCAAGTAATTTATAGGGAGAGAAGGTTAGCTGTCTATAAGCGAGGTAGATTCAGTGCAGACATTAATTCAGCATCTGTCATTTAGAAAATTAACCAAAACTTTAAAAAATGGAAGAAATAATTTTTTGTAATTCCGTTACGAAATATTGACCTTTCTTTATTATTGTGAATGTCAAAATGTCACCCATTTCCAAACTTAAACCTTAATTTCCTAACTAACTAGTGGGTAATAAAGAAAACAAATGCTTCTTTATTGAAACTTATCTGTACTAATGAATTGTATATAAAACAAACTGTTTTACCATGAACTCTCAGATGTCGGTCACTTTTCAGGTAAATGTATTATTAAAACTTTTAATTTCTGATTTTTGAAATTTTTCGACGAAATTACAAAAAGCCATGTGTACCACGCGTTACGAAATGGCAGGTTTTTTACACAAGACATGTTGAAATTCGCTGATAGACATACAGACAAACAAAGTGACTACAAAACCCTAAAAAATTAAAGACAGAAAGGTTTGAAGAAATAATCGGGAGATCTATGTTGGGCAGCATTTCTCCATGCTTCCCTGTCCTCAGTCAGTCTAGTTCCACGTACGTGTTGCAATTCATGTCTTCCATTATCTGTTTTATGTACTCTAGCCTTGGTCAACCCCTGTTATTCTTTTACTCGACTGTTCTTTTCAGTATCGTTTTCACCAGGCCTTTGTGTCTTATAATATGTCCAATCCAAACATCTCTTCTGCAACATTCTCCACAGACATGATTCCTTTCCATTTGCCGCAATACTTCTTCGTCTGTCACTCTATCTACCCATCAAATTTTCTACATTCTTCGATAGCACTACATTTCGAATGCTTTTATCGTCTCTTTTTATGTCACTCCTAGTGTCCAAGTTTCACTTCCGTGAAGGTTTTTTCTTGGTCTTTTGTTAATGTTGTTAGATGTGAAAATATTAATTTTTTATTAAATGCCACTTTTGTTTGATTTATTCGGGTCATCAATTCTCTATTGCAACTTGCATCCTTTGTTATCTTGCATCCTAAGTAAATGAACTCTTTACATTTTCGAGCGGTTTACCGTCTATATTGATATAAGATATTGATCTGAGCCTCAGTTCTGTATTTGCTTATATCCAATACGTTTGTTTTTATTCATATCGTATTGGGTATTAAGGGTGTTCTCCATTTCCGCCAATATTGCTGTCAATTCTTCTTCACTCGTTGCTAGCACCGCAACGTGGTCCGCATAACGAGGCATTACCACCCTCTTTCCATGTATCATCAAATGCGTCTCCTTTGCATCTTTATATGCGTTTTCTCAATAACTTAGTGTAACGAATCGGCTAGTCCGGTCGGACAAAAATAAAATTTCACAAACCACCCGTCGAGTGAATTTCTTTCAAAGAACGTTTTTTAGGAATTTTACAAGGGGTATTTTAAAATAAACCTTTTTAAAAATTCAGATAATATAAAATTAGAAACCTTACGTTTACAACACGTAACTTTAGAAATATATTTTTAAATGGTTCATTGTTCAATGAGACATTTGTTTAGAGTTATTGCTTAATAACTTTGAACACTAGCATCTCCTTGCACAATGCGTAAACTCTTTTTCCTAGAAATGCCTAGAAAGACTTATAAAAAGACACGTCTCTCTGAAGCTCATGTCTTCAGAAATACAGTATTCGGTCCGGTTAGTATTAACATCTAAGTTGTTGAATTCTTAGAAGCACTATGTCGGCATTCTGGTGGTCTATCAGATTCTATTTGTTTTAATATTTGTCATTATTCATACATATATAATTAACATTTAAACTAATTGTAAATATTAATTTTAATAAATCAAATTCATTAATTTTAAACCATCTTATTTAACGTGTGTACACCTTCACCTTTAAGAACTTAAGTGAACAGCTAAGATTCAGTAATGATGAACCCTGGATAACACTCACGCCTACTACCCGAACTCCTTTAGCCAGAAACTCATTTCAGTTTGAGATCAGACTTCATATTATATCACAGGCTTGCTACCTAGTGGACAATAAATGGTACGTTGTAATGTAACGAACGGCGCGCTTCATAAATAAATTGACTTAACATTTTTTCCCTTGTCACCACAGAACTTATATGGTAAAATTTATAAAAGGAAGAAAGTGTTGGGCGCAAGTGTTACTTGAAAGTATTTTAAGTTAATTCACATCCACATCAGCATATAATAAATTTATATTCATTTAAAATTATCTTTCGATTTGAATCGAAATTCGTACATAATCATTGAAGTAGACATTTAGTTCAGCTGGTACACTAGAGCAGTTTTCGTTCTATTCCCCGATATTAAATTATGCAAATAATTGAAAAGTGACATAAATCTCTTGAATCAATGATATCCGTTCGGTATCTCGCTCCATTCCGAACTTTCAACCGCTGTTGTACGCCAGGGACCAATTCCAACTGTAAATGACAAATTTATAAATTCCATTCTTCTTATTGTATTTTTTGTTTTATGGATAATTTAAAATTGTAATGGAGTCATATTGGATTTTGATATATTGCTTATTTAGAAAATTCAATTTTAGAAAATGAAATATTGTGAAGAATTAATTGGTCAAATATTTTTTATTATTTTTATAGGGCTGTTTTTCTTGTTATTCAATCTATTTAGATGTTTCTATGCATAAATTAGATTTGTCTCTAAAGCTGCGTCCAGAGCTCTTAAATTAGTTGACTATAGGCTATGACTTGTTGATGGTCACTAACAAGTTTGTCGTATGGTAACGCGAGCAATCGTACAGTTCTAAATTTAATACGTTATACATTATCGATTGTCGATAGTTTTCCAAACTTATAGTTAGTGAGTTGTTCCAATGAGGCATGCATATAAACACATTGACTGTCTCTGTCTACATCAGGGGTACTCAACCTTTTCATACCCACCGCCCACTTTAGCATCTGTATTGGTAGAAAATTTTTCATACCGCCTACCTGTTGTATAATAATAATAACTTACCAAATACTTTCGCAAAATTTAGCTGCAAAAATCTTTATAAAACAACTTACTGCATCATCTCTTATTATTAAACACAACAAATATACATGCACCAAAACGTGTCAACGTTGGATGTCACAAAGTACCCTGTGTAACACAGTACCCACACTACCCTTACCCGTAATTTTTGAGTAGAGTTTTAATGAAAACATGTAGTTAAATTTATCTTTTTATTTGCTGCGAAACTAAATATTGGATATCTGGTTCAATTTTTGTAAGGAACAAACGAAGGTCTCCTCTTTCGGAAATATTCAGACGGTTTCTTTCTTTGGTCATTCTTTGTTTTTTAATAATGCTATGAAATTTTTTAAAATAATACTTTAAATAATTTTCATTTGAATGTTTTTAAAACATCAATTAAATAAAAAAAAAAAAAAACGGAAAGTAGCCAGCATTGGACAAAACACCTACCGCTCACCAAAAAATTCATACCAGGTAGGGACCAGGTTGAATACCACTGGTCTACATCGTAGAGAACGTTTACGTTGTATACCTTTACATAACCTAACAAAATGTCATCGCACCGATTACAACAAATCTCGGCCAAAATTTCAAAGACGAACAGTAAATATGATGAATTTAGATAATTAGGTTAGGTTAAGTTAGTAAAAATTTAGGAGAGCAGAATTAGAAAAACGATAATAGATGATAAACATTTTATGAAGCCACCGTAGTTTTTTTAAAGACACACAGATGTCACACTATTCGTAACGCAATAATTTCCTTAGCTGTAAACGCTGCCTTCAACGTTAAAACTATCTACTAAACTTATCCATAAGGCACAGTGAACAGTCAACTAATTTAAAGAGCTCTGAACGCAACTTAAAGCTGCGTTTAAAGCTCTAAAATTAATACTATACGCTATGACTAATGCACTGCTGATTGTCACTAACAAGTTTGTCATATGGTAACGCAATCGACCGTTCCAGCTCTAAATTTAATGCACTATGTGTTGTCGATTGTAGATAGTTTTTCAAACTTTGTAGTTAGTGCGTTGTTTTAATAAGACAGACATATAAACCAGGGCTTCGAACCGTTATTTTTTCATTTCGTTTTTTGTTCCACTTCAATTAAAAAAATATATATCAGTTCGGTTCCGGTTTTCGTTCCGGCAAAAATAACGGTTTTTTTCGGTTTTCGGTTCAGTTGCGGGTGTTAAATTTTTAAATGCTTTTATTTGTATTAGAAATTTATTTTCTACTATAATTTAGAAGAACATTTTATTCCTTATTTTGTAATAATCATACCAAGGCCGCTCTGGGAGTTCATGCGTTTTCATATGCCTGTTTTATATTTAAAAATTTTATGTTTTAAAATTTAAAACTATAATATTATAATAATCTCTACAGTTGGCTATAGAATTCTTTAAGCTCGACATAAATATATTTGACATGTAATAATATATTTTACAATGCTCATGCTCAATAAGACTTGTCATAAGTTTAAAATTTACTATCTGTAATAACTCGCTCATAAAATTTTGAAATAAATATTGGTCTAGTGATGCGAATTTTTAACATAACATTTACTTTTATATTCGCACTGAATCAAATTTCTGACATATTCAGAATATAATATACGTTCGCAAAGTAGTAAGAAAAAATTGATGTGAAGTGTGAATATTCACACATTTCAGGGTTTCGCAGGTATATAATAAGTGAAGGCGGTATGCTGAGTGTGTAGAACAAATTTTACTTTGTAGTAATCACGGCAAAATGAACGATATTTTTAAAATAATTTATCGTCTGTTAATCATATAATAAGATTGGTTATTAAATTTACGCTCTTAAAAATTAAATACAACATTTGTCAAAATATAACTAGAATTTTGACAAAATAATTTCAACATAATAAAAATGCAAAAAAAAAAAACAGAAAAAATTAAATTCACTCCGTACTAGAACTCGAAACCCTTCGTTTTCCAGCTTACTACACCAGTGCTCTAACCCATTACACTATCGCACGCCTTGCATGTTAGTGTCTTACATTGGTATAACTTTTGTACTTTGTGAACCAAAAACCACAAAAAATGCGTTATTTTCCGAAAACATAATCTGATTGTACTATTTCGGTTCACACCAGTATACATTACTTAGATTTTTTTTAGATTTTTAGTTTAAACCATCTGGGCTACAGGGTGTGGGACAAAATTTTTTTTGGACAATTTTGGCAAAAAACGCATCAAAATTGTTTATTTTGAAAAAATAAAAATTTGATCGTTAATCCACGTACTAAGAAACTAGGACAAAATATAACTAGGCTTTCATTTGATACCCTACTCAGAATTTAAAAAAAATATTTTTGTTTTCGATGAGCACATATTTGTTTATATTTTTAGGGGGGGTATGTTTTTTAGATGTTTTAGTATTTTTCCTATGTGCGGGTCAAAGAGTTATATAAGCATGCCAAATTTCAACTCTCTAGGTTTAGCCGTTTGGCTACAATTTTTACCGAACAGACAGACAGACAGACAGACGACAAAATGACGGTATGAGGGTTTTTTGGTCATACCTACAAAACCCTAAAAAGTAGAATTCTATTCTTGTGAGCATTATATTTATTATAAACAAATATATTTGTTATAAACATAGCCACAACTCTTGGATATGCGATGGTAAGTAGGTCACACTATGTTTACAAATTCCGGTCCTTAGTGATTTGTGATATCTTCCATTTTTTGTCAGTCTGAGATGATACTGTGATGAAACCAGGATTCGAACATAGGCTATAAGCCATCTTAAAATTTTTATTCTAAGGGGGGTGTTTCGGGGTTCTAACTGTTTATTAAAAAACTTAAAATATCTGTTTTATTATTGACTTAACAGAAAAATATATAAAAAAAATTGTTTATAAAAAGAAAACGAACATTTCTTGTTCACATCATTTTTTCAATATACACGTATATTCCATATTATTGACTTAAAAAGAAAATCATTTATGACGAAAACAATTTATAATAAGGAAACCAATCTTATATTTCTATGAAGTATTTATTGCGATGAATATTTCGGGAGTTACTGGGATATCCCCAAAGCTAAACTTTTGAAATATCTCCCTTACTGACTTAACAACAAACACGTATATAAAAAAAATTGTTTATAATAAAATGACAAAACTTTTTGTTTTATATTCTTTAATGGCATAATTTGCAATACTTGTGAATTAAAAATAAGTACAACTCAAAACCGTTTAGAGCCAGCGACTAGTGGTTAGAATTTTTTGATTTTCCGTACTTTTTTTAGTCTGGGAAAAAATTGGGCCTTTAATCGTTTAAGGCATTTTGAGACTACGACAATTTTTTTAATGGTATAATTTACATTGTTTGTGAAAATTGTGAACAAAAAAAGCACAACTTAAAAACGGTTAAAGAAAACGACCTGAGGTTAGAATTTTTGTATTTCTCGTAATTTATTTAGTCTAGAGGGTAAAGTGAGGATTTATTTGTTTTGCTTATTTTAAAATTATGACAAATTTTAATATGGCGTGAATTATAGAAATTTTCATCTTCGCATGGACGTATCTCAAAAACGAAATAAGATAAAAACCTGCGGTTGAAATTTTTGAAATCATGAGGTCCTACTTGACTAATAACTATATTTAAGAACACCATTTTTTTTGACAAATTTTAATTTTTTTTAATTTTTTGAAAATTTTGAAAAATCCTAACTAAAAAATGGTTTTGGATAGAAATCTGCCGCTTGAATTTTTAAGATTCTCCAAAATTACTTAATCTAAAAAAAAATAGGGCGCTAATAAATGAGGTATTAAGTTTTTTATGGGCAGTAATCCAAAACCCTTGAAAATAGTAAAAAATCGAAAAAATCGTAAGGGGTAGACCTTCAAAAAATCGTGATTTTGAAGCAAAAAAAATGTGTTTACAATTTTATTGAAAATTGGCACAAATATGTATTTTTGGTCATAGATCAATAAAATTTGGTCCATATTGAAATATGGGCAAAAGTTTTGGAATTATAGGCAAAAAACTGACCCAATTTGGCTCCAACTCAAAAACTAGGATATCATGAATTTTTTAAATTACTTCTTATCTATCATCTATATTAATAAAACTGAAGGCTATATCTGTTTTTTTTTTTTTTTTTAATTTTTCTGGCCTCAATTTGATTTCTACTCGTTTTAATCGATTATAAGACAATATCAAAAAAAAAAAACAACTAATAATAATTTTTATCGGTCTCTGTCCGAAATTTACACAAAAACGGCGAGAATATTTTATGTGAAAATATATTTTCACCTAATTTGGTATGATAATAGAGTAAACCCAGGATTCAAATATAGGCTATAAAGTATCTCAAAAATTATATTTTAGGGCATCAACCTACGGAACGGCCCTGCATTAAAATTAATTTATAAATAAATTAAAATATTATAAATTATTATATAAATAAATATATGTGTATCGATTGGACTGTTGTCCTAAAATAAAATATATTATTATTATTTTTAAAACTATTTTTGGACTAGTGCATCGCTACACTAACCACTTCGCCATGGTGACCATTATTATTATTACTATAAGTGTTTTCCACAGAATTCAACGAGTGCTCGCGTATCGCTTCAAGTTCGTTAACCATAGCCTTAATTGCACTTTAACGTCGCTGTTCCCCGCATTTAATATCATTTATCCTTCACATATTCAAGATTCCGTTTCAAACTGCCAATATTTGACTTTGTGAATTCGTTCTTGACAACCTAAGATAAGTATTTCTGATCAAAATCGAATCTTTGAATGTCACAGCGTTTTTATCGATAACAAAATAAAGCGTTCAGTGACATCTGTTTTTAAAAGATCTCAGCAGGGATATGTTGTTCTAACGTTATCTCACGAGCCAACTCTACCTTCTGACATAGTTCGCGATCACAAAAATGACATATTTGCAGATAAATGGATTGCAACATAAAAGACTATGATAAATTACAGTTTTCAACTTATATTAATATTTTATTGTTTGTAAAGTTTATTGCATTTCAATTAATACTCACCCCAGTCCGAAAATTTGGTATATATTACTTACAAAAATGTGATATTAACGGAAGTAATATTATCTTGATTCTTTTTTGTTTTTATTTCTAAATAAGTAGGTGCTAGGCAACTAATAAACAAATGGCGCGCAAATAGTTCTGCATGTCAAAAGTAATTCACAGAAAATAAAAAAAATTGATGTGAAGTGTGAATATTCACACATTTCAGGATTTCGCAGGTATATAAAAAGTGAAGGCGGTATGCTGAGTGTGTAGGACAAATTTTACTTTGTAGTAATCACGGCAAAATGAACGATATTTTTAAAATAATTTATCGTCTGTTAATCATATAATAAGACTGGTTATTAAATTTACGCTCTTAAAAATTAAATACAACATTTATCAAAATATAACTAGAATTTTGACAAAATTATTTCAACATAATAAAAATGCAAAAAAAAAAACAGAAAAAATACAATTCACTCCGTACTCGTAAAATGCGCTGGAATCGAAACCCTTCGTTTCCAGCGCATTTTAGCTTACGACACCAGTGCTCTAACCCATTACGCAATCGCACGCCTTGCATGTGAGTGTCTTACATTGGTATAACTTTTGTACTTTGTGAACCAAAAACCACAAAAAATGACTTATTTTCCGAAAACATAATCTGATCAAAAATTCCTGTTGTACTATTTCGTTTCACACCAATATACATTACTTAGAATTTTTTTAGATTTTTAATTTAAACCATCTGGGCTACAGGGTGTGGGACAAATTTTTTTTTGCACAATTTTGGCAAAAATCTTATCAAAATAATTTCTTTGCAAAAATAAAAATTTGATCGTTAATCCACGTACTAAGGGCTTTCATTTGATACCCTACTCAAAATTTAAAAAAAATATTTTTGTTTTTGATGAGCACATATTTGTTTATATTTTTAGGGGGGGTATGTTTTTTAGATGTTTTAGTATTTTTCCTATGTGCGGGTCAAAGAGTTGTATAAGCATGCCAAATTTCAACTTTCTAGGTTTAGCCGTTTGGCTACAATTTTTACCGAACAGACAGACAGACAGACAGACAGACAGACAGACAGACAGACGACAAAATGACGGTATAAGGGTTTTTTGGTCATACCCACAAAACCCTAAAAACGTGTATTTTAGACAAATTGAAGTGACACCCACTGTTCTAACAAAATGGCCAATCTTGATCATAATTGTGTTGAATTGCAAGGAAAAAGTTCCAAATCGACTTAAATCACAACCGCCAAATAGTCCAAATTTTAATTTACTGGATCGTTTTTTTCAATTCTATACAGTTCTTACAACATACACCGAACACAATCGACGGACTGATTGAATGCGTACAAAATGCATTTAATGCATTAAACATACAAACCGTTGATAATGTTTTTCTAACATTGCAAACTTGTCTATAATTAACCATATTGGCAAAAGGAGGGAATTCCTATAAGATTCCGCATAATTATAAGGCAAAACTTCATCGTAAGGGACGATTACAAACAATATTATCATATTCCATACAAGCTGTGAAGACAGCCACGCCCTTGTTAAATTAAAACTTTTTGTATTATTCTTTGTTTTACTAGATATTTGTAACTATTTCATAAATAAAATCATTCTAATTAATTACAATTGTAAATGTACATAATATTTTCGGACAAGAAAAAAAAAATTAAATATATACCATATTTTCGGATGGAGGGAGTGGTTATTTACGTACAGACGAGAGGCCCAAAAAGATTATACCAGTGAAAGAATTTTTACTCGTAACGGAGGGCCTTCATTCTATCTGTGTAAACTTTCTTTCGGCCTGAGATACGTATAGCGTTTTACATACAACTGGTTGCAAATAATTTCGGAATTCATGTTGTAATTGTAGAAAGATTTTTTCTTATCTATTTAATAGGTTTCAATACGTGCAAGTCACTTAGAGATGAACACATCAGAAACGTTAAGTCTGATTTGTTGCCAATTAACATAGGAGTTCCGCAAGGATGAATACACGGACCCGTATTGTTTACATTATTTATTAATGATATTTTATTTTTCGTAAGCAAAATTATCATCGTAATTCGTGGTGTGGTTGCAGAATTTTGTTTTTACCTGCCTAATAGGTTTAAATATGTGCAAGTTATTTAGAGATTATACATTAGCAACGCTAAGTCTGATTTGTTGCCAATTAATATAGAAGTTCCTCAGGGATCAGTACTCGGCCTGGTGTTATTCACGTTGTTTATTAATGATTTATTATTAATAAGCAACGTTATAATGACATTATATCCAGTGCAGAACCAAGATGTTTCAAATAATGCACTGGAAATCAACGGCGGCATGATAGATAGTGTTAATAGCACTAAATTTCCTGGTATTTTGATAGACAATAATCTTAGCTGGAATTCTCATTGCCAAGATTTAATTTATAAGATGAATACAATGTGATATAAACCAGAAACATAATGTGAACTGTCCGACTTTATTAAAATATTATTATGGACATGTATATTCAACTCTACTTTATGGATTTTTTTTTTTTTTTGGGTTATGTGAGATATTTCAATAATGTCTTTACGACACAAAAAATCATTCGCTGCATTGCCGGAATTAGGTTGCCGTCATGATGCAAACACTATTTTATTTGACTAAAATTATTAACGTTACCGAGTATATATAAATTACCTATATCTTATTCGAAATGCAGATAAAGTAATAAAATCCCATGACAGATTTAAGTCTCTACCCTATTGGCTGTCGCATGAGGCCAACAGACAACGAACGACGAGAGATCGACGAAATAATCACGTGAACAATGAGTGTTTATTATCTCTTCATTCTGAATAAAGTATAGAATAACTTTGTAAAACACATAAAAATAAAAGTAATCTGTAACGCAACTCAACAAATCATATGTACAGCACGAGACATCGTGAAGATTTTCGGACACCTCTATAGAGAAATGAATTAACCAGAAATACAAGTGACCTGGTCATGAAATACACCCTGAACCTTTGACACCGGAAGCAAAGTTACTTACTTTTTCGCCATCACAGTCGATATGTCAAAAATACTTTGTTGTAATTTCACTTCGATACAATACTCTCCCCATGTTAATAAAGTTTTGGAAAAATTTATTTCATCCATTAACATTGTTATGTGCAGTGTAATCAAACATTACCGTGACATTATCCAATTTTCCATAATTGGAATCGCATTCATCGTTCACATTATTACGTATTTTTTGTGATAGATTTATTTGGATAGGCAGAAAATATTACTAAAACTATGACATTCAATGATATGTAGTTGAGAGTTCACAATAAATCCTTGATTTCCAATTGTCAATAACTGCCAATATGTACAAAACGTACGGTTAATAAATCAGTGTTAAAAACCTATAAAATAACTCAAATTTACGTCATATCTAGTAAACATATATATCCTCATACTATTATATAAATCATTGTTTTGACCACAAAAATTAGTTTTATTTCGTAAATTTAGCACCGAAGCTCCAAATTATTAATACCATTATTATTCTGTAAACATATTTTCTAAATATATACGAGTATTTTGCAAATATATTTTCGGAAATTAACATTTTAACCACCAGTCAGAATACCAAAAACACAAGAATCATTCAGAAAGTAATCAACGTTAGATTATGTGCAATATAAATCCAATATATTTCAATGAAAACATAGTACATAAATAAAAATAATTAAACAAAAATTTTCCCACAAAAGTTGGGGGAAAAATAAAGTAATGTGCACCTAAAAACTAGTTAGTTCAATAGGTTCAACACGAAATATCGTGAAGATTTTCGGACACCTGTAAATAGAATTGAATTAACCAGAAATACACGTACCCTGGTTATGGTTGAAACTCTTACAGGG
This sequence comes from Liopterus haemorrhoidalis, assembly GCA_963971575.1. Taxonomy (NCBI): domain Eukaryota; kingdom Metazoa; phylum Arthropoda; class Insecta; order Coleoptera; family Dytiscidae; genus Liopterus; species Liopterus haemorrhoidalis. The sequence continues at coordinate 55,827,602 of OZ020612.1, read as the reverse complement.
CTATTCAGAGACAAAACATAAACAGTGTTTAAATTACACACTGTCTAAATTCAGTGTTTAATTATTTTTTTCTTATTCAAAGTCAATTTTTAAACACTGTTTAATATTTAAACACTGTTTTTCTAAGTTACAGTGTTTAAGTTGATTTTGTCTATTCAGAGACAACATTTCATTCTAGTTACCGTAGTTAAGTTACAATTTAATCATTTTTTAAACAACGTATGTGGGTGCAGTAATACCCCGCTACTTGACTGCCTCTTAGCTCGACGTTTTCGTCATTCGACGTAAATGTCGAGAGTGAGAGTCGACGGAGCATCGCTATACGACGCGTGATCGAGTACCGACCACGTGATACACATTTTGGTAAACAAAGCGAAATGAACGCATGGCCAACAGTTCGCGCCTAGATATCTATATTACAGTACAGTATAGTGTATGACTACTGTACATTATTGTTTTATGTATGCTTATATTATCATTACTCAAAATTTTAAACAGTGTATTAAAAAATTATACATATATGTATTTCCTTATATGTATATATGTACATATGATTCCCTTTATTTCTTATGGGAAAATTCGAGTCGTCACTCGACGAAATCGCTATTCAACGCTTTTTCAGAACGAATTAACGTCGAATGTCGGGGTATTACTGTAGTTTAAATTTGTGTATTAAGATTATTATCTACGTGAGATATCTAAATGAGTGATTCAGTGGAAGAATATTTAGAAGATATTGAAGAAGTGAAGGATATAAATGAGTTTGTGTACAAATTTTGTCAGAATTTAAATGGACAGGGAAAATCCCTATGATAATAATAGTGATAAAATTTTTCGTGAAAAATATCATTTTCTAAACAGGGAGTTATTTTATACACCACCTTGTTGAAAATGAAATTAATCATGTGACATATAAGGGACGGCATATAGATTCAAAATTACAATTATTATCTGAATTAAGATACTTCTGTAGGGGACATTCAGGACGTTTCAGTTGCGTTGGCTCTAAAAAAAGATGCTTTTATAAAATTGCATCAAGAAAAAGAAATGAGAAATTTTTATAATATGGCAGGGTGTCCATCTATTAGTGGTGCAATAAATTGCACCCATATTAAAATTATGAAACCATCGTGATTTAAACTAGGTATAAATTCAATTTAATTTAAAAAAAAAAGTTTAAAAATCGGTCTAGCCGTTCTCGAGAAAATAATTTTGAAATTACCTCTTAAAAATATACATATACCGAAATAGATAAGGTAGGTGCACCAAATATTATTTTTTTAAATCATTCTTACGGCAGTATAATGTGTAAGAAAAGTTAAGTTCAATTATTTTATTACCAACTTGCACAATTTTCAGCTGTCTTTATTTAAACAGTGTTTAGTTTAGATATTGTTTAAAAAAATAGTTATAATACTATGTTTCTGAATACATAAATAAATTAAACACTATCTAAATTTTAAACAATGTTTAATTTTGACAGTGTTTAAAATGTTGTCTCTGAATAGCCCCGTTAATATTTGACACCAGAAGCAAAGTTATTTACCTCTGCGCCAACACAGTTGGTATGTAAAAAAACTTCCTTGTAATTTCGGTCCAATGCAAGAAAATAAACTTTTTATGTACTGTACAGAACATGCGATATCCTGCATGCAAATTTTTACATTTGTAATATCCATCTTCTCTATTTGAGATATTTTAAAAATTAATTTAATTTTAAAAGAATTTGAATCATACTATTTCTTGCATGCCCATAACAACATAAAAAAATAACGAAATATTAAAAATACAAAAATATCTGTAGTCAAACTGGTAAAGGTAACTATTAGCTGCCTATAATACGCACACTGTTCTGCGCAGGGCCAGGGACAGTGATTCACCTTAAAAGCACTATCTTACGTTATTGTTGATAACCTTTTATTTATTTTTTATAAACTACCTAAAAATAAATTATATTTTAAACTTAAATTGTCAAACTTACCCTTCACAAACTTTTAACTGCTAATATGTGAATCTCTGATAGGAAGTGTACCTCATGTATTCCGCACTTATCACCAGCACACCAAGTCACTGTATATCATACCTTGCAGACGAACTATTTGTTTTACGCACAACGCACAAAAGTAGTGACGGTTTAAAATTAAGTAAAGAGAGAGTTAGTGAAAAATTCATTTAATTTTGGGGGTGCTGCATGTCTGAGCTCTTGTGTACCAGCCACCACTGCGGTAATATCTAGCAGTGTTCTCGGTTCATATTTACCACAGCAAAATGCACACCCTTAAGATATCTATTTTTTCACCACTGGTAAAATTATTCATTTTCTTGTTGAAATACTAATATAACAAATAGTAGGTATTAATAAATTACAAATTTCTAACAACAAGTAATGAAACCAAATAATAATGTTCAATTATTCTCATTCACAGCGCTACTTATTACTAGGAAATTTTAATAAAACTAACAAAAATGTTAGCATGAATCCCTTTTGCGTTACCGTTATAGTATTATATAAGTTAGAATACATTAGATGACGTCACACTTATAACTCCTCATTAACATTAATTGATAGATTAAGAACTCTTGATTTGATAAGCTAATCAGTTGTCGTCTTATATTGTACGAGTGAACACAAGTAATAAACCATCTTATGTGCGAATGATTTATTTAAACAATTGCTGTTGTTATTTTACCTAACGCTGACATCAGTAGTGGTATGGACTCATAGTGGTTGTGAAGTGAACTGGATCATTTTCATAGTGGTTGTGAAGTGAAAATTGGCTCATTCTCATAATAGTTTAAAAGTGAGACACAACTGATACGTTTTAATGATTCAAAAAGGTAAGTGCTGTAATATTAAGGTATCATAATGGTCCAAAGAAAACGATACATTAGTAAACATTTTACAATGTTTTCGAATAAAAACTTTATTACTGCTTTTTCAAGTTTTAACATATTTTTGTGTAATTTTATTTGTTTGCTAAAACGATTGATAACAAATTAAGGTGAAGTTTAGATAAATGGAAAATTTAATGATCTCTAGTGGAAATCAAAAAATTGTCAGAATAGACGAGCCTTGTTTATATTTATTGTGATGAACTTTGTGAACTTATGAATAAAATGGTTCCAATGTTAAAGCAGGAATTCCAAAAATAATAGAATAAAGTGGGTTTTACATGATTCAATTTATTGATCAATTAATTGAAAAAGTTTACATTCAATTAATTAATGTGTGTAAAGTGTAAAAATTTCGTCAATTAATTGACAAAAAATTGATCAATTTATTTTGAAAATAGAACAAGTTCTATTTTTCATAAATTTTTCATAAATTTTTCATCAATTTTTTAGGGAATTCTAGGTATATTTTTATCTGTTAAGATATTGCCAACTGTTTAGTTGTAGCATAACCTCCAAATATATAGTTTGTGTTTCGTTTCAAATGTGACAGAACCTCGAACGTTCTAATTTACCATCATCTAGATTATTTCTTTTGTTTTTGTTCACAGCTCGTAATTTTGTGAAGATTTTTTCAATATTTTCATTCTGATAAATATGTCAACATGTTTTACAGTTGGTAATGTAAAAGTTTTCAAAATAATTGATAATTAAATTGATGTGTGTTAAGTGATGTTTTGTTTCCAAGGTTACTAATAAATCTTTCAATTAATTGACAAAAAACTTGATCAATTTATTGATCAATTGAACTGTGTAAAACCAACTTAAGATAAGCACCGCTTGAATGGAATTGTTTGAAAGTAATGGGTAGATGAATAAAATGGTAAGATGCATGTTTTTACTATGACTAAATAATATGGTATGTGTTTACCAATGGTTAATAGAAAAGGTAAACAATGAAAAAACAAAGAATTAGGAAAGTAGATTTGAGATTTGACTTTTGAAGTTGGAGGTCTATTATTTGAGTTTAGTTGTACATATATAAAGAGTAACATTTTGAAGTCATCTTATCAGGTCATCTGTCAGGCTTATGTATCGTAAGACTACTTATTTTCGCTCATGTGCAATGAAAATTGATTGTGTTTTCATACGCGTTATGTTAAACCATTGACCACTGTTCATTTTACTATATTTCACAATTTATTTAGAAATTAACAATAAAACCAATTTTATGTATTTCAATTCTTACTTATTACTTTTGGGGTTTGTCAGGCCTTGACAAGCATCCACTTAACGCAAACTTCAGTAACCTTTTAAGCCACGTCATACCAAGTCCTAGAGATATGCAGACGCGGAAATTACGCCAGATTATTATTTTTATTAATATTATTTCACTGTTTCTATGTTTCAATTCATTTTAACATACAATATATTTATAGGTGGTTTACAAAAAAAAAAAAAAAAAAACAAAGGTTTTTATCAATAAAGAGTTCTTTTAAGGTGAATCCCTGTTTAGGATTCACACTAACCTATGATAACTAGTCTCAGGCCGCAATTATGCAGGATTACCATTATTGCTATTATTATTTTTAATCATTCATTTTGAAATACAAATTTAAATTTGCTGCAAATTCTTATTTAATTTGTTATCGTGTAAAACGATCCGCAATAGCAGCGTTAACTACATCGCTCTTAAATAAAACTGAGTATACTGAAATTAAATACGGTATGTTTTATAAGATTTAAATTTCCTGTTAGTTTTAGTTTAGTTCTATCCTATTTATTTTAGCTTTTCGCTCTTAATCAACTTATCAATGTCTACCCGTCAGTGTTTTAAATGACAACGATTTGTAAAATCGATCGATGTTAAAAAAGAAAACTGGAACAGCGCATCAGTAATGAAAACAAGAGGAAACCTTATCGGATTCTTCATTAGCATGCTCTTGGTAAATAATTTTTCGTCGGGTTACCAACGAAGAGGAATTGAGCATGTCTAATACGGGAAGATTAAGTAGATGAGTGGATGGAATTGGTGGGTGATGGCTGGGAAGATGTAGGGGACGGATTGTCAACTCAGTAGCGCCGCTAAAATATAGGAATAGAAATGAATATAGGAATCTCTAGAGTAATGCGATTAATTGATTACGCAAAAATTACACGCAAAGCAAAATTGCGCGAATCACTATTAAAATTCAATATAAAATTCTGAAAGCTTAGTTAACTATAACCAAATAGTTAGAAAATAGTTATATAATAACCGAGTTTAACCAAAAGATTAAACTCTGCTAATCTTTCAGAATCCGGCCCTCAGTGTTAGTTTTATTAATGATTTGTTTTATTTGTTAGTATAATATACCCTTGACATTGAAAAGAAAAGCATATAAAATGTACGTATCATATCTTATGCCGTCGAAATCCTGATTTTAACAAAAAATCCTCAAAAAAAAAAACCTTTAGAAAGCACAAATATCCATGGAGCTAAAATTGCATCGTTTAATCAACCATGTCGACCCTTTTGCCGATTGATCTATATCGGCTTTTAGTCCAATTATTCGGTTATGATAATCGGATGTTCTTATTTTTATTAATATTATTGTTAGACACGTATGCTAGAGTAAAAGTAGCAAGGCTAAGGTTTATTATTCTTCCATTTTTTAGGGTTTTGCAGGTATGACCAAATAACCATTATACCGACATTTTGTCGTCTGTCTGTCTGTTAAAATGTCGGTAAAAATTGTAGACAAACGGCTAAACCTAGAGAGTTGAAATTTGGCATGCTTATACAATTCTTTGACCCGCACATAAGAAAAATACTGAAAATCTAATAAACATATCTCCCTAAAAATATAAACAAATATGTGCTCATCGAAAAAAAAAAAAAAAATTCTGTGTAGGGTATCAAATGAAAACCCTTAGTACCTGGATTAACGATCAAAATTTTATTTTTGTAAAATAAATTATTTTTATGCGATTTTGCCAAAACTGTGCAAAAAAAAATTTGTCCTACACCCAGTAGCTCAGATGGATTAAACTAAAAATCTGAAAAAATTAATGTACATTGGTGTGAACCGGAATAGTACAACAGGAATTTTTTATCACATGTTTTCGAAAAATATCGCATTTTTTGTGTTTTTTGCTTGACCATGTAAAATATTTAATAACTCATGTAACCAAGTAAACCAGCATGCTTTCATGGTGTAATGGTTAGTGCTCTCGTGTTCTAATTTGAAAACTAGGGTTCCAGTCTCGAGACAATTTAATTTTTTCTGTTTTTTTTGCATTTTTAATTTGTTTTTTTAAGTTATTTTTTCATAATTCTTGTTATATTTGGACAAATGTTGCATTTTATTTTTAAAAGCGCAAATTTAATAACCAGCGGGAATTGTTTAAATTGAATACACGAAATCAGAGGGGCGGAGTTATGACTTAAAACAACCAATGGAAGCCATAGGCGCAATTTTCAAAATCTTAATGAACCTTGCTATATAAAAAAAAAATACTGTACATATTTAGAAACCTAAATAATGGCATTAGACATTCAAATTAAAATTAACAAAAAAAATATTTTAACATAAAATTTGTTTTGTCATCCCAGATAATCATCATTCACTTACTAAATACCTGCGAAACCCTGAAATGTGTGAAAATTCACACTTCACATCAATTTTTTAAATTTCATTTTTAATCTTTGATTTAGCAAAGAAGCCAAACACAAACTTATTTTCCAAATACGCCGAAAATTTTCTTTCAACCGTCAATTTTGTTAATAAAATCTTTAAGTTTTAAACATGTGTGGGTCGTAGAAAATGTTTTCATGGGCCTCATTCGATCCATGGACTGTAGTTTGCCCACCCCTGGTATATAGCATTAAATCATACAAACCATACAATCAGAAGTACCTACTATACCGGCAGAATCCATATACATTATAAATAATCGGCGGCCGATAAAGCAAGTAATCGATCAATTTGCTTATCGGTACAACACTACATGGAGTGAACTATGTTAGTAATCACTCTTAGGGATAGAGTACCAAATGAGGCAACACGCTGAAGAAATAAACTGTCCGATATCATGGTCAGAATGGCGCCAATGAAATGAAGATGGACCAAAATAGCCCATTCAGGCAACGATAGGTGGTCCAAAACAATTCTGCAGTGGAGACCGTTGCAAGAAAAAGAAACAGTAGAAGGCCACCTACTCGACAGACGGCTTAAATCACGCGAATAGTCACAAAAGGGATGCATGGAGCACAGGACCATGAAAATTGGGTTTGCTTAAGGGAAGCCTACAATCAATTGATGATAAAGGCTGGATGATGATGATGAATTTAAACCCGCATTTAAATTAAACAATATTTTCCCCATAATCACAACAGCACCATGACAATAATTTAATGTTATTTCTAAAATGGCTGACCTTTTTGTTATTGAGTTACGCCACTGTTTATAAGTACACGGCTCGTTGACGTTGTAGGTTTTGTTGGGCGTGTTGGCTTCTCGCGGGAAAGTGCGATGCCATGAGCCCGGAATCATCGGGCTTCTGATTAGAGCCTGAGGTAGATGCGATACTCCACCGCTCTCGCTACTCCAACAAACAAGCCAGGAAATGAGGGCTCCGAACGATTTGAGTGAAGAAAAGAGCATCGCAGAACAGCGAGACGAGACATTGAATACAGACTTAATATCCACTATACCCCTTTAATTCCTAGATATGGCGGAAAGATTGATTTACATTTACTTTATCAACTTTAAAATCTCTTATTTTAATATAAGGTAGAGAGGAGAATTAAATTATGGACTGGAATTAACTAAGATCTATATTATCAACGAACCTAATGTAGAAGGTATCAGCAGCAGTACATGAAACGATACAATACAATAGTTGGATGTAGTGTTCTTCCACCAGAACAGAATACAAAACTAGCCATGGCATGGTTGGACATTTGCTACACAGAGCTTCTCCAAAATCTCAATCGATTTTCTCTCCATATTTTTATTATGTAATGATACGCAATCTGTATAGATATGGTTAGTTAGAACAGTCTTCTTCTGTAGAGTACTGTTCTACTGAAGTTGGCTGCTGAGAACGTCGAAATATACGAGGGAATATTGAAAACTAATGCCTCAATGGATATAACTTTATTAGTAATTGATATATGGTTTACATATAAATGTGAAATAATAGTATAAACTGTCCTCTACGCACTGATATATTCACTTTTCCACATAATCGCCATTGACAGTAATACATTTACGCCAAAGTGATACGAGTTTTTCAAGTCCGTCACGGAAAAAGTCTGAAGACTTCCCACGGCACCAATTCCGCACCTCCGCTATCACCTCTGCATCCGAAGAGAAACGCTTGCCCTTGAGATGTTCCTTAATTTTTTTTAATTTAATTTAATTTACGGCACGAGGCCATTGATATTTGTACATATAACATATTATCTAGAAATATACAATAAACAGTACATGTATAATACATTTGCCGAAACATATCATAATACAAGAGAAAAAGATGATACAAATTTACAAAAATAAGAAACAAAAGAAAATTATAATAATAATAATGACAATAGTAAATAAATAAACATATACAAAATGAGGAAAAGTGTAAGTAGAGCAAGAGAGACATACACTTTACATATCAGCGATCCCTGCAGCATTCGAAAGCAGTATACAGTCTGACGATCGTACTACAGAGATAGTTTCCCCTTCCGCTACCAATTTATGGTGAGTGGGGCGCGCAAACGCATACACCATATGGGATTGAAAAACTGGTCGCTATTCACACAGCTTTGTATTACAATGTTATTAACTCGCCATAGATTAGTTCGGAGGGAAAATGTTCTCTCTCTCAATACACAATCAGCTGTTCTTACGTTACTATTTACAAACATCGAACTAGCACTACAGAACCTGCTCAAACCGTTGATAATTCTGAATGCATTGTTGTAACAAATTTTAAACCTACGCATTCTGGCCTGTGTTGCGTTAATCCAAAGAGAAGTACAGTACACAGAAGCACAGAATGCGTTGAATAAACAGTTACGCACGCCAACACTGCACTTAGAAAATCTACGGTTTAGCATGTTCGCCCTAACGCATAAGGCTCTACACTGTCTGTCCACATCAGCGTTGTCTGAAAGGTCGTCGCAGATTATGTGACCAAGATATGTCACCGAATTCACTCGCAACACTGTCTGATCACACAATTTAATACCGGGCACTTGATATGCTTTATGCTTCGGTTGGAATACCATATATTCCGTCTTCTTGACGTTATATATAAGTTCATGATCTGCAGCAAAGTTCGCACAGATTTCCAGCAGCTTTCTCAGACCTGGCAGGGAGGGACATAGGAGAACCATATCATCCGCATAGCTAATGTGGTTAATCACTTTGTTTCCCATCACACATCCTACGTTCAATTGATTCAGGCGCTCGCTCAATTTTTCGATGTACACATTAAAAAGGGAAGGTGAAAGCAAACTACCCTGCCTAACGCCGACCGACTGATTGAATCGCTTGGACCTCTCTCCGTCCCAGCGTACTCGCTTATTCTCTGTGTCGTACCATACACTTAATATGTCGATGATTCGCGGAGTTACTTTCCTTTCCTTCAGAACTTTCAGCAGTTTGCTTCTGTTGACCCTATCAAACGCTTTGCTAAGATCAAGGAAACAAACGAAAATCGGTGTATCTCGTGCTAGGTATCTTGCCACAGTACTTTTCAGCGCATATATAGCCATCTCCGTTCCGTGGTTCTTCTTAAATCCAAACTGATTGTCGGCGGACTGAAGCTGGCTTTCAGTTTTCCTGATCAATACATGTTCCAGGATTTTAGATATCACGGTGGCAATCGCAATGGGACGATAGTTGTCACTACACGTCAGTGAGCCACACTTGATTTTTGGGACTGGCACTACGTCTACGAGAGTAAGTTTTTGTGGTAGATGTCTGTGAACTAGCATGAATGTGAAACACAGCGCTAATAGAACATGTAGGCGGGGGGAAGCGTTGGTAATATGCTCCGTGCTCAAGTCGTCTGCGCCTTTAGCTTTGCCATTATTCAGCTGTTTGACAGCACAACTCACATCTTCACATGTTATTAAACATTGATCTGCGGGAACACTGTCGTGGGATGTGCCATATTTTTCATTATCTCCTGTCACAGCATTCTCTAGGAACACCTTTCTCCAGTGGTCCGCTATGTTGGTCTTATTTGACACTCCGTCGACTTGTTGTGGTCTGGGTTTATTTTTCTTCAGACCAGTGTTGTACCAGAATTTAGCAAAATCTTTGGTGTGGTACAGGGCTGTTATCCTGTCTGCTTCTTCCATGTCTAGAGTTAGACGGTGCTTCTTTAGTTGCCATTTAAAGCGGGCTCTAGTGAGAACACGTCTTTGGTTGATCTCGCCCGAGCGAGGTCTCCCGTTTTCAAACCAGATACTTAGTGCTTCCTTCGCGTCCCTCCTTGCCGCTTGCAGATCTTTATTCTCGTTCCATCCGTGCACCCGTTGTTGCCTTTTCGCGCGTTTCTTGATGTTCTTACACACATGCACAGAGGTTCTGAGAAGCGTATCCACTATGCAGTGGTAAAAATCATCGATAAGCGCAAGATGACACTCATTCCTACAGCTTGTGTCCTCACATTTAATTAGTTCACGCGGGATCACAATTCTTTTTAGCTCACTTTCGCATGCTCTGCTGTAACACTCCCGCACTCGCGCATTCCACCACACTCTGCTACGTTGCTCTAGTGATGGGACTTCGGCTAGCCGCTCCATGCAAGCCACTTCAACGGAAAAATATAGCGGTAGATGGTCTGATAAAGTAGACTGGTAATCTACTTTTATTTCTGTAGTGCTTGCTGAGAGATTCTCCGTAACTACGCAGTGATCCAACCAAGATGTAGTATTACTGGCGTCACTTATAAACGTGTAAGTGTTGGCCGCTAGCACTTCCTGGTCCTTTACTACATATCCGAAGTCTTGACAGAATTTGGCAAGTTCTCTTCCAAAAGCACATGTTGGGTCCGCGTTGAAGTCGCCCGCAATCATTACATTGGTGACGTCATCATCCGATGCTAGTGCCTCTATCCTCCCTAGAATATGGATGAATTCCGGTAGATTATCTGGGGCATCCGTAGGCATATATACATTGATGACTAGTAGACAGTCATCTTTAATTTTTACTTTTACGGCGGCTAACCGTGGTTCGTCTGGCACTGGAACCGCACAAATGTTGTTCGCCAAGGTTTTCCTCCAGAGGATTCCTACCCCGCCATAAGGCCGCCCAAGGTGCACTTTCTCTGCTGGGTCCATCGTTGATGTACCGGTTGCATCAAAGTCCTGGTGTAGATCACTGAGCAGCTGTAACTCGCTTCTTCGTAACCAGGTCTCCTGCAGTAGACATATGTCGACTGATCCACATATGTCCTGCATTAAGCCAGAGATACGTTTAACTGATTTGCAGTTAAAGGAAACAAGTTTAATTTTTTTGGCCATTTCCGGTATGCTTCCTCGGTTTCCACACATATTCTCTGACACACACACCTGTCGGCCAGACGGACGGAGAGAGTATTTTCCATGCGTCTGTAGTGTTGACACACAGTCGGAAACGCGAGTAGTTTCTTGGTGTCGTTGTTGCCATTTTCACACATTGCAACCCCTCGGTCGATATTTGGTTACGTTTTAGCACTTGCAACACATCTGTTTCCTCAGCGTTTGGATTGACGCGTGTGACGTAAAGCCACTGCCGTCTTTCAACGCCCGACACGCTGTCTTTCATTGTTGACGTACCGACAACAGTTGCAAGTTTACGTTTGCTTGGTTTTACCTTGCGTTTGACCTCCGTGAACCCATCGTCAGCACGTGCCTGTTCTATATTACTCACTTTGCCCAAATCAGACGAGTGCGTTTTTGCTGTTTCAACAGGTTTTGGATCACAGACAACCTTGCTGGCATACGTCACTTGTTCCGTCTGCTTCCTGGCTGCTTCGGTAGACTGCGGGGGCGGGGATTTCGGTTTTTGCGATTTCGTAGACGATTTCTCTGATCCTCCCGGTTTTTTAACTGAAATTTTCATTTCCTTCAGTTCTTTTAATACGTCCTCGCTGATTTTTGCGTCCAGTTGCCTCTCTAGTTTCAAAGAGTGCAGCTCTCGTTTCAGTAATGCCACATCCTTCATGACTGATGTGACATCAACATAGTCGAAGGTAACCGAAGGAAGTTTCCCTAGGTCCCTCGCCACAAAACACGGTAGTACATCCGGCTCAACCGTCCGCAGCATCTTTATGATGTCCTGCAGGTGTTTCACCTTCTTCCCATCTCCGGATCGTCTTGTTGTCACACTATGTTCTCCACAGTGTTCTGATAACAAAGATTTAGCAACCTCTACATCTTGTTCATTGTAGTGTTGGTCGCATAACTTCACGAGCATAATTTCGTCCAAAATATTTATTTTATTTTGGATGAACATCAGCAATTCATTAACCACAAATTTTTCAACCATTTTGTTTTTTTTTTTTTTTTTTGTATTATCTGGTAACCATAGTTGATCCTCAACACAAAAAAAGAAAAAGTACTTTTTATAAATATATAAATAATGCGTCTATCACTTTTAACAAAACTAAGTGCATACGAAACACGTCTGCACTTCACCACTGCACAATACTCTAAGCTTTGGAAAGAGGAAAAAGTCACAAGGCAGTCCAATTCATCCACGAGAGCCACCTGCCTTTCACCACATGCAGACACTGGTCGACCACTGCGTGCCCGATCATGGACATCCGTTTCAGCAGGACTTGCGTCTTTCACAGTCATTATACACCTCCTAACAGTACACACATCAGCACACGCCTCACGGTAGACGGCACTTAACCTTCGATGGATATCAATGGGCACTACACCTCCGCAGTAAAATATTCAATGACAGCTCGTTGTTTTAACCGCACATCCACGCCGGCCGACATGTTTAGAACTGTCATGCGCAAACGCGATGTTGCTGAGAATCTCCGCTAAGAGGACTTATGTACAGATACTTAAGGTAAATGGCAAACCACTTTTGACACGATCTGGCCCGTCATTATAAAAGTTTTGTCCATGGAGGCATTAGTTTTGCAATATGCCCTCGTACATTTATAAAATTGATAAAATAAGTGAAGAAAAGGTACAGTGTTTATATTTATTAAAATTTTCACTTAAAATATTTTAAGAATTATATTTGTTACTGATATTAATCTAAATGTGATTCACGGTATATAGGAAAATAACTGATGTTATAAATAAACAACTAGCTTATCGTAAAGAAAATATCTACATAAAGAACATAAAAGAAACTTTAAAAAAATCAATTCTTGAGGCGTGGTTATCATCGAAAGAGAAAACTCATCATTTAGTTTTCCCTTACAAAGAAAATTACATAAAGAGTGTAGTGCTGTTTGAAAAAGTTTATATGAGGAAACCTATTCAATTCTTTACAGAAAAGATGCCCCAAACCCGATCGGAAAATATCAGAATCCTGACTTGAAATTGAAAACGAAACTTTTAAGTTCAGTCAGGTCGCTATGAAACGTCTTCAAAGAGATGTTACTTTGTAAATGAGGTAATTTTCCACATGCAAAGGTAACAACAAATCATTCAGTATCAATTGAAATTCGCATCCGACCTTTTGACGAATCGTATAGCGAGTCTTTGTGTTGCCACATTTACTGTCGTACGAATTTCATCTTTAATAAGATTATGAACTATAACGCCCTTTTATAGGTGAAGGGTGGTAAAAGATCAAGACGATCTTCTACAAATAAAGCAAGAATTAAAGTATTTCATGAAGTGTTGCTAAAAGGAATTAGATATGTAAGCTTTGGTTGCATAATAAACTAAGGGCTCCCAAAATACTTGAAGACAGCAAGGGAAATAAGCAATGTTTGTAAATATTTTGGGTACATTGATTTGTGGATAAGTTATTTTATACAAGGTATTTATGGTGTTCATATTTCTTTTTTAATGGGTGATACTACAAGTCAAAAGAAGGCGAAAATTAAAACAACCAAGTAAAAGTTGTAATAAGAGAGATAATAATTTTTTAAGTTTTTATAGGGAAACCATAAATTAATACTTGGCAGGCAATACAGGCATTAAACTTGTAGTAACTTGCAAACTAACAAATTTCATTTGTATTTTAAATGCTGAAAATTATTATTTTTTTTTTTTTTTTGCAAAATAATTTGTCAGAACTTTTAGAAGATATTCTATTAAATGTACGTTAAGAAATGTGGTTTCTTCAAGACGGTGCACCCGCGCATTTCAGCCGTTTCGTTCGCCAACACTTAAACAATGTATTGGGTTGTTAAATAAGTCAGTTCGTTTTTTTTTTCATCTTTTATTTAATAAAATATACATTTTAAAAACACTTTTATTATCAAACGTACTGTCCATTATTTTGAATCACTTTGGACAAACGCTCAGGTAATTTCATAATGCCATCTCTCCAGAAGGTTCCGTCTTTCCTCTCGAAAAATCTGTAAAGGTGAATTTTGATATCGTCCAAAGATGCGAAATTTTTTCCGTTAAGAGAATTTTGCAGATAGCGGAACAAATGGTAGTCTGAGCACAGCACCATCCGAGTACCATTTGTTCTGCTTTCTACAAAATTCCCTTAACGGAAAATATTTCGCATCTGTGGACGATATCAAAATTGATCTGGACAGATTTTTCGAGAGCAAAGACGGAACCTTCTGGAGAGATAGCATTATGAAATTGCTTGAGCGTTTGTCCAAAAGTGATTCAAAATAATGGACAGTACGTTTGATGATAAAAGTGTTTTTAAAATGAATTTTATTAAATAAAAGATGAAAAAAAAAAAACGATAGGACTTATGTAACAACCCAATATTTGGAAATAAGTGGATAGGTCGGGGCGGTCCTGTTCCTTGGCCTCCCCGGTCACCAGACAACACCATTAGACTTTTATTTGTTGGAGCATTTGGAGACCATGGCGTACACCACCGAAATTATGGACCTGGAGGATCTCCGTAACCGGGTGGAAGCAGCAGCGGCAGAAATTGGACAAGGCATGGGCCTTGCAGCTGATTCATGGATACGCCGAGCAAGACTTTGTATACAACAGCAGGGGGATAACTTCGAACATATGCTGTAAAAGTGCTTATCGTTTTCTTTTGATCCCATAAAAATAAAAACAAAAAATTAATCTGTTTTATTATAAAACTTTTACTAAGGTATTTTAAGGTTTTTCGCCTTCTTTTGGTCTGTAATATCACCCATTAAAAAAGAAATAAGAAGACCGTAAAAACCCTGTATATAAAAACCAATTTCTGTTCGTCTGTATGTCTGTATGTTTGTCTGTTCTTTATGCAAAGCCAAATGGATAGAACAATTTTCACAAAATTTAGTACAGAAGAGTAAAATAATCCGAGAAAGGTTTTAGTGAGGATTCCAACTTCGTCCGTGTTCCCATAGGGGGCGCTATAGGGGGTAAATCAACAGTTTCACACTCTCTGTGTGGTTTGAATTTATAACGTAAGCTAAACCTTAAGAGATATATTGACATAATGTAGACAAAAAGTGTAGATCTTAACTAGATCTAAAAAAGGTCAACGAGAGCATATACCTATCATGCCCCGATATCGTGTATTGGGCAATTTCCTGTTTTTAAATGTAATAATTCTTGTATTATAAAGTGTGTGGGTGCGAAGTTTTATAGTGATGCATCAATTATTTTAGAATAATAAACTAGACCATATCACTTAGAATCATAATGTACTCCTGTAAAAACTGAATAAAAGCAAATGCCTAAAAATCCAGGCTCTAATAATTAATACTAAACTTAATAATGAGTAACTGTAGTAGCTAAGTATACTTTGTTCTGATATCTGATTCTTCTAATTCTCGCAATGAATTTTTATTTTCTATCCGTTTTATTGATTATGTAATGGCGGCTACAGTTCAGTGTCATTTTCAATTTAACAGACTTGATCTATGTATTACAAAAACTCGTAAATTTCTGGTGAGAACATGTTGGAAATGATAGGGGGATAAAGAAGTCGACGTTCAAGATTCCATGTTGAAGATATAAGAGCTCTAGAACTAGAAATTCCTTCATATCGACTACATTTGTTCACGCTGTACTGCGTTTTTCTTTGACATTGCTGATAAACCAGTTTTTGATCTATTAATTTACTGGACTTGCACCCTTACATATATCATATGGGTGTTAACAGATTTTGTTTACGCCACAATGAATTTAATTAAAGATTAAGTTACTGTCGATTTGTGAACCCAGACCTTTTTGGATATAAAATTTGGTGAGCTTTGTTAGATGGTTTGAGGTTTGGTTTCACACTAGAGCAGTGATCGGCAGTGAACTTTTTGGGTATTGCCCCAAAAAGGTCGTCTAGATAGCCATGAATTTATTTATTTTTAAATTAGGTTAGCAATATCACTCTTCAATAATATATAACTGACATATTACTGAACATGTGATACGCCTTCAGTACGAGTTTGAACTCGCTAGAGTAATTATGTTGCCCGTAGCGATTTTTTTCCGAGAAACAGTTTTTTCTACTGCCTAAAAATGAGTGTCATTCATTTCTAGCAACAGTGTGCTATCACGTTTTGTTTCAGACTTGAGCAACAGTGCAACGAAAACTTTTGCAAAGCTTTAGCAGGCCTACGGAGACAGTGTTTTGTCAAGGACCTAGGTTTTTTGGTGGTTTAAAAGCCTTATCACACTAGAGTTATTATTCAAGTCTAAACTTGGAAAATTAAAGTCTTTGCATTCGAATCGAAGTCTTGTGCGTGTGATAGTATGAAGAAAAAATCTAGGTTTTGAAGACCAGGCAAATGAAACAGGATACAATTTCTCGGTCTTTTTACCCAGGTCTTACAGCTGACGCGTCTTTGTCTTTTGTTTATGTCAAAATATAAGGTCAACTGTCATAATTTCACGATGTGCGCATGGGTAAACAAACAATTTCCAAGTCTTAACTAATATTCAAATACCGTGTGATATGTCAAGACCTGAAGACTTGGATCCTGAAAAAAAAAACTAATGTGTGATAAGGCCTTTAGGCATTTTTAGAAGGAAGAGTGTTGATT
Organism: Liopterus haemorrhoidalis; assembly: GCA_963971575.1. Lineage (NCBI taxonomy): Eukaryota > Metazoa > Arthropoda > Insecta > Coleoptera > Dytiscidae > Liopterus > Liopterus haemorrhoidalis. Next base: position 55,810,589 of record OZ020612.1, on the reverse strand, counting down.
GAAGATGAATCACGCAGCGGAAGGCCTTCATCTTTAAAAACCGATGAAAATGTCGATAGAATTCGGGATCTTCTGTGTTCATATCGTCTGTTGATAATCAGAATGATCGGGGAAGAGTTGAATTTGACTCAGATTTCGACTAATAAATTGAGGATGAGAAAAATCAGCGCAAATTCAATAAACGAGTCTTTGGCTAGTAAAAACATTCCTGTGGCTCCTCAGCCTTCTTATTCGCCTGACTTGAGTCCTTGTGACTTTTTCCTCTTCCCATGATTGAAAAATCACCTCAAAGGACCTCATTTTGGTACACTCGAGAACATTTAAACGTCGGTAACCGACCCGCTACAAATTATTCCAGTAGCCGAGTTCCAGCACTGCTATGAGGAATGGAAGAACCGTCTCCAGCGCTGTGGCTTCTCAAAGAAGTTACTTTGAGGGAGACTAATAATAGGAGAATAATAAAAAAGAAATAAATAAATAAAATCAGTCCGGTTACTTAATTTATACACCTCGTATGTCAAATAATGTGTAAAAAATATTTATACAAATTAAAGGTACTGCTTAGCCGTTCGCAACCGGCTATAAACTGTAGGTGCTTTTCTGTATAGGCTAAAAAATGGATGTAGAATGTGTTGCCCATGAGATGAGGTCAGTACGTCACCTGCGCAGAAACCAGAATTCATACAGTCGCTTGATTGCTAAGCAACAGACGTAGAACCGGCTGTAAACTGCATTGCGATTGGTTTACGTAATTGTTTGGCGCATATACGATAATGCCCCCGGTTTCAACTCTTGAGTAAAGCACTCTACTACTAACCATACAACTTCTAAATGTACACATATTGAAAATAGGGTCATGAAACCTGGTAACAGAAGATAAATGCTCACCTTGAGCTGTCGCTAATGATTATGCAGCAATACTTATTATATCTCGCGGACAAAAATTAGAAAAGTTGGTTGGAAAGCATTGCCGTATACGTATGTCCCAAATAATAAAATCTGGGACAAAGGGGGGAATTATTTTTCTCATCAAATTCTATTCGGTATAAAAAAATAAATCAAGCCCGAGCCAGATACGGCTAATTAATTTTAAAATGTTTTAGGGTTTGGGCTGGCTCTGTCCGCTAACATAACAGGTCTGGACGGGTAAAATTTAAAAAATAGACACAGGCAGATCTCTACTTCACACACAAATAAAATCTACACTGTTGTAGACCATTTATTTAGTAATGGATGGATTTTTTATGAAATGGATTTAGTGTAAACGAAATATTTTATGAAGCCTTGACGTAAAACTCATTAATGGCGTAAAAAAAATAAAATGAAGAATTAATGAAGCTATAATTAAAAGAATACCAAGTTTTTCAGTTAATGATAAAAGAAAGTAAGAAAAAGTAATGAAAAAATGGTAAGCTGCATAAAATCTTAAGAGCTTAGGATTATAAAAAAACTTTTAAAGATGCTTTATTGACCTAAAAACTTTTGCCAATGTCTACAATTCAGAGGTCGTGAGTTCAAATTCTTACATAATTCCCATAAAGAACTGTTATAAGGAAAAATAAAAATTTCTTGTTGAACTAGTTGAAAACTATCATTCATCATCATTTTAACTTCTTATAATTTCTACTTGAAGCATATGGTCAAAATAAACATAAACTTTAACTTTATTTCACTAACTTAATATCAGTATAGAAGTTTTTATTAAGTATTATTTTTAAACAATGATCATTCATTTTTGACTGACAAACAAAATTAAAACATACATCATATTCTTAAGAAATATCGGGGGACCTCATAAGTCATTGCGCGATTTATCGTGTGTGCTAGACCAATGTTTTCAATCTATTATCCATCGTGGACCGTCTAAAGGTCATATGTGTTTTAAGTGAGAATTCATCAGAAATTGTATTCTTTCTTTATGATTAAATGACAGGTGTATGTTCCTAACAGAATTACTCTGAAAAAGTCATGTTGAAAATTGAAGCTACTCTATTCTAGGAACACCTGGTGGCCTACCAAATGACCCAAAAGATTTTCAGTGTGTAACAAGATAGAGGGAATGTTTTTTTTCTGAATTGTTTGCAGATACAAAAATATAGTTCAAATAAAAGATGCAGTATTTTAGTCTTATTATTCTTAGTCTTTATCTATAGTCTTATTATGAATCTCGCTCAAAATTTACACTGTATTAGTATAATATCTAGTATATTGGACATATACTAAGTTCAAAAGACACTGTATAAATTTATCGTCAGAATGTTTCGAACTTACCCCATCTAAAATTAATACTTTATTGCGGAAAAAAATATATATTATAAAAATACAATATAACAAATATGTATTCAAAGAAAAAAAAAATATTTTTAAATTTTTGAGTGCGGTATAAAATGAAACTTCTAAATGCCCGCATAAACCAAAATTTTTATTTTATTTAAATTTTTTTTATGGTATTTTCGTTAAGTTATGACCAAAAAACGCTTATTCTTTTTAGAGTACCGCAAGAAAAATTTAAACAATAATGCGTTCAACAAAAAATAAATGTTTTTTAAAATTTTGAATAGGGTTTTTGAATCAAATAAATCCTTTTAATGCATGGATAAACTAACAAATTTTTATTTTTGAAAAATTTAATTTTTTGTTACTTGAACACTTATACCGACACACGTGTGTCTGTCTGTTTGTTTGATAGAAATTTTGGTCAAAGGTTGGACCTAACAAGTGGAAATTTGACATGCTTATATAACTTATTACCTGACCTAGTCAATATCTACACAGAAAGAATTTTTCGGGAAATAGAAAATATGAGGAGTTAATATAGGTGGAAAAAGGTTTAATACGAGGGATGTTTCCTAAATTCTGGGAATTGTGCTATAATTAAATTATGCAGAACTTATAGGCAATGTTATTGGTGCCAGACAAGTCTTGACATGTTTATGCAACTATCTAGTGCAATATTATTCAGTCTGATTTAGGTGTTCGACTGATATAGACGCGTTTTCATAGCACTGTTTTGTAACCATGGAAGACGCAGCAAAATCTCAAAGAGGAATAATATTCTTTTGTGGAAAGAAGGTGTGAAAACATCAGAAATTATTCAGCGTCTGCAAGGAGTATTTAGTGAGTCTGCAGAATCCAAAAGTACTGTTTATCAGTGGATTGATCGTTTTAAACCGGTAGAACATCACTAGAAGACGATCCACGCAGTGGGCGCCCAAGCACGTCAGTAAATGAAAGAAACATTTGTGCCGTCGAAGAACTACTGAAAGATGACATATTTTATGACATCTTGCATGATTGTTTGGGCGTTATCAAGGTTTCGCCGCGCTGGGTGCCAAGGCTGTTGGGACCAGAACAGAAACTCAATAGGTCTGATTCTTTAAAAAATTAAAAAAATTAGTTTATCGTTGGGATAAATGTATTCAGTTAAATGGAGATTATGTAGAAAAACTACATTGTAATATTGACGAAAATTAACAAAATAATAAAAATTATAGCTAAATTCCCAGAACTTTGGAAACATCCCTCGTAATATAAGATAGGCAGATGATACATTGTTAATCGCAGAAAGCCAAGAAGATCGAAGACTAATAGTAAATAAAGTTCAAGAACTAAGTGAGGAAATAGGGCTAAAGTTAAATCCAGATAAATAATTATACATGGTAATAAGCAAGAAACGACCTAGTGATCAAGGAAACCTAATTATAAACAATGGATTCATAAATAGAGTGAAGAAATGTAGGTATCTGGGAAGTATAATAACAGAAGACGGGAAAAGTGACGCTGATATAATTACGACAATAGCCTTAACAAAAACTGCGTTTGGTAAATTAAAATATTTGTTAAGAAATAGAAATATCAGCTTAAAAAATAAAAATCGTGTGATCAGTTGTTTCTTATGGAGTACGTTATTATACGGAAGTGAATGTTGGACTCTAAATCAAAAAACCATAAATAAATTAAAAGCGTGTAAAATGTGGATTATTAGGAAGACTTTAAAAATATCATGGATCAAAAGAATGACAAATAGTGATGTGTTAATAAAAATGAAAACAAGCAGACAAATAATAAGCAAAATTAAGAAACTTCAATTAGTGTTTGTTGGGCATATTATATGTCAGAGGGATTTGGAATGGGATAATATTAGTGGACAATGTGCCGGAAAAAGAGGCCGAGGTCGAAAAATAAAAACATTAATCTCTAATATAATATGTGATACAAAGTTAAACAATTTTCAAACTCTTGTAAGGACTATTGACAACAGAGAATTGTAGCAGTCCGTGGTAGCCGAAGTCTGTAGCAGATACGGCACATGATTGCATTGGATATAACTTATTACATGCTTGTACAACTTGACCATTGTCACACGATTTGTTTGGAGTACGACGAGAGACGCGAGGAGTGCTCCAAATTAACAAGTGTGACAATACGTCGTATAAAACAAGCATTATATAATATTTTTTATACTTTGCATCACTTCTTTTACAGAAATTTAAAAATTTCATTTATAAATAATATCGGAATACAATCTAGGGATTTTTGTGAAATGCGGTCACCATAGCAACGTATAATAAAACAATTATTACACAATACAACAGCACCATCACCTATCTCCTAATTAAGTACACTTGTAAGTCGACAGATGGATATACATGTAATACTTTTAAAATATTCAAAATAAGCTCTGAATTTAAATAATCTTTAAATCACAAAATATTTTACAGAGGGTCGAGTAACAAAATTAAAAACTCATTTTAATTATGGTGAAAATGAAATTTTGATAAGTTGCGACAGTCTCTCACAGTTGTTAATTATATCAACCCAACTCTGTAACTGCGTCTTTTAACATTGCCCTTAAAAACAAGATATTAAAACACGTTTTCCTTAAAAAAAAAAAGTAAATGATATAATTTATCTTTAAAACGAGAAGTTCATTACATATTGTCTAGACATTCAACTAAATCACGTGGGTAAGTATAACTATTAATAAAAACAATTTATATCCTGTACAAGGACCAAGGAAGATAGTCATAAAGTGTATGTTCATAAAAGGGACGTATCGTAGATTTATTATCCGAATAATAAATCTAGGATTACTTTTATTGCAGGATCATCAAAAAGGATAACGACTGTCTGGATCCAAATATCTTATGCATACATATTTGGAATATATTTTATAACCGTACCAGTTGGTAACTGAATTATTACTTTAACGACGAATAACATGAAGACGTGTGTCATAAAATTATTATAGTCTGAAAAAAAAAATGAAAATAATTTTAATGCGAAATGTAGCCTAAATGTAATAGTCTGCAAGTGACCTTGTCATTTCATCCGGATTGATTCTTATTGGAAATTATTCCTTTCGGGTAATAAGTTGATGATCTAAGCGTCAGCTGCGTTGGTAGTGGGGGATTATACGTCAAACCTGTCATAAATAAAATGATGTAAAGTTATTTCAATTTCAATGAAACTTATACATCGAACTTATTATATAATTAGAATTATAAAAACAACAATCAGCTGTTTGCACAATGAGGGTAAAACCGTCAGCTGAGGAATTATAATTGCTGAGCGGGCATTTAGCCTAAGCATTTTATAATGTAATCAATGATGTAACTGACGATCTTTATACCGTTTTATCGGCAGCTGACGATCATTTTTATTTAATACAAGGTGTCTCAAAAGAAATTTTATATTTATTTAGCTTACTGCGTGAACGCAACGTATCCGAGGGGCGCGGGGGTTATGTCAATCGGTATCCTGGCTCTTGGGAATTCAGTCGCTATGGAGCGTTTCTCGGGAGCAGACCGCGAGTTATGCGTGCGAGAGTTTTACAAAAACGGTGATTCGGCGACTGTAGCGCGTAGAAAATTCTGCAGTATTCGAGGTTTTCGCCACTTAAATGATGCGCCAAGCATTCCTCTCATTCGACATTGGGTTAAAAAGTTTGAAGAGACTGGTACAACGCTGGATAAATCAAAATCCGGGCGACCTAGGTCATCAAGAACGGTAGAAAACGTGGAGAATGTTAATCAGTCTGTTCGTGACGACCCGAACCTTTCAATTCGGAAGCGCGCAAGTGCTTTAAATGTGCATAGATCATCATTACATCGCATTATGCACAAAGACCTAAAGATGCACCCCTACAAAATTCAATTGGTGCAAGAATTAAAGCCCCAAGATGCCAGTCAGAGGCTTAATTTCGTAAATCAGGTGATTGAGGTGAGGTGACATAAATTGGCCTCCACGCAGTCCAGATTTAACCCCTATGGACTTTTTCCTATGGGGTTATCTTAAATCTAAAGTTTACGCCAATAAACCGACTTCACTGGCGCATTTGAAAGAAAATATCCGTCACGAAATGGCAGCCATCCCTGAGTCCACCTGCCGAGACGTCATAAGTAATTTTACTGTTCGATTAAATGAGTGCCGAGAACGCGAGGGTCTACATTTAGACGATATTATTTTTAAGAAATAAATCCCCAAAAAGTGTATTTTAATAATTAGTAAACATTTTTTCTATATACGGTTTACTTTTTTTTTAATCGATCCACTAAATATAAAATTTCTTTTGAGACACCTTGTATAATATGTAAACTATTCCTTATAAAAATATCAAGTTGCTTGAAAACAACTTAGCTAAAATTTCATTGTTTTAATATAAAAACTCGATTAAAAACAACTGTGTAATTTGACATCTAAAAGGAATTTAATTATATTTTTGTGCTTTTTCGTTTTCTTATGTTTTAATTTCACATTATAAAAATGTCTTTTCAATGTCTTGAAAGATGTCGATTCATTGCCTATTAGAATAGTTCAACACAATACCGCCAGATAGAGTCTCTCTTATGACCATTTGCCTATATCTTTGTATCTCCTATAAGTATAGATGTAAATTTTCCCTTCTATTTTAATTCTTTCAAAACTATTAATCTCATTAGCAAATATAAACAGCTGTCAAATATCGATCGATAAAGTAGAAATCGATAGAAATTTCTGTCAGTGTCTTGATTTACACTGTGAACAGTACTTAACTTCTACGTACAAATTTTCTGTTAAGTACTAATTTCACGTTAATTCTAATTTCTAATTATGAGATGGTGAATACAGAAAACCAAAAATACAAAAAAGACATGTATTATTAGCCATCATTTTAAATTAAAAAATAACCAATTATTAGATTTTATACTGATGAAAAATTCACTGGAGACCAAAAAAATTACTTAAATACTACTAAAATTTCCGCTATATCTAAGTTCCGGATGGCCTTAATGACAGCCAACATCTAGTAGAATAACAACACAAGTAAAAGAAGAATATTAGTCCAAAAATTCGCAAAAACAAATTTAATTCAACTATCCCAATTACCATAAAATGTTCTCCTATATGTGTTACATTTAGAAAATGCCCCTTTCGAGATCTCAATAAAATACTAATAAAACCAACAAAATTCAACTCTCATTCGTCTGTTAGCATTCGTTCTGCGTGCCCACAATAAGTTCTCTTAGGATATAAAACAAATAGAGTCATAAATGCCTCTTGCACAACAATTCAACTACTGGAAAGTGCTTGTCCGGAGCCTTGTTTTAACTTATTTCCTCAATAAAAATTTTGTTGCTTCTTCATGTTATTTTACGCAAGAATAATTCCACCATTTTGTATAACGTTTAGAATTTTAATGCATAATTCTGGTGTTAATGGGCATTATATTTAAAGTTTATTGTGGTATTTATTTGACGAATAACAACTAAAATTACTGAATTAATGACAGCAGGTTATTAAAATAATAATTAAAGCGGATTTTGGTTTAATTGGAGTAAATCAAAATTAAAAAAGCTTAATTAACAAATATTTTGACATTCAAATATATAAATATATATTTGAAAAAAAAAAATCATATAAATAATGTATAATTGAACATAAAATAATGTATTAAAATAGTTGAGGTAATAAATATTTATACTCTAAAACAGGGATTGACAATCAGCGGCCCGTGGCATGAATGTGGCCTGCCGAAGGATTTTATGTGGCCCATCAATAAGAAAATATAATGTTTACTTTTCTTATTCAGCGTAGCCAACACATTAATGCTTTAGGCTTCTTTTATAAGAATGATGATGTTCAACAGCATAATAAAAAGCATCATGATGTACGGGGACGAGATTTGAAGACGACAGGATCAAGATAAACTAGAGGCAGTGCAACAAAGGTGGATGCTTAGTTTTAACAGAAACACGCCATCATACATTGTGATAGAAGAAGTTTAATCTGACCACTTTAAGATAGAAGCAACCCGACGGGGTATAAAGTTCGAGGAGTACATAAAAAAGGTATCCGGAGAAATGGATCCTTAACCAGTGGAAAGAACTGGAAAGGAAGGTGGAAGCAGTACTCTCTCGAGATGGGAAAAGAAAAGGAAAAGCAGGTACCAATATTGCGGACTTTCGCTAAAGGATATAGGATGGAAGAGAGCTAGACAACAATGTCTCATTGCCGAAGTAGCATATAGAATGAAAGATACACAAGACCAAGAAAGACAAGGAAGAATTAAAATATCCAGACACAACAATATGTATGCTAAAATTTGGACCATGCAAATAACGAAGTACTTCCTGAAAAAAGAAAATAGTGATAAGAAACGGACGGTAGCAAGATTAAGATGTTGAAAGGAGGAGAAAGATAACCAATTCTGGAGCGAATATGAAGAAAGAGTATGCAGGATGTGTCTGAGAGAAAGAGAAACTATCGAGCACCTACTTCACAATTTTAAAGAAATACGACCCCGAGAAGGAACCCGAGAAGAAGTTTTAAAAGATACAGGATCAGGATGGACATGGATGAATAAAATTTCACAGAGAAGAACCTTCATTCAACAATGATACAGCGGCTGAAAAAATGAGAAAGAAATACATAGGCTTCTTCCATACCAGGCGTATTTTTGCCAAACTAAATATGTGTAAACCACCGTAAACAAAATCGTAAAAAATTCAATGATAGAAAGATAAAATGAAAGTTTAAAATTTAATGGCAAAATAAACTCATGAAACTATACTATTCTTTGTACTGAATTAAATGTTTTGTTCTTCATATACTATCTTCAGGACTGAAAAGTTTGTTTCATTTTCAAAGAAACAAAAATATAATGCTACCATTAAAACAATCTTGAAAGTACATGCAAGAATAAAAGAATAACTAAAATAACATCTACAGTTAAAAACTTTAAATACACTTGTTTTAAAACCGAGTAAAAAGTGTTACTATAAGACTATTTTATCAAGAATGAATCTATTACAAGGAACTAAATTTGGAAGCCGTTGAGCTCTACACAGTTCCCCAGATATGACCGAGAACTGTGATAAAATAAATATAACTAAACATTTTTAAGAATTCGTTTTTATATATTCATAATAGTCTCCATCCAAATCTATATACCGTTGACTCCGATCCAAAAGTGATTGAAACGAGTGGGGGAACTCCTCAAGTGGTATAGCTTTTGGTGTACGTTCCATGATAATTGAATGGTGTTTTTGTTGTCAAAATAGCATCCTAACAGTGGTATTTTAAGTTTTATAACGAAATCGAGTCACCTTATTTGATCATCCGTTGATTTCGCGCCGTGCGTTTTCTTTTTATTCTCAAATAATCATTGTAGCATAGCTAGGACATCTGAATACTGGATTCCACAAGGTTCCGCACTTGTCCCTCTTCTCTTTAACCTCTATAACCAGAGTCTTGCAAAGGCACACTCGTGAATTTATATATAGGCTGATAATATTGCCATGACTATATCGTGTATTCGAGAAAGTTGAAGAGGTTTTGTCTCGTGACTTTGATACCCTCTCCTCTTATTTTGAGAAATTGAGATTGTGTCCAAATCCATCAAAAACGGAAGCAACCAGTTTCCATCTCAATAATAAGGAAGCAAATACCAAACTGTTCTAATTGTATCTGGTAGTTTCTGAATGATGTTATTTTGGATTCTAGCAGCTGTTTTTCCAGGTATTGTTTGTAAGTTAGTAGTAGGTATTGTATCTAAAGTTAGGACCAAATATCTTGGATTGGGGTTATGTTGCAAGATGGTACCATTGAAGTTTATCATTTGTTATAAATGAGAAATAAATTTAAAATACATTTTAATAAAAATAAATTTCCCGTCAATTAATGTACTTTCTTTACTCCACCTCTGATAACTAGCGTCAGGCTTGCTACGTACTTGACCGAAGCGATAAGCGGGATTACAGGAAATATCTCCCAGATGCGCAAGTTTGGCACAAGTTGAACTTATCGTGCTGTATGTAAATATAAAAGTTATTTGAAACCCACAAGTTCATTTAAAAAATTACAGAACATTTTTGTATGATATCTATTATTAAATTATTGAGCGATAACATTTTTACAATAATTTTTGCTACAATTAAAAATATTCTACAAGATGGATAAAAATTCACTGTAAATTTTGATGTATAGTTGAAGCGGAAATATATTTTAAAAACTAGTAATTAGAAAGTTCAAATGAGGCTTTTGGTCATTTTAGTTAGCAAAAGCTCCATACAATCGTTAAAAAATGAGCTCATGGTAACTTACGGAAAAAAAATCCATTTAGTTCCGCTTAAACGTTCCGAATAGCCTATATATTGTTAGTTTTGTACAAGAAATTTATAAACTGTGAGAGTTATACGTACCATTTAAAGGAACCTACACTGTCCACGCAAGGAAGTCACTACTTATAAATAATCCAAAAAGGTTACGAATTTAGAAAAACCAATACAACAGAATCAACAAATAATATATGATCTTCACATACATTTTTATTAGATTTTGATAATATATATGATATAATTAGTAACCCTTCATAAATTATTACAAAAAAAGTGATTTTCTTGCGTGTACAGTGTACGATCCTCTTAACCAGTGATGGCGAACATATGACTCACAGGCCATACAATGACCCGTATGATGATTTCAAATGACGTGCACAAAAAAAGATATTTGTGCTTTTAAATATAGTTTCCTAGATAGCTAAGGTTCGGTCTAAGCGATGCATTCACGAAACAGTAAAAAATAAGATAAATATGATAATAACAGCGAGATGGAATTCAACTATTACCTATTATATACCGATATTATACACGTCAAATATAAGGCCGCTAGCTCAGGTAGAGTTAACTAGAGTAGCAGGGGTCCCAAACAAATAATTACACACTCAAGCGATAGATTACTATTGACGCATTATATATTTGACCCGCGATTTGAAAATACGCCATCACTGTCTTAAACCAACCTTGTTTGCTCTGAAAGTGGTAGTATACAACCATTTTACCTATTAGTAAATTGGTATTAAAGTATTATGTGTTAATATCTTGTATACATTTGATAGAAATGTCCGTTATAGACTCGCAATCTATTAGGGGCGAAATATAACTAAGCAACCGAAAAAGCACTTAAGATATTATAAATAGCTTTTAAAGTACTTTGTTAGTTGACGCTTGAATTACGAAAACATTATATATAATACTAAATCATCTCATTCCGTCATGAACATCAATAAGTACGACACGTTAAAACAACTTTGTACCGTAAGTTAAATAAGACAGGCATTTTATCATAAGTCCCAGACAAGGTTGGGTATTGATGAAACACTGAAAGGTGTTCATAACTCAACACTGTCAGCATAGGATGGTAATGAACCACGTCAAGAATATAAGCTGCAACTTGCTTCCGGTAAGCGGTACACCGATGTGCGGAAGTCAGCTGAAATTTTCTACAGGATGTAATATTCCAGGAAACGGCAAAAGATTCAGATCCGTTTATACAAATTGTAATAAAGTCTTCTTTCAAGCTGCTGACACATTTTTGTACTGTCACTTTCTACGGCTGTCTTTATTTTTTCACACCATTTGGTAAGAATATTTGAAAGGAATATAAATAAATAGATATGAACTGAATTTGCTGCTTTCAGAAAACTTTAGCTTGTATATTACATTTTTGAGATCCTACGTGTATTTGATATTTCAAGCATTTCAAAATATCCGATTTAAATGTTACGTAGAATAAATAAAATATAAGACTTATTTGGTTTTGATTTTTTAAACTGATTAAATATTATTCTATACACTAATTATTTAACCAAAACACTTAATCCATAGTTAACTGTTCCAGGTATATCCCCGTGCAGGCCAGACTAGCAGGTATTCGAGTCATTGTTCCGAATTTCACTATTTCGGTAACTGCACTTGAGCCCAATCACTTGTCTAACTTTACTCTGAAGTTAACTGCAAGGAACTGACTTACTGACGACTGTAACTGACCCGCTGAACTACTAGACTAAGACTGCTCCGTTGAATGTTTAAAGTTACCTACAGACCGTGTTCCAGCGTTCGGCAACGCTTGTTCTGACGCTTTAGCCAAACAATGAATTTGTTTTAAGAAAGACACTTAATTTATACCAAATTTTTAGTTACAACATTAAATTAAACGAGATATAGGAATGTCTTATGCATAAAGCTTGGTTAATAATATCAGGTCGTCAAGGATGAAATTTGTAGTTAATAATATTGCCAAGTTTAACAGCTTATTATTTGACATTGACTTAATATTTTACCGTTCTGTTTCTTTTTTTTTACAGTTACACATCTTGCCTGTTGAAACCTGTAAAGAAATCATTGTATGCTCTAAAATATATCAAAAACTTTAAAATTAATTTAGTTGAAAATGGAACGTACATGGAATTATGAGTTCTTACGTGGAACCACGGCATCGCAGACTGCGCGAAACTTTAATAATGTATTTGGCTCTAGTGTTACTACGCAGCAGACAATATCAAATTGGTTCGCCAAATTTCGTACAGGTAACTTAAAAACCAAACAAGATAAAAAAAATCCTGGCTCATCGATCATAGCAGAAATATACTGCAACCAACTGGACAAAATGATGCAAAAACTTAAAGAAAAACAGCCTAGATTGGTCAACAGATCGACTCATCTTATTGCATGATAATGCTACACCACACACTGCACAAATGATTGTGGCAGAACTACAGGAATTGGAGTTGGAACTTCTTCATCATCCTCCGTACTCAACAGACCTACCTCCCACTGACTAGCACTTCTTCCGCAGTTTGGACCACTTTTGAAAACAGTTTAATTCCGACAATGCTGTAAAACTGGCCTTCCAGGAATTCATTGACTCTTGTGCTGAACAACCTGCAGCTTAAATGGCAAACGTGTATAGACAATATGGGTGCATACTTTGATGAATAAAATAATTCCTTATATTTGTAAGTTATCAACTAACTTTGCCTTTTAATCTACAAATTTTATCCTTGACGACCTAATAGATATGCTATGAATACATAAACATAAAAATTATACTACTCTCTTTGTTCTGTTTATTATAAACAGATGTTTTGAAGAGTCAAACCCATTGTTCCATATGTATGCGTTATGTTATGGAGTTATTAGAAACCAGGCTTTATAGTTATATTTGTAAAATCCTTCACGGTCTGGAATTTTTTCACGGACTGAATTTCCTTGGAGACATTATGGGCTTAAGCAAGTGACACTAAAACTTATATTTGGCTCTCAATTTACGTAGTTAACGATCCGAAACTAAGCCAGAAAATAACAGATGACATAAAAAATAACAAAAATAACAAGTAAATTTGCTAGTTTTGCAAAAAAATTAGACTTTCGTTAATTAGTTTAGTTTTAAATTTTAAAAACTGCTGTTGAAAATGTCTTTGAATATTTACTTCCAAATTTCAGTAAAACTTTATATATGTTACTTTATAAATTTCGTATAAACCCCCGTTTTTATACGCACTTTCAAATAACAGAAATATAACCTATAAAATATTTAGAATCACATATAAAAAGACCTTTATCTCTGGTAATAGAAATCTTGCTGCAAAAAATATTACAAACCAAAATATAATAATAAAGTTAAGAGACAAGGGATGAAAGTTTTTTGTTCATACCTGCACGTAGCGCCGTTCTGGCAGAGGTTTCTCCCTTCCTCACATAAAGGACCCTTCTCGCAATTTCTACCAGAGAATCTGTCGAAACAAGAACACCAGAAGTCCCTGCAAAAAATAACACACCATTAATGGATCAACAAAAAGTCATGTAAAACAAATCCGAAAGCACTGATAAGATTAGGTAAAATTCTAGACGTGATTTGATTAAAATTTTGACAATAATTAACAAAAACTAAAATATAATTAGTTATATTTAGGGAACGGACATACCCAAAGCATGAGTTGATTTGTTTTCATAAGCGTAGTTTTTAAATTACAATCAAAATAAAATACAAAATAAAATTTGTATACGAGGTATGTAAATTAAATAACCGGACTGGCAACATAGCGTTTGATCTGGTAACAATTGAATCGCGGGACTTGGAGGGATGGCAGTTGTACATGTGATATGCCTTCAGTACGAGTTTGGACTCGCTAGAGTAATTTTGTTGTCCACAGCGATTTTTTTCGTGAAAGAGTTTTTTCTAGTGGGTTTTAAAAATGAGTGACATTCATTTGAGCAACGGTGTGCTATCAGGTTTTGCTTCAGACTTGGACACACTGCAACGGAAACTTTTGCAAAACTTCAACAGACCTACGGAGACATCGTTTTGTCAAGGACCCAGGAGAATTATAATTTTATGCTGTTGATGCCCCACCTATGTATTGGGAACTTATTACATGTTAAAAACTTTTGTATTAAAAATATTTATATAAAATCTTACTAACGTAACTATTTTTTCTTCTTCTATTTTTCTCAAAATGTAATCTACCACGTAAATTGAAATGTTTTATGGGTAAATCTTATACAAAATCAATTTCCATGCCTATGCAACTTCCTTTTTGCAAGATAATCCTTGAAAGAATGGTCACAGCTATCGACAGGAAATTGCGACCTGAACAGGCCGGATTCAGAACAGGCAGGTCTTGTATAGATCAAATTAATACGCTAAGGATTATCATCGAACAAGCAGTCGAGTTCCGTTCCCCCTTGTATCTTCTTTTCGTCGACTATGAAAAAGCATTCGACTCTGTCGATAGAGAATGCATTTGGGCTGAAATGCAGAATATTGGAGTGCCTGACAAAATAATATCTCTGGTTAGAAATAGCTACAACGGCTTCACGTGTAGAGTTCTACACAATGGTAGCTTGTCAGAACCCTTTCCAACCATTACAGGTGTTAGACAAGGTTGTGATGTCACCGCTTCTTTTTTTGATAGTTTTAGACGCCGTGGCTAGACGATCAACAGCTAACAAACCCAGAGGAATCATTTGGAATCCGCTAACACCAACAGTCAGACTGGAGTCACTGGATTTTGCAGACGATAAATGTGAGTTGTCGCATAAGCATGGAGACATGCAGCAAAAACTAAATGACCTCACGATTGAATCTGCAAAAGTTGGATTGAAAATCAATAGCTCCAAGACAAAAGAAATGCAGATAAATGCAGAAACCGATAGACCTTTACTGCTCGGTAACCATCAAATCGAGCGTGTGGATGATTTCCAGTACTTGGGGAGTGTTGTGTCTGTGGACGGTGGCGCGGATTTAGATGTGGAAAGCAGAATACGCAAAGCGAGAGGCGCATTTATCCAACTTAGCCGTGTATGGAATTCTGCGATCTACAGTACTTCCACGAAAACTACCATATTCAGGGCATGCGTGACGTCAGTTCTTCTGTACGGCTGCGAGACTTGGTTCGTAACAGAAGCTATCAAGAGAAGAGTGCGAGTATTTGTAAATCGATGTCTTCGACGAATTCTTCGCATTTATTGGCCACGTAGAATATCAAACGTAGAATTGGGAGAAAGAACTGGTCAAATGGACATTAATTTGCAAATAAAAAGAAGAAAGTATGGTTGGTTAGGGCACACTCTTCGAAGGGCTCCTAGCGAAGTGTGTCGATATGCACTAGCATACAACCCTTAGGGCGGTAGGCGTAGAGGGCGACCCAAGAACACCTGGCGTCGCTCAACCCTGCTAGAAATAAATGCATGGAGCTCTCAAAACCAAGACAAAAGAATTTATAACAACATCACCGACTTGAAGCCTATGGCAGATAGACGAGTTAGATGGAGAAATTTTATTGACAGCCTATGCTCTTTTTAGAGGCAGTCCAAAATCACCCGATGATGAACAAGGCTTGATGATGATGATGCAACTTCCATCTCTTTGATGTCGTGCAGGATGCATCTCATAACTAACGGCGTAACATAAAGCAATTTTCCAGAAATTAAAGATAAATTACTTTAAAACACTCTCAATACTGAAATAGGATTGAAAAGTACTTTTAAAACGTGTTTTTATATGGATATAAGCAGCCCACGTGTACAATTAGCATTTAAAAGAAGATTTCAACTTAGTTCGCGGAACCGACTCGTGGATCTCGTTCATTTTATTAAGCCGGATCAGTAAACGGGTCTCCCAGATCAGCTTCTTAGAATGCCAGTCAGTTCTCCCACCTATCAACACGACTGTTTGTCTCCAATATGCATGTAGTAGGTCTCCTACTGCCTACAACTGCATTTTATGAATTCAAAACATAATTTATGTATGTTGAAAAACTCTATCACTTTTTAACTCCCTTTCTATCTTGCTGTAAAAAATTAAATAAAACATATAAAAAAAAATATAAAGAAGTGAATTACAGTCTGTTCCAAACGGTTAAGCGGAACTAAATGGGAATTTAGTTCTTTTAGGTTGTTACGAGAAGGGACCTTGCTTGGGTTATTTAATTTTTCACGTTGGGATGTCAAAATTTAAAATTCCAACAATGAAACCATGGAAACGAATGACCATATGTCAAAATTAAATATTTTTTTTAGATATTTTAATGACAAAAAAAATAAATAAATGGGAAATTTGTATTAAGAATGACACAAAAAATCAAAATATAAAGAAAATGACATTTTAAAATGATATTAACCTTAACCAAAAAATGTTTATTGTAAGTATGATTTACAAAGCTTAAACAAAACGGCCGAAAGGCACGATTTAAACGATGAAAGTAACTAGATTACAAAATCTAGTTCCGCTTAACCGTTTGGAACAGACCGTATCTATCTTTAATTTTTTCACAGCTTATATAAGCTGTTCACTTTTGTAAGAACACACTCATAGATCTGGTTATTTTGGTTACTTTTATGGTGTGTTATTGACTTTAAATGTCAATTAAAAATATTCCTTACGCTGTAAAACCGACTTTAGGTTGATAAGGTTATGATCATTATAATTAAGATATCATTTTTCATTATGACATATGTCAAATGGATCGACATTTTAAAAAAGTGACATTTTTTAATACCAACATGACATACAGCTTCAAAGGTGCAAACTATCGAAAACAAAATTCCTTCTTAGTTTGTTCTTACAAAAGTGAACAGCTTATACAGGCTATTGCAAACGTTTAGACGGACTAATATGGGAATAGTTTAGGTTGTCACGAGAAGGGACCTTGCTTGGGTTATTTCTTTTTTCAGGTTGGAATGTCAAAATTTAAAATTCCAATAATGAAACCATGGAAACGAATTACATACAGTCATGTGCGTAAAAATAGCAGTGGTTTAATGCAAATGGTAAAATTGTATTTATTTTATTTAAACTTATTTATTTATGTAGTTGCATTACATTTATAGTATATATAATAAGTCTATAATATATTTAAGCTGGCAGCATTGAATTTTTTAAATAAATATGTAAGTTGCCCCTTAAACAAACCAAAAACATCATTTTTCTAGTGTTCATAAAAATAGCTGTGTCCACAAGTTTTCTCATGCTTTACTAAACTAGCTAACCAAACAGTTTTATTTTTAGAGTATATTGAAAAGTAAGTTAATTTTATATTTATAACCACGGAAAATATTAAATATCTTTCTTATTTTTTAGTAAAAATAGGATAGGGCTAAACATTACACACAGGAGAAACGTCAGTTGATTTTACAAATGTTGATTTCTGGTAAAACTTCTAAATTTATTCAGAATGTGCTCCGCTAAAATGGTATCTAATGCCAAAAAGTGTATTCTAGAACCTGTAAGTCGGGGTCGGATATCTAAAACTTCGCCAACAACAGATAGAAAAATTGTAAGGTATGCAATGTTAAACCCTTTTCTTAATTCTACACAAATAAAAAACGAATTAGACCTGTCAATTTCTACATCAACTGTAAGAAAACGCCTTATAAAAGCAAATCTGAAAGCCAGAATACCAAGAAAAACTCCGCTGTTAAACAATAGACAGCGGGAAAATAGAATTCAATTTGCCAAAGAACACCAACTTTGGCCAGGTCAAAAAGATGCAATATTCTTTGGTCTGATGAAACAAAAATTGTTTTATTTAATCCTGGTATCTGTCAAAAGACAATTAAACATGGCGGTTGTAGTGTTATGGCATGGGGATATTTTTCTTGAAACGGAATGGGTCCTATTTTCTGGATTAAAGATATAATGGAAGCAAATGTTTATGTCAGTATCTTGCAGTATGTCACGCTTTCCTTTGCAGAGAAGGAAATGCCTTTAAAATGGATGTTTATGCAATATAATGACCTAAAGCACACCTCGCTCAAAGCAAAAAATAGGTTTAATGAAAATAGGGTTACTATTATGGATTGGCCAGCTCAATCTCTGGACTAAAATCCAATAGTGAACTTGTGGGCTGATGTAAAAATTAAAATATCTTCTTCAAAACTTGCTTACAAAGAAGAATTATGGAGAGTTTAAAAAAATTGAAACAGCTTGGAAATCTGTTCCCTTAGCAATAAATAGAAATAAATTCCGGTAGCTATTTTAGTTCTATGCCGAGAAGAAGTGTAGAAGTAATTCGAAAAAAAATGTTATGGAACCAAATATTACAGAAATAATAAAGAATATTTAATATTAAAATGAGTTTTATTTATTTTATGAATTGTACTGCTATATTTATGAACAGCGTAATGAGCATATTTTTACATTATATATATATATATATATATATATATATATATATGAGTCATTCTTTTTCATCGAGAGACCCCATGCTGTCCAAAAATATATTAGTCTATGAAAGGTCTACCAGAGCTCATTCGATGCTTATTGTAGTCTAGTTTCGAAATCCGAGTGGCTCTTTTACGGAAACATCGTAACTTATCAAATATGGCCACCAATCCCACGTGACCTCTATCTTTTCTTCGATAAATCGATTATAAAGTCAACACAATCGAGTCAATTTGGGTGTCAAACCCCTGAAAATGTTACCTAAAGGTAGTTGAGGCGGCTGTTAATGAATCCAGGGTCAAATTTAGAAAATTCAATATGGCGGATGCAATATGGCGGCCGAAATCACGTTCCAAGTGAAGATTTTTTAAAAAATGATTTGATTTCAATATAATATAATGCCTGGGGGTTTATGGGGTCACTGATGATGAATTCAGGGTGCAATCCAGAAAATTAAATATGGCGGATCCAATAAAGCGGATTCAATATGGCGGCCAAAACCACTTGATGAAAAGAGATTTTCAAAAAATCACTTGATTTTGTCCTTATTTAATACCTGGAGGTTTATAGGGTTTCTGATGATAAATCCAGGGTTCATGTGAGAAAATTCAAAATTCATAAAACAGTGTTACGGACACAGAAATTCTAGTTGTGTTTAGGTGGATTGTTTAATTTAATTTTTCTGTATCGACTCTATTTAACTTAATAAGGGAAGATTTCTGAAAAAACTTAAAAACCCTTAGGTACCAAATTAGTTTGAAGTCAAGTGATTTTTTAAAAATCTCCGATTGTCAAGTGATTTTGGCCGCCATATTGAATTTTTTCACATGAACCCTGGATTTATCATCAGAAACCCCATAAACCTCCAGGTATTAAATAAGGACAAAATCAAGTGATTTTTTGAAAATCTCTTTTCATCAAGTGGTTTTGGCCGCCATATTGAATCCGCTTTATTGGATCCGCCATATTTAATTTTCTGAATTGCACCCTGAATTCATTATCAGTGACCCCATAAACCCCCAGGCATTATATTATATTGAAATCAAATCATTTTTTAAAAAATCTTCACTTAGCACGTGGTTTCGGCCGCCATATTGCATCCGCCATATTGAATTTTCTAAATTTGACCCTGGATTCATTAACAGCCGCCTCAACTAGCTTTAGGTAACATTTTCAGTGGTTTGACACCCAAATTGACTCGATTGTGTTGACTTTATAATCGATTTATCGAAGAAAAGGTAGAGGTCACGTGGGATTGGTGGCCATATTTGATAAGTTACGATGTTTCCGTAAAAGAGCCACTCGGATTTCGAAACTAGACTACAATAAGCATCGAATGAGCCCTGGTAGACCTTTCATAGACTAATATATTTTTGGACAGCATGGGGTCTCTCGATGAAAAAGAATGACTCAGATATATTTTAATGAATCGACAAAAATACTTTCTTTTTATCAAAATAATAAAGTTGTTCTTAAAATATAATATATTAGTAAAATTTTGGCTTTGTTATTACTTGAACCAAGGTTTTTTTGTATTTATACTAATATTTTTCTGATACTGCTAATTTTACGCACATGACTGTATGTCAAAAATAAAATACATTTTTTACATATTTGAATGACAAAAAATAAATAAATGGGAAATGTTTATTGTAAGTATGATTTACAAAGCTTAAACAAAACGGCCAAAAAGCACGATCCAAACGATGAAAGTAACTAGATTGCAAAATCTAGTTTCGCCTAATCGTTTGGAATAGCCTATAGTTGTACTGTTTGTAAACGAAATTATATTTTATATGATTATGATATAATTAAATGAGTGAAAAAGCTATAATATATTTTTGTGAAACGTGAAAGCTTTGTGGTGTTGATAACGAATAGTCGTGTTAAGTGTAACAAAGTGGAAGATGCCCACAATTAAATTACTGTCTTTTATTGCGGGTTAATTGAATGAATTCTAACAATTTGACCGAACATCTAGACAGGAATAGGTGAAACAAAAAAGTTATGAAAATGTCATCGACCTCACAATTTCTATAAAAATAAATATTTTATTTTTATCAATAAATTACAACATTTTATTTAAAAGAACAAATAGCATAATCGTGCAATAATTAGCGCATAATCTAATGTATATGTATAACATTATATTGGGTTGTTAAATAAGTCCGTTCGTTTTTAGGGTTTTGCAGGTATGACCAAAAAACCCTTATACCGTCATTTTGTCGTCTGTCTGTCTATCTGTCTGTCTGTCTGTCTGTCTGTCTGTCTGTCTGTCTGTCCGGTAAAAATTGTAGCCAAACGGCTAAACCTAAAGAGTTGAAATTTGGCATGCTTATACAACTCTTTGACCCGCACATATGAAAAATACTAAAACATCTAAAAAACATATCCCCCTAAAAATATAAACAAATATGTGCTCATCGAAAAAAAAATATTTTTTTTAAATTCTGAGTAGGGTATCAAATTAAAGCCCTTAGTACGTGGATTAACGATCAAAATTTTATTTTTGCAAAATAAATTATTTTGATGCGATTTTTGCCAAAATTGTGCAAAAAATTTTTTGTCCCACACCCTGTAGCCCAGATGGTTTAAACTAAAAATCTGAAAAAATTCTAAGTAATGTACATTGGTGTGAACCAGAATAGTACAACAGGAATTTTTGATCAGATTATGTTTTCGGAAAATAAAGTATTTTTTGTGTTTTTTGATTGACGATGCATACAGCTTATACTCGTATAACACGCTTAGTTGTTAAGCGTATGGTGGTCTAGTGGCTCCGTTGCGCGCCGACTACACAGATTTATTATACACTACACAGTTTCGTTCCTGCCTTGTGGAGTCAATTTTATTTTTTGTTTTTTCATTTTTATTTTGTTTAAATTAATTTGTTAAAATTCTAGTTATATTTTAGCAAATTTTGAATTTAATTTTCAAGAGCGTAAATTTAATAACCAATTGGAATTATATTTTCATTCTATGTGTGTCATTTATACGAAACCCGAGGGGCGGAGCGTATGATTTAAGACAAACAATGAAAGCCATCGGCGCAATTTTCAAAATATTAATGAACCTTGTAATATAAAAAAAAATACTGCACTTATTTAGAAACCTAAATAATGATATTAGGTATTCGAATTAAAATTAACAAAAAAATATTTTAACATAAAATTTGTTTTTAAAGCTCTGTGATTAACAGACGATAAATTATTTTAAAAAAATCGTTCATTTTGCCGTGGATACTACAAAGCAAAATTTGTCCTACACACTCAGCATGCCGCCTTCACTTATTATATACCTGCGAAACCATGCAATGTGTGAAAATTCACACTTCACATCAATTTTTTACTACTTATTCAATAAAATATACATTCTAAAAAAAAGCTTTTATTATCAAATGTACTGTCCAATATTTATGCCATCCCTCCAGAAGGTTCCACCTTTGATCTCGAAAAATCTGTCTAAGTGAATTTCGAGATCGTTAACAATGCGAAATTTTTTCCGTTAAGGGAATTTTGTAGAGAGCTGAACAAATGGTAGTCGGAGCGTATCGTCCAAACATCACACTGTCCGACAATCCACTGTTTGGGTCTTCCAAGATAAACCGAAACCCATAAAAGTTGTTCGTTCACGAAGCACTTCCAATAAAATGCTCGCTTGTTTCTTCGGTTGTACTGGACATGTCGCAACCATTCATTTAAAGCATCATCATTCGCACCATTCTTCATCTTAACAATGCAAGCTCCCACACAACAGGCCAGCAATGCATTATTTGAAAGAGAAAAACATCGAAGTCTCATTGCCCGTATTCACCTGATTTATCCCCTAACGGCTTTTTTGTTCCGCAATGTCAAGCAGAAAATGCGTGGGCAGCGATTTTCTACACCTCAAGAGCCTGTTGAAGCCTTCGAAAACCATGTTTTTGAAATACCAACTTCAGAGTGGAAAAAATGTTTAGAGAATTGTTTGAACGCATGCAAAAGTGTAAAAATCTTAAAGGCGAATATTTTGAAAAGAAATAAAACAGTTTGTTCAAAAAAAAAATCTTTCTTAGTTTTTGTTGGTAGCTCTCGTATAGACAATTTGCCTCTATAATGACGCGAGGCGCAAATGAGTTTGACACCTTAGGTTGAAAGTGAAACCGACTTATTGTTATACGAAGATTGAAGCGAATCTGTAGCCGTGTTAGAACGAAACCGTGCTATACAAAAGATAGTTGTAAACAAAATCAAATAGGAATATTTTTTAAAACTGACCAATAATATTATAATAAATATTATACGTATGTAAATAATAAATTACAACTAATTAATAACTAAACAATAAATAATTTATATATTTATTACAATCGTTAATTAGATATTAATAAATACTGAAATTGAAACATGTTTTCTGGTACCAAGTTTAATTAATAATAAATTTATTTTGTTTTTATACAAATGTAATAATTACATGATATTTACAACTACAAAATAAACACATTGCCTTTGTATAAAATTTTGAATTATTTATTTAATTCATATAAACAAAAGTTTGCTTTTGATACGTAGAAATGAAATAAATTCCAACAATTCAATAATTAAAATTTGGAATTTATATTGGTCTGATATTTGTAAAATGTTTAACTAACTTGGTAGGAATTTGATGCAATAAAGGACAAATCATAATGAACAGCATGCATATACATATATGTTTTGCCTGATGTATCATTATTTTTGAGTTTTATGCTTACTTGTGTCATTGCTGTTAGTAGTTAGTAGTTAAGGTCAAATAGCAGGTATAAACGATTTAACGTTTGCAGCTACAGGCTTGTTTATTTGTCTGTACAATGTTACTATTCCAACAGGACAAAATCCCAATAACAGCAGTAGTGCACCTAGTCACGTACTGGCTCACTTCAAGGTCATCGCTAGCTTCGGATGGCGTTGGACCCCTGTAGTTTCGGATGGCCTTGGACTCCTGTGTTCAACCCTAACCCCAGGAGTGTTACAGCCCTAAGCCTACATCCCTTGAAGTAAGCCAGTACGTGACTAGGCGCACTACTATTATTGGGATTTTATCCTGGACATTGTATAGATATATAAGCAAGCCTGTAGCTGCAAACGTTAAATCGTTTATACCTGCTATTTCACCGCTAAGCAAGGGCACGGACGTGAGTTCTATTCCTGCTTATGTGAAATAATTTGTGTAAAAATATTTATAAAAATTACAGGTTCTGTTTAACCGTTCGCAGCTGTCTATAAACTGTAGATACCTTCCTGTGTACGCTAAAAAATGGACGTAATACTAACCATATTACTCCTGAATGTACATAGATTGAAAACATGGTCATGAAACTGGCAACAGGAGACCTAGGCTCACCTCGGGCTGTCGCGCCAATGATGATTTATAGATAAATATAAAACCGACGGTTCAGACTGACGAATGACGCAATGACACTTGTCAACTGCTCTTTAGCTGTCTCCAAAAGCTTGGAGAGAAGTCGGTATCTGTGTTACTTCTTGACTGCCCCAAAATATTCACTCAAAATTTCAGTCGCTACCTTTGGCAGAAAAAATGCTAATTAGTAGCTTACCTTTTAGAATCGGCACTCAGATATTTACAATTTTGCTTTCTTAACCCTATTGATCAATGGTGTCCCTAACCTGCTACAACATTTGGAAACAATATTGTTAAGATTAAACAATAGTCAAAAAAAAAAATAATTTCTTGCAGTATTTTGAAAAAAAAAAACCTAATACTGATTAAAGCTTCTGCTAGAAAGCTGCAAGTATACCATAGGGATGAAATACCAAATGCTGAAATTCGTCAGCAGATGAAACTAATCGACATCCGTAAAAGTAGCTGGAATAAATTGGAAATTGGCAGGTTATCTAGCTAGAACAACAATAGATGGACGAAACAGATTTTTGAGGGAACACCTTGGACAGATAAACGTAGCCAAGGAAGACCGTCCACTTGCTGAACTGATCTAAACCAGCGATGGCAAACTTTTTTCTTAGACAGGTCAAAATTGAATTTGAAATTTTGTAGATTCCAATCGCGGAACAATACATGATAGGCAAATAAAAATCTGGCACTATAGGGTGTGGAAGCCCTGCTTACCTCGTTAACTTTACCTGAGCCTTTTGTTTGACCTGTGTAATACAGGTATAGAACAGGTAAACAATAATTGAATTTCATCTCGCTATTATTATCACGATTCTCCTAACCTGTTTCGTGAAAGCGCTCGACCAACCTTAGTTATCTTAGAACCTCTCTTTAGAATCTTCAGAACTAAAAAGATCTTCTTTTGTACGAGCCATTTGAAATCGTTATGTAAGTCGCTGTGTGAACTGAGGGTCATATGTTCGCCATCTTTGACCTAAAGCGTACATATACAAACTAGGTACAAGAGGCTCAAGACAGGATATATTTAAGGGAGGCCTATATCAAGCAACAGATTCGAACGGCTGAAGGATAATCTAGTCTTTTGACCATAGATTAACAGCCGAAATATATGTAAAAACATATTTTATAAAATTTAAGGGGAACTTACACAAGTTTTTTAATTTTTATTTAAAACTTCTAACTTATTCGTTTAATTTCTGTAACTAATCCACATATATGACATATTTTTTTATCCAATGACATAAAGTGAGAATCTGTTTCGGAACTCAGCGAGTTATTGATTAAATATAAACAAGTCCAGGATTCTGTTACGAGAGCGTTCCCTATTAAAACAGCACTGCCTACTATCGATACGAGTATCGTGTTTAAGTCTACGTGGACACGTGTTACGTTTTTTTTTGTGATCATTATCTTTAATAATATGTGTTTTACTTTGGTCTTTGGCCTTTGGCTTTGATAAAGTATTTTGAGTTTACTGCGTCAGAGTTTCAGTTCACATCATTATATAAAACACTGGGAAATTGGCAAAAAATATGCAGATTAACTAAAAATAAAAGAGAAATTGATTATAGAACCACATTTCGAAAGTATCGTGGAAATTGTTGGATCGCTCTCTCTTTCCATTGCCCCCGTGGAATATGGTAGCAGTATGACTCGGTAGCTTATTTTCTCAGCAATATGGTGACTAACCGTCCCGAATTCGGCTCTCGATAGAGGCGTTCCGAAAGAACTCTAGGTGGGTGATATTTTTCCCGACTTTCCGCTAAAATTCATGAACTAGAAGCCGTGATAATTAAGAAATTTTGAATAGAAGAAATCTGCATTTGCATCTTTAATGATTTTATCTATATGTATAATAACCAAGAAGGGACATATACATATTGTTACGAAATACAGGACAACCGAGGCTTACTTGTTAACCCCGTGAATATTATTATTAAACACTGGACGTTCCTTGATTTTTAGAGAATGAGCTTGGTGTACTGTTTGGCAAATATCCCGTGAAAGTGCTGGTTTATGGCACGCATTTAAAAGAGCACTATGGCAGGCAGAGACAGTTTAGATAAAAATCAAAGAAACAAGGATCTGTTCACATTCTAACAAGTGTTTATAGATAGGTCTACAAAAAAATGTCATTCACATTTTTCTAGAATTTTTGACGATTTAACTTTAAACAATGACCCCTTAATCCAGTGTCTATATTCAGGATGTAGAGATTCGACAAATCACACTTAAAATCACCACGCACTATTTTAAACATCGTAATAAGATCCGCACGATGACGTCTTTTTGCAAGAAAAGTAAGGATCAACTTTCGCAGTCTTTCTTCATAGGACAATGAATATAATTCACGAACCAACTTTATAAAACGCCTTTACTTCTCCATCACAGAAATGATTTTTGCAGGAGAAGGTCAATATATCGATTTGGACAGAATATATGACACACAGTTTGCACGTTTTACCACTCTTTTAACCTGCTGTCACTCAGACGTTATCGTGACTCCCAGATCAACCTGTTCTTCAACCACTTGAAGCATTACATTGTTAATAAAATAAAAATGTCTTGCATTGTTTTGACCCATGTGAAATATAGTGGTTTTACTGATATTCAATAGTAAAAGCCATGTGTTAATCCAGTCTTAGATTTTGTAAAGGTCATCCTGGATAATTAAACAATCCTCATTGTATATTTTAGTATCTTCAACATAGATAGAAAATAAGGAAGAAATAGATGATTTTACGCTTACGTAGATCAGGAAAACAATAGAGCCTAGTACTGAACCTTGTGGCACTCCACTTAGATGACTTTGATAAAGAGTCACCAATTCTTATCTCGAACGACATAACGTCTGTTGAGAAGCATCTCATCTATTGTACCAGTTGTATGTTATTAATAAACGACTTTGTCAAAGACTCATTAAATTGCCTTTATAAGTTTTCCCATGTATGCCACTGACTTACCAGTTGGTACCGACCTATACAATTAATCTATTGAGAGGGATATTCAAACGCCTATCAATCATTAATGAACGCTTGTACTTATTTGCATATATGTACCAACTTTATAGCAAGTTATAACGCATCTATTTTTACCCCACAATAATAAACAAATGTTAAATAATACAAATAATTAATTAAGTCCATTCCAAAACAATGTATTACAAAACAGAATAAATAAATTTTAATTAACTTTGAATTAGATGACTGTTCAAGCTGATAGTATCAGTTAAAATACAATAAACAAATATATAATTTAATTGACGGTTATAAAATTTTCATTATATTAATTGATTTAATTTACCACGTATTATTTAATTGTTCCTGCGGTAAAATTCAATTTTTAATTGCTTTTATGTGTAAATATTATTAAAAGTAATACTAGATTATCAATAATGGGGCAAATATAAAAAGAATGATCAAAATGTTAAAATCAGTCAGATCTGTTAAATACAATAAACAATATAATTTAATTAACGATTATAAATTTTTTTTTATATTGATTCAATTTATCACACATTATTTTATTTGTTTGTGATAAAATTTAAATTGTTTTGTGTGAAAATATTTTCAATAGTACAAGTGGTTCAGTAATTCTGGACATTTTGAGAACTCAAATATAGAGTTAAAGAAGAAAGTTTTATTTATACCAATAGATTAATCTAATCTGACGGCACTCGCCACCTGTCAAATCATGATATGGTGCGTTAAGTCCACAATTAATCTTAGTATTAACGCTAGATTTACTAGTGTTAGCATTAAGCTGCATTCACAGCTCTTAAAATAGTCGATTATAGACTATAACTTGTGCTCTGTTGATTGTCAGTAACAAGTAAATCATATGGTAACGCGAGCGATCGTTTACAGCTCTATTTTAATGCATTATGCTTTGTCGTTTGTAGTTAGTGCGTTGTTTTAATGAGATAGACATATAAACATATTAACTATCTCCTATACATAACCTAAAAAATTCAGGCACACATAACACTGCACTCAATAAGTCTCCGATCTGACATATATATGGCAACACTGTTGACAGACCCATATGATTTCTGGATAGTACCAACCTTCAAACAATACGTGTGATAATTTCGTGACATTCTGACAATTAGTTTAGAGCAGTGTTTCTCAACCTTTTCTGGCCTGGGACTCCTCGAAATTATGTAAATATTGTCTGGGACCCCCCTATATTATGGTGTATCAAGGTAATGGGAACACTTTTTTCAAAAAGGTGAGGTGTGAGCAAGTTGGGAAAAATTTTGAACCAAAATTTATCCACAAAATTGAACGGTGGTAGTATTGAAATTTTCCGGAAAAAAATGGGAGTACAGGATATCAAGGACAATTTCGATTTTTTAAATGGGAACGTATGTCATATTGGATATCTTTGGATAGAGCTTTTCAACAACTTTTACTTAAACATTTTTTTAATATCTTTTACGGTTGAAAAAAATTGTGATATTTTTAAATGACGATTATATTCCCTATAACGATTTGAAAGTAAAGCATTTTTATTTACAAGTGTTCAAAGTGCCTTCAATTTTAATTTAAACACATTCGCATCCTTAATCTTGAGTTATCTGTAGCTCGGAGAGCAATTAAGAAAATATATAATAAAAAATAGTGCACTTTCAAGTCGTACCTACTTCAAAGTACAACTTGAAAATACTTGAAGTACCTCTAACGCGAACCATTGTCAGAGAAACCCATCAACCGACACATACAATTTATTTGACCTTGATATAGTCTACCTATAGTCTATTTCTTTGGTTAAAGCGGAACTAGATTTTCAAATCTAGTAATTTTTATCGATTAAATGAAGCTTTTGATCATTTTGTTAAGTAAAAACCCATTTACTCGTTATAAAATTAGCTAGTGACAACTTAAACGTTTGAAATAGCCTGTAGTTTAAATTAGTTGTCAAAATAAGTATATTATGTATAAAAATAAATAGAATATTTATTTTATTTATGATGTGAAAGGTATATTTTTATTAATATAAATATAAGATAATCGTATTTATAACAATGAATAAAATTTATATCTTGCAAGATTGAGCGCATTTTTATTAAATTTTCCTGTTTCCATCATGTATGACTTCGCGGCCCCCCGACGAAGCCTTCACGGCCCCCCGGTTGAGTAACGCTGGTTTAGAGATTACAGTGGTTTTAGTGACTCCAGTTTTGTATATTTCAATAGAATGGATAAAAAAAGAATTTCGTGTGTTGATTAAACAATGTTTGTGATGGGAAAAATACTATTGAATTCAAACAGTGGCCTTGATAAGCGTTATAGAGACTCTGCACCAGGCAAATTAACTATTACTGATTGGTGTGCTGAATTTAAATTAATTAATTATAATAATTTTTTTAATTTTAGGAGCGTTGGAATGAATGTGTCACTCTTGAAGGAGAGCATGTTGATGAATAAAGTCGAATTTCTAAAAAACAAAATTGTTTTTCTTAGTTAGACCGGAGACGTGGTATTTCAACAAATTTCGGAAATTGTGAAACGAAAAAGAATTGCTGTAGTTGCGGTTATAATTTTGGTTACCATTTAAAACGTTGAACATGATTATTATTTTTCGTAGTCCATTTTTCAAAGTTTGTCGTAACATGCACACTAGCCATAGCCACAATTATAACTGAGTTCCTCATAAAAGATTTAAAGAATTAATATGCAAAACAAACTTGTACAGACATGAAAGCGATGAATAGTATTGCGTATCACGGCCTGTACATTCGTTCAAGTTTTGAAGCTTACAATACAGTAATACAGTGCCTCAAAGAACTTTAAAAAAATTGCAAAATAACTAAAAAAACACAATTATAAGAGAGCGTATTCTAACAAACAAGAGCGTATTTCAATTTTTTCAGTGGTGGCGATTAATGTGTTGTTATTCGTTAAATTGTTCTAAATTTATCAAATTTGTGTACCATGAAATAAAACGGTACATTTTAACATTTGTTGTGTATTGAATAAACACAGCACTCTCTAATAGTTACTTCAAGTTCACTTATTTTTTGTTGGCATCGTGCCAGTAAAGAAATTTCGTTTCAGCCCCATTTGCAATATCACAAGTATGTAATCTTCTTCGAATATAGTTTATCTGTTCTTCAGCATACATCACACAAGACTTTGATATCATTATTTATATTAAACTATAATATTTATCAGCATAATATTTCGTATTTATGATATAGAACGATCGGTAAAACAGGTCACATTTTATAAATTTATAGGGTTTTATATGTGTTTCCTTCCACCAAAAATGGTAAGAGACGAAACTCAATCTTATATTTTAAACGAGTTTTTAGCAGGGAAATTTACTGAGTACATTTTTAGATAAATAACTTATGTGGAAGTCTTTAAATATTACATAAATATATTTTGGGGGGAAACACAAAAAAAATTTAATATCAAAAATAATTTTCGTAGGATATAAAATTCAATTCGCAAAATTTTCCCCCTTTTGTTAGATTTTTCAGGCAATTTATTTTTTTATGTAATATTCAGTATGTGAGTTTTTAAATTTTAAGAGATAATTGAAACGGAAGATAAAAAAATAATGTATTTGAAGGGTACAGGGAGTAAGGTGGCATGGTAAAGTTTCGAAGTTAATTAAAACTTTCGATGTATATTTATGTTTCGATCAAAAAAATATTTTCTTAATATAATATTCTGGAAGGCCGTGTAGTGATTACTATTTACATATCAACTTTGTTCAATACTTCTTGGACCACCCATCGTCAAGTGATTTGCTCTTCGGCATCGCTGCTACGGTATTCGTCCCTTTAAGTTTGGATATAAGGTCAGTTCATTGAGTAGGTAATCTATTGTGGCGCATTCCTTCTGGTTTCCTCTGCACTACAAGTTTCTCCAAGTTATTGTGGCGGGCTACATGCCCAAAGAATTTCATTATTAGTGCAGAGGTTAGACTTAAAAGATTGCGTAAAGATGCCTACAGACGATGTGGCAAGTCACGGCCAATGTTTATAATTGTCTAGCTCCGTGGATCGTGTGTAGGCGTAACAAGTCACAAGTCACAGCCAGCGTAGGCTGGGCTTAGCACTGGCCGACGTGGGATTCGGAGGCGGTATTCTATCACAAGTCAGAGTTTGACCAACATCGGTGCAGACTTGTACAGGCATGTTAGCACCGTACACACGACGTGCACACACTTGTCATTACATCAGTCGAGAGTGTTCAGAAGGAAAATTATAACCATTTTTGCATAATTATGAAGTCTATTTTGAGTAAAAAGTAATTATTTGTACTTTTAATCTAATTTAACTATCAAAAGCAAGGCCGAAGCTGCGACCATAACTTCACTTTCACTGTCAGACGCCATTTTACAAGCGGCTGGTTCATTTTCGCTATTTTTGTATTTGGCCAGCACTGACGCTTCGTTTGTAGGGTACATAGGTACAAGTGCCCGCCAGTGCTACATGTTACGGCCAGCGTCAGAACTAGCGCAGGCGAACGCTCGCACACCATCTGTAGGCACTGTCTGATAAATTTCTTCAAGAATTGATACATCTGTACGCTTATCTGGCCAGAGTATTCGTAACATGCGGCGCCAACACCACATTTCAAAGGCGAGTATGCGACGCCAATCTGCTGTTCTGATTACCTATGTTTCAAAAGAATAAAAGGAAAGGGAGAAGACTTGGGAGTTTACAAATGCACATTTAGTTTGACGGAATATATTTTTGTTTTCCTTAATCTTAGATTCTCATCGTAGAAATCTTAGAAATCTCAGATTGCTTGGAGCAACGGTTACGTTGAATGAGGCGGCGTGTTTCAAATTCACAAGTACCTGAACTATGGATAAGTATACCATATTGTCATATGATATACCATATTGGTATACCATATAGCCTAGATATACCACATTGTGAACAACTTCCCAATCAAAATTCACCTTCCCAAAATTCATATCTATGAAGATAAAAAAAAGTGAGAAAAATGTCGTTTTTTAAATGTGCGAAACGCCTACATAATGCGTTAGTCTTTAACCCATCATGAACAAAATCTAAATGCCCCGAGAAGCCAACACTCCCTGTAAATCGTTACACCACACCCAGCAACTTGGTCATATGTATCAACTTAAAAGTCGGACGACAGTTATGACTTAATGAATTAGATAGAACAACCTTGTTATAAAAATAACGAAAATATTGGTCATATTTCAAGACGGAGATTAATATTTATTCCCATGTGGTCCGAATCATCTAATCTATTAATTTGGCTTCTTTGTGAATTGCTATAGAATTTACGAGTTCCTTTTCCATGTTCATATTATTAGGGTTCAATCAATATGTCTACATTTAAATGTCCCTCACTAACAAATAAATTATTTTTGTACCATTTAATATTTTTTAATATTCTACTGTTAATTGGATAATTATATTGAATTTATGTATGAAATTTTATTTCTGAACAATACCAAAATTATCTCCCTTAGAAAAGGTGCTTCATCAAAGCTATGAAATATTTTAAATTTATGTTTTTATATATTTATGTATTATTTCGCTGTACTTTGGACAATGTCCTTCGCAGTTCTAATACGTATTTTCATTTAAGTTCTATATTCCAAATGCGTATTTGCGAATATCGATCATCTCCCAAGGTCTTGTTGTATTGTGCAATAGTACTAATATGTTAACAAATGAGCGAGTTTTCCCAATGAGTAACTTCAACTACACAATATCCTGTATTCTTATAACGTTGCACAAACCTATTAGTGCGGAACTAATAATATAGGTTTTGGTATATTATCTGCCAGAATTTATGGAGTAGAGAAATTTGTTTACAATTTAACTGTGTAACAAGGTTAGAAACTAGATTATATACAACAATACATGTAATGGATTATTGTTTAACATTATCACGTTACTTTGTTTAAATAAATACTGATGTTGAAAATCAGATGTTCGTGTGTTGTATATCGTTGTCAGCCTAAGGGAACCTTTACCAGGTCTACAAGTATAAAATGCGGATTTTTTTCAAACTTGCCGCGCAAACAGATTGTATAGTTCAAAGTTTCAACACATATGGCGTTTTGTTAATTTATCATTAAGTGTCAAGTGCGTATAGGTTATAATTTGAAAACTGATCATATAGTTTTGTTTTACTGTGTTAAAAATGTAAAATTTTGTGCCAAATAAACAGCATTCAGCTGACAGTACTACTGTTTTGTTTTCATTTGAAAAAAACTGCTGCTGAATCATACCGACTACTTCGAGAAGCTTATGGTGAATATGCTCCATCGCAAGATACGTGTGAACGATGGTTTCGGCGTTTCAAAAGTGGTGACTTTGATCTTACAGACAAAGAACATGGAAAACCTCCAAAAAAATATGAAGATACAAAATTGGAAACATTTCTACAGGAAGACGATAGTCAATCACAAAAACAACTTGCAGAGCAGTATGGCGTTAGTCAACAAGCTGTTTCCAATCGCCTACGAGAGATGGGTAAGATCCAGAAAGTCGGCAGATGGGTTCCACATGCATTGAATGAGAGGCAGATGGAAAAACGCAAAAACACTTGTGAAATTTTCTTGTACGATACAAAAGAAAGTCTTTTTTGCATCGTATCATTACTGGCGATGAAAAATTGATTTATTTTGAAAATCCCAAACGCAAAAAATCATGTGTGAACCCAGGCTTACCATTACTATTATGAATTGTTAAAACCTGGTGAAACAGTTAATACCCAACGCTACCAACAACAACTGATCGAATTGAACCATTCGCTGCTCATAAAACGACCAGAATACGAAAGAAGACAGCACAAGGTAATCTTTCTTCACGATAACGCTTCATCACATAAGGCAAAAGCAGTTTGCAATACATTGGAGGCACTCAAGTGGGAAGTGCTACCCTATGCCGCTTACTCACCAGACTTGGCCCCTTCAGATTACCACTTGTTCGCATCGATGGGTCACGCACTTGCCGAGCAGCACTTTTGTTCATATGAAAATGTGAAAGAATGGCTAGATGAATGGTTTGCGGGAAAAGGGGAAGAGTTCTACTGGCGAGGTATTCTCAAATTGCCTGAAAGATGGGAAAAATGTATAACTTCTAATGGAGCATACTTTGAATAAATAAACTTTTACTATTCTTTTTAGTTTAATGTGTTTTATTTTTTTAAAAAATCCGCATTTTATACTTGTAGACCTGGTATATCAAAGCAGTGATAAAAGCTATAAGAGATAAAAACTTATCATTTATTTGATAGTGGAGCTTACAGATGAGCGAAACAGTCATTTTTAAAGAACGCCGTGATTAGTGACAGTTCTTTTTCAATCACGGTAATAGATAACGCAATGACCGGCATCTATATTTGGCATCCACCCTGCATCCACCCTACCTAATCATATCTACATCTAGACTGGGCTGGCGGTCTTCTACCTTCTCCTGGACAGCTGATAGTCTTAGATGGTCACTTCACAGCGGTTACGGAAGCCTGTTTCTTTGGTTTAGGCGGAACTAGATTTTCAATTTTACTTTTACCAATTAAGTGAGGCTTTTAATAATTTTGTTTAACAAAAGCCTACTTCAAACCATAAAAAAAGATCTCATGACAACTTACAAAAATCAAAATTCCAGTTAGTTCCGCCTAAACGTTTGAATAGCCTATATATTTTCCCAATTTAGATTTTACCGACCGACCAGGGTGCTGATCGGGACGCTGGCATTCGCCAACTATATAACGCTGGCCGTAATATACGTTATATATTTCTGGCGCCCAACGTGGGGCCAAATTATTTTTCACTTAGCGGTACGTAAAACCACAATAGATTATGTAGCCAACGTAAAAAGGAAGAAATTAATAACAAATCTAAACCTTCGTGGGTAATCGAACCCTCAACGATTGATTATCGCGTCCAAATGAGTCATGAATGTTTAAAAAACTGAACAAAATTATAATCAGAAATTATATGAGTGGCTCATACCAAACATAGAAATAGTTCATAATAGGGGAGCAGGTATTCAAATAGAAATCCATTTAACGGTACGTATATGCCCCGCACATTATAAGTTTCTTATAACCAACAAAACTAACAATCTGAAATAAATTAGTACCAATCTGTATATTTTTCTTGTGGGACTCACGTATATAATCATTCAATTACACAAAAAAAAAATGTCTGTAATTTGAACGTTTAGAGGGGACCATACTCATTCCTTCTGTGCCGGCCTGATTAGAACTAGCCATGTGCTGGATTACATAAACTTTTATTAGATTTGTGTATAAACCATGTAAAAATTAAACTATAATCGTTAATTAAATTAGGTTGGTTATGAACCCTTAAATATATCTTAATAATCAATGCAACGAGCTAGCGAATCCAGGGAGTTCATGTTCGAAACCACTCACGGATTGTGTAGAACTCATTATGTAGAAGACCTCAGATTGTAGATAGTAGCTGATACGGATCCGGATTGTTTGCGTCCTGATACGCGGATATGTTTACGGATATGGACCTGGCATTCAAGTAAAAAAAAAGAAAGACCTTGAAGCGTCAGTTTCATTTGTACGCGGTCCTACAAACAAAAACATGCCAACTGACACACAATTTAGTTAAGTTCAAAATCACTCACTCAGTGGAGCGTTTAGCGAAAGCAACTGCTTAGAATCAGCACTCAATCTGTTTACTTTGTGACTACAGTCAATTATAGACAGTTTTCTAAACTTACAGCAAGAGAAATATTGCGATCTTTAAAGCAATATACTCAACAATTGCATTCGCTAAACATGCCCATTGCCTTTGATTAAATTAATTTCATTCTAATATTTAATCTATACCTACTAGATCGTGCAAAAACCATTGGTAAGTAATTTGAAGCTCGACTAAACAGCAATTAAACGTCAGAGTAAATTTACTCCAACTTGAGCATTTTTAAACACAAGGTTATATGAAAACTATGTTGTAATTGTAGTTCATTGTACCTTTTCACCTTGTTTTAGCACATTCCTTAAGTGAAAATGTGTTCTATATTGCGACATTTCCTCAACAATTGCAAACTCTACGCATTCTGTATTACCAATTACAAATAATGCAACTCTAACAATTGTAAATATGTATAAATATTGTAAAATATTAGAAATAAACCAGTCTTAGTTGAATCTCGGTCTTCTCACTATCCTTTGGGATACAACATTTCTGGTGGCAGCGGTGGGATTGTAAATATGTATAAATATTATAAAATATTAGAAAGAAGCCAGTCTTAGTTGAATCTAGGTTTTCTCACTATCCTTCGGGATACAAAATTTCTGGTGGCAGCGGTGGGATTGTAAAAATGTATAAATATTATAAAATATTAGAAAGAAACCAGTCTTATTTGCATCTAGGTCTTCTCAATATCCTTTGGGATACAACAACTAATTCGAATTTATCTTTGGTATCCGTTTAAAATCCACCTTCGAAAAACGGATACGGACCCGGAAACGGATTTTATTTTTGCGGCGATACGGATACTCATATCCGGCACACCACTAAGTAGAACCCCAGCTCGTGAAACCCCAGGAAATCTCCTGTGTATGGTTTTCCAAAAATATGTTGAAATGATAATTTAAAAAAAAATTATTTATCTAGTAAACAACCCGCATTTATCCTATAGTTGTTAAAATCACTGCAATAAAACAAATGGTTAGATAAACTCGTATCTTCTGTGGCGCAGCTAAAATTAAAATATAATAGAAAGGCAATAACCACTAGTTTATGAGATATAGCGGAAAGATAAACCTGTAGCAGTTTACTGAAATATATATTTTTGAACAGTCATGCTATTTGCGATAAGGTACTGTGGTAGATTTTTTATAACATTTAATGGATTGCAGAATGAACATTGAGAGAAACTGGGTCGTAAATAGATACGATTTATGACGATTTTTAATTTTTTGTTTGTTTGTATTTTTCAATAAAGTACGGTATGGAGTGACATAAATTTTTTAAACCACTGAAAATTATCTAAATAGGCCAGTATTTCATTCTGTTTGGAATATGACCTATTTGAAAAAATAACAAAATTCAGGATAAAATTTTAGTGACAACTGTGAGAACAGGAAATAAATCTTTGCACTAGAAGGATATATTTTTTTGTGCACATTTGTTGCAAGAAATCCATTTAGCTGAATGACTCAGAATATCGGTATATTGTGGACAACATCTCATAATGTCTCGGAGAGTCTCTATAGAGATATTTTCAAATACCTAGGGATCCTGAAAATTAAGATTCATTCATAAAATAAAATTAAAGCTGCTAATTCACATTAACTTCCACTGAAAAACATTCACCTGTCACTAACTAGTGAGTCCATATATAAATATGGATTAGGTTGTATGGAAGCAGTAGTGTTAATCCTTTTTAATTGCATTTTCCTTCCATAATAATTTTCAAAATAATTATTCAATTAGAATAAAATATTAAAAAATATAAAATGATAAAATATAATCTATTCCTTAGAAAGAAACACTTAAGTACAAACATGTATCTCT
Organism: Liopterus haemorrhoidalis; assembly: GCA_963971575.1. NCBI lineage: Eukaryota > Metazoa > Arthropoda > Insecta > Coleoptera > Dytiscidae > Liopterus > Liopterus haemorrhoidalis. The sequence continues at coordinate 55,772,705 of OZ020612.1, read as the reverse complement.
GTATAATTTGAGAACCTAAGATGAACAGAAAATCGTAAATCCTATATTAGTAAATCCCACAAAAGTATCAAATTATTAGATTAAACGTATACGGACCATATATGGAAAACAATTATTCTCTGTTTTGAAAATATACACATTAGTTTTGGTTATATTTCTATGGTTATAATACTCTTAAATTATTAACTATAACTGTCGCTTGAGTTTTGAGGTAGACCAGGATGAGCAGAAAAAAAAACCGTATCAGAAAATAGAAACAAAAAACTTAATCAAGTTTTCAGTGGAAAACTTTTATTTTCATCCATATTTAAATAAATCGTCTCACATAAGGGTTTCACACGAGATAAAGTTAAAAATCATTATCTATGAATGTGGATAAATTTATTAACGGATGAGTAAGTTTCTAAGCTCGTGCTGTTTAAAATGTAATCAGCTCTCGGGTCAGGTAGATTCCAAACTAAATTTAAAGTAATAAATAATGTACACCAAGTTTACACTTGGAACAAGTCCTTGTAACGTACAATATGTGACTAAGGAGAAATATCAAGACAAAAAATATCCAAAAAAATATCTCACCATGTTATTCACAGCAATTGTTATATAAACCTCATACAATTTGAAGTAATGCACTTTCATGTGACCCAAAATATTACACTCAGAATTTTCAATGCGACAAGTTACTCGAAATATATGGAATATTTTAGATATTTTGATATTTTTTAAATGTCGGTAGAGATCTAAATAGCCTACCATATACAGGTGGACTTTTCAGTAGATCTGGCCCGACGAGTCGAATACCTGACGTGGAAAATTACTCACTGCCACATCCCAGACCCAGGAGATGTGCAACAGCGGCTAGTGCACTACGCCGTGCGTCTTCAAAGTGCGTAGAGAACCAAGCAAACATGCGTTTTGCACTCTGCAGACCAAAAAGTTCTAAACTGATCTGCAGGCAGGAATGATGTTAAGTTCCTGCTGTGAGGTATACCGCTGGGTCTCGGCTGTGGCAATGACCTTGGAAACTAGGCATGTCGCGATTAGACTGTAACGAATTAGTCGCGATTATAAAACCACTGCAATCACGGCAACTTTGTAGAAAAATAGCTAAATGTTCAACCTTTCCAACGATGTACGCAAAGTTGTGAATAAATTTGATTTTCTATAAAAAAAAAAAAAAATAGGAGACCTTACTTTTCAATACGCCCTCGTATAATAAATTCTGAATGTGTTGTTCTTTAATATTTCATGCAGTAAGGATAATAATATAGCGGCAAATAATGTTCGGACGAGGTAAAGTTCTATTTTTATTTTGATAGAATGAAATGAAGTGAATACTTACGATAAATCGCTGGCGGCATAGCAGTGTCCTACTAAGGAACAATCAACCACAATGCAGGAATACGGTCGTACAGGTTCGGCACGTATACTGATTTCATAAGTGATGTTGAAACCGTATACGTCCAATAATCCATCCAAAGCTCGCAGCTGGTTACCTTCGAGTTCTGTCATATGGAAGTCAATCACTAAGAATGGGGCGTGCGTCTCCAGCCATCTAACAGCGGTCACGTTCTGGTCAGTAACTGTGTGTATCAGCCTTTCACCGTATTTGGAACTCCCTCCGTCATAGTGAGCGTATTCAGTAAATGTTAAACCTTTCAACACATACAGCTGAGTCAAATATACCACTATCGATGCATTATTGGAAGGTATATTGGATGAGTCTATTATCCATTGACATTTTATGGGAACCTGAAATGGACCAGGAAATCCCGGAGTCTGAATTACTCCATACACATCCGTTAGTGTTCCACCACAGTTTGTTTTTTGTCGTCTTTTTGTCTTGTGACTTTCGCTCACAGCGACAAGGATAAAAAACAAGAGAACTTTCCACCTCATTCCGATGCAAACCCTCTAACGGTCACCACAAACTCACATATTCTTTCTACGTGCGATCTCTTTGCATCTTTTGTAGGACATCACTTTACGAACTTGTCGCATACAGTCTGAAACAAAGAAACTATGTTAATATCACGGAAACTTTATTTTACGAGTTATTTTTCATAAAGAACTTTAGGGAAAAGTTTTTATTCTCTTTTTCGTGATATTCACGTCATTTAAAAGTATATTTTTGTAATAAAAATTAACAAAATTATACTTTTACTACAAAGTTCTCAACATTTCTCGAGACTTTATCTGGTAAGCTATAAAGATATTTAAATATGTTTTAAAATTTTAATTTCTAAAACTTAAAAAATCTCACTAAAGATGTATAGCACATATGAAAGAAAGAATTGATGACCAAATACTAAATTTAGAAATAGAAATAACCTACAGATCTGCAGCACCTGCAAAGTACAGAAACATCAAAATACCCTAGAAAGATTGAAAAAAAAAACTACATGTCAGGGAAGAATTTGTATCAAGCTACTTCTACTGTATGGGATACACACATTATAAAACCAGTGGCGAAGGGAGACCTCCGCTAGGCTTGCCCTCCCATAAAAAAAATAATAATAAAAAAAATACATATTTTTTTTTTTAATTTAAAAAAATATTTAGGTAAATCTTCAAAAATACATCAAATTATGTCCTATACAATTTTTTGTCCAAGGCTTGGTTTACTAGTTACGAATTTTTTTAAATTTTAAAGTTTAATAACTTCCGTTTCCGGTTTCGGATTTTAATAATAATAATAATAATAATAATAATATTTATTGACCAAATTACAATTACAAAAAATGTTTTTAGTCAGTCAAATATACATAATATCAATAATACAATGTTTATAAAATTTAAAATTTAATCAAAGCTGACATTTTCAAACTCATCAATGACATAGATTGGATTATTTGTTAGTACGTTCTTAAGTTTAAATTTGAATTTGTCTAGTGGTAGTGTACAGAGTCCCTCAGGCAAGAGATTATATAATTTAACAGCAAAATAATTTGAGCAATTTCTTGATTTATTTAGACGCAAAAATTTACCGCGGATATTATTTTTACTGCGAGTGTTGTGATCATGTGTCTCACCAAATGTACTGTAATTCGTTAAATTTTTGCGTATAAATAATAAACAATGATAAATAAATAATGAAGGCAAAGACATTATTTTGAATTTCACAAAAAGATCTCGACAGTCCGCTCTGAAAGGAGCACCGGCAATTATTCTTACAACTTTTCGTTGTAATGCAAAAATTCTGTTTGCTGCAGGTGAATGTCCCCAGATTATTAACCCATAGGTTAGGTGGGACTGAAAGAGGGAAAAATAGGCTTTTAAAACAACATCTGAGCTGACTTCATGCTTTAGATTCCTTATCAGATACACAGTTGAGCGTAGTTTACAGCTTATTATATGCACGTGTTGATCCCAACGAAGATGAGGATCAACGTGGATACCAAGAAATTTTATGGAGGGGGGATTGGCAATATTATGTCTTAATAAAAATGTCTTAATAAAAAACAATAGGGTTCTTCCCAATTATTAGGAGAATTTTTTAGTACTAGAACGAACTCTTTAAGTTAAACTGTTTTTGAGTTATCGTGTATACACACAGACACACAGACACACATACGGACGGCACTTCGAAAATAGGTTTTTTGGATTCCTTGGACCATGAAACGTGGTCATCCGTCAAAATCTCGACTCTCGGCGATTGCAATACTTGCCCCTTATATATTAAGGTTGGGCAAGTAAAAATGTGTAAATTTTTACACATTGCAGGATTTTGTAGATATTTAGTAAGTGATAAATCGTGGATACATATTAAAAATCATAAATTAAGATAACTTTTTAAAGAATAATCCACATGCTTCTATCGTATTTGAGATGCACTTGCATCTGGACAGCTATCCAGTCGTCAGATAAATATTGTAAGTACGATCTTGCAAAAATACCGATGGCTTTAGAACAATGGTTCCCAACGGGGGCGGTACCGCCCCCCAGTGGGAGCTGGAACCTTTCATGGGGGCGGTAGTGGGTCCAGAGACAAATGGGGAGCGTTAAGGCGGTCAAGGGGTGCTGCGTACCTTTTAAGAAATTAATAATAAAATACTTTTAAAATACCGTTTTCATGAATAAACATTTTATCAAACAATTATTAATTGGAACCCGACATTAACAAATTATTGAAACTCCACCAACCTCAAATATCTCATTATTTTTTTTTATTATTTATTGATTTTTGTGTTAATATTTAAATTTTCAATAAACATATTTTTATTCTACTAATTTTGACCTTTATAATTTTTACTTTGTGATTCCTAATAGATAGATGGATAAAATATAGATAATGTGCATATTTAATCATATTTTAATATTTGGATAAAGTTTAACCAAACATTAAAATAAGAATTTAATCGGGTTAAACTATTATAGTGGATAGAGGGGGATTTTTTTTTTTTCTTGTATAGTGGGCGAAGGTCTAGAAAAAGTTGGGAACCTATACTTTAGAATTTCCACACATTTCAGGGTGTTGTAGATATTTAGTAAATGTTGCAAAACTGTAGGTACATATTAAAAATTATAAATTTCGATCGATGCCATCTAGGTCAATGTATCTCAACCAGTGGTCTGCGGACCACTGGTGGTCTTAAGCAAAATTTTAGTAATCCGCGAAAGGCTTATAAATGATTTTTTTGAGATCTTTTTATGATCTTTTGTTAATTTTTTGTGATTTTTGTTCATTTTTCATTGATTTTTTTAAATTGAGATATTATATATAGAGTTTACATGTACAATAAATTTGTTTAATTGTACATTTGTTTTTTAAATAAATTAAAAAATAAAAATTAATTTTGTCATTAACAAAAAAACAGCAATATTTTTCAAAAACAAAATCGGATCTAAAATTGCTTTCGTACGTTTTCGGCTAAGATTAATGTACATTATATTTAATTTTTTCAGATTTTTAGTTTAACCCCTTTGGGTAAAAGGGGGCGGGACAAGAACTTTTTTTAACACATTTTTGGCTAAAATCGGGTTCATAAAAAACAAATTTAAAAAAACTATTTTTGGTTCCTTAATCTACATCTTAAGAGCTTTCCTTTGATGCCACACAATAAATTTTTAAAAAATATTTTTTTATCGTCGACACAAAAAAAATCGACATTTTTCGAAAAATTAATTTGATCAAAAATTCCTGTTGAACTATTGCGGTTCCCATCAATGTTTGTTTGAACTATTCTGGTTCCCATCATTATGGAGATATTTTTTAGATTTTTAGATCAACCCTTCTGAGAGGTAGGATGGAGGACAAAAGTTTTTTGACATATTTTTGGCAAAAAACCGTAAAAAAAAAGATTTTTCTAAATCAAAAATTTGCTTCATGCTCCACTCATTAAGAGGTTTCATATGGAACACCAATCAAAACTTAAAAAAATATTAATTTTTTTATTAAATACATAATAGGGGATAAGCATAAAATTTATATTTTCTCAAAACTACATTTTTTTGATATGTTTAAGTTAGTTATGGGTGACATAACCTAACAAAACAAAAATCACATTTTAATTAATATTACAGCCAATTTTTTTAATTAAAATATTGTAAATTTGAAATAAGCCGGCCACAGCGTGAAGGTTGCCGAGTAAATACGACTGAGCAGGACGTCAAACCCTAGACGGCCCAGACTACAACATAATCTTTACGTGTGTATATTGTATTTACAAAACTGTACAAAACTCTCGTTGTATTTGTTTTTAAACAATTTTTCACGCATTTATTATTAAAATGGCAGATAAAGATTTTGTTAGGGCTCAGAGTGATAATTTACCCAACATTGATGCTTTTATGCTCATGGAATATATAAAAAATAATGAATGCTACAGTGCTGAAGAAATACGTGGTGTTAAAACAGACTTGTAAGTAAACCATTTATGTATTCTATAACTTTATGTAAACAATATAAACGCTGCAACTCTGTAAAATCTAAATATTAATGTAATTTAGATGTCAGAATTTAACTACATTGTTTACATGAAGTTACAAAACGTTAGAGGCATAATTGATATACTGCAATATAACTTTACACAATCTATAAAAGTTATACAAGCAAATAAGTTCACGGCAGACTATGTAGGTTGTACGCTGTAGACTGGGTAGGCTGTACGCGATACTCTTATGTAGGGTATGACGTCACATGTGGTTTTCGCGCGCTACATAAATTTATGATTTTTTTAAGCCTTCAAATTAAAAAAAACTGTTTTTAATGTTAATATGCAACAATAGGAATATAATAAAAAATAAAAAAAAATCATGCCTATCCCCTATTGTTTATATTTATCTCGGGATGTGTTTTTCGAATTCTCAGTATTTTTTCTATATGTGAGTCAAAGAGTTGTATAAGCATGCCAAATTTCATCTTTCTATGTTAAGCCGTTTGGCTACAATTTCTACCGTACAGACAGACATACACATGAGTGACGTTATAAGGGTTTTTTTGGTGGTTATACCCAGTGATGGCAACCTAAATTTTCAGGAAGCGGTGCTATAAAGTCATGTGATATCTAAAACCCTATTCTGTATTTTTAATAGTGAAAACAAATCACTTACTTCCATTTATTAAATATAAGGAAACAATTTTAAGAGCGTATTATTAATAACCTATAAAATAAATATTACATTTGCAACACTCCAGGACACGGCGCACGATTAAAAACTGAAGTCAGAGTAATTCATTTATTTTTAATAATTCTAATAACCGGTTCCCTAAGGTTTCAATAATTTTAAGAAACGGTTCGCGCGAACCTGTCCGAACCGGTAGGATGCCATCACTGGTTATACCTACTAAATCCTAACAGAGCTCATGAGCTCTGAAATTCAAATGAAAGAGTGTTTTTGTGTGCTGGGTGAGCACTTGTCACTATGTGAAATGAGTTATATTGTGTATTTAGAATACTCTTTAACTGAAAATTTAATATTTTTGTTATGTTCGTAGCATGATCCAATCTAGGACTATTCACAGGAAGTTTGCAATACGCTAGCGACACGTACATTTCAAGCGAGTATTAAGCCTGGAACAGAATGCACAGCGCGCTACGCCGTCAGCGCGGCGTCATTTGCGACAGCGTTGCGTTAGCGCCGTTGAGAATTTTCGCCTGCACACAATGCAATAATTTTTAACGCCGTCAAGTGTCACTTGACAACCTATATCTGTGTTTATACGTGCGCTTTCTTTTATTAAAAGTATAATGGATAATGAAGACTTGTGTGTGATGTTATTTATGTTGTATGCAAGTTATTTATACATACAAACACTTTACCATTCAGTAAAAACTGAGGTTAGTGTGCGACAACGTTCAACGGCGTCAAAAGTTGGAAGTTGACGAACATTCAGTATCAACGGCGTTCGAACGCCGGAGGACGTTGTTCATTCTGTGCAGTTGCGTACGACAGCTTGGTTTTAACTTTCTTCTGACAGATAGCGCCGTACGTACGCTGTCAACGCGTCGTAGAACCGGTGCATTCTGTTTCCCACTTTAGGTTACGCGGTACATTACAGATTTGGCTTGTTAATCTGGACCCAGATTTAGATTCCTTGCAAACCAATCGCAGGCATAGATTTTTGCGCGAGAAATTTAAATCGATTCCCACAGTTTAAAAATAAACTACGTAGCTCGTAACTTTTAATTGTCTTTTTCCTGATTTATGCTGTGTTGTTAGGTATGCTTTAAAACTGTAAATGCCTCGAACCGTAAAATTGTTGAGACACATGTAAAGTAGTTCACATACGCCGAAATGAGTGTTGTAGTTCATGGTGATAAAGATAAATATCAATGTAAATTCTAATCAAGAAAACGAGCTCCTGACTACGAGCATAAGCCACAAAACGCTCTTTCCTCTTACAACAATTTTCCACAGAAACCCAAAAGTTCCTTTAAACATGTCTTATCTCTATGTCGCAGCTAACATCATTCGAAGGACGGAAGGAAACAAATATGCAATTAAATATATTTTCTCTCCTGTTTCTTCAATATTCCACGTTTATGTACCTTTTCCTTGAGGAAATTCTTTTGTGTTGTTTTTATAAAATATTTGCACAATACTTTATTGCTGCCCTGAATTCTTTTACGAGCTACGTTTTTCTTGAATTGTCATTGTTTGCACAAATAATAAGTTCAAAGTAATTTTAGATAATAACGTTTATTAAACAAGAGATTACTTCCCAGAATTAAAAATACAGAAATTAAAAGCAATTGTTTATTTTGAATGATTTAGGTTGACATTAACTACTGTCTGGTTTGCAGCAATGCGCAAAAATATTATTATGGAAATTTAGGATTTATAAAAAACGATGAGAATTTATTTATATTTAATTAGAGAATAAAAATATAATTAATTTTACTACAGTGTTTACATAGTTTTGTCTAAAAATATTTAAATAATACGTCATTTTTTTTCCTGAATATTTTATAGAACTGTATTTTTATGTTCGAATGTTTCTAAAAAAATCAAGGGGAACTGGAGAAGTCTCAAAGAAAAATATATCCGAACACTACAATCGATGCCCAATATCACACAGAATAATGAGAGGATACGACAAGTGATGAAGACGAAAGAGGGTAGGATGGTAGAATATCTAAGAAGAAATGTTGAATAAGAAATATAATATACCGCGCAAAAGATAAGATCAGCTAATAAAAAAAATCAACAAGTATTTGTATACGAGATACCTGCAAAGAACTGAAAGTTAAAAGAGGAAGCTGAAAATATATATGCCAAAAATCAATCTACCTGACTGCATTATCAATAGAGAACGGAGAATGATAAGCCGAGTGGTATGATTGCAATAAAGAGGTTTGATTATTTCCCGCTTTTATTGCCTTTATTCCACTTGACCTAACGAATTCCCCTCCTTAATTAATAATAAAAATAATAATAAATTTATTCAACCAATAACACATTACATAAATGTTGAGGTTTACTCAAGATGACACATATAATTAAATTAAAACCATATGAAAAAAATACATATAAATTTAACAAATAGGGCAGTCAGGAGATTACATTATTCAATATTAGCCTTTATGGTGTAAATATTCCTGTATACTATGAACACCGCTGTATAGTAAAAAATGTCTAAATTTAAATTTAAATGCTCTACTGAACGTTATAGATTTTAATGCAGTTGGTACACAGTTAAATAATGTTAAAGCCATGTAGTGAGGACTTTTACTGTACAGTGCAGAGATATGAGAGGGACACACAATTGAGTGTTTACTGGTATGATAAGAATGGAAATCAGAATTGGTAGCGAAAATGTGCGGATTATTTTTAACAAACATTACGGCTTCTAATATATAAACAGATGGAAGAGTTAATATAGACAAAACAATAAACAGAAAAAAGGGATCTGCATGATCATCTAAAGGGGCACCAGCTATTATGCGAATAGCACGTTTTTGTACTACAAAAACCATTGAGAATTCAGAGGAACTTCCCCAACACAAAATGTTAGCTCATTGTGGCGTGAAACGTTCCAAAGTAAGCAGTTCTAAGTATATCAGAAGAAACCATATCTTTAATCTTTTTTATATAAATCAAGATTTGCCAAGTTTATGTAGCATATTATATCCAACGTGATTTTGCCAACCCAGAATATCAGCTAAAAATTTTGTTGATTGGGAACACATACTTTTTTGTTCTTATAAGTGGATATATGGGCTGGTAATAGGTGCATTTTTTTGTCCATGAAAGAGCAGAGCATGACTTTTTTTTGTATTTAAAATGAGTTTATTTTCATAGCACCATTGACTCATTGATTCCAAGTTACTTTTACCATCGAAAGCTAGAGAACTTGCATCTGCGTTTTGAAGCAAGTGTGAAGTATCATCTGCATATAGACAAATAATATTATTTGGAAATAATGTAGGCAAATCATTTATATATAAGAGAAATAAAACTGGGCCAAGAATAGAACCTTGTGGGATTCCAGTGTTACACTGTCGCTTGTGAGATCTGAAATTATTATGGTTTTTATAATTATCAATTATCAATTGACAGTATCGCGACTGACGACTAAAATCAGCAATAATATAGAAAGATAATTAAAATTTTTGGCACATAGCAACAGCAGCTTTTCGCGTCACAGCCCGTCTAAAAGACTATAGTATATATTAAAAATAATAAAAAAATAGTAATAAATAAATACAATCTTATACTCATACAATACAACGCAATAAAAAAGATTATGCACGGACCAACATAAATAAATTAGAATAAAAGTCTGTTCCTAAAACTGAACAGATACAGGTTGATGGTAAGAGGATGTAAAGGGGCCAGTTACCATCAGATATAACATCATAACATCTTATAATCAAAATAAATAACACATTAATAAGGTGCAAAATTTTATACATAAATCAATAAATTCGATTCCCTCAGGAAGATCCTCTCTGTTAATAATGAAAGGTTAACTAAATATGCACTTCATTATTTTCCATTAAATGTTGTTTACTTAAGAGCAAACCATGAATATTCTCAAAGCGTTCTTTTAAAATTGTTTAATTAATTTTAGATTTATTCTGTAAATAACTTTTAGTGATAAACCCACATTTTATTCTCTTGGTATTCCCGATACGAAGAAAGAAATGTCTCCACCTTTTTTCTGGTTGTAGCGGAAATGAAAAAAGAACATTTCTTAAGACAAAAAATATAAAGCTTTGTTCTAGATAAAGATATTTTCATTATCACAAACAATCCGAACATAGAGAAATTTAATTGTTCCAAGTACAAGAAGATTGTATTTATTTTAGTTAATAGAAAATGGAAAAGTAAATTTAGATTGGTAGCTTAAAAATTACATTAACCTTACTAAATCAATTTCAAGTTGATGAAGAAATAAATTAAATTTTATATAACGCCCCAACAAGCATGAATTTAGATTAATATCATTACAGAGCTTACAATATATTCCATGCTTTGAAATTGAAAAGGTAAAAGTAGTCAAATCATATTGTAGGGAGCTTAGTTTTTATAAAAACGTGCAATATATTTTCCGAAAATTACAACAAATTTCAATTTGGGTGATCGCGATTCAACAGCTGATTGAAACGTGTGATTAAAAAATCATGTAAACTTCTGTGGCTTGTTACCTGGTCGCCAAGTTACGACAAACCTTCTGCTAGCATTAAATGATAGACTAACGCCTTTGATAACTCAGAACCTAATGGTGTTACATATTTCGATATCTCTCGTGCTTTCGACAAAGTTGCTATCAAGAAATTGTTACATAAGCTAGAGCACCACGGTATTCGAGGAAAGCTACTAAATTGGATTCGAGATTTTTTAACAGACATGAACTTTCGTAAAATTGAGACTTTCTGACCTTGAAAAAGTCTGTGGTGTACCACAAGGCTCAGTTCTAGGACCTCTTCCTTTTCTAGTATGTGTTACAGATCTGAAATCCGAAGTTTCTTCCTCATGTTTCTTTTTTTATGCTGATAATACCAAATTAAATAATAATCCTATTTTGCATGCAACAGTTCTTAAAGATGATCTGGATAAATTAGTAAAATAATAAATAAATACATAATAATAGGTTCCCAAACGCCTAAATAGGCGCATAGTGGCAGGAAGGTAAGTTTTCGGTTTCTAGACCACCGGTCATACATATGAAAGCCACGTGGTCAGTGTGACGTTTCGACCGGTCCTATTATCCCTGTAGAAACAGGCACTCATTTTAAATATTGAATACTTCAGGCTGAGTCGACCGCAGAGCTGACTGCACAATATCGGAAGATAAAAATCCTAAGGAGGTGCGGGTATTTGAACCCGGTTTCCTGTGCTCCGTAGGCAACCGTCTTACCACTGAGCTACGACAACTCTTGGAGAAATTAATGAACTTTTGAAATAAATAGCTAACACCGTTAAATTTTGAAAAATGACCGTACTACACATTGAATTGAATAATCCACTAGTTCGTACCAAATAAATGGACAACAAAATTTGCTTGTTTCTGAATAACTATATCTTGGGGTCACGATTACTTCAAACCTGAAATTCCTCGAGCTAGCTACATTTTGACAGTTACATACGAATATTAAGACGGTCAGCATCGTATCATTTAAAATACAAATTCAGTTAAAATCACCAACATTCATCTCTTACCGCATAAAAAGCATAATTGAGTGTACGTATTTTTGGATGATAATTCAATGAATTCAGAAATGAACAAAAGTAATTTTAAAAACAATTCGTTTAAGGCAGTTATATATCAAACGCGCAATTAAAGTTGGGCATATGTCCACAGCAATGCGACAAAACATGGAGACACAAATTGAAACATCCTCATAAATTGTCCAAAGGCTATTTATTTTATGGTTGTAAATTGACAGAGCTAACTAACCACAACAACCGTATCGATGGTTTAGAAACATCAAACAGGTAATCATTACTAGAATCATGGCAGCATGGCTAGTTTTAATTGGGTCCAGGCTTTACACCCGCGCATCGCGTCACCTTTATAACGGAAATTACTGCATTTAAATTTAAACACAAATAATTCACAAGGTCATAACTGCAACTGGGATGCTTTCAAATAGCTCCGTTTGAGTCGGTATCAGAGCAGAACCGATTTGGATAAATACAATTGATGTGATAAGTTGAAATCATTTGAGGTGGAAAAGCTTAAGATATCACAGATAACATCCGACCGATTCAGAACAAATTTCATCAAAGAGGGTCAAGGAAGAGATCGATAGACAAAGACATAGAAAGATAAACAAACAGAGCGAGATAGAGATAGAAAAGTGTAATGAACATGTGCCATTTTTAATTCATAAAATGAACTCTTTTCAACTCTAATATTCATATTAGAATTTTAAGGATATCGTCAATCTGTTTCAAATTCTCACGGGAAAAATTAAATGCTGAGAAGACATATTATATTTCACAAAATATTGATTACTGTTTTCCGTCGAGTCAATTCGGGAGTAAAAATACAAAAATCAAGTTCTTTCCATCTCCAAGATAATAACTAATATAATAAAAAACTACTATATGTAAACTTAAGATTAATAAACGAAACTAAAGAAGAACTTCGGAATTAATTTGATTGAAAAACTATTTATCCTAAACGCGTTTCAGATATATACCTCCATAATATAAATAAATATTGTGTAACGCCCATTATAGTATTTTTTTGTTTTTTAATTTAATTTTTGGTCTTAGCTACGATGGCCATTAACCAGTATATCTTAATTTTTATTATGGATACATTAATAACAAATACAAACATCCATGCCATCATCCGGATTCGAACCCGAGCCCCCATGGTTAGCAGTCAAATAGGCTGACCACTACGCCATAGCGACCGGCATTATTGTATTTCAAATGTTCAAGCAGAAACATGCGAGATTTTTCCTAGGCCGACTTATTTTGAATAAGGTAATATATGCACAATTAAGTGGTAACATACATGAATACCTTGATTATTGTTAGAGCCCCGCGCGGATACGTTTTTCTGTATCCGCATCCGATCCGCATCCGTACAGACAGGATCCGCATCCGATCCGCATCCGCAGCCTTTGTAAATATAAAATCCGCATCCGCAAAAATATCCGCACAGAATTTGCTGTCTGTTTGGAAATATCTAACATGTTTCGCCTTATTTGGCAAATAACTGTTTTAAAACACTACTAATTTTTTTAAAATTTTATCACATTAATATTACTTGGTCCAGAAATATTTTTTCAATCTAAGGTCGTACTGAGATTATATAGATTAAAAAATAAAAATGTAATAGTTATTCCATAACAAGTGATGGAATGAAATACACGCAAAATGCATAAGAAGATAAGTGCTTTAGAATAACATTCCAACTCTTGTGTTATATATATTAATTTTCTGTAGTCAAAATTGGTTTTAGAATTGTTAAATTCTATAGTGGTCGTGGAGAAATTACAATTATTCGACACTCAAACCAAGTTTATATAAAATGTAAAACTTTAAACAATAATATCTCACAAATTTAGTTTTTTATAATAGTGAGATATCTCACTATTATTTTAGAGCAACGATATTTAGAAATAATTAAACAGATTAATTTATCACATTTTTGACCAATAAATAACAAGAAAAGTCCTATAAGATCAGCAAATATAAAAATATAAGTTCTTAATAATAAAATTAAATTCTTAAATTCATCCTATTATCTTTTAATAATAGGATGAAAGTCATATGACGATTTCAAGAATTTTAAGATATTTTAATTTTTCTAAATTTGATATGAGCATCTATGTTTTTAAATGTGATAAATTACCATCGTTAATTTTTACTAATAATTCCAAAAATGCAAAATAAGGCGATACATAATTATTTTTAAATTAATAAACGCAATAAATCCAAAGAAATTGTTGTATCTACGACTGTTATATAAATTCTACTATATTTAACTATTTAAGTGAGCTAAAAGTAGGTCTTTATGGGAAGAGTAAAAAAAGTAAAAAGTGCCGTAACGTATTATTATTTCACTCTTGCCATAAGCACAATACAAATGCCAGCGATACATTTTTGGGGTTCTAAACGCGTCTTCCGTAGGAAAGGGCGTCCAACTGAAGATTTTATGTTCACGCGGATATTTCGGATAAGCGGATATAATATATAATCCGCATCCGATCCGCCTCCGCATGATTTAAATGATAATTTATCCGCATCCGCAGAAAAATGGCGGTTATCCGCGGGTAATCTGCGGATATCCGCGGATTTGCAAGGCTCTAATTATTGTCGGTAATGCTGCCAGGAAAAGACCGCAATAATCGAGAGTATAAATACGGGCCTGTTACCAAGAAATTTATTTTTTTGTAGAATACAGGAGGAGAGAATAAACAAATAGCAGAACACCCAACAAAACCAACTCATAACTATAAAAACAACACCCAAAAATACAAATTCCCAGGATCAAGGAGGAACCAAAAAGCCTAACCGGAATTGGTCACACAATGGTTACTCATAGCCACAAAATGAAGAGAGAAGCTCCACCCACATGCGACGAATGCTACAAAACAATAAATGTATATCACCTAATAGTAGAATTGAACAAATATGACGCAGAAAAACAAAAACACAGAATAGTTAACAATCTTGAACTAGTATCCTACAAAGACAATCTCACAAAATTGCAAAAATACCTACAGGCAGACAATAAAATGTAATATAACATATAATAATTATAAAACTATGTAAACTATATAATGTACCATATAGTAAAATAGCCATAGAATTTGGTGTATACAAAAAAAAATTAAATTAATTGGGAGGAGGGCACAACCTTGTGCCTCGACCATATAGCACCTCTACCACTTACAAAAACGCACAACACAAAATAACAAATACAAGCAATTTCATGACATTTACTGATGGGACTGATGGGTCAAAATTTAATTCTAAAACGGGAGTAGCAGTTGTTTTCAACAATGAAACGCATAGTTAACACCTACCAGGCATAATCAGTGTCTTTACAGTTGCAGCTTTTAACAAATTAAAAATGCAGAAGATGGAACATTAAATTTCATCATCCAGAGTGACTCTCCTAGTACCATTCGCAGTATCAAACAATTGTATCCAAAAAACCATATCATCCGGGAAATCAAACAAAATATACACGATTCCATATGCGCTGGGAAAATTATCATAATCATGTGGATTCCATCACATAGGTATATTCGGAAATGAGAAACCAAATCAAGCAGCAAAGGCGATTAATCTACCACCTTTAAATGTACAGATCCCAGCCGATAACTTTAACAAACACATTAAGTTGGAAACGCGTTTAAAATGGAAAAAATACTGGCAATCGATTACACAAAACCACCTAAGAGCGATAAAAGTACATACAAAACAGTGAAAATGCCAAGAAAATCAAAAAGACCAAATAGTTCTAACCAGGATGCGTATTGGACACACTCTGTATACTCACAAACACATTTTTGAACGCTTGCAATCACCAGAATTAAATATTTGCGATAAAAACCACAACTAAAAACGTACTAATAGAATGCGAAAAGTATCACATACAAAAGAAAAACCACAACCAACAAACGAAGCTCTTAGTAACCAAACTAGAAGTAGAAGCAAGCGTCATAAAATACCTTAAAGTTTCCCATCTCTACAAGAAAATATAGTGCAACAATATAGATTACTAGCAGAAAAACCCGGCATTGCTCGAGAGAATAATAGAGTTTATCAAACGATATTTACATTAAAAAAAGTTTAAAAACTTTTATTTTTTGGAATAAAATTTAAGAGCGTTTAATTTATCAAAATAGTTTTATGTAGGGTTTTAACAATGGCCGTAGGTTGCATACGATCTGTCATTAACTGGTACGTGTAACGTGTAAATAGTCCAACACTCATTCGGCAGAGAAGGTTAATTTCACGAAGTCTTACGACATGACACAAAGTCTAACATTCCCACACACAAACAAACATACATTACCCTTTATATATTAGTTAAATAAAATATGCATTTTTACTAAAGTAATATATGTTCGAGTCACCCCGTTAAAACCCTTATTTTAATTTTATTTAGTTTAGGAGAAGATTTTTGGTAGAAGAAACCACGCGTTTTATTTGTAAGAGTAATTAATTGTCTTTCGTTATAGACAGTTGTCGCGTTCAGTCTAGTTTTTATACTACTTTCATTATAACAGCCATGACCGATGATTTCTGTCAGTTTTTCATCTCGTCCTAATTTTAACTATGCAAGCGGAAGTGCCTTTAAGGCTCAGCTGTGATGTGTGAGTTGTTCCTCTGTCTAACCACCCGCAGCCAGTTGGTGCAACAGCAGACTACACAAAGAGCCCTGACAGACGTATTTAGGTAAAACTGAAAGGACCCGTTGTGCCATTTTGTTACCCCTATTTTACACCCTTTTAACTTAACAAACACACTCAGCGTACAGTCCACATCAGTCATTTTTCCTGACGTACATCAGGAGTGCTGCTACAAAATGTAACATAAAATAATCACAATGTAACGGGTGCTAATAACCTTAGTTGTTGAAGCTCCCTAAATTAAATAGACAAACAGACCAACAAGGAAATAATGCCGCTAAAGCATGCAAATCAATTGGCACTGTTTTTAGGGAAAATGTTATGTCTCACAATATTGGTTTTATACGTTTTAAAGCCAGTAAATTTATGTGAGTGACCGATGAAGCTTTGGTACGCCGCAAAAATTGAATGTAGGTAATTTGCAAGCATTATTGATCACTGATTCAACGTAGGGTTCCAAACTTTATAAAGTACTGTCGATCTCGTTTAAAGCTGCGAGATCAATTTTTATGATTTTTTTAACTATACAAAAATTATTAATTCGAAGTAATTAAGTTTTTGTAACTCTGTGACCTAAACTAGTATAATTTCAAATTAAAAACTAGCTTACATACGTGAAAATGCAAAAATTAAATTTTCATGCCATTTTAATTTCTCCAAATTGTTATTACTGCTTACAAGCGCATTTTTAATTTTTAAATCACTTAATATTTTTTACTGTAATTTTTTATCTAGTTATATATTTCACTCCCATATAATGTGACAATTTTTTGTACACATTTTAACATGTTACTTGATTTTGACGCTACTTTTTGTGACTAAGCGTCGCTTCCTTGCGGCACGGGAAATGTTGTATTCATAATGAAATGAAGGTTCTTTGTAAAAAAAAAGAAAAAGTTTCCTTGTAAAATGTTTTTGTCACTGAGAATTTGCTTACAGTGAAAAGTACATTGTGAAGAATTATTAAACTAAAGTACCTACAGCGCTGGTGGAATTATTCTTCCTTTGTTATATTCTGTTGCCGCTTGTGTTATTAGAAAATTGAACCTAAAGAGAAAATATAATAATAAGAGGAAGTTTTTTAGCTTCAGATCGAGTTTTACATGGAACCAATTATTAACGGAAAACTTTGTTTTATAATATATACTATATATTTATAATAATAACAAGTTTTGTCCAAATCTATTTTATTTATACAGTAGGCAGCAAAAGTATTCGTACAGTTTTAATTTTTTTAAACTAATGTCTTTATTTCACAGTATCCAAATATTTTAATAAAATTTATTACTCTATTTTATCCGTATTATTATTCTAAATAAATTTATTACAAAAACATAGATAAATTACTATCAAAAAATATTTATTTATTTACTTTAACATTTATATATCACAAAATTACAACGCAAAAGTATTCGTACATAACCAAAAAAATAATATAGAATAGTAATATGTTGAATTATAAAACAAACTTAATATTTAGTTGGGTAGCCGTCTGACTCAATTACAGCTTGTAATCGACGTGACATGGATTCTACTAATTTATTTGTTAAATTAGTGTCAATTTTGAGCCATTCTTCCTTCAGTATCCTTTCTAACTCCGATTTCCTTGTTATATCATGTTTTCTAATCTGAATTTCTAACTGATGCCATAAATTTTCTATGGGGTTGACGTCAGGTGACTGGGGAGGTGTTTGTAACACTTTAGGGGTATTATACAATAACCATTTTTTAATAACTCTCGCCGTATGTTTCGGATCATTGTCTTGATAAAACGAATAATCGTCGCGAATTCCTAATTTTTCGGCACTTTCATTTAAATTTTGTTTTAAAATATTGAGATAAACCATTTTTTCCATAATCCCAGGAATTATAACTAAATTGCCAACGCCAGCCACCAACATACAACCCCATACCATAACTGATCCACCGCCATGCTTTACCGTAGCGCGCAGATTTTGTTGTTTTAGTGCCTCGCCTGGTTTTCTCCACACTACTTGACGGCCATCGGAGCCAAATAAGTTATATTTGCTCTCATCTGTGAAAATTACTCGTTTCCAAAATTCTTGGGGGGCATTTAGATATTGTCGTGCAAAATCTAATCTTTTCTTTCTATTCACTTCATTTATGTAAGGTTTTCTTCGAGCAACTCGCGCATTATATCCAGCACTTTTTATTGTTCTGCGAATTGTATCTGGGCTTACATTCTTATTAAATATTTCCTTAACTTCCACGACAAGTTTAACACCACTTGTTTTCGGATTTTGTTTAACTTTTTGCAAAATACTTCTCTATCAGTTAATTTTTTGGGTCGGCCGCTTCTAATGGTGTTTGAGACATTGTTTTCATTTTTAAATTTTTTAATTATGTATTGAACTGTTGAACAGCTTCTATTTATTATTTTTCCTATATTTCTGTATGTTTTATTTTCATTATATAATTTAATAACAATTTCACGCTCACGAACAGTGGTTTCTTTTGATTTTCGTCCCATTTTAATAAAAATATAAAATAGGTGTCCTCTACGGTGGTTTTCTTTATACTAAATATATAGCAAATTGATTGACGAGTCATTAGGTGCAAGTAATTCTGTTCCAAGTGTTTATTTGTTATTGACAATAAAAATTATATGCAGAACGAATACTTTTGCGTTGCAATTTTGTGTTGTATAAATGCTATAGGAAATAAATAAATATTTTTGGAAACAAATTTATCTAAATTTTTGTAATAAATTTATTTAGAATAATAATACGAATATAATAGTCATAAATTTTATCAAAATATTTGGATACTAAGACATTAGTTTAAAAAAATTAGAACTGTACGAATACTTTTGCTGCCTACTGTATATATTCGTGGTTTTGTAGGACAAATAAAAAACTTTATAGGTGTTCTACTTTCGGTAGTACCGTCCTACAATTACAATTACGTGTCCTACGTCCTTGAAGAATGGAAAACATTTTTCAAATAGTTTCCCAGTCGTTTCGGAAAGCGAAGGGCTTGCTACTGATGTAAATTTGCCCATGAGAATTTCCTCAAAAACAAATAAAAGTGGTTCAGAATACATGTTAAAATAGTACGTCTCATATATCTGTCATACATGCAACCCGCACTACACAGATGTAATTGGGGAAGTCGCATCGCGTAGTACTGAGTAGAAGGACTAGAGCAGATATCTTCAACCTTCTTACATCTGCAGAACCCTTCAGTTTAAATGCTACTCCCTCTGTCCGAAAATAAGAGTCCAATTTCACACAAGAATTTGTCCTAAATTCCGAAAATAAAAATCCCATTTTAATTTAACAGTGTTATTCGAGACTAAGGATCAATGGTAGGGATTGAAGGACATTAAAAACAAACAAAATAAAAGTTTTACTGACCATTGCAAAAAAACCAAAACTTTATTACTTATATAATTACTTAATTTATTCATTTAATTTAATTTTATTTATTAATTTATTTATTTGACGTTTCAAAGTCAAGTTGAACATATGTTTATCAAAGAAAAATTGATCCTTTTTTTATATTTTTCTACTAATAAATAAAAAAACCTAATATTTCAAATGGGACCCTAATTTTCGGACAGAGGGAGTATTTCTTTGGAACCCCAAGGCAAAAAGCAACATGCTGTATTTTTTTACTTATTTATTTATTATAAACATTTATTAGCAATCATTATAAACATAAAATCAAAGTAAAATAGTAATATATAAACATAAAATCCAATAATACAGTACAAAGTACATATTTAAATGGTAGGTGATATAAGAAGTAAATAATAATCACTACTCAACAAATTTGAACTTTTCGTCGAGTTAAATTAGCAGTTTTGGAATAAATATGACCTACTGATGACGAAAATGGTGATTAAGAAATTTGTAGCACCCTCAGATTTGTAGCACAAGCACTAGTTGAGGAACCCCTGAAAATGTTCCACGGAACCCCAGGGTCCCGCGGAACACAGGTGAATACCACTGGAATAGGGTGAGTTCTATGTCCTACGTCCTATATTTGAGCTTAAATGTCCTATATTTACATATTGAAATTATAAAAAATAGAAGTGTGTAATCCGGGCATGCACCCATGGTTTATTCTTAGGGAAAGCTCAGAAGGCATTTTGTTTTTCTTGAAAACACTTTAAAAAATTCAAAATTTTCAAGATGAAAAAGAATCTTTGAATTATGGTGGATGGTTAAAACAATTTTTTTAGTCCTTCTTGAAGAGGTTGGATTAATGGCACTAAGCAATTAAAATAGTAATAAAAGAAAACGCGATTTCGAATTAAAATGTGTTAATAGAATGCCATTAATTCAGAACGAAAATGAATTTGAAGGAAGACGAAAGCATCTAATACTGGATCAAAATATTTTCAGTAGCTCTTCAAGGTACCACTAATGTTTGTAATTATTTATCAAAAAAATATCAATAACATAATTTGCCGCCTTTATTGACGCTAATTATGATACACTGCAACCGATTCGTGACATAAACATGTTGCAACCGACGAATTATTAAAAATCCTTCATTTAATGCACTACAAAAACACTTTACTAAACTACACTTTAAAGATAATGGGGTGGTATTTTGTTTATGGCCCATGGAAATTCCCAGATTATATTCTAATACTAGTTTCCTACGGGTTTTACATATTTCAAAAGTATTTTTACAATTCCATTTATTTTTCAACATTAGTTATTTTACAAATTTTATATTTTACAAATAGTCACGTACTTTTCCTTCACTTGAGAGATTATTTTTACCACAAAGAGGTATAAACGTATAAACCATTTGGTTAATACGACCAACGATCCCACTTGCTAGCAGCCGTTCTCTATGACTGTTCTCTATATTAGCAACACTAACAGTTACCGATACATTTCCGAACAGTCAACATCATATTAGGCTAAATACAAAATCATATAAAAACTTACATAATAATCCCACAATAATTTTAAATGACCATAAAGATTCGTTTTTCAGATACATATTTTGATAAATTGCTTCAATCAGAATAGAAAGAATATTTCAGCATTGATAGAGTTATAAAATTTCCTATTATTAATAATAATCAACTGTGCCGAGAGTTCAGGCAGTAGGCTACTTAAAAAAAATAGTTAGGCAAGATGTAAACTCCATGGCACAGTGCCAATTTATCTGTAAATTAAGAAAAGATCTCAGTTTTCTTATACAGATTTTACAAAGATAGTTTTTATGAACTATGTTTAATAAATGTATAATTTATGTAGTTTAATTTCGTTCTCCTCATTTTAATATCAAGATTTACTGAAGCGTATTTTCATAAATATAAGCTGCTTTTGTAATTTATTACTTAAATAAATACTTGAATACAATGTTACAATTTAACATAAAATATTTAAGATGATCGAAAACAGTCTCGTTTAACTAAACTTTAAATATATTCATTTCCTAAATATTTTTACTGAATTTTTTTATTGTATTTATTCGTTCTTGTTATATATATATATATATATGTATATGTACATCATCATGATTTAATGATAACTGTAACCCCGCAAGACAGTATTAAATACGATGAGCAATGTAAAGAATCTTATTATTGGAGTACGAGTTTCAAAAAGACATAGCATGCAAACCAGTTTTATCAGGGAGTCTATTCTATACGTCTTTCGACAATTCTTTCTACATTGCGTGTCGAAAGTT
The DNA here is from genome assembly GCA_963971575.1 of Liopterus haemorrhoidalis. NCBI lineage: Eukaryota > Metazoa > Arthropoda > Insecta > Coleoptera > Dytiscidae > Liopterus > Liopterus haemorrhoidalis. The sequence continues at coordinate 55,750,257 of OZ020612.1, read as the reverse complement.
CCTATAGTATGCATAAAAGTTACCTTGATAGTGTGAAAGCGACTGTCGACAATTTAGAGAATAGACCCTTAGTTCTTGGTACATATTTTGTTTCACAATACTTACAAATATTAATTTCTATGTTTTAAAGCCGGTAATTTTGATTCCAGTGTCCACATGCTGTTATAGAGATTAAATACGAAATTTTTGCATAATTTAGAATTGATCGAGTAACAGATTCGAGACGAATACATGAGATGGGAAAAAATCATAAGCTTAGTAAGTGTATACCACATGAACTTTCCGCACACAGCATCTCCAGCTGGTTCAGTACGAATTTCTTTCTTCCAGGCAAAGTATAAAGGATTTTTTGTAAATAATCGTTACCGGTGATTAAATGATTGATTATCTACAATTTTAAATGTAAACAATCACACGCAACCCCATTTTTAACGTATATTAGATCAGCCGTCCGCCAGACAGGGCCGACACGTATATTTTGCGGGACCGGCTTCAGCCAAAAATGGACGTAATTTTGCATAGTTGGGTATAAAAAAATAAATAAATAAATAAAAATACAAACTGGTAGCCGGATATAAGTCATGACCATAAAAAAATATTTAGAAGGCTCGAAATAATGACAAAAAATAAGGATATTTAAGATACCGCTGAGCTGTTCTAATCGCGGAGCATACTTTGAACCCCCCTCGAGCTGGCCCTAGTGCCAAGGGCCTCCACATGAATCTCTATCCCCTCCCCCGACCTCACTTAAATTTCTGATGAAGCCTCATAAACTTCTACTGTCAGAGGCCTCCAGAAGGGCAAAACTGCCTGTGGGTAGACCCCGAATAAAAACGAATAGCGAAAGCGAAAAGATCGTTCTATGCTTCTGAAGAAACATGAAGAGTGTGTTTTAGCCGTTTATTCATCCGGGTAAAACGGTTTAAAGAATTCAACTTAAAATTATTAAATAACAACAAAAAAAAGTATCAACTTTTCTTGTAGTATTCTTGTAGTTATATTAATCTATCAAAAAACGTTAAAAAAAACTTAGTTCGTAATATATTCTTAGATATTAAAGCACAAAAATGAATATTAAAAGCATAAAAGTTTTCTATTAATTTGAAAATGAAAAGTTAATAGAATGTCGTCTTAAAACAATTTTATAAAAAAATAAAATACCTATCCAGAAAAGTAGACAGTTAATGTACAAAACGTATATCATACAAAAGGTGAAGGCTGTGTAAGTTTTCATTTAATTTCGGGAGCACATAAAAAGTTAATAGACAATTTTCACTTTCATCCAAAAATAATGTTTATTTCATTTTATAAGAAAAATGTATTATTTTTTGAGGAAAAGTAAGCAATCCTATGATGCAGAGAGTTTGTTTTCTTAAGCTACAAGAGAATATGTTAGTTTTTGTGCCATCTGCCACTGGCTATATTTCCAACAGCACGTACTGTCTACCAGGTGTTAACTACGCTACAAGAATAAAATCACAAAAATATTAACTTCAGCCTCAATGTCTTATCAAGGTGAATAGATTTTTAATTCACTATTTTATACATTTTTATAAAAAGCAGAATAAAACTTCACCACTTGCAATGTACCTACATGGAATAGTGGAACAGGATCTTGGCTATATTTTGTTCGTTTTAGGAATCCCGGTGGTAATGATTAATAGGAAAAGATGGGAGCATTTGCGTTGCGATACTAGAGGTGAAGCTAGAGATGACAGAAGCGAATGAATTTTACAAAAATGTTTTTATTCATCAAGAACGAAATCAAAGGTTTGAAGGCGATCAGATACCGTCTAAGTTCTGATCATAAACGAAACCAGCTAGCGATCCATCGACGTTCCTCCGATGACCCGGCGTACACCTTTCCCGAAAGGTGTACGAAAGCTTTGGCTTCCCGAAGCCAAAGCTTTTGGATTCCGGTGAAAGAATGGTTGCAAAGATGAAACGTAAAGGAATTGACGAAAGGGCATCACCAAGAGCGGCTTATTTTCATTCAACACCGGACACCTCAGCAGGCCCGGACACCAGAAGGATTAACGGACTGAGAGTTATTCTAGATTTGGCCGTTCTTAGTTGGTAGATAATAGTTAGGGTACAATAATTTGGGTAATTAACTTTTCTAGATAGTTCTGATAACGAACAAGACTGTCAACTATTCATTTTGAGCTAAATCCAACACTTTTGGGTACCGGGAGAAGTCTGGTTGCAAAGCTGAAACTTAAAGGAATTCATGGAAGGGCACCACCAGAGGTGGAGGCTCCGGCTTAATTTGATTCAACATTGGACACCTTATCAGGCCCGGACAACGGAATGATTGACAGAGCTTTTTCTTCATTCAGTAGGTGCTTGGCCGTTCTTAGTAAATAATAGTTGATGTACAATAGTTGGTGGAATAAAATTTTCTGGATAATTCCAATAACGAACGAGACTGCCAACTATTCGTTTCCTATTCATTTTTAGCAAAAATTAAATAGTTATGTAAAAACTACTTAAGGTTTTGTAGGTATGACCAAAAAATCTAATAACGTGTCGCCATCAAATAGGTGGATATTGCAATTTTTGATCACATTTTTAATGTCGTTAACAAAAAATGAATAAAGAACAGTGGCCCTAGAAAACTACGTTGATTTACTCCAAGATTATTCTCACGAAATTCTGATTGATGGGCTATGAAATTTGATGGCTTGCAAACTGTCTAATAAATAAGAGCGCATAAGGTTGAAAGCTTAGAAAAAAACAGTGGTCCTAGAACTACCTTAAGGTACTCCAAGATTATACTCGCGAAATTCTGATTGATGGTTATTAAATATGATGGCTTGCCAACTGTCTGATAAATAAGAGCTTATAAGGTTGAAAACTTAGAAAGGACAGTGGTCCTAGAACATTGCCTTTAGGTACTCCAAGATTATTCTCACGAATTTCTGATTGATGGTTATGAAATTTGATTACCTGCAAACTGTTTGATAAATTAGAGCATATAAGGTTGACAGCTTAGAAAGAACAGTGGTCCTAGAACACTACCTTGTGATACTCCTAGATTATTATCAGGAAATTCTAATTGATAGTTATCAAATTTGATGGCTTGCAAATTGTTTGGTAAATAAGAGCATATAAGGTTGAAAGCTTAGAAAGAACAGTGGTCTTAAAACACTACCTTGAGGTACTCCAAGATTATTCTCACGAAATTCTGATTGAAGGTTATAAAATTTGATGGCTTGCAAACTGTTTGGTAAATAAAGAGCATATAACGTTGTAAACTTAGAAAGAACAGTGATCCTAGAACAGTACCTTGATGCACTCCTCAGATTATTCTTACGAAATTCTTATTGATGGACATGGAATTTGATGATTTGCAATCTGTCTGATTAATAAGAGCGTATAAGGTTCAAAGCTATCCCTAAAATGCCATAAATTTACAGCTTGTTCAAAATTATTCCTTTATCAATTGTTTCAAATGCCCTACTTAAATCCAAAGAAACAGCACAGGTTAATTTCTTATTATCTAATTCTGTTATTTAATTAACGTTTATTTTCAAATACAAAAAGTGCCTTGCATAAACTTGTACATGTCACATCAAAATTTTTCTCCAAGCTGAGGTTTGCACCTATTATAATTCTTAAGAACTAAGAATTCCATAGCTAGGAAAAGTTAATTTCCTGCCAACTAACAATTTCAAAATAAGACAATTCCATAGTTGTAATTTACTATTTCTAGTCATATTTTATGCAATCCTTGGTTTATTATTCTATTAATATTAAGTATTAAAAACCACATGTATCAACATTTCGTGTTCATTTATTTGTATTTTGCAATTATACTCTGGTCTACGCTTATAAAATCAAAGCCTTAATGAATATTATGTTTACAGAGTGCAGTTTTACAATTAAAAAAAAAAAGAATGCTAGCAGAGTATACCAATTTAAATACTAACATACTTTTTTGTTTGCGAAACTAATATGGAAATGAAATAAAAACAAAACAAAGTAATTTGAACCACTCAGCTTTTTCAGGTAAATTTTGTTTGAGTTTGGAGTTTTGAACTGAACACACAACTTAAAAAAACAATTCGAAAAGTATTCTTTTTACGTATGGTCGACGAAGTGTCTGCCAACTTTTCAAGTTCAATAATCTTTCTTTCGGAGAATTCTTTATTTCATATAAAATATTAAAACATTTTGAAAGCATTAAAAGATTTACTTCAACTTTAATTTCAATGCCATTCACGTGGCAATCGTGTTAATCTTTTAAAAGATTTTTCCAAAGTTTGCTACTTTTAGTCTGGTACATTATTCATAAAAAATAGTAAAATATAAAAAAAAAAACTAAATTATAGGAAATTTCTTCTTTATATTTGTCTCCTAAGCAGTGTTGTAATAGATACATTTGAAAATATATCTAGATACAGATACAGATACTTGAGGAAAAATGTATCTAGATGCAGATACAGATACACATTTTAAAAAGTATCTAGATACAGATACATTTTTTTTTACAATGTATCTAGATACTTCAAAATACTTTTAAGATACTTTCGGAAAAATGAAAACAGTCTGCTGGCTGCAACGGAGAAATAAAATGTTTAAGATGTGTCAAAAAAGCAACATTGTTAATAAAAATACATGTAAACTACTTACTTTGTAACTGTTACGCCAACTCTAGCTCACTGGTATCTTGGTTATTACAGTGTAATTTACATTGTACGTTTTAATTTTAACCGTTAACCTTGCAGTGACCCTGAACCTAAACACAATTGCGATATGAGTGAATTTTGTAAAGTTGACATCTCTTAAACTTATTATTATAAATATTAATACCTAATATTTTATTTTACACTATAATTTTGATAACTAAACCATAAAATATTTAAAATTTTATATAGGTATTGCAAAACTACGTCATATCACACTCATGTTTAGATTCAGAGTGAAGCATGTTTTTACCCCCAAGTAAGAAAGAGTTTAATGGTCGCTGATTGGTTAATTTAAACTTAAAATTGAAATATCTGAATGATGCTAAATGTATTACCAACTTGAAAAATCGTAAGGACATATTTTGTAAAAAGACCTTGAAAAAGACAAAATAGGAAAGTATCTGAAAAAAGTACCTAAAATACAGATACTTAGATACTGATTTAAATATCTAGATACAGATACAGATACATATTTTAAAAAGTACCTAGATACAGTAACTAGATACTTGCACAGTATCTAGTTACAGTATCTAGATACAAATACCCAGATACATTACAACACTGCTCCTAAGCACTAAGAATTTTTTCCGTAATACTGTCGTAATAATTATAATGAGAAACACGATACATCTTTAAAACTTTCAGTGCTATCCGACATTCAACACTACTTTTGAAACTATCTCCACTTTTAATAATCCTGACTAAGATCTGATCTTGTAAAAATGAACCATACTACTTACTGATTACTGAAATTAAATATAAACTAGCATAATAGACTTATTAGACCGGGAGCTCATGACAGTTTTTGGTCTCCGATTTTATACAGCATGCCTTTTGGAGGAGAGAATATTTACCCTGTGACAACAAAAAAGGGATGGTACTAAACCCCTGCACGCTTTCCGGTCATAGGGAAAATTGCATTTCCACTTAAACACAAAATTTTTGTGCTTTTCTCTGATTTAATATTGCTTGCCCTTTTGTCAAAAGAAAGTTATAACAAATTTAAAGTCTTTTAAATATATGCATGCGATTCGGAGGGTCCCAAAGGGCTCAAACGGTCATGTGATCTTCTAATAAAAAATATGATTTTCCGCGTTTTCATACCGCATGCCTATAATTAAAAGACTTTCAATTTGTTATAACTTTCTTTTGACAAAAGGGCAAGCAATATTAAATCAGAGAAAAACACAAAAATTTTGTGCAAGTGGAAATGCAATTTTCCCTATGACCGGAAAGCGTGCAGGGGTTTAGTACCATCCCTTTTTTGTTGTCACAGGGTAAATATTCTCTCCTCCAAAAGGCATGCTGTATGAAATCGGAGACCAAAAATGTCATGAGCTCCCGGTCTATATAGAATATTAAAAAAATATGTAAAATTTTTAAAATTTCAATCTTTTTTTGATATTTAAAAAAAAATCTAACTTAAGAACAATAGAATAAAGGAACCTGTGGTTTGAATTTTTGAAATTTACAGACTTTTTTATACCTAGAAAAAAATAGGGCCATCCTTAGTTAACACCTTTTTGATCCGTGTAATTTTGAAAATTTGTAAATATTTCATTTTTGAAAAACCGTATTTCAAAATCTACATAAGATAGAGACCTGTGGTTGAAATTTTTGAAATTCTGATGTCCTAATGGGCCTGAGGACTAATTTTGAAGCAACTCCCAAACAAAATTTTCATTTTTTTTTTTTAATATTCAGAAAATTATAACTAAAGAATAATAAAATATAAAGTACTTCGGTTCGAATTTTTGAAATCTTCGTATATTATTTAGTCAAGAAAAAAATTGAGGCATTAATAACGCGACTTTTACAGTAAATATGAATCGAATATTGAAAACAGTCGAAAATCAAAAAAATCTCTCTGATAAACTTTAAAATGTGTATACTTATTTATTTTGAGTAGTAGATCCCAAAAATAATCTCCATTACAAGTTACTGTTTACGGTTTTTGAATAAATTAAAAAAAAAAAACGACAGAAAATGACCTTATTTAAAAAAAATACATATTGAGAGGGCGCTAAAATATATATTTTTAGACACCCCACCCTAAATTGATCTATTACGAATTAAAAAGAAAAAAATAATGGTAAAATTTGCGTGAATAAATAGCGTAGAACGATAATAGTCACTCAGTAGGTTCAAAATTTCATTAGATTCTCTGCAGTTCAAAGAATCATATTAAGTCAAATTCAACCCCTCCTTTCTAGGAAGCTTTGGTTTTCTTCTCACCAAAGCAGGTCTTTTATATGCACTTTTATCCGGCTTAGATTTAATCACACCTTCTTTCCATATCATCTGCATAGAATTAATATGGTTACGTCTCCTTTCTGTCCGTTTGATAATTTGTCTGTCAGCGATTCGAACCACTTACTGTTTGAATGCCCAATTCATTTTCGCAATCGTACCTTATTAATACAAAATTTAGTTATCCAAAAAAATATCCTTACCTACCAATATTCAGATGCTTCTTGCTATTAACTTTCTAGATATTTATGAAATTATTTATAACTATATTAAATCAGAAAATATCAAATTATAAACGTAATTTTAAAAACCCTTAATCAATCCTATGTTACATGGCTAATCGCCAAAGCTGCAAAAGCCAACGAACAAATGAAAAAAAAAAATTATTGGCAATCAAATTTTTACAATAATACGTCCCTCGTTCCGCCGTCAATAATTTGTCAGCTACCGCATAAGATTAAATTTTAATATATATTTTATTCCAAATAAATAATTTAAAAGCAAATAAACTTTCACCAAGCAGTAGAAAATTACGAAAAGGTGAAGAAACCTTATTATGTTGAACTGAAATGTAAATATTTTTAAATGCTAAACTTCAACTCAACTTAAACACTTGAAACGTGACGAATATTGCTGTACAATCATAATTCAGCAAGATACACAGTTCCGCTTTTGGAATTTAATTGATTTAAATTAAATTTCCAAAAGTTCCATTCTCTGTCCGCTAAAAGCGAAGAGCGTACAGGAATAAACGTAACTAATTTACACTTTTTATCAGAGACCACCTTGAGAATCTGCCATGAATAATGTATATGCATCGGAATGCTCCAATAATCTACGATATTTGAGCAGTTCATATCTGATCTAAAACTGAAGTATGTATTTAAGAACATTTGCACAGACTCCGAAGTTACTGGAGAGTTTGTACATCGTTACTGCAATCTGTATTTCGAGTCCACATTGATTATCTTAACGTCTAGAGCGATTCAGGACATACTCTTCCGAAATATTCTCTTAAGATTATATCAAATAGGACTCAAGTGTCTCGTTCTTGCCTTGTTAAACCCTAAACTAAAGACTAGAATGCATATCTTGCAAATAACAATTTGTGACAATGCCATGAAACACGTATTGGAAAAACACAATCAGATGCGAAGCCTAGCATTATCAAGGTTTTTAATAACATATTTCTATTAAAAACATTAATCTGTTATCTGAGTTGCGTTTTTAAATACTTTTTAGACCTGATAAAAAGCCAAGACAATGAAAATTCATACGCATTGTTGAAAACCTTGCTCGAAAGTATGCTTTAAGACGTAGATTAAGGAACGAAAAGTAGTTTTCCAAAAGTTAGTTTAGAAAATTATTTTCATACGATTTTTTCTAAAAATGTACTAGAAAAATTACTCTCTCGCAACTTTTAACACAAAATTATTAAACTAAAAATCTGAACAAATTCTGGATATGAGAAAAACAAACATCTTTACTGCCTCATCGTATTAATCTGTCCATACGAGTAGTATTAATCAGGGATGGGGAGTCGACAAAAAAATTACCGACTCCCGACTCTCGACTCCTGAGTCGGTATTTTTGAATACCGACTCCGACTCCCGACTCCAACTCCCGACTCCTTTCATTCGTAAATCGTAGTCTATTACAAATGTTTAAGCGAGACTAAAGAAATTTTTATTTTCTTAATTTAACACGAGTTCACTTTTTAACGATCGAAGTAGGCTTTTGTTAAACAAAATTATAAGAAGCTTCATTCAATCGTTAAAATTTAGTAGATTTCAATATCTAGTTCCGCTTAAACCAAAGAAACAGATTATACTTACAGTTATAAAATGTCATTTTCATTTCATCTTGACGTTTTGTGTCATTTTTAATACAAATTTTCGAATATATTAGTTTACATTTTTTTTATTGTATTTTACATATAGTATATTTCTCTGGCTTAAACGGAATTAGATTTTGACATTTTGTGACTTTTACCGATTAAGTGAGGTTTTTGATCATTTTGTTTAGCAAAAGCCCGCTTCAAACCTAAGAAAAGAGCTCATGACTACTTGGCAAAATGAAAATTCCAGTCAGTTCCGTTTAAACGTTTGGAATAGCCTATACTTTATTTTTCATGTAATTTTTTCCTTTTGGCCTTTAGATTTTGGCTGCCAATATGAAACATGAAATAATCACGTAGCTCGTTACAACTTGAGAAAATAAAATTCCAGTTTAGTTTCGCATAAACATAATCAACAGAGTCTCAACGTATCAATCTGTTGATACGAGGAGTATTAATCAAATTTTAAACTGGAAAACATGAAGGAAATCGGGTAAAACCAATAATGAATATTATTAGTTTTATTTTCGTTCTTCAACAAAGAACAAAATGCCATTCCTGTTTCCGTGTTTTAAAAAATATGGTTATTTTGATTTCGTTTTCGGTTTGTTCTCATCCTTGATAAAAATTTAATCAAGGAGTCGTGAGTCGATAACTTTTTCCGACTCCCTCTAAAAGCTTCGACTCCTCGACTCCCGACTCCCGACTCCGACTCCAACTCCCCATCCCTGGTATTAATCAAATTTTAAGCTGGAAAACATGGAGGAAAACCAGTTAAAACCTATATTGAATATTTTTAAATTCATTTTTGTTCTTAAACATAATGCCGTTCCCATTTCTGTACTTAAAAAAAACTCTAGTAATATCTATATTATGTTTTCGTTTTCGGTTTGTTATATTTGATAAAAAGTGAATCAAAGACTCGGGAGTCAATAGTTTTCTCACTCCCGACTCCTCCAAAAACTTCGACTCCTCGACTCCCGAATTCCGACTCCGTCCCCTCGCACATCCCTGCTTTGAACAGTTGCATTTTTTTATTCATCGTTTAATTTAGGCTTTTACCAATCGGTGTTCATAAATGCTGATAATTACTGAAATGGATTGGTACAAGCCCGAAATAAATTTTTCAGAGTTTTACAACTTTGGTTAAGGATTCACCTGTAAAACCTAGGATTTACCAATTTTAGGGCTTTAAAACTAATGTTGTATCGTATGACATATGCCATACGATAAATAAATAATAATAGTAAAACACCGTTCCAAAATTACACTGAACAATTAAAAATCGCACTATTTGAAGTACATGCATATTGTGAATATTTGAGAGATACTTTATTTAAAAATGAACTGTAAATTTTGTTAATTACATAACTTTTACCTAATTAAAGTAAAGCAGTCAATTTTTTAATAAATTTACATTAAAAAGCGAGCTTTATTCAGTCACCAATTGCAATTAAATTTTATTATCTCCAATTTCATGATCTTTTCTCTGGTAGAAGTTCACTGCATTTTCCAATAGTTCACCGCATTCCTTCCATAGTAATTAATTATCACTTAATCGATTGGCCGGTGACCTCATAACCCGGGAAATTCTCCATTTCCCAACGGATTAGATCAGGTTTTCTTACGCAAAGAAGCTCTAAATTAAGTCAGTGCACTCCTGCTTCTCGCTGGATAATATTAATGTTTTGATGAGCTTGGTACTTCTTAATGCAGCCTTCTTAATAAAGGCTGCAGCAAGAAGTACTTTCATTTTAAAATGAAGAGATATGAATTTTCTCTGCGAGAGAAAATGAAAACTTCCTCATTATAACATTTTAATATTGATATTGTTTAAAGAATTGCTTATTACTAAATATTAAATAGATTGTTAATATAAATAGCGATGAAATTTCGATTGACTTTTGAATTTTTAAGCAAAATTAAAGATTCTTGAACGCATTATTGCAACAAAAATCTTAGAATTTCTGACTGCAAATGGCGTAATACCTAAGGAACAGCACAGATTCCTACCATACCGATCGGTCGCATCAAATATCTTCAACGTACGCAAGCCTGGTCACTAACATTGGACAATTCCATTTCTATTAACGCCATATTTCTGGACTTTGCTTGAGCCTTTTATAAGGTGCGTCTCACAGACTACTCAGCAAATTTGAACATTATAGCATTCTGAGTAAGATTTAAGCATTTTTATCTGATATGGCGTTCCAGGTTCGCACTGGCGACTCTTTGTCAAAGTCACATCTTGTCTTAAGTGGACATCCACAAGGATCTGCTCTAGGCCCTATTCTTTTCTTGATCTATGTAAACGACTTAAAAACATCTATTTATTAAAAACGTGTAAACTTGTCATACAATCTATCCAATTCGTTTTATCGACCGTTTTCTGATCTGGTCAAGATTCTCTACGTGGCCTACGTAAGGTCTCATTTCGTAGTTCCACAAATACCGGTACACCAGCGGCCGATACTCACGCGGTGGCCCTGGCTGCACAACATTAACAACATTTATAAAACGACAAACAAATATTCCTTTCCCAACCTCATTAAATACTTCATCAAGTATCCCTAAACCAGTGTTTCTCAACCGACGCTCAATGGCTTATTTTATCAGGTCCGTGGCTTAATATATCAGGTCCGCGAATTTTAAAAACAGAACTAATAGAGTAATTTATTTTTGTAAAATAATTAGAACGTGTAGAGAGCTAGTAGAACCTGTCAGAACGATTACAGTGGACGATACACGTAATGAAGGAGAATACAATGGTTAGGAAGATATGGAAGGGAAGATTGAATACTTGTTGACCAGTAGGAAGATCTCGCAAGACATGCAGAGATCAGCTAATCAAATCAAATACCATGTGTTCAAAAAGAAATTATATAAGAAAAATAAAATAATGTGTACCGCAAGCTTTAACTGTCAATTAATTAACTGTCATCTCTGTTGTTGTCATAAGTTTCTATTGAAAATTAGTCAATTGCTATATAAAGCTTTTGCTATACACAGCCAACCCGTATTTAATTTCTTTTTGAACTCATGGTATATAACAATGTAAACACATTTAATGTAGGTCACTTATACATTAGTTTTGATTATAGTACCTACAACCAAACCAATACATTTTTTTGTCAATAAACATATAGTTTTTTTTTTATGTAGAGTTAAGCCATCATATTTATTTAGTCGAAATACAAATATTTTTCGTTTTACGCCATTCGAAAATCGCAATCTGCTATATTGAATATTTGGTTGATCAATAACCAATGTTTCAATCAGTGCATGATTCCATTTTCTCGCGATCGACCCTATACAAACAACACTACGTATATACATTTATGTATTTGCCTCGATTTACAAAATGTTTTCATAGTTCATCGTTAAATTAAATTTATATTTGTTTGTTAATCGCGCGTGTGTCTGTCGTGCAGTATAACTATGACCATAGTTAAATTACAAACCACTAGTCATTATCCTTAATTGTGGAAAATTGAATATAAATATCTCAATTTCAATTTTGCTCAATAAACATTATTTAACACAACAATGCATAAATACTAACATAAAATTAAATTAGGCTCACATTTTAAATATTTAATTTAAATTTTGTAATTAAAAGTATTATTTACATAAATTATTTATTTAGTTTCAGACAAATCCAAACTTTTGGTTCTATAACACTGAAATACAAATATAAAATTTAAAATTGTTTCCTAAAGGAAGTGTCTTTTTGGACTATTTTTTTAAATTTTGATTATAGATATATTTTCAGAAAATATTACCCTCAATAAATAAGAATTAAGCAATTAAAGTTGTTCTAAAAATTTTCGTAAAAATGAATAATTTTTACCAAAATTTATCGGCCGAGTTTGGTCATTCATATTAGCGCCACTAGGTGACAACTTATTTGTGTAAATTTAAAATTAGTTCGAAATATTTAAAATATTTTGGTAAAAATTACAAATTAATACATTCCATATTAGCAAGCCTGTAGCTGCAAGCGTTAAATCGTCTGTACCTGCTACTTGACCGCTGAAAAAGGGCACAGACGTGAGTTCAATTCCTGTTTATGTAAAATAATTTGTGTAAAAATATTTATACAAATTACAGGTTCTGCTTAGCCGTTCGCAACCGGCTTTAAACTGTAGGTGCCTTTCGGTGTACGCTAAAAATGGAGGTAATACTGACCATATTACTCCTGAATGTACATAAATTGAAAACATGGTTACGAAACCTGGAAACAGGAGGCCTTGGCTCATTTTGGGCTGTCGCGCCAATGATGATGACATTCAATAGTTTGCACCTTTGAAATTGTATGTCACGTTAGTATTAAAACATGGTACACAATTTTACTTTCTTAAAATGTCATTCCATTTGATAAATGTCATAAAGTTAAATAATATCTTAGTTATAATGATCATAACCCATCTGAAGTAGGTTTTACAGCGTAATAAATATTTTGATATGACAAATTTACATTTAAAAGTCAGTACTACACTATAAAAGTAACCACAATATCCAGATCTGGTTTGATTTACAAATTTTTGAAAAAATAATTACATACAATTAAATTTTACTGTGTAATACTTTCTCACGATTTATTTCCAACTGATTTGAGATATAGTGTAAGTACGCTTTTTTCCGTGTGTGTATTTTTGCATGTGCGCTTTTTTCCGTGTGTGCATTTTTTCATGTGCTTTTTTTTTTCGTGAGCGTATTAATCCGTGTGCGTTTTTTCCGTGTGCGTATTTTTATATTGTATAAAGAATTGGAAATTTTATTTTAATAAATATATTTTAAATTTAACGTCTCATATCATTTTTAGTTTTAACATGTTTTAACTGTTTTTAATAATGGGATTCAATTTGAATTGAATGAAGTAAGGCGTATGGCTAGAGTAAGAAGTCTGAGGTGTCGAGCAAGTTCCACATTAAGGTAATGATGTGTTTGCCAACACAGTTGGCAACGGGTGCACTAGCTGTTTAATAATATCGTACCTGCCAATAGTCATATTCCTGTATCATATTTTCCGATAGAACTCGTCTAAACTGTAGTCAGAAGACACGACTGAGTTAAAGATGGATATAAATATAACAAATAATTAAAATAATTTCCCAATAGCGTATAAGGACATATTAGGTTAGTTCTCTATTTTTGGACCTCACAACACATCTTGTCAAAAATATGATAGCTCCTGAGAGGCTCAAGGTAGCTTATGTAAAGTGAAAATGTTCTTCCTCAATAAAGTAACAGTACGGTAGTGATGCACTAAGATGCGGTAAGGTTACTTTGTGACGACTATGGAGAAATAATAAAGCTAACTACTTTTAAGAAATTGTTTGCCTTAAATAATTACTCGGAAGAAAACTTTCATAAGAATGTACTGCCTTAATGCCTAAAGTTTATAAATGTAAATAACAACTGTTGTTGGTAGTAACATTCTGTCGCATATCTCGTACAGCTATAACAATTACACAACTAATATTCTGACATATAATCTTAATCTTACGCAATGAACATAATTCTTCTTACGACAAATGTTTATTGCAAATGTAATGTGCACTGGGAAGTTGTAACATTTACTTAAGTGTTGCTTAAGTCTGAGTATTCATTATAAATAGCCAGACACATGAACTTTATCTAGGTTTATTACTTCTTTAACTGAGCTTCAAGTCAAGACATTCCGTTTATTGAGCTTGTCATAATGGTCAATGGTTTGAGAACCGATTAAAAGAAACGTTTTTGAAAACGACGTAAATAAACATTTCCTCGATATTATAAGTCAATACATTTTTATTAGGTTGTTCGAAAAGTTTGTAAGGATTTGCATTGTAAAGAAGAATAAGAATACGATCTTTTAATATTTACCCATAATTTTTTAAATTTAGCAGTATTTTGATAATTGATTTCAATAAACATCAACTGTCATCTTTCAAAAGACAATATTCCATTCACACAAAACTTCCAGTCCTTTTAACTTAAAAACTTCTCAATGTCTTTTTGCAGTCATCCAAAGAGTTGAAATTCTTGGCACTCCGGGGAACTGCAACAATATTTATTTATTCATTAATTAATTTATTTATTAATTTATTTATTTATTCATTTATTTATGTAACACGGCAGAACAGACGTTGAAACGTAGAGCAATACAATACAATTTACAAATTACAATTTGTGAATATTTATCACATAAATATATTCTGGTTGTCCCGCCTGGCTTTGCTCAGGGATCGACTATTAGGTGACAGGGCAGAAAACAATACTATAAACATGTGAAAGGCCAGGATTAAACTGAACCTTACTTATCTACGAACCTTTTTCTAAAGAATGTTTCTAATTTTACCATTATGCGTTGGTAAAGGTTGTTAATATAACTGTCATGCGAACACGCTACATATAATTGCCCATGCGAGCATTATGGACTCCGCAAATCAGCGCCAGCCATCTTCAAGGTTTGCCTTTCGACTTATTAATAGTCATCGCAAAACAAAGTTCGACAGGAAATTGGAGGCTCTTAAACTGAAATGGTAAAATTGTAGGAATCGTCGGTATTCTAGGTATTACCACCTTTTGCCTATATCACAGTCATACTGGTTATGTCTACTACATATTTGGTTTCTTAAACTGTTCACCTGTAAGCGTGCAAACATAATTTTGACGGGTTTATGTTCCTTTGCAACATTATTGGTGCAGCTACTTTTAAAGTATGACCAGGAGATAACCTTGATGAGTTAAGAAAATTCAGGAATTCAACTGGATAGTGAATGACATCTTGCTCATCTACAACCGTGTCGACAGACATCGCAGTACGGGAGAGAGATTCAAACTGATGCAAAATTACTTTCATAGTAAAAATTATTGTAACTACTGAACCGATTTTAAAAATCTTTTGGAGTAATTACATCCAGGAGTCTTTACAAACTAGCTTGAAATTTGAACTTCTGTCGATGGTGTTACTGCCGAAATACGTATAGAGTAACGTTAAACTTATATTTGTGAAACTAACTGAGTGCTTTATTTATTTATTAATTTTATACTAACTATGTTTCAACGAGAATACACCGGCTTCTATGTCAATTATATTGAATTTTTTTATTTATAATAATTATAATTATTAATTATATTAAATAATAATGGTAAGGAATACGTAAACAAATTAGCAGATAAGGGGAAAAAAATCATAAATCCCAAAAAAATTTTAATAAATCGGTAAAAAACTGCCTTAAAATTTCCCTTATCTGCTAATTTGTTTACACTTGTATTCCCTACCATTAATATTTGTTCCCACTGAATGTATCTGTTAAAAATAAGTTAAGTTTATAATTTAAACTCGTGTAGTTGGCGTCACTGCCGAAATACGTATAGAATAACATTAAACTTATAATATAATTGACAGAGGAGTCCGTGTATTCTCGGTGAAACATATTTAAAATAAGATTAATAAATAAAACACTCAGTAAGTTTCACAAATATCAGTTTAATATACTCTATACGTATTTCGGCAGTGACGCCATCAACAGGAGTTTCAATTACAAACTAAACTTATTTTTTAACAAATACATTTAGTGGGAACAAATATTATGGTAGGGAATACAAGTGTAAACCATATTAGCAGATAAGGGATTTTTTTTAGTAGTTCCAACAAATTCCGTCACTGTATTAAATTCTGGTATCGTTATGTTGCTGATATTATTTGTCTTTGGGAAGGTAGTAATAGGCAATTAAAATTATTTTTCAACCATATTAACGATATCAATCCTTCAATAAAATTTACTATGGAGATAGAAAATAATCGTTCTTTAAATTTCTTAGACCTTTCCATCTCACATTCTTGTTCTAAACTCAACTTCAAAATCTATAGAAAACCGACATATACTGACACCATCATTCCTGCTTCATCTTCACATCCTTATAATACTAAAATGGCTGCTTTCAATTGTTATGTAGACCGATTATTAAAAGTTCCACTCTCTGATGAAGACTACAATCTGGAATTACAAACTATTTACAAAATTGCTATTAATAACGGTTATAACAAGGCTGAAATTGACAAAATTATTAGAAAAAAGCGCAAAAAACTTTTATTAACATATTTTTATCCCCCTAGTGTACCTGATACAAAAATTTATAAAAAAATACCCTTTCACGGCCAGGTTAGTTTCAAAATAGGATCAAAATTAAAGAAATCAAATATAACCCCAGCCTTTTATAATAAACATACAATTAAAAATTTACTCGTTAATAATAAATTAGATAAAACTGATTTACACAACAAAAGTGGAGTTTATCAAGCATCGTGCCAAGATTTCTCAACAATATATATAGGCCAAACTGGTCGAAAATTTGCTACAAGATTTGGTGAACATTTGAAAGCCATCCAAAATAACAAAGTAGAACAGTCCAACATCGCAGAACATATGATTTCCAATAATCATAACCTTTCCGTCAATGACTTGAAAATCCTACACATACACAATAAAAGCCTTAAACTGAACCTTTTAGAATACCGAGAAATTCACAAAAATATTAACTCTGGAATTCCCTTAATGAATGACCAGATTGACGTTTACAACTCACCCCTAATAAATCGGTAAATAACTTTTTTCCCTTTTTTCCCTTATCTGCTAATATGGTTTACACTTGTATTCCCTACCATAATATTTGTTCCCACTAAATGTATTTGTTAAAAAATAAGTTTAGTTTGTAATTGAAACTCCTGTTGATGGCGTCACTGCCGAAATACGTATAGAGTATATTAAACTGATATTTGTGAAACTTACCGAGTGTTTTATTTATTAATCTTATTAAACTTATACTTGTGAAACTTACCTAATGCTTTATTTATTTATTAATTTTAAATTATATTTGAATAGTCAACCCGCTCCCCTCCCCGTCTATGATCTCTCGTCCAGAATTTTTAACTAAAAAATATGCTCACCTTATTATAAACTGATACTAATAATAGCAACTTAAGAGTTTTCTTTTGATAACACATTAAATTTAAAAAAATATAATTCTTTCTCGACGACGCAAAAAAAAATTTTTTTTCGAAAGACTAATCTTATCAAAAATTCCTGTTGTACAATTCCGTTTCCCATCAGTGTATTTTATGGAGATCTTTTTCAGATTTTTAGATCGTCTCTTCTGGGAGACAGGATGGAGGACAAAAGTTTTTTGATATATTTTTTGCACAACTCCCATTAAAAAATGATATTTCAAAAATATAAATTTGCTTTTTGCTCTACGCATTTAAAGGTTTCATCTGATATACCAATCAAAATTTTCAAAAAATATTTAAATACATATTTGTTTATATTTATCTCGGGATGTATTTTTTGAACTCTCAGTATTTGTCGTATATGTGCGTCAAAGAGTTGTATAATCATGCCAAATTTCAACTTTCTATGTTAAGCCGTTTGGGTAAAATTTCTACTGACAGACAGACACGAGTGACGTCATAAGGGCTTGTTGGTGGTCATACACAGGCCCGACAAAAGGGGGGTGGGGGTATCCGGAGTTTTTGGGACCCGGGGTCCTAGGCAGAGTCGTAGAAAGTGAGAACCCTTTTTTTTGTTCATCATTTGTACTTTGGAAGTGAGGACTGTTTTTTTTTTGCTCTTCATTTGAATTTTGTAAGTGATGAATTTGTAAGTATTAATTAAAATAAATTGAATTGAAATTGAATTGTAAGTGAGGACCTTTTTTTGCTCATCATTTCTATTTTGGAAGTGAGGACCTTTTTTTTGTTCGTCACTAGTATTTTGGAAGTGAGGACTTTCTTTTTGTTCATCACTTGTATTTTGGAAGTGAGGACCTCTTTTTTGCTCATCACTTGTATTTTGGAAGCGAGGACCCCGGAGCCCTCAAAGAAAGTTTCTCCCCGGGGCCCCAGAAGTTCTCTCGGCGGTCCTGGTCATACATACAAAATCCTAAAAAGTAGAACGGATCGCAGTGACGATAAAAAAGGAAATCTGAAATTTAATTTGGGTCTTATTGCTAAATTTTGGGCCCCCTTTTCATCCTGAGCTTTACCCATGTACATCTAATTACGGCACTGCTGCTACATTTTCTTTTATTTCTTATATTCTTTTGTTAAATGAAACATTTTTAATCAAAAACCTATACTTCAGATAATGATTTGCATTCTTAATTTTAATGTGCATTTTCAAGAATTTTTATTTCCATTGAAACTTTGTAGATCTTCTTTGCTTTTGAAACAAAAGCAATGAATATAAAATCAAAATAAATCTTTTCATATTTTCATTAGTGACTAGTAATCTTGAACGTTTCTTGCTATTATTATGAACCAGATGTTTCAAGTCTGGTTCCAAGTTTCTGAAAACTTTTCGATCTAAGTTTACTGTGAAATTACCGAAATCTAAAAGGCCATTGTTGTTAGAACGACGATTATCACAGACAAAACGTTTCATAAACTAAAGTATTTCTTACACCAGCATTTTTAAAAATTTACCATATTATAAAATATTGATTATAAGTAATATGTTGTTAGGACCGTGTACCACGATACAGAAAAATTTAAAACTGAATTCTTAGTATTTTTCATCATACGGGTTAAGGAAAAGTATATGCAACCCCAAAAAACCAGATTAATGTACAGATAATATGTGGGGAATGATATATAATATGAAATGTCATGGTTGGCTGATAAACATACTTCATTTGTACTTACTCTGTACATCCCTTAAACTCTAGGTCTCCCTCACATGAGTTTCAAGACTTGTCAGATCAAGTCTGAAACCCCCCCAGGTCCGCTGACTGGTTGCTATGATTCTTAGTTTAGTCAACATTTAACTAACTTACTTTAATTACGATACGGTTTGATATTTACATTATTTACACTAGACTTACAATTATACGAGGACAGCTAAATCCAAAGAGACATACATTCACAGACACTAATCACTCGAGAGACTCTTTACTACAAATACTTATTTATCTGGACACCACAGTCCTGACTAACATCGTCTATACCTTTTGTCTTTCACATTTCTCTCAATATTGTTCTCTATCTCCTTAGCTTGACACTACACTAAGGTACATATGGAAATACTTGACCAAGTAATTACGGAATTACATTTTTACTTGACCAACTGAATACGCTAAATGTCTGTAACCAATGGTTATCTTAACTGAACTTAACCTTATGACGCTTTTAACTCAACTACTTTAAACATTTCCTAACCTTATGACGGTTTAAACTCCACTACTCTTAAAACAGAACTACCCTGAGAGGCTAACATCGCTCAACTGTACATATCATTTCACACCCCGGTCATCCAGACGAAAGTTATTCTTCATAAATTAAAATGTATAATCTCCCTATATAAGTAACTAAACTATTGTTTATATTTCTAGACAGAGATTAATTGTTTCTAATCGATTAATTGTTTCCTATATATTAATTGATTGAGAGTTGTCATAAGTATAAGAATTTACGATTTCCTTTTCATGTTAACTTCACAAAGGTCTCAAGTTACAATAATAAACATGCCCTTAAGTTTCGTTTCTAAGAAATAGATTAATTTTATCATTTAACATTTTTAATATTTTACTCTAATTGGATGATTATGTTGAATTTAATTATAAAATTTAATTTCTGAAACAATACCAAAATTATCTTCCTTACAAATATTAATTAATTGTAATATTTGTTACCAGTGCCTAGCTATAATTGACTAATTTTTGCCTGTTGCGAGACCAAAATAATATAAATAAAGTGTATTTCTTACGCTCATTTTAAGTTAAAAAACCTCCAATGTAAAGATTCGTGTCCTCTCTTGTCGATCTTGTAAAAATTACAAACTTTTGTCACTGTTAATTATGTCCTTAAACGCAAACATCTTTAATGTTCAAATTTGAAAATATCGTGAAATGTTTGAATAGAAAATAGCTGAACTGATTTAGGTCAAACTATGCATTTACCGAAATGGGTATTATCATTTTAACAAAATATCTGGTAACGATTATTACAAAGTTGAAGTGAAAATGCTTTCCAAAGTACCATTATCACTAGGACGATAGTAAGAGATGCGATGAAAAATCAAATTTGCATTGAAATCAAGTTTGGAAACTATCGTTTACATTTTTCTTCTTAAAGAAAAATCAATTTTCGATTACTTGAAAACAATGTCATTAAAATAAATAGTAAATTTATTTCAAAATTTTAAATTTAATATACGTTTTACCAAATGAAATTAAATTCTTGATTTCTTGTCGAATCTCTGTTGGTTCTGTGAGTTGCCATCGGTTTTTATAAGTGATTGTATCTGGCCAGTGAATGCCTACTATAATTCGCAAACATTTATTAATAAATGCTCGAGGACTTTTGTCAAAATACTAGTGATGACATTGTATTTGGAAAGTCAGGAACTTTTTTTAGATCATCATTTGAAGTTGAGGACCTTTTTTTTAGGTCTATACTTGCATTTCGAAAAATAAGGTGCTCTTAGAAAATCGAAATATTATATTGTATTTAGATTTTCTTCTATGTAGCAGCTCTGATGAAGGAATAAATTATTCCGAAACTGGTCAGCTGTAGATAGTTATGCTTTATTTTATGTCCGATACCCGTACAACCTTTCCACTTTTACTCTGTTACGGACACGACCATCTCCACATTTATTCTTAATGTACGCATAAGACGAGAACGTTCTTTCGACTAGCTCTGTGTTCGTGTAAGGTAATAAATATTTTATTGCTTTGTCACTGAGCTTGGTACTCTTCTTTCACTATTGCCCAGAAGTCAATGAGATTTCTTTTTTTGAAATCAGTTTCAAAAAAAGAATCAGTCGACAGTTCAATCAATTTTTCTTTTCAACTTTAAAGTAAGGCTCTGTAAAACTTTGGTGTGTTTTTTTTTTTTTTTTTGTTTTTCGCCTTTATCTATATTATTTTCGCGTACCACCAACCGGTCCTCCGCGTATCCCCAGGAGTACGCATACCCGAAGTTGGGAACAGCTGATCTAGGCGATCACGATCGATGAAGATGAAATAAACTGGTGACCTATATTCGGCATATTGTTCTATTTTATGACACATGGCCCTCGGAAACTTGACCTACCCTTGAGGTTAAAATCCGGCAATCGGCAATCAATATTCATGCAGTATTATTTGTTTTATTAATCGTATTATTTTTCAATGCATCTATTGATATTCATGTTCTCATACGCTAAATATAGTAAATTAAAAAAGATGTAAAAAATATAGTTGACTCTGGTTAAAAAACGATGGTTAAAAGTCTGTAGCCGATCGTTCAGTAGAGTAAAGCTTGCCAGACCATCCGTAAAACATACCCCCACACATCTTCATTTAGCACTGCCTCTCTATATTCGTATTCGCTCCAGCACGACGTTCTAGCGAGGGGTTAAGTTGCGATTTATCACGAACGCTCATTCACAATGCGTAATTTACTGTCACGCATTCTCTTGAGCCTTTGACAAGAAACGCCGGCCTGACACGGACAGTCCAACATGAATTGAGACCGAATGGCAACAAGCAACCTACAACCGAGACGTACTATTTAACCCTTTGCAACGTTTTCATGTTTTAATTAAGGATATTTTAAATGGAATTTTATTTTAGTTTTCATTGATTGGTATATTCAGATCTAGTGCGTAAAGGTATCAAATTTATACTACCTACATTCATGCATTTAATGCATGGAAGTGCTTCAGATATAATTTTTTCACATCATACGTTCGAGTTGATCGTAGAAGCATATAAAGGAATATTTTAAATGGTATTTTTATTTTCGTAAAGTTTTAATTGATCAGTATATTGAGAACCAGTGCGAAGAAGTATGATATTTATACAAAAAAAAAAACCACATACATGCATTTAATGCATGTAGGTGTTTTAGATATAATTTTTTATTATCGTAAGTTCGAGTTGATCGTAGAAGCTAATAGAAGCCTTTAACAAAAGCAATGAAATTTTATATGGTTTGACTATTTTTGTAATCAAACTGTTTTTATAAAAACTGTTTTTATAATTAAAAGTAATAAACATATTTCACTACTGTCAGGACATACATATACTTACACCTTTTTCGCAATCGGAAATTCCGATATTTACTATTATAACTTTTGAATCACATTTGCACCTGACATATTGTCACGTTGGTAGTTTGATTGAAAGACAACTCTTGGTTTTAATGATACAATTTTATTAATTATATATCCAATTTACAATGTAATTGTATGAATTTGCCCATGGAGTTGGGGAAGTCTTCGGTCCAGCCCGTGTTGGCCAGGATCAGCTTGAACCTATCTCCGAGGCAGCGGCTGCTCATCAGGGGATCGAGAAGCCTGGAGAACCCTTCTCCTACTCACATGGTATTGCTTACTTGGCTCACCAGCTGTCTAGGTATATGGCGTCAATGTCTCGGTCGTCACCGTGTGGACTGGAACATGTAGAAGAGTTGGCTAGATTGCTCTGCTGGATCCCATGCAACGTCCATGTACATATACTACTGATTGACCTAGTTCCAATATTCATTCGTCATGACAAATTTACTATAACTTTTCAATCACATTTGCACCTGACATATTATAGAAATTATTTACTTGTGTACTTTTTCTAAGGCAAAGCTGTTTTCAAAACTATGCCAATCTCAATACTGAAAAAAAAGACTCACCTTATGCCCTGGGAGTAGCGATTTATACTCTAAAATTCCCATTTATTTTTAAGTATAAATAAAGTATCTAAACAAAATATGTCTATATTTATTTTTTGTAAAAACGAAAAATGTGCAAGATAGAAGGTGTATTGCCTTGTTTTATGATTGGATAAAATCATAGGCAACTTTACAATGTAGAAAAATAGATTACCAATTCATTTAGAAATTAACAATAATAGCAAATTTATGCATTTAAATTATAACTTATTATTTTGATTTGGGGTATGTCAGATTTTGGTAAGCGTCCACAAACTTCAGTAATTTTTTGAGCCACGTCATACTAGAGACTAGTGGACCTTAATACACATGGTAGCGTCCCAAACCCTGACGATATGCAAACGCGGAAATTACGCCAGATCCAGTGCCTGTACAATGCGGAGTGACCCAAGCAACACTGCTTTCTACATCTTGCAGATCAAATAGGTGACAGAAGATCTATAGAACGCAATGGATTTAATTTCCCTTCAGTAAGAGACTTTCATACCACCCAAAACACCAACTATGAGGCGTACAAGTTTAACTTTATACCCTTTTTATTATTATTATTTTATTTTTATTTTTAATCACTCATTTTGAAATGTCAAATTTTAATTTACCTCAAAATTATACTTAATATGTTATCATGCAAAACGTTTCGCAACGGCAGCGCCAATGCTATCAAAAAAAAAAAAATTAAGTATAGAT
The DNA here is from genome assembly GCA_963971575.1 of Liopterus haemorrhoidalis. Classification (NCBI taxonomy): domain Eukaryota; kingdom Metazoa; phylum Arthropoda; class Insecta; order Coleoptera; family Dytiscidae; genus Liopterus; species Liopterus haemorrhoidalis. Next base: position 55,726,097 of record OZ020612.1, on the reverse strand, counting down.
ACCTAAAAAAGGCGCGCTCCCATGAGTCCCCCCCTCAATCACTCAAACAATGTACTTTTAAGTAACACATTTAAGCTTCAGACGAAAATATCTCGATTTGATCAACCGTTGGTACAGATCCGACCACCAGATTGTATATTTTTGTAGTGTCAATGTGCTAAAAATATTACGCCCAGGAATATTTCGAAATCATTTGTTCAACAAAAGTTGCTCTATTAGAAATAACTAACAACTTTTATTTGAGACATTTTTGATACGACTTATGGTTGGTTGCTAAAGAATGAGTTTTTGTATATATTTTTTTTTTTGAATCATAACTAAAATTAAAATACATAACTCTTTATTTGGGAATCAGCCATTAATACATTTGAATAATTTTTCATATTTTTGCGATATTTTTCTGAGTATCTATCTATTTTGACATATTTATAGGTTATAAATACACATTATAGAATTGTCAACATAATAAAACAGGTTATTAACATTTACAATAATAATTTTATTGTAAATTTTGTTAAATGTTGTATTTTGTTTAAATACTTTGTGGTGACGGTCGGTTCTATAGTGGGCTCAGTTGTTTTTTTTTTTTTTTCTATATAAAGTTCAAAGAACTGTATATGCCCTAGGTTCAGTCGTTTGACCATAATTTCTACCATACAAACAGAAAGGCAAACAGGCAGACAAATACACAAAGAAAGAGACAGACACATGAATATCGGTAAGGGTTATACCAACGAAACCCTATAAATGGTAGTTATCAAATATGTTCATTCCAGAGATTTCTTTTCTTGTAAATTTATTTTGAACTTGAAATTCGGTACAACAAACAATTTTATAAGGAACGATTTTAGTTTTGAAAGTCCTCACTTCATTTTTCCTAAAATAAAATGACAAAACCCTTATGTTTGTCAAAAAAAGTACAAAAATCACAGCTATAACGAATGTGTACGGAAAGGAAGAATCATCGCCAGATATTGATAAGCGAGTAGAGTCGTGACTCCCAGGCAATACTGCTCTCGATGGTTATGCGTTATTGAAAGCACACAAACGTCTCGCACATAGATCTCAGGGAAATTTTCGTATTTGCATACTGTTTTTTCCTTGGTTTGTTTTTTCTTTCGTGGTGAAGAAAGTAAAATTCTGTAAAGTGTAAAGTTGTATAATTTGATCTCACCACAAAATCCTTTGTATAAAATTTTGCATTGCAAATGACAGTCGGAAAAGTTATTTGAAACAAGATGATGGATTTGTTTTGTTATTTTTGTCTCTGAAATTTGTTTTTAAAATTTAGGTTAATAAGGATTATTAATTTATATGACTAATGAACCACGAACACCTTTATTAACTGCCTTTTTTACGGAGACTGCTAAAACATTTCATATTGTGAGGGCACCATAATTGACCAAAAATTAATTTGTGAAACTTCAAGATAGAACGAGGTTATTGAAGGATAAACCGAGACTATGACGCTCATCTGACTTTAGTGATTCTGCCTAGGGTTGTCTAGCGTGCGTAGGGTTGCCTGGGGTGCCTAGGGCGCCTAGGATTCTTTGGTCGCAAGCCTCGGGAATTATTTGTTTGTGTCTCGTGACCCTGAAAAACTATTCCGAGACACCTTTGACTTTTTTGTATAATAATAGTAATATTTATTTATTGTCTACATATAATTTATGATTATTTATAGACAGTCATATAAATAGACTACAATAATACAATAATATAGAAAATTTATAATTCAAGTTCAAAAAATTCATTAAAACTATAAATTGGAGTTTCAATCAATAGATTTTTTATTTTGTTATCAAATTGTCCTGAAGTTATTTCTTTGGTAGGGACTGGTAAAGAGTTCATATTATATTATTTATCTTGATTTGTTTATTCTTGTAGATTTAGGGGATATATTTGATTTATTACGTGTATTGTAGTTGTGAACATCTTTATGAGAGGAAGATGAGTCTATATTTTCATGGGCATTTAGTAAACAATGATAAATAAAAAGTGATGGTAATGTCATGATCCTAAATTCTTTAAAGAGTAATCTACAAAGGGCACCATATGACGCACTCCCCATCACACTTATTGCTCGTCGTTGTAGTCTTAAAAACTCTTTCAGCAAAGACTGAATGTCCCCATGCTAAAAGAGCGTATGATATGTGGGACTGCAACAGCGAAAAATTAGTAATTAATCCCATGTAACAGGTTTGTGCAGGTTTCTTAGAAGATAAATAGTTTTTTTGCAATTATATTGTCAATGTGTTGGTCCCATATCAAATAATATATTGCAATTCGGATTATTATAGTTTTAAGTCAATTTTGCAGTTTTTCCTCATTAATGATAATTTATTTGATAGAAACCAGTCGGTTACTTAAGAAAAATGATCATTTGAAACATGTTGCAAGTGTTCTAATGACAATGATCTGGTAATAAGGCTAGCCAATAAAAATCGTCCTCATAGATCAAAAGAGAAAACGTTAAATTAAATGAAAAATAGTAATGGACTTAAAATTGAACCCTAAAGTACTCCATAGCTAAACTGGGGCGAATCTGACGTAGAATTGTACAGCCAGTGGCGGACTAAGCCTTCGCCGGGCCCAAAACATTTTTGATTTACGGGCCCTCAACCTATGTTTTTTTTAAAAAGGTCCTTACCTTCCAAAACCAAGTGAAGAGCAAAAAAAAAAAGGACTTCACCTCCCAAATCCGGGCCCTTGAAAATTACGGGCCCTAGACAAATGTCTTTTTTGTCTAAGGGAATAATCCGGCCCTGTGTACAGCTACTGTGATTGAAACCAAGCATAGCAAATTTATCAAGTGATATAATATGAGATACACAGTAAAATGCCTCGCTTAAATCCAAGAAAGTAGATAAACAAAACTCTTTCGCTTCAAAACATTCCAATATTTCAAGAATTAATTCCAAAATAGCATTTGTGGTGAATTTATTATTCCTTAAACCTAACTTTGATTTACTAATGAGATTATTGGATTCGAATATACATATAATAGTAGTATATAATACTGACCGAAACAATAACTCAGTACTCATTTTACGAAATCACTTATTTATACTAGTGTTCACACTTAGAATTAAACGACGGCGCAGACCTCTAAAGTCATATGCGTATACCACTACCACTGTCTACTAGTTTACGACCTTGTAGGAGACATGCAGCCTGATATTGTATGAACAGAGCTACAGTCTGTCTAATTAAACAAAAACCACGGAAAATATGCGAACTTATTTTAAAATTTTTAGACGTGTTTCATTTAGTGAGAGCTATCAATTAGTTGCAGTATAATATCAATAATTATGTAATTTTTTCAGATACACAGTCAATTTCTTTTACTATTTTTCACAATTGTAACAAAATTATATTAATTTTGGTAAAAATAGTAATTTTTATTACCTCTCTGAAGATTTAAATTAAAATGAAAACGGTAGCGAAATACTGTTTTATTTTTTTACTAGTCCAAATACTACTTTATCCATAAATGATATAGATTTATTTATATTGATGGATATTTTTTTAATTTTACGTAAATATTTTGTATGTAAACAAGAGAAAATAATGTACTATAAATTCGAAGCCGAAAGGCAAGAATAAAGATTATTGAATTATTGAATAGTTAAGTTTAAAGATAGAAACGTTTAAATAAATATTTGTCATTTTATTAGTATATTGAATGTTTTCAGAGTGTTTCGAAAACATATTCAAACACTACATAGCAAAAAAAGAATCATAATAAAATGGCAAAAGCTCTACTATAAAGGACTGAAAACATATCAGCTCTATTCAATGTTCGGTGACCATTAACAATGTTTATATAAGTTTTGCCAATAAAAAGTACTTTTACGTCCCCATATATCAGTTGATACTTTTTATGGTTATTTCAGTCACTAATTAAAGTAGATATTTGCGGTAACACTTGTCTTTTTTTGACACAAAAGAACGTTCATGTGACCAGCAAACTCGTTTTATATAACCGAACTTTTAAATGAAACTCTACCGGATTTTATTGCAAGTTTTCAAATGAAAAAGTGAATGCAGATGGTTAATGCTTCTCTATTATTGTAAGCATTGGTAAAAACGTGCTATCATTTGAAAAAGAATTTACTAAATACCATCGTTACTACTGAACTGATTCAAACGGCAGAATAATAATTTAAGATTTATTTCTTTGAACTTTTAGTTGAAAAGTTTTACGATTTGTTTTCTGAAGATGTTATATTGCGCTGGTAGTATTTCACGCTGTATCAGAACTATCATCTTTCAATAAAAACAAGATAAATGCAGCGCATAAATGTGAAAAGTGCATTGAAAGAGGTAAGAACATTATGCTGCTTTATTTACACAATCCAAGAACATTTTACAATTTGCTGACCCTTGGTTATGACCCTAACTTATATTTAACCCTTAACGTACTAAATTTAATTAACCTAGTACTCGCTGCCGGCCGGAATTAAAATTGAACGCGTGCGATAAAATGCAAGCATTTGATTAAGGGAGGTTCAACTGAAGGGCCTGGTTCGTCATTATTTGCATAAAATTGATGGCCGTATCTATTGGTTTCTCGTAATAATATGGAGAAAACTTCTTCGAAGAACAGTGAAAAAACGGTAAAGGGCGACGAATCGGCAGTTATATTAGGGGCCGCTGTTTGGTTTATTCCAGTACGTGGTGGTGTAAAATCTAAAATATTGCCAGAATCTCCCGGTCTTCTAGGCCGAAACTGGACCTCCACTTCTTCTTGTTCAGTTTCTTCTTCACTTTCCTCTTGTGGAATCAATAATATGGAACCAATTTCTTCATCCAACTCTTCGTCTGAATCCTCTTCTGCTATCACTTCTTCAAATTCATTTTCTCGCCTGTTTTCCATTATAAGGGTATTCAATAAAAACGATACAAATTTTACGTGGTTTTAGAAACTATAACAAGCTGTCCCGTCAAGTGTCAATATAAAACTGCCCAATTATAAGATAAAATTCTACTTTTAATATCTACGTCTATGGCTCAAGATCAAATTTTATTTTCTAAAATGAAATATCCGTTCTCTACTAATGACGCTAGCGCTTAGAAAGAATAAACAAAAACAGTGGTTCATATATAAACCGCTCAGCCAGCAGAGTATACAAACCGCGGTTCATATATAAACCGCTCGGCCAGTAGAGTATACAAACCGCGGTTCATATATAAACCGATAGTCCTATAAGGGTTAAGGTCGTTTTATGGCCATTTTGGCATATCTTTTAATCAATACTCGATAGTTCTTCTGTTAGCTGTTCTCCTATCTTGTGAGGCTCCACTAACTTAACAATATTTAGTCTTCCTTTTTACATTTTCTTTTTCATTCTGTGCTTCTTCATTCTTCTTTTTCATCTATGAATGTTTTGTTCCCACTAATGGTAACGTGCGGAAGAACTTCTCGTTTACATTAGGATAGAAAAGGGGCTAGTGGCTAGCTTTATTGTGACGAATTTAGCTACTATCCTAAGGTAAATCACTGGGATAGTACTAGACCTAGTAATAGTGTTAGTATCTTGATAAGATAGTGGACTGACAATCGGTCTAGTTACTAGTCCACTAGCCCTAGCATACCACATTTTTCATGATTCGACGTTTTCTCTTGCCTACTAGTCCAATGTTAAAAACTGGTGGAGAGGTTCTTAGGTAGGGTTCAGATAGCAAATATATATATATATATATATATATTGAAAATACCTTGTAAATTGCAAGATTAAAAGATAAAAATCAGCTGTGGCCACCACAGGACCGACCGCCTCCATAAAGTACTTGTATAAAATACATTCTAGCAGCAGAGTAGAAATAACTTAGCCTAATATTTTCTGAATTGTGACATAAAAATTTCGAAAAATTTTTCAATTTTTTTTCGTTTTATCAAAAAATGTCTCAGATAAAAGTTGTTAGTTATTGTTTTTATAGCAACTTTTGTTCAACAAATTTTTTCTAAATATTTTTCTGTTGTGAAATATTCGCAAAAATCTTAAAATCGACACTAGTAAACTCCCATTTTTAGTCAACCGATTTTTCCAAAAGTTGATCAACTTGTGCCATTGATGGCAGAAGCTTAAATATGAAGTTTCATAAAAATATTTTCAGCCGAATTTGCTCTGCACGTGTACACAGACAGACAGACGGACGGACGGACAGGCAGACAGACGGACGGACCGACAGACATCATGCTAAAAATAGTCAAAACGTTATGTAGGGACCTCAATTCGTGGAGATCCATCGAAATCTCGAAACGTCAAAATCAGTATGATCACAATACCTTCCTTATATATGTTGGCGGTCGGTAAAAAAGCGGACCGCAAATGGCCTTTTGGCCCACTTACATCTTTGAAAGTTGGTAGATATTCGTGTTAAGTGATGTGAAAACAGTCAAATCGAATAAACAATATTTTTTTCTTGAGGTGGAATTCTAGCTCATGCCCCCACCCCGGGCGCGTACCATTAGTAGGGTATTTTGTTTCTCATGTAGTTTTTTTTTTTTTTTTAGCTGTTATGTTACGGTTTATTCTATTTTCTTTTTTTTTTCTTATTCATGAAGTGGGTTGGAGGCTAAACTTTCGTAAATTTATTGAACTCTATGAAAATCGAAAATGATTTTTAGATTTATTTCTGCATCCAAAACACACCTCTTTTTAATGAAAATACTGAAAATACTGTACTAGAATTATTTTGTCCCTGTGTGTCAAACATTAAATTAATGAGATAATTACGATTTTACCCATCTATTATTTCAGTATAAGCAACTACATTTGGTAAAACTATCGATCATATGATAACATGAAGAGTTATGTAAATTTTATGCAGTTGCCATTACGCGAAGCAAGACTGAATTTGTCGCAAATCTCGATTTGAATCTCAGATCTTTAGAATATCATGTTATCCACAAACTACATTTGATGCTCCCATCAGACATAGAACTTGCCTGGAGACACGTTCAAATAAACTACATATACAGATAAATGGTATCAAACGGATGGAAATAAATATTCTTTGCAACATTTTTCATGTAAAATACAGTTGAAATATTGTTTCAAATATTTCGAGTCAAAAGAATTTACGCTACAATAAATAAACTCAAATATGGAATATTCTAAATAAATTAATCAACACAAGCTAATAGACAATGGTACAAACAAGTAAAAACTGGAACAGTACCTTATCATAAAACATAAATGCATAACCCCTGATAGGTATCGTAATCATATACATATATCAGGTCTGGGAATAAGTTCGTGGCGTTTTTTTAGTAAAATTCAACTGGTTTTGTTATAGTGTGAAAATGAATTTATTTAAACCAAATATGCTCCATTAACAACGTTTCGCTATTTTTCGGGTAGAGCCATGATGCCATCGGTGAAGAACTTTGTGGTTTCTGGTTGAAAAACTGAATCAAGTGGTTTTCACATGCTTTTGAAACCAGCTTAATACCATTGAGAGAATTATGCAGAGATCGGAATAGGTGATAGTCAGAGGGTGCTATGTCTGGACTATACGGTGGATGCAACAAAATTTCCCAACCATGCTCTCGCAATTTTTGACGGTTCATCAAAGAAGTGTGTGGTATTGCGTTATCATGATGAAAGACAACACCTTTCCTATTATTCAATTCGGGCCGTCCACAGTAGAGTTGAGAATCAATCGTCTGACCAACTGGAAGTAGCTCATGGTGGCGATTCCCTTCCAGTCCCACCACACACACAGCATCACCTTGTTCGGCGCAATCCTCGCTTCGCGAACGCTTGTGACAGCTCACCATCCCTTGTCCACGATCTTTTACGCGTCCGATTGTCGTACGTGATCCATTTTTCATCACCGGTTATGACACGTTTCAGATATGGCTAGATTTCATTGCGTTTCAGCAGCGCATAGCAGATGTTAATTCGGTCTATCATGTTTTTCGCGCTCAACTCATAAGGACCCAATATATCGAACTTCTTTCCGTAAATGGTTCAAAGCAGTTTTGTGGTCAATGCCTAGCTCCGTACCAATATCGACACTGCTGGTATGCCTATCTTGCTGGACTTTTTCCAGAATTTCATCAGATTTTTCACAGATTGGACGACCAGAGCGTGAGTCATCTTTCACTCAACCGAGCGAACCATTTCCGCGCAGCAGATTTTGATAAAGTACCTTCACCGTACACAGCACAATTTTTTACACAAGCCTGCGCAGCGTTCTTCCCTTTGTCGTAATAATATTGCAAATTATAGCGCAATTTTTCATTACTTTTTTTTCATTTTCAAACGCAAACAACTTTCCAACCACTGCACAAATTTTGATGTTTAGACACTCAAAGTAACACTCAAACTGTCATCTTTCCAACCAGCGCTTAGTGGTGTCGCTGCGATCTGTGTTTCCTGAGTTATTTGCAATTGGCGCCGTCTATCGGAAAAAACGCCACGAACTTTTTCCCAGACCTGATATATCGGACTATTTTTAAACTATAAGAACCGTTTTAAAAATTTCTAAAATCTATACCTGAGATTGGATTCCAAGAATTCTGTTTTACACAGCCTAAAAATAACAACATAACTCCGCCATAACTGATGCATGAGTTGATTGTATGTGCTACTCTCGAATAACAAGTTTATATAATAGTTATTATAGTACAAAACTTTAAATTGCTAGCATTTTTTGTGATGTAGTTTGCTGTAACGTAAATAATAAATTAAATATTTCAATTTCAAGTAGAACAGAAAATAATCGTTTCTTTATTTTAAACCACTATTTTGTATATATTACGGCCAAAGCCCGAAATTAACCAAAGTGGCCGGCAAATTAGGGAACTATCCAATATCGGCACACATTGACAGGGCAATGTCCGACCTTTTCTTGATTTTGACCAGGCAGTTTGCGGGAGATAAATGCAGATTTTAGTTTTAGAGTGTCTCCCCGTAATACTCAAAAATTGAAAAAATGCAGCGAACAAAAAAGATTTGTTTTCCTAATGATAAATAATTTTTATTACCTATAATACCTAGGCTTACCATACGTCCCGGTTTGAAGGTATGGTCCCGGCGTCCCGGCCAGTTTGCCATTTTGTCCCGGATATTTGGTAAAAATTAAAAAGTGCCGATTATACATGCAGTACAAAAAGTGCAGCCTCTGAAAATGGCGATTAGGCAACTAATTAAAAATAACAAAGAACTTTTAAAGAAGTTTCACGCTAGTGAAAAATATTAATAACCTATGTTAACAAGTTATGTTCAATTAAGAGTAATTAAAAATTATTACTACGTAATTTTTGTTTTTGTTAACCATTTTGTTATTTAGACTTTTCAATCATATTTACTTAGCGTAGAAGGCGTTACTTTCTGTTTTGAGCAAAATATCAAAATTGTCCCGGTTTGAGAATCAAATATTATACCGTCTACCATCACATATTAATAAGTATCTACTATATCATATCTACCTATAACTATTTTTCTGTTAAGCCAATAATAATGGAGTTTTTTAATAAATAGATTTAAGCTGACACCTTGTCAGAATAAAATTTTTGAGATGCCTTTTGGCCTATGTTCGAATCCTTGGATCATCTATGGATAAACAACAGTAACACAGGGTGTATTTGTAAAATTAGAAAAGAGTCAGTTTTAGTCAACAGATATAATAGAGACGCAGCTGCGTGGTTTATGTGAGTAATGCACTTGACGATCATTTTGTCTAAAAAAAACGGGATAGATGTGAAATTTATACAGGAGGATAAAGAATGTGAGTTTGTTACAGTTTGTTACATTAACTTTCAAACCAACCAATAGCATAGTAATATTTCGAGCGTGCGCACCACCCGAAATTTGTTGGACATACTGTAACATTTTCCTTCAGGTTTCGTGTCACTTTTTTCTCTTTGATAGCCACATACAGTTTGTAGGTATGTGGAGATGATTCATATTTTAGACTTAGAAGATTTCCGCGCCAAAGTTTTTATAGTGGGCAGTTAAGTAATGAAATAAATTGAAATGTGTTTTTAATACATCTGTGAATCAAATGAAATAAACAGATTAACTGAATTTTGGAATTATGTTCTCCACACGAGTATAATTCATCCTGGCAGTTCGTTGCCCTATATTCAATGTTATTTTGGTTTAAATAATTCGGTTTTTTTATAATCGGATTATAATCAGAGGTTTATTTTATTTTTGTGGATATTTTTAACCAAGTACTTCATGCAATTGGCTTGATTTCTGTTTGTGAAAGGTCGTTTGAACTCCGAACTTTGAGAGTTGTACGTTTGCGTTAGTTAACTTGGTTTAGTTAATCAATAAGATATGTATGCATTTGTACACATACTGTTAACAAGAAGCAGCTATTCAGTTGCATTTCTGTGAGCTTCGAAATTCATTACATTAAGGATCTTGCAGTAATATTATTATTACTACATACAAATCTATTTGGATGCATAAACCAATGTTAGTTATTACTTTATAATATATATGAGATTATACAAAAAATAATTTTCATAGTATGTCTGTCTATCTAATACTTCACTCAATAAGTCTCCAGTCTGACATATATATGGCAACACTGTTGACAGACCCATATGATTTCTGGATAGTACCAACCTTCAAACGATACCTGTGAAAATTTCATGACATTCTGATAATTAGTTTAGAGGTTACAGTGGTTTTAGTGACTCCAGTTTTGTAATTTTCAAAAGAATGGATAAAAAAGAATTTCGTGTGTTGATTAATCATTGTTTTTTTAAGGGAAAATACTGTTGAAGTCAAACAATGGCTTGATAAGCGTTATAGAGACTCTGCACCAGGCAAATCAACTATTAGTGATTGGTATGCTGAATTTAAATTAAATATTGCATGCACAATTTATTATCACTTAGTAAATACCTACAATAGCCTGAATTGTGTAAAAATTCATATTACCCATCTTTTTTTTTTTTTTTTTAATAAAGAGTTTTAAAAGAGAATGGAGGTATTCTCTTGACCTTTTTCTTGTTTCCTAAAATTTAAATATGGTATATTTAATTTTAATAAACTCGACTGGAAACAAGTTACTTTCTCTTTCATTCACTTAGTTAAATGAAATAATAATGAAATTAAGAGAAAGTAATGATAAAATTCTGAATTTTAAATTAAAAGAACTTATTTAAATACACAACCCTTTGTAATTTTAAAGTGCAGTGAACTAATTAAAACAAAATAACCAAAACAAAACTTTTTGTATTCAAAACGTTCGAGAATGACTTTGGATAAAGTTTTCTGAAACATCTGTTAATTCTCACTTGTTACCATTATTAATTATCTAATGTTTAGTAAGTAATTAATGATTACATAAATAGTCTCCGCTACTTCTCAAAATAACTCGACTATGTTATTCAGTTTCACATTCTTGTCATAATATATCTTGTTGAAAACTATGAAAATGTTTGAAAACAACATCATGTATCGTATCGTTCAATTAGTATAACCCAGTGCTTTCCAACCTTTTTCTCTACGCCAGTGCTACTCAAAGTGTGATATATTTACCGGGTCCGGTACGCGAATCATTGGCTGCCGGTACGTAACGAGTTTCCAAGAAAGAGAGAAATAAAAGCACAATTTAACGCAGTGCATCCAGGAAGAAAGTCAGCAGCCCTGGCATACTGTAATAAAAATTTAAATCATATTACAAATACGCGCGAAATTGTCTTTCCTTCCGCCCCCAAACATACACTCCCGTTACATTACAATGGTGGCAGCGGTGGGATTCTAGAAAATAACAGACAAGCCACACAAAACCTAGCGTTCATTTCAGTAACAAACCTGCACCCCCCGTTACAATACAATTATAGCAACTGTGGGATTCTAGAAAATACAGACTAGCCGCACAAAGCCTGTCTTCATTTTAGTACCAAACATGTACCCCAGTTACATTACCATGTTCGCAGCGGTGGGATTCTATAAAATTTAGACAAGCCGCGCAAAGCCTGGCGTTCAGTTTAGTACCAAACCTGCAACCCCGTTACAGTGCAATGGTAGCAGCGGTGGGATTTTAGAAAATACAGACAAGCCGCACAAAGCCTTGCCTACAACTTAAACCCAAACACGAATCCCCGTTTTAGTTACTCCGCCACTTTGATCGAATATTTGTATTATAAACGTCATTATTAATTTGGCCAAAGGCGTGGCCGAGCTCGTTAAATCTTACAGTTTTGACTGGTTAAAAGTCTGAATTGTGAAGTTGCTAGTTCAATTCCCCGTTGGTGATATTATTCGGACGAGAATAATATGTTTACATTACTCCCATTTTCACAATCATTCATCCAGGTGTAGGAGCTGGCCCCCTGGCATCGGCAATTAGCTTCGTAGCGGAAATAGACCGATGTAAAATAAATAAAATAAAATATATATACATTAATTGGGGCTTCAAAGATGTAAGATACATATTTAAGGCATACAAACTAACTAAGTTACTAAATTTTTTCATTTTATTGATTACGAATATATACAAATGTTTATAATATACTGATATTTGCTAGCATATTTTTTTAAATATTTTATATTTATTTTAATTACAAAAATACAAAATGAAATATAAAGATAAATGCTTTATAACGTAATACTGTTTACAAATTACAAAATACTTGTTGACTAAATATAAAATAAAATGTATTTGCTTTGAACTTTCATTATATTTTCCCGGAATGAAATAATATTATTCAGGATTTGCAAATAACATTATTTCCAAATGTGGTATTTCTATGCTATTTTTAGGGTTTTGTAGGTATGACAAAAAAGGCGTCCGAAATTATTAAACTTATTATTATTGCATGGTGAGAGAGCAAAAACCATTTGACTTGTTATGGTCAAAAACAGGAAAATTTGCAGAGTACTATTATATTAACAAATTACCTGATTAATTTATACATTTAAGATTAATATAGATTAACATTTTATTAAAACAGATTCGGTAATTCGGTTCTTAAAGCTGTTCATAAAGGAAAACGACAAGGGCGTTAAGTACCACGCGATTGCAGTAGTGTAGTGGTCATAGCACTCGCTTTGTATATGTCGTATCGTGATTTCGATCCCCAGTACGTGTACTGGATAATGAATAACTGTATATCTGAATTAATACTCGGGAATATGGGACGTACTTCAGAGGGTACGTAAAGCCGGCGGCCTCGGCTACTATAAAAAGTAGTCGTTAGGTTATGCCAGAGAGCACTAGTCGCGACCTGAAAATCTCTGACACCTAGGCATTATGCCATACGAAATAATTAAATAAAAATACCACGATAATACCAGATCCCATGTTTCATTACCAATCCAGTATAAATTATTGCATATTGACTGTGAATTTTATCCGATATTTTCATATAACCTTGAACTATTAAACTATCACCAGGAAGCCGCTGTCTAAGTTCGGACAAACAATCCATATATTTGGTTATTTTTTTTTTTCCTCTTGAGACAATAATTTTTCTCATCTAGAGACGAACATGCGATAGCAAACATTTGTTTTGCCTCGAAGGCCAATGTCCAGCTTAAAGGCCTAAAGTATCCTGTAAATCTAACTCCGGAAATTCTCCACCACCGATTCTGTCAGAAGGTATGAATGATTATTATCATTATTGTTAGGATAATTATGCTGGATGCATATCGTTTTTCGTTGTCCTCCGGTTCCCGGTTGCCATTCTTGTCAATATTTGTTTTACCTCATTCAGTGTTCGCCACGGATTCTGGCAGAGAGTACGACTGGTTATTATCATTATTGTTAGGATAATTATGCTGGTTGTATAGAATTTTTCGTTGTCTTCCGGTTCTCAGTTGCCACTCTTGTCAATCAGTTCGATTTCGTTCCGATTTAAGTTGCTCCACGTTTTTATCTATGTTAGGCTTCTGAACTAAATAATTGAGTTAATAGCTCCAGTTGTTTTCTTCTCATGATTTATTCTATTGTATATTTTTCTTACATCTTCAATCTTTCACTATTTTCTATTATTAACTATTTATTCGTTTATATATTCGTTTGACGCAGATTTACATCAAAAGATTATTTTTGTTTATAGAGGTCAAGGGGTAACAGAAATTGTCTTCCATTCCCTTTAACGTTGTTTTATGAAATATTTAATATAACTTTAAAATTTTAATTCAGATACAAAAACCATTCCCTTTTAGAGTTGGAAATAGAAATAATCCTCATGAATCATTCGTTTTTCATTACTCTTTGAGGGTAGAATCTCGTTCATTCGCTCTAACGAAATCTGTAAAAACCTCTTATAGAGCTGAACTTGCTTAAACACGTCCTTCAATTTCTCTTTCCTCTATAAAAAAATCTGCATTATAATGGTTATTTTTACATATATATTAGTCACAGCAACCAAGTTTGCACATACGTAATGCGGGTAGCGTACACTTTAAGAAATACGTTGAACTAGTTTTTAAATAAAATTCTGGTTTTAAAATAAATGTTCTAAAGGTGAATAAAGTTCATGAAATTCTCATCTTGAGTTTAAGAAATATATTTTTCATGGCTTTAAAAGTAAAAGCATAAGTTATCAATTAAATGTCAAGAAACGTAGCTAAATGGCTAGCAATGGAGAAATCTAGAAGCCATTCTCATAATAAAAAGAAGTCGTTTTTGGGCAACCATATCAAAAACAGTTCTTTTTTATCATCTAGTACTAGCAAAAATAAATCAATTTCGGTCTAGGCTGATTCGCTTATTTTTTTACCACTGGATGCTAGAGCCATCTATGTGTAATTTCTTAAGTCACAAGATCTCCATGGTTACAGGGAAACAACTGAAAACCGAAGAACATCAGCGTAATTATTACCTAATGCCGGAGCAGATATATTAACATTAAAACCTCAAGGGGGGTGGAAATCTTCAACTGCGGCGTTGGCTATGTTGAAGACTCCATTTCTAAGTTAAATAGCTATTGCTAATATGATTCTAAAAGATAACAGCAACTCGTTCGATAATATCGGAGCTGGTGCAAGTACTACTACTTGCACCAGCTCTACCAATGCACAGTTTGTTTCAAACTGTTAAAATAAAGAAAATATACAGAAGAATAATGGAGCTGCAAATATTTATAATTGTAATAATTGTTCAATAACCGTAAATTATTGAATGTAAATAAATTTAATGTTTCTAATAAAAATTACTTTTGCTCGCCTAAAAAAATATAATGTGCACCTTTGCCAAAAAGATATTTGTCGTCCTCATCTGTTTGAATCAAATTAACATGTGGCAGAAAATGATCTACTTTTTGGCCATGGTATACAAATAACTATTTGAATATTAATAATCTCAAAGTATATTGTTATTTCTTAAGTAAGATAATTGAAATGTAACTAGTTCCTTATTGACTATTTCTTAAGTTTTACATTAAATCCGTGTAGTCTGCTCTACAAGTTTAAGTTACTGGTTGTTTTAAGTTTGAGTCTAATCCAATTTTCTCATGGGAATCTGCGATTCACAATACCGATGTTTATTCATACTTGCAGATAATTAGACAGCTTTTAATCATAACTTAGACGTCTTTCATATTCCGTCTTGTTTAACGAAAAAGTCTGAATTAATATCATTGATGTCGCGTAAGTCATATAAGGCGAGACATATAAGCGACTGCCTTCAGATCGCATTTTTATAGCGTGGCATTTTCGCGGTGAGTAACAATAGGGCGACGGTCAGTTGGGCGATTCATAATGGGCGATAGCTAACTGAGCGATAATCAACTGAGCAATAGTCAAGTGGGTGAGGTTAATTGGGGAATAGTCAGTTCGGCACCAGAAAATTAAATATATTTTAAAAAATGAATTGTATATGAAATTGCGTAGAAAAATGAATTAATAAAATATATGAAACATATCGGGTCAGTCATTCAGATTAAATCTACTATATATATATATATATATCCAACCCCGTCCAACGACGATGGGTGCTTTGCAAATCTAGACATTTCTTCTTGAATGTGCCTTTTCATGGCTGTAGAGTCCAATACGCGAAAAAAAAATAATAATTCCCCACACACAGCACAAATACTCTCCAGATGACACAGATATACTATTAAGTCTCACTTTCCGTCTAGCGCGAGCAATATCAGCTAGTGTTATTCTCTCCTATCCAAACTGGTTCACTGTACAAGACACCGAGTTTTTCCACCTGGTGCGATCAGTACATATTTTCTCCCAAGATGAATGTAGGAGGTGACATGATTTGAGTGAGCTCTTGACCAAATCTTTATATCTTCTTCACGGTACTCCAGGGTTTCTACTGCAATGTGATAGTTCTGTAATACAGTACCTGCTTAAGCATATGGTTATCTGGCATTCTAATTACATGTCCTGTCCATTTAAGATGTTTCTGGATAACCTCAATGCTCAACATGCCTGCTTATTTAGAATTTCGTTGTCAGGCACGTAATCCTGCTATTTAATCTTCAGGATATATCATAAACATATCTGATGAAATCTTTCCAACACTCTGATGTGTCTACGTTAGAGACACCAAGATTATCTACTATGTAGAGCGTATATAACTTTTGTCGCCCAGATGTCTATTGTCCAATTGTCCGCCAGCCAATTGTTCATTGCCCAGCTAACCGAAAGTGCTGGTACTTTCGGTTCCGCATTTTTTTTTTTTTTTTTGTTTGGTTTTTTAATTAATTTTTTTAATGAATTTATTTAATTTCCTTTTTGTGCTCATCACTTGGATCCGTCTTAGTTTTTAGGGTTTTGTAGGTATGACCAAAAAACCCTTATACCGTTATATTGTCGTCTGTCTGTCTGTCTGTCTGTCTGTCTGTTCGGTAAAAAGCCAAACGGCTAAACCTAGAGAGTTGAAATTTGGCATGCTTGTACAACTGTTTGACCCGCACATAGGAAAAATACTAAAACATCTAAAAAACATATCGCCCTAAAAATATAAACAAATAACTGCTCATCAAAAAAAATATATGTATTTTTAGAATTTTGAGTAGGGTATCAAATGAAAGCCCTTAGTACGTGGATTAACGATCAAAATTTTATTTTTGCAAAATTATTTTTTACCTGACATTATTATTACCTTAAATTATTTTGACGCGATTTTTGCCAAAATTGTGCAAAAAAATTTTTGTCCCACACCCTGTAGCCCAGATGGTTTAAACTAAAAATGTGAAAAAATTCTAAGTAATGTATATTGGTGTGAACCGGAATAGTACAACAGGAATTTTTCAGATTATGTTTTCGGAAAATAATGCATTTTTTGTGTTTTTAACCAAAATATGTTAAATATTTAATTCGCTATGTAACCAAATTCAGACGTCAGCTCTGATAGCGATGTGTGTTTAGTCATTGGTTTTCTAATTTGCTAAACACAGTTAACTTGCAAACTAGAGTTCGAATCCTGTCAATTTTAATTTTTTTGTTTTTTTTTTGCAGTTTTCTTTTGTTTAAATTATTTTGTAAAAATTCTAGCTATATTTTGGTAAATGTTGCATTTAATTTTTAAAAGCGTAAATTTAATAACCAGTGGGAAGTGTTGAAATTATAATTTAATTCTGTTTGATGTATACGAAATCAGAGGGCGGGGCTAATGATTTAAGCAACCAATAGAAGCCATAGGCGCAATTTTCAAAATCTTAATGAACCTTGCTATGTAAAAAAATTACTGTACATATTTAGAAACTTAAATAATGGTATTAGGCACTGGAATTAAAATTCATAAAAAAATATTTTGACATAAAATTTGTTTTGGCATCCCAAATAATCATCATTCAGTTATTAAATACCTGCAAAACCCTGCAATGTGTGAAAATTCACACTTCACATCAATTTTTTCTTTTATCGCCACTGGGATCAATCTTCCTTTTTCTTGCTTAGCACTTGAATACGACTTAACAAAAATCAATAGGCCCACCAAAAAATGATATGCCTCAGGCACCAAATTTTATCAAGCCGGTTAATGTTGTAGATTTTGTTCTCCTAATACAAAGTACAGTGAAGTAACAATCTCCGGATGTCGCTTTACTAATGAAAGCACGAGCTATGTGGCATCTGACAATGACATCTTCATAATTATGTGCAATTGTGACCATATGCTCGATAATATAATATTAAACGACACACATTCTATTGAAAATAGTTTGAGTAATTATAGGTGAAACTGTCAAACTCGACCTAATTCCAATAATTGCTCTTAACAAAAATATGTTTATCCTACAATGAGGTTGTAAAAATGTAGTATTTAAATCATTCTAGAATAGAGGCCTTCTAGAAAATGAGACTCTGTTGGGAGTGAGCTTCCATGCCTGGGTTCTGTAATTGTGTATATCAAGATAAAAGAACAAGAAAGTTTTGGAACTTGTAAATGACGTGGCATATATGACACATGGTACTTAAAGAATATAAAAAATTCAAGCTAGAAGCTAATATTAAAAACAAAAGAATATATGTTATATACCTCCCACCTTCTTCGGATTTTTATCTTCCGATATTGGGCAGACAGCTCTGGGGTCAACTGGTCTCAAGTATTTAAACTTATAACTGAGTACCTGTTCATTCAGAAATAATTGGACCAGTCGAAACGTCACACTGACCACGTGGCTTTCACATCTACGACCGGCGGTCTAGAAACGGAGAACTTACCTTCTCTGCCCGTTATACGCCTATCTAGGCGTTGGGAACCTCTTATTTGCTATTATTTATATGTTATATAGGCAGACCTTAATTTAGAAACTGAAATACGCATTCAATACTGTACAAAACAGGAATACTCAAACTATGGCTCACGTAACCATTTCCCTATATATTTTTTATGCTTGTTGGAACTTTTTGTTTTGCTCGTCAAATCTTTTGGGTTTATTTATTTTTTGCTACTACAATCTATTGGCTGACTTTTTCTTTTCCTCTAACCAGTCACTGCTTCTGTCAGGTAAAATATGAATATAAATATTTGGGACTGGAAATCACCCAAAATAGAACTCTAGCCAAAGCTATCCAAGAACGATACACACAGGGTATAATAATCTAAATAATTAGTGTAGTGTAGTGTTACCAAAATATTTTTAAGGAAAGAAACACAGAGTATCCAACATCATTGCTAGGAGCATTACAATACACACAGTGAAATTTGGACATTGAAAAGGAAATCTTAACGTGACAGAAATAGACTTTTGGAGAAGCGGGTAATACAAAAAGAGAAAACGTGAAGAACGAAAGAAGTCGAGATTATGGATGTTGATTATATTATGGGTAAAAGCATTGTAATAAAATAGGTTAAAGAGTACAGTCGTAATGTCACATAGGTATCAATCGTCGTTCTTGGTATTTGCTTAAAAATTATTTGTCAGCATTGTAGTAATCTGAATTTATTTACGTAATATATGCACACGCTGCAATATCGTTATTAAATAATGATTGTCATGACAATTGCACAGGGAAGTGGGCTACCACGGAAGTATAAAATAAAGAACGTCGAAAAGTAGCCAGTGGGAGTTCCAATTCAATCACGGTGACGATCACGAGTCCAACTCCCGAATACTTCCAAGTGGACAGTTGTCTCCACGTAAGTGGGAAAAAGCTTCATCAGGCTCCTCGACTTCCTAATGAGCAATCCTCGCCAGGCAGGAGGCAGATCCAAAGCGTTCGCGGTCATGTCACAGTCGGTGCGCAGACTCGCTCCACAAATGGAGCAGAGCATCATCTCGAAAATGCTATTATGGTAAGCAATCGTGGAGGATTGCCCTTTGAGGATCTACGCTGATCAAAATACTGACTTCCTAAGTGCAGTACTGACTCAGAGTACAGTTGATTACATATTTAACGATGGATTAATAATTGACTTATCGCATATCTTATTTATTGTTACTTTCTTATTTTGTGTTATATTTACTGTGAATTGTATGATTTGTATATTTTATATGTTTTACAATGATTAAATAAATACTAAAACAAGTTTTACAGTGGACACCAAGAGGGATGAGAAAAATGGGAAAACCTATAAAAAGCTGGATACAAGAAATCTGAAATCTAACGAAAAAGGACTAAGCGAAAACCAATGTCAAATTAGATAACAGTACAGATTAGAAATGTGACTATAGTTAATTACATCCCTGCATTAAATTGATTGATTAAGGTAAGAACGTTTTCATACCAATAAATATTTGAGAATAATTCATCTCTGGAACAATCCATTTACCCCAAGATATTGTTTCGGGTTAATGCCCCCAAATCCCAAATGCATTAGTTTTAGTTTTCAACATTATCATCCATGGAACACATTTGGCATAATATTTGAAATGGACCTTTACAACCTAAATCAATGTTATCATTAAAATCAATCGGGATGGTGATACGGTCTCTTGATAAATGGTCAATAAAGAATAGAACTTTGAGTATTGTGCCACATTTGGGATTTATAACGGTTTTGCTGTTAATTGTTTTAAGTAGTAATAGTTTGTGGTTCAGTTTATTAATGCATCTTAGCAAACTAAGGTTCATAGACCAAATGTAGCGCATATACAACAATTTGTATCATTCTGGGTAGAATTAAATATTAAATTTATGATAATATATGACCAAAATTTGGTAAAGGTGATAAATTGCCAATCTCGGGTAGACCCGTTGGTCAAGTGTCTCACTACCAATACCTGGGACACGAAATCACTATCGGCCGGGACAACCAAACCATAGAAATTAAGAAAAGAATTGGTTTGGGATGGGCAGTCAAAAAGTCATTTCTTCATTTGCCTAAAGCAAAAGGTATTTGATCAATGTGTCTTACCAGTCTTCATCTATAATGCTGAGACTCTCATCCTCACGTGAAAATCTGTAGCGAGCCCTGATACGTTATGATATTGTACCATTTATTATCAACTAGGTAGCGAGCCTGTGATATAATAGGAAATCT
Source organism: Liopterus haemorrhoidalis (assembly GCA_963971575.1). Lineage (NCBI taxonomy): Eukaryota > Metazoa > Arthropoda > Insecta > Coleoptera > Dytiscidae > Liopterus > Liopterus haemorrhoidalis. Next base: position 55,705,226 of record OZ020612.1, on the reverse strand, counting down.
GATCTCAAACTGAAATGAGATTCCTGACTAAAGGAGTTCGGGTAGTAGGCGTGAGTACTATCCAGGGTTCATCATTACGGTATGTGTATTAAATGATACGAATTAGTACTTACCAACCGACTGATCAGGCATTTTGTAATTAGTTTGGATCTTAGCTGTTCAATTAAGTTCTTAATTACACACGTTAAGTAAGACGGTTTAAAATTAATGAATTTGATTTGTTATAATATACTATTTACAAGAATAAGTTTGAAAGTTAAAATATATGTATTTAAAATAATGAAAAGATAGAATAAAGAGAATCGGATAGACCACCAGAATGCCGGCACAGTGCCTCTAAGACTTAGACCCAACAACTTAGATCTTCACTCTAACCAGACCGAATAATTTCTGATCTCGTCTTCAGAGAGACGGGTGTTTTTATAAGACATGTCAAGGCATTTCTACGAAGAAGGGTAAAAATATTGTTCAAGAAATTGTCAAAGTTATAATATTTGAACAAAAGTCTCCTTTAACAATAAACCATAAATAAACTATTTTAAAGTTACGTAAACGTTTCTAATTTTCCATTATCTGAATTTGCACCAATATTGAATGTAATGTACCCTTTAAAATCCCTAAAAAATGCTAGAATGCATTTAAATAAATTTTCGGAACACGTGTCGTTTGTGAAAGTCTAGTCATTGTTCCAGCGATCTAAACGATTCGTTACAAATCTACGTAAAACTATGAGTTACACTTTTGGATCGAAAAACAAATTTTTGGATCAGACAGCAAACAAAAATTTGCGATAAAATTGGAAAAATTTCATGTCTGAACTAGCATTGGAAAGGCAACGTTGCTAGAGCCAATGATTGTAGATGGACCAGGAATGTACTGGAAAGGTGGATAAAACAGTACTAAAAACCTAGGCACACTTCCTACCCGGTGGACCGATGATACAACAAGACTAGTCGGTAATTTGCTGCAGGTGGTACAGGACAAAGAGGAGTGGAGATGCAAAGGTGCAGGTTATGTTCAGCAGTGGACGTCAACGGCTGACAAATGATGAAGAAGACAAAAATACAGCGAAGACAGGTGAGGGTATAAATAAATGACAAATAAAATATTTCGAAAGTGGTCAGCTTGATCTAGTTGCTTTATTTATGACCGTAACTCGTTCAAACTTTTCCACAAGCTATGAATAAAGACCAATTATATGCCATTATAGAAAATACATACCAACAGGCAACTTTTTCCAAATTAAGGCAAAAATGTTTTTATTTTTTAAATTTGACTGACAATTACGAATAATAACTGTCTATATCTAGCAGTAGTCAGTGAACTGTTATGAATTTATCTCCAAAACATATTTGTAAATCGATATTACACCTAGATCCGAAAGGGTGGAAAAACGAACTAATTGCTTTCAAAATTGTAGCATATACCATTCAAATATTTTTCTTAAATTCCGTACACCCGGAAAACGCAAATAGCATTCAAATTGAAAAAAGTTTATTGAATCTATTTGTATGGACACAGTCATAAGAGGTAAAAAATAATCAACTAACTAAAAATAAAACAAAAAGTAAACAAATGAATGAAATATGAAAATAGTAGGACAGAACAAAATTAATAAAAATTTCATAAGGGAACTGAATTGCATTGAAAACATTTCCACTTCAGGTTTTAGAGAAATGGCGTTTCATTTTTGTTACAACTATATTAAAATTAGTGTATTTTAATGTCACAGGAATTGATTAGCCTCGCTTATTAAATAATATGTTTTGCACAATTTTATTTATATGCTTACTGAGCCTTCATTATTTGGGGTAATTTGCCACGTTTCTCAACTTTTTATCTAAATGAAGTAAATATACAGAGATATTATATAGGGAGATGAAACGCAAAAAGATTTCAAAAATTGCTAAAAAAATTATGTGAAGCGTAAACTTTCACACATTGCAGGGTTTCGCAGGTATATAATAAGTGAAGGCATGCCGCCTTGTTGAGTGTGTAGGACAAATTTTGCTTTGTAGTAATCACGGCAAAATGAACGATATTTTTAAAATAAATTATCATTGTTAATCTAAGAGCTGTAACAAATTTTATGTTAAAATATTTTTTTGTTAATTTTAATTCGAATTCCTAATACCATTTATTCAGGTTTCTAAATATGTGCAGTATTTTTACTGACCGCCAAATTAAATAAAGGATGTCTGTCGGTCTGTCTGTCCGTCCGTCTGTCCGTCCGTCCGTCCATCCGTCCGTCCGTCTGTCTGTCTGTGTATACGTGCAGAGAAAATTCGGCTAAAAGGATTTTTATGAAACTGCACATTTAAGCTTTTGAAATCAATGGCACGAGTTTATCAACTTTTGGTAAAAATCGGTTGACTAGAAATGGGAGTTTACTCGTGTCGAATTTAAGATTTTTGCGAATATTTAGCAACAGAAAAATATTTCGAAAAAATTTATTTAACAAAAATTGCTATAAATGCAATAACTAATAACTTTTATTTGACACGTTTTTCTAATTATCTATTTTTTCATACTTATATGTAACTTTTCCATTGTCATGATAAATAATATCTCTGTGAGAAAATATTAGGCCAAATTATTTCTACTCTGCTGCTAGAATGTATTTTATACAAGTATTTTATGATGGTGGTCGGTCCTGTGGTGGCCACAGCTGATATTTTTTTTTATATAGCAAGGTTCATTAAGATTTTGAAAATTGCGCCTATGGATTCCATCGGTTGTTTTAAATCATATGCTCCGCCTCTCTGATTTTGTATACATTGAAACATAGAATTAAATTATAATTCCAACATTTCCCACTGGTTATTAAATTTACGCTTTTAAAAATTAAATGCAACATTTGCCAAAATATAACTAGAATTTTGACAAAATAAATTAAATAAAATATTTTTTTTTTCTTTAACAGACAAAATAAGATTGTTTCCAGCCCGGAAGCGAATCCTAGTTTGTAGCTTAGGAAGCTAGAAGGCTAACCATTAGACTATGAACGCTTACTGGTTTACTGTGCTACATAACGTATTAAATATTTTACATCGTCAATCAAAAAATACAAAAAATTTGTTATTTTCCGAAAACATATTCTGATCAAAAATTCCTGTTGTACTATTGCGGTTCACACCAATGTTCATTACTTCAGTATTTTTAGATTCACATAAGACCGGTTCACACCAGAATTTTTTCAGATTTTTAGATTACCCCCTCTGGCTTACAGTCCCACCCCCCTGGTGGGACTGTTTTCTTTTGCACATTTTCGAAACAAAACGCGTCAATATAATTTATTTTGCAAAAATTTTGATCGCTAATCCACGTACTAAGGGCTTTCTATTGATTTCTCAGAATTTTTCTCAGAATTTCAAAGGAATATTTTTTAAATTATTCCTTGTAATTAATGTTTGGAGATATAGTACTGCAATTTTTGAAATGCGATTTGCTGAGCATTTTTTACATTAATTTTAAGTTTTATAGCCGGTAGAAGTGATATTTTTTTGTCACCACCCAGGCTTTCCGAAATTTTCTCAAAAAGTATTCTATAATAAACATCGTCAATTTTTTGTAGATTATATTTTTTTATGTCAACTAGCAACAATATTTCATATTTAATAAAGTTTATAAGAACACATAAAGACAACTTTTTGAGAATAGTCTTTGAACTGGGATTACATTAATCCATTTGACACAGTTTTCTTTAGGCTGTTGTGACCTACATGGTTTAAATTTGTTAAATCCCGGTGTTTTTTCGCGTGAGTTCAACAACGAAAGCTGTAATCCGGAATTTACGCAAAGAAGCTTATATCTCTGACCGTAACATGAACGACCATATTACTTGTTATCAATTTTTAAACATTTTAAAAAGAAGAATCACGGTCGCTTATTTTTAAACCTACAGAATTTTTTAGTCAGAAAATTCAGATAATGCTATAAGTATAATTTAATATTAATTTGTATAAATATTTATACAATATGCAAATTATGAACAGCGACACACCGGATGATCATTTAATATTGTCCAAGAATCTACTTTACACATAGATTTTATCAATATTTTAATCTACTATCTATAATAATAATAATAATAATTTATTGATCCAGTGGATCATATACGAGGGATGTTTCCTAAATTCTGGGAATCGTGCTATAATTAAATTACGCAGAACTTATAGGCAATGTTATTTGTGCCAGACAAGTCTTGACATGTTTATGCAACTATCTAGTACAATATTGTTCAGTCTGATTTAGGTGTTCGACTGATATAGACGCGTTTTCATAGCACTGTTTTTGTAACCATGGAAGACGTATAAAAATCTCAAAGAGCAATAATTTTCTTTTTGTGGAAAGAAGGTGTGAAAACATCAGAAATTATTCGGCGTCTGCAAGGAGTATTTGGTGAGTCTGCAGAATCCAAAAGTACTGTTTATCGGTAGATCGATCGTTTTAAAACCGGTAGAACATCACTAGAAGACGATCCACGCAGTGGGCGCCCAAGCACGTCGGTAAATGAAAGAAACATACTGCCGTCGAAGACCTACTGAAAGAGGACAGGCGAATGACTATTCGTCAAATTAGTGTGCGCCTAGGGATAGGTTCACGACAAGTTCATTACATCTTGCATGATTGTTTGGGCGTTAGCAAGGTTTCGCCGCGCTGGGTGCCAAGGCTGTTGGGACCAGAACAGAAACTCAATAGGAAAGTTCTTTGAGGACGGCTTAAAAAAATTAGTTTATCGTAGGGATAAATGTATTCAGTTAAATGGAGATTATGTTGCAAAACTACATTGTACTATTGACGAAAATTAACAAAATAATAAAAATTAGAGCTAAATTCCCAGAACTTTGGAAACATCCCTCGTACATAATATTGGACAAGTCAATTTTTAAAATACAATCAATACATTATTACAGTCAATAATAAAATTAAAATGTCATTAAAATTAAAATAAAATTTTATACATTTGTTAAATATATATATTTGTATACATATAGTTAGGGTGACCAGATTTCAGTGAAGGGAAACCGGGGCATAAGGAAAAAAAAAGAAGGTCTTTGATTCCTCCCCAAGATCCAAGTGAAGAGCAAAAAAAAAGGTCCTCACCTTTCAAATTCAAAGTGAAGAGCAAAAAAAAAAACAAACAAAAAGGTCCTCACCTCCCCCAAATTCAAAGGGAAGAGCAAAAAGAGTCCTCACCTCAAAAACCGGGACAATCGGGCGTCCGGGCGTATCGAGAACATTTTTCGGGACACCGGGACAATTGACCTAAAACCGGGACGGATGGTCACCCTACATATAGTCATATAAAAATATCTTATTTTCTAGTTTCGTAAGAGATACTCATTTAGATTACAATAAAAATTTTCTACTAAAAAATCTGCCAACGTTTTTTTAAATATTGGGTTAGTTTTACAATCTTTTATGTATTGTGGCAGTTATTTATACATTCTTCTCTATAATATAGTTGGATTGTTAGCTGTTTTGGCGTATCTGATTAAAGGTATTTCCAAAATATTTTTATTTCTTGTATTATATGTATGTACATCTAGTCGTCTTTCAAAATCTGACAAGTTTTGTCTTACATACAGGCAAGCTTGATAGATATACATACATGGTAATGTCAAGAGATGTAAATTTTTAAAAACTGGAACACATGATGCTCTATTACTGCATCCAACCATATTACGAAGAATGCATTTTTGCAGTCCCAACTTGTGCCCCAGCATAGTAAGCCATATGCTAGCACTGAGTATATGTTAGCAAAATAATATATCCGCACTACTACTTGACTGCATGATTTTGCTAGTTTAATTTTCCAACATTTTTGGGACATTCTTTTACATGGACTATCTATTTGAGTACCCCACGTAAGCTGTACATCCAAATGAATTCCTAATAATTTAACAGTTGAACTATTTTTAATAGATTTTTTATTTTTTATTAATTGGATAGCCCCATATGTAGGTATTCTTTTTATAAATTTTATGAAACTACATTTTTCTTCATTTAATATTAATTCATTTGAAGTTAGCCAATTATTCAGTAACTTTATGTCGCCATTTACTTTCGATAAATGTACAGGTATAAAATATAAGTGTTGATCATAAAAAAAGCACGATGACGCCCTTCAGGCCTCGTGCCCCTTGCACTTGCCCCGATGTCAGGGCGTTGCTACGGCTCTGGTTGTTTCAGAACGAAATCGGTTTCATTCTTAAAAAAGTTTGTTTTTCACTCTAAAACTCTTTCAAAATCTGTATCATTATAGCCAAGGTTTTACTCCAAATGCTGTAGCAATAAATTTAAAAAATGAAACGTTCCCTCGCGTTATTAAAAACAAAAAGATTCAAGTTTTAACACTTCTCAACAGAAAATGACGTATAAAAAGAGTAATAAGAAGAAGATTGATAGACAAATACGAACATAGCTTTTTACTCAAGATTCTACCAAAATCTTTTGAAGCAGAAACAATTGCGTACAATTCATCTGGCATAAATGTCTAGAGCACTCGAAAAAAGAAATAAAAAAAAGACGCACCGAGTGTGTTTAATTAAATGTGCAATCACTTAAATTGGTTAAAACAGACACCAGCTTCTGTCAGAGGATCGAAAAAGAACGAGAAATAACGAATTTCAACGAAAAGATGAAAGAGAAAGAAAGGAATTAATTGACTTTATATTTTCACTGTTCTCGTTTGGATGTGGGTTCGTTCAGTAACACAATAAACAGTTAGGGAACAGCACTTCAGAGCTTAATTTTATAGTAAAGATAATTAAATCGCTTGATAACCCTCGCTGATTACAGAGATTGATATTACATACCGTTCCATTTATATTTTCATCAAATGGATTCCTGAAATGATTCACAGTATAATCCCAGATTAGTGACTAAATTATGAGGCAAGTATGTTAAATTTTAATGTGGTCATCAGTCAAATTAATTTTGTTCAATCTCTCTCTCTCTCTCTCTCCCTCTTTCTTTGGGAATGTCAGTCAAGTTAAATTTTGGAGTCAACCACGTCAACCTTACTCTATTAAGATTGTTAAAGTTTTATAAAGATTTTTTCTATCACAGGGCGTAAAGAAGACACTTTACGCACCCATAGAGTGTCTAACATGGCATTTTTAATCACTATTGAATAAAGTGTCGCATAGTAACAAAGTGCTACTGCCAAAAATTATCAAATGTACACTTTCATGTTATAAAAAAAGGAAAAAGACATCAGTTAAACTGACTTAAATCTAAATATCCCTAATTCGCTTAAAACACATAAATTTCAAATAACCAACAAAATAACGCCTAGCGGCATTTGAACCAGCTGTTCGATTGGCCATGGGAACCAGCTGTCAAAATTCTAAACAAATCATACATTATGGACATTTGACTGCCATCTTGTGAGGAATTTTGGAACTTAAGATATAAGGGAGAGTGGTGTACCTTGGGACACTTTTTATATTTTTTTCAATAACTTTTATTTGAATGATTTTAGATAAAAGAAAAACAGGATCTTGAAAGCTGTTTTTTTTTTTTTAATATGCCATAGACAAGAAACGTATATACTTATAAATATGAACCAAAAATAATGTATCTTTTACAATAAAAATTGTTGACAACTAAATTTGTTATAAATCAAGCCTATTATGAAACGTTATATCTCATGAAGTTACGATTTTCTCTAAGAACGATTACTGAGATTGCCTCTTTATTCAACTACTTATTATGGTTTTAACTCTGATAAAACCAAATTTTGGTCATCCTTGCTTATTTCATATAAGACATCTTTCTCTTGAATTAAGGGTCTTCCTTCTTCAATTTTTGTCAATTATTTTACCTCAAAATAATTATTTGCGATTACAACTTCTGCTAAGATATATTAACAGTCCCATATAATAAAGTTTGGAACAGTCCTAAGCAAAATGTGTTTTTATTGTTGTTTGTGGTGTAAAATGAATGATGTAAAATGAATTTTTGGATACAAAATATCTTATTGTTTTAAATTAATATATACCTACTTGTTTATTTACAAGAGAGAAAAATTAAATCATGAGCGACGCTATTGAATATATTAAGATAATTATATTTTTTAATTATACATGATACAAATAATACGTAAGGGACGGCCTATTAAAAAAAAATTAATACATGCCGGTACTATGTATTAATTTTACATTTTTAATTCGCAAAACTAATTTCAGAAATAAATGTGTAGTGATTATGTAAGATTTGAATCTTAATATACGCTAACTTTCTCAAGATGAAGAAAGGGCGCCCTATTTAACAACATTATGACATAAAGAACCACTTCATATATGTAGGTTAAGAGTGGGTAGTTTTACCGAGTCCCTATTCAAAGTGTGTTCAGAAGTAATTAACTCATACAGAATCCAAAAGAGACGTTTGTCTTCAAAGAGATTATATTTCTTAAAGTAAAACACACAGAAATATAATAAAATATAAATAAAACCCCAGGAATTAGTACAGCTGGTATAATAATCACAAGAAGGCGTACATAGGCGTCGGATACAAGCCTTTGGTATTGGCGATTAAGGGCGACCAGCAGTATAATTCTCACAAGTTGCTTTATCGATGCTATCTTGTATGCCAGTCGACGAAAATTTGCGTATGACGCTGCAAATTGTTACTATTGGGTCAATTGTCAACCCGTAATGCGTTCCGTAAGCAATCAATAAGCGTAATGGGAGCCTATAATAGGCAATTGTTGATTCTGCGTGCACCCGTAACGTTAAATGTAAATATTATGGGTTCGAGCAGAATCAACCAATTGCCTTTAAGTATCCATTGCACCTACAGATTTCTTACGGAATACGTTACGGGTTGCGCAGTATTGCCCCATAGAACTTAATTCTACAAATATGTTTCTAGATATTTTGTGTAATCTATTGTGAAAACTACGTATAGTTATTGTACTTGGTAGTCTATTTTTACCGCCAACTTGAATCTACCGCGGTTCTCAATATAGGTGCTGTCGGTAAAAAAGATTTAATTTTCGTAAAGTACACGTATACCCAATGGAATTCTATTATCATAAAGTATATTATTTTTCGGCGAAGGTAAACTATAAACAATCGTGTTGAAAAAATATAGGCGTATTATTTGAACATTTCTACACAAAACTATAGGTCTATAAGTATGACATGCGGATTTTCTTTTTAAATAAAACAAATTAAACTCAAAAGACAGTAAAAGTTTATTTATTCAAAGTATGCGCCATTAGAAGTTATACATTTTTCCCATCTTTCAGGCAATTTGTGAATACCTCGCCAGTAGAACTCTTCCCCTTTCCCCGCAAACCATTCATCTAGCCATTCTTTCACATTTTCATATGAACAAAAGTGCTGCTCGGCAAGTGCGTGACCCATCGATGCGAAAAAGTGGTAATCTGAAGGGGCCAAGTCTGGTGAGTAAGCGGCATGGGTAAGATCAAAGTCACCACTTTTGAAACGCCGAAACCATCGTTCACACGTATCTTGCGATGGAGCATATTCACCATAAGCTTCTCGAAGCAGTCGGTATGATTCAGCAGCAGTTTTTTTCAAATGAAAACAAAACAGTAGTACTGTCCACAAATGCTCTTTATTTGGCACAAAATTTGACATTTTTAACACAGTAAAACAAAACTATATGATCACTTTTCAAATTATAACCTATACGCATTTGACACTTAATGATAACTTAACAAAACGCCATATGTGTTGAAACTTTGAACTATACACTCTATTTGCGCGGCAAGTTAGAAAAAAATCCGCATTTCATACTTGTAGACCTGGTAATTATAAAAGTTATTTGAAACGCAATACAAAACGCAGTACAAACATATTTAAACCAGTGGCGAAGGGAAACCTCCGCTAGACTTGCCCTGCCATAAAAAAAAATATTTAAAAAAAAATGTAAATTTCAAAAAAAAAAAAAATAATATTTAGATAAATCTTCAAAAATACATCAAATTATGTTCTATACAAATTTTTGTCCAAGGCTTGCTTTACTAGTTACGAATTAATTATTATGACCATGGAAACGTTACATATAAGTATGAAAAAATTGAGACTTGGAAAAATTTTAAATAATTTTACAAAATTTTTTCGAAATTTTTCGTTTTATCAAAAAACGTCTCAAATAAAAGTTATTAGTTATTGCATTTATAGTAACTTATGTTCAATAAATTATTTCGAAATATTTTTCTGTTGCTAAATATTCGCAAAAATTTTAAAATCGACAGGAGTAAACTCCCATTTCTAGTCAACCGATTTTCATAAAAAACCAATAGGGTTCTTCCCATTTAATAGGAGAATTTTTTAGTACCAGAACGAACTCTTTAAGTTAAACCGTTTTTGAGTTATCGTGTATACACACAGACACACAGACAGACACACACACACACACACACACACACACACACACACACACACACACACACACACATACGGACGGCACTTCGAAAATAGGTTTTTTGGATTCCCATGAAACGTGGTCATCCGTCAAAATCTCGACATCGAAAATTTTCGCGATTACAAAACTTGCCTCTTATATATTAAGGTCGGGCAAGTAAAAAATACAGATCGTTGCTCAAGTATGTGAGCCTCTAACCTCCCCCACCCCCGTCCGCATTCCTTTAATACATCTCTTCTCTAAATTTATAAAAAGGAACGTCTGTCTTGATGTCGGTTGAACGAGTATTGATGCAGTTTTCGGCAGTATATTGGCCATTTGTCTGGAAACGTAATACTAGGATTTTAAGCAATTAAGGAATATTTTGAAATAAACCGTAAATATTTTGGATGCCAAATTAAAAAAAAAAAAACTTGGCAAGAGCATTTATTAACGAAAAAATCCTTTGACCTATATATCTAGGATTTATAGTTCATGAACAAAATAAATAAATTTACATGGTACAAGGTTATATGCTTCATGTGGCCAAGCACTCATCGTTTTAAACGACTTTCACAGCTATGTAACAATAACATTAAGTACCCTCTACCTACGTTTCAAAATTGACCACCGCGGCGTTACGATCTTAAATTTATTTCCCTATACAAATTATTATAATGCTTGGAAATAAGCATAATATAAAAATTTATAACAGTATGAAAGAATGGAATATGTATTGCATTTTTTGTGTAAGAGGGGCTCCAAGCCAGTTTGCGCATAAGGACCTCAATTTAATTAATCCTCCACTGTTTATTATATCTTATTGTGGCGCCTATGTTGTGAATTTATCTCAAAACTCTTTCATAAAACTCATAGTATTCACAAAAGCAAAAACTGTTTAGGATCTGGCTTTTGTTCTGGCACAAACACGAATTCTCTTTGTATACATCTGAGGCGACTCTAAGTCTCAGAGTTGAACCGCGGCGCAGGCCGCGTCCAAAAATTATATTTATTACTTTCCGCAACCGCAACTAAAACCAATTCTCAACTATTCATTTAGTAACTCCATTCCGGTGGCGCTGTGAACTCGCCGCTATACTGACCACGGAGTTCATAAAGAGTTGTCCAGGTAACATTCCTACAGTCCTTTTGCCCTGTTTCCACGTACTATACGTTCGATATGCCAGTAAAGAAGGATATAAAACCTTACAACAAAGAACCGACGAAAATTGAATTGCACTGTGATACATTTAAAAAATTTATTTCGCATAAAATTTATGACAGGAATTTTAAAAAATTTGTAAAATTTAGACAATTTTATTTTGTATTTATTCCTAGTAAGACTACAATACAGTGTAGTTTTTGGCCTGTAACTTGTTCTTCTCAGATTTTTTCTCTTGAATAATAATTATTAGCTCGTTAATTAGTTAAAGTATTTGTGACTATTAGCGCCCGCAAAATATTATGCTCTCTATCTTATTTATCTAGAACAGGGGTATCAAAGTGGTCGACCTCCAGGTGTCATTAGACATTATTAGGGGTCGATTTGGTCTCAGGGGCCGATTGGATCGATAGAAAAACTACTAATATAATGTCTATACAGTTATATGTAAACATGTAAAATGTTTTAAAATAAATAATAATAGTTTCGCAACGCCTAGATAGGCGTAATGGAACAGAGAACGCAAGTTCCTCGTTTCTAGACCGCCGGCCATATACAGGTGTCTCAAAAGAAATTTTATATTTAGTGGATCGATTAAAAAAAAGTAAGCCGTATATAGAAAAAATGTTTATTAATTATTAAAATACACTTTTTGGGGATTTATTTTTTAAAAATAATATCGTCTAAATGTAGACCCTCGCGTTCTCGGCACTCATTTAATCGAACAGTAAAATTACTTATGACGTCTCGGCAGGTGGACTCAGGGATGGCTGCCATTTCGTGACGGATATTTTCTTTCAAATGCGCCAGTGAAGTCGGTTTATTGGCGTAAACTTTAGATTTAAGATAACCCCATAGGAAAAACTCCATAGGGGTTAAATCTGGACTGCGTGGAGGCCAATTTATGTCACCTCTCCGGGAGATCAATTTGCCTGAGAAAATTTCACGAACACGTGGCAGAGACATATTGGACGTGTGTGAAGTTGCTCCGTCCTGTTGGAACCATGTTCTTTGGTTATAGCCAGGAAAGTTTTGCAGTTCAGGTACCAAGAAGTTGTCTAACATCTCCACATAACGCTCTGAATTCACTGTAACTGCACGCCCCCTTTCGTCTTCAAAAAAGTAAGGGCCGATAATTCCTCGCGCCGACATCGCAGCCCATACGGTCACTTTAGGCGAATGTAGGGGTTTCTGATGTTTGCGTTTCGGATTCGTTGCACTCCAGTAGCGGCAGTTCTGCTTATTTACGTGGCCATTAAGATGAAAATGAGCTTAATCCGAAAACAAAATGTTGGTAAACGTTGAAAATCGCTCAATCACCTGATTTACGAAATTAAGCCTCTGACTGGCATCTTGGGGCTTTAATTCTTGCACCAATTGAATTTTGTAGGGGTGCAGCTTTAGGTCTTTGGGCATAATGCGATGTAATGATGATCTATTCACATTTAAAGCACTTGCGCGCTTCCGAATTGAAAGTTTCGGGTCGTCACGAACAGACTGATTAACATTCTCCACGTTTTCTACCGTTCTTGATGACCTAGGTCGCCCGGATTTTGATTTATCCAGCGTTGTACCAGTCTCTTCAAACTTTTTAACCCAATGTCGAATGAGAGGAATGCTTGGCGCATCATTTAAGTGGCGAAAACCTCGAATACTGCAGAATTTTCTACGCGCTACAGTCGCCGAATCACCGTTTTTGTAAAACTCTCGCACGCATAACGCGCGGTCTGCTCCCGAGAAACGCTCCATAGAGACTAAATTCCCAAGAGCCAGGCTACCGATTGACATAACCCCCGCGCCCCTCGGATACGTTGCGTTCACGCAGTAAGCTAAATAAATATAAAATTTCTTTTGAGACACCTTGTATATTAAAGCCACGTGGTCAATGTGACATTTCGACCGGTCTTATTATCCTTGTATAAATAGGTACTATTTTTTTTTTTAAATGTTACCTTTCATATAACTTTAAACAGATTCCTATTTTTTTTTTCCACAGAACAGGACTAAATGTCCCAATTACACTGTGGCTCACAAATATCCATGCCCTGGCCGGGATTTGATCCTGGGTCCTTTGGCTCGTGAAACAGTGAATTATCTTTATTGTACTATCTTTTATCATCGTCATCATTATTGGCGCGACAGCCCGCAATGAGCCAAGGCCTCCTGTTTCCAGGTTTCATGACCATGTTTTCAATCTATGTACATTCAGGAGTAATATGGTCAGTATTACGTCAATTCTTTTAGCGGACACAGAAAGGGACCTAGAGTTTAAAACCGGTTGCGAACGGCTAAGCAGAACCTGTAATTTGTATAAATATTTTTATACAAATTATTTGATATAAGCAGGAATTGAACTCACGTCCGTGCCATTGCTCAGCGGTCAAGTAGCAGGTACAGACGATTTAACGTTTGCAGCTACAGGCTTGCTTTACAGACTATCTTTTATACAGAGTTTTAAAAAAATTGGTCGAAAAATTTTAAATCGTATAGTATAGTTTATTAGTATACGCGGAACGGATTTTGAAATCTAGCGACTTTATATACTTGACTGTGACCAATTGTTTTCAACATTGTAAATCGGACTTCAAATTAAAAAAAGGTTAGGTTCTTTGACAATTTACTTTCCAAATCTGTCCCAAAAATTAAAGAAACGTGTGGGAGACGGTAGAAACTTGAAAGGGACTAACTACTATGCATACCAAGTTATAAAAAAATGCATCATTTCAAGCATTAACACAAGCATAAACAATGCATTATTTCAAGTATACCGACTTATAAACAAATATAGAGTTCCACAGGGATTCTTCCTTGGACCTATCTTGTTTTATATTTATATTTATGAGCAACCTTCCCCTCCGAATATAGCAACCAATATTATTTGCTTATAACACTACCATTTTATCATCATTACCATGTTTAGAAGACCTTTTTATTGGCAACTCGAATTCCATCGAATTATGTCAAACCTGATTTCGGGACAGTTATCTTAGTTTTAATAGTTCAAAATCTCAACACATGTTCCTAGCATTAAGGAATCGCAAATATGACAACCTTAAAATGGAAAAAACATTGATAAAAGTTTTTTCTTTTTGAAAAGTCATGTAGATATGATAGCAGCGACATTATGTAGATATGTTTGTTGTTTTCGACAGTTGAAAACTGGGTATCTATGTGTCTGTTTTAAATAAAGTATATTTCGCGTTTTTTCAATAGCAAATTTCTTATGCGTTACTAGTTTGGGAAGTCCTGTGTCTACAAATTATTTCGGTAGGTAACTATTTCTTTGTGCTTGTTTTAATTTACTTGTATCAATTAATGTGGCAATTCTGTGTAAACCTGTAAGCTTACAGACAAAATCTATAAGAAGCTGTCCATAATAACACATAAAACAACTCCTTAGATACGATCGTCTGTAGCTTACAGATTTGCCACAGAATTGCCGCATAAATCATAGTTTTTATTTTTAGAACCAATTAAATCATAGTTTTAATTTTTAGAACTATATAAATAAATCAATATTAATTATAAACATTTGGAACATTTTCAAACATTCAAACAATTATAAATTTTCCGAATACAAATTATTCAACAAAATATTGAGGTCAGTTTAACATTTATAAAAACATTTTTATAAACTCTAACAAATTTACGCTTCGATTAAATATGTTCATGATTGTTCAGAATAAAACTGTATAACTAACCAACATTTTTCAGTCCAACCTTATCAACAAAAAAACAGTACAACAAAAAAAGCAAAACGGTTAATCAACATGTCAAAAATGGTTCCACTAAATTACATACTGGATGAAATAAATCTATCATTTGTCAAAATGAAATCCTACCGTTCAGAACCGATATTCCATCAACGATATTCTATGTACTGAAATCGTGCTCCCCGGCTATAGACAGACAAATACACGGGAAACATTTTGGTAAATGAAATAAGAGAACACAATGGTGATACAATCTAAATAAAAAATTGTTTATTTTAAATTTTTGGGAAGAAAAGAAATTTTGTGGTGCAGTTTCATCTATAGTAAGAAAGAAATGCTACCTACGAATATCAATACGTAGAAATATTGTTGTTTGTCCCTAGAGGTGATGTTTTGCAAGAATAAATATCTCCTTGCTTTAAAAAAATCAAATGTAACAGAAAATCATTAACTGTGCAAAGAAGCTGAAAGATTCCGTACTACAACTTTCCTCTTACAGCGTGCAATACATGCAGTTTTATGTATTTACAGTTGAACACAATACATTTATTATTTGATGGTCATAGATAAAAATATTAAAACTGGATTATTTACAATTTTTAAATTATCCTGTTCGACTCGAGTAATAATTTATGAATATGCATTTAAGTGACAAAACATAATAAAATAACAATTTCCTTTTAAGTATCATTCACAGCTCATGTTTTAATAGATAGTACGTAATTCATAGTGCATAATGTTAATGGATAATGTTAGTGGCTAGTCGCAACACTTTGGTACCATTCATAGCTCATGTTTTAATAGATAAATCGATCTAGCTGCCATCTACACGCAATAGAAATTACTAAACAATTTATAATAAAAATGTCTTGTTATTAAATATATGTATTGTTTTATTTATTAATATACTTCTAAAAAGAACCAAAATAATATTTATTAAGTTAATTTGTAAATAAAATAACTATAATGTTTCTGAAGCTACTCACTCTAACCTAACTTTTTGATTTCACAAAAAAAAGTTAACTTTTGTTTCCCAGAAATGTTGGTCTAAAAATCTGAAAAAAATCTCAATAATGTACATTGATGGAAACCAAAATAGTTCAAAAGGAATTTTTGTCAGATTAATTTTTTATTGTTGAAAAAATACATATTTTATTTTAAAAGTTCATGTAGTATTTTAAGGAAGAGCTCTTTGTACATAGAATAACAAACGGTACATTATTTTCAAAATATTGTTCATTTTGACTTGATTACCGCAACAAAAAAAATGTTCCACACATGCTGCTTTAACTTGGGTACTAGATACCTGAAAAACACTCAAATATCCGAAAATTCACACTTCACATAATTTTTTTATTAGATTCAACACATTTATTAATTAGTACATCATAAACTGCAGCTACAAGTCTTTTTAGAATTTCCTGTATAATATATTCGTCTATTTTGAAATGTATCACTGTATACCTGCGAAATCTGAAAAATTCTCACTTCACATCTATTTTTCAATATTAGTTTCAACATTTTTACTAATAATTATGTCACAAGCTGCATCCACAAGTTTTATTCGAATTTCAAGTATAATATATTCCTTCATATTGACAGTTGTCAGTGTTTTAATGTTAATGTTAATGTCAGAAGTTTGAGGTATACAAACTTCTAACATTATGCGTTAAATATTTTCTTACGCTTATCCACTAAATTGGAGCTATGAATGCTTATACGGATTTGTGTAGAACTAACATTGTTATGCGTTAACATTAACACTATGAATTACGTACTATCTATTAAAACATGAGCTGTGAATGATACTTTAGTCTAAAAATAAATATTATAATAACGTAGTAAAAATTTTCCAGCAAAATATGCGCAATATTGATAAGACGTAAATTAATCTTGGCAAACAACTACAAACAATTGCAATAAAAAAATATATAAAGCCATACTTTGTTTACAGTTACATAATTAAATGGTGCAGAAAAAATATATTACGTCATACAGAATTTCTCTGCTAGTAATTCATAACTAAATTGATTCACATTTAAATTCTGTTGCAGTATTTAATTCGTGAACAGATTTTCCATTTTGACGTGTTACGTTTGCAGTTTGAACTCGTCTGATTTGTCCGTAGCTGGTATGGGGGATCATTCCCGGAAATTAGGCATAACGAAATTAGGATAGATTTCAGACGCTTACTGCTGAGCCTGCAATAGTCTGAAGAATATGGCAATAATATCACGTGTTAAGTTTATTGATGTGGAGATGGTCGTGTCCGTAGTGAATATAAGTGGAAAGGTTGTACGGGTGTCGGACATAAATGAAAACAACTATCTACAGCTGACCAGTTTCGGAATAGTTTATTCCTTCATCAGAGCTGCTACATACAGGAGAATCGAAATACAGTATAAATGTACATAGTATAACAATAAATGAATATAATAATAATATAAGTATAACATTGTAAACCATACCTGAGATAACAGTGTTAAGTGTATTGGTGAGGTAGATAAAAACGGGTCATTATATAAAAAAATTGTTGAAATATAAATAAGTAAATAAATAAATAATGTAAAACGAAGTCAAAGATTAAAATGAACGATACAACAAATTAAAATGTGTTTTAAAAAATAATAAATAGGTAAAATAATTTACCGCATAATTTATTTTCATAATTTATAAATAATGCGTTTTAAAAGTTACCTCCTCATTTATTATTGCGCAACTTTGACGTTTGCAAACAGTTTCAAATCGTCTGTATTGTTGATTAAAATAAGGTGGTTCGGTGCGGGCCCCCCTAGCCCGTGGGCCCCGGTCATTCACCCGATTGACCGACCCTAGCGACGTTACTGCACACAAGTGTGATTCGGCGCCCCAAGACAAGTCATAATTCGGCACATTGAAAAATAGTAAAATAGAATTTTTACATGCTACACGTAAGTACATAAAAGTCATAATTTTATGATCTTCCGGCGTCCCCATTCCATGACTCCTTTAGGCCAGTGTTTCCAAACAGCCAGTCCGCGAGATTTTTTGTCGGTCGTAGAATAAGTTTTATGTGCAAGTTTATAAAACAAAAAATTATGTTAATTTATCAATTACAATAATAATTGCTTTACACATTAAACAATACATATTTTATTTTTATTCAGAGCCGAGATGCCCACATCGCAAAATTTATTCACTAAAAAAAAAAAACATGTTACTATGTAACTATTCGGCTAATAAGTCATAACCCACTTCATTTTGAGATGAAAATCTCGGTCCTTAATCGGTTGATTGCTTAAGTAATAATTTTCTTTTAACACTAATTATATTTGTTTTTTTATTAGTTGGGTTTTTTGTGTTTGTAATAATAATAATTGAATTTTTTGTAGTGCAATAAAAAATATAAAACTTTTGCGGTCCACATTATTTTCTAAACTTGCCTTCTGCGAATATTTTCTAGGTCGCTTGCCCGTTCGTCATGAAAAAATGTTGGGAAACTCTGCTCGAGACTCGCCTAATGGTAAAATCGACCCTGGCTATTCACACGTATTGCACATGTAAACCAGAATACAATGTAGTACATCCTCGTATTTTTTCATGGTTATAAAAAATTGATGTGAAATGTGAATTTTCACACATTTTAGGGTTTTCAATGTCGAAGTGGCGCAATCCTGACCTAGACCAGACATTAACATCTTCGTGATGATCTTTCTAATATTTCTATATAAAGGTTGAAATAAAGATTTAAAAAATTATGTGAAGTGTGAATTTTCACACATTTTACGGTTTTGTAGGTTATAAGTGATAACAAACTGTGGGTATATATTAAAAGTAATAAATTTCGATAATCTATGAAAGAATAAATCACGTGCTTCCATCTAGAGACTAGAGATGCACTCCCATCAAGACCCAACTATATCTATCTAGTTGACCAATAGTCAGATAAATTATTTTAAGTACGATATTGCAAAAAAATCGATAACCTTCGAAATATTTATCAGAACAAAAATTCCTGTGGTACTATCCGGTTCACATTAATGTGCATTATTCAGATTTTTTTTTTTTAGATTTTTAGATTAATCTCCCTGGGTTATATGGTGCGGGACAAGAGTCCTTTAACCTAATTTTTGGCTAAAACGTCTTAAAATATGGAAATTTGAAAAACTACTTTCCGTTTCTCTAATTTTTTTTTTATTATTTTATCAGAAAATCCAAATTTTGTCTTACGTAAAAAAAAAAATATATATCAAAATTTCTTCGTGCCCCCCAAGCATCAACGCACGTACCCCTGGGGTACGTGTACCCTACTTTAGAAATTATTTTGCAAATTTTAACCCAGAAGCAAATAATTTAAACAGTTATATTTAGGAGTGTACACATTTATTAATGCGTACGCTGTTATTAATTTTGCACGGTACTTGTACCATTTGCTACTTTTGCACAAACACATTTTCATTATGTTACTGAAATACTAACACGCATTTCTTATTATGCTCTCACAACTTAATCTTTAACAACTAATTTAGAAGTTTCAAGTTTCGTACAGGCAGTAGAAATATATCCAGTAATACAAAATATATTTCTCAGAACTTCCAAAATATTAAGACGTCTAAAATGAACTTTTGCATAATGAGTTTCGTTAAACATTATTTGACAAGATAAAAGGTGGTTATTACAATTCACTAGTAATATTGCAAGAGAGAATATTGTTTTTCAGATTTTCGATAAGCAATTACACTCTTTCAAATTTTAGTAGGGGAAGGCGGGGCTAGTTGTTACGGGGGAACGTTGTTACGGGGGAACGTTGTTACATCGTTGATAAATCCCATACCGCATCTCATTTTGGCGAATGCATCACAAAACTTACCAAGAGGATGGAATATGGAGAATCCGAAGAAATGATGAGCTGCGCGACCTTTATAATGAACCGGATGTGATTGACTTTATAAAAAGCCCCAGAATACGTTGGATCGGACACGTCATCAGAATGCCCAACAACATGCCAGTGAGAAGAGTATTCGATGGCGTTCCAGGTACAAAAAGAGAAAGAAGAAGACCTCGAATAAGATGGGTGGACAATGTGCACAAAGACCTGCAAAGAATCGATGCTCATAATCGGAGAAGATTAGCGCGTGACCGCGGAAGATGGAAGGTTTGTGGAGGCGGCAAAACCCCTCTAAGGGTTGTAAAAGCCAACTGATTGATTGAAAGTAACTTTTAAAGTAACACTTTGAAGTTATATTGTCACCTGACTAATAATTGAACAGAAAATAATCTTTTTTTCATTTTACAAATTTTATTATGTATATTTTTGAGGTAAAATAAATAAGTTAAATGTTTCAAGATTTTACTCTAGGGTATCCCCTCGTTAGTGTGTCGTCACATACATGTGCTGCCATCTGAGAGCTGAGTCCTTTGGAAGTTTTTGACTGGTTTAAAATACATGTGACATTACTTTTGTTACCTTAATTTTATGAATATCTTTAATTTTGGAGCAAAAAATACGTATTTTTTATAAATATATACTAATATATACAGTCCAGATACTTTATATTGTAGAATAATGATTTTAATAAATATATAAATAAGGATTCGAAGATATATTTATATGTTACGTTTTTAAATAATCTTTTACAGAATCGAAATATCTTTAATATTTATTTAATTAACAATAAGTAATCATCAGAGGTGGATTAAGGTTGGTTGAGGCCCCGGGCGCAGGAGACAATATTGGGCCCCTTAAAAATGAGAGAGACAGGGAAAATAAAAATATATGTTAACCATATTTTTAAATAAATAAGGGAATATAAACAAACTATCAGGTTTTACCGCCGATTGTATACTTGTGCGTAATTAAAATTATACATATGAAACCAAACTTGGTGTCATTAGAAAAAGTGTAAAGTTGGGGTTTTGCGGGATCCTTCAGAAGTCGGGGCCAATGGCGCGCGCCCGGTGTGCCCACCGTTAAATCCGCCTCTGCTAATCATTAATATTTTGTTTCAGAATGCATAATAGTGTATTGTTTTGCTCGAAATTGTAACCTTTACAGCTACATTCTTAATTGCAATTTTTTTCGTTTTTTGACAGATGAAAATGAAAAACAATAACGGATAAAATAAAAACAACATATTGTTCCTTCAAACATTTAGATATTTAGATTATTGCTATGTTACTTGCCATAATAACGATTATTAAAGTAAAATTTTCAAAATTAACCTGCAAAATAATATTGTTCTGCAAAAATAATGACATATAAAATTATAATGTATAAAATAAGAATTTTAGTAAATAAATATTGACTTGTAGTTTTGATGTGAAGCATTCTCTTACTTAAAAACTTAATTTATATTTCCAAAATACAATTTAACAAAAAAACACCTTGCTAAATTCAAATAAAAGGAATCCAACCGCGAGACGGCAGCACTTAATCCCATTTTGTGACGTAGTTACTAATATGGTTTATTGAAAAAAAGCAATGCATTAGACAAAAAGATTTGTTTTCTTATTTTAAATAACAGCATGTCACTGGCTACCCTTCGCACTATACGTTTATTTTATCGTAGTATCTGTATAACATACGAAGAGTTCCGTATATACACGACAAGTACACGAAAAACAACAGACAGGGAGCTTTATTATATAAGATGCGATTTTTTAATCTATTCTGCCTTATATAAAACAATTTATATTTTGCGTTTGTATTTCAATACAGTACTTAAGTCTTACGAATCCCTGGCTGAAAAATACTGTGCTATAGAATATTTTGTTAAAATATTGAGAACAACTAAACTTTCAGAACAAACTTTGACCATTCGGTATCTAGCAAGAGTACCTTGAAACATTGCGCTATTCTGTGACGGCTATTCATAAGTTTTGTAATTCATCTACTCTTCTTAGTTGCGTTATCAAATTTCAATCTTGTAATTTTGTCAGGAATTTCTGACGGTAAATAAATCAGACACCATGTAAGTAAGTTATACCGCTGTTCTAGGAACCCCATAATTAATTAAAACTAATTAATAGCAAAGATTTTATAACTTAACTTGATTTATAAGTCTGAAAACTAGTGTATACAAACTTGAACAATAAAATGAAAATTTTAGAATGGTACTATAGCAAGAAAATCAACAGAAAAACTCAAGATTATATTATTATAGGTTCAAATTAAATTGTACAATATTCCATAGTACTGAAAATACGGTAAACTGAAGATAGGTGTTTTCTGAAATAAAGGATTCATTTATATATGACGTAAAATGTTGAAAAGTAAAAATAAAATGATTTTCTATAATAGTAATAGTAATGGTATTTATTCCCATGCTTGACATCTTGCAACGTTTACATTTGTCATTACAAATACATATTGGTAATATAAATATAAGCAAAATTTTTAGACAAAAAGAAAATAGAGAAATGCTTAATTGGTTCCACCACATTTGAACATACGACAGATTAACATGCGATACTTTAACATGGACAGATTAACATGCGACAGATGAACATAGACATATTTTAACACAAGACAAATGAACACTGTGACATATTATCATAGCGACAGATTAACATAAGTCAATTAAACACACGACATTTGATCTCACATTTCATTTTTATTGTTATTTTTATTAACAATGTTTGTAATTATTTTATGTGGTGTATATGTAATACTAGCTGAAAACCCGTGCTTCGCTACGGTATATTGACGGTCTCATTGGCATAAAATCCGCAGTTTGTTTTTAAACTTGTGTATGGGTAACCTTTGTAACAAAAAATCTAGTCGATATCTCATCTGACCTAAGAAATATTGAGGAACCCGTGAAAAAACATTTTACACCTTTTCACCAGATAGGGGTCGAACTGGAAAAAATCCTTTCTTAGTGGGTTCTTACTTCATACTAAAAAATGTACTCTCCGAATTTTTTATTTTTAACAAAAAAATACTAATTTACCCTTTAGGAGTGAAAGAAAACTGTCAAACTGTGAAAAATATATGCCAAAATGGAATGTTATAACTCAACAACCGCTGGAAATACAAAGGGTTCTATAATTCACCCCGAATGTAGATTCACCCCTTTAGGGGGTTGATTAAGATAAAATCCTGAAATACATTTTTCGGCATTTGTATGGGTAATCTTTATAAGAAAAAACCAAGTCTATATCTTATTGATCCTAGTAGATATTAAGGCGTCCTTGAAATCACAATTCCCTCTTTTCACCCTTTAGGGGTGATATTTGTTAAAGGTAAAAAACTGTTAAAACCATTTCGAGGCATTTTAAATAGACACAGGAAATACGACGCGATGCATAATCTACCCCGTTTGTAGAATCACCCCTTGATTAGGACGTAATCCTGAAATAAGTTTTTCGGCATTTGTATGGACAATTTTTGTAAGCAAACACCAAGTCGATATCTTATTGGTCCTAAAAGAATTAAGGAATTACTGAAATCACATTTCACCCCTTTTCACCCTTAAGGGGTTAAATTTAAAAAAAAATGTCAAAATCGATTCGAGATATTAAAAAAAAAAACACCTATGTGCCAAAAAGTAATGTTGCAACTAAACGAACACAGGAAATGCGACGGGATGTATAATCCATCCCGATTGTAGGACCACCCCTTAAGGGGTTGATTAGGACAAAATCCAAAAATTGGTTTTTCGGTATTTGCATGGGTAGTTTTTGTAAGCAAAAACCAAGTAGATATCTTATTGGTCCTAAAAAAATGTTAAACAATCCTTGAAATCGCATTTTACCCCTTTTTACCCTTTAGGGGTTAAATTTAAAAAAATTGTCAAAACATTTCGAGATATTTTAAAAATACGCCTATGTGCCAAAAAGAAACCTTAAAAATTAATGTTGCAACTCAACAAACACAGGGAATACAATGGGATGTATAATTCACCCCAATTGTAGATCCACCGTTTAGGGGTTGATTAGTACAAAAATCCTGAAATATATTTTTCCGTATTTGTATGGGTAATCTTTGTAAGCAAAAAGCAAGTCGATATCTTATTGGTTCTAAGAGATATTAAAGAATCCTTGAAATCACAATTCACCCCTTTTCACCCTTTAGGGGTGAAATTAAAAAAAACTGTCAATACTATTTCGAGATATTTTAAAAAGACATCTATGTGCCAAAAATTAATGTTGCAACTAAACGAACACAGGAAATACGACGGGATGTATAATTCACCTTGATTGTAGATCCATCCCTTTAGGGGTTGATTAGGACCAAATCCTGAAATAAGTTTTTCGGTATTTGTATGTGTAATCTTCGTAAGCAAAAAGCAAGTCGATATCTTATTGGTCCTAAGAGATATTAAGGAATCCTTGAAATCACAATTCATCCCTTTTCACCCTTTAGGGGGTAATTTTAAAAAAATGTCAAAGCTATTTCGAGATATTTTAAAAAGATACCTATGTGCCAAAAAGTAATGTTGCAACTAAACGAACACCGGAAATACGGCGGGATGTATAATTCACCCCGATTGCAGATCCACCCCTTAAGAGGTTGATTAGGACAAAATCAAAAAATTGGTTTTTCGGCATTGGCAAGGGTAGTTTTTGTAATCAAAAACCAAGTCGATGTCTTATTGATGTTAAAAAATATTAAACAATCCTTGAAATCACATTTCACCCCTTTTTAGGGGTTAAATTTAAAAAAGTTGTCAAAACCATTTCGAGATATTTTAAAAAGACGCCTATGTGCCAAAAAGAAACCTTATATCTCAATAAACACAGGGAATACGACGGGATGTATAATTTACCCCGATTGTAGATCCACCTTTAGGGGTTGATTAGGACAAAATCCTGAAATATATTTTTCGGTATTTGTATGGGTAATCTTTGTAATCAAAAAGCAAGTCAATATCTTATTGGCCCTAAGAGATATTAAAGAATCCTTGAAATCACAATTCACCCCTTTTCACCCTTTAGGGGTGAAATTAAAAAAAACTGTCAATACTATTTCGAGATATTTTAAAAAGACATCTATGTGCCAAAAATTAATGTTGCAACTAAACGAACACAGGAAATACGACGGGATGTATAATTCACCTTGATTGTAGATCCATCCCTTTAGGGGTTGATTAGGACCAAATCCTGAAATAAGTTTTTCGGTATTTGTATGTGTAATCTTCGTAAGCAAAAAGCAAGTCGATATCTTATTGGTCCTAAGAGATATTAAGGAATCCTTGAAATCACAATTCATCCCTTTTCACCCTTTAGGGGGTAATTTTAAAAAAATGTCAAAGATATTTCGAGATACTTTAAAAAAATACCTATGTGCCAAAAAGTAATGTTGCAACTAAACGAACACAGGAAATACGGCGGGATGTATAATTCACCTCGATTGCAGATCCACCCCTTAAGAGGTTGATTAGGACAAAATCAAAAAATTGGTTTTTCGGCATTGGCAAGGGTAGTTTTTGTAAGCAAAAACCAAGTCGATGTCTTATTGATGTTAAAAAATATTAAACAATCCTTGAAATCACATTTCACCCCTTTTTAGGGGCTAAATTTAAAAAAGTTGTCAAAACCATTTCGAGATATTTTAAAAAGACGCCTATGTGCCAAAAAGAAACCTTATATCTCAATAAATACAGGGAATACGACGGGATGTATAATTTACCCCGATTGTAGATCCACCTTTAGGGGTTGATTAGGACAAAATCCTGAAATATATTTTTCGGTATTTGTATGGGTAATCTTTGTAATCAAAAAGCAAGTCAATATCTTGTTGGCCCTAAGAGATTTAAGGAAACCTTGAAATCACAATTCACCCCTTTTCACCCTTTATGGGTGAAATTTTAAAAAACTACCAAAATCTTTTCGAGATATTTTAAAAAGACACCTATGTGCTAAAAAGTTATGTTGCAACTAATGAACACAGGAAATACGACGGGATGTATAATTCACCCTGATTGTAGATCCACCCCTTTAGGGGTTGATTAGGACAAAAACCTGAAATATGTTTTTCGGTATTTGTATAGGTAATCTTTGTAAGCAAAAAGCAAGTCGATATCTTATTGGTTCTAAGAGATATTAAGGAATACTTGAAATCATAATTCACCCCTTTTCACCCTATAGGGGTGAAATTTTAAAAACTACCAAAACCTTTTCGATATATTTTAAAAAGACTCCTATGTGCTAAAAAGTAATATTGCAACTAAACGAACACAGGAAATACGACGGAATGTATAACTCACCCCAATTGTAGGTCCACCCCTTTAGAGGTTGATTAGGACAAATTCCTGAAATAAGTTTTTCGGTAATTGTATGGATAATCTTTGCAAGCAAACAGTAAATCGATATCTTATTGATCCTAAGAGATATTAAGGAATCCTTGAAATCACAATTCACCCCTTTTCAACCCTTAGGGGTGGAATTTTAAAAAACTGTCAAACCCATTTCGAGATATTTTAAAAAGACACCTATGTGCCGAAAAGTAATGTTGCAACGAAACGAACACAGGAATTACGACAGGATGTATAATTCACCCCGATTGTAGATTCACCCCTTTAGGGGTTGATTAGGACAAAATCCTGAAATTGGTGATTCGGTATTTGTATGGGTAATCTTTGTAAGCAAATAGCAAGTCGATATCTTATTGGTCCTAAGAGATATTAAAGAATCCTTAAAATCACAATTCACCCTTTTTCACCCTTTAGGGGTGAAATATCAAAAAACTGTCAATACCATTTCGAGATATTTTAAAAAGACACTTATGTGCCAAAAAGTAATCTTGCAACTAAACGAACACAGGAAACACAACGGGATGTATAATCCACCCCGATTGTAGGTTCACCCTTTTAGGGGTTGATTAGGGCAAAATCCCGAAATTGGTTTTTCGGAATTTGTATGGGTAATACTTGTAAGCAAAAACTAAGTCGATATCCCATCGGCCCTAAGAGATATTAAGTAATTCGTGAAATCACATTTCACCCCTTTTCATCCCTTAGGAGTGGAATTTCGAAAAATCCCTTCTTAGTGGGTGCTTACGTCATGAAGGGAATATACTCTCCGAATTTCAAGTTTCTAGGCCCAGGGGTTCGGGCTGGGCGGTGATGAGTGAGTCAGTCAGTCAGTCAGTCAGTCAGGACACTACCTTTTATATATATAGATAGATTGCGATTGAGGGAAAAAATAATTTGTTGGATTTTGTTATTATTTAAGGACAGTCGAAAAAAGATTAAGTAAGATGTGATGATATACACACATCGGAAAAGTCTAGGGATATTGAAAAAAATATGAAAATATATTGCTTGTTGTACATTTAGGCCCGGTCTTTCCACCTTCAGATAAAGTTCCAGGTAACTATCTGACAGATAAGGTTATTTGTAACTTCATCTGCTGAGTAAATGTCATCCCTTCTTTGTATACAAATGTATCTATCGGATAGTTATCTAACGGATAATGAGACTGACGTTGGATTCACTGACTGGTATTGACATTTATTCAGCAGATGAAGTTACAAATAACCTTATCTGTCAGATAGTTACCTGGAACTTTATCTGAAGGTGGAAAGACCGGGCCTTAATGTTGTATTTCAATTAACGTAGGCAATTATGAGTAGTTGGCTATGGAAAACAAGTAAAAACAATAAGCAACGAGACAAAACAAATACAAATTTGACAAATTTTATTCAGTACACGATCCGTTGGTTGATCACATGTTTCATTTTAATTCAATTTAAAACGTTTATATTAAGAATTGCAGTGTTTATATGTAGTGGCATTCATTTTTAATAATGGAGCGACAACATTTAACTATCCACGAGAAGAATCGTGCGTTGGGACTTCTCCAAGCTGACTTCAAGTAAATTGATATAGCCGAGCAGATAGGAGTTTCTCAAAGTATCATCAGTCGGTTGTGGAGGCATTACAGGGAAACAGGGAGTCCGACCGAACAACATCCAGAACGTGGTCGCTGTACAACAGCAGGTCAAGACAGTTTTTTGGTCTTAAATGCTAAAAGACAACCTAGTATTACAGCACCCAAATTGTTACAGCGAGTGCCTAACTTAACCGTTAGTCGCGATACTGTAAGAAATCGTCTTCATGAAGCTAATACTCTATCTCGACGACCAATCAGATGTCAACCCCTCTCTAGAGACAATCGCAGAGCAAGATTAGACTAGTGTCACAATTTTCAATATTGGTGTGATAGTGATTGGGCTACAGTTTTGTTTACTGATAAGTCCAGATTTGGAATTTATCCAGATTCTCGTCGAACAAGAGTATGGAGAAGATCCGGTAATTTGGAAAGTTTGAGGTACGTCCAGGGCATGAGGTAGGATAATCACTGGCGGTAGAACTGATCTCGTTTTTCCCAATGGATTTTTAAAAGCACAACAATATTAATAATATTCTTCAACCAATTGTGCGTCCATTTCGTAGTGCTGTTGGTGATCAGTTTTATCTTGCCCAAAATAATGCTCGGCCACACGTTGCCCGAATTGTAACAAACTGGCTGGATAACGAAGGTATTGATGCGATACCATGGCCAGCAGTCACCGGATCTAAATCCGATTGAACATGTGTGGGACATGCTTAAGAGAAGAATTACTCCATATATGGATAACATCCACGATAATTTTAGATTCGGAGAGCTTCTAAGAGCAGAATGGGCACAGTTACCTCAAGAAGACATCGATAATGTTATTTTGTCCATGAATCGCAAATGTGATAAACCAACGTGGTGGTCATACTTTCTATTATCTTGGTCATACTCTCTATATTTGTTTTTTTTTTTACAATTCTGTACATAAATCTGTAATTTTTTTTTTTTTTCAAATATTGATTATTTTTATAAATAACATTTAGCTTTTTTTGTTATAAACTATTCTTTATTGAGTATTTTAATTGATAGAATACAATAAACGTACAAAAAAAACCATACGCTATTTATTTTCATATATTTTTTATATTCCTAAACTTTTCCGATGTGTGTATATAATTATTGAACATGTTTATACATTTAGCTCAGAGACAAGTCGACTATTGTTCATTCAGTTTTTTACAGAATGCGCAGTGACAAAACTGACAATGTACTTGACCGAAGCAATAAGCAAGGTTACATGAAATCCTTTCCATCTAAACAAGTTTGGCTTAGGTTAGTTTAATGATGCTGTATCCTATTTCAAGATTATAATATTTAAGATGTAGAATGTTCCTCTCGAGAGAACCGTTGTTACAATTTTGGCAGCCCACTAACCCACATCATAACACAACGAAGACTTGATGAAGAATACATTGCACAGACAAGGTAGGATTTGAAACAAAACATTAAACTCATTAATCTTTATTATGAATGTGTGGGTTGTACAGGAAGCTCTACAAACTCATGCTTAAAAAAAGCACATTTCACACTCAATGAATATTAGGCTTAATATGTTTGTTTATAGGATTATGTTTTAATTTTGTGTAACTCACATGTTTAACGCATGAGCTTTACATGAGCTTTTAGTTTATTGATTTTTCGTATTTAAAAATCAGCATAGGGTTTCCCATTGGCCTGTTTCTATAAATCACCTGAAATGCCTACTGTGTTGATAGGTAAGGGATTCGATGACCCAAAGTGCTCAAAATCATGACACATTACATTTTACTGCACGACTATATTTCATATATGTCATAAACAGTTCAGTGTTTATTCGAGATTTTTATCATTTGAAGTAGGAGGGTTGTACCAAAGATAACACATAAACAGGTGTAATAAAAAATCAACAGTAGTTTTATTGTTAAATAATTATTATACAGTCCCATCTTGGACACTTGGAACAAAAACTTGAATTCAAGTTGCTGCCAATCTTTGTTTTACCAAAAAAAGACTAGTATTGTTATTGTATGATTTTTATAAAGATATAACTCAAACTTAATATATATACATTGGCAAATTTAAAGGAACAGATTGAAAAATGTGTTTTTTTTTAAATTTTATTATTTTGTAGCCTATATCTAGATAGCTTTGAATGCTCTACTAAACCGTAGGGAAATATTGTATCGACGCCAAGGAGAACAAAATGCATCATTCAATTTTGCAACTACTGTATCTTTTGGTGGAGGTTCAATTATGGTGTGGGGAGGAATATGTTTGGGAGTTCGCACAGAGTTAGTGGTGATTGATGGCGGAGCGTTAACTGCAGATAGGTACATCAGAAATATTCTTCAAGACCATGTAGTACCTTTTGCCACTATCGGATTTTTTTTTACCCTAATGCAGGATAATGCGCGCCCACACTTCACCCACTGTGTAACAGACTTTTAAATCAAGTGGGTATAACAACAATGGGTTGGCCAGCATGCTCCCCTGACCTCAACCCGATTGAACATTATTCGAAAAAACATCGTACTAGAAGATTACCTGAGAGACATCAACAATATGCACAATACAGGGAAAATAATTAGATTTGTATGTCTGTTCCTTTAAATTTGCCGGTGTGTATGAATTTTATATCACAAAAAAAAAAAACAATTTCTCGCAATGCCGAAATCATCAGAGAGGTACGAAGGAGGTTAAATAAGGAAAGATTAAGTATTTTACTTAGCAAATAAGATTATTAAATAGGGAAAACAGTTGTAAGTCAGATCTTCTTCTTCTTCTTCTTCTTTGGGCACTATCAGTTAGGCTGACTTCGAAAGTTAGATAAAGGAGTTATTTCAAAAAAATAATTTTTTTAAATGAAACCTGTATTTTTTTAATCTACCTTAGAGAAAATGTCTTTTTCGTTATTAAATCATGAGGGCATTATTGGTCTCCACACAATGTTAAAAAACTTATTAAGATTGATTAAACAACTGTATCCCAACTAAAACAATTATAACCTCCATGCCTCCATGCTTCATAAATACCTATTTTATTAAAATGTAATAAATGTTAAAAATTAAGTATTATTAATAATAATACTAAAAATAATAATAATTAGCATGTCAAGATGGTGTTATATATACTTTGGCATACAGGGTCCGCAAATTTCAAATGGAGGAGCCCACACTGTGTAGGTTATGCCACCATCATCCTGAAACCATTATGCACATTCTGTCTGTTTGTCCATCTCTTGCAGCGTCGAGCTACGTGTATCGACATAATGCTGCTCTCCACGTGGTCTACTGCCATCTTAAACTATGGTATTGATCCAATACCGGTTATACCATACGTCCCTTCCGCTATAGAATCGGTGGTGGAAAATTCCAAGTGACATATTTATTGGAATTACTCCTTTCCTACCTCGAGGTTAGTGACAGCCACTAAGCCGGGCATATCCCTCCTGGATATCGAGACCAAACAGAATTTTGTGATCGAATTTTCAAGTCTTTCTGAGAAGAATATCTTTCTTCTTAGGAGGAGGAAAAAGAGGTCCAAGTATATGGATCTCTTGGCTGAGCTTAGAAAGCTGTGGTCAGGGTATAAAGTTAAGTTTGTAGTCCTGATAGTTGGTGTTTTGGGTGGTATTAAAGCCTCCTACCGAAGGGAAAACGAGTCCATTCTCGCTTGCATATCTTTTGACGCCTCTTTGTTCTGCGGGATACCGAAAACAGTGTAGCTCGGGTCACTTCACGGGTCACTTCTCGGGTCACTTCCGCATATCGTCGGCATCTGGGGTGCAGACGTGTGTAGTTAGCTCCATTATTCTCTAGTATGACGTGGCTCAAAGGTTACTGAAGTTTGCAACTAATGGACGCTTATCAGGATCTCATAAACCTCATAAGCCTACCTCTAGCCTAAAATTATCCCAATCTCTGGGCAAAGGCGTCTTACATTTCCTTCCATTATGTCCTGTCTTGAATTATTTTGGGTCAGAGATTACCGGCTGTTTTAATAATATAGTCTCTCCATCTTATTCCTTGCCTCCTTCGTGATCTCGTCCGGTATCTAGGCGTCCATAATGTTGTTTTTTCGCCCACTGGCTGTCATTGCACGGCTAGTTCTAGTGCTAGGTGTT
Organism: Liopterus haemorrhoidalis; assembly: GCA_963971575.1. NCBI lineage: Eukaryota > Metazoa > Arthropoda > Insecta > Coleoptera > Dytiscidae > Liopterus > Liopterus haemorrhoidalis. The sequence goes on along the minus strand of OZ020612.1, from coordinate 55,673,041 downwards.
TTGTCCATATATTTCTTTAATTTTATCTTGCGTTCGAAGTTGTGTCGCAAGTGTATAGTTAAATATTTAGAGGTTTTAATAAAGATAAAAAGCCAGAATAAAATTAATTTTGTTTTATTACTACCACGTAACAAAATGAATAATCTATTTAAGCCAAAGTTTTCATATATTCAAATATAGTGTTTTGTAGTTAATTAATGATTCTAAAACAAAGTAATATTTTAAAAATTTCGTGTAAAAGCGAATTTTAATTTTACCCGCAAACAAATATTTAAATATTTATAAATATATGTCATAATAAACTTTAACTGATATGTGTCAAATATTTCATTTTGGTTCTCAAATTCATTTTACAGATTATATATTTTAATTGAAATGGTTGTATTGAAAGTTAAGCGGTTTTTGTGTAAATTAAAAAATGTTAATTTAAATGTTATATTAAAATCGCACGTGTACGTTATGCATATTAAATGAAATGCTATTTGTAATTTATTCATTTAATAAAATATTTGATTTATAAATAAATAACGAAACGATACGCAAAAATTGCAGCTCACAAAATATCGTAAGATGGGTATGTATCGTTTTTCGGGTGAGATGTACGTTATTTTTACATGGTTTAAGTATATATAACAACCTACAATAAAGTCTATTGTACAGTGCAATACATACTTTAATACACGCTAACATGGCAACGTTAAAGAAACAAATTCCAAGAAAAATGGCGTAATTCTAATACGTTTTATTTAAATTTTTTGACAGTTGTAGAAAATAATAATTTCCTTACGTTTTTAATATTATAATTCAATTGTAGGAGGAAATGTGTGCATCTATAACAGGCGGGCACCCAGGGGGAAGGCTCATGGACTTGCCCTCCCCCCCCCAATAATTACTTTTTTTTTGTTCGTTTTGACTACCATCTTCCAAAGATGAATGAGGTCCAAAGGTGCCACTTGCGTCCCGGTTTCATTGAAAATTCTTTAAAAGGATTTTAAGAAGGAAGGGGGGGGGGGGGGGGCTTTAAATACATGCGGGGGCGCGCCTGCCTCTTCAGCTAAATATGTTTAGTACTCTCGGGTGCTAAACGCATTTCGCGCTCTTGGTAAAAGCAGACATTGCGGCACTTGAACCTGGGAAAATTTTGCAGACCTTGGAAACTTTTTGTGGTTGTGTGGTCAGTTAAGATCAAAGAAATAGCTGCTAATATCAGTTGACCCGAATATCCTGTCCGCTGACAACATTATCTGACAACATAAGTTTACCTGATTTTAGCAGGTCAACTGATATTTACCTGTAACTAGCACCTGCAAGACTGTTCTTCTAATCTTTGCCAACACCACCACAAAAAGTTGCAATGGTCTGCAAAATTTTCCCAGGCTCAAGTGCTGCAGTGTATAATGGTACACAAATACTCCCGTTATTTCATTCAATGGAATTTTCATTTTGTCATAGTCCTACTTTTTAATTGCAAGCATGTAAACAAGCTGCAAACGTTAAATCGTCTGTACCTGCTACTTGACCGCTAAGCAAGGGCACGGACGTGAGTTCAATTCCTGCTTATGTGAAATAATTTGTGTAAAAATATTTATACAAATTACAAGTTCTGCTTAGCCGTTCGCAACCGGCTTTAAAGTATAGGTGCCTTCCGTGTACGCTAAATAATGGACGTAATACTGACCATATTACTCCTGAATGTACATAAATTGAAAACATGATCAGGAAACCTGGAAGCAGGAGGCCTTCGCTCATTTCGGGCTGTCGCGCCTATGATGATAATTTTTAATTATATAGAATACTATTTCTTTATGAATGAACAATAAATAAACACAATAGATCAAATTTATTGAGCTCAAACCTTTAAGGACATAGAGGTCCGACATATAAGTGGAGGTCGGACAGTGTTGGAAAACATTAAGATTCAAATAAAGTGATGAGCAAGAAAGGGGAAATCTAAATGTAGTAAAAACCGCTGGGTTCAAAGAAACACATTGAACCCTTCTCGATCCGGACCTTAAGATATGGGTTAAAAAGTAACTAACTCAACCACCTCTTTGTGTAATTTAATCACAGCAGATTAACGTTGTTATTCTGAACTCAAATTGTAATATTTAACAGAGCTGTAAGGTTCCAAGGTCAAATAATGGCACATGCTACAAAATAGGATATAGTTGGACTTTGGAAGTTAACAGCACAGTTCCAAATTGATCTAAAATAAGCTGAGGGAAAGAGGATATAACAATATGCAACGTCAAGGCAACAGACTTCTTCTTCTTCAGATTTACCCTGTAGTATTTAGGGGTCGCTGTTCTTAATTATTCTCTTCCATTCTGTTCTGTTCTGTGCATCTCCCTCGTTCAATCCCTTCTCACTCAAGTTCTGTACGATACAGTCCTTCCACCTTCTCTTAGATCTATATCTACCTCTTCTCTCTAGATGAGATAGACAACAGTGAAGACTGATAATCAAAATATGTAGTAGAACGTTACAAACTGAAATTATAACCGCGACGTATATTAAGGATCCCTGTGTATAGAAAATCTAGTTACTCTCGAGCTGCACCAACCTGTTTTAACTCAACCCATTTCGTAGGTTCCATTGACTGATCAGAGATACAGCATAAACTCTTTAGATTTTGAATTTACTTCAAGTACATACATGAATATTGAATGACTTTAAAATATATCAGTAATCTTAAAAATACCGGAAGTTAGGCACGATCAGGTCAAATCTAAAAATCTCAAATAGCTTATCATGAAATGTATGAGTTTCGTTTATCTTTCAAACATGATTGGTGAAATGAACTTTAAAATGATTTTCGTCTGGCCTGTCGACCTACAAGCGATCGATCGTGCAAGGAAAATTGCAAAGAAAAAATATTGCTTCCTGAATCATATATAAGGATAAATATAAAGCAGGGTTAAAGTAGGTTTAAATCCTGAATACCATCCAGGGATTCTCAACAATAAAAAAAAAAGGTTATGCAAAAATATTTGACTAGAAGATACGGATAATTTTATGTAAGCATCTGTTTACAAACACTTGAAATTTGTTCTAGATGAAAATGATGGATTTTCATGTTTCACAACCCGAAAATAAGATACCCAGTACAAGTACACAGATATTAAAAGCTCCAAGCATTTAAATTTGACAGAGTTGAGTGACACCAGGTGTTCTTCGGTTCTCTCTTCTTCTTCTGTCTTGGGTTATATGCTATAATCCGTTCAAAGGTGAGAATGCAGTATTGCTCTTATGGCAAATGGGAGCGGTGTTGCCAAATGTTGTAAAAGTGTAAAATGTGTCAATTATAATAATATGAAAAACTCGTATGATTTACAAAAATCAACTCTCATGAAACTTAAAATAACACTCAACAAAAACAAATGACCATTTGTAGAATATTGCGTCTTCACAGATCAGCGCGTTTTAGAGCTGGCAAGGTCGACAAGCAAGAAAATGATAGCATCATTGTATAAGCCCATTAGAGAGTATGAAAAAGAACTACTCCATATGTCGTGTACTGCATACTCACCTTTGAATGGACTAAGTGTATAGTGACATACCTCGCTGAGAGCTCTTCAAAGATTGTGCTTTAACCAACTATACTTTCTTCTTTTTATTTGTTTTTGTCTATTTGGCCAGTTCCTGCTCACAATTCTGTATACGTTATTATACGTGGCGACAGGACCAATAAATGTGAAGAATTCTACGCAGACACCGATTTTCAAACTATCGCATTTTTGTGTTGAGAGCTTCAGAAACTATTACTGTTACTATTATATTTATCAACAACATTGTATTAGAAATAAATAATGGTCAGTCAAATAATGTTAGTGATAAAGTCATATTGTCAAAATTAAAATTCATAAATTCTTCATATAAATACAAACTATAACTTATCATAAAAAAAAATTAAAATACGTTTGAAGTTTGCTAAAAGCAAAGTTTTGCAGAAATCTGGCAACTTATTATAACATTTTAATGTGTAATCATTATTACATTGTCTGGATTTTTCCAGTCTAAAATATGGGTAGTAAATATACTTTTTGTGCCTAGTGTCGTAATGGTGGATATTCTCATGAGTCGTCAGATTATCATGATTATTGTGTACTCGTAGCAAGCAATGATAAATATAAATGGAAGGTTAAGTTATTATATTAAATTCAGTAAAGAAGAGTCTACAGTCAGCTCGATAGCTAACCCCTTTAATGAGTCTAAGAACACGCCGCTGCAAAGAGAAGATTCGAGAAAATTAGTCGAGGCAAAGTTGCCCCAGGCTAAAAGAGCATATGATATATGGTAATATAAAAGAGAGTGATAAGTCGGACAAAATTTCAGGTGTTACAGAATGTCTTAGGCTTCTGAGGAGAAATATAGTTTTGCACAAGTTCTGAGTGTGTCGATTTCATTTTAAGTGTGGATCAATACGTACACCCTAGAATTGGGCATCACAGACATTGTCAAAGTTGTGTTTTTTAGAAATAAGTAGAAGTTTCTGTGTTTTTCTCACATTCAGAGATTGTTGATTGGCCAGGAACAATTGATTTACATCGGCGGCTATATTCGTGCTATTTCTGAATAGAGTATCGAAGCATTCTGATCAAACCTAAGTCATCAGCGTAAAGTACCGAATTTGCACTTTGCTGGAAGATCATTTATGTAGATGATAATAGGATTGAGTCTACTACAGATCCCTGAGATACTCCACAGTGGATGCTTCTATATTGAGATTCTGCAGAGTTTAGAGACATATACTATTCTCATCGAACTTGTAAACTTTTAGATTTTGCAAAGTGAGAGACACAGTCGATAAAAGTGGAGAGACAGAAATGTTTCTTATTGAGACATTCTGATGCATGATCAATAAAAGAAAATATGGCATCAGTGGTTGGACATACTCTTACGGAAACCATATTGTGAACTATTAAACAGGTTCATCAAAATAATTGAAAACGAGGCAATCGTACAGAACTACTGACGTCACGTATGCCCTCAACATGTTAGTTTTCGTGAGGGTTCTGTAGATCATAAAATTCCATGTACAGCTAAGTTGGATGAAGCCGCCTTTTGATTTGCGAATTCTGCTTTCTGCATCTATACTACCCAAATACTGACATTTACTCGCTCGATTTGATGATTGCCAAGTCGATAGGAATTATAATAACTTTTGGGAGCCTTCGTTGAAGACTATTAAAAACAAACATTTATTTTTAATAATCAAGCATCTTTAATACATTTAATAAATTGTCCTTGTTAACAGGCTGGTGTAATATATCTACTTGTTAAACGGAACCGTTGGCGGATATGTAAATAGGCACGACATTATCCTCCAAATCTCTAAATTAATAATCTCTAATTGATGGAGTACAAAACAAGGTAGGAATACAGTGTTCATGATAAATGTTTCGAGAAATTTACATAGGCAATGGTCCTGGTACTTGTACAAGCACAACTCAAGATAATAATGATGAATAGCTTCTTGAAATATTTTACTGCTGACTCTGTTTCTCAGCTGGATTATTGTTTATACCAAAAATTTGTATCAATTGAATTTTAAATAATAAATCAATAATCCAATAAGATTGACACAAATTCTTTATTAAACCATTCAAAAAGCAATATAAAAAATAAACCAAACATAACAAATTTAACAAAAATTGAAATGTTAATAGTGAGCATTCATTTAACGGTGTGAACCTATTTATCTCCGGTTAAGGGAAGCATTTAACACGTAAGCAGATAACTGTTGAGTTATATCAATGAGCATAACCTTTTTTCTGGTTGAACGTATCCCCATTCAGTTCTGAAATGGATCGGACGTAGGGTAAAATGAAAAAAAGTAATGATTTTACCAATTCCGTCAGTATTGGTCCACAGTAACCAGGTTCGTATATCAATCCTATGTCAAATGCAACAAGTTTACATGAATGAAGGCCTTGAAATCGCCAGTAATTCGATTTAAAGTACGAGGATTTGTTTTATTCACGATAGTTCCGTTCTACTTAGTTTTATTACGTATTTAATTCCCATTTATTTCCATTACATTAACTGTAGTTTTATTGGTTTTATATCTCATGGATTTTAATGCATTTGTTTTGTGAATTTACATTCGGACGTAGAATTAAAATATTAAATTATATTAATATAGGACTATGTAATTTTGAGCAACTTTCAAAAACCATACTACATGCAAGTTGTCTCATGTCGATGTCGGCGATCACTCTGGCCCGCATAACTAAAGCAGCTGTCATTCTGGAACCAATCATCCCAAAAACTTTAACAAATTTATCGAAACTTAAAGACGACAAATATCTGAAATGAAGATTTGTCAGACAACTGAATACACTACAATTCCATTGTGCCGCTTTTTATCGAAAAACACCTAACGTACCGTTGCATATTTTTGCCGGACTCTACTAATAATGATAAATAATTTAATTAAAATAATTTTCACAAATTTTAATTAACAAGTTTGCGTCGCACAATGTTACTGGTGATTTAAATTCGTTTACTAATTAATACTTAATAATGAGTACCAGTTTATACAGGGATAATAGGATCAAATGAAACGTCACACTGGCCACTTGGCTTTCATATATATGGCCGGCAGTCTAGAAATAGAGAAGTTACTTCTAGACTGCGCCTTTCTAGGCGCTGGAAACCCAATATTTATTACTTTTAATTCAAAAAACACTTATCCACACAATAAATCCTTAGATTGAGCACCACAGTTTTACAGAAAATCTTTTCTCTTGTGTACATTTGTTAATTTGATGAATATTTGGGGAGTTACGGGGGACAACTTAAAACTGAAAACTTAAAATGTCTACCTTACTATTATTAAGTCAATAGTAAGCGAACACATATATAACAAAAATTATTTATAATAAAAAAAACCAAACTTTTGCTTTCTATGCATGTTTTAAATTGGATGAATATTTGTGGAATTACGGAGGGCACCTGTAAAAAGGCATGGCTAAATGTCGAACTGCGGGTAGAATCAGTCCACGAGGTGCATTTAGGCGGCCTGAGTAGCCATTTCCTTCTTTTTGCTCATCATGCATTCGAAATGTGGTACTATCGATAGGTAGATAGAGAAACAAACGAAGAAGCATTGCGGCAAATGGAAGAAGAACCATGTCCGTTAAGAATGTTACAGTAAAGAAGAGATATGTGGATTGGTCATATAAGATACGATGGCCTGGTGAAAACGATACTGGATGGAACAGTTGAGGAAAAGAACGTAGGGGTAGACCAAGGCTAGAGTACATGAAACAGATAATGGAAGATATGAATTACAACACATACGTGGAACTAAAAACTAGAAAGAATCATGGAGACAATGGAAGCATGGAGAAATGCTGCAAACCAACCTATGAGTTGAAAAGTTAAGGACAGAGTTTTAAAAAAGTGGCCAGGCATTTTAAGGAAGTGTAGTACTGACCCAAATAAGTGAGAAAAACTTTATCAACATATGTTCGTAAATCAACCGTTTCAAAGATATGAGCTATTTTTAAATAAAACAGTGTGTGTCAAATTAACATATTTACAGTGAAACCTCTATCTATCTTTCCTCGCAGAGCCGCAGTAAGGGGGGGCGACGGCCCTAGGCGCACTAAGGAAAAGGGCGCTGACGGGCTTGACTAAGGGGCGCCATTGCGAAGGCCTTTTTTTTGCTCGTCACTTGAATTTTTGGAGGTGAGGACCATTTTTTTTTGCTCATCACCTAAATTTTGAGAGGTAAGAACCTTGTTTTTATTTGCCAAAGGCGCCAACACAGCTCTGCCCCTAGCGCAAGTTTTCTTTACTGCGGCTCTGGTCCCTCGAATAATAGTTTTCCCGTATATATCGTTATTTATTACGGTTCCGAATTAATTTCATACAAAACACCCAAAAATAGATCGCATCGATCGTTTCTCTATACATCATTTTACCGCCTTAATCGTTTTTTTATGCACATTCGATAACTGATGTCGAAAAAAATTTAATTTGTAACACCGAATAAATATTGATTTCTTACAGCAATAAAAAAGCCAAAAAGCAAATAACGTTGAAAGGTTATATACAATACAATGTATAATTTTTTTTGTCTACATGCAGCTTCCTTTTTTATTTTGTTACGATATTTTTTATTTAAACAAATTGATTTATACTTGAAACATGTATCATTTTTAGAATATGTATGTGTGTACATATTAAACATTTAAATAATGTGTACTTATGTGTTTTTTTCTATATTCCCGCAATCATTGTTTTCCCGCATCCATAGTTTATTTCAATAGGTCCCTTCAAAACCGATAGGTAGAGGTTTCACTGTATTTTAGAATTTTGACAACAGGTGTTCTAAGGGTATGGAAGGGAGATGGAAGGAAGAACTCCTTCCATCTCAACACAGGCTTAGCATATTTTTATGTTCTAGGAATGTTTTAGAAATTCCATTTTTTTCCTTAGTAAGTTGTACTTAGTCGCTTAGTATATTAAAATAAATGGGGTCGATAAAAAGTCGAAATATTGTTGAAGAAGTCTATGGTTACAAGATCTCGGAAAGCTCTGCTGTAAGCAGACGATGAGACGCATCGATAAAAAAAAGTAATCCACATCAAAAACATGTTTTTTGTCAGCTTCTTCAAAGTAACATTTTCTGAATTTTCTTCTTAATAAATTATATTACACAAATTCTATGTACGTGATTTATTTAACAATTTAATGAATAATATTTAATTAGAACAAATTTTACACTATTTAACTAAAGAAACAGTAAAAAAATCGTCTCACCTTGAGTTTCACCCTAGGCTTTATTTATAATTAATTAACTACGTCTAGAAACATAAAACTAGATTAACAAAGGAATAATTACAAACATACAGACAGACAAATAAAACTGAACATTTCGTAGGTTCTTAAACATTTATTATACATGTAAATCTTTTAAAATGTTTGACAATTGTCTGAGGACGACATTTCAAAATGAAGTTACCTATTCTGAAAACTGGGTTAAATATATACCTTAAATTCAGGAAACGAAGCTCCACTTTGAAGCAGACGCATTTATACTGTTTTACGATGCATAAATAAAGCATATGGGGTCGTTTTAAGTGGGCCATCTTATGTAATATCATTTATTTAGTGGATATTTCTGAACAGATAATAACGCTAAAACAATCTCGGACGACATTATCCTAGTAAATTTAAATCAAAATTTAAATTTTCAAAATACAGTTTTTAATAATATGTATTCTCAGATAAAAAAATCAGCTGTGGCCACCACAGGACCGACCGCCATCATAAAATACTTGCATAAAATACATTCTAGCAGCACAGTAGAAATAACTTGGCCTAATATTTTCTAACAGAGATATTATTTATCATGACCATGGAAACGTTACATATAAGTATGAAAAAATATTACTTAAAAAGAGAAAAAATTGAAATTTTTTTCAAAATTGAGACTTAAAAAGAGAAAAAATTAAAAAATATTTCAAATTTTTTTCGTTTTATCAAAAAATGTCTCAAATAAAAGTTATTAGCTATTTCTTTTATAGCAACTTTTGTTCAATAAATTTTTTCGAAATATTTTTCTGTTGTGAAATATTCACAAAAATCTTAAAATCGACACGATTAAACTCCCATTTCTAGTCTACCGCTTTTAACCAAAAGTTGATCAACTCGTGCCATTGATGTGAAAAGCTTAAATATAAAGTTTCATAAAAATCTTTTTAATCGAATTTGCTCTGCACATGTACACCTACAGACAGACAGACATCATGCTACAAATAGTCAAAACGTTATGTAGGGACCTCAATTCGTGGAGATCCATCGAAATCTCGAAATGTCAAAATCGGTATGATTACAATACCTCCCTTATACCGGGCGGTTATTATAGTTGGCGGTCGGTAAAAATAATTATATATTCTCAACACCTAGGTAACGAATACAACAAATAAGGTTAATCCCCTGAATTTATAATTCCGTCCGTATTGCCTTAAAATGATTTTTTTTTTTATAATTTTTTGCTGATTGATCCAATTTCAAGATGTTTAGTAGGATGCTAAACATTTAACTAAAAAATAAAAGATTTATTTATACGAATGTTAAAAAAACTGTACTATATTTCACTTGTTTTTGTACATGAAATGCGTGTTTATGGTGTAAAAAAATGTAAAAGGTGTTAAAAAAGTCTCATAAGCGTTTTATTATTTCCCATTTTCCATAAGCATAATACGTCGGCTAATGGGGGTTACACTACTATATCTATGGACTGACATGAGCTTATGGGGGTGACAGAACAATCTCCCAGGACTTAGGAGAAGTGTCCGTGAAGTCCGAAGGAGTATCAAAGAGTGCATAAAAAACAATTAAAGCCAATTCGTGATTTTAACTCAATCAAAATTTTAGTTTTGTCTTAGGTTTTTTGTAATTAGAGACAGCCGTAAAAAATGTATGTATATATCTTTTTTTTGCAGATAGTCGTAGAAAAAATACTGTATGAGACTCGTTCATAAAGCGTATATTTTCATTCATGGAATTAGGGCATCCGCCTACGGATCGTGCGATTTAATTCCCATTTGTGAAAAAAAATACTGATTTATGTTGTTTTACTTTTTTATTTTGTTGTTTACTTATTGCATAAATAACTATTTTTAATAATACAACTAAAAAAATATGTTCACAATACTCGAGTATTGTAAATACTCATTTTTAATTGAGTACTAATTTTTTTCGAGTATTGAAACAATATCATGTTTACTGACCCTAATTAAACAACTACGTATATATAAAACAACGTATTTGTATTTTCTAATTTAAACTCAATTTTAAAAGCAAGGTTGTGTTCTATTTCTAAAATTTAATATTTAAAACAACGCATTTTACAGATCAATAATATAAAACAATCTTATATTTACGCTGCAAAATGCCATGAAGTCAGCGCCGGATTAAGCAAGTTTGGGGCCTCTAGCAGGTTATTATAAAGGGTCACTGTATTAGAAATTACATACAAATGATTTAATTTCATAGTTAAACAATTCTTAATAAAAACACATACTTAAAAAATAGAGACAATTTTAAATATCAAAATTTGTCCAAACTAACCTGTACTGTATATCTTTAAAATAAGCCCTTGTTTGTAAAACAATTTTACAACAGATGGCAAGCGTTCGCGGTAGATCAAAACAACGATGGCAAAGTATACGATGACATATGGGTTGCCCATCTGCGCTCGAAAGAAGGTGTTTGATCGACAAAAAGGGCGTTCAAAAATCCAAAAAGCGGACACCGCACCAACGGGAAAACGCTAAGAAAAAGAAGAAGAGAAAATACAGTAAAATATCTTATGCATTTGACAGTATATAAACTATATTTTATTATGATTTGTACTGAAATTAATAGAAATTACATATTCTCATGTTATTTTTAGGTATAATCAAGAAATCCTTATTCTTTTGCGCGAGTCTATCCGTTCGGTAGAAATTATGGCCAAGCGGCTGGATTTGGAGAATTGAACACATGAGAAATACTGAGACTTAAAAAATATATCTCAAGATAAATATAAACAAATACAGTAATGCCCCGAAGTTACGCGATAGGTGAGTCCGACGAAAATCGCTTAAGTCGGGGTACAACTTTGCATATAAATACATATAAACTTTGTTTAAATGGGACCAAGGACTAACAAAAAAATTAGTTTAGAAGAAAAATATTTAGTAATTTTGCAGTTCTTTATACATATGAATACAATATATTAAAAAAATAAATGCGTTACGTAAAAAAGTTATTTCGATGTCGATGGCTTCATAAAATCTAACAATACAATACCTTATTTTTTTCACGCCGAATTTCTTCATAGAAAGTTAATAATTTTCTCATTCCTTGCTTTGTTGCTATAACGCGTGCTTCGTTGGAGTCTATGTTTCTAAAAATATTACTGTATTACTGTACGTATACTGTACGAAGGAGAAAAAATCGTAAAATTTTGAGGGATATCAAATGAAAGTTTCTGGTACATTAACAATCACATATTTTTATCAAGAAATAATGCAAATGCCCGGTGGGCCGATAATAAAAAACATGACAAACATAAAAAAAATGTGGAGGTTAAAGCGTTAAAAATTATCTATTAATACCTCTCATTTAACTGAATAACAATTGTTCATATTATGCCAATTGAGTAATGAACTTTGAAAACTACTGATTTGATGTAGAAACGATAAATATTAAGGTAATATAAAAATGATGATTAGGGAGCCGACATAATGTCGGCTTGTGGTGAAGTGGAAATATTGCGATAAAAGCGTTTGATTAGATGCCGAAGTGTCTAATAATGTTCTGCTTGCCGCTGTTATTGCATTCTTCGGTTTCCCTTAATAAATAACATATTCCTTTTCACTAAATTCACTCAGTTTAATATTGACATTTGGTTTATCAGCATCTTACACATACATTTATTACATGTCTTCAAATTTACTTAACATACACGAAAAGATTAACATAAAAATAAATACAAATTTTACTGAAAAACGGTTAAGGAAAGTAGATGATAAGGAAGGAGTGGTAGAAACTAAAAACAAAAATAGTGAGTCACTTTGCAAGAGCTGTAAAAATTGCAATTATTCGAAAAATGTATTATTATTTGGTATTACTATTATTTTCTACTTTACTCTTGGGCCGATGTCGCAATTTGCCTGGGCCGGTTTAGTTCTACCTATCCGGCCCTGGTAGGAGTTCAAACTCAATAGAGTCGCGGTGTATTTTTCATACAAAATGATAAGCAGTGACGAAACTTCAAATATCCCGAAGGGCTCCTTGAAATTTTTTATGAACAGAAAAAGGGAGAAAAGGGTCTATTTAAAATTTTAAATATATTTTTATCCATAATAAGCTCAAGTTTATTTTCATTAAAGCTTCAGGGTCCACAAAGAACTATGTTGCGGGCCGTATGCGGTCCGCGAAACGTCCTTAACCATGTGTCCTGTATACGTAGGGTTACCAAACGTCCCGGTTTGACCGGGACAGTCCCACTTTTCAACAAATGTCCCGGTGTCCTGTCCCGGTTTGAAATATGTCCCAGTTTTATAATATTTGTATTTAGTTTTATAATTATTATAAATAAAATAGTAAAAATTATTTTGTAATAATTTTTTTTATAATAGTTTCAATATTAGAAAGATTTACTATAGGCAAATTTCAAACACCAGCATAACTTTATTCCACAAGAACCGAAATTATGCTTATCTGAGTTGAAAGAAATTATCAATATCAATGTCAATATATTTATGAAAAATGTTGAAAATTCTATCAAGTTTGCGAATCATACATTTCTCTTTGGCAATAAAATTTTGAAGAGCTTGAAGAACATAAGAGCTTAAAGAGCATTCGATGCATCTATGACTTGGAATAATATTGAGAAAACAATGGAGCTAATTAATTCAAAGTTTTCCAATCCTGTTATTAATTCTGACAGATTATTTGACGAAGTTGTATACGCAAAAAAGTTTTTTGATGACACTAACCGCAAAAATGTATAGCTCGAAAAAGGCACTAGTATCGAGCAAAAGTGGATCAATTACAAATTTAAAGAAAATTATCGAATTTATTTTTTATTTTCCTGGAACATCAACATCCATAGAGCGTCTATTTTCTATAATGCTTGAAAGAAATGTTGATGCATTATTGTTTGTTAAAACAAACGTGAATTTAAACTGCACTGAATTTTATAAACACATTGAAAATTACGATAACTTTCTACAAAAAGGATTATCTACAGAAAAATATAGGAACATTTCATGTTCAATAAAATAAAATTCTGTGATTATTTTGTAATATCTAAAATAAAATAAAATAATTATTTAAAACACGCTTTTGTAATTTTTACCCTGTCCCGGTTTGGCGCACAAAAAATATGGTAACCCTACGTATACGCAACTGATTCTGCCTCCCCATAATGAAATTTATATGAAAACCATCTATAAATACACAGGCGAACTACTAACTTGAATTGGGTTGAGTTAATATTACAATAATAGCAGTGCTATATTTTAAAAAATCAGTTGCATATGTAAACGTTGTTGAAAGTGACATCATTCTTTTATAGATGGCATAATCCTCTCATATTGAGGAAGAAGTATACTAGATCCGTCCCTGAAGCTAATAAAATATCAATTTCTTTATACAATACTGCATAGTAAGAAATACACGTATTATTTTGTTATCTCTCTGCGTGGGATATTTAATATTAAAACAATACAGTTATTGTGAGCAAACTAGTAAATATGCCACATCATTTTTCTTTGACAGAACAAACAACATGTGATGACGTTTTATGTTTCAAAAATAGCTGTTTCAGATAACAAATAGTGAGTTGGCTAGGTCAGTTATTACGTTGTAATAATCTAGTGTAACATTATTCTTGCTGATGCGAATACTTCTAATCGTTTTATGTGAACATTTTAAAAGCATTAAATACGTTTTGTAAACAGTCCTTGTCTTTTATATTACTATTTAGTCAAGGTCTCCAATATTAAATTCTAGATTTATTGTGCTGTTATTTGTTTTTGGATTTATGAATAATATTTATATATCAAAGTACATTTTGTGATATTTGCTTTTCTTATTCTTCCTCGGGGTATTGTAAGTCGGGTTGACACTTGGTTTCACTTACATAAGTCTTTCACAGGGCCGAGCGAAAAGGGCCCATGCCCAGGCTACGTTTTTTTGGGGCTCCGCAGCGCAGGTTTATACTTCGGCGTGTACGTATTCGTTTCGTATACCGTGAGTTTATTTTATCATAGATCATAGAGCAGGGGTCGATATAACATTGTTTGGGGTCGATTCTGGCTCGGGGGTCGATTGGGGGTCGATGGAAAAAAGTTAAAAACTACTAGTATAATAACTACACAGTTATATATAAATATAAGTGAAGTTAAATTAGATTTATTTAGATCTTCATTGTTACGAAGAGATTTTCAGTATTTTTCGAATTTGCGACAATTGGAAGTAAAAGATGAAGACTTGGATATATACACAAAGCATCTTCAAAAATTGAGCGTAGATTTTAAATTACGTTTTGAGGATTTAGAGAAAATGCATATCCCAGATTAGATTCTCGCGCCCTTTTCTACAGATGCTGAAAACATCGAAAGTACTATTACAAGATGAACTTATTGAATTGTCGGTTGATCTTGAAGCTGAGACGCTTTTTAAAAATGTTACTTAAAGTTACTTTTGGACAAATGTAAATGTTATACGGAAATATCCAAAACTTTCGGAAATGGTAGTTCACTTTTTGCTAGCATTTCCAAACTCGTATATGGTTGAGGCTGGTTTTAGCCATGTTAATTCCATCCTGGCAAAACAGAGAAACTAGTTAGATGTAGAATTCCGTGGCGGTTTAAGGCTGAAATTAAATCATTTTGAACCCGACATTGCTAATCTTGCAAAGAGTCACCAACCACACCCGTCACATTGACAATGACAGTAAATTTTATTTAATAATATTATTGTATTGCATCTGATTAGATATAATTATATTAGATAAATGTAATATAAATAAAACACTGTACAATAAACAATATAAGAAATTACATAAGCGTATTTTTTTGCTTGTTCTATTATAATAACGTAATTGTAAAATATGGGGGGTCGATAAGAAGTCGAGAAACTCTTCTAGGGGTCGACGGTTAAAAAAGTTTGGGGACCTCTGTCATAGATATTTCATTTCTATAACAACCAATGATTGACAGCAATGTATAATGCGTTTATTTTAAAATAGGACATACTGCATAGCTCACTCAATTATATAGATAAATAAACGAAAAATATTTTTTCTCACGAAAATAAATAGGAATGAAAAATTAAAAATATATTTATTAAACAAGAATAAAATTTAAAATTTGAAAAAAACATAAAATAAAAATAATCTACATAAAATGTCCAAATATTCCGCCATTTACTGCCAAACAATGCCCAAACGGTCGTAAAAATAAATTTTGCATAACATTAATTAATTGCATCGGTCTTATTCTGTGGGATTAATTTCCTATTATAGCTTTTAGTTCTTTTATAGTAAAATTTTGGCCATTACAAATTTTGCTTTTCCCCAATTAAAATAAAATCGTTCGGTGCTAAGTCTACTAGCGGGACTTAATAAACCTAGCGGGTCATTATATTTCGCCGCCACATCCAATCCAAAATCGAGTAAATGTATGATTTAAAAATGTTTTAATTATTCTGGCATTATGCGCTGGGGCACCGCCGTGTTGAAACCACATATCACCTGAAATATTTAGTGCATTTAGTGCAGGTATTGCTCTATTTTCTAACAAATCCAGATATTTTTGGGCAGTAAGGTTTCCGTCTGTAAAAAAAAAGGACTAATGATATGCGTTCCTACCAAATCTTCCCAAACGTTCACCTTTTCTGGCCGTTGTGTTCCAAGAGTATTTTGACAAAAACACATAATAACCACATGTTATGGTAGCTCTTGGGGGGGGGGCTGGGATTCACCAGTTATATTATGACAAAAACACCTAAAAATCACGTGTTCTTGGAGCTCTTGTAGGAGGTTCAAGAATTTTAAACTAACGCAGTACTGATTTAGCACTCAAAACCGAACAAATATAATCCATGGATAATATTTTAAAAATAAAATATGTTTATGAAATGGATGCTTCTTTTATGTTCAAAGGAAATTCTTAAAACATAGGTTACAGATTTCCGAATAACAATTTTAAATTAAAATCCCTCGAAAAAGACGAGTACTTTTTGTTATAACATTCTTATATAAATTGTTAACAATAAAATAGATTGTCCAGAACTTTTAAATCAATTTTATATAAGAATACCACAACAGAATACAACATGATTTCTTTTGTTTGCCATTTAACAGAACAAATTCCGCGTATAATTCACCGATGAATAGAATGTCCTTAACTTATAATAACTTTTCAACTAAAGAAAATTTTCCTGATTTGTTTACTACTAATATTAAAACATTCAGAAATGGAATATTAAAAATTTTCGATTAGTAAATTTCGCTTATAAGTTAGTTATACTGTAAATTAGCACTGTTATAATTTAATTGTATTAATGATCCTATAATATAATACGCCTGTTTGTATGTTCGTATCATAGAGGTTCGTATGTTCGACCGTTCGTTTCTTCATTCCCCGATAGAGGCGCGCATATGTTAATTATTTATGTCAAAGTAGTTTAAAATATATTGTTGATGCAATAATAGTGAATATTCTACGAACACTTTTTATAATAATTGATAGAATTGTAAGAAATTATTGTTTATGTATTGGACAGTAGTGTGCTGTGAATTTTTGTTTTGAGTGTTGACAATAAATTAGTAAAAATGACAGTTGTGTTTTTCATTAAAAAATCACTTCACAATTATTAATTTAGTTGTGAAATACACGGATCGGTTTTTTTACGAAACAAAACACAGAAAAACGTTATCCTTCCGTGATATTCGACATTTTTGATTAAAATTATTATTAGCAGAAAAATAATTATTTTTAAAAATATTTGGTTTTGATGAAAGTAAGAAAAATGTAAATTTTTTTTCTTTATTATTATTTTTTCAATGCTTTATTATTTTTTTATTTTTACGATTTATAGGACAAGATTTACAATATCCCACTGCAAACTCTATACAGATGGCAGCACATAACGACTACACTAAATAATTCAAGAATTATCAGTGGCTCTAAAACAATGGTTTCTGTTTATTTATCACATTAAAATATCATTTACCTTTTAGTTTAGGTTAGATTCACCTTAAAAGCACTATCTTAGGTTATGGTTGATAACTGTTTTTTTTTATTTTTTATAAAGCCCCTAAAAATAAATTGTATTTTAACTGTTCTGTGTAGGGCTAGGGACAGTGATTCACCTTAAAAGCACTATCTTAGGTTATAGTTGATAACTGTTTATTTTTTATTTTTTATAAACCACCTAAAAATAAATTGTATTTTAACTGTTCTGTGCAGGGCCAGGGACAGTGATTCACCTTAAAAGCACTATCTTAGGTTATGGTTGATAACTATTTTTTTTTTTTATAAACCACCTAAAAATAAATTGTGTTTTAAAAGATCTGGACTGTACAGTCCCACCTGTTTAGAATCTCTGTATATTGAACAAATGACGTGTGTGTGTCGCATGCGCAGTGTTCAGTGGGATATTGTAAATCTACCCCCTGATTTTTTCCGTGTGCCCTTTTTGCCGTGTGTGTATTTTTCGATGTGTGCTTTTTTCCGTGTGCGTATTAATCCGTGTGCGTTTTTTCCGTGTGGGTATTTTTATATTATATAAGAAAATGGAAAATAAATTTTAATAAATATATTTTAAATTTAACGTCTCAAATCATTTTTAGTTTTAACATTATAAATACCATCTTAAAAAGTTAATGAATTAATAAGTCGGAATATGCTCATTATTTGTCCAGTTTTTAATAATGGGCGAAGAGTTGATTCAATTTGAATTGGATGAAGTTAGGCGTATGGCTAGAGAAAGAAGTCTGAGGTGTCGAGCAAGTTCCACATTAAGGTAATGATTTGTTTGCCAACACAGTTGGCAACGGGTGCACTAGTTAGTGTCATACTGTAATTGGGCTCTCTCCTGTTATATGATAGAAATAACATAAATAAATTTAAAAAAAATAAAAAGTACTGTCATGGATACTGAGTATCATCAAATGCAAATCATTAAAATTGAAACTGTAATTTAATCCTGTATTATGCAAGTTGTTAGGAGAAAACACTGAAGTGATGCTAACCACCTTAAATCTGATATTAAACATAGGTAATAAGTTTGCAACTTGTACAGCAGCACTTGAACATGGTTGAAAGACAACAGATAAGGAGTGCTTGTTTTATTGGTAAAACAAAGCAAATGCGAACTCGAACCAACGATATACGATGTTGAGAATAAGCGAGAATAGTAACCAAACACCAGTTAGTTACACAAAAGAAAAACTAGTATTGTTACATCCGGCATATTGATGTTTCAGCAAATAATGTAAAGTTTACTATGGTATTCTAGTAATGTGTAACAAAATTTAAAGAGGTTTTACCTAATTCTCACATAAACTAACAGATCCGTCTCGTGGATATATGGCAATTTTGTAAGAAGTTGGATTTTAACGCCCTCCTATATTAAAATAATATTATATATATTATACATATATGTAGTATGTATATATAACGTAGTTGATCATCGACGTCTGGATATAATAAAGGAATAGGTTATCCTTACATCGTCGTTTTGTAAGAGTTTTAAATTAACCAAAAAATGCTGGGACGTTTCGCGTTTAATAAGTTAACGCACCTTAATACCATCAGCTCGTCAAGGATGAAATTTATAGTTAATAATATTGCCAACTTTAACAGCTTATTATTTGACATTGGCTTAATATTTTACCGTTCTATTTTTTTTTTTTTAAATGTTACCAGGTCTACAAGTATGAAATGATGATTTTTTTTTAAAATAAAACACATTAAACTCAAAAGAACAGTAAAAGTTTATTTATTCAAAGTATGCTCTATTAGAAGTTATACATTTTTCCCATCTTTCAGGCAATTTGTGAATACCTCGCCAGTAGAACTCTTCCCCTTTCCCCGCAATTCATTCATCTAGCCATTCTTTCACATTTTTATATGAACAAAAGTGCTGCTCGGCAAGTGCGTGACCCATCGATGCGAACAAGTGGTAATCTGAAGGGGCCAAGTCTGGTGAGTAAGCGGCATGATGTAGCACTTCCCACTTGACTGCTTCCAATATGTTGCAAACTGCTTTTGCCTTATGTGATGGAGCGTTATCGTGAAGAAAGATTACATTGTGATGTCTTCTTTCGTATTCTGGTCGTTTTATGAGCAGCGAATGGTTCAATTCGATCAGTTGTTGTTGGTAGCGTTGGGTATTAACTGTTTCACCAGGTTTTAACAATTCATAATAGACCACACCCTTTTGGTCCCACCAGGTACAGAGCATTGTCTTTTTGCCAAAGCGATTCGGTCTTGCAGTTGATGTGGATGGTGAGCCTGGGTTCACCCATGATTTTTTGCGTTTGGGATTTTCAAAATAAATCCATTTTTCATCGCCAGTAATGATACGACGCAAAAAAGACTTTCTTTTGTATCGTGCAAGCAAAATTTCACAAGTGTTTTTCCGTCTGCCTCGCATTCAATGCATGTGGAACCCATCTGCCGACTTTCTGGATCTTACCCATCTTTCGTAGGCGATTGGAAACAGCTTGTTGACTAACGCCTAACTGCTCTGCTAGTTGTTTTTGTGATTGACTATCGTCTTCCTGTAGCAATGTTTCCAATTTTGTATCTTCATATTTTTTAGGAGGTTTTCCATGTTCTTTGTCTGTAAGATCAAAGTCACCACTTTTGAAACGCCGAAACCATCGTTCACACATATCTTGCGATGGAGCATATTTTTCAAATGAAAACAAAACAGTAGTGCTGTCCGCGAATGCTCTTTATTTGGCACAAAATTTGACAATTTTAACACAGTAAAACAAAACTATATGATCACTTTTCAAATTATAACCTATACGCATTTGACACTTAATGATAACTTAACAAAACGCCATATGTGTTGAAACTTTGAACTATACACTCTGTTTGCGCGGCAAGTTTTGCAAAAAAAATCCGCATTTCATACTTGTAGGCCTGGTACATATCTCTTCTCTTTAAAGAAATCATTGTATGCTCCAAAAAATATCAAAAACTTTTAAAAAAAATTAATTTGGTTGAAAATGGAACGGTCGGAAATTCTACTATTATGAAATATGAGTGGAACTACGGCATCACAGACCGCGCAAAACATTAATAGTGTATTTGGCTCTAGTGTTACTACGTTGCAGACAATATCAAAGTGGTTCGCCAAATTTCGTACAGGTAACTTAAAAACCAAACAAAAAAAACCTGGCTCATCGATTACAACAAAAATATATTGCAACCAACTGGACGAAATTATGCAAAAACTTAAAGAAAAATAGCCTAGATTGGTCAACAGATCGACTCGTATCTTACTGCATGATAACGCTAGACCACACACTGCACAAATTCCTGCAAAACTACAGGGATTGAAGATGGAACTTCTTCATCATCCTACATACTCACCAGACCTAGCCCCCACTGACTACCACTTCTTCAATCACTCCGAATGGTATACCATAATTTATTTGCTGGGTGTGGTCTAAAATGTACGAGAAAAACAATCAAAAGGAGAATCATCTTGACAATGCACGAGTTTCTGACCGCTTCAGGAGTAGAAGAAATGACATCCGTTTTACAGTCCAGACTTGGCGCTTTGTGACACCTTCCTCTTCCCCTTTATAAAGGATAAGTGAGCAGATTGATATTTAATAGCTCTGAAGTGGCGATCGAAGCCTACAAAAATCTTGTTTCTTAACCTTAACAATGAGCCCAGTGCATTCAGGATTGCTTTCACCAGATGGAAAAATATATTGAACATGAAGGTGAATATATTGAAAAACAATAAAAATATTTAAATAATCAAATGTTGGTTTCCTCGTTATCCGCAAAACTTAAGTAGCAAACCTCGTATTAAGTCCATCAAGACAAGCCTGAACGAGTTAAAGCGTGTTAGTTGCTCTTCCCTCGAATTCCGCTAACGATTAGAAGGAGCTCATTTAGTGTTTTCTAAACATAAAATATAGGCTGACTACCATTTTCCAGAGGTTCACAGTACCTTGTGTTCTCCTATATTCAAAAAATCCAATTAGACCTTTTAACAAAAATTGTAATTTGGAATATTTTTTCATTTTCCAATAGTCTTTACTCGTTTCAAAACAAGAGTATTGTTTTTCAACAGTTGTGTAATATTTCGAAATGTATTTTAATAGCCGGATACGAGAATTTTTCTGATTTTAAAATACAATGTTCTCTACATGGATTATCAGTAAAATTCGAGCAATGTACTTGGGAATATAAACCATGAAAATATGTAATACACGAGTAGTTATTGCAGTTTAAACAGTTTTCTTTTTTTTAGAATTATGTATCATGGATGTTTAACGTCTGCTATTGTTCCCCTTTATAAACACTGAATAAGGATTGATGTATTTTTATATACGAGAGAGGCACAAAATTGACCTAATTTTTTTTAAAAACTTTATTGAGGATCTACTAAATTTATGACATGGATCTAATGCTTCAAGACTAAAGTTGCGTTCACAGCTTTAAAATTAGTTAACTACACTCTGTGCGTTGTGGATAAATTTAATAGACAGTTTTAACGTTTAATGACAGCATTCACAGCTAAGAAAATTAATGCGAAACGAATGAGGTGACATCTACAGGTTGCCCGTTTTTCGAGCCTAACAATTGGGATCTCGTGAACCGTAAGAGATACGAAGTTGGTTAAATTATAGTAAAGTTGCCGCATTAGTTGGCCACTTGAATGATATCTTAGGTTTTCTGGAAAAGTGCACAGATCACTAGATATGACAAAAAAACGTTTTTTGGTCAATTTGCTTTTTGGCAAATCTAAATAAATAAATCAAATATTATATCGAGATTTTTAGGGTTTTGTAGGTATGACCAAAAAACCCTTATACCGTAATTTTGTCGTCTTTCTGTCTGTCTGTCTGTTTGTCTGTTCGCTAAAAATTGTAGCCAAACGGCTAAACCTAGAGAGTTGTAATTTGGCATGCTTATACAACTCTTTGACCCGCATATAAAAAAAAAATACTAAAACATCTAAAAAACATATCCCCCTAAAAATATAAAAAAATATGTGCTCATCGAAAAAAAAAAATATTTTTTTTTTTAAATTCTGAGTAGGGTATCAAATGAAAGCTCTTAGTACGTGCATTAACGATCAAAATTTTATTTTTGCAAAATAAAGTATTTTGACGCGATTTTTGCCAAAATTGTGCAAAAAATTTTTTGTCCCACACCTGTAGCCCAGATGGTTTAAACTAAAAATCTGAAAAAATTCTAAATATTGTACATTGTTGTGAAAAAGAATAATACAACAGGAATTTTTGATCAGATTACGTTTTCGGAAAATATCGCATTTTTTGTGTTTTTAATCAAAATATGTTAAATATTTAATTCGCTATGTAAAACAGAAGATAAGTAAGCACTCGTAGATAGTGCGTTTCGTCGTTGCTTTGTAATTTGCAAATTAGAGTTCGATTCCTGTCAATTTTCATTTTTCTGTTTTTCTTTTTTGCATTTTTATTTAGTTTAAATTACTTTATCAAAATTCTAGTTATATTTTGGTAAATGTTGCATTTAATTTTTAAAAGCGTAAATTTAATAACCAGTGGGAAGTGTTGAAATTATAATTTAATTCTATGTTTGAATGTAAATCGAAATCAGAGGGCGGGGCTAATGATTTAACCGACCAATGGAAGCTGTAGGCGCAATTTTCAAAATCTTAATAAACCTTGCTATATATATAAAAAAAATACTGCACATATTTAGAAACTTAAGTAATGGTATTAGGCATTCGAATTAAAATTCATAAAAAAATATTTTGACATAAAATTTGTTTTGGCATCCCAAATAATCATCATTCTGTTACTAAATACCTGCAAAACCCTGAAATGTGTGAAAATTCACACTTCACATCAATTTTTTTCTTTCCAATTACATAAACACACTTAAATTTAAATGAAAATTAACTGAGAAATTAGAAAATTATTGTGTACTTTATAGCGTAAAGTCATTTTTTATAGTTAAAACTTTTCTCGCAAGTCATTTCGCAGAAGATCGAAATTTGGCAATTTCATCACGATTATCCAAAGAGATCCGGAAGAGCTGTATCCGGAAGAGCTGTAACTTGCCAGGCTTTTCTCACAAATTATCGAATTGGAAGATTGCGTTTCGATCGTCGGTTTGTTTTGAACTGACTGGATGCAAACTACAGCAGTATATTTTGCAGAAATGAGTAGCAGTTGAATTTAATTCTCCAGATGGGCGAGAACGAGTGTTCTGAAGGCCTAGTAACCCAGGGACTTTATTGAAAAGAAGAGCTGAGTCATCTACCAACCACTGTTTCAACAATGCAAACAATTTCTTGAAAATAAAATAAATTCATCGATTAATAATAAATTAATCGATTAATTATTAATTTATCGAAACCAAAAATATAATATGATTAATCGATTAAGGGCCGCTTTTACAAACCTTGGATACGTAGCGGTATAACTATCTAAGGTATAAGTTTATTCCGATGTTTATTCCAACGTTCGCTTTTACAATGCATTTTTTATTCTCGGATAGTTATCCATGGTTTTATTGTAAATAAAATAAAGTTGGTATCGTTTGACACATAAACTGACATATTAGAAATGTCATATTTTAAATTGACATTACTATTAACAATGAATAGATCGAGATGGAGGGATTATGTGACTGAGGCCAAAAGTCAACCTGACTGATAGTGCCCAAATAAAAAGAAGAAGAATTACTATTAACAACACATTTGAGCATGTTTATGGAAATATTGGGAGATGTCGAAGTATTCGACTCAGATAATTCTTTTATTGTGCTATATCTACCGCGTTAGTGTCAGCCTCTCGTGGGCAAATATTCATAAAACCGCCCTCTAATAGAATCGAGCCCAAATACCGCCCATGTGTACATTTTTATAAGGTCAACCTCTACTAGTAGAATTCATATTATAATAATTCATATTTCAACCAATATTATGTACAGTTGTGGACTGCCAATATTGTAACAAGTTCTTTCAAGAGGAAAATTTCACTGATTAATAACAGGAGTTTTTTTTTTCAGTGTATAACAACATTAAGGACCAGTTCGCGTTTTGAAAATTCTATAAATAAATAACAACCGGTTCATTCGAACTGGCTCCAGCCCAATACTGCATATATACATATAGAAAAACTGGCATTATGTGTACATAGTGTGGAAGGGATGATAGTTGCCAGTTAGATTTGAAGCGCTCAAAGTGCTAGGAGCATATTCTAGCGGTAATCGGCTGCTACTGTTCATTGCTACGCTTTTAAAAAATAAATAAAATAAATCAAAACTGCTGAACAAATGCATAGATAACGAGGGACTACGTACTATTATTATTTCGTATGGCAATGTCTAGGTTTTAGAGATTTTAGGGTCGCGACTAGCCTCCTCTGAAATGACCTAACGATTACTTTTTACAGTAGCTGAGACCAACGTGCCCTGTGAAACATGCCCCATATTTCTGAAAATTAATTCTGAGATACAGGCACTCATTGTAAAGAATATGAGCTTAAGGTTGCAGCAACCAAGTTTTTTTTTTTTTAATCTTTTTGCCCATACTAAGTCGATCTCATGATTCCACACTTTCAAAGCAAGTGAGCTAACCACTACGCTGCTACATCCACAATTATATAACTGTAATAAAAATTCAAATGAAATGTTATAATGTGACATTTATCATACGTCAAATTAATTTTTTTATCGTTGCTGGGTAACAAATACTTATTCGCCAATCAGAGCAAGGGAATAAGTTATACTGCCCTTTATCTGAAGTGTCGTTGGCCAGATAAGATATTCTGGTGTTTATTCCGATGTTTATCCTATCCGACCTTTATCCGAGCATTGTAAAAGCGATTTTTTGACTTTATACCGGGAATAGCGTTATCCGAGCTTTATCCAACGATTGTAAAAGCGGCCCTAACTGAAACAAAATTATCGATTATTTCAATCATTCGATTAATTGTTACAATCTCTAGTCCTTCCTACCTACGAATCCATAAAAATTGAAAATTGTTTTTAACATCATGGATTTACTCGCATTTCGTCTTTGTGCTACACTGTTACTAGTTAGCTTTGTTACTTGGAATTTTACTGTTTATCACAGTACAGAATCGTGACTTTTCTAAATCTGAAGTCTGTGTACGTCTACAAAAATTTTTCTTTTTATCACGAAACAAGCAACGAAAATTCTTTATATCAATATCCTTTCCAATTCCATCTTTATTTATCGGTTTTATATCTGTATAATATATTTCTACTTCTGTTGACTTATGTTTTCTGTAAAACGTTCATGCTCTGGGTACACATTTATAAACGTGAGTAAATTTAAACATAAAATGATATGTTTCTTGTTAAATTGTTATGTTTGTGTATATTTTTTACGCATTCTTGCGTTTGTGAGTATGTGTTAATTGCTGTTGGAGATATATGTGAGCAGTTCTTTGTCTGTTTGGGGATAATGGTAATCTTAGTTTGGGGAGATATTCTGTTAATTATTCGAGAATTGCGAGACTAAATTCGGTAGCATTAAGCTGAAAGTATTTTAGTAATTATGTTTTAAAGTGCTTTTTGTCTGTCAGACAAGACACGATGTATGCAATTTAAGTTTTAATACGATGTGCGTTGAAGTGCGAAATAAATAAAGAGGAAGAAATTGCAATGTACTTGACTCTTTTCAAAATTGTACCTCTTTAGAAACATTCTGATCAGGCTTTACGCAACTATCTCTCATTTTGATTACCCCCGACGGAGTATGTCAACATCATGATGTATATAGATAACATACCCCTTTGATAGCTATTGTAGGAAATTAATTTCAGAAGCATATTTGCAAATATGACACAAATATAAAGTGTCAGTAGTTCTGGGGGAGGTTTGGCCTGGGAACTTTTTGTAGACCGTGGAAATTTTTTTATCAGTGCAGCATGTTTTGATGTTGTCTACATCTGGCCCGGTGTTAATTATAGGTGTGTTATCCGGTGACCTGATATTATCAGGTGACCAGATCAGGTACCTGATGCGCCCCCATACCTACTAGTGTCAAGTTGGTACTACTAGTTAGACACATAATGCATTTACTATGTTATTATCGTAGATAAAGACATTTTTATATTTTGCGTTCACAATAATATCATTACTACACTGAAAACAGTTTAACAATAAATGCTATTGTTAAACTGTTTTTGGTGACTTTTTATTTTGAGAGATTGGCAGTACTACTCGTCTACGGCGTGTCATTGATAACCTCAAATATATTAACATGTTTTTTTGACACAATTTGTAAGTATTTCCATGTCAGATAATTATTTTATAATATTATTATTAAGAAAATTCAAAAAGAAAATTTGTTGTTTTGCATCTGTCTAATTACTGTTAAGTATTGTTTTATTATACATTGTTGTTATGGTGACCGCATTTCACAAAAATACCTAGATTGTATTCCGATATTTTTTATAAATAAAATTTTAAAATTTATATAAAATAAGTGATGCAAAGTATAAAAAATAGTATATTATGATCGTTTTATACCAGGGCTTATTTTTTTCGTTTCGGTTTTTGTTCCGGTTCAAATAAAAAAATATATAAATATCGGTTCGGTTCCGGATTTTTTTTTTTTTTTTTTAGTTAATTTTTGGTCTTAGCTACGATGGCCATTAACCAGGATATCTTTATTTTTATTATGGATACATTAATTTTTATAACAAATACAAACATCCATGCCATCACCGGGATTCGAACCCGAGCCCCCATGGTTAGCAGTCAAATGAGCTGACCACTACGCCATAGCGACCGGCCGGTTCCGGATTTTGTTTCGGCAAAAATAATGTTTTTTTTTCGGTTTTCGGTTCAGTTCCGTGTAAAATTTTTAAATGCTTTTATTTGCATTAGAAATTTATTTTCTACTATAATTTAGAAGAACATTTTATTCCTGATTTTGTAATAATCATACCGAGGCCGCTGCCAGGGGGGGGTTCTAAGCGTTCACTCCCCCCCCCCCGAAATAATAGAAGCGCAATTTTTTTTACTTTTAAATTAGGTTTTTTTTCTGTTTTTTTCTCATCAGTTTAAAAAATAATCTTAAATAAAATGTAATTTATATTCACTCCCATAAACATTATCTGAACCGAAATAAACCGATATTTTTTTTTCGGTTCAGCTCCGGTTTTCGTTCCTACAAAAATAACGGTTTTTTTCGGTTTTTGGTTCAGTTCCGGTTCGAAGCCCTGTTTTATACGATGTATTGTCACACTTGTTTCTTTGTAGCACTCCAAGCAACTCGTGTGACAATACACCTTTTTCTAAAACTCGTATAATAATATACTATTTTGTAAAATTAACTTCAGATGCTAAGGGTCCAGTAATCGAAGTGACTTATAATAGAGATTAATTTAAAAATATATATATTTCCGTGATCCTTAGTTTGGGAACCCAGCTGTATACAGGGTGTTTGTTTGAAACGGGGCACCCCGAAAATCTCCTTTATTTGTAAAGATCCAAAGAATCTTCAGAACAAAATTTAAACTAGACAAAAAGGCCCATGCCGACCGGCGTAGCGTAGTGGTAACACATGTGCTCTGCGTTCCGAAGGTCTCGGGTTCGAATCCCGTTCAGGCATGGAAATTTTCTCGAATAAAAACTGTCCTGGCTAATTGCCACAGTAGCAAAGGCCATTAAATTAAAAAAAAAAAAAAAAAAAAGGCCCATCTAAAGGTTACTATAAGAATTCTGAGGCACTTCCGGTTTCACCGGAAATGATGTCAACTTTTGATCTAGCATAGGGAATCGATAATTTTATATTTTTTTCCTAAAAGTACATTAAATTAGCTTTACAATGACACCAAAAAGTCATATTTTTATGTTAACCATTTCAAAATGGCGACCATTTATTTACAAAATAATAATCAACATAAGTTTTACAAAGATGAACGTAACAAGCTTTGAAAACAATAAAAAAAGAAACAAAATATCTCTAAAATAAACTGTTATAACTAGTTATTATATGAAATAACATGAAATAACTTAAATTTTAATTTTTCAATTAAATGTTTTATTAATAACAAGAGTTTAATAGTTTATTTTAGAGATATCAAACAAACACCCTATATACTGATAAAATCACAAAATTTTGATTAAAAAAACTCACATTCGTTGTTATGAGTAAGTTCTGTAGATAAAATTCTTAGTAGCAACAAAATTTTAAAAATTTTATCACAAAAATTCCAAAGTTTACTAGCACTAGTACATAATATCATTAATAACTATTCACTGTACACAAGGTTGAGTTTATATGGCGCAGTGTTTCGGCAAGCTTACAAGAACCACTACTGAAGCCTGAAGCGATAGTTGCCTATGTTACATATGCATATGTGTGCACTGGACTATTCGACAACCTCAGCTGACATTATCGTCATATCAACACCACAGACTAAATCCTAATTACTAATTACACCAATGTACAGGTGTACAACTGAAGGATTTCGCGGTTGCACATTATAATGGAAGGGGTTATACATAGTTCTAGATCGATGTATTGTGAATTGATTTACATTTCAGGGTTTAGTTATTGAAATGGTTACCAGAAGACTAAATGCTGGATGTATTGAATTGTTACGTAAGTCCGTTCGATTTTTTTTTTTTTTTTCACCTTTATTCAATAAAATATACACAACCGAGTTATTCATTAAAAACCGAGTATATCAACATAAAAATAGCTGTCAGGATAAATTTAAAAATAAAAAAAAAAAAACACGGCACTCAGTACCCATTTCTTCACCACTAATCACAATTTTAATTTTGAACAAACTAAAATCTTAGATAAAGTAGACAATCTCAGTAAAAGGTTGATTACTGAGATTATTATATAATTCAGAACCCTAAATTAGTTAACTTTAAAACCGACTGTGATAATATAAGCGCCATCTATTGTAATATATTTAAAAAAATCTAAATCTAACATATTTCACCTAATAATCAAATTCTAATTTATTAATAGATAGCGTTACTTACTTGTTTCAACCATCTCAAACCCTTTTTCAAATTCATACGTGGCTTATTCATATGCTTATCTCTGAGTTCAATAACCGGACAATATGATGTGTTCTTTATTAATTTTAAAATTGTTATTTTATATCGTGACTATTAACTAAGGTATTGTAAATTTAACATTGTTTTTTATTCTTTAACTCATATTTGATATGTTTTTATTCTTTAATAATTATTTTATGTTATATTTTAAATTCCGACAATTTTGTAATGCTTATTTTAACTACTTGACTTGTTAAATTTGAACACTATCATAATTTTATACATGTAAACTTACCAATTTAATAATTCTATATTTCTATATATCTTTGTAGCTCTGATGAAGATAATAATAATAATAGCCTTTATTACATTACCTATTTACAATATATTTTTAGTAAGGTTATAACAAATATAATTAGTACAATTTTATTTTAATTTAATTTTATATTTATTTATTTCTTTTCTCAGGTAAGTTGAGCCCATTTTTGAGCATAGGCCTCCCCTGCTTTTTTCCATTCTAGTTTATTCGTAGCATTCTTTTGCCAGAATATTCCTGCTTCCGCTACTACACTATCCACCCATCTTTTTCTAGGTCTTCCTTTCTTTCTTTTTCCATCAGATGGAAACCAATTTGTGGTTTTTAGTGTCCACCTATCATCTCTCATTCTTGCCACATGACCTGCCCACTTCCATTTTTGCATATTTGCGGCTATAAGCACGTCTTTAGCTTTTGTTTTTTTGCCTTATTATGTCGTGCCGTATTTTATCTTTTAGTTTCACACCCACTATACTTCTTTCCATCGCCCTTTGACAAACTTTTATTTTGTTGGCTTGTCTTTTTGTCAACGACCACGTTTGGCTACCGTAGGTTAGGATAGGCATAATACAAGTATTCAGTACTTTGGTTTTTAAATTTACTGATATATTACCTTTCATAATCTTTTTCAGGGACCAAAAAAACCTTTCCAGGCTTTTGAAATCCGGGTATTAACTTCCTTTGTTTGGCTGTCACTGAATGATATTAATTGGCCCAAGTATGAATATTCTGTCACTATTTCAAGAATGTTGTCGTCAATGTTGTCGTGTGTGCTCTGATGAAGATTTAAATTAAAATCGAAACGTTAGCGAAGTTAATAAATTTGTTTTTATATTCTGACTGGTCTGAATCCCATTACCTTCAACTACAATTCAACTACAAATAAAATATACATTCAAAAAAAAACTTTTATTATCAAATGTACTGTCCATTATTTTCTATCACTTTGGACAAACGCTCAGGCAATTTCATAATGCCATCTTTCCAGAAGGTTCCGTCTTTGCTCTCGAAAAATCTGTCCAGGTGAATTTTGATATCGTCCACAGAAGGGAATTTTATAGAGAGCGGAACAAATGGTAGTCGGAGCATATGGTCCAGACATCACACCATCCGACTAAATTTTTTTCAATCTTGGGAAGAGGAAAAAGTCACAAGGATTCAAGTCAGTCCAAAAAGTCGAGGCACCTTTGCCTCCTGATGTCCTTTTGTTCCTGTGAAAGGTTTTTTGAAACCATTTTTGCGCAGATTTTTCTCATCCCCAATTGGTCAAAATCTGATGAACGCTAGTGTGACTCAAATTAAACCCTTCCCCAATCATTCTCACTGTTAATCGACGATCTGAAGGCACAAGATCCCGGATTCTGTCATTTTGACATTTGGATTGACATTTTCATCGGTTCTTGAAGATGAAGGTCTTCCGCTGCATTATTTATCTTCAATCAACTCTCTTTCTTTTGAAAATGCCTTAAACCACCAAACAACCTGGGTCCTTGACAGAAAACTGTCTCCGTAGGCCTGCTGAAGTTTTGCAAAAGTTTCCGTTGCTTTGTTCATTTGCAAGTCTCAAGCAAAACCTGATAGCACACCGTTGCTCGAAATGAATGTCACTCATTTTTAGAATGCACTAGAAAAAACTGTTTCACGAAAAAAATCGCTACGGACAACAAAATTACCGTATTTTTCGGACTATAAGACGCACCTTTTTACATAGAAAAATGGACTCAAATTTTGGGTGCGCCTTATGCTCCGAAGGTAACAAAATATATTTTTCTAAAAATCATCTCATAAATTTGAGGTGCATCTTATCGTCCGGTGCGTCTTAGTGTGCAGTTATACTGGATGCGGAAACGTGCGATTTTTGAACGTACGAGAACTGACAACAAAACAAACGAACGAAGTTAAATGAGCATGGTTATAGTACACGCATACTTGCGTGCGGTAACTTGCGTCGACGCAGAGACATGTTTGTTTTTTGATGCGTCCAGCAGACCAAAAATATTAGTTTTGATTCAAAGCCTTTTTTTTCAAAATTAGAAGCAGAATAGAATTGTTAATATGCTGCTGCATAACAGTGGGGATTATCTACTTATTTATTTTGTTATTTATCTGTTTATTTATTTATTTTGTTTTCTACTTTTCTTTGGAGTTCTACAGAAACAAATAGGTTTGTTTGAGTCCGACAAAATCTACAAAAAATCCATTTCTGTCTATTTTTTCCGAGATTCATGTAAAATTTATTATTCATCCAGATAAAAAAGTACTTCGGGCAAGAATATTTGTTTTTTTATTATAAACAATTTTTGTCATACACATTTTTGCTTTTAACAATAAAGAAGATACTTCAAGATCTTAGTTTAGTGTGTTTCCCCGTAACTCCCCAAATATTCATCTAAAAATGCACAACAATAATTTGTTTTATTACTATTATTTTAACATATAAGTTGTGTATTTTCGAAAAAGTGTTTGAAAAATTGATATACAAAGTGTTATTTAATTACGTTAAAAATCACATTAACTTAGAACAACACGGATTCGTTGCTGGAAGATCTGTTGAAACAAATATGACACTATACTTGGATTTTATACTTAAGGCTATGGACGAAAGAATTCAAATAGATGCTATCTATACAGACTTCAGTAAAGCATTTGACGTCATAGACCATGGTTTACTTTTAGAAAAACTAGCTACGGCGGGAATATACGGTAGTCTTTTAAACTGGTTTCAATCCTACCTGGTTGGTAGGGAGCAATGTGTAATCGTTAATGGTTTCGAGTCGGAATACGTCAGGATCACTTCCGGTGTCTAGCAAGGATCACATCTAGGTCCGTTGCTTTTCAATATTTTTATTAACGATATATACTTATGCTTCAAACATTCTAATTTTATTATGTACGCCGATGATTTAAAATTTTATAAAAAAGTAACATCTATTCTACATGCTCAGTCAATACAAGAAGATCTTACGCGTCTTGATCAATATTGCCAGGTTAATCGTCTACAACTAAATATAAATAAATGTAAAAAAATAACATTCTCGCGTAATAGAAATGTCTTTCAATTTAATTATGTCATTAATGAAAATATACTTGAAAATGTAAAGGAAATAAAAGATTTTGGCGTGACTCTTGACTCGAAGTTAGTATATAACATACACATTAATACTATTATAAAAAAAAGCCTATAAAACGTTGGGTTTTGTAATACGAACTAGTCGTGTATTCAAAAACATGAAAACATTACTATCACTTTATTATACGACCGTCAGAAGTCAACTAGAGTTCGCTACAATATGTTGGTCGCCCCAGTACTATGTGTATATTAAACGGCTGGAATCGATTCAGCACAAATTTATAAATTATTTAAACTACAAATTTCCACACAATTCAGTTACTCTTAATTCATTAAAAAAAGAAGAGAGCATAAAGACATTATGTTCTTATATAAAATAATAAATAATAATTTTGACTGTCCATCACTTTTACATCAATTACACATTCGCGTACCATCGCATAACACAAGACTTAATGAGCTATTTGCTTTGCCTCATAATCTAACGAATTCCGCCTACAATTCCCCTATTAATAGAATTTGCCTAAAATTTAACCATTTATCAACGTACGGCAATTGTCCTGATATTTTTTCATCTAATATTAATATAATTAAGAACTGCACAATGAATCTACTCTAAAACAAATGTTTTTTTTTTCACTATAATGTAATGTAATGTATAATATTATGTAGGCACATTTATCATTATTATTATTATTATTATTTTATTTTGTTTATTTTATTTTTTGCTTTTATATGTTAGCAGCTGTCACAGACAATGATAATTAAGTTCAAATGTATAAAATCTGTGCCACACTGTAATTGGGATTTACCTGTTGTGTGGCCAAACCTGTATAAATAAAAAAATAAAATAAAAATATTAACTAAGTTATTTTAAATAAAACAGTTTAATTTGAATGAGACCGCACGCAAGTCGCATGTATGTATTGAAACCAGCCATCCTCGGATCAGGATAAGAACGGTCAGGGTAAACGCTCATTACCGCACGCACGGATACAGTGTAACCGTAGCCTTATAGTCCGAAAAATACGGTACTCTAGCGAGCTCAAACTTGTACTGAAGACCTATCACATGTTCACCTGCCCTCCAAGTCCCTCGTCCCAAATGTTGGCAGATCAAATGCTATGTTGCCAGTCCGGTTATTTAATTTAGGCCCGGTTTTTCCACCTTCAGATAAAGTTCCAGGTAACTATCTGACAGAAAAGGTTATTTGTAACTTCATCTGCTGAGTAAATGTCATCCCTTCTTTCTATACAAATGTATCTATCGGATAGTTATCTAACGGATAATGAAACTGACGTATTGGATTCACTGACTGGTATTGATATTTATTCAGCAGATGAAGTTACAAATAACCTTATCTGTCAGATAGTCACCTGGAACTTTAACTGAAGGTGGAAAGACCAGGCCTTACACACCTCGTATATCTACGATACCTTCAAAACGATTTAATAAATGCGAAATTAATTTAAAAACTTCGAACACGAAAGAAAATTTGTAATATGTTGTTTTCCAAATACAATGAACAATTTCACTCAATCCGATCAATAAAAAGAATCAAATTTAACATCATAAAATTATTAGCTGGTGTTTTCAACTTTTAATAATCCTGTTATTGGTAATCGTTATCTTTTTCTGTCTACTGAACAACTTTTTGTTTTCTATTTGTCTCTTTGTCTTTGTCTTGCGTATAATCCGGTTTGAAGAACTGAAGGAGTACAATAATAAAGAGAAAATTCTTTTCGAATTCCTCCAACTTTTTTGTCTCTTTTAAAAGAACACACTATAACAAAAGGGAGTATAGACACTTTTTTCTAAGGGTGATAGTTTTTCTCTAAGTTATCGTTCAAAAATAAGTGTGAATCCGGTTTTTATATAAACTGTTCAGAATTTAGTTTTCGTAACTTTTTGTAAAAGACATATTTTCGAAAATAGCTCAGACGATACAAGTCACGAAATATTGTACACAAGATTGAAGTTTGTGAACACTCCCACGATGCAGTGATGACGAAATTAAATTGCATTTTGTATAAACGATTTGCGAAAAACAATCGCGAAAAGAATGAATTTGGGAATTTAAAAATAAAGATTAGCTGGAGCTACTAAACTTATATGCAATGCAGGTTTGGACTTATTACTTAGTCAACATTATTATTTAGTTTAAACTAATAGTTACATTTACCGCTCAGAAGCAGTACGAGCTCAAATTCCGAATGAATTTGAAGCAAAAATTATGGATGCTACACAGTCAATAACACCTGACATGTTACGTACTGTTAGAGAAGATCTATAATCGTGTCCCAACCCTTTTTCATGGCGGACCGCCAAGCGACCTAGAGAAAATTCGCGGACCGGCAAGTTTAGAAAGTAATCTGTAACGCAAAAGTTTTATATATTTTATTGCACTGACTACAAACACAAAAAAAAAACAACAAATAAAAAATCTAATTTATGTAGTGAAAAAAGAAACAAATTATTACTTAAGCAATTAACAGATTACGGACCGAGATTTTCATCTTAAAATGAAGTGGGTTATAACTTATTAGACGAATAGTTGCATAGTAAAATGACATTTTTTTTAGTGAATAAATTTATCGCGAGGTGGATATTTTTAGGGTTTTGTAGGTATGACCAAAAAACCCTTATACCGTCATTTTGTCGTCTGTCTGTCTGTATGTCTGTCTGTCTGTCTGTCTGTCAGTTATCACATTCAAATATGAGGTGATTTAAGATCGCAACTTTGTTTTGATCACATGAGCATAATGGTGAATCAGCTAGGTTGATTTTGAACAGGTGGCTGGGAAGTCTGGTATGATTAAGACGAATTCTGGTAATAAATTTCCTGGGCATTGATGAGTTGAACCAATGGGATGCCGGTAGTGAGTTCTGTAAATTGTAATAGAACTTTCCCTTTTTTTTGTCTAGCCTTATATCATTAATGGCAATGAAATCTGTTTGTGTTCCATCTTCAGTTGCAATTTTTGCAATTCGATCTACTCGTTCATTTTGTAATATGTTACTATGTCCTCTTATCCAAAGAACATCTAATTTTTTTCCTTGATTTTTTATCATTCGGGTATTTTTAGGGTTTTGTAGGTATGACCAAAAAACCCTTATACCGTCATTTTGTCGTCTGTCTGGCTGTCTGTCTGTCTGTCTGTCTGTCTGTCTGTCTGTCTGTCTGTTCGGTAAAAATTGTAGCCAAACGGCTAAACCTAGAGAGTTGAAATTTAGCATGCTTATACAACTCTTTGACCCGCACATAGGAAAAATACTAAAACATCTAAAAAACATACCCCCCTAAAAATATAAACAAATATGTGCTCATCGAAAACAAAATTTTTTTTTTTTAATTCTGAGTAGGATATCAAATGAAAGCCCTTAGTACGTGGATTAACGATCAAATTTTTATTTTTGCAAAATAAAATATTTTGATGCGATTTTTGCCAAAATCGTGCAAAAAAAATTTTGTCCCACACCCTGTAGCCCAGATGGTTTAAACTAAAAATCTAAAAAAATTCTAAGCAATGTATCAATATACATTACCGAACCGAAATAGTACAACAGGAATTTTTGATCAGATTATGTTTTCGGAAAATAACGCATTTTTTGTGGTTTTTGGTTCACAAAGTACAAAAGTTATACCAATGTAAGACACTCACATGCAAGGCGTGCGATAGCTTAATGGGTTAGAGCACTGGTATCGTAAGCTGGAAAATGAAGGGTTTCGAGTTCGAGCACGGAGCGAATTTTATTTTTTCTGTTTTTTTTTTGCATTTTTATTATGTTGAAATTATTTTGTCAAAATTCTAGTTATATTTTGACAAATGTTGTATTTAATTTTTAAAAGCGTAAATTTAATAACCAGTGTTATTATATGATTAACAGACGATAAATTATTTTAAAAATA
The DNA here is from genome assembly GCA_963971575.1 of Liopterus haemorrhoidalis. NCBI lineage: Eukaryota > Metazoa > Arthropoda > Insecta > Coleoptera > Dytiscidae > Liopterus > Liopterus haemorrhoidalis. Next base: position 55,635,980 of record OZ020612.1, on the reverse strand, counting down.
TCGTTCATTTTGCCGTGATTACTACAAAGTAAAATTTGTCTTACACACTCAGCATACCGTCTTCACTTATTATATACCTGCGAAACCCTGAAATGTGTGAATATTCACACTTCACATCAATTTTTTTTTGTTTTATAAACTTGCATATGAAAATAATTCTGCGTACCGGCAGTTGGGAAACGCTGGTCTTAGGACAGGTAGGAGGCCTTTTTGTGCATCTCTTATAAATTTTGTTCTGATTTTTTCTTATTTATTCCTTTTTTTTTACATATATTATTATTGGAATATTTGTGACAAATTAATTAAGAGGGTAATGTTTGCTAGGTTTCGTGTCTTCCTTTAGGATTTGTTCCTTCGACCATGATTCCACGATTATTTTCAACAAACCTTCATGACGCAAAATATGCCCCATTAGACAAGCTCATCTTTTATTTATATTTTGAAGCAGAAATCTTCTTGCTTCAGCTCTTTGAAACCTCTTTGTTCGAGACTTTGTCAACCCATTTCACTTTTAACATGCATCGATAACACCAGGTCTCGAAGGCTTCCAATCTGTGAATCACTGTCACTCAGTAAATAAATCAAAACTGCAAATTTAAACTCAATTGACTACACTATATTGTACTTTTAACTTTAAAATAAACCATTGCTTGCAAAAATGCACTTAAATTTAGTATCAATTATGCCCCTAAGCACGTGTATGCAGGTCTTTTTAGTAACAGCAAAGAGTATTGCATTGCTGGTAATCTGCAGGTGGATTTGACAGACTTACAAAAATTGACAGACTTAATTTTTAAATTTTCGTAGGGTGGATTACACTTTATAAATAATGCGCTAAACATGACATTATAATAGACAGAAAACACTACCATGATGATAAAGAAATATAATGCATGAAAAATTATTTATAGAAACAAACAATTTTGAGACACTGCAATAAGAAATATTGTGGACACAATAATATTGAAGATTTTAACGCTGTACTTGGATGAACTACCGGAATGTCGTGCAAACTGCGAAAGTCTTGCTTTTCATCATTAATTTTGGCTCGAAAACTCTTTGTGGGTCTTGACTTTTTCAAGTACTATTTTTCAGTTTGTCCTGTTCTTAGAGACTGTCTTTAAATTTTTAACCTTTAGTTCTTTTAGGCCTTTCTCCAACTGATTTATCTCGTCTTTGGCTGTTGAGATTTCATTCTTTCAAGTAATAAAGATTAAGGTTTCAAGTAATTAAAGTCAAGTCAACAAAACCAAAATATAAAGCTACTATTGTTCTAATATACAAACATAAATTTTAGGCTGAGGCTGCATAATATTGCAGTAACATCATGGCGTCAAGCTTTCATGTAAGATAAAAAACTGTTGCTGAAGTAGTTCTTTTCTGGCTATGATTGAATAAAGATGTTTAAAGGCTATGTATGAGTTTTATTTAACAATCTCTAAAAAACCCATATTCCAACATTGGTCTTCCAATGCTACTTTTTCTGAGTGCTTGCTGTTTAGTGATTTTTATCGCTGGGTTTCTTTCCTGCTTTAGGTTTCCTAGCCGCCTTAGTCTGAGTACTCGGTTTTAGCAACTTGTATAAGTTACTGGTACCGTGGAACCTCGGTATTACATTGGGTCCTTCCCTGAGATTGGTCTGAACTTTCGAATTTTTATCTCAAAGTCCATATTGGAGATAAGCATTGGTCAGAATATGTGTAATATCCTACGCAGATATTTGTTGATAAAAACTTGAAATCGACGAGAATTTAGTGAATTTGATACTGATAATTTTAACTAATTTTTTTTTTCCACACTTATTTAATTATATAGCAATTATTAGCACTTTATAGTGAAAAATCGTACCCATAAATAATTACAGTGAATTATGGTTTCATAATTCACTGTTTACGGCCAATCACAACCCTACATTTCCATAATTCACTCTCGCTAATCCAATCATATTTGACAATGGCAATGGAAGGCGCCAAAACTGCCGTGGTAGCAGGCAGCATGGATGACGCTATCACTTCCATTAATATTATCAATTTTGAGTCTAATTTATTTGTTTAACACGTTGACTGTCAATTACGAGTTTTCTCGTAGTTAGCGTTCTTGCCCAGGACGCCGACTACGAGACTACTTGAAGTACATTGATTTAATAATATAATATGGCTATATCAAATTGAAACAAGAATCCTGAATCTTGCCTTGGCAGTCAACGTGTTAATAGGTGTGGAAAAAGTATAGTATGATTTGCGCAGATGATTTGCGCCACTCGCCTGCGGCTCGTGGGCTCAAACGTCATCTTCGTGAATAATGGCTGTCATAATCGTTCATATAATAATATACTATTAGGTTTTTATTTCAATGCATTATTGTATATAAAGAATATTCTTCAGTTGTATAGTGCAACTGAATCGTAAAAAATAGCTTGAATATTATCAAAATATCAAAGTAAAATACTGGAATATATAATTTCTAAACAATATGCTTTCTAGTTAATTTGTCATTGTTTAGTTAAATTTGTACTGGCAATTAAATTAATTTGTTTGTTAACCGACACACATCTCTGTACGTGCTTCTGAGTTAAATCATTTCCACTAATGTCCTTGTCCTATTTTCTCCAATTATAGTTTATTGTTTTCGCTCAATAGCAAGTTCCTTTTAACATAAAATTGTTATACATAATTTGACACGCATAAAATAGTGACCTCTTGAAACACAGTCTTCAGACAAACAAATAGCTCGTAATATTTATTTCAGTAACAAAACAATTATTATCTAATATTAAAATATGAAAATTATTGCAAAATATTAGACAGGAATATGTTTTCTTATCACTAAAGTTCGAAAACAATCGAAAACAATTTTATGTTTTTTACCAATATTTATTACAACATAGTGCTTATGAGATTATTGAGCCAGAAATTAAGTCTCAAGAACGACGTAAAATGCCTAGGGTTAGGATGGGGTCCGCAAAAAAAAAATGGTGTTCAAGACTACAGACAAATCAGACCAATTCTCTAATACAGTTACTATGATCATAGTAACTAATTCTGTCACTATGAGCAAGGTCAGTTACTATCATGAATGAAAGTCATTATACTTTTTATAATATTTTATCTTGTAGTAACGTTATTACACAGTAACTTTTTACAGAATTGATCTGAATGGAATTGTTTCTGTCAGAAACCATCTATTGACCAATTTGGCTAAATTGAGTTTATGCTAGATTCATATTATTTGTAGATATGTATACGCATTGTTTAGTGCAGAAATCTATGCTGTAGGCCTTCACAGCACTCCTGTTTCAATGCTTTGAAAATCCCGTTTGTTGCAGAAACCCCTCTAGCGCAACAACATATAATTTATCTGCGCTATAATTCGAAATACGTCCAGTTGGCTGACATGTGCCCCTCCCCCCCCCCCTAGGGTACGAGGTGAAGACTTTTTTTTTTGGCTCTTCACTCGTGATTTGGGAAGTGGGGACCTTTTTTTTTGCTCATCGCTTGGATTTTGGAGGTGAGGACATTTTTTTTTCTCACTTGGATTTTGGAGGTAACTACCTTTTTACCGACCGCCAACATATATAAGGGAGGTATTGTGATCATACCAATTTTGACGTTTCGAGATTTCACGGATCTCCATGAATTGAGGTCCCTACATAACGTTTTGACTATTTTTAGGATGATGTCTGTCGGTCTGTCTGTCCGTCCGTCTGTCTGTCTGTCCGTCTGTCTGTGTACATGTGCAGAGCAAATTCGGCTGAAAGGATTTTTATGAAACTTCATATTTAAGCTTCTGCCATCAATGGCACGAGTTGATCAACTTTTGGTAAAAATCGGTTGACTAAAAATGGGAGTTTACTCGTGTCGATTTTAAGATTTTTGTGAATTTTTCACAACAGAAAAATATTTCAAAAAAATTTATTCAACAAAAGTTGCTATAAAAGCAATAATTAATAACTTTTATTTGAGACGTTTTTTGATAAAACGAAAAATTTCGAATAATTTTTGTAATATTTTCTCATACGTCTCAGTTTTTTCATATTTATATGTAACGTTTCCATGGTCATGATAAATAATATCTCTGTTAGAAAATATTAGGTCAAGTTATTTCTACTCTGCTGCTAGAATGTTATTTATATAAGTACTTTATGATGGTGGTCGGTCCTGTGGTGGCCACAGCTGATTTTTTTTTTTAAGTTAGAACATTATTTATATTTTAAATAATTCTGTCTTTTCTGTCTTCTGTTGGGCCTCCTCCAAACAAAAATCCTGGCTAAGCCGCTGCTGCTTAAGAATTTAATTTAAATAGCACCTAAAATGATATCAAGATTTAAAGTTTCATACATTTATTTTTAATTTGTTAATTTGTTTAATTCCTATTATTTTCTATATTAATTTTTTTGTAAGTATCTATTTTTTCATACTTATATGTAACGTTTCTATGGTCATTATAAACAATATCTCTGTTAGAAAATATTAGGCCAATTTATTTCTAATCTGCTGCTAGAATGTATTTTATACAAGTACTTTGTGATGGCGGTCGGTCCTGTGGTGGCCACAGCTGATTTTTTATAATTAAATATATCATTTTAGGTAGATAAAACTTTGCTGCAAATGTTGAAGTATAGATTGTTACTAAGTTTATTTCAGTTTGTCAGTTTTACATAAGAAACTTCTAAAATTTATACTCTTGTGTCTACCCTTAATATTGAATTTCCGCCTACTGGCCTTCAATATAAAATAATTTAATCAGAAAACACTTCCTAAAAGTAAACAGTAACAAAATATTCTATTTGTATCTCATTACCATTTCAAAGAGACATTTAAATATTTTTTGTTCGAATTGATTTAAGCTCTCCATTAAAGTGTTCATAATTTTTTATAGACTATTTTTTGTAGTTCTAGTTTTTAGAGATACGTTCAGATTTGTGCCAGGAGAAGGACCTCCCAACTGGCCTCAATTCCATTTATCTCCTTTTTATTCATTTGTTATTTGGACATCATTGTTTATATTTATTGCATTCCGAAATGTGATTTATGGAGGTCTTTTATAGTTTATTTTCAAATATAGGATATTTGTGCAGATGTGCTGTAGTAAAATAATGTAGGAAAAGAATTTATTTAAAAAGATTAGGACAGGTTATGGTTATTGTAAAAGTTTTGAAATTGTTCGGATGTGGAATCAACTAAGGACAAGTTATGACGTCCTGTACTGGTGCATAAAACTGTTTACTGTTAAACTCACTTCATTTTGCAAACTTCTTCTTTGATAAAATAGTTCTGTGTTTGTTCACTTTTTATAAATACTTTATAGACTTTCTTTGATTCTTAGGTCATTGATTGAAGTATTGCGTCACTAATGACCCGTTTAAATGATGCCTTTTTCGGGTTTTGTAGGTATGACTAGGGTTTCCAATTATCCAACATTAATGATATCGAATACAGAAAATTCAAAATATTCGGATGTATCCGGATATCCGGATAACAAATAAGAAATTAAAGATAATAGATTGAATCCAATATTTATGGTGTTTTGTAACTCATTTATTTAATTTAATTTAAGTATTTTAATTATATACATTCATAATTCACAAAAATATATAATTAAATTTATTTTATTTTTAAAAATGCGTATTTAAAAAAAAAATTGCATTGAAAGTTTCAAAATTCAAGCGAGTTCTAATTTTTGTCCTAGTCAGGCCTGCAATTGAAAAAACGCGCTCTGTTGCAGTAGATGTTGGTTTTATTGTAAGAAATTCATTAAATAATATATTTAAATTATCTGTCCTTGTTTTTTTTATTTTCCTGATTAATTTGAAATGAAAGCTTCAATTCATTTACATATTTAGTCATGTGATTTAAAGGAACTCTTGTAAAGGCGAAAAAGTATAAAAAAATACCAGGTAAATTAAAAAAATTGTTGAAAAAAAAATATTTTGTTTATTCAAAAAATATCCGGAATAGTCCAAATTGGTCGGATAACCCGGATATTCGGATATCCGGATTGGAAACCTTAGGTATGATCTAAAAACCCTTATACCATCATTTTGTCGTCTGTCTGTCTGTCTGCCTGTCTGTCTGTCTCAAATTATTTTTTTGTTTTAACAATATAAATGTAAGTTACTGAGTAAAAATGAATCGTTTTCCCATCTTAAAAAGTTCATAAATAAATAATCTAACTATATAATTAGCAAGTGTCTGTATGTAGTGTCGGTAACATTATGACGTCAATTTTTCCTAGGGTTCTCATGATTGGCTAACTGGGGACACCCTATCTCTTGATTGGCTGACAGGTGACAGCTTCTCTCATGATTGGCTAACGGGGCAGGATCCGTGATTCGATGACTGGCGACGAAATTAAGATACGTTAAAAAATAAAACCAAATACACATAGAAAAAATTGAAATTTTTATATTATAAATCCGCCGTTGTTATTGAAGCACCATTAAATAAAGATTAATAAAAAAAAATTAAAAAAATTAAATAAACTGTACGTATTTACTGAATCAAATTGCATTGAAGCAGTATTCTGAATATACTGCAATAGCTGTGAATTTCATATAATAATATTATTATGGATCTACATCATACGAAGTTAATTGTCCTAAACTCTCCATATATGTAAATTTAACCTCACAAATTAATAAACAAAACAAAGGTACAACTAATTTAATCACAGCAATAAAAACAATAGCTCGATTTTAGTCTAAGAGATTTAGCATAGTTCTGGTCACGTCAGAGAAATATTCAGGCAGTACAACCAGAATTACAGTCGGACGTTCTAGAAACCCTCTCGGCAACCATTACAGCTGTCCCTCCCGAGAATATTAATCACAAAGGAATTCACTTGATTAAACACACACAAGCGATAATGGCAATTTAAATAAAGCTCTGATCGCTGAAAGTGAACATGAAATGGGAGACCTGCAACTAGGGACATCTACCGGATATTCAACGTTACTCCTGCCAACTTTTTTTTGTATTAAAACAAAAATAACTAGCTAAACTTCACAAGTATTAGTTGAAATTTTTTGTGTAATTTTTTAGGAAACAAAAGTCTCATTAACATATACAACCGGGGTTTTTAGTTTTTGTTGCATTCCTGTTACTGGTATTTCTGAATTAAATTAAACTCAAAAAATTATTTGAGACAGTTTTGTGTTATCGAAATAAATTATGTAAATTATGTTAAATTTAAAAAGAGAACCAAAAACGTATTTTTCCTTGTTTCTATTTTATTCTGTCTACCTTTCCCACCATATTTGATGATTACATTCTACATACACTTCAATTTGCCGACGATTAAACAGCAATTAGTCAAGATAAGGATCTGGAATATGTGGATTATAAGTTAAACTAGAAATATACCGAGTGGGTATTAGATATCAACCCTTTCTAGAGTAAATACTAGTGTCTCGGAGGGATTGAAGAAGATATGGTGCTCAAAGATACCGTCAGTATACAGTCCTGCAATTATAACACTCATTTAAAAGCGAAACTATTTTTTCTGGGAAGTGGGATACTGAAATAAATATTAGGGAACATAGTGATTTTCATCCTTTCGTATCGGTGGGACATGTCTAGTGGTTTTTAATGGCATAAAATTACATTATTTGTGAAAATTGCGAATTAAAAAAAAACCTCAAAAACGGTTAGAGACAGCGACCTCCGAATAAAATTTTTGGATTTTCTGTAGTTTATTTAAATTGGTTTTACACAGTTCAGTTAATTGAACAAGTTTTTTGTCAATTAACTGAAAAATTTATTGGTAACCTTGAAAATAAAAGGATCGCTCTACACACTCAAAATGAAAATATTGAAAAAATCATCACAAAATTACGAGCTGTGAACAAAAACAAAAGAAATAACCTAGATTATGTTGAATTAGAACGTTTGTGGTTTTGTCACATTTTAAAACGAATTATAATTTATCTATTTCTAGGTTATGTTAGCACTAAACAATTGGCAATAACTAAACAGATAAAAATATACCTTGATTTCCCAAAAAAATTGATGAAAAATAGAACTTGTTCTATTTTCAAAATAAAATGATCAATTTTTTTGTAAATTAATTGATCAATTTGTTGACGAAATTTTTACACTTTACACACATCAATTAATTGAAGCCGGTCACTGTGGCGCAGTGGTTAGCGTAGCAGTGTACTAACTTCTGGGCCATGGGGGGCTCGGGTTCAAATCCCGGTTATGGCATGGATATTTTGTGTTGTCCAAAAAATGTACATTGTAATATTCTGTAACATTTTCAAAATAAAATTGCTTCTACTGGATAATGGCTTTAGTAGCCAAGTCCAAACATATTTAAAAAAAAAAAAAAATTAATTGAATGTCAACTTTTTCAATTAATTGATCAATAAATTGAATCGTGTAAACTCACTTTAGTCTTTAGTAGAAAAAAATTGAAGTTTTTATCGTTTAATGTGTTTTGAGATTAAGACATTTTTTTAATGGCATAATTTACATTATTTTTAAAAATAGTGAAAAAAAAAAAAACTCAAAAAATGGTTAGAGAAAACTTACTTATTATTAAAATATATTCGTTTTGCGTATTTTGAAATTATGACAAATTTTAATATGGTGTGATTTATAGAAATTTTCATCTTCGCATGGATGTACCTCAAAAATTGAATGCGATTAAGACCTGCGGTTGAAATTTTAGAAATCTTGAGGTCCTGATTGACTTAACGTAAACATAACTTAAAAAAAAATATATATATATATCATTTTTATATTTATTTATTTATTTTCGGAAATTAGGTCATAAAAATAATTAAACAATGTTTGAATAATTAAATTATTTTTATGACCGAATTCCCGAAAATAAATTAATAAATATTATCATCAAGGTCGAGATAAAATAAAATTATTTAACACTTTTATTTAAATTTGTCAATATTTTGGTAAATCCTAATTAAAAAATGGTTAGGGATAGAAATCTGTAAATTTTTAAAATTCCTACATTGTTTAAACTAAAAAAATGGGCTTTTAAACCAATTATTAAATTTTGTATGAGCAGTAATCCAAAAGCCTTGATATGGCCAAAAATTTAAAAAATCGTAAGGGATAGACCTTAAAAAAATCGTGATTTTTAAGCAAAAAATTGTCTCCGATTTTATTCAAAATTGGTATAAATATGTATTTTTGGTCATAGATCAATAAAATTGGGTACATTTGAAATTTGGGCCAAAGTTTTGGAATTATAAGCAAAAAAGCGACCCAAATCGGCTCAAGTCAAATATAAAAATGTATTATATACGGAGACGGTCTTAAAACTAAATTTAAAGATAAAGTTACAGTAGAACTAATGTTATTTTATCTAAAAAACTTTATGAAATTGTCTGCTAAGTTCGTAATAATATATAAACATCAATTAAAATTTGCAAGATCAACATAACAAAGTAAATTCAATTTGGCATATAATCAAAAACTTACCAAGTTTAATTTGATGTTAGATTTGTCTGCCAGTTCATCCAACAATCAGAGGAAGGGATGAGATTCTGCAACAAAATTAATATTATCAGTAAATATCACAGACAAAAATATTAAATAATATTAAAATTTTAGTAATCGTTTAGCGCGTTTTGAGATTATGACAATTTTTTTAATGGCATAATTTGCATTCTTTGTGAAAATTGTGAAATAAAAAAATGGTACATTGTTAAATCTAAAAAAAATAAAAAAAATGACTTTAATAAACCAATTGTTAAGCTTTGTATAGGCAGTAGTCCAAAACCCTTGAAAATTGCAAAAAGTACAAAATGAACTATTAACTAAGCTCTGATGAAGATTTAAATATAAATTGAAACGTCAACGAAGGCAAAATATTGTTTTATTTCTTGTCTAGTCCGAATCCTATTATATCCATCTAATATTAACTGATTAGAATTATTAAACAATTTCCATATTTAGTGTTTAAAAGGAGTGGAATTTCTAGCGGCAAATAATCAAACAACTTTATAGCAATTATTCCGCTCGGCCTAACAATCCCCACTCTCTAGTTATTTATCAGTTTATTTTATATCAATGAATAAATTATCTTAAGTTACATTTTTATGGGTGTTTTTTACAAAAAGTTTTTTACTGATTTTTTTGCGATAGAATTTAACTGTTTTTCAAACTCGTTGATTTTCGATAAAGATTTGAAATTAGTTTTAAATCTCGTATTAGAAAGCCATGAATAAATTTAAGTTTCCTTATCTTTGAAATTAATTGGAAAAGTTGTGTAGTTTTTATTTCACTTTATCGTTTATTAATGTCTTTGTGTCTGAGTTTTTCTAAATCCAATATCAAGATTTAATTTCTACATTTCAAGTGCCACAAGCAATAGTAAATATTTGAATTTTAATTTAAAGCAAAAATTACTCGACTGTTCATTTTCAAGAACATTCACACTTTATAAAAAAGGATCAAATAACGTTTGAAAATGACAAAATCTTTGCAAAAAAATCTTATATTGAATCAAAGAAGAATTAGCAGTAACCAGGATCACTTCAAAACTAATAAGCAGTGTTTTACAAGAGGGGGGGGGGTTAGTTACCTTTTAATATGTGGCTTAGATTCCCAAAAGCTAACCACTGTTAACCAATTCTTCTTTTAATTATTGATACATTGTCTATCCACTACAACATGTCTTCTTTACTTTACCTACATTTATCAAAACTTCTCCCCACTCCTATTTCTATCAAATCTATGCTGACCAACTTCTCCCCAGCAGTTTGCAAGAAAATTATTGGGTTCCTCAAGGAAACCAATTTAAATTTATAAATAAATAAAAAGCTATGCACTTGCGGAATGGTGACTTCACCAAAGCCAACAAATCAGAAGAAGAAGAAGTACATATATATCCATGGTGACGACTTATGACGTATTATATTTCAATAAATAAATAAGATATTTCTCAACTCATTGGCTTTACTTTAGTGGCCACGAGGATGGGATAATACTACTCTTATGCCAACTTGTGAAGCATCAGTTGGTAGTACTACAGGTACTACATTAAAATGCACAAGAAGGTTGTCGCTTGTCAACTGATGTTTAATGTAGTTGAAACTCTCTTCACAATTATTCGACCAAAAAAAAAAAATGTGTGCTTTTCTGAGTAGTCGATTATAAGAGTTCAAAACTGTAGCTCTTATTAATAAATCAATTTTAATAATTCAAACACAATGAAATGGAAGCAGAGCTTGTGAGTTCCACAACAACAACAAAAAAAATAACAAATACTAAAAAAATAGAATACAGTAATAGTTTACAAAAATTGTACAACATTAAAAAACTTTGGTAGTAACAGGTAAAGGTTCAGTTTATTTTTAAAACGGTTGATAGATGTATCATTGATAACACAATCCGGAAAAGGTATTCCACATTTCGAACACTCAAGAGAAGAAAAGAGCACGCACACACTTTGTAAAACAGTTCTTTTTTAGTTTAAATCTTTGTCCACGTAGTATGTTATCGTTGTTAAAGATAAATTACGATCAGACATCACACGTAAATGAATTGAAAACAAGTTGATACATAGTTATTAAGTCACCGCGAAGACGTCGATCCATCAGCTTGAAGAGCTTATTCATGTAATCGGACTTCATATGATGGTCTGCTCTACCTATATGGAATTCGGATTGCTCTGCGTTGCACATTATCAAGTAGATTAATGTCTTTACACAAATAAGGTGACCAAATGGCAAAACCAAACTTCAGATGATGACGAACATACATTTTGTAGAGAGAACAGAACAAAGTAGGAGACTGACGACAGCAGAAAGATTTTTTTATTATAAATATCATTGAATTTGCTTTATTTACAAATTTAAGCGCATGTATGGACCATTTTAGGTTTGAAGTAATCGTGATCCTAATAGCTACTTGTTCCAAAACGGGATTAATTTGTTTGTCCATTTATTTGGTAGTGAATTAGTGGATTATTTGACCCAATGTGCAGTACAATCGTTTTTCAGGGTTTTTGGGTATAAGCCAGTTATTTGACCAGTTCACCAATTCATTCAGATCATTATATCCCAAACATATTCCGAAAAAATATTGCATGCATAATAGGGTTATTAAAAGAACAAGGATTATTAAAAAGAACATGAGAAAGAAACTTCGAATTTCAGATCGGTAACACATATAAGAAAAAAAGAGGTCATTGAACTGAGCCTTGTGGTACACCACTGAGGAATTCTGCAGAATTACAAAGATTGTCGCTCACTTTTACTTGAAAGCTTATATGCATAACTTTTAATATATTGCAAACAGAAATTTAATATTATTATTATCTTATGAATTTAAGGTTCCCTGTAACAACTATAAAAAGATTTTTTACAACATCTTCTGCAGATGATAAGGGTTTTGTTATCGAAGCGTCTTAAAATAACTATTAATTTACTTAAAAAGAAAAAAGTATGTCATTGACGAAAAGTTAGTGGCTTGACATTCTTAATTATGTTTAAGCATCAAATTGTCTAACTTAATTTTTTAGAAACGCTCTCCTACGCCACGTTAAATATTTTAGGAGATATAGGAAGTACGATCGTAAAGAATAAGTAAATAAATCCATTTGAATATTGTAGGGCAATATTGCACTTTGTTATATCTTTTTGAAAGAGATACGATTGTTTGCATATCAAATCACTGTATACGAATTCTTTTTCTTTTTTGTTTAGAAAAAAACAAGAAAATAATCCTATTTATTGAGCAAATACACAAAAAGATGGATAGATAAAATGACGAATAATCTGATTGCAAGATTTTACTACCAACAAGAAAAAAAATGCTACAAAAGGATCAATTCTTTTATATCCCGTACGGAAACCTTGTAAAGAATAATACTATATTGATCTGATTGTATTACAATGCACTGTACATTGCATCACATTCACTATCAATGAGTATTTATAGAACGCTTTCATTTATTATTTCAATAGAATCACGTGGGAGTATATAGTAGAATATAATTTATTGTATTTGTAGTTAAACTAAGCAGGATTGGATAGCTAAAACAAATCAAAATATGCGACCGACTATTGAAAATAAGAGACTTTGATTTTAGAACTTTGAATGTCCGGCCGGAGCGAATCGCAACACGTGCTTCATGTTAATAATAGCAATAAAACTATCATAGGTAGGGTGACCACCTCTCAAGGTTTCTTTTGAAGTCTTGGGGAATGAAGTTTTTCTTTGTATCAACTAGTATAATTTTCTTTTTTTTTGCTAATCAGCTGGTTTTTGTTCAATTTTTTTGCTCAACAGCTAGCTTAAGTTTCTTATTTATATTGCTCACCAGCTTGAGTTCCTTTTTCGTTTTGCTTATCAGCTTTGAATTTCTTTTTGCTCATCAGTAAGTTTCAGTTTTTATTTTTGCTCGTCAGCTAATTTCAGTTTCTTTTTCTTCGCTCATCAGCTAGGTTGAGTTTTTGTTTGTTTGCTCATCAGCTAGTATGTTGTTGTAGTATGTATGTGTTGTAGTATGTTGTTCTTCTTCTTGTTGTTCATTAGCTACTTTAAATTTCTTTTTATTTTTACTCATCAGCTTTGAGTTCTTACTTTTTTGTTGGCTCGTCACCTAGTTTGAGTTCCTTTTTTTTACTCATCAGCTAGTTTGAGTTGAGTTGCTTCTTCTTTTTGCTCATCAGCTACTTTGAGTTTCCTATTCTTTTTGCTCATCAACTAGTTTGAGTTTTTCTTCTTGCTCCTCAGCTAGTTTAAATTTCTTTCTCTTTGCTCATCAGCTGGTTTCTGTTCTTTTCTTTTGCTCATCAGCTTGTTTGAATTTATTCTTTTCTTTTTGCTCATCAGCTAGTTTGCATCATTAGGTAGCAAGAGTTCTTTTTACCAGCTTGTGTGAGTTTCTTTGTTTGCTTATCAGCTAGCTTTCGTTCCCTTTTCTTTTTGCTCGTTATCTAGTTTAAATTTTATTTCCTATGCTCATTAAGCTAGCTTGAATTTTCTTTTTTGCTCAGCAGCTAGTACGAGTTCCTTTTTTTGGTCATCAGCTAGTATGAGTTTCTTTTTCTTGCTCATCAGCTAACCTTTGTTCCATTTCTTTTTGCTCATCAGCTAGTTTGAGTTACTTTTTTTAGTCATGACCTCTTTTGAGTTTCCAATTTTTAACCCCCCACCTACCTAGAAAATATCTAGACTACCTCAGTTATATTAGAGTTTAGATAAAGCTGATAGGTGGTCACCCTTATAATAGTCAAAGTCTTACGTAACGAATCGGTTAGTTCGCCAGAACAATGAACCAAATTTCACAAATCACCCGTCGCGAGAATTTCTTTGAAAGGCGTGTTTTAGTGATTTTACAAAAAGTATTTTAAGTAAAGTTTTGTAAGAAATCAGATAATAAAATAAAATTAGAAACCTTACGTTTCAGCACATAACTTGAAATATATTTTTAAATGGTTCATTGTTCAAGGAGACATTTGTTTGGAGTTATTGCTTAATAACTTTGAACACTAACATCTCCTTAAACAATTCCTAAATCTTTCTTCCTAGAAATGCCTAGAAATGCCTTATAAAAACACACGTCTCCCTGAAGAGGGGATCAGACAGTATTCGGTCCGGTTAGCATTAACATCTAAATTGTTGAATTCTTAGAGGCACTGTGTCGGCATTCTGGTGGTCTATCCGATTCTATTTGTTTTAATCTTTTCATTATTTTTACCTATATTTTAATCTTTTAAACTAATTGTAAATATTACATTTATGGCCGGTTGCTAAAGCAAGATATATCCTTAACTCAAGTTAAAATCATTTGTTTTTGTATGTTGTAATATACAAAAACAAATGATTTTAACTTGAGTTAGAGAAAACTCTTACGTTAGCAACCCGCCATTAATAAATCAAATTCATTAATTTTAAACCTTCTTACTTAAAGTGTGTAAACCTTCGCCTTTAAGAACTTGAGTGAACAGCTAAGATCCAGACTAATTACAAGTTGCTTGATCAGTCGGTTGGTAAGTACACTAATACATATCATTTAGTGCAAATATCGTAATGTTGAACCCTGGATAAAACTCACGCCTAGTACCCGAACTCTTTTAGTCAGGAATCTCATTTCAGTTTGAGATCAGACTTTATATCATATCACAGGCTCGCTACCTAGCTGATAATAAACGATGCGTTGTAAATAAACGTATCGGGCTCGCTACACTTAGCTTAGACTGGTCTTCCAACAAACTGTTTCAAATTATATACAACAGAGAACAAAGAGTTCATGTCAATCAGTCTACTATTATTAGATGAGATACAATTGATTATTGGCTTTAATTTACTTAAATTAACCTTTTTGATTTGTTAATCTTGAATAATCAACCTGGTGTACTAAATATTCAACAAAAGTCTGTTGAATTTGGTGTTCATCACATTTCAAATATTCTTCATATAATTAATGACTTGTTAAAAACAGGAGGATCAATGGTGATGGTATATTCAGAGCAGCGTAACGTGATGAAATAGGGCGTATGTCAAATTCATCTGGGTCCATTTAACAAAGGCCCGGTCTATCGCACTGTCGCTCGCCGCGTTCCACCAAACTTCCTCTTGATCTAGCAAGATTAATTTATGAATTCTTTTATCAAGTCACTGTGTCAGGACATGGGGGCACCATCTGCTTTTAGGAAACCGGATTAGTTTTATATGGCTGTATTGACGTTTGACATCTTTCTCCGATAAATGGAAGGGATTTAAAGTGGCCCTTGTTTAGTTTTTCACATCACAAATGTTTCAAGAGTTTCAAAGATTTTATGGTTTAAGAAGATATCTCTTAAAGGAGGATTTCATCTCGTAAAGTGAGACTTGTTACAATTTTTCTTTAAAAGTTTTTCTTCGAGTTAAAATTGAGGTACTTTAAACAGTAAAAGTAAGTGTTAGTGGTAATAAAGAAAGTATTCTTAAATGTTTTGTGTTTTCTTATTACTAGGTCAGGTTTTAAGCAAAGAATGGAATAGTCGTTCTTGCTAAAACAAGCATTACATCTAGACGTTATTAAATCATCCTCATCAAGCTTTATTCACCATCGGGCGTTATTGAACTGGTGGATGTGATGTTACTGTACAGTTTTTTGTTTTGTACTTATTTTTTTGTGTTTGTTAATATATTGATACTAGCAGACCCCTTGCCAACAACGTTGGCAAACTGATATCGAATAAAAATTAATATAAGGAAATCGAAGAAAAATAGCAGGAATCAATTATTAAAATTTGCATGATTCTGCGTATATTAACAAAACAAAAACTTTCTTGATTATATCTAGAAAATCCTAAAAAGCTGCTTAATGTGTGTCGTTTAAAAATTAGTATCGGCCCGGATACAGCCCGGGGGCCATATGCTGGACATCAATGGTATAGCTGTTTTTGATTATACCTAGGAAATCCTAAAAAGCCGCTCAATGCGTGTCGTTTAAAAATTAGTATCGGGCCGGACACGGTCCGTGGACATAACATCAATTGACATGACCAACATTCTTTGATCAAGCCAAGGTATGTACTGACTTGAAAGCTCTGGTAAGCCAGCTGCTTTGTCAGGGTACGTCGTTCCCACCACTCAGTTCGTGACCGACCGCATGCCGCAAGACCCTCTAGCACCCAGGAACTTAGCGTTACATTAAGAAAGAAATTTGGGCTTTTATATTTATATAATAATTAATAATTGTATTTTAGTGAGAACCTTTTTTTTAGGTCGTTACTTATATTTACAACTGAGGACCTTTTTTTAGGACATCACTTGTATTATACAGTATTTAGAGAAGCCAAATTATAAAACCTTGCCCAGGGCCCGAAAAAGCTAGTTACGGCCATGTCCATGATAATCAAATTTTTCATGATAATTCTTAATTAGAATACTGTATTTCTCGGGTTCGGGTTCTTCAAACAAAAACGCAGATACACTTAAAATATTACACTTATAATTTTGTAATATACGAAATACTAACAACACTTTTCGCTTAATAAGTCAATATAATACCAACAAAAATATGGTAAATATATTAGTAAAAATTAATATCTCTACCTGAAAAAGACAAATTTGGGTGGGATGCTTTTTTTCAGTCTTTTCTTGGCCGCAAAAAATTATTTTCCATAAAATACAACGAGCAAACATGCATGCATGAACTTGGATTTTTGCCCCTTTTTAGTTTTTGGGTCCATAAAAACCTACGATCCACTTTCACTCTGCCTCCAAACGTCGTTTCAATTGATATTTTTTTCGATTTAGGTAAATTATGGAATGTTTAAGAAGGATTCTTCCTTATTCACGATTTACATTGCGGCACACAACAAAATTGTTTTTTTTTCCATAATTCACAAAAATAAAACACAAACAACAAAAAAACACGTAGTTCTTCATTGAAGAAAACAAAACAATGTCACTTTCGTACCTTCCGCAAATTTCCACCAGATGTCCGGGCGCTTAAGAAGTTTCCCCTATAGGCTCTATAGGGCACCCACAACATTGATTTCCGCGGTCGGTCCTTCCTTCTAAGGTTCTCTTTAAAAAATGTGCCAAAACCAATTCGCAAATATATATGTTTTTGACCAGTTATTTTCCACAATTCTACGTATATGTATCAATATTCGTTTAGTTGTCTACTATAATTTAAAAAAAGTGTACAAAATTTATTTACCTTACTTTTAAAATTACCAAAATGTAATTAATACCTTGGACAAGAACTTCCAAAATGTATTAAAATTCTTTTAACAATCCATATAGTCGTCTATTTTTGTAATGTAATAAGATATTTCGAACTCTGTTATTTCAGCTGTAAAAAGATTTATAAATTTTGTTATTATTTCATTTCGAGTATTTTTGTAATACTCATCATCCCTCGAGACAGGAAAATGAAAGATAATTTCTGATGAAAATCCGACGAAAAGAATTTTCCTTTCCTATCCCCGTAACTTAGTCTACATTTTAACCACTTTAACGTCATCAAAATGTAAATATAAAATTGAATTATTTATTCGAATTTTCAGTTAATTAAGCACATCTTACGCAATTTAATTTTGGATATAATTATTTAGTACCATTTTTGTTTTTATAATATTTTTAAGTGAAAATCAAGGAGTGTCCTCTCTCTGATTAAGGTTAGTAATGGTACAATGTACACAGACAGCTGGTAAATCATATTTAAAAAAAAAATATATATTCATTGTTCGCTCAAATAAAATAGTTAAGCTACAATTAAAACTGTGATAAAATGCTGATCCTATTTCTGTCATTATTTTTACCTATGTTTTAATCTTTTAAACTAATTGTACATATTACTTTTAATAAATCAAATTCATTAATTTTAAACCGTCTTACTTAACGTGTGTAAACCTTCACCTTTAAGAACTTACGTGAACAGTTTAGATAATAATAATAATAATAATAATAATAATAATAATAATATTTATTGACCAAATTACAATTACAAAAAATGTTTTTAGTCAGTCAAATATACATAATATCAATAATACAATGTTTATAAAATTTAAAATTTAAAATTAAATCAAAGCTGACATTTTCAAACTCATCAATGACATAGATTGGATTATTTGTTAGTACGTTCTTAAGTTTAAATTTGAATTTGTCTAGTGGTAGTGTACAGAGTCCCTCAGGCAATAGATTCTATAATTTAACAGCAAAATAATTTGAGCAATTTCTTGATTTATTTAGACGCAAAAATTTACCGCGGATATTATTTTTACTGCGAGTGTTGTGATCATGTGTCTCACCAAATGTACTGTAATTCGTTAAATTTTTGCGTATAAATAATAAACAATGATAAATAAATAATGAAGGCAAAGACATTATTTTGAGTTTCACAATAAGATCTCGACAGTCCGCTCTGAAAGGAGCACCGGCAATTATTCTTACAACTTTTCGTTGTAATGCAAAAATTCTGTTTGCTGCAGGTGAATGTCCCCAGATTATTAACCCATAGGTTAGGTGGGACTGAAAGAGGGAAAAATAGGCTTTTAAAACAACATCTGAGCTGACTTCATGCTTTAGATTCCTTATCAGATACACAGTTGAGCGTAGTTTACAGCTTATTATATGCACGTGTTGATCCCAACGAAGATGAGGATCAACGTGGATACCAAGAAATTTTATGGAGAGGGAATTGGCAATATTATGTCTCCTGGTGCTCAGCAGTAGAGACTGAGTTTTTTCTTTATTTAGACTTAGCTTATTACAGGCAAACCAAGAGTTTACACTGTTCACCAGAGAGATATTATCCTTAACAAGAGAATCTAAATCATGTTTACAATCTAATACTGTTGTATCGTCAGCGTAGAGTATTGTTTTGGCATTTGTAGAGAGAGGCAAGTCGTTTACAAATATTAGATCCAGACTATTAACAAGTTCCCTGATGGTTGGTAAGTATATATATATATATCATGTAAATCACATATCGTAATGATGAACCCTGCATAGCACTCACGACTACTACCCGAACTCCTTTAGTCAGAAATCTCATTTCAGTTTGAGATCAGACTTTATATTATATCACAGGCTCGCTACTTAGTGGATAATAAATGGTACTTTGTAAAGTAACGTACCTTTTTTGTGTTTTATTTGAAACTGTAATATCTCACTTATAATGTACGTTTCAGCAAAATACAGATTACAAAAACCGTACGAAGCACGGGTCTCCAGCTAGTGTTTTATATAATTTCACTTTAACTGAATTTTTTTCTCCATGCGAGACACTAAATCCTGGTCATCAAAGGTCGTTTACCTTTTCTGTAGAAATTAACAAATATTTCATTTAAAATTAAATTAAAAGATTTTAACATAATGTCGCAGACATCAACATGACCGGTGAGTTAATGCTTTAGCATAATAAGATCTTATAAATGCATTATATGCAAATATATGCACAAGTCTTACGGTCTTGTTGGAATAAAATTAATTGGTCTGATGACACCTAATCCATTAAAATGTAACTTAATTATTTACAAGAAGAAACAAGTCTTTTGAAGATTTATGAACTTAAGAAGTAATTTCCTTGAAAGAGGTGTAAACCATTAAATCGATATTTAACCACATTTTGTTGTGGCTACAAAGTTTAGCTGTCCTAATTGACAGGATATTGGAATACGAAGGATAATAAACAAAAAGTTGTTTACCGTTTCGGTTGGTAAATACTTTACCAGATTAGTTCCTGTGGTAGTTTGTTTATATTTGGAATGAAAATAAACTTCTTATTATTAAATCTATCTGCGTAGAAATTATATACACAGAATGTCTCTATAAAATAAAAAATTGATGTGAAGTGTGAATTTTCACACATTTCAGGGTTTCGCAGGTATTTATTAACTGTGTGATGATTATTTGGGATGCCAAAACAAATTCAAATGCCTAATACCATTATTTAAGTTTCTAAATATGTGCAGTATTTTTTTTATATAGCAAGGTTCATTAAGATTTTGAAAATTGCGCCTATGGCTTCCATTGGTTGCTTAAATCATAAGCCTCGCCCTCTGATACCTTCAAATATAGAATTAAATTATAATTTCAACACTACCCACTGGTTATTAAATTTACGCTTTTAAAAATTAAATGCAACATTTACCAAAATATAACTTAACTAAATAGAATTTTGACAAAATAATTTAAACAAAATAAAAATGCAAAAAAAAACTGAAAAAATAAAAATTGACGGGATTCGAACACAGTTTCTTACAGTAGTTTCAACTCACTAAGCGAGAACGCTGCCACTGTGCTATACAGCAGTGGTTCTTAAAGTGGTGTTCCCACAAGGGGGCCGCGAAGAGTCGCAAATATAACACTTAATTATTTTATTACTTATAAAGGATTCTTCATTATACATTGTTTATTGAATGATCTGAGCGTAAAAAATTATATGTATGTATATATTTGAACTAATCTTGGTGCCAAAAACAAAAATTAAGGGGGCCGTGGGTTATTGATTTGAGCTGCAGGGGAGCCGCGACATCAAAAAGTTTAAGAAGGACTGCTATACAGGATCACTTGTTTGCTATGTTAAATAGCGGATTAAATATATTACATATTTTACTTAAAAACACAAAAAATGCGTTATTTTCCGAAAACATAATCTGATCAAAAATTCCTGTTGTACTATTCCGGTTCACACCAATGTACATTACTGAGATTTTTTTCAGATTTTTAGTTTAAACTATCTGTGCTACAGGGTGTGGGACAAAATTTTTTTTTTGCACAATATTGGCAAAAATCGCCTCAAAATAGTTTATTTTGCAAAAATAAAATTTTGATCGTTAATCCACGTACTAAGGGCTTTCATTTGATACCATACACAGAATTGTAAAAAAATAAAAAAAAATTCGATGAGCATATATTTGTTTATACTTTTAGGGGGATATGTTTTTTAGATGTTTAAGTATTTTTCCTATATGCGGGTCAAAGAGTTGTATAAGCATGCCAAATTTCAACTCTCTAGGTTTAGCCGTTTGGCTACAATTTTTACCGAACAGACAGACAGACAGACAGACAGACAGACAGACAGACAGACAGACAGACAGACAGACAGACAGACAGACAGACAGACAGACAGACAGACAGACAGACAGACAGACAGACAGACAGACAGACAGGCAGACAGACAGACAGACGACAAAATGACGGTATAAGGGTTTTTTGTTCATACCTATAAAACCCTAAAAATGGCCAATATCATTCTTATTTTAAATTATAAGACTTTTGACATTTATCATTAGTTAAAGAGACTAACCTACAGGAACGTCAAGAGACGGGGGCAGCCGGTACAAAAACAAAACTGTAGTCCATGTAACCTGCAGAAGGCGTGCACTCAAGCGGCCTCTAACACCCCCCTCCCCAAGCACTAAAAACCATGTAAATCAGCAAAAAAAAAAAGCCTTTTTTTTGGTTGGTAGGACGACTATAACCATATCAATGTTTTTATGCATTTATTTTGCAAAAGGTATGTCAGGAAATAACTTTTCTTCAAATTACCCTACACATGTTATTTTACATATTTTTATAGAACTTTTTTTTTCTATTCAACGGTGGTAAACTTGTCTATCCTTGCATATCAAAATTTTTGAGAAAAGCGCATTTTGTGGCCTTTAAAATGACGACTTATTTGTTGGTAAATAATGGAAACAAATGCATGCAATTGATTCAGCAGGTAGATTACTGTTATGAGTCACTAATCACTTATTATTTTTAATACCATTAAAAGTTGCTTTTCTCAAAAATTTATTCAAAAACGGTAAACCGAAGCTTGTGATGAGAGAGTTTATTTTTGAGATCTACTACTCAAAATACATAGGTATACACATTTTAAAGTTAATCAGAGAGAAAAAAATTATGCTCGAAAATCGAAAAAATCGTAAGGGGTACCCCTTACGATTTTTTTCAATTTTTGACCATTTTCAAAGATTTTGTTTGAAGATTCGTATTTATTGTAAAAGTTTGGTTATTAAGGCCCCAATTTTTTCCCTAGACTAATCAATATACGAAGATTTCAAAAATTCAAACCACAGTTCTTTATATTTTATAGTTCTTAAGTTACAATTATTTGAAAATTCAAAAAAAAAAAAAACAAATTAAACATTTTAGATTTTTGTTTTGTTTGGTAGTTGCTTTCAAATTAGTTGTGAGGCCCTTTAATACGTCAGGATTTTAAAAATTTAACCGCAGGTCTCTATCTCATGTAGATTTTCAGATACGGTCTTTCGAAAATGAAATATTTACAAATTTTCAAAACTACACGGATCAAAAAGGGGTTATTTAATATCATATTTTTTTATCTATGAAGAAAAAAATGTGCATATTTCAAAAATTCAAACCGCAGGTCCTAATATTTTACTGTCCTTAAGTTAAAATTTTGTAAATTTTAAAAGAAGAAACTGAAAAATTTTAAATTACAGAAAAAAAAAAAAAAATGTTCGGCGATTGTTTTATAATATGTTTAGAGGCCCTTTAGTACCTTGGGTTTTCAAAAATTCCAACTGCAGGTTCTTATCTCATGTTGTTTTTGAGAAACTGTTCGAAAATAAAATATACAAATTTTCAAAATTGCACGGATCAAAAAACGTTAACCCAGGAGTGCTTCAATTTTTATTTAGGTACAGTCTGTATAATAAGACTACATGCTTATAACTCATGATCAGACTTGTGCACAAATAATAAACAGGTTCAAACATGATAAGAATATCAAGACCTAGTATCAGAGCCGCAGTAAGGAAAACTTGCGCTAGGGGCAGAGCCGTGTTTTGGCGCCCTTAGCAAATAAAAACAAGGTTCTCACCTCTCAAAATTTAAGTGATGAGCAAAAAACAAAGGTCCTCACCTCCCAAAATCTAAGTGATGAGCAAAAAAAAGTCCTCACCTTCACAATGGCGCCCCTTAATCAAGCCCGTCAGCGCCCTTTTCCTTAGTGCGCCCAGGGCCTTCGCCCCCTCCCCCCCCTGCTCTGCCTAGTATGCCCAATAATAAAAATTGTTTAGTTAGTGTTTTGTCTTTCAGTAGGGCGGTTGTGTATTAATGTGTGGTATTTATGCAGAACGTTTTGAAGCAGTATTTTTACGTACCCACCCAAAAGGGCCAAACATGTCCTTTTCAAGTGCAGAAAATTATATGCACAAGTCAGTTGACTTGGTGAAGTATTGGGTGAAACCTTATAAAATTAATAAAAATGTTGACGATTTACCTAATTGTGGATTAAAAAAAGTGACCTCTAAAAAAAACAAGATAAAGTAATTTTTAAGGTTTTTAAAAATAATCCAATGTTATTTTTACGAAAATATCAGGTAATTATGTTAAAAAAGAACATTAAGTTAAGTCTAATGACTTAGAGAAGTCGTTTGATCGAAAATGGTACTAAATTCAGGAGCACCAAACAAAACCCAATGTTATCGGTGAAACATGTTGTAAAACGACTCGCTTGGGCCAAGGAAAAATTAAACCGCAAATGAAGTGATGTGGTTTTCTCTGATGCCCGATGCAAATCCTATTGATAATGGGGGTACATGAAATATAAGCTTCGACCGAAAAACGTTCAATATTTGGATCAGCTAGCTCGTCAATTATAGCACATATGGAGATCACTGCAAAATCGTATGCCAAAAAGCTGGTAGAAAGTGTACCGAAAAGATGCCAAGCAATAATTGATAATAATAGAGATTGGACCAATAATTAGGCAGTAGCGTAATAATATTTACAGTCAATTTTTTTTAGTTTTTCCTTTTCTCTCTTATAGTTCGCCAAAAATCAACAAAGAAGTCTTATTATACAGACTGTAGATAAAAGTCTAGAGTTCAAAAATTCAAACCGTAGGTTCAATTTTTCTCTTCAATACATTTTAAAACATCTTTTTCTATTCGCATTCTTCTTCAGATAAGCATGCAGTAGTCCATTTCTGTTATGCTATTGTTCAATAAATTAATTCCAACGTAATTTGAAGATGCTGTAATTTTAGAGACGACCCCATCTTCAAATGTAATTTTGCATTATTGAAACCACTATTCTCTAACCGTATTTTCTAGTTAAGTTTTCTAGTTTCCAAATTACGCTTCATTGAATTAGCTATATAGCAACTATACACAATTAAATTCGTCATTTAATTTATTTTAAATACTCGGTTACAAATTCTGTTACTTTTCCCAGCTGAAAGACGGTAGAAAGCGACTGATGAGTAAGCTGATTAAGAACTGAAATTAAAGTAAGTCTTTAGAGGTTTCAAGTTTCGAACCTCTCTGAAATATACTTTAACACATCAAAATTAAAGTAGAAAGTTTGGAATAAAATCAACGAATATCACAAGAAGAGTTTATTTAAATGTGTGAAGCATAAAATAGATAGATGACGCTTTATCAAGTCACCATGGGTGTGGATATTTATAAATATTTGGAGCAGTTAGTACTTCCAAAGATTTAAAAGCTGGCCGGTTAGAGTCTCTATTTTTTAAATTAGCCAAGATTCTTATAGCTCTTTTTTGTAATATGAACACTCTATGGAATTCGGGTGATCTTCCCCAGTACATAATTCCATATCGTAGTAACGAGTGAAAATTGCAAAATAAAGAGTTCTAAGAACAAATTTATTACATTTAGCATTCATCACCCTTATTCCATAGAGTATCCTATTTAACTTTATACAAAGCTTATTAATTTGCGCTGACCATTGAAGATAAAAATTGAAAAATTAAAAATTGCTGATTATTGAACCAATGTGCACACCGAAAATCTTTGTTGAAGAAGCTTCTGGAAGAATTTCTATTAAATCGTAATTCGTTTTGAACGATTAGTTTAAAAAATTATAACTGCTGTCTTGGAGTTGTTTATTTTTAATTTATTTTTCTGCGTCTACACACGAAGAGTATTATAGTTGACTGACATGATCATTTAAATTTAAATAGTTGGGCTTTTTTAATTTTCATCAAAAAATTGTTATGATCAACGTAGGACATTAATTCCCCCCGAAATGGAAGAGCATCAAGAATCTTGGGGAGATCGTTAACGTAGATGTTAAAAATTGATGGTCCGGTGATGGAGCCTTGCGGAAGCCCTGATAGACTTTGCTACAAGCAAAGAAGATATGTAAATTTATTTTAAATAATATTACTAATTTTACTGAATTATAATACATTACGTTCTTTATATAATGAATTGTTTATTTATTTGTTTGTTTTTTTTTTATAGGATATTTTTCCCACTGTTGTTATAGTTATATAAATTAGTATTTTTTTACAGTTGATGAATAGCGACACATATGATTTTGCACCCCGGAACAACCTTTAGAGCGGCTCGGAATAAATGTGTTTTTTAAAATGAAATATGACGTATTCTCTTTTAAGGTATAAATAAAATACGAGAAAAGAAATTTACTATTTGATGTAAAATATGTTTCATTAATAAGGGTTCCACAAAAGACATAAATGTATAAAGTCGTAATGGCACAGCATTACTTCATAAAAGCTTTTGAGAATGTTTATTCATTATATATAAAGAGATTTATACATTCAAATGTGTAGGTTTGAATCATCTGATTCTCTGATTATATCGTATTAATATCAGACGACCTAAAACAAATAGACCAAATGCTGTAGGATGTAGTCATTTACACGAGGAAGGTAGGTTTCAATATGAATATCGATAAAACAAAGCTCATGACCAACTGAATACTGAGTGAATTATTCAGAACTGTAGATAATCCTATCGACCAGTTAGAACATTGTAAATACCTGGTGCATGATGAACGTATCATTATCGATCGAAATTACAGAGACGAACATGTCTAGTACAGAAAGTTTTTGAGAAACACATTTTTAAAACCGCCAAGCTTTGCACAAGTATGGGAATGTGTCAAGCCAACTATTATTAGATTAAAAATCATACAAAGATGCCGGTCAAATGCGCTCCAAGTTATGATAAATGCACCTTGGTACGTCCACTTCATCCCTTTCATCATGGAAGTAATACAGAGTTACCAACAAATACCATGGCAAACTCATTGGACATGATAATGAACTGGTGGTAAATTTAATCAACGACCTCGTCAACAGAAGCTTCAAGAAACTTTAGCTAGATGACTTACTGCAATATTAAAGATAGTGATATATAAGGAGAAACGTCGCTGGATGTCTTCTTTTCATGTTGACTACCTTATTTATAACTAACGGTTAGTTATAACGGTTTTATAACTAGTTATTATAAAAAACTTTAAGAGTTCGTCCCTTGGACACATGATTAATTTTTCTTTCTTCCTCTTTAGGTTGTACGGGGTCCGGTAAATGATTCTTTTACTCCACATCTCTAGTTCAGTTCACATCGTGTGCATTTATTTCCATTTGAAAGATTTAATTATTTCTTCTATATCCTTCATTTTGGGTTTCCTTCTTATTTTAAAATTTCTGTATTTATCCTTTAATTTTTGTTTTTTTTTTAGATCTTTGTCATCTTTGTCAGATTTTAAGGCCTTTTAAATCATTATTGGACCTACCCCACATTTGATACTCGTAACTTATAAAGGAGGAACGCATTAAGTAGTAACTGAATTTACCGAGAATTCAGATGACTGATGACGGTTAAACAAAAAGAATAGTTCAACTTAGTAATGAAATATATGTAAAAGTGGTAATAAAAAAGCCTTTTCTGATGATAAACACACTAGAAACTGATAAAAACACAACTAAATATTCAATGTCAGTGTCAAATATATCCAGTCCTTTACGTTTATGGTCTAATGTGTCATGTACACCCAACATTGTGAGGTGAAAATTACTAACACGAAAATGTACTAAATTCAAACGGCTATTAATCATTAATGAACGGTCTGTACAAAAACCCACATACGTTTATTCAGATATTATTCAAATATAACAAACAAATATATAAACAACAGACATACGTTAGTCGAGTAGTTCAAATACGTTATATTATAGACCACACGTTGGGCGCCAATATTGATAGATTACATAGAATTTTATGAAATAAATATATATTTAGTTTTCGACTCGTAATCGATCGGCATCTGAATTATTGGTGAGTATAACCTCTTCTTGAGCAACAGGAATTTTACTTTAGTTAAGGAAATGTATAGAACTTTTTCCATGTTTTGGCGATTCGCTGCTTCATTTGCTTCTTTTGTTTTCGTGTGTTGGTTAATTGTTACCTAAATAGAAGTATTCTTCCTCATACTCTAGATATAGGTCTTTTAGCATGCTTTTTGCCCTGTTGCTTGGCTTCGTCGTGAAGTTTGTTATTCCTGTATTCATTCTTAATGCTGCCTTCTTGTCTTCATCGCTGCGTTCTTCTATTATGCGATTTATTCTGGCGGAAGAAAACTGTATATACATATATTGTTAATTATAATTGAGATAAATTTTTCTTTTTGTACAATTAATCTTTCCAACATCAATTTACCGTAATGTAGTTTTGCATATATGTACATACTAACATAAAATACATTTCACTTAATGTATTTAACAAAGTAAATTAATTTGTTAAAAACGAAGCGTGCATTTCATAATAAAACTAATGAAAACTAAATGAATATAAACGGGAATAAACAGTACATTGCTTTAAAAGGAAATATCCATGAAAATCTCAGTGAACAACCGTCGGATAAGACAATGTAATAAATAACTATATTATAAACGTATGTTGTTTTGATTACGTCGTCCGCAGGTGAGGCTATACGGCTCAACCCATGTCAGCTGGAAAACAACAGGGGAAAATATGAACTGCAAGAAAATGAAATATGTGGCTCGTATATAGAACACGACCGTTACCCTGCACTCAACTCTTCATTTTTATACGAAAAAGAATGGATTTAGAAGTTTCAAACTAGCCTCAGGTTATTTAGTTGTCGTCACCCGTAAGGTGTCTAGTTTCACATGCCTTCTTATCTAAGATTTAGTAACATGTATAGTTGGATTTCGTTTTGCGACGGAGTTACGTACTCAAATACTTTGTTGTAAATCAAATTGTTATAAAGTAAGTACTATTTAATTTAAGTTCTAATAGTAATCTAAGAAATATTAATTAAAATACTGGCATCCAGCACCAAAATTAAATTAATAACACTAATTAAAATAAAAGTTTTAAGAATACCTGAACGTATGTTAGCGGTCAACTAAGAACTGAGATAGTCAAAATAATGCAGTTTGAAGTAACAATTTTTGTTCAAGCTGTACCTTTGGGCTGGTGTGGGTTGTGTTTAGCAAAAAATTATTAGAATAATAATAACTTAACTAATGTTTTAGTTACTGATCGTTCCTTGAGGTGATACAAATTAATCACGTTTTAATATTGGATATTACTTTTTTATTAGCCCCTTGCGGATCGGGGGCCCAGGGCTTAAGCACTATTAGCCCGTATGTAGATCCGCCACTGTATACGATGTCTCCTAAAGTTTTTAACATACGTTTAGAAATATGTCACAAAATGGTAACAAGTTAAATTATATTAATCTTGCTTTCTAGGGTTCACGTTGGGCGCCAAATTATATAACAAAATTATTTTGTACATATATTTAATAGGATTAGAAACACTATAAATAGTTTTACAATGTAGAACTCTTTGCGTGGTTCCTCATTTTTTGGACATCGTCTGTCTCGTCTGGATTTCCATAATTTTTTCATTCTTCTCTCAATTTTTAGCACACAGAGATGCAAGCAGTTGTAACACTTATACACTACATTAGGTAAATTCGTACTTATGAACGGAGCAAGTAACTGTAGCATTTATGCACAACGCATTAGATGAATTCCCACCTACGAACGTGGCAAGCGGCTTTAGCTCTTGTTTATGATGACTCCCGCACTTTTTGACATATGTCAACAATACAAGTCACAAAATGATAATAAGTTAAATTGTGTTAACCTTGCATTATAGGCCCCACGTTGGGCGCCAAATTATTTAACAAATTTATTTTGTACATATATTTAATAGGATTCGAACACTACAAAATAGTTATAAAATGTATAACTTGTAAATATAAAATGTCTATATAAAAACAAAACAACTGTAGGTGCAGGAACTGTTCACGTGAACAACGGCCTCTAAGGAGAGTACTGTTATTATAATAATAATTATTTATTTATTTATTTTTTTTTGAAAAAGGCCCAAGCCATGGTTCACTAGACATCACGAAATAATATTACGCCTACTGTTTTTATTTTGGTTCGTTTCTTGCAGAATTTCATGTTTCATGAAAAAGCTCTTATTCGCCTTTTTACAGTAAAACTATGCTCCTTGTCAAGGTTGATATGACATAACTTTTCAGCTGCAGTATTTATAGTGAAAAGAATAACAGTAAAGTCCTTCGCCTGCATTTCTCTGGTCCCGCAATCCTCTTCATTTTCATCTTCTTCTGATATTCAGTCAGTCGTTTGGTCAAGTCATAATCTTCATTGGGCAGCAGCGATTGGAAGTGTCTTTCTAAAACTTCAGTGATGATCACGGGAACTATAAACATTAGCCCCTTTCGCACCAGCTTCCATTTTTCTTGTCACTACCATTTTAGCCTCTAAAGTTACAGTATTCTTTGTTCTTTTGGCTTCTTTTTGCAAAAGAGGACAATCTGTCATTCTGACGGACGCAATGAATGGATAAATCACAATCAACTATAAAAAAACCTGCACTAAAATAAAAAATTTATGTGAAGTGTGAATATTCACACATTTCAGGGTTTCGCAGGTATATAATAAGTGAAGGCGGTATGCTGAGTGTGTAGAACCAATTTTACTTTGTAGTAATCACGGCAAAATGAACGATATTTTTAAAATAATTTATCATCTGTTAATCATATAATAAGACTGGTTATTAAATTTACGCTCTTAAAAAATTAAATACAACATTTGTCAAAATATAACTAGAATTTTGACAAAATAATTTCAACATAATAAAAATGCAAAAAAAAAACAGAAAAAATAAAATTCACTCCGTACTCGAACTCGAAACCCTTCGTTTTCCAGCGCATTTTAGCTTACGACACCAGTGCTCTAACCCATTACGCTATCGCACGCCTTGCATGTGAGTGTCTTACATTGGTATAACTTTTGTACTTTGTGAACCAAAAACCACAAAAAATGCGTTATTTTCCGATAACATAATCTGATCAAAAATTCCTGTTGTACTATTTCGGTTCACACCAATATACATTACTTAGAATTTTTTTAGATTTTTAGTTTAAACCATCTGGGCTACAGGGTGTGGGACAAAAATTTTTTTGCACAATTTTGGCAAAAATCGCATCAAAATAAA
Organism: Liopterus haemorrhoidalis; assembly: GCA_963971575.1. Lineage (NCBI taxonomy): Eukaryota > Metazoa > Arthropoda > Insecta > Coleoptera > Dytiscidae > Liopterus > Liopterus haemorrhoidalis. The sequence goes on along the minus strand of OZ020612.1, from coordinate 55,605,253 downwards.
ATATTTTGCAAAAATAAAAATTTGATCGTTAATCCACGCACTAAGGGCTTTCATTTGATACCCTACTCAGAATTTAAAAAAAATATTTTTGTTTTCGATGAGCACATATTTGTTTATATTTTTAGGGGGGTATGTTTTTTAGATGTTTTAGTATTTTTCCTATGTGCGGGTCAAAGAGTTGTATAAGCATGCCAAATTTCAACTCTCTAGGTTTAGCCGTTTGGCTACAATTTTTACCGAAAAGACAGACAGACAGACAGACAGACAGACAGACAGACAGACAGACAGACAGACAGACAGTGCTCGTTCTGGCTCGATAAAGGAGTCGGAGAATCGTCGTAAAACGAACAGTCGCAAAACGAGACCTTATTGTGTTCCACGAAAGTGTATACCGCAAAAGAACTTCGATTTTGTTTAACGTCCTTTCGCATCTACATTCACAATAGACCCACGAATTTCCGTAAAACTAGATGCAGTTAATATTCTCACCTAATTAAATAATTACAAAGTTATATTGCTGGAGGAAGATTGATATAAGTTAGCGTCAAATATAATCTAACATTCAGACGTAACTTTGTCAACAAGTTGTTATTTTCTTGATATTTTATATTAAGGGAGTTGATGAGAAATGATGCAAGATGGAATGGTTTAGGCTGGTAGATGGAAGTCAAGACGTAGATGGATGATTTGGAAATATCTTGCACTTGACAGAAATAAAAGATAGAATATAAAGGAGAAATGAGGATTACATCTCATACATGAGATGGTGGAAACATATTATGCACACGGAAATGGAATTACTAAATCAATTTTAGGATTTATATCTTTTTATGAATTCAATTTCAACTGCGACGCTTTTCTTTACCTTGAACTCTACTGCAGATCGAAGAGAATATGACACATAAGCAATTATTATTCTAAAAGTTAGTTTATGGATTAATTAGTCTACAGATTAAATTTAATTGAATTATTAACTATTCATTTTCATCAGATAGATAATGTAATTTAACTGTCCGTAATAAATAAGTGGCCTTGCGTACGTAGATACCAGTTTATCCAATAATTGTAGAAGATATTATTATTATTATGGGGTTTACTATATCTTGTTCACTTCAGAATCCACACTTCCGACTCGAAGAAACCCGTCACGCACAGTAAAGCTGAATATACACCGCTGCATCCCAAACCTTGGACATATGCAGTCGCGTATATTATGTCCAATCTATGGCACGTACAACTCGGAGCGACCTGGACATTACCGCTTTTTGCAGCCTTTAAACGTTTCTTATACCGGGTGATTTTATACTATAAAAAAAACTACTTTCCACATAGGTTTTATCTATATTTTAATCCGCTAGCTATCATATTTGCAATGAAGTTGACTATTTGTAATGGGAGGTTTATTAAAAGTTTACAAAATATAATAGTTAATTAATGTTACACATGTTGTTTAAAGAATATTATACTCGAATTAATTTAAAACATTAATGTCAAACAAAAAGGGCGTTAGTTAATTTGATTATATAAAACAATACCAAATATTAATTGAAAACAAGGATTAATAAAAATATATTATATGACAATAAACCACTTATTTGCATTAAAACATTCTCATTCTAAAAATTAATTTTGTTGAAAGGGTCGGAAATTTGCACTATTATGAAGTATGAGTTGTTATGTGTAACTACAGTATCGAAGACCGCGCGAAAAATGAATAGTGAATTTGGATCTAGTGTTACTACGCAGCAGACAATATCAAATTGGTTCGCCAAATTTTGTACAGGTAACTTAAAAAACAAACAAACAAAAAACCAGTGGCGAAGAGAGACCTCCGCTAGACTTGCCCTCCCATAAAAAAATAATAATTAAAAACAAAATATTTTTTAAAAAATTATTATTTTTTTTTTTTAATTTAAAAAGTTTTAGGTAAATCTTCAAAAATACATCAAATTATGTTCTATACAAATTTTTCTCCAAGGCCTGGTTTACTAGATAAGAATTTTTTAAAATTTTATAGTTTAATAACTTCCGTTTCCGGTTTCGGATTTTCATAAAAAACAATAGGGTTCTTCCCAATTAATAGGAGCTTTTTTTAGTACCAGAACGAACTCTCTAAATTAAATCATTCTTGAGTTATCGTGTATACACACAGGCACACACACAGACACACAAACAGACACACACACAAACAGACACACACACATACGGACGGCACTTCGAAAATAGGTTTTTTGGATTCCCTGGGCCTTGAAACGTCTCGACATCGAAAATTTTCGCGATTACAATACTTACCCCTTATATATTAAGGTCGGGCAAGTAAAAAACTGACTCATCGATCACAGCAGAAATATACTGCAACCAACTGGACGAAATGATGCAAAAACTTAAAGAAAAACAGCCTAGATTGGTCAATAGATCGATTACTATCTTATTCCATGATAACGCTACTTTAGTTAGGTGTTTATCGATAAAAAGTGGCACATGTGTTGTCTGCAGAAATAAAATGTAATTATATATATTTGTAATGTGCCCTGCTGACAAATAGTGTAGCGTATAAAAATTTAATATTTTATCAAAAACCGACCAATGGCAAAGGAGTGACCGGAATTACCTATCTCGGATATAATCCCAAAATAATGAGGTGTCGTTATTAAGATAAGAATTCATTGCCGTACAAGTGTTTTATTCTATTGTTTTTTGTTGGTTTTTTGTTAAAATAAAGTTTAACATAGCACGCCTGTGGCAAAAGTACCGTTCCATATTTTTACCTGTCTCTACTTATTATAACTCATTTGCGTTAATTGATAGATTACGTACTCTTGATTTGATAAGCTAATCAGTTATCGTCTTGCATTGTATGAGTGAAAACGAATAATAAACAATCTTATGTGCGACTGAGTGTTTTATATGAACAATTATTGTTGTTATTTACCTAACGCCTTGTTGTTATTTACCTATCAGAAGTGGGATGGCATCATTCTCATAGTGCTTATGAGGTGCATTGACTCATTTTTATTGTGGTTGTGAAGTGAAAATAGGTTCATTCTCATAATAGTATAAAAGTTGGAAACGCAAGTGGTAAGTCAATATTTCGCAATAATTATTTCAAAATTAAGCGCTATAATTCTGATATACTATAATGGTGCATAAAATCGAAACGTTCGCAAACGTTTTGTGACCTTTCGGGTGAAAACTTGGGCTAAAATGAAGTAAAGTAGACCAATACGATGTGGTCAAGGTCATTTAACAAAAACAGAAATATTAAATTAATATTATATAAAATATTATTGCAGAATCGGATTTTCGAAAAAAAAATAAAGTAGTGTGCACCTAAAAACTAGGTAGCAAGGTTAGGTTTGGTCAGTAAAAGTTTAGGACAGAAGAGGTATTGGTCTACTTTACTACATTTTTCCCAAAACTTGTTTGATAAGGTATTCAATTGTCGTCTTCCATTGTACGAATGAACACGAATAGTAAACCATTCTATATGCGAATGGTTGTTATATTTAAACAATTGTTGTTGACATTTTACCTAACGCGAACATTTATATAATTTCTTTGTATAATAATATCTTTCTTTTTCAATGTGTTATCCAACAGTAAAATTTAAACCTTAATTGTAAAATAGATAATTAAATATTTGTGCGGGAAATCTTTGCCAAGGGTTTAACAAAAAAAAGGTTGAAAAATTAGTGGGACAGATCAAGAAGTTAACTGAAAACAGCTAATTTTTCTGTCATTTCATTTTTCATTTAATTAATTTTTCCTTTTGTCTTTCAACTAAGTTAAATTGCGAATAAAGAAATACATAAAAAATTAATGGATAACTTTCCTCGCAGAAATCCTTGTCAAAAAGTTAAATGTTTTTATGAAGAGATATTCTAGCAGTATTTTATGAATTTGAACTGGTGACAGTTGCTGTCAATGGACAGTTTTAGCCCGTCAACTGCATGTCTCAGTGTCGTCCCTGCAGACTATTAATATAATGCCCTTTCACCCTACTAGAGGATACTGTATCAAGCTTGGGAGATGGGCTTTCGATATTCGCATTTGTTTTCAAGAGCTATATGCATGAAATATTAAAATATTTCTTTACATCTAAAAGATATTCACAAATTCATTGGAGTATTCGTTTTAAAAACGAAAGATATTAAGGGAAAAATATAGTAAAGTAGACCAAAACTTCTCCTGCCCTAAACTTTTACTAACGAAACATAACTTAATTAATTAGTTTTTAGGTACACGCTATTTTGTTTTCCCTATATTGTTTTCATAAATTTTTGGAAAACTTTAAAATTTGAATGTTTTATTTAATTAAATTCATCATATTAGACTACGCCAATGCCAAGCTAATTATAATTAATCCCCGTTCGAACTATCCGGTCCTTAATCATTACATAATTAAACCGTAACTTACTGGAAAGGTAATTAGGAATATAACTAATGATGTGATGAAGATTGTAATACAAAGAAATATTATAATGCCAGTATAAACAACAAAAATATTTGAGAAATGTAAAATTTGTAGGGTGATGCAAAACTTTTACCACCACTGTTATCGCAAAAACCTACTGTCAGTAGAATGATAAAAAACTCAAATATAAATAAATAAACGCTAGATATAATGATTATGATAAAAGTTATATATTGTTGCAAAAAGTTATTTATTTTCAAACTCATTAAATAAAGTTCTGAATTAATATCACCTAGGAGGAATTAATTTATTTATAAAAAAGTTTTTATACCTTTCATTTTGTTATTTTATACTAAACTCTTACAGCACGAACCCGGTTTAGAATTGACAGGAAGCAGTTATTTACACTTTTAACTGAAATGCTCCCAGCTTCGAGAACTCCAGAGCACTATTCAACTATTAAATCTATTTTATTCCTTCCCTTTCAATGAAAAGGTTGGCTTGAAGGAAATAATCCTCGAGTAAAACGGTAATATCGATTAGGGAAACTGTATCATTATTTACATAAGAATATTTCTGGAAGTAATATTTAAGGCAGTTCCTCGAAATAGTTACATCTCAGTACCGATCTGTAATGTATTTTATTTCTTCTTTTTCATATATGACCGCCAGAGGCATAGCTACCGGGAGTGCTGGCAGTGCGAGTGCACCCCGGCGCGGCGTAAAATCAAATTATATGGCGCCGAATTGATGAAAAATTTCAAATTACTACAAGAAAAATATAGTACGGATTTATCAAAAGCATTTCCTCAGCACGTATTAAGTTTTCGATCAGCATTGTTGGACAAAATTAAATTCTGTTCCATTACAAGAGAACTTTCCAAAATATTTTTAATAGACTATAGTACAGTTTTGTCCAGTTTTGACGCTATATGCACAGCTTTTATGCTGTTTTTAACACTTTCTATAACATCTGCTTCAGTTGAGAGGTCATTTTCAAAGTTAAATATTATAAAAAATTATCTAAGAAGTACTATGCATTTTACTCATGCATTCACATTCGTGTGTTACTATATTTCACGAATATACGGTGTGGACTTGTGTGAAGCAATCGTGGCTGTGTGTTCAAACTCTCCATTCCAGACCTGGTGTGATCTGGAATCTAAGGTATAAGTTTATTCCGATGTTTATTCCAACGTTCGCTTTTACAATGCATTTTTTATTCTTGGATATTTATCCATGGTTTTATTGTAAATAAAATAAAGTTGGTATTGTTTGACACATAAACTGACATATTAGAAAAGTCATATTTTAAATTGACATTACTATTAACAACACATTTGAGCTAAAGTACGAAGTTAACAGCATCTCAAAGGGCCTTTTGCTACGTGACCTTTTTATCCACTAGGTAAGTCCATCAGCCTGTATATATACAATCCCATCTCCAGTATTCTACAATCGCGTGAGATTGAGCCCAATAAAGTCCATTCGCTTTATTCCGTGTTTTCATCTAGATCGTTAGTCCTGCCTTATGATTGTCGTGAATGTGCTCCTAGAGCATAAACCTGGTCAATGTGTCCGTTTGGGAACATTGCAGGACTCCGCATTTAAAATTTTGGTCAAAATTCTGCATAAGATCATCAAACAGAAATAACTCCTCATCTTGGTCCGTAAATTAAAATGACTGATAAATTCTGAAAGCCTTCAATGTATTCTAGTAAGTAGTAAGTACAGAACACTTTATCCTTTCTTTTAAAGCTCTTGTGCTAACAGATATATGTTAAATCACTTCTTCCGCAATAAAAAATTTTCCTGAAGATTTTCTTCCAGTGAAAGAGGTGGTTAGCCATTCCTCACTGTTATTAATACTATTATTATTATTTTTTTGTAATAATTTAATATTTAACTATACTTTCGCATCCTCTTCGTCAGGCGTCTCTATCTCCCCAGTCGCCTTCTTGGAGACATCTGTTTTTCATTGCTTCATACACATCTGTCTTCCATGATCTGAGAGGTCTACCAGGTCTTCTGTGGCCTTCTGGCGCTCTCTGGCACCCAATTCAACATTCTTATGTACCATCGCGTATCCAGAATTCTTTGTATATATCTAAACCAGGAAATTCCCTTCTTTTCAATGATATCGATAATGTTCTTCGACGCCCGTTTTGGCTCTAATCGCTTTATTACGTACGCGAGCAAGCTTCAAGACACCACAACTTCTCTTCCAGAAATCCATTACTAAATCAGTTAATCACTTTTTATCCATCTTATTTAGCTCCCAGACTGCCAATCCATACGTGCAGATTTTCTAATTTGGTCTTGAAAATGGTTTTCTTGGTTTTTGTAGCAACTTTACCATTCCAAAGGATATAGTTGAGTTATAAGTGGATTTATAACTCTTTTTCCCTGATTTATTTTTCCGGTAATGTCCTCCTGGCTCTTCCCAGAAGTTGATGCAGTTATGCCAAGGTATTTAAATTCGGAACGTTTTTGTATAATCTAGTTCTTCAAAACAAGATTTCAGACTTCTTCTCCGATCATGAGGTCTTGTGTTTCTAATTACTAGCATTTGTTAATTTAACAATTACTATTTTTAATACTATTTAGTTCATAGGCTAAGTCGACTCTTCATCACATATCATATTTTATCTAGATACTTTAGTGCTGACCAGTAAAACTAGATACACACATAACAGTAAATTTCGCTAATTTTATTGTAGAATTGAAGATTATCTCGAAACCTGAATAATTTTGACACTCTGTATGATAAATATAACAAAAAACTAAAAACCAGACTGACAAAACATTGTCTACATCATTTTTGTTCCAGTGTTTAAATTAAAAAATATTACGTTGTTTTATAAAAATGAAAATACTTTTTGTTTTAAATGTTAATATTTAAAACAAACAAAGCAAAACCTTCCAAAAGATTTGCAAACTATTAGGTTAAAAGAAAATAAGTAAAAAATCTGTGTTTCTTTTCTCCTTTTTCTGTGCTACTGAGATGTCAGCTTTACCACTAAGCAGTTATGAATCCAAGCGTTTGAAACGTTGGTCTTTATTAGATTTTGATAGAAGAACAAATCAATTTATCTCACATTTTCCCTCAAAGGCTTATCCTTTTTCTTTATTATATTTAATAGAAGTGGATTTAATTTTGACAACGACTCGAGCAACAAACCAAGTGTCCAGCTTGATAAAAAAGAAGCTTAAAAAGTTTTATTTCAAATGTCACAAATATAATCAGCAGAGATTATTTGACATTTATTTATTTAAATATAATACTGACAAGCTTAGAATGAGGATACCGAAACACAAATCTAATTTTGGGTCCTACTGCCAACAAAACTCAGTGAACTCTTATTCATTTATGCAGGCGCGCACCCGGGCTTATCCTTGGGAGGGGAGGGAGGACTCGAAGGCAAAGACTTTTTTCTTGATAAAAAAATTCAAAATTTTCAAGATGAAAAGATGAAAGCGGGCAAAGGGCTTTTGGCTCGCTTCCTTTTTCGAAAGATGATGGTTGTTCTTGTTTTGTGACGTGAAAACAATCAAACTGAACAAAAAAAAAGTAATAATAATAATAATAATGCTTTTGAGGGCTCGGGAGTCCCCTCGGTGTGCGTGTGGTTTCTATGTCTCTTTTATGTTTCTTCTTTTTAGGGCGATATTCGCTTCTATCGCCATACTTTGACCCGAAGGAAAAAAAAATTGATGTGAAGTGTGAATTTTCACACATTTCAGGGTTTTGCAGGTATTTAGTAAGTGAATGATGATTATTTTGGATGCGAAAACAAATTTTATATTAAAATATTTTTTTTGTTAATTTTAATTCGAACGCTTAATACCATTATTTAGGTTTCTAAATATGTGCAGTATTTTTTTTTATATACCAAGGTACATTAAGAATTTTAAAAATTGCGCCTATGGCTTCCATTGGTTGTTATAAGTTCCGCCCCTCTGATTTCGTGTACATTGAAACAGAATTAAATTATAATTTAAACAATTTCCACTGGCTATTAAATTTACGCTTTTAAAAATTAAATGCAACATTTGCCAAAATATAACTAGAATTTTGAAAAAATAATTTAAACAATATAAAAATTAAAAAAAAAAACAAAAAATAATTTAGTGTCTTCTCACAGGGTTCGATCCCTTTCGGATCGGGTTACTTGGATGAAAAATCAGAGTGAAATACCACTAGACCAGCACAAACGTTCCAGTGTGGCGTGTTACAAAGCTATAACTTGTGTACATTATTAGCCAAAAATCACAAAAAATGCGTTTTTTTCCAAAAACCTAATCTGATTATAAATTCCTGTTGAACTATTCCGGTTCACACCAATGTACATTACTTAGAATTTTTTCAGATTTTTAGTTTAAACCATCTGGGCTACAGGGTGTGGGACAAAAAATTTTTTGCACAATTTTGGCAAAAATCGCTTCAAAATAATTTATTTTGCAAAAATAAAAATTTGATCGTTAATCCACGTACCAACGGCTTTCATTTGATACCCTACTCATAATTATAAAAAAATATATTTTTTTTCGATGAGCACATATTTGTTTATATTTTTAGGGGGATATGTTTTTGAGATCTTTTAGTATTTTTCCTATGTGCGGGTCAAAGAGTTGTATAAGCATGCCAAATTTCAACTCTCTAGGTTTAGCCGTTTGGCTACAATTTTTACCGAACAGACAGACAGACAGACAGACAGACGACAAAATGACGGTATAAGGATTTTTTGGTTATACCTACAAAACCCCAAAAAATGAACCGCACATATGAAGTGGGGGTGGGGTGGGGGTTAATAACTTGTGAACTATGTCTACTACTTCTCAGTTCTTGGATGATACTCGTCCTAGACTACCCAATATCTTTGTTCTTGCGTATTCTTCATTTACCATTAGTTATTAGTTAAAATGCTATACCATTCTATAAAAATAAATTAGATGTTTTATATTTCGTCCAACCCGGAAAAATAATAATCAAACCCGAAACCCGAAAACAATCCGCACCTATATTGAGAACCGCGGCAGATATAAGATATCGGCAAAAATATGCCGTAAAATATATACTATAAGTAATTATCACAACAGAACAAAATATCTAGAAAAATATTTGTAGAATAAAGATTTAGATTTAAATAAGCATTATTTTATTTATTTATTCCATTTACAGCACAAATACTAGCGGCTAATGTTCATAGGCGTACTGTAAAAGTATCGATGTTCCTTATCCTACGACAACGAGCGGCTAGTCCTTATTATTTTTTTAAAACTTTTTTATTTTTATTTATTTCACATCGGCCTATTTCTGCAACGAGGCTAATCGCCAATGCCAGGGGGCTTGCTTCTATACTTGGACGAGTGGTGAATGATTTTGAAAATAGGAGTAATGTTAACATATTATTCTCGCCCGAATAATATAAACACCACGGGAACTTGAACCAACTACCTCACAATTCAGACTGTTATTAGCAGTCAGAATGCGTGATTTAACAAACTCGGCCTCTCCGTTGGCCCTTATTATCTTCAGCACTAACTAACAAAACAAATTAGTAAGCGATTACATCTTCTCGCCTTACATAATGATACCTAATCATAATAACGCTATTTTTTGACAATAATGCATGTTTCTATCGATACTTTTTAAACAGAAATAATCATGTTTCTAAAAATAGATACAAATTCGCTGAAAATTTTGATTTATAGATTTTTACTAATTTTAATTCAGACTGTCAGTTTTGTATAAGAAACTTGTGAGAACTATAGGTAATTTATTTGCTCTAAGCGGAACTAAATAGGAATTTCGTTCTCTTAGGTTATCGCCAACGGAGTGGCCGAGCGCATTAAGTCGTGCGGTTTTAGACTGTTAGAATCAGGCGGGACTGGACGGCCGGTGGTTCGAGCCTGCTTCGTTGGTGATATTATTCGGGCGAGAATAATATGTTTACATTACTCTCATTTTCACAATCATTCACCCCTCATCCAGGTGTAGGAGCTCGCCCCCTGGCATCGGCGATTACCCTCGTTGCAGAAAAAAAGGCCGATGTAAAATAAATAATATAATAATAATAATAATCTTTTAGGTTATCGCGAGAAGGGACCTTGTTTGGGTTATTTCAAATTTCACGTTGGTATGTGAAAATTTAAAATTCAAACAGTGAAATCATGGAAACGAATTACTTTTGTTCAAAAATAATACCTTTTTACGTATTATAAAGCAAAAAAAAAATCAGTGGGAAATTTGTATTAAGAATGACACAAAAAATCAAAATATAATGAAAATAACATTTTATAATGATATTAACCTTAACCTAAAAATGTTTATTGTAAGTATAATTAACAAAGCTTAACCAAAACGGTCAAAAGCTCGAATCAAACTATAAAAGTTACTAATTGCAAAATCTTATATATTGTCAGGGCCGTCCTATGAATTGTAAGGGCCCTAGACCATGGATATTTAACAGGCCCTCCTCCCAGGAGGAGTAGAATCAAATTAAAGAAATATATATTTATTGTAATATGACCTATTACAACGATTTTGAGACCTAATTTTTAACTAAAATTACATTTTAAGTACATAATTTCTATAATGCCGAACGGGAGTTTTATCAGACGCGTATATAATAAAAATAAAAGATAAAACACTGTTTTATTTTTTATGCAAGTTTTCTATCAATAAATTATGTGGGTAAATTATGCCTAAATAAATCAGACCAAGATGGTTGAAATTTTGTTATTTAATTAAGTAACTTAACAATCTAAAATTAAGACCGGCGACCGGGCCCCTTGTATAAGCGGGCCCTAGGCCATGGCCTCGTTGGCCTAGGCGAAAAAACTGTATATTGTTGCGCCTCTTTTTAAGTAAATGTTGGCATGTGTGTATACAAAATATATTAATGGCGAAATAATATTCAATAGTTGATACAGAGTATGTTCTAATATGGGCATAACCTTAACTGACCATACTTAGTTACATACAGAAAAAGATGTAATAAGAGTGAAAATATCCAATATTCTTTAAGTGTCTACTATTTTTCACCTTACATGGCAAGTTGAGATAAAATTTTAAAACGTTTCCTTAATGAAAACTGCCAATTATTCCAGAAGACACATTCTAAATTAAACTGATGTGATAATAATTTTATTTCTGGCTGTTATTAATTAAATTTCCAGTTAAGCTGAGAAATTTTCAGTTGTGAAAATGTGTTTAGGGTGACAGAGTTCAATGAAAATCAATTAGCCCCAAGTAAGCTATTTAAAATTCTCTCATTTCTAAAATTAAATTCAATTCTGATAAATATATTAGGTACAATACTTTTATATTCATGTGAAGATATACAGTTTTTCTATAATAAATAAACATTCAATGAACTTAAGCACATGTATTGCACTGAATGTTGCACCTTGAGCATAAGTAAACTTCAGCAGTCTTTTGAGCCACGTCATGTTAGAGACTAGTGGAGCTAAATACACACGGCTGCATCCCAAACTGGCGATAGGCAGACGCAGAAATTACGCCAGATCCAGTGTCCACACAATGCGTTCAACGGCGTCAAAAGTTGGAAGTTGACGAACATTCAGTATCAACGGCGTTCGAACGCCGCTATGACGTTACACAGTCTTTGCATTTATTTGCATACGACAGCTTGGTTTTTACTTTGTTCTGACAGATAGCGCCATCCGAACGCCGTCAACGCGCCGTAGAATTCGTTGCATTCTGTTCCCCACTTAAAATGGTAGTAGAGCACGCGGAGAGCAGCATTATGTCGAGACACGTAGCTCGACGCTGCAAGAGATGGGAAAGCAGAGAGAATGTACATAATGGTTTCAGGATGGCGGTGGCACAACCTACAGAGTGTGGACTCCGCCATTTGGAATATGCGGGCTCTGTACGCCAAAGTATTTATAACACCATCCTGGCACGCAAATACAAAACCTGCCGTTGCCGATCTCACACCATATTATTATTATTTTGGGGTTTGTGAGATCTTGACATGCGTCCACTAATCACAAACTTCGGCCACCTAATAATGCAAGTGGTAAACATAAATTAATTAAAATAATACATTATACTAAAACCAAATTTTTTTAATGTAAGGGTTAATAGTAAATATTATTTTAAAAATATAATTAATATCACAGCCAGATATGATATACAGCGAACTTATTAAAAAACGAATATGTTTTTTACAAACAAAAAATATACAAACGAATAAAAACAGCATAATGAATTCTGAAAATATTTTACGAGAACATAAATGTACAAAATCACAAAATTCAAATAATGAATAATAAATGAAAAGCCACATACTACAATAAACCACATAAAACAATGATGAAAGCCTGTAACAAGCAAATAAATAAAAAAAGTCGAAATGAAATATTTTTGTTTAATATACTTTTGATGTGGATGCATTAATCCGTATTATCTTTAGCAAAAAATCCTGTATTTATTCCAAACTGAATTGTCGTGCATGTCACCAGACAGTTGACATAATCCTACATTTTCAACGTTTGTTTTATTTTTTTCAGACTTTCAGATTTTCGGACGGTGAAACGATTCGCCATGGACAAGTTAAAATCACTATTATTTACAAAAAACATTGTTTTCGTGCGTATATTGCTCTGTATTAATATCAATATTAGCATATTCTCGTTTCAAGTTTCTTCAGCCAATTCTTGCAGTTCTTCATCCGATTGTCAAGATGATTGTCATATTCATTTATTAAAGTCTGAATAACTACAACGTCAACTTAGTTGAAATCTAATTGGTGAGCCATACTGACAAGTTCATTGTGAACAATTTCATTCGTAAGCTCTGATTTTTGCATCTAGTCCTATTTTTTCCAAACTGTTGTAAAGCAATCTTATACCTAGTAGGGACATAAATACTGTTACAAATATTTTATTAAATAAAATTAAAACTACAATTAAGTTTTTCACATTTTAGTGATATTTGTTCTTACACATAAGTTATCCATAATTGGTATAATTATTCAAAATGACCACCTTTGGCTTTAATGCAGGCATTAAGTCGTACAGGCCAATCATCGATAGTTGCACGTACGACTTCCATGGGAAAATTGGCAACAGCTCGAGCTAAAACTGTTTCAGAGATTCAATATTTGGATATCATTTGTGGCAAACCATGCCCTCTAAAATGGTCCATAGCTTGTAATCTAAAGGATTCAAATCTGGACTTGCAGCGAGCCAATCTTCAACGCCGATAAAATCAGGAACATTGTTTAAAAACCACGTTTGGCTTGCCTTATGGCCTGGAACAGAATCCTACTGGAATGTCCATGACTGATCTTGAAAGAGAGTATGATTGAGGGGTTTCACAACATCATCCAGGACCGTTTGTTAGTAGACTCTAGCTGAAGTTTTCACCCCTTTTTCATAAAAATGAAGTTCAGTTACTCCATCATAGGAAACGCCCCACCAAACCATCACTGAAGCTGGGTGGTGACCTTTTTCTATCCTTGGAACTACTTCCCCGGCTTCAGCAGATGACCTGGCATAAACCCTGTCATTTTGTTTGTTGAATTTTTCCTGTATAGTAAAAATTTTCTCGTCGGTAAAAAGGATTTTTTTTTGTTTGTCGTCTGCGTACTTGATTAACAAGCGTTTCGATTTTTCGATCCTATTTTGTTTAAGAGACACAGTTAGTAACTATCCAGTGCGGCGTTTGACGGCCCCAATACCCAAGTCTTTTTTAAAAATGCGCGCCATTGATTTTCGCGAAATTTTCATTTCGCGGGACATAATTTTTTTGTTTTCGCAACGGATTTCTTGCTATTCTGGCCTTAACAGCTTTGATAGCTTGTGGCGTGCGTACTGTTCTCGGGCGACCGGATCTTTTTCGGTCTTTTATGTCCCTAGTTTTCTCAAACAATTTAATGCACCGACACACAAACATTCGACTAATGCCGAGTAGATGTAGCGTCTTAAAAATGTTTGATTTTTCCATCTTACATTTATAAAGCGCAATAACTGCAATTCGGTTTTCTTTGTCTGACCATTCCATGGTAACACACAACACAAAATCAAATTCTTTCCACAGTAAAGTAATTTATAGGTTGACTCACGATTATCACCTGTTTAAATTTGGGTGCGTTCATTTGTATTATTTTTATTGGATACGTTCATTATTGTAACTGTATTTATGTCCCTACTAGGTAGTAGTTCCCCTCATACTTCTTGGATATGGTCTATTGCATTGCTTCTATTGTAGACTCCTTCATTGGCACATAAATAATGTCGGTTAAGTAGTTAGTTTCAACTAATTGAGAAAAAGTGCCGTTATAAAGTTCTAATTTATTGGTTTTATGATAGACTAGCTGGAGTACCCGTACCTCGTACGGTTTTTGTAATGTACATTTTTGTTGTAACGTAAGTCATAAGTGAGTTATTTCAGTTTCAAATCGAACAAAATAATCGTTTCTTTATTATTAACCACTCTTTTGTATATATTTTTGATGTTAAGTAAGTAATAAGTGAGATAATTGGTTTATAGGTAACTCTCCATAGTTCCCCAAATATTCCGTGTACCGGAAAGTTTTTTAGTTTAATTGGTATTATTAAAATAGAAACAAATCGAAAGAAAAAAATGTACTTTATTGAGTAAAATAGTTACCATTGTGATCTATAACACTCTGCCATTTATCAGGAAGAGAAAATATTCCTGATTTATAAAGTTCCTGATTTTTTGAAGGAAAAAATTGTTCAAGGCTCATTTTAACATGGTTTATATCTCTAAGTGTCTTGTTTCTTAAAAAGTGTTCGAGTGACCGAAATAAGTGATAGTCGGAGGGTGAAATGTCTGGTAAGTAGGGTGGGTGTGTTAGAACCTACAAATCGAGCTCGGAAATTTTTTCACGTGTCTTCTGTTCACAGTTTCTGACCGATTTCTGATTCAGTCGATCCAATTGTTCCCAGTAGAGATCAGAATTAACACTTTTCCCCGGTTTCAACATCTCATAATAAGCTATTCCTTCCAGATTGAAGTTCATCATCCAAGCATAAATTTTCTGATTTAATTTTTTTTCAACCACTGTTGACATGTGCGTACACTTAGTTTATCACCATAAACAGTGCAAATGTTTTATGTAGCAACTGTAGCAGATTTTTTTTATGGTACTCGTACAACATTAAATAACATAAAAAATGTTTTGATGAAAATTCTTTCGCCATTCAACAATAACTACAAGATTACAAAGTTTAATCAAAACGCAAAAGACGTCTGTTTAATTCAGCGAATAAGTCGTGACTAGTTCGCATACTGCACTAATAATAAAAACTAAAAAACTTTCGCTCTTTTCAGGTACACCTTATATATATTTTATTAAAAACTACGTGAACATAGAAAAATAGTTTCTTTTCTCATATTCATTTTTGTTGTTAAATAAATAATAAATGAGATATTTCAACCTTACAAGTAACACTCCTTATAACCTCCAAATATTCATCTTAATAAAAAAATTCATAGAAATAAAAGATTTGTTTACTCATTATAAACTGTTTTTGCCATATATAATTTTGCTGTTAATTCCAATATGTATAAGGGAGATATATCCCCCCCCCGTAACTTTCTAAATATTCATCTAACTGAAAAAAGGCGACAAAAAATATTTTTTGTCGCCTTTTTCTTTCCATAAACAATTTTTGTTACATGTATTATTCTATTAAGTCAATAATAAGTGAGATATTTTATTTTAATAAAAAGTTTTAACCCCGAAACAGTTTAAAAAAAAATTTAACACAGAAACATTCCACTAGAATAAAATTTTTGAAATGCCTTACAGCCTATGTTCGAATCCTGGTGCTACTCTATCATCATACTAAATTACGTGAACCACCAACCGTTTTTGCGTGAATCTTGGACAGACAGACAAACAAAATTGATTTTTTTGTGGATATTGTCTTATAATCATTTAAACGTGTAGAAACCAAATATAATGCAAAAAAGCCTCCAATTTTATTAATATAGATCTTGTGCTGGAAGAAATTTTCGTACGTCGTCGCTACCAACTAAAAAAGTTTGATGGTAAGATGGATCGAGATGGAGGGCGCCACTAATCACATTCTTCCTATCTCGGAACTTAAATTCTTCTTATATTCGCAGCAAACAAAACATATCTCAATGTAGAAAATCCGATGGCGAAATACTGCAGTGTGACAACAACCTACTCTGCACTAGAGATGGGAATTTCGGCTCAGTTTGCGGAACCGGATCAGTGGAGGTCGTTCAGTTTGTTGAGCCGGTTCATTGATCCGGCTCAGTGATCCGGTTAAGTAAACATGTTTCCGAAACACAGGACGGTCGTTAGTTCGTAGGTAGAACGTCGCTTAGAGCCGGTTTTTGCAATATATGAACTGTAAACATGATCCCGAGACACAGGTTGGTCGGTCGTTCGGTTGTAGGTAGAACGTCGTTTAGAGACGGCTCTTGCTTCGAGCCGGTTCTTGCAATATATGAACTGTAAACATGATCCCGAGACACAGGTCGGTTGGTCGTTCGGTCGTAGGAAGAACGTCGCTTAGAGCCGACTCTTGCTTAGAGCCGGTTCTTGTACACATGATCCCGAGACACAGGTCAGTCAGTTGCCGGTCGTTCGTTCGTAGGTAGAACGTCGCTTAGCCCCGACTCTTATCTAACATTTTTGAAACAAACAATTCACTTTATGTAGCTACTGTATTTTAATCCAGATGTGTTAAGTTTATAGCGATGTTTATTGCCCTTATAAATCGGACATCTGGGATTTGGGCAACATTTTAATTTATATAGTATGGTTGTAATAAAATACAGACTAAGCCTATTAGTTTCAAATAAACTGCCCTACTAATTGATGACAAAATACACTTTATGATAATACATTACAAGCCGAGTTCTCGCGAAGTTCAACATGACATCGATCCAGATCCGGATCACTCCGGTCACTGCTCACAATCGCCCGACCAATCGTATTCTTGAAACTTGAAACTATACAGTGAGCCGTGAGCCGAATCATTTCAATTTGGTGAACCGTGTCACTTCGGTCAGTGTACTGAGCCTACCGCCGTGATTATTTGAAGAAATGAGGCGTACTGCCGAAAAATCCTGTTACCTATTGGTCTACCCACACCCAAACTAATCATATACAATGGTTTGATTCCGGACTCCGACATTTAGTAAGTACAGCAAATAGAAGTTACTGAAGTAATATAAATCATTTGTTAATTCTAAGAAACATATTGTCCAATAGAATAAAACAAAAATATAACGGGGTCAAAGCCCTTGTCTAGATTTCTACAAGTAAATCAGGATTATCTCGCCTTCAAGTTGCGTTGTAATAATAGTAATAAATATATTTATTTAACATAAAATATCAATTCAAACATGAAAATTTTGACAATATGGCTGTTAACGATTAACTAAATTACAATAATATACTTTATTATGCAAATCTGTTAATATGCGCATGGTGAATTTACATAAATATTGCGTATTAAAGCCTACAATGTTTTTAACATCTGACAACACACATACTAACATACATACATACATACATATGTACACTATGCCAAACAATTCAATGTGAAATTTTAATATATTAAATACAAAATGTAACACATGGTAAATCGTTTGTTATTTAGAACAAATGGATGCTGATTGTGGAATTTATTTAAATATTAAACTAGCGGTGTAACTACGCCAATGCAGCCAATGTAGTGCATTCGAGTCAATGTCAGACAGGAGCACAAAAGTTATTTATTTATATTTTTAATTTAATTTAGGGAACCTCAACAACTAAGGTTACTGGCACCCGGTACATTAAATTATTACAATATTAATTTATATAAATTTATTTAACGTTATATTTTGTTGTATAGGTGGCAATCTTTGAGGAATTTTATTATGTTTTCTTCAACTTGATGTTCATTCTTCAGAGTTTCCTTTAGTGTTGAAGGTATATTATATTTCCTTTGTAGTAGTAAGTAGTAAAATAATTTATTTGTTGCCTTTCGGCTTAAAATCTACATAAATTGTAACATATATTATTGTATTAATTATTATTTTTTCTGGCCTTCAGCACTGCTCTCATCCAATCCTCTCCTTTTCCGTGGTCTCCCAGAAGTTGTAAAGGATCTCTGCTTTCTAACTCCAGTCCTTCACAGCATCGCAGATGATTAAAAGTCTCAATCTCTGTACCGCAAGTCCTGCAAAGCTGCTCCTCCTCCTTCGTCCAGAAGCAGTTTGCCCTCTCTTTATTTCCGCATCTAAATCTCGCAATAATCTTTTGCTGTTTGTTGGGCTCTGCCAGGTACCTTGGAACTTCTGTACATGCAATGTATTGGTAGAGCTGATTGTATCGGGACTTGGTTATTCTACTCCATTGCTCTTGTTTCTGCACATCTTTATCGCGTTCCGTCACCATTAGCACTGTTTCTAGCCCAGCTCTTTTTCTCCCTTCGATATCTTCCTTTGATGTGCCATTTCTTGCTAGGAATTCATTTTTCTTCGTTGTACAATACAACGAAGTAAAATTCTGTGGTCGCAATATTTTCTTCGAACTTCATTGCTCTTTTGCCCGTCATTATTCTTAGTTTTTCTCTCTTTGTTTCTTCCAAAATAATGTAACTTGGGGTATGTCTGTCTAAGCCCAAAGTCCATTTCAGGTATTGTTCCTGCAATCTTTCTATTTTTTCATGTTCTTGCCATCCCCATATTTCCTTTGTATATGATACTTTTCAAATTCTATAAGTAAATGGTTAACAGTGATTTTTTTATCACAGATGTTGTATTTCGGTGGTTCTGGATGATCGAAAATGTGTTTGTGCGTGAACAACGTGTGTCCAATACGCATCCTGGTTAAAACTATTTGTTCCTTACGATCTTTTTTGCATTTCCAGTCTTTAGTATCTTCTTTTATCAATCTTAGGTGGTTCTGTGCCAATTGCCAGCATTTTTCCCATTCTGTACGTATTTTAATTTTAATATGATTTTTAAAATCATTGGCTCTGTATACTTAAAGTTGGTAAATTAATCGAGTGCTTTGGTGCTTGATCTGCTTCCTCGTTTCCATGTTTACCTATATGTGATGGAATCTACATGATTATGATATTTTTCACAGCGCATATGGCATCGTGAATATTTTCTTTAATATTCCGGATGATGTGGTTTCTTGGATACAGTTGTTTTATACTGAAAATGGTACTCAGAGAGTCACTTTGGCTGATGAAATTTAATCTTCCATCTTCTGTTTTTTTTGTTCCGTTGCTTTTAGCATACTAAAAACTTCAGCTGTAAAGACACTGATTATGTCTGATAAATGGTAACTGTGAGCTTCGTTGTCAAAAACGACTGCTGCTCTCGTTTTAGAATTTATTTTTGACCCATCAGTATAAATGAAATTGTTTGAATTTGTCCATTAATTCGAGGTATGCATTTCTGTAAGTATTTTGATGGGTTGAGTCTTTTGGGTACTTAGTTAGATTGAGTATAATTTGTAGCGAGTGACAAAAGTTATACTCCTTAAGATTTTGTAGATATTTGTAGATTTTCGCGTGTGTTTTTTGTGTACCCATACAAAAATAATAGAAATTATTTAAATATCAGTTGATTAAATTCCCAGTGTTTATTTAAACGAAACAAGATATGGAGAAGCCTAAAAATTATACCGAAGATCTCTATGTTTAATCATTTTTAAATTAAATTTTTTCCAGATTAAAAAATAAATAATAATAATAAAAAAGATTGTCTGGACTTGCTTTTAAACTAGTTTATAAGTTAAACTGAGAAACTATACAATTACAAACGAATAATTGAAAAATTCAGACACCTCCTGGGAGCGGTAATTTCAGAAATAAAATTTCATTATTATTGAAAATAAAATTATTCAATTAGTTAAAAATATTGAAATTATTTAAATATAAAAACCAATCTATTTTAAGATATACATCCTCAAAGATTAGTTGAGCTATCATATATTTTTTTTAGTTAAATGTTGGGAGATAAGAGTAGAATTTACGATCATATATTATATGATTTGTTTTAAATGTTGTCACAGTTTATCGCGAGTACATGGTCTAATGTTTACAGAGATGTTGATATGCGACCATATATTTTCAGTGATATGGACCTCGTAGGTAATTAGAGTCAAAAATAATTCTTTGGGGTTATGAATTATTGGGAATAGAAATATGAGTATTAAAGATAAGTTAAACGGTTTTTGTTGTTAATTAGAGAGCTGATTATTTTTACAACCACAAAAATTGGGGTTCAGAGATCTAATTATTAGTTTTAAGAAAAGGGCTGGGGAAATAATGTGAGTGACGGAGAGGTGAGTAAACCACCACCGGAGTCGGACGAACCTCCCAAGCATTTTTGGTTCAGAAACCCGGTAGCGGGTAGTGAACCAGAAATAATCTGGAAGTGTTGAGGACAATTTGAAGGAATTGAACGAATCTCAGTAACAGGTTAAACACTGTGAGTGTTGTGAGGTGTTTAACGGCTTACGAGGTGAAACGGTGATTGTGTGAGGTGGAACAGTTTATTTCCGCTCGCAATTCGGGAAAACCACTAAGTGGGTCTTTTATCTGTACGATAGTATAATTAAAATTTAATCATAACCTCTCACCTTCTCATTTACATAGAATAAACTTGAAATCACCCCCGTACTGTCAATGTGATCAAACCAGTATATTGATGATGTTAACCACTTACTTTTAAAATGGCCATTACATTTCAGTAATCGAACAAAATTTTTAAATAAATTAATTTTAGAAAATATTCCCTTTTCAACAAACATTATCTTTTTGTTCTTATAGCTCCCAAGTGGAGCTCTCAAGTGGATTTTATATAGGGCGCGTAAACGCGTTTCTATAGCCGGTAGAAAAGAGTCATTGGTTGGCTAGACCAACGCACTTCACTTCTTCTTATTTTCTTTTTAGTTGGTGTTTCAGTTATTCTCATTTACACATATTTTTTCTACAATCTCTCTCTACTTTTCTCTATCCTTTGCTTTCCTTTTAATTTTATTCCAGGTCATTCCAATTTCTGCATATTGCCTGTTCCATGTCTCTGTTGGTTTTCCAGTTTTCCGTTTCCCTTTTGGATTATATTATATTGCTTGTCTTGCTATGTTTTTCATTGGTTTTCTTAACGTGTGTCCTATCCATTTTCATTTCTTATTTTTTATAGTCCTCCTAACTGGTTCTTGTTGTGTTATTTCCCACAATTTTTCGTTTGATATTTTTCCGGGCCAAAATATTCCCAAGATTTTCCTTAAACATTTGTTTATGAAAGTTTGTATACGTTGTATGTCCTTCTTGTCTACTTTCCACGTTACGGCTCCATACAGCAGGGTACTTTTTACGTTACTGTTGTATAATTTTATTCAACAAACATTAATACTAATATATTCTAATAGTTTCGGCAACCCAGGACAAAAATTTTGATAAAAATAAAGAAAAGTAAATTCATTTTATATTTGTATATTAATGTTTGTTCTAACTTATTGTAATTTATATTGTTGTATTGCTATATTATTGAATTGTATACATCACTGGTTTATAATCAGTATAACTAAGACTAATAAATAATAATTTTAAAAAAAATCGTTGATTTGGGTAGAACTTGATTTGGGCTTCTGAATGAACAAATCCGGGTCCATAAATGGACCTTAATTTGTGTGAAATATAATACTATTGATTCTCAACAGTAACTAGTTCAAAACCAAGATACATTTAACGGAAATCCTACAAGATCAAAAACAGACTATTATTGAACAATATTAAATGAATAGTCAAAACTCAATTCATAGTGGTTCTAAAGCTTATTTCTTTCAAGATTATGGGCTTCAAATTCAAAAAACGTTGCATTATATTCTTCGATCAATGGGTCCAAAATGGCCATGTACTTTTTAAGTGTTTCACATAGTTCTGTTCATTAAGTACCAGGTCTACAAGTATGAAATGCGGATTTTTTTCAAACTTGCCGCGCAAACAGAGTGTATAGTTCAAAGTTTCAACACATATGGCGTTTTGTTAAGTTATCATTAAGTGTCAAATGCGTATAGGTTATAATTTGAAAAGTGATCATATAGTTTTGTTTTACTGTGTTAAAAATGTCAAATTTTGTGCCAAATAAAGTCCATTCGCGGACCAAACTACTGTTTTGTTTTCATTTGAAAAAAACTGCTGCTGAATCATACCGACTGCTTCGAGAAGCTTATGGTGAATATGCTCCATCGCAAGATACGTGTGAACGATGGTTTCGGCGTTTCAAAAGTGGTGACTTTGATCTTACAGACAAAGAACATAGAAAACCTCCAAAAAAATTTGAAGATACAAAATTGGAAACATTGCTACAGGAAGACGATAGTCAATCACAAAAACAACTAGCCGAGCAGTTAGGCGTTAGTCAACAAGCTGTTTCCAATCGCCTACGAGAGATGGGTAAGATCCAGAAAGTCGGCAAATGGGTTCCACATGTATTGAAGGAGAGGCAGACGGAAAAACGCAAAAACACTTGTGAAATTTTGCTTGCACGATACAAAAGAAAGTCTTTTTTGCATCGTATCATTACTGGCGATGAAAAATGGATTTATTTTGAAAATCCCAAACGCAAAAAATCATGGGTGAAGCCAGGCTCACCATCCACATCAACTGCAAGACCGAATCGCTTTGGCAAAAAGACAATGCTCTGTACTTGGTGGGACCAAAAGGGTGTGGTCTATTGTGAATTGTTAAAACCTGGTGAAACAGTTAATACCCAACGCTACCAACAACAACTGATCGAATTGAACCATTCGCTGCTCATAAAACGACCAGAATACGAAAGAAGACAGCACAAGGTAATCTTTCTTCACGATAACGCTCCATCACATAAAGCAAAAGCAGTTTGCAACACATTGGAGGCACTCAAGTGGGAAATGCTACCCCATGCCGCTTACTCACCAGACTTGGCCCCTTCAGATTACCACTTGTTCGCATCGATAGGTCACGCACTTGCCGAGCAGCACTTTTGTTCATATGAAAATGTGAAAGAATGGCTAGATGAATGGTTTGCGGGGAAAGGGGAAGAGTTCTACTGGCGAGGTATTCACAAATTGCCTGGAAGATGGGAAAAATGTATAACTTCTAATGGAGCATACTTTGAATAAATAAACTTTTACTGTTCTTTTGAGGTTAATGCGTTTTATTAAAAAAAAAAAAAAAAAAAACCGCATTTCATACTTGTAGACCTGGTATTTTTCCTAACTGCAGAAACACATGCTCAATCTTCCTTATTAACTTATTTTATTTTACAAATAAATTTCTTATAAAATGTGGTCTTATAAGGTAAGGTGGCAATTATCAAATCTTTTTTTTACTCCTTTCACAATTTTCCCTAAATCAAGAGAAATCCTTAACCTCACTCTCGACACGGCTCTGGCAATAGATACAGTTTTGAATATAAGAAGGGTTAGAGTAAATAAGATTAAAACAGGATCAAGTTTGGTTAGTTTTAATGCTCTACTTCAATATCTTCACAAATCATGAGGATTAATTTCAGAAATTTAGCTCGTGGTTATTACTATACTACATAATATAATGCATTCTAAAATTCACAAAATTATTCAGTTAAATTTCCCTATATAGAGTTCCTAGTTTCTGAAATAACCGATGTAAAGTTCTAAAATATGAATTGTAGTTAATAACTCTCGAATGGTAAAATAACTGTGCTCTTCGCCAGTACAATATTCTGAAATACAGCTTGCTATTGATCTGCAAGTTGATCAATTAGCAAACTTTTAAATTTTTAAATTCCAGTTACTACTTTAAATGAGATGATTTGTGCGTTTGAAAAAGTTTAGAATTCGATAATTTACGAGCATAGTTATGAATTGAGCGTGTGTCATAATTTTTATCAAAATGGCGTAGAGAGAAGAAAAAAGTGAAATGAAATAAAAAACGATAAAGTTTAACTCAGACAGTAGTACGGATTTTAATCTATTTTAGTTGGTGGTAGAAGGTTTAAGGAACATTTTTCATATGTCTTATTCTTATTATCCCCAAAGGAACTTGTTTCAGTAGATACAAAATAAAATAAGATTTGCGGGACAAGGTTTTTGATTTAGTTTGTAATAAAAGTGATTACTCTTACTTAAAAATATAATGTATTGTAGCACAACTTTTCTGTTTCTTCTTTTTTGAAAAATATTTTTAGAGTAATGGAAACAGTAGAGATTTTACAGAGAAATTGAAGAAAATTGTGCTAGAAAATAGAACATTTTCCGTCTAGAATAATGACGTACTATGCTTGTTAAAGTATTGTTTATAAAATAATAGAGACTTGTCGATATTGTTTATAAAATAAAATAATGCCACAACTAAAACATTTCTATGGAATCTAGAGATATTAACAAAATTTAAGGACTTAGTGCAAAAACCGGTTAACTACAATTTTTGAAACTTAATAAAACCAACGAAAAACATGCAAAAATTTTCATGATAATCATTAAATATGGCAGTAGTTCTTCACATTTTCAGAATCACGGAACATTTACAATTTTACAAAACTTTTGCGGAACACAGTAAAATAAAACAGTATATATATTTTTTATATTGCATTATATATTAAAAATCACATACATACAGTTTACATATCAGTCAATCAGTAAATGAAATAAAAAAACGAAAATTATCAAAATCTTTTTAATGAAATATTTGGGCTTGATGATTTTTACAAATGTTTTCAATATCTGGTCTTATGTTTGAAATAGCTACTTTCATTTCCTCTTCAATATTTGTCAGTCTTTCACGTTTCTTCGTCTTAATATTCGTTAATGTTGAAAATCAAGCTGGCGTAAGTACGATGTTGAAAATTGCAATAAAATTTTAATCGCTTGCTCAGAAATAGTTTTAAACTAAATTTGGTAGAGTGCCCAGAAAGTCACACAAAATGGTCTTCGCGTCGAGGACTACGAAGGACCACCTGCAGAAGGCTGGAATAAAGAAAGATACAGTGCTGTTGATACGGAGACGCACCGGGTTGAGCACATGGGGAAGACACGAACGACCTAGAGGAAAGGGAAGGGAATATAAACTCTTCTGCTCTTAAGAGCTGCTCTAGGAGACTAGCACAAGAGAATGGTAGCCCTAGCTGGTGTGTAGACGGGTAAAATCCTAGACCCACAAGTAATGACTATGGAAGAACCAAACCTAGAAAATCCCACGATGTCTCTGAAAACCCTAGTCAAGCGACAAACAATGCGGAAGACGTAGCTTAACTCGATGTGTGTATCACAGAAGAAAATACAGTACCACAAAAAATAAACTATTATATAAAACTGATAATTTATAACAACAGTTAATATTAAATACAAAAATACAGAATACTAAATTAAATTTAAATAAAACAGCACACGTGACCAAGAGACCAGCGTGTGCGAACCAAAATCTACAAGTTACGGCACTGATAACTTGCGATAACTTGCAGAATAGAAATATATGATATAAAAATATTAATTGAACAATGAAATTGAACTGATGTAAAATTGGAATGGATTTAAATAGATGTTTGGCGTCATAAATACGTAGAACTTTTATCCCCAACTTTACATATGTGGTACTGGTGTCCCAAAAAACAGGTTCCTGGGTCCTCGGATGGTTTCTTCAACAGATGTTGATACACAACAAATTATATAATAACACCAAGAGGGAATTTATTTAGAAACTTTGTTAATACACAATTCGATAGACATGTATTAACTATACACGGATAGTGATTTAGGTGAAAATAATGTTGAGACCGGCACGTAGCGCTTCTAAACATTTTTACAAAACAATTTTTTTTTTGTGATTTAAATTAAATTAATTAAAAATAATTTGATAATAATTAGCGCCTAGCGGGCGGGACAATGCATAAGGATGGAACAATGGCTTTGACTGTTCAGAACATTTGCTTCTAATAAGCAGAACAAAGAGAGTACTTTTATTTTTATGCTACGTATCCATATCATATCTATTATAAACGAGGCTTTATACTTCACACATAAAACAATTCCGATTCCAGTCTATCCATGAGTACTCTGTCATCATCTAACGCAACTGTCATATCATAGTACAGGCCTAACCTCTCCCTGACATACTCGAACTGCATGCACCTTGAGAAAATGTGAAACACAGAAAGATCTATGTTATAAGTCTCATAAATAGGAGGCTTTTCTCCTCGGCTAAGATATCCATGATTCCACCAGCATCATCATAAATGATATCTCGATATTTGAGAATCAGAGTTGTCTTGCACCAAAAATTACGGAAAATCAAAACGTTTAAATCCATTGAAAAAAACCATGTTCAGCAAAAACTGGGGCCGCTCGTCTTTTGAACCGAACCCTTTATCAAAATGAATCACATATTGATTATAAAGATCGAGAGACACTGCTGGAATGTCTTGTTCTCCCAAACTTATTAAGCTTCAAACACCAACGTTCGTCGATGGTATATTATATCGAGACAATGTAAAGTTGGGCGACTTCACTACGGTTTAGACAGGTGGTTGTCCAACAACGTAGCCTCTAGATATAATCTCGGACAACAACGTAAGACTATGCTGCTCTAGTATAGACGCGTAATTGTGTGTACATAAATAATATTGCATTAAAGATGAATTTCTCTGCGATGCATTTGGAAATCAAGTCATCTCGCTAGAAGGAAAACTATAAAGGGGGTAAATGGGAGCAAGATATTAAAGAGAAAACTGCCCAGTACTAGCACAGCTGACACTAAACCACTCTTAGAAATGCCTTATGACACCCAATTGGAGTATGAAACGAAAAAGAAGAATAAAGAATATTATCAATTGTTTTAAGGCTTTCAGATGCGTCACGTTCACTGGCTGCAACAAGGTTAAGCGTAACATTAAAGTGACAAATAAAATACGCTAATTTTCTTAATTGTTCTTTTTACGAGGCCTTATTTACCATATTTAGAGCACCCGTATTTAAATTTTAGCTAAGAAATTAACATACCAACACTAAAAACTATTCGCAATTTAAAATAATATAAAAACTAATTATGCATACATATACGGGCTCAAGGATTCAGCTGGACAGATTGCATAAGAAACTATGTTGCATATAGTTAATACAAGGTGTCTCAAAAGAAATTTTATATTTATTTAGCTTACTGCGTGAACGCAACGTATCCGAGGGGCGCGGGGGTTATGTCAATCGGTAGTCTGGCTCTTGGGAATCCGGTCGCTATGGAGCGTTTCTCGGGAGCAGACCGCGCGTTATGCTTGCGTGAGTTTTACAAAAACGGTGATTCGGCGACTGTAGCGCGTAGAAAATTCTGCAGTATTCGAGGTTTTCGCCACTTAAATGATGCGCCAAGCATTCCTCTCATTCAACATTGGGTTAAAAAGTTTGAAGAGACTGGTACAACGCTGGATAAATCAAAATCCGGGCGACCTAGGTCATCAAGAACGGTAGAAAACGTGGAGAATGTTAATCAGTCTGTTCGTGACGACCCGAACCTTTCAATTCGGAAGCGCGCAAGTGCTTTAAATGTGCATAGATCATCATTACATCGCATTATGCACAAAGACCTAAAGCTGCACCCCTACAAAATTCAATTGGTGCAAGAATTAAAGCCCCAAGATGCCAGTCAGAGGCTTAATTTCGTAAATCAGGTGATTGAGCGATTTCTCCCGGAGAGGTGACATAAATTGGCCTCCACGCAGTCCAGATTTAACCCCTATGGACTTTTTCCTATGGGGTTATCTTAAATCTAAAGTTTACGCCAATAAACCGACTTCACTGGCGCATTTGAAAGAAAATATCCGTCACGAAATGGCAGCCATCCCTGAGTCCACCTGCCGAGACGTCATAAGTAATTTGACTGTTCGATTAAATGAGTGCCGAGAACGCGAGGGTCTACATTTAGACGATATTATTTTTAAGAAATAAATCCCCAAAAAGTGTATTTTAATAATTAATAAACATTTTTTCTATATACGGCTTACTTTTTTTTTAATCGATCCACTAAATATAAAATTTCTTTTGAGACACTTGTATATAACCATACAAGGATTTTCTGCAATTTCTCCCTTTGAGTCTCGTACGATTTATCGTACGATAATTTTTGCATGGCGAATATAGTTCGCTATATCGTGTGCTACAGGCATAATACAGAAGAAATGACACAAACAAGAAATGAAGAAGACACAATTATGATAGACGTAATATAAACAGAACAAGATATCTTGTTTATAAGTGGAAACTTTTAGCGAACTTTATAAACTTATACTTGTCATAACGGTATTCACGTCAGTTTGTTAAATGTTAGCTTTATCAATTACGTGTATTATAATTATTTAACACCTTGATCAAAGTTGACAAGATAGTATATATAACTACATCAAAGAGTTTCATTTTACACATAAATGACAAATATTTAATAGGGGTGGCGAAATGTTTTAATGAAACACTTCATCTTGTCTCCGGTTGATTTGGGTAAAAGCAAAATGACACCATATCTTTTGTTAATTTGACTAGGTAAATATATACACTACAAAACAGTGAATAAAATACACAGAGTTGTAAGCACTTCAACAGTACTAAAAAAATTGATATGAAGTGTAAATTTTCAGACATTTTAGGATTTCGTAGATATCTAATAAGAAACGAGACCCAAATTGGAGTTTTAAAATTTAAAATTTTGCATGGCTGCGGTCTAGAAGTCGATTATATTCCAATTTGATGCGGTTTTCGCCAGCGTATTAGATATTTGACTGGAAATATTTGAAGCTATCAAAGTTAGCCACCACAGTGTTGATTCTAAATGCTAAGCGACCAAATCTGGCGTTTTTTTCTCCCAAGGTTTGCGACTAAATATTTTTCTAGGGCAGTGGTCTTCAACCTTCTTACATCTGCTGAACCCTACAGTTTAAATGCTATTTCTTTGAAACCCCAAAGCAAAAAGCCACAATAGGCTGTCTTTTTTTAATTTTAAGGTCAAACGTTTTAAAATAATATTTTAGATGTATACTATTGAATGTAGTCTTGATCAAAATTGATATTTTATAGCTGACTATATTTCTATGTTTTTTAAATGTAGGTATACAAAATACACTATTTTACTTTTAAATAATGCAATACCTAACTAATATAATTTTTAATGCAAATTATAAATAAAAATTGAATCGAATATTTAGCGATATGCTGTTTTGAATCTTATTTATTTATTTATTATAAATATTTATTAACAATAATTATAAGTACATTTAAATGGTAGGTGATATAAAAAGTAAATAATAATCACTACTCAACAAATTTGAACTTTTTGTCGATAAGTTAAATTAGAAATTACATAAAATTTCGAATGCCTAGGTTCCTAAATATGTGCAGTATTTTTTTATATAGCAAGGTTTATTAAGATTTTAAAAATTGGCTTCTATTGGTTGTTTTAAGGCATAAGCTCCGCCCATCTGTTTTTTTTTTTAATTTTTGGACTTAGCTACTAAGGCCATTATCCAGTAGATGCATTTATTTTTTAAAAATCCATGCCATAACCGGGATTCGACCCCGAGCCCTCATGGTCTAGAAGCCAGTGCATCGCTACACTAACCCTCTGATTTCGTATACATTGAAACATAGAATTAAATTATAAATTCAACAATTCCCACTAGTTATTAAATTTACGCTTTTAAAAATTAAATGCAATATTTGCCAAAATATAACTAAAATTTTGACGAAATAATTTAAACAAAATAAAAATGCAAAAAAAAAAACAGGAAACACAAAATTGTCCGGAAGCGAACCCAAGTTTGCAACTTAGGAAGCGAGATGGCTAACCATAAGACTATGAAAGCTTACCGGTTTACTGTGTTACAATAACGTATTAAATATTTTACATCGTCAACCAAAAAACACAAAAAATGCGTTATTTTCCGAAAACATAATCTGATAAAAAATTCCTGTTGTACTATACTGGTTCACACCAATGTACAGGAGTTTTTTCAGATTTTAAGTTTAAACCATCTGGGCTACAGGATGTGGGACAAAATTTTTTTTGCACAATATTGGCAAAAATTCCGTCAAAATAATTTATTTTGCAAAATAATTAAAAAAATAATTTTGATCGTTAATCTACGTACTAAGGGCTTTCATTTGATACCATAGTCAGAATAAAAATATATATATAATAAATATATATTTATTATTATTTTTTTTTTTTTCGATGAGCACATACTTGTAATTATTTCAAGGGGATATGTTTTTTATATGTTTTAGTATTTGTCCTATGTGCGGGTCAAAGAGTTGTATAAGCCTGCCAAATTTCAACTCTCTAGGTTTAGCCCAATGGTTCCCAACGGGGGCGGTACCGCCCCCCAGTGGGCGCTGGTACATTTTATGGGGGCGGTAGTGAGTCAAGAGCCAAATGGGGGGTGTTAAGGCAGTCAAGGAGGACGGCGTACCTTTTAAGAAATTAATAATAAAATACTTTTAAAATGCCGTTTTCATGAATAAACATTTTATCTATCTATCTAAATATAAAATTTCTCTCTTATTGTTATCGCGTAAATAAGCATTACTCCGAACCCGACATTAACAAATTATTGAAACTCCATCAACCTCAAACATCTCATTATTATGATTATTTTTTTTTTATTACTTAATGATTATTGTGTTAATTTTTAAACTTTCAATAAACATATTTTTAATCTACTAAATTTGGCATTTTTAATTTTTACTTTGTGATTCCTAATAGACAGATGGATAAAATATAGATAGTGTGATCATATTTTAATATTTGATTAAAGTTTAACCAAATATCAAAATAAGGGTTTAATCGGTTTAATCTATTATGGGTAGAGCCCTGCAAATCCGCGGGTATCCGCGGATATCCGCAACTTTTCTGCGGATGCGGATAAATTATCATTTAAACCATGCGGATGCGGATCGGATGCGGATTAAATGTCATATCCGCTTATCCGCAATATCCGCGTGAACATTAAATCTTCGGTTACTTTCGGAGAAACAAGCAATTGTGTTCTGACTACGCAGTCCTCGGTTATTTTCGGTTGTCTGTATATATATGATATTTTGTAGCATTCAATCTCACTTTATGTTATTTTTATTAAGACAATTGTCCATGATCAAGACTGAGTTGAGACAATCAACTTAACTTTCTTTTTATTATTGAATATATTATAGAAAATAATATTTTGGACAAAAGTTTCCTGGTACACTTTCGACGTAATTCTTCCTACCTCTGCTCTAATTCTAGCTTTTAAATCTGATAAAGGTTTTTTTTTACACAAAACTGATTAGTAAGTTTTATTTAAATACCAAAATTTACCTACATAATTTTTTCTCGAAAATTTTATTATGTAACCTGCCAATTTTTTTATGCTACCCGAAGTAAAAAGTCTTGCAGATCCCAAAAATTTGAAAAATGACACATGTTGCTATTGGAAAAAGTTGCAACGCCTAACTCATGCGCGAAATGGCGTAAGATAATTACTTGATCCTAAAAATATGAAGCACCTTCTATCAAGTAATTTTTCTGATTTTTTTTTAAAATTCAATATTAAAAAAAGCAGCACGCCACTTACTCCCTACGAAAAAGAACGCTTAGGCCCCCCAAAATTGTTATCTCTCTCTAGATTTAAATAAGTTATTAACGCATCTAGGCCTTAAAACTTTTGGGGTCCCTTAGGTTAGGTTAGTAATAAATAAGCTGGTAAATCCAAAAATTTTCAGTAGCGTTTAGAGCAGAGATTACCTAAACAGGCGAAATATGTTAGTTCTTTCCAAACTGACAGCAAAACCTGTAGTGCGGATAGTGCGGATATTTTTGCGGATGCGGATCGGATGCGGATCGGATGCGGATTTGTTATTTACAAAAGCTGCGGATGCGGATCGGATGCGGATCATGGATGTGCGGATGCGGATCGGATGCGGATACAGAAAAGCTTATCCGCGCAGGGCTTTAATTATGGGAGAGGAGGCGTTGGATTTATTTTTTTTTTATTTTAAAGGGGCGCGATGGTACAGAAAAGGTTGGGAACCTATGATTTAGCCGTTTGGCTACAATTTTTACCGAACAGACAGACAGACAAATGGTCATAACTACAAAACCCTAAAAATGTTTGAGTTAACCTATTGTAATTATGTAATTTTATGTATTCTAATTATGTATTAATAAGTAGATATATGTCGGTGCCAATAGTCTTCGTAACTGAGGCATCTTAAGCTTAAATAATAATAATTAAAAAAAAAAAAAAAACATATATGTATGTACAAAGATTTGCAGAACGTATATATGTTGACGTGAATTAATAGTGGGTAGGTTACGGTGGGTTTTTATTTTTTTATTTTATAAAAAATTGGCCCGCGTACTAATACTATTAGCCATTACAATACTTTCTATATACATTTTAAATTATAATTTTTGTATTTACAATAAATTTAAAAATATATTTCCAGATGTCTCGGTGATAGACAGCAATAAGATTTTCAATCCGAGTGGGAAGTTGTATCTTTTCCTTGATTAGTTCATTATAGAATTCTGTTTGTAGATTGGAGTAGTTATCACATTCAAATATGAGGTGATTTAAGATCGCAACTTTGTTTTGATCACATGAGCATAATGGTGAATCAGCTAGGTTGATTTTGAACAGGTGGCTGGGAAGTCTGGTATGATTAAGACGAATTCTAATCATTGTGGTAATAAATTTCCTGGGCATTGAAGAGTTGAACCAAGGGGATGCCGTTAGTGAGTTCTGTAAATTGTAATAGAACTTTCCCTTTTTTTATGTCTAGCCTTATATCATTAATCGCAATGAAATCTGTTTGTGTTCCATCTTCAGTTGCAATTTTTGTAATTCGATCTACTCGTTCATTTTGTAATATGTTACTATGTCCTCTTATCCAAAGAACATCTAAATTTTTTCCTTGATTTTTTATCATTCGGGTATTTTTAGGGTTTTGTAGGTATGACCAAAAAACCCTTATACCGTCATTTTGTCGTCTGTCTGTCTGTCTGTCTGTCTGTCTGTTCGGTAAAAATTGTAGCCAAACGGCTAAACCTAGAGAGTTGAAATTTGGCATGCTTATACAACTCTTTGACCCGCACATAGGAAAAATATTAAAACATCTAAAAAACATACCCCCCTAAAAATATAAACAAATATGTGCTCATCGAAAACAAAAATATTTTTTTTAAATTCTGAGTAGGGTATCAAATGAAAGCCCTTAGTACGTGGATTAACGATCACATTTTTATTTTTGCAAAATAAATTATTTTTGCCAAAATTGTGTAAAAAAAATTTTGTCCCACACCCTGTAGCCCAGATGGTTTAAACTAAAAATCTAAAAAAATTCTAAGTAATGTATACTGGTGTGAACCGAAATAGTACAACAGGAATTTTTGATCAGATTATGTTTTTGGAAAATAACGCATTTTTTGTGGTTTTTGGTTCACAAAGTACAAAAGTTATACCAATGTAAGACACTCACATGCATGGTGTGCGATGGCTACATGCGTTAGGACACTCTTAAACTGGCTGGAAAACGAAGGGTTTCGAGTTCGAGTACGGAGTGAATTTTATTTTTTCTGTTTTTTTTTTGCATTTTTATTATGTTGAAATTATTTTGTCAAAATTCTAGTTATATTCTGACAAATGTTGTATTTAATTTTTATGAGCGTACATTTAATAACCAGTCTTATTATATGATTAACAGACGATAAATTATTTTAAAAATATCGTTCATTTTGCCGTGATTACTACAAAGTAAAATTTGTCCTACACACTCAGCATACCGCCTTCACTTATTATATACCTGCGAAACCCTGAAATGTGTGAATATTCACACTTCACATCAATTTTTTATGTCTAGCCTTATATCATTAATGGCAATGAAATCTGTTTGTGTTCCATCTTGTAATTCTCGTTCATTTTGTAATATGTTACTATGTCCTCTTATCCAAAGAACATCTAAATTTTTTCCTTGATTTTTTATCATTCGGGTATTTTTTATAATTTCGTATATGATCATATCATTTGATTTTAACAAACCAGGAAAGTTTAATTTTTGTATCGAGCTTTTGCTGTCAGAGAATAGACAGATATTATTTTTATTTAACTTTAGGCAATATTTGATTGCTTCATTTATTGCAAATAGCTCGGAATAATATATTGAAGTACAATTTGGCAATTTCCATTTTAAAGAATAATTAATTTGTGGGTCTAGAAATGCACATCCTACTCCTTTGTCTGTTTTAGATCCATCTGTGAAGATTTTGTACGCATTAGGATATATGAGAGGATAAATCTGACGCTCGATTGACACATGTGCGCATGCTTCAAAATCTTGAGCGGAGATTAAAAATATAATATTCTGATTTATTGTGGATATATTTAAGATTATCATTAATACATCAATAATAAGACAATAATAATTATCAATTTATTATTTATTTATTTATTTATTTAATAAAACAGCACGTAGCTAATATGAACAATAATACAAAACAAGAAAAAGCAAAAAATCAAAAGGAACAAATATCACAGTGTTGTCGATAGTCATAAAATTATTGTTAAGCAACAAATAATTCATTCTTAAATTTTAATTTGCTTAAATAAATACAAAGGAGATAAAATGAATGAAATTACACGTGTGTGTGTGTGTGTGTGTGTGTGTGTGTTACTACTCACACAGTTAAGACAAAAAAAAAGTTACTTCTGTATTTTTTCAATAATATTTTCTTCCTCTGGCGTTGTCGGTTTTTTAAAATATGCGACTTCTTAATTTTTTTCCTGGTAGTAAATATAGAAATTTGTTTATTAATTTTTTTATTACTTGGTTCAAATTTTATCGTATCTAGTTGGTGTTTCAGTTTTTTATTTTCTTTGTTAATTTCTGAACATTTTCTATAAGTATAAGCCCAAAGATTGGGCTTCTCATAATAATTTGTGAAAAAATATTCACCAAATATTTTCATGTCATTGTCCGAAAGTAATAAACTATTGCTTTTGGTAACATTTCTATAAATTTTGATTCTTCAAGGGTTATTTCTTAAGTTTTTAAAGTTTGGTGCCCATCACTGCACACCAGACATTGTAAAACACTTCATTTATATCGGATATAAAAAATTGCAATTTATTAAACCGATTTTTTTGAAAATTTTACGAAAAAAAAATCATAAACAGTAATGTCCTGCTTGTTTGTAAACATACATGATGCAGGAAACCCCTCGCCATATTCGTCGATTACCATTAAAGTTTATCTTATGAATACTTTTTAAATGTCCATTTAAATTATATTGTTTTGAAAATATTTTATTGCAAAGTAATCCCATCACAGACATTTTCAATTTATTTAAAAATGTGTGCGCTGCATATAAGTATATGTAAACACAACAGTGGTTTCCTCGTTTCCCGATACACTGGAACGCATGCGTATATGTGTCAATCGAGCGTCAGATTTATCCTCTCATTTAGGATATAACTAGGGTGGGGTTTGAGAATGCCGATTTAACATTCGATCGTAACTATGGTGAGCGTTAATTATCGTGTACGCAACTTTACGCCAGTTTTCAGAATCCCACTGAATATGCTTTATTATTATAGTTTATAAACGTCTGACGATAGTTTCCTAGAGAACAATGTGGAACTCGACACCCTACTATTGTTTTGGACTTGGGTCCCTATAAATGAGGAACGCAGTTTTACTGTACTCTTGCTTTATTATATTAAAATAAATTCATCACAAAGTTAATTTATAATCTTTCTGAAAATATTGTCATGAAGACGTGATGAGAAATGAAAAAAAAAATCATAATTTGCCACATAAATACACTTCTTTCTTATATTTTTGAAATGATAAAGTAGTTACACAAATTATACTGTAAAACATTATGTGGCCCATTAAATATAAGACGGTAGCTTATATTTCAAATTATGAAATAATCTTGTCGTTCCTTACCGCGTCAACTAATTTATGTAGCTAGTCCACGTGGACTTCTACAGCATCCACCACATTAATTCTAGTCACGGGCGTCTCCAAGGGATGTCTAATAAGATACTTAAGTCCCTTCAATTAAAAAAAGACCTGCTGTTACAAAACATCAAAATATGAGTGCACTTCACAGTAAATAAGAAAAATGCACACTAGAAAATTTCATATTTTTCACTCATTCATATCATTTAAAAATTACTTCTCTCTCTTCCTTCTTGGAATTGTCAATCAGGTTCAGGTTGGCCTCAGTCGTACAAGTCTTTCATACTCCTTTATTAAATTGTCACTTATCCGGATTTAGGCAGAACAGTCCTGTTTTTCGATTATTAAAACGGCGTTCTATCTTATTTTTTTATTTAACAAAAAAACAGGCACATCCACTTCTGCGGTGATTAGTGCCCTTACATTATTAATTTACATTCTATTTTGTGTTTATATTATATGAAATATTACTACATTACAGAGTATAAATTTGTGTCAAGTAAAAATTTGTGGAGATTTGCCAGATTTTGCGCCTTGTCACTGAGGGCTTCTTGTAAGCTGTCAGGTATATGGTGTCGTTGTTGTAGCATTTCGTATTTTGTGCAGTCTAGTATAATATGTTCGATTGTCAGTCTGTTATTACCAGAGCCAGCGCAAGGGAATGCGGCGCCCGCAAGCAAGATTGAATCGAGCACCCCTCTAGATCAAGAAAAGTCCTCACCTTAAAATTTTAAATGGAGACCTAAAAAAAAAAGATCCTCACTTCTAAACTTCAAGTGAAGACCTAAAAAAAGGTTCTCATTTCTCAAATTACATTTCACATTACCTTTATTAAGCGCCCTTTCGAATCTCACGTCGGCGCCCCCTTCGAGGTGGCGCCCGCATGCCCGTTTGCGCCTGCTTTGGTTATTACACTCGTCACAGGTTGGTGGGTCTTTTCTTTCAAGTCTGTATTGGTCTGTCAGTCTGGAATGTTCAATTCTTAGTCTAATCGTTACTATTTGCTGTCTTCTTGTCCCTTCGAATTTTCATTTTTTGGTTTCTTCTTTTATTCGCCGTAGTTTGTTGTCTCCTAAGTCTTGCCATTTTATTTCTTCTTTATTAGCCTTTTACCAATTTCATTTTTAAGGTCAGTTGCTTGGATATTTATGTCCAAGGGTGGTTCCTTGTGGGTGGCCTCCTTAGCAACAATGTCTGCTTTCTCATTGTCTTGAATACCAACGCGTGAAGGGATACAAATAAGGTGTACCTCTATGCCACTAGTTTTAAGATGGTGAAGCTTTTCTTGAAGTGATTGCAACCTTAGCCGAATATATGAGCGTTCATTAGTGATTATAGACGTTTGAATATCCCGATCATTAGTTTAATTTTAAAGGTTGGTACTTACCAGCGGCTATTGGGCTCATGAACGACCGATGGCCGCGCTGCAATCGCTGTAAAACAGTTGATCGAAACGAGAAATGTGAAAGTTGTACTTATTTGTTTACATGTTAAATCATTGATTTACAATTAATTATAAACAGCTAACCTTACTAAATTATTAAAATTTTTCTAGGTATGTAGTTGAGAAACAAAAAATTGTATTTTTCTGTTTCACATCGAGTTTTCGCTTATATCTAGTTTTAAGAATTTTATATAACCATAAGAGACATATTTTTTATTTTAGTTAATATTTAAAAAGGATAAATTTCAGAGAGTGGGAAGTTATTATTTCCCTTTTTATTTATTTGCAAAAAATTGTTGTAACGCCCCTGATTCCGGAGGGTTCATTTTTTCCCGGTTTCCTCCAGTGTCGATAACACTTCCTATGAGTACTTCATTTTAATTTTGATGCTTCCCTTCACGTCCGGTCTCGAAAGAACCTTGTGTTTATAGAGAGATCATAAAGTACATAGGCGTGCTTAATAATTATATTCTTACTATGCTATTTGAGAATTTATAGATATTTTCACGGCCCTGGAGTAGAATAGATATGTTTTTAAGGGACATCTTTCTTGAAATTGAACGTAACACGCCCAAATATGCCTTCTAAGCTTCTATAAGATAAAATTTTGGCTTCTTCCAAGAAAAACATTTGGTTTGCGCCTGTCTTCGAACAATTGCGATCGTTTAATATACAGACGTTATTTGAGTCTCGATGACGACTTGACTGAAGTTTTATTTAAACAATATGTGCTATTCAGTGTGCAGACTGAAACACAGCCAGGTCACAAATAATTAGCTGAGTCTTAATAACCAAAATTTCAGTTAGTAAATTGTTAATTCACGTCTCAATAAAAACTATTTGAATCTTTTTGATTATGTTAATAATCCTTCGGCGCAGACATATATAAACAAAAATGAATTTGTGCATGCTTTTATATATTTTTGACAGTCAGAGTTTGATGCTTAAACAAAGCTCGTACACAGATTAGCCCATAGAGTTATAGAGAAAACGTAAACAGGGCTTATAGAAGTAGGTTATGCTTAAGAACTTATGCTTAACTCCGAAGATCCGGTTGAAGAAAACCTCGCAACTAGCTTTGAAAATATGACATTGACTTTAATAAATCTGAGCGTAGGATTGAGACCTGCTAATGATTTTTGTGACTGGTTTGCGGAAATCGATTCATCCATGGAAAGAAGTATAAGTTTCAAAAGAAAAATGGACGAAGCAATTTCTGAGTAAAAGTCTGAGATAAAGAATAGGTTAAAGGCGGCGAGACAAGAAAAAATATCCAACTTCTTTAAGCTAATACCTAAACCTAATATTAATTAAGTTTGGATTTGTTTAAGTAAGTCTAATTGAAACTTTTTTGTAATCATTTATTTATTTATTTATTTTTCCTGAATATTGTCACAAGGCCAAGGTTAGGGGTTAAGTACATCAAGGTTGCTGGTGTTACGAATTGTGAAATATAGAATGTGCAATTTGATTATTGTATCTCAACTGTTGCATATTTAACTACTTCCAAACATTTTGATAAATAGTATTCGTTTATATTTTTTTGGTACCAAACAAGTGCCTAAACGAGTTATGTTTCCAAAACAAGGAAGTAGAACTGTTTCTGGTTTACAGATATATAAATGGTCTAGAGCAGGGATGAGCAACCCGCGGCCCGGAGTACTTTTTCGTGCGGCCCGTCAAAGCTTTTGTCTGTCAAATTTCAAAAAAGGCCATTAAATTAC
This sequence comes from Liopterus haemorrhoidalis, assembly GCA_963971575.1. Classification (NCBI taxonomy): domain Eukaryota; kingdom Metazoa; phylum Arthropoda; class Insecta; order Coleoptera; family Dytiscidae; genus Liopterus; species Liopterus haemorrhoidalis. Next base: position 55,565,686 of record OZ020612.1, on the reverse strand, counting down.
AGAAGATACATATATATTTTAAAGCATAAATAAGAGCAATATAGAGCAATTGGTTGCAAAGAAGCAATGCCAAACTTCTCATTAAAATTTGTTCTCTTTGACTGTTTTTTTTATACCTAGCATTTATATTATATGTTTTATTTGTGTATTTTTTTTTAAATAATTTTGTTATTTTGTTAATAAATAGATAATTTGTGTTTATCATCTTGTGTTCATATTTTAATAAATTTCGTATGCGGCCCGCAGGAAATTTTTAAATTTCTAGTTGGCCCGTAGTAAAAAAAGGTTGCTCATCCCTGGTCTAGAGCGATAGAGCAGGAGATTTACAGACCAATTCTGTAACTCAGTTACTATGATCATTGTAACTAAATGTTTCACTATGAGCAAGGTAAATTACTATCATGAATGAAAGTCATTATACTTTTTATAATATTTTATCTTGTAGTAACGTTACTACAGAGTAAATTTTTACAGAATTGATCTGAGTCTCGAAATAGTCAGTAACCACGCTGCCAAGGTGACCTGCGTTACTCAAGTACCGGCCCAGCTGTGCAAAACACCTAGACCATTGGTTCCCAACCTGTACTCTGTGGAGCCCTAAGTGCTCCGCGTGCACTTTTCAGGGACTCCGCAGCCGTTCCAGGAAATAAAATGAATAAAAATTTAATAAAATCAAAAGAATTAGAAATAAAAAACATAATCAAAATAAGAAAACTGGAAAATACATTCTGAAAATTTGCCAAGTTGAATGTAAGCCCGAGTGATGTCTGACTAGCCGGCTTATGACTCTAGCTGGAATGTGATCGGGTAGATGCATTGTTGTTTGAATAATCTGCGTATATTTTGATTATTTGCTTTATTTTATAAAAATCTACCACCTCCGCCGTAACATTACTTGTAAACACCGTTAATTTGTAAGACATAGGGTAGGCTCCACCATAGCAAGTGATTCTAAAAAGGGTTCCGCAAGTCAAAAAGGTTGGAAACCACTGACCTACACGATCTATCTTCTATAATCCTATATATTTTACCATCCTGTATTCATAGTTTTCGTATTCGCGGCATATCGATCGAACGTATCCCCCGCGAATAAGGAGGATTGACTGTCTTTAAAACCTATTTTCATTATTATTATTATCATTATCATCAGTCCTTTGGATCCTATTGGAGCATAGAGCTTCCTAGGACTATTCTGAGGCATTAATTTTAGGATATTAGGGTGTCCATCCCTCTACCCTTTGTATTACACAATACAGTAAACCAATTTTGAATGTTTTTTTCAAATTGAACAAAATATTCATGAAAGTCATCCTTAAAAAGTTTTATTACACCACCTATTTATCACATAAAACTTTTATAATTTTTGACCATTCATTTTTTGTTTCTTCAGCAGTTTTTATTTTTCTATAATTGAAAAAAATAAAATTTATTACTTTCATATTATAAAATGTTGTTGAATTGATTATTCACGAATTTAAAAGACGACGCCTATGCGTCCTGATGACGGCGTCCCATTTTCATTTCCTCTTGTAACAAATTTAATTTTTTGTTTCCGATTCCTAACCGCTGACGTCACAAACAATCTACACCCCTGTGACTGTTAAATTTTTTATCATTTCTAGTTGAGTTCCACTTCTGTAAACTTTATCGTTATAAAAATATCTCAAAAAAGTTAATATTATAAGGTTTTTGTAAAGTAAATCTGATTTTTGTTATCTTAATTACGGATGAAAAGAAAAATTTTAGTTTTTGTAAAGTTTTTAAAAGAAAAATGCAAGAATTCATTGTTTTAAAATGATAATAGGACTCTTTTTAGAAGGTATTTTCAGCAAGTTTTACGAAAATATAAATGGTAGAATATTTTTGTTAATATTCACGGTTAAATTTTGATAAAAATATTTAAAAAATTATATTGACAGTATATACGGGCATATTCATATTTCACAAAGTTATGTGAATTACAACAACTATAACTACTCGTATCATATTTCTGAACTAGCATTCCTCAAACTGTTCCTCGCGAAATAAAACATTTTCTAAACATGTAAATCTATTTATTTATTTATTTTGCTTTTTGCGTCGTCAGTCGAGTTCACTTTGGGCTCCCATCATAGAAATCCCTTTTAAGGGTACGGTAAATGCCACAGTTCTCACAAGATTTTCATATAAAAGCAACGAAATTATTTTAAAGGATATATAGGATAGATAGATAGTTTATTATTCATGCCATTTCTAGCCTGGAATCAACAAAAATATTTACATTCGTATTGTCAATTTACCAGTTCATAATTCTTAAATTTAAAGTAAAAAAAAAATAATAATAACAATATTAATAATAATTATAGTTGAAGATAATGGGATTCAGACCAGTCAGAAAATAAAACAAATTTATTAACTTCGCTTACGTTTCGATTTAATTTAAATCTTCATCAGAGCTACAAAGATATATAGAAATATAGAATTAATAACTTAGTAAGTTTACATGTATAAAAATATAATAATATTTAAATTTAACATGTCAAGTAGTTAAAACAAGCATTACAAAATTGTCGGAATTTAAAATATAACATAAAATAATTATTAAAGAGTAAAAACCAGGGCTTCGAACCGGAACTAAACCGAAAACCGAAAACCGAAAAAAACCGGTATTTTTGTCGGAACGAAAACCGGAATTGAACCGAAAAAAAATATCGGTTTATTTCGGTTCAGATAATGTTTATGTGAGTGAATATAAAATACATCTTATTTAAGATTATTTTTTAAACTGATAAGCAGAACAAAATCGTTATTCGTAATTTTTTAACTGATAAGTAAAAAAAAAATGCGCTTCTATTATTTCGGGGGTGGGAGGGAGGTTTGAACGCCCAGAACCCCCTCCTTCCTGTCAGCGACCTTGGTATGATTATCACAGAATAAGGAATAAAATGTTCTTCTAAATTATAGTAGAAAATAAATTTCTAATACAAATAAAAGCATTTAAAAATTTATCTTTCGGAATTGAACCGAAAACAAAAAAAAAACATTATTTTTGCCGGAATGAAAACCGGAAACGAACCGATATATATTTTTTTAATTGAACCGGAACGAAAACCGAAACGAAAAAAATAACGGTTCGAAGCCCTGGTAAAAACATATCAAATATGAGTTAAAGATTAAAAAACAATGTTAAATTTACAATACCTTAGTTAATAGTCACGATATAAAATAACAATTTAAAATTAATAAAAAACACATCATATTGTCCGGTCATTGAACTGAGAGATAAGCTAATGATTAATAAGATAATAATAATAATAGTAACAATAATTTAAAAATAATAATAATAATTCTCCAATATAATCCAAATAAAAAAACTTAATTAAACTACTTAACATTGTGTCATATCAACCTCCCTTTTTTGTTCTCATCCACGTTATTCCTGTTCCAGAACCACACAACACATCAGTTCCTTCTCAAAGGTAGATAGGAATTGGCAAATTATTTAGAAATAAGTGCTTGTCAACTACACTTATACAATATTTTTCGAAATGCAAGTGTTGATCTAAAACAAAAAAAGCCCTCACTTCTAAAATACAAATGAGGACCTAAAAAAAAGTCCTAATTTATAAAATACAAGTGATGACCTAAAAAGAGAGTCCTAACTTATAAAATAAAAGTGATGAGCTAATAAAAAAGTCCTAACTTATAAAATAAAAGTGATGATCTAAAAAAAAGTCCGAACTTATAAAATACATGTGATGACCAAAAAAGGTCCTCTATTCTAAAATATAATTAATGACCTAAAAAAGGGTCATCCGTTTTTTATTTTAACAAAAGTGCGTAACAACCACGTTTTTTGCAGCTCTTGGGGGGTCCTCAAGCCCATGAACCCCCTGAAGTTATCGCAGTGTAAAAAGAAACGCACGCATGTACAAAAATGTTGAAAGTTGTACATATGTCGCTGTTTGAAGCTAATTAATGGCACTGCTGGAGAATTCTTACTCTCGTCTCACAATTACTTTCAATTTTTACTATCTATAAATTTAACTTTAACTTTGATAAAGTGTGTATACCAAGAATTTCAATGATTCCTTCTGATCTGCCATTCAATTTTACGAGACATCAATTTCCTATAAAAGTATGTTTCAATGACATTTAATAAAGCCCAATGTCAAACGCTTCACGTGTCCAGCGTGGACTTGAGCGATGAGTACTTGCACATGGACATATTGATACAGCGTAACCATTATATATATAGTCATCAAGTAACTGTACTACCAATGTCATTTATAAAGAAGCCTTTATTAAATTATTTGTGTAAAAAGTATATTTTCATAAAATTGTAGAGTAAAACAAAAGAATACACTTTTTTCGCGTATTTTGCCTTTACTACTAGGCAATTAGCCAGGACAATTCTTTCACGTTGAAAATTCCAAACCTGAACAGGATTCGAACCCAAGATCTTAGCAACTCTTAGGCACTTTTATTACCACTATGCTACGTCCGGTCGGCAAGTAGGGTTTCTGGACTCGACTCTACTGGACTCGGACTCGTCGAATATTTGGGTAATTACTCTGACTCGGGACTCGACTGTAATATTCGACGAGGCCACGTTTTTAAAATTAAGTAAAAACCAGTAGATTCAAAAGGTGCTTTCTAGAAATGTTTTGATAAATTTCTAGATTTATGTTTTATTTATTGTTTTGAATTATACACATTGTTACGGACATTAACGGAGACTCATCTTCACTAATCAAATCAAATCCTCGCGAATCAAATTGGTGTACATTTGTTTAAACCACTTGAACGTGATCAACTTATTAAATTCAACTTATTGTTTTTACACAATATTCGATGTATATACAATAAACAGCTAAAATAAGACCGAGACTTGCTAACAAGTCCCTTAATTCGTTAGTATTTCTTAAATATTTCGACCTTAAGATAAAAAACAATTAAATTGTTATATCTAGTTTTAGTTTTGAAAATAAATAAATTGATTAATAAATAAATTTCAGTACATATTCCTTTTAATTTCTTCGACCACAAATTTTACTTGATAATCTAAATGATGATCTAATAAATAATTCTAATTTTAACAAATTTTGTATTTTATTTTTTTTTACAAAAACTTCACCTATGAGAATCATTATTGAGTTCCAAAATATTAAACGTTTTCGCTCATTAATTTCAGTTTAGATTTAGATCCGGACCCGACGAGTTTTCAAAATTTAGGACTCTGACTCACCGAGTCCTAAAAACTCGAGTTTCCAGAAACCCTATGGGCAAGCCTATACTTGAATCCGTACTAAAATGATGCACCAATTTCGATATAAGCTCCATCTAAATCGACTACGAGCGCTTTTTTTCCGGTAGCGAAGCAGCGGGTCAACTGCTGGTTATAAAAATAAAGTGAAAGCTTATGGAAACAAAACTAAAAATGCAGTTAATAATTATAAAATATAATCGTGCAAAAACTGTTAGTTCTGACGGCCTTTTATAAATATTTTCTTTTTCGGGATGAAATTCTGAATGCGTGTATGCAAATATTTCATATATATACGTAAAAATATCAGGATTCATTTGTATGCAAAATACCATGTTCTTTTTGCTTCCTGGCGGCTCCTCGTTTCTACATGCTTTTGTATATAAATGCATATGGAGTATTACACTGACAAAAATATTAGTCAGTTTTTATTAAGTTTTTCTACCCTCTCATATTTCTGTACGGATAATATTGTACGTTGAATAATTAAAATTAAACATAAAAGTGACAATAGATATGACATTTGCATGTTGATTTTATTTTAAAATATATTTTTACATAATCTAATTCAGGAATTACGGAATGGAAGTATAATAAGATTACAACTCGTTCGTAATTGTAGATTCAGAACTAATTTACAATTTTTACTACAAACGGTAATTTTATATCAAACAAAGAATGAAACGAATATTCGACTGAGCTTATATACGAGTACCAGTGGCGGTCGATACAAAAAAGCTATGGAGCTGTACCACCCTCAAAATTAAAATAATATAAATATTACAGACGTTCATGAAATTTTTCACTCTCTATGTTTACTTTTGATTTAATAATTTTTTAGTATGAACCTACTGTTTTGATTACACTGGTAAATAAAAGATAGTGATACCTGTAATTTACTAATACACGCAATCTATTTTGAAGCATATATTTGGACCTGATAAGTAGGAATAAACTGATCTTAACCAATTGTATTCGTCACCACAGATACATGTGAGAGTTGACACAATATAAAATTGTTGCATATTGTGAAATATATACAGTGAATATATTTTTTAATGCAACATGTACTATGTCATTACCATGGATACAGTTTTTAACAGCAATATAAATCGTGTTCATTTTCATTTGCAACATAGACAATTAGTGTGTATACTGTTGCTCATTGCTGATTTAAAAATTAATCAACATGTATATAGATGAAGAAAAAATAATGATAAAATTAAAAATAATGATGGTAACTTGGTATAACTCCCAAATGAGTTTAAGAGAAGTTTCTGCTGTATTTAGTGCAACTTATCCAGATCGGCCAATAGCAAATCCCTCTACAATTTCAAGACTAGTTAATAAATTTCATCGCGACGGATGTCTTAAGTCAAAACATAATAAAAAAAGAACAACATCCCACGTGCTTACAGAAGAGAAACAGTTGGAAATATTATTACAAGTGGAAGAAAACAATCAAAATACTTTAAGATCAATTCCACAAACCGTTGGTGTCAGTATTGGATCTGTTTTTAACTTCTTAAAAAAAGAAAAGTTTCGATCATACAAATTTCAACATAATCAAGAATTGTTAGAAAGAGACGCAGCAGTACGTATGGATTTTTGTTTTGAAATTTTTGATAAAATTAATTCCGACCCAACAATGCTTCAAAGAATTTTATTTACTGACGAAGCAACGTTTACTCTAAATGGTGAAGTGCACAGACAGAATTTTAGGTACAGGAGTCGAGAAAATTTACATTTGTTTCATTCCTCCCGAACTTAATGCCTTAATGCCACAAAATATCTAGCCTTTTTGCAAAACCAAATATTACCTGCGTTGCGAAACCTGAATATTAATGGACAAGTATGGTTTGAACATGATGGCGCATAAGTCCATTATTCTAGAATAGTTAAAGAATATTTACATAGAACTTTCCCAAATAGCTGGATTGGAAGAGAAGGGTTGATGAATTGGCCAGCGAGATCTCCGGATTTGGCACCCAATGATTTTTTTTTTTAAATTGGGGATATTTAAAGGTCAAAGTATATAATGGAGAACTTAGGGATGTTGCTGAACTGCAAGACAAAATTGTTCAAGCATCCAACAATATACCTCAAGAGAAATTGCTGAATGTTTTGAATTATTTTTATGATCGCTTAAAATTTGTATGCGAGGAAACGGAGAAACTTTTGAACATTTATAATAAGTTTTTATTAGTTATTTATTTATTATTATTATTATTTTTTTTTTATTTGTATTTTCAATAAAATATTTTGATTTTGCTAGTTAATATGGTTTTTTCTATGTTGCAAATGAAAATAAACACGATTTATATTGCTGTCAAAAACTGTATGGTAATGACATAGTACATGTTGCATAAAGAAATAAATTCACTGTATTTGGATGTTACAGAAAACCTATGGGTAGTAGAAATCTGTTTTCAGATTTGTTTTCAGCGTATCAAAAAGCATCAGTAATACCTAAAAATTGCCATGTCACAAATAGTGTGTTTATCAGTGTTAATAACACTACTGTCCCGCGTCATTTATAAAACGAGTAATTCATCTGTGAAGTTTTACCGTTCTTTACGATTTTACCTCTGAATATTTTACCGTAACATCAGGTGTACCGCAGGGTTCAGTATAAGCCTTCTCTTATTTAATATTTTTATAAATGATATTAAAAATTGTTTTCTTCATTACAAATTTATAATATATGCCGATGACTAGAATGTTAAAAATCAAGCGATGCTATTGGTTCGGATGATGAAAAAGAACTATCGTCTTGTTTCACTCTTTCTAGTCACAGACGTAGCAGAAGCTTCATATACAAAAACACAGACACGTTTATCTGATTATTGTCACGCGGGTGGTTTGATTGAGACACAACTCCTGGTTTCAACATAACAAATTTATTAAATATGTATATCATATTTACAATATATGTTTGAATTGGTCCATGGAGTTGGGGAAGTCTTCGGTCCATGCCAAGTTGGCCAGGATCGGCTTGGATCTATCTCCGAGGCCCCCGCCTCGGGGGCTACCCATCCGGGAGTCGAGGAGCCTGGAAAAGTCTTCTTCCACTCACATGGTGACTGCTTGCTTGACTTCTCTCGTTACAAGAATCTGGCGTCAGTGTCTTGGTCGTCACCTTGTGGGCTAATACGTTCAGCGGAGTTGGCTATGTTACTCTGCTTTCATATTTTGTGACTTCCAGCCTTTTTGTAACGAAAATTAACCCAGTTCCGATATTCATTCGTCATGACAAATATTTCCTCATTATGAAAATGCGATGTCTGCATTTCGTAATCAGGCCACATACGTCAGACGCTGACGAATAGTTTTTAATTAGACAGCTGACCGTCACAATGTCTAGATGTCGTAATCCTAACCTAAGATTACCTATGTGACAATATGTTGGGCATGAGAAGCTCACAGAGGTCATTGAATTTTACATAGAACTGTGAATAAATATATATTTGTTTATCGGTTCTCTGTCGATCTATCAGCATGTTATGTCTCGTGAACTATAATCCAGACTGCACTTACTCATTCACTTCATTACATAGTAATTAAAATATATACATAACATTTTTCAAACTGTACGACAGTATATATGTTGAATATTTTCCATTTTATTGTTCTATTTCCTCCTAGTTTCTTTTTTTTTTCATAAAAATTTGTGTAGACAATGTACTGAAATGTAGAACTACTCTTAGATTTATTTTATTTTTATTGTGTGTCCTAAATTCGGTTTTTCCTATGCTTACTCGCGTTGTCTCGACACAAATGACAAACCCCTTAGCGGGAAGAGCGTAATGTAGCTGTTCATGCATAAATACATAACAACCTAATACATTACAGAATCTCGAGTAGGCTGTGCCGTGGATGTACTCAACTCAACTCAACTCTTGTTCTGGCGCACCCCTTTTATTTCTTCTCAACCAAACTCAACTGATTTCATTAGCACGCTCTGGTTTTTGGGGTGATTTCTTCTACCATCATATTAAATATAGATCTCATAAATTTGTAACTTATTAGTTTTCATTTTGTTTCATATTTATGACTTAGTTTTATGGACAGGGTTAGACAAATGGGAAGAAAATGATAATATTGAGCCTAATGGGGTTGCATTAAATTCACTTTTTACGAAGCCACAAATTAACTTCTGCGACATTTTTTATACTCATTTAATATTGAACGAGATAGACAGGATTCAAGTAGACGCCATTTACATTAATTTTAATAATAATAATAATAATAATAATAATAATTTATTGACCATAATACAAAATAAAACATTGTTTTAGTCAGTCAAGCAATACAATACAAAGTACAAATACATGTTAATAAGGAGCAAAAATAAGGTGCAGTACATAAATAAATTTAAAATTTAACATTCAAAAATTCGTCAGTCGAGTAAAATGGGTTTCTAATTAAAAATTCTTTTACAGTTTTCTTGAAATTCAGAAAACGCAGGACTTTATATTCCTCTGGCAGAATATTGAAAAATTTTATGCTGTAATAATTAGAGGCATTGCGTGATTTAGTTAAACGTAAAAAGTTTGGATATATATGGTCTTTATTCCTAGTAGCATACGAGTGCATTCTGTCACCAGATGGCCATATATTTCTATTTTTATATGCATACAATACACACTGATAAATATAGAGGGAAGGTAATGTCATTATTTCTAATTCTTTAAATGCATTCTTACAGTCAGCTCTATAGTTAATTTTTGCTAAAATTCGAATAGCACGTCGTTGAAGGGAAAAAATTCTATTAGCTGAAGCAGAATGTCCCCAAGCTAGAAGAGCATAAGAAATATGTGACTGAAATAGGGCATAATATGATATTAACATTATTTCTTTTGAGACATTATTGACCAGATTGCGAAAAAGAAATATAGTTTTGCAGATTTTTTTTGGCAAGAATCTCTACGTGCTGATCCCACTTAAGTGCAGGGTCAACATAAACACCCAGAAAAGCAACAGAAGCAGGATTTGAAAAATTATGGTTTTTACAACTAATTAAGAGGTTTTGAGTTTTCGAATTATTGAGAGATAATTCGTTCGAAAGAAACCAGTCATTTGCTTTTTCAATGATTATATTATTTTCATTTATTAAATTTAATGATAGCGAGTGAGAGATTATGGTGGTATTATCTGCATATAAAATACAATCATTTTCAATGCAATTGGAGAAATCGTTTACGTAGATTAGAAATAGAAGAGGTCCTAAAATAGATCCTTGTGGAATACCTCGTTCAACATTCAGCGACTTCGAAGATTTATTATTAAAAATAACAAATTGTTTCCGATTGTTCAGATATGATTTGATAAGTGAACAACTACATGGATCAAAGTTATATACTTTTAATTTTTCTATTAGTATGCTATGCGAGACACAGTCAAAATCTTTACATAGGTCTAAAAATGTTGAAAGACAAAATTCACCAGCTTCAAGACTTTCTGTAGTAAGGCCTTCGATAAAATTAAACATTATATTCTTCGAAGCAAACTTAATATAATTGGTGTTCTTGATAATTTACTGAAGTAGTTTCAATCCTTCCTCACAAATAAATCTCATTGTGTATTTGTTAACGGTTTTACCTCTGAATGTTGTACCGTAATTTCAGGTGTACCGCAGGGTTCAATATAAGCTCTCTGTTATTTAATATTTTTATAAATCATATTATAATCCATTCAAAATTTATAATATATGCAGACGACTTGACCTTGAACAGTAAACAGACCAAGATGGAGGACTTATGTGAGTGAGGCCAAAACTCAATCAGACTGACAGTGCTCAAAGAAGAAGAAGTATCTCTTGGCAACCTATTTTCCTAAATAGTAAATTAAGCAAATATTCAATGCAATCCAAGTGCGTGCTTTGAGGCACAGAGTTTTTTGTTATCAGGTACTGATGGAAGTTATCATCTTAAATCTGGAAATGGATTCAGCTTATTACGGAATTTTTTTTTAATAATGATATAGCAGTGAAAGCTCTCTCCACCGGCTTCGTACTTGCAAATGGCAACAGAAGCTTAAGCGCCTTGTCAGAAAACTGCTAATATTTTCTTTTGATATCCCAATAGGAGATACGCATAAAATTTGTATTTCCTTAAAACTACATTATTTTGATATGTTAATGTTAGTTATGTCACCTAACAAAACAAAAATTACATTTTAATTAATATTATAGCCAAATTTTTGAATTAAAATATTGTAAATTTGAAATAAGCCGACCACGGAGCGAAGGTTGCCGAGTAAAAACGACTGAGTATGACGTCAAACGATAGGGGTTTCACATCACAGATACAGCTACAACATAATCTTTACACGTGTGTGTATTGTATTGTTCGAGAGTTTTGTATTTGTTTTTAAACAATTTTTCACGCATTTATTATTAAAATGGCAGATAAAGATTTTGTTAGGGCTCAGAGTGATAATTTACCCACATTGATGCATTTATGCTCATGGAGTATATGAAAAATAATGAATGCTACAGTGCTGAAGAAATACGTGCTGTCAAAGTAATTTTTATTTTATATTCTATAACTTTATGTAAAAAAACGCTGCAACTCTGTAAAATGTAAATATTTATGTAATTTAGATGTCAGAATTTTACTACATTGTTTACATGAAGTTACAAAACGTTAGAGGCATAATTGAAATACTGCAATATAAGTTATCTATTTTAATATAAAATTTAATTCGGTAAACATGTTTAAATTGTTTTTATAGAATTAAACTTTATTTTAATTAAAATCACTCTAACTTTACATAACTTATAAAAGTTATACAAACAAATAAGTTCACAACAGACTATGTACGCCGGTAAGCTAGTAGTGTCATGCGTCAGTTAGAAGGGGTATGACGTCACACGTCGTTTTCGCGCGCTACATACATTTATGATTTTTTTAAGCCTTCAAATTACAAAAAAAAACTGTTTTTTATGTTTATATGCAACAAGAGGAATATAATAAAAAAAATTAAAAAAATCATGCCTATCCCCTATTGTGTGTATCTTTCATTGTTAATTTAAGTAATTTTTTCCGGCGTTAATATATTTTTTTCTTGTAACACCGGTTGGGAAACACTAAAATAGATGTTTAATATTTAATTAAAATGAAATTTAAAAATACATAAAGGCGAATTTGAATAATGCATAATGCTTTTATAAATCGTTTCACTATAAATAAAAAATATTTCAAATTTATATTTAATAAGCCCTAAAAGATCCTCTATTTTCATCTTCCGCTTTTATATTTTCGTGAACTTTTTATATGGGTTGTAAGTCGCTTCTCACAACAAGGGACGCGAATATTTAGGTTGTTAGTAAAATGCGTGGTGACCAATGTGACCCTCTGGCGGCGTTCTTTAAAACCACAATCGCCTTCAACAAAACGCCACGTCAGGACACGACCTTTGTGTGTAGTTTCCTTTTTAGAGTTACGAGTTACGTTAAGAATTCTAAACGGTATTCCTTTTCCAAATAGAAATCCCTCTAATATTCAAATTTAAATATTTTTAACAAAGAATAATAAGAACATAATTTAGGGTATTCTATTCTAATTATTCACTTAAAAATTACGGTACATTTTATGAACAGAACAAAAATTAATACATATGTGGTAATCATGTAGCGAGTTTATCAGTAGATTGTTTATGACGCATATAACAAATTCTTAGACTTCAATATGTTTAGAAGTACCAAACTTCCAAATTAAATTTTGCTGGTAATTTCCCGTGCGGACTTCTTCAAAGTAACACTTTAACATTTACAACCTTAATTATTAATTATATATTTTACTAATAGTTACGTACAGTTTTCATTTTAGAAATTATTTTTACTCAAAAAGTGAAACCACTACGAGAAACCTGTGCAGAACTCCTAAGATAGCAATGGCAAAAGAAGAGCAGTACGGTAGCGACTGAAACAGAGCTATATTTCTTTCTCAATATCCGAACGAAAGGTATCGCTTAATTTTGCCAACCTCATGGGTCCTCATTTCATTCAATTTGAGCCCTATTTTTGTTGCCGCTCTATGAATATCATCTCCCCACGTTTTTCTTGGTCTTCCTTTGGACTTTCTTTTAGGTGTCCTAGCTTCAAAAACTCGTTTTGCTTTTTATTTGTGGTCCAGTTTACACAAATGTCAGTAACACCTCAGCTGGCTTTGTTTCATTAATAAATATACGGGAACTAATCCAAGATTCTCTATGTGTAATGCATTACCAATTCTACCACACTTCGTTTTTCTGTTTTTTCCTCAGGAATCTCATTTACGTAGCTCTTACTTTATTACTTAGTTTTTCTGCTACAGTCCACTACCCGGATTCGTATGATAGAATTAAAACTGCATACTTTTTGAACACCTACACATTGGTTTCCAGTTGGATTTCTAATTTTGTCAGGAAGGCAGATTTTATGCTAATAAAGAGTTTTTCAGCAGATTCTATTGCTTTTGCTAACTGCATCTCTTTCATCATTGTCTAGCAACATTGATCCTAGATATTTAAAAATTTGGACTTCTATTTGTCTTCCATTCCTCTTAGATCTATCTTCTCTTCATTATGCTTCTGCTATGTATTTCGTATAGATAAATGGTTGGTACAATATTAAGCAGTAGAATAGAAAAAAGAAAGCCTTTATAGTTGGATGTTGAGTTGGTCGATCCATTCGCAGCAGGAATTGCCAAAAAGTGTTCTTCTAGTTCACCCTCAAAAGTGTGGAAAGGACAATTTTTTTAAGATGTGGTCGGTACTTCTGCAGTCTCAATCAGTTGTCCTAGACAGGCCCCATTTTTACGCATGTACTTGGTTCTATATAGCTTATTCTCAGACGGTTTAGTCTAAGTTTTCCTTGGATGCCAAAACCTGGAAAACCTGCTTCTGGAGTTTAACAAATTGGCCTCCTTTAGAAAGATTTTCTTAGCAGGACTTCGCCCATTCTGCTATGGAGACAGTCTTGGACTGCCTGTCTCGGTTTTCCTGTGGTCTAACCAGATTGGGTGACGGGATTTGAGATAAAAATTGAGCTGCCCTTCAAGATCTTTGAGAACGGGTAATTGCTGAGTTCGCATCCGATCATGAAGTCCACATTCAAGATGCAGCTGTTCGTTTTCTTATATCTGGAGGGTCAATGTTGCAAAAAACTGGTAGCCAAGATTTTGGGATAGATTTTAATGTGCCAGAAATTATACGTGTGTCTCGTTGAGCGTATCAATTTTGTTGGTATGTGAGCTGTTGTACCATGTAGATGAACAGTATCTGCTGCAGGGTAGGCCATAAACAAAGCTTTTTTACGAAATATGTTTAGGCTTCTAGGCCATTAGCATTATACACATATTAGGTTAATTTGTACAATTTTGTGTAATATAATAAATATTTTATAAAACATGATAGTATACCAAAGATTTAATTAGGTTATATATATGGTTAGGTTATTTATATTTTGTCATGTAAGTTTATGTCTTTGAGGTAGTCCGTTGTTTTTGGTAGTTTTGTTTTATTGCTGAGGGCTTCTTTTATGTCTGATAGTATTTGGTATGTCTGTCGTTCGGTAGTGTATTTTACACAGTCTGTAATAAGGTGTTTTACTGTCAATGGTGTCTGGCAAGTTTCACATTGTGGTCTGTCTTCCTTTCGGAAAATATGTCCGTGTATCAGTCGGCAATGTCAGATTCTAAGTCTGGTAATGATTATTTGGTCTTGTTTTTTGTCTAATGTCTTCCAGGTCTTCGTTTGTTCTTCTATTTATCTAAGTTTGTTGTTCGTCGTTTGGGTCCATTCATTTTGACACGTGTATTGGATTTTGTTTGTTATATGGTTCTTGAAGTCTTCGGTTTCTGTACTGATTTTCTGGATTTTAACATACTGGCTTAACGTTAAGCTAACCTAACCAAGATTCTGTACGTAGTGTTTGTGCATAAGCTCCCCAAGATGTGCCGGCAAGTTTCCTTATTATCTTGTTTCATGTCTTTACTTATGGTTTTACACCTTGTACATGTTTTTGGTTTAATGCTTCTGCTAACTAGTAAATAAAAAAATTCTAAGAAATTTCTGTGTCTACCTCGTATTAATTTGACGTAAGATTGGGTATAAGAAAATAACTTGATAATGTTGAGTCGACAGTTCTACAAAGATGTTTATGTTTCTCAGTGCTAATTAGAGTTACAAGATAAAATTGTATAACTATCAGTCCAACTAGTATGTTGTTCAATTATTAACTTTGTTATGAATATCTGTGAACATACATTAGTTTGCACTTTACCCCATGTAACAGAGTAAACCACGCGTCGCTTTTCTGGCAGTTTAACATTCACTATACGGAATGTTTCGTTGTAGTACAACTTGTACTATTCATCAACGCGTTTCTTTGATGAAAAAGGAAGCTCTGTGTAATTACGCAAGTTATCTAAGTAACATCGCTGTTCAAAGGACATTAAACTAATTTAT
Source organism: Liopterus haemorrhoidalis (assembly GCA_963971575.1). NCBI lineage: Eukaryota > Metazoa > Arthropoda > Insecta > Coleoptera > Dytiscidae > Liopterus > Liopterus haemorrhoidalis. Next base: position 55,549,989 of record OZ020612.1, on the reverse strand, counting down.
GTTGCTAAGGGAAATATATAGATATCGCGTTTCATATACCTACTATATTGTTTATTTTATATATGTATACGAAGAAATGTATTTTCATTCTGACATAACATTTCAAATATTCGATGCTGAACATAAATATATCAAATTGTTTAATGTAAAACGGAAATGTGATATTTAAACAATATTTTTGTTAAAATCATTTTTAACTGATCATAATATAGGGGAAGACCGTATACAACCGAAGTTACGGCTAATTCCAAACACAAAAAAAAAAAAAAAGAATTGCATGAACTGGTTGCCGCCTGAAAAGGTAAAATCATAATAGTAATTCCCACATGTATATATATGTAAATGTACCATGAACCAAATCGTTTAGTGCATAATAACTTTGCAGACATACTGCGTTTGTCTATAGTCCATTCAAATGTTAGAATGCCGTATTGCTCTTGTGGGGAACGGGGAGCAGTATTACTAAATTTAGTAAAAGTGTAAAATATGTCAATGAACCCAAAATATTGTGCACAGTTTTAAGTTGTTTTGCTGATGATTTATTGAAATTAAATGGAAAAATAATCAAAGGAATATTTTCACGTGGGTGGTTTGATTAAAAGACAACTCCTGGTTTGAACAAAACTTAATATGTATATATCACATTTACAATGTTTTACTTTTGTCAATATAATTGTATGAATCTCTCCATGGAGTTGGGGAAGTCCTCAGTCCACCGCGTATTGGCCAGGATAGTCTTGGATCTATCTCCGAGGCAGTGGTTACCCATCAAGGATCGAGGAGCCTGGAGAAGACTTCTCCAACTCATATGGTACTACTTGCTTGGCTCACCAGTTGTACGAGTATCTGGCGTCGGTGTCTCGGTCGTCACCGTGTGGACTGGTACGTGTAGAGGAGTTGGCTAGGTTCTTCTGCCCCGATACCGTGCGACGTCCATCCATTTGTACTAGTGGTTGGCCTAGTTCCAATACTCGTTCATTATGACAAATATTTCCTTATTACGAAAATGCGGCGTATGCATTTCGTTATCAGGTAACATATGTCCCAGCAAACATTCAACTAACGGCCGAATGCTGGCAAACTGCTTTTATGCTGGTAAATTACTGGCACCAAAAGTAAGTGCAACGCCAGTATTAATAATGTACTTCACATTTGTATTTCGCATTCCGCCTATACGAAGTACTTTACTAGCATTTTATAAGCACTCTTCTTCACTCATACTTTTTACTTAAAACCATCAGAAATAAATCTTGCAACTAATGCGATTATTTTGCACTTTACCGTTGCTGGGCCGGCAACTGATACATCAATGGGCCAGTAACGGCCACGGGGACACCGGGGTACTGGCCCATTACTTTCAATGCCGGGGAGTATGTGCTTTACCAGTACTGGCCCGTATAAAAATGTTTGCTGGGGCCAGACGCTGACAATATGAATAACCATTTGTACCGCGTTTTCAGCAATCTGCGCATTTTACAGCTGGCAACCTCACCAAGAAAGAAAATGATAGAGTTATTAGGATAACCTATTAGAGAGTATGAAAAGGAACCACTCCATTTGCCCTGTACTGCATTCCAACGTTTAAACCAATTATAGTCTATCTTATAATATAGGCAGTCGTTGAAATAAATGACTATTATTATACTATTAAACTTAGTGTTTTATTTTTGCCGCTATCTTGAATCTGCTGCGGTTCTCAATATATAGGTAGATACTGGGGGAAAATAAATTGTTATTTTCGTAAAGAACACGTATAATAAGTGGTACTTCAATATTATTTTCGACGCAAGTTTTGAAAGACATTATTTTAGGTAAAGTTACATGTTACATTTAGGTAGAGTTACTGAAGTGATTAATAAATATTTTGCAGTTCACTTTTGTGTTTAACTTTAGACCAAGTAGTTTAACATGTATTATTTGACTAAAAAAAGTAACAAAATACTATATTTTGGTAAAAAAAAATAATTAACAGATGACATATCTTTCTTTTTACATTGTACTTGCTTTAACGACACTAATAAAAAGCACCTTTTAAATACTACAAAGTTTCTTTGACAGTATTTTAAAATTTTTGGCAAGTACCCGAACTTGTAATGCGATTCTCTCATCTTTATCAATATACCCAGTTGTAGTTTTAATGGGACGATATGAAAATTATAATAGTAATAGGATCCCAACAGTTAGATAGGCGTGTAAGGGGCAGAGAAGGTAAGTTCTCCGTTTCTAGACCGCCGGTTATAAATTTGAAAGCCACGTGGTCAGTGTGACGTTTCAACCAGTTCTATTAACCCTGTATAAACATGTACTCATTTTAAGTATTAAATACTTGAGGCTGAGTCGACCCCAGAGCTGTCTGCACAATTTCGGAAGATAAAAATCCGAAGGAGCTGGAAGGATTTGAACCAGCGTCCCTGTGCTCCGTAGGCAACCGTCTTACCACGGAGCCACGGCAGCTCTTATAAAATAATATCGCAGAGATTATTTATAATATTTTTTTATTATCTAGTATACTTCATGCCCAAATAGCCATCGTCACTGTACGCCAAAAAATTTAACTAACTAGTATACTACATGCAATATAAAAACCCGTTGAATCTAATCGTCGAACGTTTTATTTTTCAATACTGGAAAATTTTGCTTTTGGCACTTACCTTTTACCATTTCCACTCTTCAATTTTATTTCCGGTTGTTAGTTTTGTATAAGAAACTTATAATCTGTTGAGGTTATACGTACCGTAATGAAAATATTTTAAATTAAAATTCTTGAACATAATCGGGTCAGTTAAAATTCTAAAGTTTTATATTTTTCAAGGTTCATAAATAATTTGACAAAAGCACTATAGAAATATAACAGCTAATAATTCGCACAACGAGTTCTATCTTAGTTCTTTTGAGGTAATAAACTTTAAGGGTTTCAGTAAACTAAATTTCCTTTTGCCTATTCAAAAGCATAGTCTTTATAAACGTAATACAATAAGCACATTATTAACTCGAGAGAAGATTTTCACAAAGAAACTTTTTCATATGAGCTTTTTTCAAGAGTTTTGGTTTCAATTTCATTGTAAAAGCTCTAGAGTCCGCCACTGCTATGAAGGTATGCTTTATGAGAAGTGTAAGAAGAGAGGAAAGGAGTAAAAGTTGGACAAAACAGAAAGAGAAAAGTAGTTCGGCAATAGTCCAAACGACAAGAGAGGGAACGAGATAGAGCAATACATTGTGGCTTTGCTTGCGAGTTGAAATGTTAAAGATAAATCTTGAGGGAGCCGCATTCAAGACTCTCATTTTATTGCAAGTAGGACGTAGTTGTGTCCGCGAGCTTGCGGCTTTAACTCGGTTTTACTAGAGAATACCAACGTTTCTAGGATCGTATTTTATTGTATTGCAAAATATTTATTTGACGTTTACTGGATTGTATAGTTTACTTTAAATACACTATTCAACGACAATGTATTTTCTTCCATTTATAGGGTTTTATTATGCGCATCAAGAGGGAGAAGAAATCGGAAGATCTAGGATAGAAGGAATCCGAAATGAGATGAACGAAAAAAGAACACAGAAAAAAAAAGAAATGTGTGTAGGAAGATAAATTCTGGATCGTTTCAAAATTTTATAATTAAATTGTAAATATCTACCTATTTTTTTAATTATTTTTAATCGAATAGAATTACAATTCAATATTGTCCTCAAAATAACTTCCTTAAGAAGCCATACAGCTCTGAAAACAGTTCCTCCAATCCTCATAGCAGTGCTGGAACTCGGATACTGGAATAGCTTTCAGCTGGTCCGTTACGGAAGTTTGAGTGTCCCAAAATGACGTCCCTTGAGGTCATTTTTCAAACTTGGGAAAAGGAAAAAATCACAAAAGTCAAAAGTGACTCGTCAGCCGAATAAGGAGGCTGAGGAGCCACAGGAATACTTTTACTGGCCAAAAACTCGTTTATTGAAATTGCTGTGTGACAAGGCACATTGGTCAAAATCTGATGAACGGTATCGTGAGTCAAATTCAACTCTTCTCCGATCATTTTGACTGTCAACCGACGATCTGCACGCACAAGATCCCGGATTCTGTCGACATTTTCATCGGTTCTTGAAGATGAAGGCCTTCCGCTGCGTGATTCAACTTCAATCAACTCTCTTCCTTCTGAAAATGTCTTAAACCACCAAAAAACCTGGGTTCTTGACAAAACACTGTCTCCGTAGGTCTGCTGAAGTTTTACAAAAGTTTCCGTTGCACTGTGGCCAAGTCTGAAGCAAAACCTGATAGCACACCGTTGCTCGAAATGAATGTCACTCATTTTTAAAACGCACTAGAAAAAACTGTTTCACGAAAAAAATCACTACGGACAACAAAATTACTCTAGCGAGTTCAAACTCATACTGAAGGCGTATCACATGTTCACCTGCCCCCTTTAAAGTCCCGCGCCCCAAATGTTGCCAGATCAAACGTTATGTTGCCAGTCCAGTTACTTAATTTACACAACTTGTATATGGTTACCCAGAAACCTTTTTTGGTTATACCCTTTTCACACTAAAACTTTAAGATCGGATGTTAAAGTGAATGTGTCTTTAAACGCTAATGTGAAACCGTATGGCCTCGTCTAAATACAAGTGATGTTTAAGACAGAGATCTGCGTCTTAAACATCGTCCGCATTGCCAACATAATTTCTATTATAAAAAAATACTCTTTGAATTTGTGCTGTCAACATTTTATATTATCATAAACAAGAATACGGTATTATATCGACGTTATAAGAAGTTTATTCTTATTGTTATAATAAAATTATTTATTTTAATAATGTGTTTAATAAAATACAGAACTACAATAATTGAGATAAAATGTATCAACATACATGTTAATACAGGTGTAATATATTCTTTATTGTAGTGACTTTATTGTAGAATGAAATGAAATATCCATATTTGTTTATAATAATTCAAAATGTGCGTCTGCGCAGACAGTTCAAAACTGGTAATTTCATGACAGTAACTTAAGGACAAAATTACTGTAGCTGATGACAGCACCAGAGATTTAAACATCAAGTGTGAAAGCATACTGATGTTCAACATCGGTGAACTTTAAGTTCACTCGTCTTAAAGTTCTAGTGTGAAAAGGGTATTACACACCCTGAACAAATGTAAATTCATTGTTCAAACCCATATATTAGACACCATATATTTCTTTTTAATAAATCCAACAAAAAAACCTGAAAAGTGCAAAAAATGATATCGGTACAGGTAGGGTCTCTATTTAGAAAATGAGATGCTATGCTGTTTGTAACTGTCTTCTTGTCTATGTACCTACATCAAGAACATGCCGGGGTATATTGAAGGCACATCAGTTACAGAGTGACGTCTTGAAAGTAATAAGTTTAGGTTCAGACTCACACGCAGGTGTTAAATCCCAGATATATATTGCGAATTCTACCATCGCCGTATTGACGGAACGAACAACTGGAAAACGCAATTTTAGAAATACAATCTGCAAACAACTACGGAATTTATTGAACAATCAAACAAGAAAATCGATAAAGAATTGGTAAATACTTTTTTGTTAATTACTGTTCTTCCGTTTAAAAGCAAAACATGTCGAAACTTCACTGCTGTATATTGTAATACTCTTAACACAGATGTTGCCAAAACTATTTTTTTCTAAAAAAAAGAAAAACATTAAATTAGTAAATTCTTATTTAAAGTAGCTAAAAAAAGTTCTTTTACTTTGATTTTTTTTTTATGATTTACGCTTTTGTCTCAAAATGGTGTTCTTTTAAAAGGACAATGGCAAAACCAACTACAGTTCATTAAGTCTCATATTTAGTATTACACTTTTTTTTATTATTTCATTTTAAATTTATTAATACATCTAATACCACATCGCTCAATTAAAATCGCTCTGGTCTAACTAAGAAAAACATTTTTTTTTAGAAATTTGTATCACTCTTGAAGGAGAGTGATACATTCATTCCAACGCTCCTAAAATTAAAAAAATTAAATTAATTAATAACTTTAAATTCAGCATACCAATCAGTAATAGTTGATTTGCCTGGTGCACAGTCTCTATAATGCTTATCAAGCCACTGTTTGGCTTCGATAGTATTTTTTCCCATCAAAAAACAATGTTTAATCAACACACGAAATTCTTTTTTATCCATTCTTTTGAAAATTAGAAAACTGGAGTAACTAAAACCACTGTAACCTCTGAACTAATTGTCAGAATGTCATGAAATTTTCACACATATCGTTTGAAGGTTGGTACTATCCAGAAATCATATGGGTCTGTCAACAGTGTTGCCATATATATGTCAGACCGGAGACTTATTGAGTGAAGACAAAATTAATTTGAATGATATAAAATAAAACATTCCTTTGGGTGAAGTGCTACAGTGCACTTTTTGCACAAAAAAATTGACATAAAAAATTCCATATTTTTCAAAAAAACTAATCTAATCAAAATTTTCTGTAGTACTGTTCCGGTTCTAATCAATGTACATTGTACAAAAAAAAAACAATGTATAAAAAAAAATCTGATTTTTGGATGATTCCCTCTGGGAAGTCGAGTGGGAGACAAATTTTTGGCGAAAATCCTGTTAAAAATTAAATTTTTCTTAATAAAAATATTTTTGTTTATTCAAGTATTGAGAGGTTTTATTTTATACCGCAAGCAAAATTTTTATAAAATATTTATTTTGCATGAAATACATGTTTGATTATAATTTACGCACGATGTTTTTTTGAACTCTATAGTTTTCCTATATCTGGGTCAAAGAGTTATACAAGCATGTCAAACTTCAACATTCTATATTTAGCCGTTTGGCTACACTTTGTACCAAACAAACAGACAGACATCCACATGAGTGACGTTGAAAGGTTTTTAGTCATACCTACAAAAACCTAAAAACAACAAACAACTAAATCCGGATACCGGAAACAAATAAAAACCGAAGCTTCTGGACGAAAACCGAAAAGGCAGCATACTTCGTCGGTGTGAGGAGACCTATGACCAATACGGTGCTAACCAGCACTACAGCTTGACGAGACCATTGTGTGAACTAACAGTAATTACGGAATTAGAAAAATAAAATACGTTCCTCTTCATTTCTCAAATTTCATTTGCCCACATGAACTATTACTTCATCGGTGTAACGAGACCCATAACACTGCCCAATAAAATAATTTTTTATCTTGGTGCCGGAAAAGTAAGAACTGATTTTGGATATTTTTGATGTGCTGGTTTCAAAAATACCTGACTCTTTTTCGTAGCAGTTCTAGTTTTTGAGATACAGACTAATTGATTTTAGTTTTTTATCTAAAAACGGTAAACTTCCTCCTTGGACAGCAAAGTGGATATACAAAATATCCTTGTTTTTTATGTCTTTGAGACAGCAGAGCTAAGGATCAGCACTGGGTTAACAGAAATTGGGTGATTTCCATTAAGAAATGTCATAATTCAAGAAAAACAAAACGTTGTCAACGACCCTTTGGTTGCGAGAGAAAATTATATTTCCATCCTTGCATATCAAGTTTGGGCTTATGTAGCAATTTTTGAAGGCTTTAAATCGAGATGGACTTTGTGTAGGCTACTTGACGCGTAAATTTTCTGGGATTAACTCTGAAAAACTGAAAGCAAGAATATTTGATGGTCCTCAGGCAACCTACTGAAGATCCACAATCCAATCCAACCGCATCAATGAACAAGATTGAATCTAATTCTTGGTGTTCATTTATTCAAGTAGTACAAATTTTTCTTGGAAATCATAAGGAAGAGAATTAGTGGAAAATATGCTTTCGAACTTTAATATTCTCGGTTGTATTATGACCACTTACCAGAAAACCTAGGTGATTTTAGTAAAGAACCGGGAGAAAGATTCCATCAGGACATAAAACTATGGAAGATAGATATCAAGGAAGATAAGATAGCCACATGATGGCCTACTACTGTTGGAGTTTTCAGAAAGACTGTTCTGGTAAACTCCATGCTAGAAAGTTGTACAAAAGAACATTTTTACGTGATAAGTGATGAATGTATATTTATCTACTTTGTGAAATAAATACCTTACTGTGTCTCTTTTGTGTTTGTAACTGACAGTTTGAGCAATTAGTAACAGTAATAACGTGAAAAATACACAAGTTAAGAAATAAGATATTTTATTGTAAAAGAGGCCAATATAGCGTATCTCAAAAACTAGATCTGATAGACCAAATCTGACGGCTATTTTAGATTCTGTGCCCAAAAGTTACCTAGAGACAGTTAAAAACTCGTAGGCACCAAAATGTCTGTTGGGCTGTGTAATTAATACGGTACTGACCAACACAGAACAACAGAACAACAGCTTGGTGAGACCATTGTGTTAACTAACAATAATTACATAAATGAAAAAAAAAAGACCTTCCTTTTAATTTAATTTCATTTGTCCACATCAGCTATAAAGAAATTACTACAATAAATATAAAATAAAATTTGTTTTGATCCATTTACTTATTTTTCTTTGGAAAACAAATGATGCAGACTGTGATTGGTTGGTCAACTATTAAACATACATCGAAAAAGCTCGGCAATCTGTTTCGTTCTGTCAACGATCGCCAGTTCAATATTATTTGTTAGATTACTAAGTCTACTCTAACGTAATTCGGTTTCGTGTTTTGACCTCTCTTTCTCATCTGCTAATTCTGTTGTAACTGAATTTGTATGTTTGATTGATAAAGTTCAGAAGCTAATTTTGGTTGTGATGGATAAAATAGCTGATTCAGTTAGTTGGACGAATATTCTCATATCATCATACATTTTGGTTGTTTTGTACAAAGAATACCTAAACCTAACCTGACCTAACCTAACCCAATATTAGTAACTCCCTAACAAGGAAAATTAGAAATATTGAGAGATAATTTGTAGATACATACTAGACCGGGAGCTAATAACAGTTTATGGTCTCAGATTTCATACAGCATGCCTTTTGGAGGAGAGAATATTTACCCTGTGACAACAAAGAAAGGAGGGTATTAAACCCCTGCACGCTTTCCGGTTATATGGAAAATTGCATTTCAACTTTTTTCTAAATTGTGTGTTTTCTCTGATTTAATAATGCTTGCTCTTTTATCAAAAGAAGGTTAAAACAAATTTAAAGTCTTAAATATTATAGGCGTGCGATTCGCAGGGTCCCAAAGGGCTCAAACGGTCACGTGATCTTGTAATAAAAAAAAGAAGATTTTCCGCGTTTTCATGCAGCATGCCGATGAAAATAATTAAAGTTTGTGTCATAGAACCCCTATAAAAAAATGCATGCGGCCGTCGTTGCCCAAGGGTGGAAGATTTCGCAAAAGTTTTGTGAAATTTTTAATCCACCAAAATTTTTCCGAAATTCACCATATTTGGGCCGCATGCCAATTTTTTATAGGGTCTTTATGACACAAGCTTTAATTCTTTTCATCGGCATGCTGCATGAAAACCCGGAAAATCATATTTTTTTTATTACAAGATCACGTGACCGTTTGAGCCCTTTAGGACCCTGCGAATCGCATGCTTATAATTTTTAAGACTTTAAATTTGTTTTTCCTTTCAATAAAAGAGCAAGCATTATTAAATCAGAGAAAAACACAAAATTTGAAAAAAAGCGAGAATGCAATTTTCCAAATAACCGGAAAGCGTGCTGGGGTTTAGTACCCTCCCTTCTTTGTTGTCACAGGGTAAATATTCTCTCCTCCAAAAGGCATGCTGTATGAAATCGGAGACCATAAACTGTCATGAGCTCCCGGTCTATACCTATCGTGGGCTTATTGTGAAAAGTGAGCAAATTCAAATTTTAAGCAAGTATTAATTATTTTGTTTTACTATTGTTCTGTTGTTGTTACACGATTTCCATATTTTTTTTTAATGGAAGAATCTTTTTTGATGACAAACGGTCGAACAAATCCCTAAAATCCAATCAGCAATAAATGTTACTTCGCAGGCGAAAATAAATACAAAGCGGAAATGTTAATGGAATACTATAATGTTCCAGAACGTATCACATTCCAAAGCTAATTTAAAAATTAAATCCACTGTCATTCAACTTTAAATCCATGGATGAATGTAATTTTAAAAATTCACATAATGCAACGAGGCGACGTGGTTTACCATCATGTCGCAAAAACAAAATCTATCGCTTTACGTATTTGTAAATGTCGATAGCAGGAAATACGAGTGAGCTATGTATTTTTCAATCGATCATGATCGAGTTCATACATTCAATTATAACACTTATCGTATTTTCATCAATATTTTCCATTACATTCTGTGTACATTAGATTTAGGTTTTACCACACACAAAAGAATTTACATAAACTGTTTGTTTATGACTTTGCTTTCAACACACTAAAATTGAGACTTTCATTATATTTTACGAAGATTATTCCGAATGTATTACACAAAGTACGGTAGATTTAAACTCAGAGACGTAACGAGTACTTTTGACAACTATGGCAAGTGAAAACTGCACCGTGATTGAAGTAAACGTATTATTATTATTTTATTTATTTTACATCGGCCTATTTTTGCAATGAGACTAATCGCCGATGCCAGTGGGCGAGCTCCTATACCTGGATAAGGGGGTAAATGATTGTGAAAATGCGAGAATGTAAACATATTATTCTCGCCCGAATAATATCACCACCGGAGAATCAAACCAGCAACCTTACAATTCAGACTGTTTTCACCAGTCAGAACTGCACGATTTAAAGAGCTCGGCCACTCCGTTGGCTTGAAGTAATAGTCATCACTTTTAAAATGTATGAGGGTCTTTGACTAATTTAGAAATTTAAACAATTTAATAGTTATTTACATTGCTAGATGCCTAAGTGTTTTTTTTTTTCGATATGTTTTAAAGCCGAGGCAGGGCCGAGACCCGTAAAGTTTCCGAGGACAAAATAATAACTGCACATCGTGCAATGTATTATATTTTTTACACTACCATATTTATATTTTTACCGACCACCAACATATATAAGGTATTGTGATCATACCGATTTTGACATTTCGAGATTTCGATGGATCTCCACGAATTGAGATCCCTACATAAAGTTTTGACTATTTTTAGCATGATGTCTGTCGGTCTGTCTGTCTGTCTGTGTGTATGTTTGTGTACACGTGCAGAGCAAATTCGGTTGAATGGATTTTTATGAACCTTCATATTTAAGCTTATGATATCAATGGCACGAGTTGATCAAAATAAAATATACCTTTTGGTAAAAATCGGTTAACTAGATATGGGAATTTACTCGTGTCGGTTTTAAGATTTTTGCGAATATTTCACAACAGAGAAACATTTATTTAACAAAAGTTGCTATAAAAGCAATAACTAAGAACTTTTATTTGAGACATTTTTTGACAAAACGAAAAATTTTTAGAACATTTTTCGAAATTTTTCGAAAGTATATATTTTTTCATACTTATATGTAACGTTTCCATGGTAATGATTTCTGTTAGAAAATATTGGGTCAAATTATTTCTACTCTGCTGCTAGAATGTATTTTATAAAAGTACTTTGTGATGGCGGTCGATCCTGTGGTAGCCACAGCTGATTTTTTTAATTGATTTCGAGTGGAACATCTGGTGGTAGGTATTGGGTGTTCACATGAAAAGCTGTTCTACTTGACTAGTTTCGTGGATTGATCCACATCTTCAGGAGTTTATTATCTTTTAGAACTATATAAAATCCTGAAGATGTAGATCAATCCACAAAACTAGTCGAGTACAATAACTCTTCATTTGAACACCCAATCAGATCAATTCTGTAAAAAGTTACTGTATAATAACGTTACTACAACATAAAATATTATAAAAAATGCAATGACTTTCATTCATGATAGTAACTGACCTTGCTCATAGTGACGAATTTAGTAACTATTATCATAATAACAGAGTTACAGAATTGGTCTGAATACCTACCACCAGATGTTCCACACAAAGAATAAATATTCACAAGAATAAAAACACACGAAAATATACACTAATAAATTTCAATTAAAATTAATATACACTTAAATTATTGCACAAGTTTCATTTTGCATGTTATAAACAATTAAAAATTAATTTTTATCAACGGCCTAATGAATTCGGAACCGTACCTATATACTTGTGCATATTTATGCTCTTTCTAATTATCTTGGTTTAGCACGTCCGTAATAGATAGCAGTAATTATTAAATAGAAGTATGAAACTCAAAACATTTTTTAATCACTGATTATTTATGCAAGATTTGGGTTAACGACGGTCAAATACATGTTGCGCAAGACTGCAGTAAAAACTAGTGAGTTTGTTGGCGGTGATTTTAAATTTTCTAGAAACAATAACACATGAATGCAAGCGTATGTTTTCTTCCAGTTTTGTCATATGAAATGGCATTCCTTGTACAGATTACAATAAAAACAAGAGAGAAAACATTGGGGAAATTTCAAAATAGAGCTTCGTAAAGACGTATAAACAAATAAAATATAACCGAGTCTAACATGCTGCATCGGAGTTGCTGTGAAACTAATTGGATGCTCAATAACGTTACCAAGAAAGCTTCCATAATATATTCTTTTATTAATACAGTAATACATCCCAGAGAAACTTTAATTGCATACTTAATTTAATTAGAAATGGTATAGTAATTATTTAAAATACCGTATTTAATTCATTTTATGTTTATTTTTTTCCATTTTGTGGTTTGTTTTAAAGTTGAAGTTTTGAAAACTTGTATAAAGAAATCTTTGTGTTATTCAGCATTATTGTAACTAGTATTTTTTCTTCTTCAGACGGTTGGCTTCATTATTGAGGCGCCGAGGTAACCATGGCCCGGGACTCTACTGGAATGCTTTTGAAAAGAGGTGTTTCAGAGCAAAGTAAAGAACTATTTATATATTTAGATCTAAAGAATAGAAACCAAAGAAAACCAAACAAAGAATACTCTTTTATACAAATTTCATCATTGTCAACATGATATGAAAACTCTGGATGCGCTTTACAACAAGTTCTTTTTATGTTGCGCAGTCCTGTGCAGCCGATTCACATTAAGTAGCTTCAGCTCTTGTTCAATCTGATCTAAATACCTAGTTTTATGCCTAGTAGTTTCTTTTTGCAGGAACGGATTTGATTCCGCCATTCTTTTATTGTTACTGTGGAGGTTGCGATTGGTGTTGATCGTATGGCTAAATATTACGTCCGTACCGGTTAGATGTTAGGCCATCCAGCTCGAAGGACCATTGCTCTATAGATATGCATGCCGGGCATAAAGCGAATAGATTGTATGGAAAAAGCAGTACTGCTGGTTGATTTTGGTGCACTGGAGCGACTACTATGATATTCAGATATAACTGTGATATCCGACTGGCAATAAGTACCACGTAAAAATAACTATTAAGTGATGCGGATAGACTTTTGATGTTTTATTTTCGCCTATGTCGTTTACACTTAACTGGGGTAAATTTAATTAACTATGTAAAGTCCTGTATGATTTTTCACGGATGTTTAATTTATGATAATTATCAGACTTGTCGTTCAAAGACTCGTCATATTTTATAAAATGTCATATGCTTATCTTTTAACGGAAAACATTTTCAAACTTTGTTATAATTAATTATAAAACAAATAATTAGACAACAAAATAGTGTGTCATTCGCACAGCTTGCTGTTACTGAATGCATTCACTTTATAAAACACAAGTTTAGACTTGTCACTGTTGCTTCACTTGAACTGTCAATAAGGACAACGCAGAAACGTGGTGGTTGTTGAGCACCTCTAGATGGGGAGATAAGTATTAACAGCACTGAGAGAGCACAGTCTTTCAGCAGCACTGACACATTTATGGCTAATATTTATCTTTCACTACTGCTGAAGAGACGATTGAAGAATTGCTAAAGTGCTAGGATATTTTACAAAACACGGACAGATGAGATGCTGGGACGTTTTCATAAATGTGTATAAACACAAAAGTAATTGTGGAGACCATATAAATAGCAAAAAAATACACCTACAGCCAGAAAAGCACATATATTTCATTTTTTATTTATGGTAAACATTATATATAACAAGCAGTAAACGAAGCAATGCATGGTTTTCTCCAAAGTAATAAATACAATAATTAAATAAGTACAATACAATAATTACCACAGGGGTAGGGGGTCAGCCATGAGATAGATGTATCCGTTTTCCAAACAGTGACCTAACCACTTATCAGTTGATTTTTATTGATTGGACTGTATCTGGATCTTAAAATAGGTTGTATAATTGGAAATAATATGGCCATCACCACATCTCATTTATACAAATGGATACATATAGCATATGTGCCGCAATATATTACATTAAAAGCAGCTAAACACAAAAAATTGACTACAAAAAACACAAGCTGTCATTTTTAAGTATTGTCCAAGTTTCCGAACAAATTAGAACTGGACAAACGAATATTTTGTATATTAGGTTTATTAGTTAGTTAAAATTTTTGGCGCATAACAACGGTGGCAATTTGAGCCCATATAATTTTTATATTAGACATTTTATATATTTTGATAGTAGCTATGACTGAAAATATTTTTTCTGTTATTTGAGCTGTTGTTGTTTACGTTATTAATTTCTAAACATAGGTCTACAATATTAAACACAGATTGTAGCCTACCTGTAATTTTGCTTTGTACGTCCATGTACTTGGTTTTCTTTGGTTTTACTTTGGTTATCTGGCCATTGATCACAAGCTTCATATTTTTTTGCTTCTACCTCAAGACTTTTGAATTGTGAGACCAAAAATCAATAACCAACTTTTTGCTATTTTATTTAGCAATCTTTATTAAATAGTTTCCTATATTATAATTTAAATGTTCATTTTTTTTTTTTCGTTTCACACTTTGTTCTTTGTTATTTGTTTTGGTGTAAGATTATTAATCTGAATATTAATCAGTGTTTCTCATTCTGCACTTAGTTAAACCGATGCACTTATGCTACGTTAATCTTATTTGCAGCATTGATGTATATCTGGCATGAAGTAATTGATTACATGAAGATGCACAATAATAGCGTTCCACCACAAGCGACAAATACATATATAATGAGAGGAAACGTAATATCTCTACATAACTCATCGGTATGCGCCTCTGTCGGTGAATATGTGTACAAGTGTTTTACTGTAACTAATTAACCATCTGTCTGAGACACACCGCTGTAATTATCGGTTTTGCTATAACAGTTTTCCCTTCGTGCTTGTAACTATGTAATCACGTGTTTTAGACAAAGCTACGATCAGTTTAAATGTCTCCTGAATGCATTGCTATATGTTCAACACTGAACAACTTAACCACTGGCGTATCCTCTATGTCGTAGGGTGTCAATACAATAAAAACAAAAATGTTACAAAAATATGGTAGCTTTACATTCATTTATAGGAAAAAGAGTATTTTTTATTTATAAATTAACTCAACCAAGAATCTTATAATAAAACATTTTGTTTATAAAAAATAGTAGCTTTTTCTCTATAGACATGAGTGTATTTTTTAAGAATTCAGAAAATAAAATAAAAATGAAAAATCTTTCGTTACAGCACGTATCTGTAAAAACATGTTTTTTAAATGGTTCATTGTTCAGGAAGACATTGGTTCAGAGTTATTGCTTGATAACTTTGAACACTAGCATCTTCTTAAACAATGCTTAAACCCTTTTTCTTAGAAATGCGACTAGACTGCTTATATAAACTCCTATCTCTGAAGAAGAGATCAGACGGTATTCGGTCCGGTTAGCATTCGAACAGAAAACCATTCCGAAGAGCACAGAAAGTTCCAACTAAATGATTTTATTAAAAAATAATAATAAATACACGCCTGATTTATGATGTTAGCATGTAACATATAAATATAAATGCAGTTCTCATTTATTCACTTTAGGTGTGCGAAAAACACTTAGAACATACTAAGTATACGCTACTGAATCCAACCGGAATATTTATTAAACCAAGGCGCCATTATAGACGAACTAATGACAGGTTTTCCGTTCCCAAGCTCTATCTAAATAGCTAATGTAACGTTAATGTTCTGTTCTAAGCATCAAAACCTTTTTGGTAAACAAAGCTTTGTTAAATTCTCTACGTCTGTCTATCTATAGTTTTATCTGCGTAAAGTTCTTACCAATAGGGCATCGAACCAGAGTGCGTGCGTCCATTTAGCAAACGTAATTTGATTTGGTTTTCTGTACAAGATTTAACAATACATCCTTTTTAACGAGAATGAATAGGTACTGAACAAACTTACTATATACATTTCCACATTCCAAATTAATGCCAGACTTTATTTAACATGAATAAGTAAAATGTTTTAACGTGTAAGTTGAAATTAGTGTCAGAATTTTAAATAATAGCTTCCACAGAAAATAACATGCATTCAAAGTAATTTTAAAAAAATGTATTATTATTATTTTTATTATTATTTTATTTATATTACATCGGCCTATTTCTGTAACGAGGCTACTCGTCGATGCCAGGAGTGAGTTCCTACACCTGGATGAGAGGTGAATGATTATGAAAATGGGAGTAATGTAAACATTTCTCGCCCGAATGATATCATCAACGGAGAATCGAACAATCAACCTCACAATTCAGACTGTTTTCACCAGTCAGAACTGCACGATTTAACAAGCTCAGCCACTCCGTTGGCAGAATTTATGTATCTGGATCCATTTATGCCATGTATATATTTTGCTTAAATTTATTATCTAGATCCAGACATACCGTTCGATACGTCGCTGGTACAAGTCAAGTAGAACAACAGCATACCTGAAAAAAAAAAAAAATGTCACAGTTAATTTGTTAATTCAGTAAATGTATACACTTATTAGTCAATGTATGCAAATACTAATTTGATAAGTAAATGTATACACATGCAATGAAGCTTAAACTTTAACTAGAAGATACACACATTTTTACAACTGATTCACTAAAAATATGTACAATAAAAAATGCATAACTAGTAACAGTGTTCTTTTAAACACTTTTACTAGTAGATGTGCACACATTCCACATAATCTATAAATTACTGCATTTAATTTTAGTTTATAATTTCAAAATGGATATAAATAACATGACAATAAATATGAGCGCATGAATAAAATCCCACAAAATGCTAACAGTTTTCAAATTTATTAAATTTTTACATATTTATAGTTTGAGTATATATTTATTTCATTTTTTGTAACTGAATATTTGTAAATTTATATTTTTAAATGTTATTAAATTTTATAAATTTACGTACTTCTTCTAATGCCACATCAACGTATTACATGAATGTACAAACCTAGTACCAATTAAAAGAGGTGTAAGGCAAGGGGTCACTATTTCACCAATATTGTTTACACTAGACCTAGAAGACGTTTCTAAGGGAATAAACTGGAATAATAAAGATTCAATGTCAGAGAAACCCATCTTAATTCTTACATCTCATTTTACATCTTAGAAATCAGAAAGCTTGGAAGAATTGCAACAGATGCTAAAAGACCTATACTGTTTGTCCAGAAAAGTTGGGCAACGTTTTTAAAGTAATCAACTGAGATTCAAGTCAGTGGAACCCATCTTAGAAATTCTTACATCTCATATTACATCTTACAAATCAGAAAGCTGCAGGAATTGCAACAGATGCCAAAATACCTATAATGTGTGTCTAAAAATGTTGGGCCCGAAAAACAATATAAGTCATTGTGCTAAACGAGGAAATAGAACGTGTATATAATAACTAGTTGAGCGCATAGAATTGGGTAGATCGAACCAGAAAAAAAGAACTAAAAAGACAAATACGACTTGGTTAGACAACATTTAGAGAACTTTAATTTATTGTAAGAAATAAAAAGATGTCACAAAAACTGAAAACAAAAGTATTCCGGTCATTGTGCTTTGCCAATTGTGTTGCACTCACCAAAGTCAACGCAGAAATGTTGAGAAACACACAGAGGCAAATGGAGAGGGCAATTATTGGCATAACAAAACGAAATAAATACAGAAATGTGGCTAAGTTGCTAGAGTTGGTATTCGAGCTGCTTCGCTAAAATAGACCTAGTCTAAACAAATGGCAAGAAGTGACACTATTCGCTGGAGCCGAAAAATTCTGAACTGGTATCCCTATGAACACAAAAGAGGAAGAGGAAGGCCATCAATGCGTTGGTGTGATGATTTAAAAAGAACTATTGGGCTAGCTTGGATCCGTATAGCTGAAAATAGAGTTAAATCTAAAGAGTTGATGAAAGTATATAGACGACCGAATCTGGATTAGGGTTACCAACCGTCCAGGATTGGTCTGGATTGTCCAGGAATTGAAGTTGCTGTCCAGAATCTAGGTTGAATGTCAAAATGTCCCGGAATTTCAGAGAAAGCTTTTAAAAATTACTTTTTGATCGTACATACATGTTAACATCGTACATACATCTTAACATTTTTTGAGTTCCTGATAATTTATAACAGGGATGGGCAAACTTTTTGGACCGTGGGCCACATTGACATTATAACAGGACGGCGCGGACCGCACAAAATATTTTGGTGCCCTCTCCATATGAAAGTGAACAGCAAAAACAACGGTCTCACGTCTATTTTTAAAGTGCAGAGAAAAAAACACGATCTCCCCTCCATTTTCAGTTTTTTTCACTTTAAAAAGCAATTGTTTGCGGATGTTGGCGGGCCGCATAAAATGACTACAATGGCCACGTGTGGCCATTGTAGTGTGACATCGCGTGACCACGCATTGTCGTCTGACCACGCGGGCAATGGTTTGCTCACCGCTGATTTATTTATTGATTTTAGATTTATTATTATTATGAGCATGTATAAAAATGGACCATCAGGCTCGTATAATAATTTTTGAAAAAACATGAAATTTTTTTTACATATTTTTTGTGCATAAAAATTTTTCCTCGGAATACTAGGTATGTTTTGTTAAGTGGTTTCTCAGTGGAAAATATTGTGAAATTACATACATATATATATATATATTTGAGATATCCATAGTCAGAAATACGGGAAAATCTTACGATCATTATCAAAGTAATTACTAAACCAAAACCTACATCAACAAATAAATATTATTGTGGAATATAACAAGTAATATAACAAAAATAAAATGAATATCAACGACGATACAAGTATCTTGGACACGAAATACGAATAGACAGAGACAATCAAACGTGCGAAATCTTATATATATATATATATATATATATATATATTTCAGTTTTGAGCAATATATCCAGGAATTGTCTCAGAAAAAGTTGGCAACCCTAATCTGGATTGACATGTTTGCTGAAAACACACTATCGTATAACATGATTCGAATAATTAGCGAAGATACCCAGCGGTAAGACAGTTACAATGGAGCCACAGCAGTTTTGCCATTCCATTGCGATTATTCCGAATAATTTTCATAAGTCAAATAATTTTCCAACTTCAATAAATGAAGTATTCATAAAATCGACTATAACACTTACATTCAGTTTGCAAGAGCAATTTACTAAAACCTTATTTGAAAAGTTTAAAAAGATTTTGAAAACCAAATGTCGTGTACTCCACTTTAGTTTACAATTGTTGGTAAAAAATATGCAATAAAGATTTTCTGGTATTGGTCAACAGAACTATTTCAAAATCGAACAATAAAAGAAACGTACGATATAACTTAAAATGTAATCCATAATTTTCTCTGATAAGCATATAGCAAATTGTTTGTAATCAGGTACACCCACAATTGTTGAACATAAGAAAATGAGTTACGTAACTAACGTTTAAAGATAAAGGTTTATCAATAGCCATACAGTGCCCTACTTCACACTTTAATACGGATTTATTGATACTTTAGATAGTTCTGAATTGAAGGTATTTGTTCTCATGCTTGTTTATTTTAGATAAAACTCGACTGTAGTTGCGAACTTTTAACTAGGACAACGATAGCAGAGCGCACTATCGCTTATTGTTGCTTATTGAGACTAATACGGTGGAACAGAAAGACTGATTACAGGTAAAAGTGACTAATATATTCAATAACTTTAAATTGATGGACTTCATGAAACACTTTTATGGAACATGTTAATATTATATAGGGATCGAAATTAAAGTCATCATCATCCTCATCATTATCATAATCATCATCATCATCACCATCACCAGATGATGATGATGGTCATCATCTTTTAGACGTTCAAATCAACTGCTAGATATAGGCCACCGTTAAAAATTTCCAATTTTCTCTCTTGACCTTTTCGTAGCCAGTTCGTAGATATACACTTTAGACCATCAGTCCAGCAAGTGTGCGGTCTTCTATTGTTCTAGCTAGATGACCTGTCCATTTCCGTTTGTTGAAGAATTTCAGCATTTGGTATTTTCTCCCTCAATGTGTTACTGAGCATAGCTCGCAGAGCAGCAGTAAGGAAAACTTGCGCTACGGGCAGAGACGTGTTTTTGGCGCCCTTGGCAAATAAAAAACAAAGGTCCTTACCTCTCAACATTTAAGTGATGAGCAAAAAAAAAAGGTCCTCACTTCCCAAAATCCAAGTGTCGAGCAAAAAAAAAATCCTCTCCTTCACAATGGCGCCCCTTAGTCAAGCCCGTTAGCGCTCTTTTCCTTAGTGCGCTCAGGGCCGTCAATCCTCCACCCACCCCCCTTGCTGCGGCTCTGATAGCTCGTTCCATGGTTTTTTGGGTTACTTGCAGCTTTCTAGCAGAAGCTTTAGACGCTGTTGTATAACATGTAGTTCGGAAACTTTCTTTTTAAGATACATGGGGAAATGGGCAAAATTTTAAAAAATGTCTCTTAGTTAATTAAATGCTGCTCATACGTGTGACATTCTCCTAAAGATTTCGCACGTTTGATTGTCTCTGTCTATTCGTATTTCGTGTCCAAGATACTTGTATCGTCGTTGATATTAGCATCATCGATTTTCATTTTATTTTATTAAAAAAAAAAGAAACAAACAAAATGAAATTATTACTTGTTATATTCCACAATAATATTTATTTGTTGATGTAGGTTTTAGTTTAGTAATTACTTTGATAATGATCGTAAGATTTTCCCGTATTTCTGACTATGGATCTCAAAGACCTCTAGACCAGCGTTTCTCAACTGAGGATCCACGAGTGATGTCAAAAGCGTCCGGGAGCCATAAGTACAATATTGACATTTTTCGTCAAAAACCAAACACAAAATACAGTAAACTAGAAAATCATATATTTATTAAATATTCGCCTACATAAGCATAGCTTAAAATTAAACTAACATTTCTTAGAACTACATATGTGCACGCACATAAGCGATCACCGAAAAAGACCTGAAAACCCGAAATTGGGTACAAATTGTTTATTTTTTATTTTTTAGGGTGATAACCCTAGGTAAAAGAATTTTCTGATAAGCATTTTTGGGTACTGAAGGAAAAAGTTTGGGAAACAGTGTTCTAGACCAGTGGTCTCCAAAGGGGGTACAAGGGTACGTGTAGCCCAATTATACGTAAAGTACGCATGCGCAATAAGGAGGGCTTGCTTTGTAGAATAGTGTTTGATTGGATCCTTGAGGGAGGATCCTTGGGGTACCTGCTATCTTTTTTTTTCTGATTTAGGGGCAACAGATCAAAAAATAACTGTACTAGACTAATGCGGCAATTCTGTGGTAAATCTGTAAGCTACAGACGATCGTATCTAAGGAGTTGTTTTATGTGTTGTTATGGACAGTTTCTTAAAGATTTTTTCTGTAAACTTACAGATTTACCACAGAATTGTACCATAAATAGCATAAATTTTATCTTATACGCAAAATAATAATCACAAATTGAAAAATTCTATAGTTGGCTATATTCTTTGAAATTACAATTTTGATTACTAAAATTTTGACAGATCTGCTCTATTCTATAAATGTGATTTTTATTTAGTATTGTCCATATGTATAAATTAAAAGTCCCACGCTGCCTTCCAACATGTCCTGTGGCAATATCTGTCTCGACGTCGAAAACCTAATATGTCGTGGACATTGTTTTGTGGTTATTTCACTCTGTCTGAGAGAGTTATTTTGTAAACAAGAGGTTTTTGTTCAGCACTAACGACATTTGAGGAAATATGGAGACAAAAACTGTTCTTTTTCCATGTAGTATATACCCTTAGAGCAGTGATGAACGATAATTGCTTTCCCTAAAAAACTATAATAGATTTTTAAGGCCTTAGAAAAGAAACGAATAGAATATATCATAGTTATCATTAAAATGAAAAAATATGTGATTTGTTAAAAGCATTGACTAATTATTAAATTTGTCTTTTATTTTATTTTTGTTTTACTATAGCAATAGTTATATAGGATGTAACAATATTGTCACAGGGTGAATTCAAGAACGGAATCTGTTCTACAAAATTTATTATATAATATTAATCAGAATACAATTGTTGGTCCAAAATGGCTGCTGGTGTTGTCCGTTGGAAGCTGATGTAAGTCTCGTTCTTGCCCCGGCTTCTCCAGGATCGGTCGAACCACCCCAGGTATCCGCACGAGGTGAACACGTGGAGAAGTCCTGTAGGCGACACTCACATCACGTGTTGGCGACTTCAACAGCTGGGCTGGTCCTTGGCCAACGTGCTCACAAGAATGACTACTGCTTGACCACCAAGAAAGACTAACCACGACTCTATTCCCTAAGACCATTTTTCAACTGTTAACCAGGACACTATGACGTCAGGTCCTACCTCAATTGTTTCGGAAACATTATTCATTTGAGTTGGCAGCAATTAAAGACCATAGTCATCACAATTGAATTATGTTTAACAACATATTAGAATGTAGTTCAAAACTTATGTTGACAAACACGCAACACTCTGCACATTCTTTAATTCCCAAAACCGTATGTCAGCAACCTTGACCTACACGGCTTAAAGGCCGCTCAAGGAGTTGGGACATTAGAACACAATTATACCATAATTGTGACAATATAGACGAAGCACGATTTTTCTCTAATGTATTCGTATCTCCGAAATCTTCGAACCGTCAATACTGGTATTTTACTTAAATTCCTGCAGACATATCTAATCCCACACTATAATAAATAATCCTCAAATTTTTATTACTTATATTTCCTCTTTTGAAAATAAATCAAATATTCTCAAATTTAAAACTAAAATCCCTATAAAATCTCTTCGTCTTACACGAAATATTACAGGTAATAAAATTGACACAGGAATATGAATTGGCTATCTAAATTATCCGTTTGCACCAAATTTCTATACCCTGAGGCTACCATTCACCTAGTGGTCAATGAAAGAACTAAAACTGAGATTTTGTAACGCAATTCGCAATCTTTACTCGGTTCACTAACAGTTTACTTTTTTCATTACGGGATTAATAGCAGTCATTTAAGTGACAAAAAGGAGAGATTTTTTATTCGACGAAAATATCTTTATTTACGGAAAAAGTTGATTTTCTACGATTTCTGTACCTTAAAACATATATTTGTTTCATGATTAATTTGTAGAGAATTGCCTGAAAATTCACCATCACCCGCTATCCATCTTTGCACCCTGGTGCTTTTTAGCATTTTTTGGGAATTCAAAGTTAAATTAAAGTGGTTAGCGCATCTGAGTTCTAACCATGGGGACTCGGGTTCGAATCCCGGTAATGACATGGATGTTTGTATTTGTTATAAATATTATTAATGTAATCAATAAATAGTTAATGGCCATCAATAGCCAAGACCAAATATTATATTAAGAAAAAAAAAGATTTTTTAGACAACAGAAAAAATAACAATAATAAATTACAAAAGGTAACTACAAAATTATTTTATGCATTGCTCAAAATGGCGTGTGTTCAAAATTATTGTCTAATAAATTTGAACACTGACATACCTTGGGACAATTTTTAAACTTCAATTCCAGGAAATGCTATCCAAATCCTTATATAAACGGCCGTCTACTGAAGACGGGGATCAAAAGTATTCGGTTTGCGAAATGAACTAGAATTGTTGATTTCTTAGCAGCACTGCGTTGATTATCTGTTGGTTTATTCGATCCTTTTTTATCTAATTTTCAAATATTTTTTCTTTAAACTTAAACTAATTTCATTTAAAATTTTCTTTATTTAAAATCTTAATTTGTAATAAATTTTTAAACTTAATTCGCCTTTTTACTTTTACAGGGGTCCGCTACAATAGGATCGCTTAGATGGCAATGATAGAACATAATTCTATTTATCGTTATTTCATCACTAATATCCGGAAAGTGGTAGTCTCGTGCAGAGGTAGCAAACCTATGACACGCGTGCCAATAGTGGCTCGTGAAAAAAATTTATTGACACGCAAACGATTTGAAACGATATGATTTTTATTGTGAAATATTAAAAAGAAGCATATCGCTGAATACTAAGCGAGTTTAGCGAACGTAACTACTGAGAATCAACAATCAACCTGTTTACCTTGCGGTTATAATCAACTCATATCAGTTCGCTAGGCGAACTGCAAGCGAAATATTGCTATTTATAAGCTAACATACTCAACAGTTGCGTTTGCCAAATCCGCTCATTATTAATTTAAATAACAAATAAATAATAAGAATAACAGTCATATGACATATTGGTCCGAGTTACCAACGTTGAAATTATCCTGAGAATGTTACCAATCATAAAGAAAAGGAAAGAGGAATGAGCATAAATACCGTACCAGAATATTATACAGACAAAAGTTGAAGAAGGAAGAAGTCCTGAAGACGCAAATAGCCTCCGTTTTTGTACGCCAAAATTTTTAACTAACTAAGAAGAGGTCCTGGAAGACGAATGATGATTATATAGGTCGGTGACCTAAGCAATTGGTTTGAAAATAGATACATCCACAGAACTATTCTGGAATGCGACAGGAGAAGAAGATTGGCATGCCAACAATTATTATTTACGTAAAGCTTATATTATTTGGCACGTTACCCCAAAGAGGTTTATCACCCCTAGTGCATTGGAAGCCTAAGGCGCACTTACAGGTACATAGAATACAATGTATTAATGTAAATCGCGTAAAAACTATTCATTTTTGCAAATATATATTTTTTTTTTCTATCGCACTTTTATCTACTTACATTATCATATATCCTGTTCATATATGTATATGTAAAACAACATTATTCTGAGCAAATTTTACGGTTGCAAATTTTTAAACACATTTAAAACATACCAATTATGAACTGTTAATGTCAGCGCAATAATATTTACGACCTTTCGTCACTTAAGATAATTTTGTAACTTATTATTTGGGTAAATTAAAAATTTTGTTATTGTGTTTTGTTTCCAGTTATCTTATGTCGTAAAACTCCATATTATGTAACATGGCGGTTGTAATGCTTAAACATAAAGTTAATTATAATACGTTCTTATGCTGTGACAATGTTGCAGAAGATTTTAAAGTTTGTTCTCTATATTATTGTGAACTGTAATGGCGTATTTTGTCGCTTTATAGAAATGTATGTCAAGGGCACTAGAATAAAAAACTGTTTTTTTCTATAGAATTTCTTTACTACATAGAATATGTATTCTACTACTATTATTACTCCATTAGCGGTTACTGCTCTGGATGGCTTTTGGCAGACTTAACAATGACTCTTAATTCCTGTGTTTCACTCATTGTCTTTGATTAAATTTATTTTACGCTAATATTTACTGGCGTTAAAACAGGGAAAAGGGACGCCATATTGTCTTTGCTCATGACTTGAATTTTGAATGGTTTTCTTCTTTTTGCTCTTCACTTGAATGTTAAATGGTTTTCTTTTCTTAGCTCATTAATTACTCAGCTCTAAGGATAAATGCTTGAACTGATTTATTGACGATCTTGACAGTCCCAATGAACTGACTAAACCGCTCCGGCCACGGATAGCGCTTATATAGCAAACCTTATTTTGTCTATAAAATTCTCGCGTTTTCGGGTTTTCTCGAACGTTCAAAAGTCGCTTTCTTGTCTCACAGCTACTTTAGTCTCTTGCAGCACAGTATTCGTAACAATTTATACAAATATGAAAAGATTAGTTAACAAAGAGTTGACAATTAGTAAATATAGAAAATCTAGAGACTACTGGAATACGAATTACTTGAATTACTGATACGTAGCAGAGCAAGAAGGAGTTTCCGCATTTGGTCTTAAGCTAAATTGTTGAGTTTTTGGGTTTATTATTGGACCAAATATTCTTGTCAAGATTTTCACAAGCTGTTTTTGTATTGTTTTGTCTGCCCACTTTTTCATACTTATAATATACTTTATCACATCAATTATAATAAAATCCATTAATTTCATAATTGCAATAGTGCGAGATATTTATGTTATATTAAAGTTTAGTTATGTTACTATATACAAGGTGTTTGTTTGAAACGCCACACCTCGAATAACTCCTTTATATTAAGAGATACAATAAATTCTTCAGAAGAAAAATTAAACTAGACAAAAGGTCCCATTTAAGGACTATAATAAGAATTCCGCATAACTTCCGGTTTCAACGGAAATTGTTTAAATTTTTTATCTAGCATACAGAATCGGTATTTAAATTTATTTTTCTTGAAAGTACATTAAATCAGCTTTACAAGTTTATCAAAATATAATACTTTAATTGTAACCATTTCAAAATGACTACCAGTTATTTACAAAATAATAAATAACATAAATCGTAAAGTTAAACGTAGCAAGATTTGAAAATGATTTCGTTATATATAAAACCAAATAAAACCTGCAAATTTTCTTGCCTGTTAGTACGAGTTTAATATTAAAGGTGATAACATCAAATCGTTTGTAATTATGACTTACGTACGTTGTTTAAATGAAGAAATGACAGATATGGTTCTGACATTCGGGGAATGTCAAATTAATTCTGTTAGGGCCCAGCAACTCTACCAAGAAAGGTATCCTGAAGGTAAAGGTCTTAGAACATAGGGTAAGAACAGCTATCAGGGAAATTCAAGAGTATACCTTTCTAAATGTAATGGAAGTTTTTTTTACGAATGAGAAAGTGTGTGGTTAACAACGGCGGTCATATTGAACATTTGTAAATTTTCCTTAGTTTATTTCTAACTTTTAAATACATAATATGGTAGAATTATTGAATATATCATACATAAGATTCTCGTATGACATGTAAAAATGTTCAATAATCAATCTGTGTAGGGAGTAGTTGCACAATTGAACAAACTGAATGGCCGAGGTGTGCCTTCGCTTGAATGTAACGAAAGGGAAAGTGTCTAGACTGAGTGTGTGGGGTGTGCTTCTACCCGAGATACTCTGCAGTTGACGGAGTAGGTGTGTCAGTTCCTCATCAAAAGAACTCCTCAACGATAAAAAAAACACATTTAAATAAGAAGGAAACTCGATATATTGAGTTGAAAGAGTTCATCGAAATATTCAGTTTGAAATAAATCTTGAATTGTATATTAAAGGTGTAGATCTTGCATGAAACACTGAATATTTTCTTCATCTTTCTTAAGTCGCTTATCTTCATTGCTGAGGATTAATAATGTATGCAACACAAACTAGCTTATATGACGTATATTCTAGAAAAGATATTAGAATCGTCGATTAAATTATTTAGTGTCTTATATAGAAACATGAGCGACATTACATCCCTCCTCGCCGCCAAAGTCCTGATATCAAATGCTTTCTGCACGTCTTGGGATGGTTTGTATCTTGGATATACCCCTGTCATGCGTAATTTTACAACGCGGTAATACCGCTATTGAACAATTTCAATACTTTTTTGGTATTTTGCTTGATAGGGTGCCCATATAATTCTCCCATACTCAAGTGTAGGCCTTACAT
Source organism: Liopterus haemorrhoidalis (assembly GCA_963971575.1). Taxonomy (NCBI): domain Eukaryota; kingdom Metazoa; phylum Arthropoda; class Insecta; order Coleoptera; family Dytiscidae; genus Liopterus; species Liopterus haemorrhoidalis. Next base: position 55,522,222 of record OZ020612.1, on the reverse strand, counting down.
AGGAATTAAACAATGCAATGTACGTCCGACTCTGACGAAAATCCCTGGTCAAACGGAGAACATAACCCATCTTCTTTAAGGCACTGTTCACTATGTGGTCAATATGGTGTTGAAATTTCAGCTCGCAATCAAACAGTATTCCCAGGTCTTTTACGGTCTTTTAATATGAGTATTATCTTTTTTGGCTAGTGACACAAAAGCCTTTAACGACCCAACCATGGACGGTGCTCTATCGGTGCATCATCGGTGCATCATCCACATGATTTCCATGATAAATCTATGGATTTCAAATATTCATTTAACATTTTTAATATTAAAAACTAACGCTATACCGAGTAGATTTTAAAACGATAGGCATCCACGAGTTGTACCCATTTGCATTCATTTAGTTGCCTAAAATTTTATTATGCGTATAAATAAAATACATACGATGCTAAATTTCTCACCACGGTCGCGGCACCCCTACCTGTAATGAACGCCACCCACTTTGAGAACCACTGTATTACAGGATTGTTCTTTAGACAATCGTCGACAACCTCATTGGAATCACTATATTTCTAATTTAGTACTAAACCAAGTATACAACTTACATTATTATTCTTAAGTATACGTAGTTTAAAAAACAAGATGTATATTTCGTCCTTAGCACAGTCGATACAGACTTGACATCATATATATCCATAAACATCAGGGTTAACGACTTCAGGAATTGTTTCTCGAATATATACATCACCGCAGACATAAAATACCGAAAGATTTTATTCGTTTTGAGATAATATAAATTCAAAAAAATCTTCCTAAACCTGTCAGTTTATCAGTGAGATGATAAAGCAAGGTCATAAACAAATACGTCTGTATGTAGGTTTAGTCGTGCATGATCAAAAGCTCCGAAAATACACGTGTGAGAATTATGGCGCTGCAGGAAATATATATCACGAAAGGGGGCATAAATCAATCACACTTTGAATATATGTCAGGCCTTATTGAACGACGGGCTGTTTCTAAGCACATGCCTTTATAATCCTAAAGACCTATTGTTCAGAGAATAAATAAAAAACAACAAAGAATAAAAATATTGGATCATAAAATGGGAAAAAAATACACAATGAATGTATGTTAAGGTCTTTGTAAAATATGAATTGTTTTCTTTCTAAGAATAACAGTTTTTTTCTAAAGTATGGTATTGTGCCTGCGAGAAACTGTTATAATGGAAAACTGTATGAAAACTGGATATTTTATTGAAATTTTCCTGATATTCCACACCAAACATGTCACTAGCAAGATTAGTATACAACACGAAAAATTACTTGGCTGATGACGGTTAAAAAGCATATGGTTAAACCCTATATTCAAAACTTTTTCAAAATGTTACAATGAGAATTATTCTCCAATTTCTTTATTATCAATTTTTGATAACACAACAATAGATATCGCAGCAGCAACGTGGGTCCTATAAAGGTTGGTCAGTTCAATCGAACTTGGTTCTCCTCGTGCAATATGTAACTGAATGTGTTGATCGTAGACAGCAGATTTATTCTATTTCCATGGATGTCCCCAAAGCCTTTGATACAGTTCACCATCCAACACTATGGTTTCAATTGGAGAAATTCGGTATTTGTGGAAATCTGCTTTGTTGGCTTGAGTAGCATCTCAAAAAGTCAGTTTGTTGCTATTGACTTTTCAAGTCAGTAATTCCCTTCTCACTTCTGGTGTTCCACAAGGCTTAACTTTGGTCCTCTACTCTTTTCTATATTTATCAGTAATATTGGTGATTGTTTTACAGTCTCAATTTATGTTATATTCTGATGACTTCAAATTATATGTATGACCAAGGTAGAGCACTGTAGAGAAACTCCAAAAAAAATCTACAGTCTGTATGATTATTGTGATACAAAGAAATTGACAATTAACCCCAGTAAATGTCGTTTAATTAATATTACCAGATTATTTTTGTGTGTTTATTTTTCTTTCTAGTCTTTATGGATCTCCGTTGAAAACTGAAGCAGAAATTAAGGATCTTGGTATCATTCTAGAATCAAAAATTATTTTTGATCAGCACATTTGTGAAATTGTGTGTAGAGTTCTAAGAAATCTGTTTTTTTTTAGAGCTGCTAATGAATTTACTTATCCGAAACCCCTCAATATTCTTTTTAATAGCATCCGACGGAGTGACCGAGCGCAGTAAATCGCAGCAGTTTGGACTGGTGAAGACAGTCTGGATTGTGTGGTTGGTAGTTCGATTCTCCGTCGGTGATATTATTCGGGCGAGAATATGTTTACATTACTCTCATTTCACAATCATTCACCCCTCATCCAGATGTAGGAGCTCGCCCCTGGTATCGGCGATTAGCCTCGTTGCAGAAATAGGCCCATGTAAAATAAATAAATAAATCTTTTTAATAGTATAGTTAGAAACCATTAGGAATTTGCTAGCACAATATGGAATCTACAGTACAAAGTTTATATTGAACAAACTGAGAAAGTGCAATATATATACAGATTAGACTTTAAATTCAACAGACGTCTCTATTACAGATCTTACGAAAATAATCGAATATTTTACAATAGGGGATAAGCATGATTTTTTTAATTTTTTTTATTATATTCCTCTTGTTGAATATAAACATAAAAAACAGTTTTTAATTTTTTTTTTTAATTTGGGCTTAAAAAATCATAAATGTATGTAGCGCGCGAAAACGACGTGTGACGTCATACCCCTTCTAACTGACGCATGACACTACTAGCTTACCAGCGTACATAGTCTGTTATGAACTTATTTGTTTGTATAACTTTTATAGGTTATGTAAAGTTAGAGTGATTTTAATTAAAATAAAGTTTAATTCTATAAAAACAATTTATACATGTTTACCGAATTAAATTTTATATTAAAATATATAACTTATATTGCAGTATTTCAATTATGCCTCTAACATTTTGTAACTTCATGTAAACAATGTAGTAAAATTCTGACATCTAAATTACATAAATATTTACATTTTACAGAGTTGCAGCGTTTGTTTACATAAAGTTATAGAATATAAAATAAAAATTACTTACAGGTCTGCTTTGACACCACGTATTTCTTCAGCACTGTAGCATTCATTATTTTTCATATATTCCATGAGCATAAATGCATCAATGTTGGATAAATTATCACTCTGAGCCCTAACAAAATCTTTATCTGCCATTTTAATAATAAATGCGTGAAAAATTGTTTAAAAACAAATACAAAACTCTCGAACAATACAATATACACACGTGTAAAGATTATGTTGTAGCTGTATCTGTGACGTGAAACCCCTATCGTTTGACGTCATACTCAGTCGTTTCTACTCGACAACATTCGCGCCGTGGTCTGCTTATTTCAAATTTACAATATTTTAATTCAAAAATTTGGCTATAATATTAATTAAAATGTGATTTTTGTTTTGTTAGGTGACATAACTAACATTAACATATCAAAATAATGTAGTTTTAAGGAAATACAAATTTTATGCGTATCCCCTATTTAAACAGTTTACGTAAGAGACGCATTGTTTTAGATCTTACGTTCCTATTAATCAAAATATGAAATGGAGAACGTGGAAAACCGATACTGAATATTTCCAATTTCGTTTTCGTTAAATAGAAACTCAAAATGGTAATATCGTTGTTTTGTTTTCGTTTGCGGTTTGCATTATCCTTGATAAAAATTAATGATAGTCGGGAGTCCATAGTTTTTCAGACTCTCGGCTCGTCCAAGAAGCTTCGACTCCTCGATTCCTAGCTGACGAATCGGACTCCGTCTCCGACATCCCATTCCTGCTTAACACCCCCGTTACGATCCTGAATACAAAAGTGCAATTCTCGTATTTTTCCAACTGAAACATTCTGCAAATCAGAATTAACACCAGCAAAAATTTCGCCAGAATCAATTAGCTTGTCAGCGCTGGCATTTGTTACAGATGATTTCTTCTTTGTCAAATCACATTAAATGCATTAAAGCTCTTGTCAAAAACATTTGTTATCCACGCTTTATTCGCGTTTATAGAAGCCTTCATGCGTAGAGCTTAAAATAATGTGACGTAATTGTAGTATCCTGCAATGGAAATCTAATGGTTTTGACATTATCCAACCCAGGCGTAATAAAATCCCTAGTATCATAGAATCAGAGATCTTCGGTTTGTAGGGTTGCGGTGCAATGTTGAATATTAGCTGTTTGGTTAGAATTCAAGGCATTATTAGATAAACTCCGCCTTTCCCCTTGTCTCTAGGACGAAGGGTTGTGCAAAGTAGCCAACCGCGAATCAATGAAGTTTGTAGCTGGTTGTTGACATTGTCAGAAGATAAGATTCTGCATTATTAACCCTCTGTGTATAAAGTTCGCTTTTATTGACTTTTTAGACCTTAATTAAACAGAACAATTTAGAAGAAAGCAACTTTTTTGTGACCCAAGTCAAATAAATTGATTTTTTACTAATCTGTAATAAAATCCTTTTACAAATGTCCTGACATTTTTTTGTGGATATATCAATGTTTTTTATGCGACTAGGGGAATCAGAATGAGTGTCCTTCAAATTTTTTCTGAAAAAAAGGGTTGTTGCATAAAAAGAAAATTATAGTTTGATTAGTACTAACTTTGTTAAGTCAGTAATAATTTAATTTATAGGTGCATTAAAATGGCGACTTATGGGCCATATACAAGTGTATCATAAAAGAGGGAACACGATTTTTCTCAAAAAAATGATGTGAAGTGTGAATTTTCATACATTAATAAATTTTGATCGTTAATCCACGTACTAAGGGCTTACATTTGATACCGTACTCAGAATTTAAAAAAATATTTTTTTTACGATGATCTCTTCTTTGTTTATTTTTTTAGATGTTTTAGTATTTTTCCTATGTGCGGATCAAAGAGTTGTATAAGCATGCCAAATTTCAACTCTCGAAAAAATTTTTTGTCCCACACCCTGTAGCCCAGATGGTTTAAAATAAAAATCTGAAAAAATTCTAAGTAATGTACATTGGTGTGAATCGGAATAGTACAACAGGAATTTTTGATCAGATTATGTTTTTGGAAAAAAACGCATTTTTTGTATTTTTTTGCTAATAATGTATACAAGTTATAGCTTTGTAACACGCTACGTTAGAACGTGTATCCTGGTGTAGTGGTTATGATACTGGCTTCTCACCCAACTAACTCGATCCGAAAGGGATCGAACCCATTTTGCATTTAATTTTTAAAAGCGTAAATTTAATAACCAGTGGAAATTATTTAAATTATAATTTAATTCTGTTTCAATGTACACGAAATCAGAGGGGCGGAACTTATAACAACCAATGGAAGCCATAGGCGTAATTTTTAAAATTCTTTAAAACCTTGCAATATAAAAAAAAAAATACTGCACATATTTAGAAACCTAAATAATGGTATTAGGCGTTCGAATTAAAATTAACAAAAAAAAATATTTTAATATAAAATTTGTTTTCGCATCCCAAATAATCATCATTCACTTACTAAATAAAATACCTGCAAAACCCTGAAATGTGTGAAAATTCACACTTCACATAAATGTTTTACATTACGCATCTTACTTAAAGGATAAACAAAAACAAGTATACTTATTAATAGTTAGTACTTAAACGTATGTATGCTGACCGTTGACTGTTTACAACGCAGTTGTAAACATGTACCCTAGTTCTTTTGTAATTTAACAATGTGATTATAGTTATACGGGATAGTTGTTTTATGCCGATCTTCAAAAATAATATAGTATGTTCTATACTTTTCACATATATCATATTTATTCTGCTTTAACTCCCGACAAAAGTGAACTTTTCAAAATTGCCTGTGATACTTTTGCTTTTATTATTATTATAATTTCGTATGGCATAATGTCTAGGTATCAGATAATATCAGGTCGCGACTAGCGCTTTCTGGCATAACCTAATGACTACTTTTACAGTAACCGAGATCACCAGCTTTTCATGCCCTGTAAAACATGCCCATATTCTCGAATATTAATTCAGAGATACAGGTACTCATTTACGGAAAGACAGAATAAACTTACGGTTGCAACAGCCAAGAATGTTTTTGAAATATATTTTGCTCGTAATAGAGAACGATCCCACACATACAAAGCGAGTGAGTTAACCTCTATCCCCTACTGCAACCGTTTTGCTTATATGAGGACCCGCGTGGTCATGGAAAACAAGCAACATTTTTTCAAATGTATAACCCCTATGATGAACCAATCCAGCTAAGGCCTATTTTTTATTCATACATCTAAAATTTGCTTGGTGTTATGTTATACAAAAAACATTTTAGATTCAACAGGCTGAAAATACACCTTAAAGCAGTTTTTATCTTCTTTGGCTTAAAGTGCTTTAAAGAAAGATTGCTCCGGTTGTACAAGTCAGTTAATCACACCGGTTGGTCTATCCTGGCACTGTGTTTTATGTATGATTATAAGAGGTAAAGTGTTGTTACGAGGAATGTAAATGCTGTTAAAAAAAGTTCGAGTTTAAAGTATATAAATCTTGTCAAAGAAAAAATTTCAATTACAGTTACAAAGTGGATTTACCCTTACTTATATCAGAGTTTTTGGTCAACCTCAGATAAACTGATGATTTTTTTATTACTGTTTATAATTAAGGACTGCTGTAGACCGTTTGTGTTGCGGCAAATGGCCTGAATGGACTTATATAACGAAATATTAAGTATATGGAAATATTTCCCACTTCCACAAACCCCTTGATTGCATTGGAGTACATAAGAGATAATGAATTAATCTCTTATTTCACTTCAGTCTATCAATAAAACAGAAATCTTCAACACGAATATGACAATACTTCACATCAAAACGCTCATAAATTCAATGAAAACATCTGGAATTGAAGTACAGCTTGTGTGGATACCTAGCCATTTGGAATTTATGGCAACGAAATCGCTGACCAGCTAGCAAAGACTGGAGCCGCCAACCTGGACCTCAACTTATCGACACGGTATATTATTTTGATCTGTTCCCGCTTATAAGTCAAGCATTGTCCCGCAAATGGTAAGAGGAATGGAACGAAACAGCACAAGTAAAAGGAGCCCACCTACATTCGATTCAAACCCACATTCCACGAAAACCATGGTTTGATAATTTGAATATTTCAAAATTGTCTGTCTCGACCCTTACTCGAATGCGTTTTAACCCTCTGACATCGTTTTTTTTTTTTTTCAAATTTGATTTAAAAAAAATGTTTTTTTTTTGTCGTAGAAATTTATCAAAATTTATTTCAAATAATATTTTATTTGACTCTGACCAGTATTTTTTTTTTTCAAATTTAATTTAAAAAAAAAAAAAAAACACTTGTAACACAAACCAAATGTTTATAATTCAGAAAAACAAAACACACCGCTTTGCACACCAATACTAGTACGTTGTCAAATAATGTCGATATACGAGTATATCAGACATCTAGCGAGACACTGAGAAACAATATCAATCTACCAGCACAGAAACGCACGTTGAACGGGGAAGTCCCGGAATAGCAACGCAAAAAAAAAAAAAAAAACATAAATAAGGTGAGTACGTCGAAATCGCGGGATGCGTAAAATTACCAGCACAGAAAGACAGCTTGAACGGGGAAATCGCGGGATAGCAACGTAAATAAACATAAATAAATGCGAGCACGTCCTAATCGCGCGATGCGTAAAATTAAACCAGTAGATGCTGCATGCGTAAATCGCGGGGTACTCGGTCAGAGGGTTAACCATTGCCATGCATACACACATCTGCATAAAATAAAATACTAGAATCAGATCTATGCACCTGCGGCGAACTCGGCGACATTACAGTTTGTTGCTGTTAATAATTTAGAGACAGCAATTTTCCCTGTCCCCTCTGGTGTTCCTCAGGGTCCTCTACTATTTTCTATATTAATCAGTAATATTGGTGATTAGGGCTTACAATACCGAACTAAAATCTGAATACCGGTATTAAAACCGGTATTATTAATAAAAAATTTACTAGTTATATTTTTACTTACCTCAGTTGTTATATTGACTTGTTAACAAATAATATATGAAATCCAATAAATATTGTTCTGAAATGAGTAGATATTATTTATTTTATTACATAGAGAGTAGGAGTAGATAGATACAAAAAAACGTGCAAGTAAAAAAAAGTACATATTAAATTCTATGTTACATTTTACATATAATAGGCTCGTATGGCATTATATAATTAAAGAAGCAAAAAATATAATTAAATTGAAATTATTTATGAAATAATATTAATAACTTGCGTTTTGTTTATTAAAGTATGCTCTTAAAAAACATAAACAATCAATCGTTTCATCATCAAGCGAGGACCGAATTTTCGTACAAATATAACCAGCCGCCGAAAAAGCTCTTTCTGATTCTACACTTGTCGGCACTATTGTCATTAAGAAAACATACACATTTTGTAAATACGTTCCTTTTGTTCCTGTTTTTTCAAAAAAAGTAATTTCATTTTTTATTTTTTGTTCCAGACCTGGAATTTTTTTAAACGCAGGCACGGGTGAAATATTTAGTGTTTCGTCTATTGCTGCCTGTAGTTTTTTCTTTAATGCGTTTACGTTTACCTTGTCAGATTCTAATACTGTTTCATTACTAATTTGGGAAGATATTGGAAGGGATGTTTCTTGCACAACTTCCATATCTTCTGTATCTTCTAGATTTTCATGTGTGAGCCGTTTAGTTAGGCTTACAATTTTTTTAATGATTGTAAATTTGGATATGCGTTTAAATACTTCTCCAACATCTTGTGAGCCCTTTTGCAGATACTGAAGTATTTGTGATAATTCAGTTCGTCGCAGTAAAATTCGAGATTTTAATGCTTCCAATAATTCTAATGCAATTGCAGATTTTTGCTGGGCAAGAGTATCTAACATAAATGTTAAAGAAGCGTCAGCCGTCAAAAGATTTGCATCTTTTCGGCATAATGCATCTACTGTTAATTTTACAGGAGTAAGAGCAGCAATAATTGAAGATAATAAATTAAATTCTTCGTCAGAAAAATGAATATTGGAACTAATGTCAATAAGCGCTTTTTGAATACAAAATTTAATTTCTTCAAATTTTTCTAACATAAATAACATACTCAGAGATAAGCATATGCTTATCTCTCAGTTCAATAACCGGACAATATGATGTATTCTCTATTAATTTTAAAATTGTTATTTTATATCGTGACTATTAACTAAGCTCTGATGAAGATTTAAATTAAATCGAAACGTTAGCGAAGTTAATAAATTTGTTTTTATTTTCTGACTGGTCCGAATCCCATTACCTTCAACTATAATTACTAACTTACGGACGTAACTCATCTAATCAAGATTAGATTTATATTGTGCATAAATTCAATTTTTATCAACTAATGTAATACCAAAATACCGGTATTTTTACATAAATACCGGTTTTTAATAACGGACAAAAATCGTCCGGGATTCCGGTATTCGGGATCCCGGAATCCCGGTATTGTAAGCCCTATTGGTGATAGATATAAAATTTAAATAAATTTTACTTGTTGTCAAACGCATAGATATAATAAATTATTTTCGATACGTTCACAATGAAAGTTTTTAATTACATATTTTTTTTTCTTTATTAAAAACCAAAGAATAATTGGTTTGAAATATATATATACATGTATATATTTTTGATAACAAATAATACAGTGCCTCAGAATAACGCAATTGGTTGTAATTTATAACATTAGATCTTTTTTTTTTGTTGAGTAAAAACTACTCTTTCTGGCGGCCACTGGGGAGGCCTAAGCTGTTTAGGGTCCATCGAATCTCTGAATGATGTTTATTTTGGTTGCTTGGTCTCTCTAGACAAAACTCAAAAACTGAAGAAAATTGTACGGGGGGATTGTAATATGAAATTATGCCACTGTGCTTCTTATGAAGAACATCTATTTGAATTTTATAGTATCATACTTAACCCTCTCATGCGCAACTCTTTAGATTTTAGTTTTAACGTATGAAAAAAATATATTATAAGAAATTTGGTATAAATTAGGCAAAAGAACATAAATTTAGAAAAAAGTACATTGAAATATTAATTTTTTTAATAAAAGAAAAAATTGTCCACATATGTGGACAAAGTTCATAAGGTTTAAAAAAAATCGATCACATTATATTGGAATTACTGAAATATAACACGTTTTATTTATTTTAGGTGTGATTTGACTCAAAACATTCAGGGCACAGATATATTTTGCATCTTTTGCAAATATATCTCGTTCGCTTCGTACAACTCTAACTTTTACACCGTGCAGCATTTTTGAAATCATTTTTTTTTTTTGTATATACGATATAGCTATTGCCATCTATGATCGTTTATGGTAAACTTAAGTACACAAACGTGGACTGTGTTCACTTAGATACTCATTTCAGGTATAGATATTAGAATAATACTGAAAATTGTAAGTGTCCACGTACGTGTAGGTGGCGCATGAGAGGGTTAATTTTTTTTTTTATATTTACAAGTTTTTGTTTTACTATATCTTGCTGAGAAAAAAAACACATCCCTTTGTTTATTATAAAAATATTTACAGTGTCATTATGTATATTTTCGTCAATATTTTCAAAAAACATACCATATTGCCTTTCCACTTTAATATCGAGTTTAAAATAAAATTTAATCCAAAATAAACAAGATATATTCCCATAATTCAATTCAGCATCCGGCGGCTTTAATATCATCAATTTGGAACGCCACTCTTCATACAACCATGCAGTATGTATTATTTGATATCGTACACTGGTACTTGTATGTCTGCACACGTACGGAGGGTTACAAAATCCCGACACCTTGTCAACTGTCACATAAACAACATTAACACTTCACACCCTGAGTACTGCCATGCTGTAGCATGCTACGAATCACTATAACCAGATATGTCACACAACTGTTTGCCATCATGATTCAACAGGCTTTTCACCTTCATTATTTTACCTTACACCTATATCATAATGGCAGGGACTACGTGCCTGATACAGATATTCTAAAAAAAGCAGGCTCTTGAAACTACCCAAATCCAGAATAATCTTAAATGGACAGGACATGTAATTAGAATGCCAGATAACCGTATGCCTAAGCAGCTACAGTATCTAGAACTATCACTCGGTAGTAGAAACCCTGGAGCACAGTACAGGAGATATAATGATATGGTCAAAAACTCACTCAGAACATGTCATTTACACATTCATCTTGGGAGAAGATATCTACTGATAGCATCAGGTGGAAAATATCGGTGTTTTGTGCAGTGAACCAGTTTGAACAGGAGTATAAAAACTTGCTGAGATTGCTCGTGTTAGACGAAAATAGAGACTTAGCAGTATGTCTGTGTTATTTGGAGAGTATTTGTGTTGTGTATGCAGAAAAACTTGAGTCTCACGTATTGGACTCGACGGCGATGAAAATACATATGCAAGAAGAAATATATAGACTTGCAAAGCACCCATCGTCGTTTGATGGGGATGGAGTTTAGTTAATGTTTAAAAATAAAAATATGTTTAGGCAAAGTTTTACTTTTTCTTCATATAGGTCCCTGGCCAGCTTAGATTGGTAAATCTTGGAATACATACTGCCAAAAGCCTTGCCATCGTTACGATAAATCAGGGGGGTGAAACTCTAATGGCAAAACGAAAACCATATTACGTTCCATAACCCAACACGAATAGCGCCCCAGTCGCTGCCAGTCGCTATAGCTACGTGCATGACAGGATGGTGCCTGTTACGGCTTCTGTCATTAGCGTCAAAATCTGTAATTAGTGTCAAAATCGTCTTCTGTAATTTTGTAATTTCATTGTTTAATTCGGAAAATGGGTGTTAAATGATTTGTTTTGGGGTGTGATGGTAGTGAACTTACAAGATATCGCTTTCCAAACCCGAAGACACGTGTGGCTCCAGAAGTGTCCATAAATATTAGGTATTAGTAAATATTATGTTATATGTTAGTCTTCTTAATAAATAATTATTTCTGCTAGTTATTGTTTTTATGTTTCTGTATAATTCCTAACTGCTTGTTTTTAATTGTAAACATAATTAAATGTTATTATTAAGGCCCGGTTTTTCCACCTTCAGATAAAGTCCCAGGTAACTATCTGACAGATAAGGTTATTTGTAACTTCATCTGCTGAGTAAATGTCATCCCTTCTTTCAATACAAATGTACATATCTATCGGATAGTTATCTAACGGATAATGAGACTGACGTATTGGATTCACTGACTGGTATTGACATTTATTCAGCAGATGAAGTTACAAATAACCTTATCTGTCAGATAGTTACCTGGGACTTTATCTGAAAGTTAACTTTTAGAAGTTTATTAAGTTGATAAGAAGTTTATTTAGAACATATAATTAAATATAAACTTAGCACAACTAAACAATATTTATAAATTAGTTTACTATAACCAAATTGTTGTCTGCCACCTAAATCTCAAAATTTTTAAGTTGGCAATGAGAGGTATGACAATGTAATAAAAGGTAGAAGGTATAAAATATATCACTGTCAATTATCCCCCCCCCCCCCACCACCATAGATAAAGAAGGAAATAGATGCGAAACTGCCGTTATATTTTTTGAAACCAAATTAGCGCTGCAGTTGTTGGGTTATGGAACTAAAATTGATAGGGGAGGAAAGGGTTGGGTTTTCGCGGGTATTTCAAATGCTTCAGTGGATACAGTTGTAAGCATAATTAAATATTATTATTAAATGAAACAATTGTTATGATTTATTTTGTCTATTTTTAATATTATTAACGACAACAATATTAAAAATAGACAAAATAAATCATAACAATTGTATCATTTAATAATAACTATAATATAATATAATTATGTTTACAATTATGAACAAGCAGTTAGGAATTATACAGAAACAGAAAAACAATAACTAGCAGACATAATTATTTATTAAGTAGACTAACATATAACATAATATTTACTAATACTTAATATTTATGGACACTTCCATGGACAAGCCATCCAATTTTGGGTTTCCAATGTTCCTCATCCACGTTTTATACAATTCTGGAGTCACACGTGTCTTCGGGTTTGGAAAGCGATATCTTGTAGGTTCACTACTATCACACCCCAAAACAAAGCATTTAACACCCATTTTCCGAATTAAACAATGAAATTACAAAATGACAAGACGATTTTGACACTAATTACAGATTTTCACGCTAATGACAGAAGCCGTAACAGGTAACATCCTGTCATGCACGTAGCTATAGCGACTGGGGCGCTATTCGTGTTGGGTTATGGAACGTAATATGGTTTTCGTTTTGCTATTAGAGTTTCACCCCCCTGCCCTCCACTATATGCTGTAGTATCAAAAGTTGAAATGACGTCAGAGTTGGATAGTATTGCAAAAAGTATTGAACAGTATTTAGTTATTAAGAAAACACAAATCAAGACAAAAATATTAATAAATTCTTTCTAAATGTCAGATTACAACGTATTATCAATATGTCAAAAAATTGTTATTGTCTATTTAGTTAGTTTCAATTTTGCCACTTTGGCGCTGCAATCTTAAAAGTGGTTACCTATTCGCGACTGAAACTAACGTTGGCGGCGCTGCGTACAACAGCTGATGGCGGACGAGAAGCGTATATGTCAGAAGTTTTTTCCTAATATTTATCTGTTCAAACTATATTTCGGCAAAAAAGCACTGTATTTAAGTCACTATATTTTAAAATACTTCTTAATTCACATAAACTGTAGCACAACACGCTACAAATATTATCCAAATATACGCTTCTGTTTAATTTAGCCAGTCACCACCAGATGTCTCACTGTTATTTGCAGTCGCGAATAATGAAACATTCAATTTTTTATTGAAATATAAAACAAATACAGGAAAATGGAACTTATCTATGACCGAAAATTATAAATTAAAAAAATATATATTAATACGTCCTGACTTATCCATTAATATTAAGCTAAAAGCCATATTTAAACATGGAATATTTTGTATATTCACCCATTTCTCTTTTTATTATTCCGAATGTATGATAATCGCAAATGAATTAATATTTAATAATTAATTTGCGTTTATGTATTTAAAATAATATGTTAATGTATCTACATTAACATATTTTAAAATAAAATCCTAAAATGTTTTCATAAACCTAATTTTAAAATCCCGTTATAATATAAAATTATGATTGAAAGTATCCCATAATTTACACTAACCTAGACTGTTGGAACACCACCAAAGGTCAAAGGTCCTAACCTAACTCGAACTCCGTCCACTGTAACACCTCTATTTACACACAAGCTTGTTATATGGTGAAGTATAAGTTCCACGAACCATCCTTTACGCGTTCGTACTTGAAAAAAAAATATAACAACTTAAGATATAAATTTCAATACAGCGATAATGCTCCCAAGAGATCTATACAAGAACTGAAATCAAAAGTGTGGAATTGTTACTGCACTCTAAAAATGGTTTTGAATGGTGTATTATTGTTTTTTATATCGCTTGTTTTCAAAAGAAGTTTGATAAGAATTTATTCATTTTAAGATTAATTTATTTTCTTTGTTATTGCTACTTTAGTGACGTATTGATAAAATCAGGGGTGTACTGCTAAAAAAAGTACCGGAATGCTTCTTAAGTATTTTTTGAAATATTAAATAAAATATTTAAAAGTAAAAAACGGACTAAAAAAAAAAAAATACAAGGTGTCTCAAAAGAAATTTTATATTTATTTAGCTTACTGCGTGAACGCATCGTATCCGAGGGGCGCGGGGGTTATGTCAATCGGTAGCCTGGCTCTTGGGAATTCAGTCGCTATGGAGCGTTTCTCGGGAGCAGACCGCGCGTTATGCGTGCGAGAGTTTTACAAAAACGGTGATTCGGCGACTGTAGCGCGTAGAAAATTCTGCAGTATTCGAGGTTTTCGCCACTTAAATGATGCGCCAAGCATTCCTCTCATTCGACATTGGGTTAAAAAGTTTGAAGAGACTGGTACAACGCTGGATAAATCAAAATCCGGGCGACCTAGGTCATCAAGAACGGTAGAAAACGTGAAGAATGTTAATCAGTCTGTTCGTGACGACCCGAACCTTTCAATTCGGAAGCGCGCAAGTGCTTTAAATGTACATAGGTCATCATTACATCGCATTATGCACAAAGACCTAAAGCTGCACCCCTAAAAAATTCAATTGGTGCAAGAATTAAAGCCCCAAGATGCCAGTCAGAGGCTTTGTTTTCAGAGGCAACATTTTGTTTTCGGATGAAGCTCATTTTCATCTTAATGGCCACGTAAATAAGCAGAACTGCCGCTACTGGAGTACAACGAATCCGAAACGCAAACATCAGAAACCCCTAAATTCGCCTAAAGTGACCGTATGGGCTGCGATGTCAGCGCGAGGAATTATCGGCCCTTACTTTTTTGAAGACGAAAGGGGGCGTGCAGTTACAGTGAATTCAGAGCGTTATGTGGAGATGTTAGACAACTTCTTGTTACCTGAACTGCAAAACTTGCCTGGCTATAACCAAAGAACATGGTTCCAACAGGACGGAGCAACTTCACACACGTCCAATATGTCTCTGCCACGTGTTCGTGAAATTTTCTCAGGCAAATTGATCTCCCGGAGAGGTGACATAAATTGGCCTCCACGCAGTCCAGATTTAACCCCTATGGAATTTTTCCTATGGGGTTATCTTAAATCTAAAGTTTACGCCAATAAACCGACTTCACTGGCGCATTTGAAAGAAAATATCCGTCATGAAATGGCAGCCATCCCTGAGTCCACCTGCCGAGACGTCATAAGTAATTTTACTGTTCGATTAAATGAGTGCCGAGAACGCGAGGGTCTACATTTAGACGATATTATTTTTAAGAAATAAATCCCCAAAAAGTGCATTTTAATAATTAATAAACATTTTTTCTATATACGGCTTACTTTTTTTTTAATCGATCCACTAAATATAAAATTTCTTTTGAGACACCTTGTAGTATTTTATTTAACAAGCATATAATGGAGGTGTAGCGGCAGATGGTTAATGACTCATCCAATGACGCACTTAGGAAAAATAGGGCCCTAGGCAAGGATTTCATTGCGGGCCCTACTAGTTAAAGAAATTATAAAATAATGGAAAGAATGTATAATAAAACCGTCTTATGAGACCCAAAAAAATACGGGCCCTAGGCAGTTGCCTAGTCTGCCTAGGCCAAAGTCGACCCCTGAACTCATCTAATATAAATGATTAAAATTCAATAACATTCAGAAGCACATATTTCCAACATACTTTTTATTACTAATTTCCTGCGGATTTCAAACATTTCAAAGTATTATTACTTTACAATTCAATTTATTTTTATAACCTAAGTTACCATTATTATATTTTGCAAATAGTCAGGTACTTACTAAAGTCACTGGATTATACAAAGTAGCGCAAGCCTTTGAAGAAGCCGACAGACCCCAGAGTTTAATTTGCAACATTGGTTCCCCTGTTAAGCAAACTAAAGCAGCAATTTTTACGTTCTTAAGTTTGCGTCTGCGCTGTCACATCTCTCGCTCTCATTTAATAACCTCCTTTGTCAGCGTTTTGCATATTTAAGGTTAAGTTTCATTTAAATTTATATATTATATCCATTTTATTTAATGAAAATAAAAAAAAATAACTGAAATGGTACCACAATTTTTTAGTGCATCTTTGATTAAATAAATGGTGATTACAATGTTTAAAATAAAAATTTTGGTAGTACTAGTTTCTTATTTTTGTACTGTTGGAATCACTGAAAATCATTTGTGTTGGTGACATTTTTAGCCCCAGTATGGCCGCCATTGTGCTACTTTATATAATCTAGTGACTTTAGTATTTACTTTTCACTTGAGAAATTATTTTTACTCCAAAAAATGTCACAAACCATCTGGCTACTACAGCAGCATTTCTCAACCGAAAGCGTAACACGGACCAGTAAAATATTTAATTTTCTACCGCGGACCACAAAAATTAAATTAAAAACAAATCATAAAAAAATTAACAAAAAATCTCAAAAATAGTGTTTTATAAGTCTTTCGCGGACCACTAAAATTTTGGTAAGGACCACCGGTTGAGAAACACTGCACTACAGGAAACCAACCCTTTAGCTCACAACATAAGTCAGTTACCTACACATCTCCGAACAGTCAGCATCATATCAATTTATAATACAGAATCATTAAAAACACTAACACTACCATTTTATTTCAAATCCTGCAGACACAATAATCTCTTAGCAGGATATATTTCCCAAGGATGAAATTTACCACCCGATCCGTAGGCGAGGGTTGTAATCATTCGAGTGTAATATAAACATTATATGTGTGAAGCGTAAACAGCCATCGTTGCTGAGCAAACAATTTAACGAATTTACTAAAAAAAAGTAGTGTATAAAACGTTTATTATTCACGGCTGAGCACGCATGCGCTCTATATGAGTTGTTTACTGTGTTTAAAGTTGGACACATGATGCATTTATTATTTGATGGTCGCAGATAAAATAATTTTCGCTCATAT
Organism: Liopterus haemorrhoidalis; assembly: GCA_963971575.1. NCBI lineage: Eukaryota > Metazoa > Arthropoda > Insecta > Coleoptera > Dytiscidae > Liopterus > Liopterus haemorrhoidalis. The sequence continues at coordinate 55,504,684 of OZ020612.1, read as the reverse complement.
ATATCCAACAAGTCATATTAATGTTTGTTTTCTTCCACGGCTTACTTTGACTTTTTTTTGATCACACATAAAGAAGAAGAAAAAAGAGTTTTGTATTGATGGAAACAAGATAACGACGACAAACAGCATAATTAGAAATTCCAATTAAATTCTAAAACAATTTTAACAATAACTGAAACAATGGAGGCAATTAATAAGAACCAGAATACACATGTTAATTTTAAACAAGAAAATTCAAATACAGAAAACAAATATCATAATTAATTTAATTTGTTTTCTTAATTGAATATTTTATTTAATGTGTAATTTTGGTTGTGTGCAGTTAAAGATGGAGAGACAATATTTAGACTTGTGAAAAACAAATGGTTTTCGGAGTTATTAAAGGATTTTGGTATCCAGTGGACAAGTAGGGAACGTGTGTTAAAATTCTTCTCATGGGTTTAAGTGTTGATGAATGTGTGTCTCTTTTGGATTAGCTGTTAATAACATAATTGTTAGTATAGTGTCAATAATGTAAATATTAAAACCCATATCGTAATTAAAGTGGGTTAAAATGTTGATTTTATTTGAAGGGTCCTTTAATTCCTTTCTAAGAATCATAGCAACCAGCTGGCTAACTTGGAGAGTTTTCAAGTTTGATCCGCTCGCGAGTTTTGGAAACTTATTATGTAGAACAGTGTTTCTCAACCTTTTCTGGCATAGGACCCCCCAAAATTATGTACATATTGCCTGCGCCCCCCCTATATATCGTCCCCTTAATATTACAATCAAGTAACTTGAAATTAGTAGTTTCTCAGAAAATCAATTTTAAGTATTGAAGAGCAGTAAACAGCAATGCACTTATTTATTTGTTTTACTGGGTTTTTGTATTTAAGATACTATATAGCAACACTTATTTAGATTTAGTATTACAAGGATAATAAATAATTGAATAGGTAGATGCAAATAGCTCAAAATACCCAAAATTCGAGTTACCCAATTGTAGTATTAAGGGAGCGATATATATTGTGTGTATCAAGATAGAGGGACACGATTTTTCTAGAAAAGGCGACGTGTCAACGAACTGGGGACAATTTTTGTTGACCACAGTTTATCCAAAAAATTGAATTATAGTAACGAAATCTTCCCGAATAAATCGGAAGTGAAGGATATCAAGGACAACTTTTAGTTTTTAAATGGGAACGTATGTCATTTTGATATCTTTAAATAGAGCTTTTAAAGAGAAACAACTTTTACTTAAGGGGTTACATGGGTTTTGAATTTTCAAAAAAATGACAATTTTTCTGATTTTTTTTTTTTATTAAATGTATGCAAGTGATTTATTTCATCTTTTGGGACATAAAAGTACATAGTTTGAAGAAGTTGTAAAAAAATTTTCACGAAAAAAAAAAAAGAAAATTGGGCCATTGGCACCTAATTTACCAAAAACGATGATTTTTCACCGTAGGTAGAATATCTCGAAATAGGCTCATCTGAAATGAAAAATCATTTTTTTTTTGTGTTAGTAGATGCATATGGCTTGTCCTTGCCCGAAGGATTTGGAAAAATAATAATATTTGAATTTTTGACAACGTTTTTTAATTTTTTTTAAATTTCTATGCAAATTTTGGCAATTTTCTACTTGTAAAACGAATTGTATTGAACGAAGTATAAAGTCCATCGTCCAAGGACAAGCCATATGCACCTACTAACAGAAAAAAATTTGATTTTTGATTTCAGATGAGCCTATTTCGAGATATTCTGCCTACGGTGAAAAATCATCGATTTTGGTAAATTAGGTGCCAATGGCCCAATTTTCATTTTTATTTCATGAAAATTTTTTTACAACTTCTTCAAACTATGTACTTTTATGTCCCAAAAGTTGAAATAAATCACTTGCATACATTTAATTTAAAAAAAATCGTAATTTTTTTGAAATGCAAAACCCATGTAACCCCTTAAACATGTATTTAATATCTATTACGATTGATGAAAAATTATATTCTCTAGAATGAATTCTCTAAAGAAACTAATGAAAATAAAGTATTTCTATTTAAAAGCGTTCAAAGTGTTTTTTAATTCCGTTTTGATTTAAACACTTTCGTATCCATAGTCTTGAGTTATCTGTAGCTCGGAGCATAATAAAAAAATATAACAAAAATATATATATATATATATATATATATATATTCATGCTTCGATCTTGTATTACTTCGCGGCCCCCCGACAAAGCCTTCACGGCCCCCTAGTGGGCCGCGGCCTCCCGGTTGAGAAAGGCTGATGTAGAAGACCTTGAATTTGCATGATGTAAAGAGTAAGTACAAATGGAGTGTATTAAAATCCTATTCAAAAATTAGTCGTGACTTTAATGTGTATCATCAGTAGACTCCTCACACTATAATTAATTGACCTACAATAAATTTATCTGATACTGACATGTTACAACGAGTTATTAAGCATAAATAAAGTATTCTTCCGGTGAAATCATTCCATCATTTACGAATAGAGCTTTACAGCGATCGAAAATATCATTATAGGATATAATGTGTTATCCCCAACAAAAAAAGGGTTTCGAAAGGATCAGCAAGGATTGAGAACAAAAATAAGAAAAGCATTCTAATGTAAATCTTATAGCAGCAGTCAGCTTAGATGATATTGTGGTGAAAATATTCCCTAATGTCAAATTTCGTTATCCGGAAAAGGATAATAAAAAAAAAACTTTATTTAAAATAATGACGAAACGTTGAATTTTCAGTATATTAAATAAAGTGTACGTATTCGGACGTGCGTGGATTACGCTAGTCTACAACAAAATCTAGTATTCACGTGCACGCATGCGTTACTAGATTAATATGCTGCAAACCGAGAATAATAGAGAGTAAAGTATGCAAATAAAGTTGAATTAGAGGAAAATTAAAGATAAACCACACTAAACATGTTTCGTGTGTATTTGAAAGTTTAATTTATAGGTCAGTGGTTCTTAATCAGTGTTCCGTGAATTTATTACAAGTGTTCCACGAAATTATGACGGAGTTGGTTTGTATACATACGAGTATGTTATTTATTTTGGTGTTCAGTAAAAAAATGTTATAATTAAAAGTTTAAGAACCACTTCTAAAGATACATAGCATCTAATTACTTTATGCAAACAAGATACAATGAAGGCTAGCAAAAGATACAAGTTCAAACACTATAGAGCAGTCGGTGAATCAGTGCAATTGCGTCACTGCAAACGTCACATGTTTTTGTGATGTCCTGTTTAGTACGTCTACATAGCATCCATTTAACGAATGTAATATTCGTACGCTGTCACTTGTATCGCAATGAAATGAAAATATAAGAACAGAATAGAAACAAATCAACTATTCTAATAGGCTAAGTAGTCCTAAAAAGGGCGGATGTGATCCTAAAATATGTTAAAAGAAAAGAAAATAGAAATACGTTGAATCTAACCTAAAAATCTATGCACTACACACACTATCAAATGGAAATCTATAAGATATCTATAAGAAAATATATAACTAAACATAAAACTGCTATATAAACAACAAACTAAATAAAAAAGGTTTTTAGAAATTACTATAAGTTAGATATGTGAACACAAGTATCAAAACACATCAGAGCGTATTATAAAATGTCAAATGTAAACATCGTTTTAGTTAGCGATACCAATACAAATGTCCCTATGTTAAATAAACACTTTTAAAATTTGTAAATGTTCAAAATGACTATCGAACTCAAACTAAATAAGACTTCAAAAGGTATGTTTTAGTAAAATAAAAAATAATGCATATGCAAAAAAAAAAACGATTTACTTCTTTTTTCGCCACTAAGTTTGTCATTGAAGTTATGACGCAAAATGACCAAATTCGTTGATTAAACGACTTACCTATACCAAGAAACCTGACATAAAATATTAAACACGATTGCAAACAGAGCCGCAGTAAGGAAAACTTGCGCTAGGGTCAAAACTGTGTTTTGGCGCCCTTGGCAAATAAATGTAAGTGATAAGCAAAAACAAGGTTCTCACCTCCCAAAATCTAAATGATGAGCAAAAAAAAAGGTCCTCACCTCCTAAAATCCAAGTGATGAGCAAACAACAAGGTCGTCACCTCCTAAAATCCAAGTGATGAGCAAAAAAAAGGCCTTCACCTCCTAAAATCCAAGTGATGAGCAAACAACAAGGTCGTCACCTCCTAAAATCCAAGTGATGAGCAAAAAAAAGGCCTTCACCTCCTAAAATCCAAGTGATGAGCAAACAACAAGGTCCTCACTTCCTAAAATCCAAGTGATGAGCAAAAAAAAAGGTCCTCACCTCCTAAAATCCAAGTGATGAGCAAAAAAAAAAAGGTCCTCACCTTCGCAATGTGGCGCCCCTTAGTCAAGCTCGTCGGCGCCCTTTTTCTTAGTGCGCTAGGGGCCGTCGCCCCCTCCCCCCCTTACTGCGGCTCTGATTGCAAAAGACGATTGCAAGGTGCAGATGCGGGAACGAGGCAGCAATTGTGGAGGTAAGAAGAAGAAGAGAAATACCGGATATACAGAGAACACCTACAAACCCTGTCCATATATAGGGGAAGAACCTCACGGTTTGAAAAGATCTTGGAGGAGGCACGAAGGGGACGAGGGTCGATAAAAAGCCCAACTCGTGCAAACCCAAAAAATGGTCCGGAGATGAACCAGATCGGTAGCGCTAACTTTTAAAATTTGGGAGGCCTGTGGGTACCAGGAAATAATTAGAGGATGGGTACAGATTTTTTTTATCGATATAATGTATACTAACAATTTTATTCAATAATTCTTACAAATGCATTGCCTTTCCATATTAGCAGTGTTTCAAAGTGTATCGGTTTCTGACATCAAAATTTAAAAACATTTTTAAAATGTCGAAAGAAATATTTGAAAGTATTGTGAGATATATTTTCACTTAAAATAGAGCAAATTTATTCGCATACTTAAGCTGTCTTTTAAGAATCTCTTAATAAATAATTGAAGTAAATTATTATTGACAAAGACTACAAAAGCTACGCTTACTTATTTATTAAAGATAAGTTTTTTAAACAAAAATATTTGAATCAAATCGTGTAAACTAACTTCCAGTTCTTTGTAAATTTGATTTCGACAATCGCACAAAATTTATGAATGCAGTAATAGATTTCCCAAAAATAAATTTTGTAGATTGGAAATGCAATCTGGTCTAGACGGTCTAGTAGTTAGCCTTCAGGGGGTCCAAACCAAAGAGGCGTTTGCGGATAGCATGTATCTTGTGGTTTATTGCTCAGTTCTGCTAGACACAAACCGCAGAATGCAAAATGACCGCGCTCTGTTCAACATTAACGAAGGAAAACGAGATCAAATAACGTCCAGTAACAGTTACTCAACGGTTATAGCGTTTCTTTCTACTGTTTAATAGTAGGAGTGAGTAGATACTACAGCGTTTATCTTGTTTACTTACCCTTACAATAAAGAAAATTACTCGGACCCACTTGGTTATTAGATAAACGAACGATAGCTATGTTCTTTACGTTAAAAAAGTCCTTTATACTTAACATTAAAATATCGATTGTGGCCTCGGTATTGCAGAGGTAGAAACTCTGCTTCTCGTACCAGAAGTCCCGGGTTAGAATCCCTATCAGGGCATAAATACTTTCGTCGTTAATTAGGTGAAAAAAAAAACAGCTCCAGATCAATGCCATAAGAGCGAATATCCAACAAACATCAATTACGAAAATAACTACCAACTAATTAAGAGGAGGTAAGAACAATATAGTTCTTACAAGTTTCTTATACAAATTTGACAAGCTGGAATAAAATAAGTAACAATCTATACATCAAAATTTGCAGCGAATTTTTATCTACAAGGGTTGCCTTTTATATTTCGGGATTTGAGAACAAAAACAATTATTTATCAACAAAAGTGGCTTTATTGTTTTTCAAAATATTCTCCATGAAGATCAATACACTTTTGCATGCATCTGAACCAATTTTCGAAGCACTTTTTCCACTGCGATTTTCAAATTATGTGGCATTACACTCGAGCAAATATTTTTGACGGCCAAATGTTCATGCAATAGTGAATGTATGCTGGTCCCACTAATGCCCAAGGATACCTCAATCTCACGATAAGTCACATGACGATCTTGAAGTATCAGTTCGCGCACAGTGTCAATGTTTTCTGGACCAACAACCGATTTTGGACGACCTTCACGAAATTCGTCCTTAAGTGAACTACGGCCACGCTTGAAATCGGCAAACCATCAGTAAACATGGTTGATGGTGCTTCATCGCCAAAAGTCGAATTAAGTTTATCGATGCACTGTTGTTGGGTTAATCCACGTCGAAAGTTGTAAAAAATAATTGCTGGAAAATGTTCACGATTTAATTCCATTTTTAGCCGAGATGAATTTTTTCAAGTTACTGTCAACAACACAAATAGCGCTCGTACGTCAAAATGTTTTTAGTACGTATACCATCAAAAATGTCGAACTTTACTATAGAAGCGTCAGTTGCCAGATGGCAGCACAGTTTAGCGCAATCGCGAAATATAAAAGGCAACCCCCGGATCTAATAGGATATTTTTTATTGTAAAATAATGTTATGTAGTTGTAAATAAACAAAATGGTATTATAGACGCCGTCTTGTAAACCAATCGACGCATATTTGCGTACGATCCAGCAAATTGTAGCTTCATTCTATAAATATGTTTGCAGCTATTTTGTTTTTTTATGAAAATTACTTATAGTTAATGTACTTGATGTTCTTTTTTGCCACCTTCTTGAAACTGCCGCGGTGATCAATATAGATGCTGCAGGCAAAAACGATATAATTTTCGTAAAGAACACTTGTACCAAGTGTCATTCCATTATCATCAAGTATAGTATTTTTCGATGAGGGATCTAAACTATAAACAGTCATGTCGACATAATTGTTGACGCATTACTTGAATATTTCTATATAAAACTATATGCATATAAAAGTTTTTTGAAAGCCACAAATATATTTTTTTAAATACAGAAAATTTTTGTCTGATAACTATTATAAAGTTATTGGGCGAAAACATCTTTACAGCAACTTTTTCTACAATTAAAAATATCCAATTAGATAGATAAAAAAATCACTGCAAATTTTGATATGTAGATTGTTACTTATTTTATTACAGATTATTAGTTTTATATAAGAAAAAATTCAAGGAATGTGAAAAGGTATAGAAAGATAAGGACGGTAGGAAGACCAAAATATTTGAAAGGGAGGAGAGGAAAGGCAGGGGGCAGAGTTAGAAGGATTGCCAGATTAAGATGCGGAAATGAAGAACGGAGTAATAGGTATTGGGCAAAACCAGAGGATAGGCTATGCAGAATGTGTATGGAGGAGGAAGAATCCTTGGAACACCTAACAAGAAGATGTGGAAAGCTTACAAAATGGGAGGGAGATATAAAGGAGCTGTTGAGTGAAGAAGGAAAAGGAGAAAGGTGGGTGAGAGTACTCGAGGAAAGAAGGAAGGAATGCGGAGAGGTAAGACAGAACTGAGAACAGGAAGGAAGAGAGAGGTAAAGGAGCAGGAAAGAAAAGAGGGAAGAGAAGCGAAGAAAGAGGGGAAGAACAACTGGAGTCAAGAAGGAAAGAGACCGGAGACGGAAGCCGAAAAGAGAATAGGAAGAAAGAGAGGAACACCGGAGGAAGAATGTAGAGGAAGAAGAAGAAAGAAGTCATAAAATGTAAAAAAATGTACTATAATATTATTATTTTATTATTATTATGATTTTTTTTTTTTTTAATGTATTGGTTATAACCCTAAACGCCGCAAGGCCTAGGGTAAATAAAGAAATAAAGAATTTATATATATAGTTTTATATAAGAAACTTATAATCTGGGCAGTGATGGGATTCACCCGGTTCGCTCGAACCGTTTGTTAAGATATTTTAAGTTCGGCGAAAGAACAATACTGATAACGTCCGGCAAGACTGCTTCTACATCTATAAATAGTGTACAAATCGTGTAAAATCAAAAACGGAAGTAGAAGTGACTGAAAACCAGAGGCAATTTTGCAATATTTAAAATAATTACATATCTAACGGTTTAATTTAAATAAATATACTATTTTAAATTTTGTGAAAATTTTGGGTTTTTAAACAAATACCCCTGCGAACCGGTTGTTGAGCAAATTGAATCCCATCACTGGTTATAGGTACAGTTAATAATTTTATCGTGACAGTGAACACTCCTAGTCTCTTCAGCATATATTTACGACAAAACTGTCAATATGCCCTAAAAGAATTTTTTTGACTTGTGTATAAGTCCAGTATTAACATATGGCGCAAAAGCTTGTACTTTGAGACAATTGAGAGAAGTGCATTCGGTGTCACATGAAGAAACAAGATGACAACAAAAGACATCAAAGAGAAAACCAAAATAGCATAAATTGTTTCAACAACCACCATTGGCGCAACAACCTGAAGTGAGCCTCGACCTCCTGTTACCATGTTTCCTAACCATATTTTCCATCTGTGTGCTTTCAGGAGCAATATGATCAGTATTACGTGCATTTTTTAGAGTACACAAGACACATACAGTTTATAGACGGTTGCGAACAGCTTAACAGAACCTGCAATTTATATAAATATTTTCACAACTTATTTAACATGCTCAGAGGTCAAAAGGCACGTATAAACGATTTAACGCTTGCGGCCACAAGCTTGCCTGTTGTTACAATAAGGAGCTGGCAGGGTACACAATAATAAAACATGCAGGCTGGAGCAAAGATCTAGTAAAATGGACACCACTGGAGAATAAAAGGACAAGGAGAATGCAACCAAGAAGATGGACGAAATAAAAAAAGCAGCGGGACCTACTTGGATAAGACTGACGAGAGATGGAATGGCAATGGTTGGGAGAGGCCGTCGTCCCGAAGTGGCATAAATCATATGTAAAATAAAATAATATATTACATAAATCATCTTACTTAATTTAATTTTATGTATATTATGGGTAAATGAAGGCTAATAATAATAAATCCTGGCAGGAATTAAAAATTTAAAGGAAACATTTATGTTTCTACTTTAATATTTATAAATCAAATTAAAAACAACAATTACAATCCTTTACAATACGCACTTAACACCTTATTCAAAGGTTTTACCCTTTTCTCATTTATGCATTCCTCGCTCTGGTAGCAAAATGAATATTTTTAAGTTCATTAACTTCTTGAAACGTAATAAAACCTAACCCAACACTATTAACCCTTTTTCAACCAAACACCTTGCATATTAATACATTACACAGATTTCAAGAATATTTAATATGTTAATTAGGAGATTTTTTATTTTTATTACGGGCTGCAAAAAAATATGTTTTATATTCATTAAAAATTGAGAACGGATTAAATATAGATCTTTATATACGTTTGATTAAAATAAAAAATCAATCTGCGTGCATTGCACAATATCTAGTAAGTGGAGAGACATAACAGCGACTTGATATGATGCAGATGCCTCTGTGAGTTGACTATTGTTGAGTTTGATTCGCAAAGTTATTTCGTTAGAATTTTACAATGGTATTTAAATTTTTTTATGATTATCAATTTGTAATTAAATTGTATTTTTATTTTCACTACTATATCAATTTCATCATAATATTTCAAAAACAATAAGAGGTAAAGAGCCACAGTGTGGTTTTTGCGCGTCTTTATTGTGCTTTGGGCCCATGAAGAACTTATGCCCTCTTATTTAGGCCCCTTACAACTGTGATCGTTTTACCTATTCCTAAAATCTGTCAAATTTCATTTTTTTATGCAGATATCTCAAAAACCATAAGAGTTAGGGACCCATACATATTTAATTGTACCTACAATTTTACCTTTTAAAATTGAGGCCGTACGAGCTTTTCCCATTTTTAATTTAAATCGTTTTGAAAAAGGCTAGGTTTACAATTACAAAAATTTGCTATTCGAGTGACTGTATCTTAAAAACTATGAGATATAGAGATCCGCGGTTGGAATTTTTATAATTCTGATCTCAAAACGGCCTTAGGTCAAATTTTGAAGAAAAAAAATTGTTTGAAAATTTTTGATTTTTTAAAGATTTTTTTCTAAATTTCAAATAATCCTGTCTTCAAAATAATAAAAGATAGAAAATCTACGGTTCAAATTTCTTAACCTTTGTGGCTTGGTTAGTCTAGAAAAAAAAAATTGACAAAATAAAAATTATGCAAAAATTTTTTTTGATTAGAACTTGCTTCTCAATAAGTTATATGACCCATTAGAACCTCAGGATTTCAAAAATTTCAACCGCAGGTCTATATCTCATGTTTATTTTAAGATATTCAATCAATTCTCTAACTCAGTTACTATGATAATAGGAACTAAATTTGTCTCTATGAACAAGGTAAGTTACTATCATGAATGAAGTCATTATACTTTTTATAATATTTTATCTTGTAGTAACGTTACTATACAGTAAATTTTTACAGAATTGATCTGACGGTCTTTCGAAAGTGATATATCTACAAAATTTCAAAAGTTCACGGATCAAAAAGGCGTTAACTAAGGAGGGCCCTATTTTTGATCTAGGAAGAAAAAAGTCTGTAGATTTCAAAAATTCAAACTGCAGGTCCCTATATTAGATTGTTCTTCAGTTAGAAATTTTAAAAATTTCAAAAAAAAAATTAAAAATAAATAATTTCACAATAACTAAGTTGCCTATTTTTGTCCTTTTTAAATGATAGCCAAAAACACAACAATTTGTTCTGCTGTAACAGATTTTCAGAATTTCAACATTGTAACAAAAATTCAAGTAAACAAATAGATAAAAAATTGATGTGAAGTGTGAATATTCACACATTTCAGGGTTTCGCAGGTATATAATAAGTGAAGGCGGTATGCTGAGTGTGTAGGACAAATTTTACTTTATAGTAATCACGGCAAAATGAACGATATTTTTAAAATAATTTATCGTCTGTTAATCATATAATAAGACTGGTTATTATATTTACGGTCTTAAAAATTAAATACAACATTTGTCAAAATATAATTAGAATTTTGACAAAATAATTTCAACATAATAAAAATGCAAAAAAAAAAACAGAAAAAATAAAACTCACTCCGTCCGTATTCGAACTCGAAACCCTTCGTATTCCAGAGAATTTTAGCTTCCGACACCAGCGCTCTGACCCGTTGCGCCATCGGACGCTTTGTATATCAGTGTCTTACATTGGTATAACTTTTGTACTTTTTTTTTTTTTTTTTTAATTGATTTTGGCTCTTTAGTCCTAATATATATGGACCTTTAGCCAGCTACTCTGTTATTTTTATTTTGGATACTTTATTAATTTTATGACAAATACAAACATCCATGCCATCACCGGGATTCGAACCCGAGTCCCCACGGTTAGCAGTCAAATGAGCTGACCACTACGCCATAGCGACCGGCAAAACTTTTGTACTTTGTGAACCAAAAACCACAAAAAATGCGTTATTTTTCGAAAACATAATCTGATCAAAAATTCCTGTTGTACTATTTCGGTTCACACCAATATACATTACTTGGAATTTTTTGATACCCTACTCAGAATTAAAAAAAAAATATTTTTGTTTTCGATGAGCACATATTTGTTTATATTTTTAGGGGGGTATGTTTTTTAGATGTTTTAGTATTTTTCCTATGTGCGGGTCAAAGAGTTGTATAAGCATGCCAAATTTCAACTCTCTAGGTTTAGCCGTTTGGCTACAATTTTAACCGAACAGACAGACAGACAGACAGACAGACAGACAGACAGACAGACAGACGACAAAATGACAGTATAAGGGTTTTTTGGTCATACCTACAAAACCCTAAAAATGATTTTTTTGCGGATACTGTCTTTTAATCAACTGAAACGTGTAGTTATGCCAAATATGAGGCCTAAAAAATAAAACAAAAACAAAAAAGAGATATAGCTTTCAGTTTTATTAATACAGATTTAACAGGGGTAACAAAATTGTTCATAATATATATATATATTTTTTTTTTCTTGCGTATATACTTTTTCGATTGGATGAATAGTTGGGGGGTTACGGGTTGCTAAACACCCTAAAACTAAAATCTTGAAATATCTCACTATAATTTACTTTACATCAAAAATATGTAGGAGGCACCATTTATTTTTCTTCTCTTCAATGCAGATTTTAATAAAAGCTATATTTGGGGAGCTATAGGGAGAGCTAACAATAAACAAAGTATCTCACTTCTTATTTACTTAACATTGAAAATACATACAAAAGAGTTGTTTAGAATAAATAAACAATTATTTTCTGTTCAAATTGAAATTGAAATATCTCACTTATCATTTAGGTTACAGCAAAAATGTGCATTACAAAAACCGTACGAAGTAACTTTAACTAGCTGGAGTTAGAGATATAAATAAAATAATAAAATTAAGTAAAATAATTTTTTATTAATAAAGTTTTATGGCGCTAGTCCGCGATTTTTTTTATCAAAGCTTGTAGTTGCCTTTTATATGTGTTTAAGATGTAAATTGTATCAATACGTTTGGTACGTTTTGATAACCGGATTTGTCCTAGCCGCCAGGAATGTGAAAGGTTTCAGAAAGGATAAAACAAAATATACCCTCCTGAAACAGCAAATTTACTGAAAGCGGATACTGTGTCAAAGGGATGACTTTTTCAATGTAACGTTATTTTATCAATAAAATCAGAAATAACATCTAATTTTCCGAAAAGTCAGTCAGTGAAATGTCACATTTTAATTTACAAAAAAACATTTTTAATTCGTTCCAATTAGATTATTTTAGGTCGACAAATAAATTGGCATATTGAAATCCAGACCTTGAGAGAGTTTGTACGTTAAAATATAGGGCAAATTAATAAGTTTGGTAAATCTGATTCAGAAAAAAATTGATGTGAAGTGTGAATTTTCACACATTTCAGGGTTTTGCAGGTATTTAGTAACTGAATGATGATTATTTGGGATGCCAAAACAAATTTTATGTCAAAATATTTTTTTATGAATTTTAATTCGAATGCCTAATACCATTATTTAAGTTTCTAAATATGTGCAGTATTTTTTTTTACATAGCAAGGTTCATTAAGATTTTGGAAAACATAGCATTAAATTATAATTTCAACACTTCCCACTGGTTATTAAATTTACGCTTTTAAAAATTAAATGCAACATTTACCAAAATATAACTAGAATTTTGACAAAATAATTTAAACAAAAGAAAACTGCAAAAAAATAGCAAAAAATTTAAAACTGACAGGATTCTAGAACTCTAGATCGCAAGTTACCTGTTTAGCAAATTAGAAAACCAATTACTAAACGCACATCGCTATGAGCACTGGCTTATCTACTGGGTTACATAGCGAATTAAATATTTAACATATTTTGGTTAAAAACACAAAAAATGCATTATTTTCCGAAAACATAATCTGATCAAAAATTCTTGTTGTACTATTCCGGTTCACACCAATGTACATTACTTCGAATTTTTTCAGATTTTTAGTTTAAACCATCTGGGCTACAGGGTGTGGGACAAAATTTTTTTTTGCACAATTTTGGCAAAATTCACCTAAAAATAATTTATTTTGAAAAAATAAAATTTTGATCGTTAATCCGTACCAAGGGCTTTCATTTGATACCCTACTCAGAATTTTTAAAAAATTTTTTTTTTTTCGATGAGCACATATTTGTTTATATTTTTAGGGGGATATGTTTTTTAGATGTTTTAGTATTTTTTCTATGTGCGGGTCAAAAAGTTGTACAAGCATGCCAAATTTCAACTCTCTAGGTTTAGCCGTTTGGCTACAATTTTTACCGAACAGACAGACAGACAGACAGACAGACAGACAGACTTTAATCAAGAACAGAATTTAACGGGAGCTGTTAATAGTTTTGCATACAAAACTAACAACACGAAATAAAATAATAACAATCTTTCGGGGACATGAAACTGAACCTGAACTTTAACCGAAAACCGTTGGGGGGGGGGCTTAGAAGCCCCATTTTATGTCTGCTTGGGGCTATCTTTTATAATTGTACAATTATACGAAAAATGAGTCTCTTTAAAACGTGTTTTTTTTAAATATTATAAACAGGTCTTAGGCTTGTGATATAAAATTTCAAGCCTGTGCTTCTCCTTCCCATAGATGCGCGCCTGTTGTGATATAGTCACAATTTCGCGTTGATAATAATTTAAACAGGACCAAAGGAATTAGATAAACTGCTTAGCTTAGATTTTTCTTTCACTATTTTTTCCTAAATAAAACAATGAAACAAATTTTTACTTTTTTTATTTGAAATCAACTAATCGATTAATGAATCAAAATAATTAAATTTTCTTCCTTTGTGCATATAGTTCATTAGTATCTAGCTTTTTATGAACAATTCTGGAAGCAAAAAATTTCATTATTATATAAACAAAATAATTTAATTTTACATATGTCAAAATGAAATTGTTTGATGTACAAATTAAATAAATGAAAAATAAAAACACAGCACACAACGCATTTTTAAACAGCAAATTTTGAAACTAATGGCCCGGTTACACGATGCCAGTAACTTGTGCAAGTACTGGAACAAGTACTTGTGTTAGTACAATTTTACGACAAGGGTATTTTTAACTAGTTGTAATTAACAAAAGTATATTATTATACGAGTTTTATAAGACGATGTATTGTCACACGGGTTGTTTGGAGTACGACGAGGGTAGCGAGAAGTGCTCCAAAGAAACATGTGTGACAATTCGCCGCATAAAACCAGCATAATATACTATGGTTGATGAGATAATGAGATTCGGACTAGTCAGAAAATAAAACAAAATTTATTAACTTCGCTAACGTTTCGATTTAATTTAAATCTTCATTAGAGCTTAGTTAATTAGTCTTGATATAATATACTATTTTTATACTTTGCATCACTTATTTAATAGAAATTTTCAAAATTCAATTATAAAAAATTCAGAATACAATCTAGGAATTTTTACAAGTTGATTGAAGGTTTTGATCATTTTGTTCAGGAAAAGCCAAATTCAGTATATAAAAAAATAGCTAATGACAACTTACAAAAATGAAAATTCCAGTTAGTTCCGCCTAATCGTTTGGAATAGCGTGTAACACTACACAATAGTAATTTGACAGATGCAAAATAACAAATTTTCTTTTTGTATTTTCTTAATAATAATATTGTAAAATAATTATCTGATGTGGAAATACTTACCAATTGTATTAAATTAACATTTTAAAATATTTGAGGTTATCAATAACGCTGTAAATGAGTAGTACTCAGTGGCGGCTCGTGACTTTTTAGGACTCAGAGCTGCAAATTATAATAAAAGGATAGGTTTAGGTGTTTAACCACGACGTTTTATCATATAAGACCCTGTTGAATTGCCTCTTATAATTATAATTTTTGCTTTTTGCACTTTCCGAAATATTAAAATTTGGTGTGCGTCGCCCCAATTTTTTAATATCAATTTTTTCTTCTAAAGTTCATCTGTTAAATGGAATTTCCAATAATGATTTGACAGTATTCATTTTTTAAACCTATTGTTTTATAACCTAAAATACGAAACGTATTTGTTAAGCTAAGATACTTATATAAATTTAAAAGAAAAAGTTAGAAAATACTAATTATTAATACCAATACATTTTTAGAGAAAATATAGGTATAGCGATTTCAGTTACGACTTAAATAAATACATTCAATAATTTCATAGTACTGTCATCACTGTTATTGTGACGCTAACAGCATTATAGCTCCGATCCCCACCAGTTTATCACTACTGCCTACGCACCGCTTCCCCTTTACGAGCCAACATTTGCACTTTCCTTGACGCTAGGATATAAGCAGCGCGACGTAGACTTATTCAAAGGAAACTTGTAAATATTTATGAAACAATAGCATTCAATGTTCAAAATATATTTAAAAAAAAACATGTTCACACCACAATTACTGTGTTAAATGCATTTTGAGTTCAAAAAAATATTTTTTATATATTATTTTCAAGTAAGAGCTGCAGCTCCGCAGCGCGTACTCAGGAGCCGCCACTGGTAGTACTGCCAATTTCTCCAAATAAAAACTCACCAAAAATAGTTTAACAATAGTTTCTATTGTTAAACTGTTTTCAGTGTAACAATGATATTATCCTGAACGCAAAGTATAAAAATAATTAGCAAATTCAGAACGTGCTTCCAATAAGTTGCATTTTAGTCCTTCCCTAATACAAATTAATTTACAAAATTGAAAAATGAGAAAAAAGTGGGCTGAAAAGAGATGTACAAAATAGCCTATTTTACGTAACTTTGTACTAGGTAGCTCTTAAGATGGCAGATAGTCCGAACTAAATATTCTTGTTCACCCCGTAGATCGTAGTACTAAATGGTAAGCGCTCTGGACTGTTCCAGAAGGAACTAGTAGTCTTTAGATTTAATATAAATTTTTAAACTCGTATCAAAACATTTAAAATATGTAAAATTGTGAAACTACGGTAGAAATGTAAATGATTGGAAAAGGAACAGTGTGCTGGTGGAAATGTATTTGCCCGAAGCGACATGGTTGTCAGAATAAGAATGAATGCGGACAATATGTAAAAATATTTTCATGATGTTCATGGAATGTCATTTTTTAGCAAGGTTACTTTTTTATGTAATTTTATATTTCCCTTGTTGATTTTATGACATAAAATAAATACATATGACAAAGAAGAACAAAATACTGACAAATATCTGGAAACAATAACATATCAAAATCTCTACCGATTAAAAATAGTTGAAGAACACTTAATAGTTGAAGAAACTTTAAGTGGTTATGCCAAGTAAAAATTGCTACCTTTATTTAGTAAAATGTACAGTTTGCTCAATATTACCTCCACTTTAGGTAAAATTATTATTTTTACCGTTTAGTACGATTGAGAAATAAAATCAATTTGGCTTCTATTCTTAATGGTAGACCCTCGTCAAGTCTTTAATCTTATGAGTTCTTTATTCTCAAGTCTTCGTCTGTTCTTGAACATCGTTCATCTAAAAATTCAATTAAATGAATATCTTGAAGACCGACAGCATCAGAAAACAAAGATAATATAATTAATACGGTATTGTGTCCAAAACTAAATCGTTTAATTTTATTCCGAAATAAAACATAACGTTTCATGCACAATGAGGTCGAAAAAATCTTATTTTCAAGAAATTGCTTGTAAAATAAGCAAATATTTTAGACTTGAACGGAAACTTTTGCAAAACTTTAGCAGGTCAACGGACACAGTGTTTTGTCAAAGACCCAGTTTTTTGGTGGTTCAAGGCATTTTCATATGGAAGAGAGTTGATTGAAGATGAATCACGCAGCGGAAGGCCTTCATCTTCAAGAACCTTCAGAATGATCGGGGAAGAGTTGAATTTGGTTCACACTACCGTTCATATTTTGACCAATGAATTGGGGATGATTGTTTTGCGCCTTGTCACACTACAATTTCAATAAACGAGTTTTTGGCCAATATTCTTGTGGCTCCTCAGCCTCCTTATTCGCCTGACTTGAGTCCTTGTGACTTTTTCCTCTTCCCAAGATTAAAAAATCACCTCAAGGGACGTCATTTTGGGACACTCGAAAACATTCAAACGTCCGTAACCGACAAGCTGAAAGCAATTCCAGTATCCGAGTTCCAGACTGCTATGAGGATTGGAAGAACCGTCTCCAGCGCTGTGTGGCTTCCCAAGGAAGTTATTTTGAGGGAGACAATATTGAATTGTGATTCAATTCGAAAAAAAAAAAAAAAAATTAAATCAGTCCGGTTAATTTACACACCTCGTATGTATATGGAAGTTAGGATTTATTATTAAGTACTTTAAATATACTTATCTTCGTTATACAAAGTACATTTAAGTTGCTCTAAAATTTCAAAAAGCTCCTTCCTAACTGATCCACTAAAGCTCTTAAAGCCTGAATAAAATTTTTATTAAAACCCTATAAAATTTCCTTTCAAAAGATAAAAAAAAGTTATAAATTAGAATTTCAAATATAATATTAAATAAAACTTTTTTTACAAAATATTAAAAAAGTTAAATGTGTATAGAGAACTTTACAATTTACTCACAAATTGACCTATTTAATTCAACTTTGAACTTAAAATATAAAAAGATAAACAAGATATACCAAAAATATTAAAAGATAAATAAATATTGATGGTAGTGTTTTATGGTTGGTAATATTTCATGTTTATGAATGTACACATTATTCATACATAATATAATATTTTGCACACACAAGTCAATGTATTTAGTATGCTAGTTGGTATTTTATTGCGGCCTAAATAATATATCATCAGAGTCTAGCTCTATTCATTGTGGCGTCATTTATATTTTAGCTCCCTTTTACGATCTATTTAGACATAGAAATTAGTAATAATAATTCTCCGCACATTTCAAAAGCTTTCAGCATTTCGTCATTATGATTATTGTATCTAGGAATATGGAGAGATGGGGTATTTCAATGCCATTAATGTACGTGCGTCCTTTACTTTTATGTGCCTATATTCGTGACATATTTGTTACTCTATAAAACAGAGGTTTCAAAACTGCGGGTCGTTAGAGCAAATATCTAGTTTTTCCATTAACACAGGTCTGCGAAGGTTGGCCGCTTTAAATAATACGAGGGTTACCTTTAATGTTTTTACAAACGACCACTAGATGGCAATATTGATATGTGTCATCACTATATTCCTAAAATTTTACATTTGGTATTGTGAATTCAGTGGCAGCTTATAAATTTACGGAGTAGTTTGGTGATAGTGAGTGTGAAAAATGGATATTACTCGTGAAGGTTTTCGTTGGATGATTTTTTACGATTTTAGTAAAGGCCTAACCCAAACAACAATGCATAGATTCGCTTCGTTCAACTTTTGGTAATGAAGCAACCTCAGAAAAGACACAATTTACAATTGGTTTGCAGAATTTCGTCGTAGTCGTGCGTCTGTCAGTGATGAATTTCGTGAAGGTCGATCAAAATCGGTCGTGATTCAGAAAAACATCGATGCTGCGCAAAATTATTGAAGATGATTGGCATGTGACTTACCGGGAGATAGAGGCATCCTTTGGCATATCGTAGACTGCAATACATTCTTTCTCGATGGATTCCGCATAATTTGACCGAAGCTCAAAAGACTCGTGTTGATTGGTGTAAGGGAATGCTAAAAAAATCAACTATACTCTATCTCAGAAAGACTGATAGTAATAAATCTTTTTGTCAGGCAGTTACCAGTGGGGTACACATTTTAAACACGTTTAAATTGGTTTTGTGTATTTCTATATTACTATTTATCATTTTATTAAACGCACCCCTGTGACCATATTTTTCCTCAAAATTTTAGGGTAACATTTTTATGATCTATTGTGTTTAACCCTAGTTCGTATTCCCATATAATATGTGCGGCACACTCGGTTGTTTTTAACAATACTTCGTTTCGAACTATTCATATTTTGTGGGCCGCTTCTGTGTGAAAAAACAATAACTTTTTACAAATAATAAATTTTATTACTATCAGTCTTTCTGAGATAGTGTATAGGCCCTGCAAAATCTGTATACGACATCGTTACAGGTGACGAAACTTGGATTTATTTATATGAACCAGAAACTAAGCAACAATTCACTGTTTGGGTCTTCTAAGAAGAACCGAAACCCACTAAAGTTATTCGTTCACGAAGCACTTCAAAGAAAATGATCGCTTGTTTCTTCGGTTGTACTTGAAATGTCGCAACCATTCCTTTAGAGCAGTGTTTCCCAACCTTTCTGACTTGCGGAGCCCCTTAGGCATATCCTATGTCTTACAAATTAATATTAAGGGAGAGGGGGTAGATTTTTTCACTATAAATTTCAATATAAATTAATTTTTCTCTTTCACAACTCACTTATTGATAGATAAACAGATTTTTATAAAATGAAGAAAATAATCAAATACATGCAGATTATTCAAACAAAAATTAATTTCGCTAATGGCATTCCAACTAGTCATAGAGTCATAAACTGGCTAGAGTCAGAAATTACTCAGACATACATTCAACTTGGCATATTTTCATTAAGAATGTAATTTCCAGTTTTCCTATTTTAATTCTATTTTCTATTTCTAATATTTTGATTTTATTCAATTTTTATTTATATCTTTTCCTGGAACAGCAGTGGAGCCCCTGAGAAATGCACGCGAAGCACTTAGGGCTCCGCGGAACACAGGTTGGGAACCGATGCTTTAGAGGATCGGAGAACAGTAAATGCTGAATGGTATACAACAATTTGTTTGCCAGAAGTCATCGACAAAATCAAGAAAAACAAACAAAAACGTCGCATCATTCATCATGACAATGCAAGCGCCCACACAGCACGTCGGACAATTGATTATTTGAAGGAGAAAAACATTGAATGTATCATTGCCCATATTCACTTGATTTATCCCCGACTTTTTTTTTGTTCCCCAACGTCAAACAAAAAATGCGTGGACAGCGATTTTCATCACCTTAAGAAACTGCCTTCGAAAACCATGTTTTTGAGATACCAACGTATACATTTTAAAGGCGAATATTTTAAAAAGCAATAAAACAGTTTGTTCCAGAAAAATTGTTTTCTTTCTTAGCTTTTGTAATAACTTAAGGCTGCGTACAACCCCCAGAGGTTACTAGTTTCTTATACAAAACTAACAATCTGAAATAAAATTAGTATCAAGCTATACATCAGATTTTACACAGAGTTTTTATCTATCTAATAGCATATTTTTAATTGTAGAAACATTTATTGTAAAAATATTATCGCTCAATAACTTAAAAATAGACATCAGCGATATTGTTCTGTAATTTTTTAAATTTATTTGTGGGTTTCAAATAACTTTTATATTTACATAGTTTTGTATAGAAATGTTCAAATAATACGTCAATATTTTTTTTGACTTGATAACTTATAGTTTAGAGCTTTCGTCGAAAAATATTATACTTGATGATAATGGAATGCTACTTGGTACACGTATTCTTCACGAAAAATAAATAATTTTTACCCGTAACACCTATTTTGAAAACCGCGGCAGATTCAAGATGGCGGCAAAAATAGACTACCAACCACAATAACTATAAGTAGTTTTCACAGTAGAGCAAAATAGCTACAAACAAATTTGTAGAAAGCAGATTTAGCTACAATTTGCCGCATCGTACGTTAATATGCGTCGATTAGTTTACAAGATGGCGTCTATAATGCAATTTGCTTATTTACAATTACATAGGATATTTTTAATTGCAGAAAAAACTGTTATTAGATAGATAAAAATTCGCTACTAATTTTGATATATAGATTGTTATTAATTTTATTTCCGATTATTAGTTTTGTATAAGAAACTGTTGTGAACTATAGGGTTGTGCGCCGCCTTAAAAGCCCTCGTATACAATAAATACAATCTTGAAATGCTAATGGAAGATCACCTTTTAATATAATTAGATTTTCAAATAATTAGTAAGTTAATGAAAGGTCAAGAGGGTACATAACACTATTTTTAAAAATAACCTTTGTTAAGTCCACAACTACAATAAACGATTGCAATTTGGTACCGATATTACATGGTACATGATTCATAGAGCATTTAGTTTTCGATATTGGTTCAACGATGCAATATCACCAGTACTTGCGACATTATTATGACGGTCTAAATTAGAAAAATACCTACAATGCAGTTCAGTATTTCGCAAACAATCAAACTATAATAAAACCTTATCGAAAACTATTTTTAGTATCTTTTGTACTAATCAGTTACAAAAACTGATAAGTGAAACAGTTTTCTAAAGGTTGAATTCTACAAAATGTTAGTTTTTAAAACGGTTTGCTTTGAAGTTGTTTTGAAATCTAGGTGTAAAAAGTCTCGTTTGCTGTAAGTGATATTAGATACAAAAAAATAAAAAAATAAATAAAAATAAATGATGAGAAGTGTAAAATTGCACAAATTTCAGTATTTCGTAGGTATCTAGTAGATCAAAAATTTAAGATACAATTTTGAAAGGACACCGTTAATTGGTCGACGGATGACTGGACGACAGTTAATTGGGAGATAGTCAACTGGGCGACAAAATTATTTACACTCTAGTACAAGGGTCACAAACTCAAAATTTATGAGGGCCACAAAAGAATTTTGGTAATAGTAAGCGGGCACCTTAAAAGCTTACAAATTCAGCAAATTTTAGAATAGAAAGGATAGAAACAGAAATTAAAAATGTGTTTTGCAGCACTTACTGTTTTTTTTTTATTGCTGTAGAAAAATTATAATAACAAATTTTAATGAAATATGTAATTTATTTATTATTTTGCCCAGACATTTGGAAACGCTAGCACCAGTTCAAAAAAAGTTAGTTAGTTAGTTAGTTAAAATTTTTGGTGCACAGCAACAAAGGCTATTTGTACCTAACGCAGCCCATCTAAATGACTAGACTATATATTAAAAACAATAAATAAATAAATAAAATCATTAAAAATACGCATACTCAATAAAATAAATCTTGCACTGTCAAACACAAATAAATAATATAAAAAGTCTGTTCGAAAATTTCAACAGACTCAGGGTGATGGTAAGAGGCTGTAAAGGGGCCAATTACCATCGAATATCACAGTTAATAACTAGAAACACATTAAAATAAGGTGCAAGACTTCACACATAAAACAATAAGTTCGATTCTCTCAGGAAGAGTATCAGCCTGTCCACGAGTACCCTATCGTCACCTAAAGCAACTGACAGGTCATAGCACTGGCCTAACCTCTCCCTGACATCCTCGAACTGTACACATTCAGTTAAAATGTGTAACACAGACAAATCTGTGTTACACGTCTCACAGATAGGGGACTCTTCACCTCGAAGGAGGTGTCCATGGGTCCACCAACAGTGACCTATACGGAAGCGTGTGTTGGCGGTTTTCTCCCAGTTCCCAGTTCAAAAAAAGAAGAACCGGTTCAGTTTTACCCGGTTTCGAATAACCGACCCTAGAACCGAATTTTCCGAACCGGGTTAATGGTGATGCACAACTTAATAAACTAAGAACAATAAAATCCCACACGAAGAAATGGCCATTTTCGGGAACAAGAAGAAAGATACTTCCACTACCAGACGACGAATTGGACACACAAGAATTACACACAGCTACAAAATGAAGAAAGAAAATCTCCCATTTTTATGACTGCAACACAATCATTACAGTACAACACCTTATAACAGAATGCACCAAATATAACACAATAAGACAGACACACCAAATACCTGACATCTTACAAGAAGCACTTAACGATAATAACAAAAAAAAATCCTACATAAATTTCTAACAGATACAAAACTATACAGACAAATATAGACTACCACCAACATACATAATACCCACACAATGAAATATAATCAACAATATCTTATAAAATACAATACCGGGTACGAATAACCCAAAATGTTGATGTACCTTTAATTACTTAAATAAATAAATTTAAAAAAAAACAATGAAAGGCGGATGGTCGAAAAGAAGTCATAAGCAAAAAAAAAACAATATTCAGAATCGGTTATCTGAAACCAGGTCTCCAAAAAAATGTGTTTATATTATAAGTCTCCTATGAACAAGTTGTGTTCTGAATAACACCATAAAATTAAGCAATTATTAACACTTCTGAAACTAATTTTATAATCTTTTGCTCTCATATAGCTACATATGTTAAATTTTAAATTTCTGTGTGGTCAGTTATCAAATTTTGACACACCTTTTTCTTTAAAAAAGAAATAACCAGTTACAGATTTAAACAATGTCGCATCTGGTCGCGTAAATGCGAGAAAACAAATATCTTCCGATTGAGTTTTGTAAAAAAAAAGGAAACTTTTTCTTCTAAAAAAGGTTAGATACACATTTGCCATATGGTGTCTATCGAACTGTAATTCATTTAGAATCGTCTTAACCAAACTGGAATAATTTTATTGACATAAAACTTCTATTTTAACTTCAAAGCTGATGTTTGTTGGGTAAATAAAAGAAGTTTTATATTATTTCGGATATTTCATATAATTTCATGATTTATGCCTGTTATTGTTTACATCATGTCTACAAAATGGGATAGGTTAGTATTATTTGATACTTATGTAAACATTATTCAAATAAATACGCTCTGAAGGTTAGAGCAAATGACATACAAACGGAAATAGTTTTGCAAATGAAATACAAACGGAAAGAAAACAGATAGATATTCATTGATGCAAAGTTCTTACAATAGCGCAAACAAATATATATATATATATATATATATATATATATATATATATATATATATATATATATATATATATATATATATATATATATACATATATATTTGATGTATAAATTTTCACTCATAGGTTCATAGGTTTAATTTCTAGTCTCCTACTGTTTCTAAACCGCCGATTCGTAGCTTATACTGAAATGTAAAAGAAATATATTTTTTTAAAACACAACAAAAATTATAGTAGTATAAGATTAATAAATAAAACACTCGGTAAGTTTCACAAATATAAGTTTAATATACTCTATACGTATTTCGGCAGTGACGCCATCTACAGGAGTTCAAATTACAAACTAAACTTATTTTTTAACATATACATTCAGTGGGAACAAATATTAATGGTAGGGAATACAAGTGTAAACCATATTAGCAGCTAAGGGAAAAAAGGGAAAAAGTTTTTTACCAATTTATTAGGGGTGAGTTGTAAACGTCAATCTGGTCATTCATTAAGGGAATTCCAGAGTTAACATTTTTGTGAATTTCTCGATATTGTAAAAGGTTCAGTTGTGCGCACCCTTAAGGGTGCGCACAACCGTACAGTTTCTTATACAAGACTAACAACCTGAAATAAAATTAGTAACAATCTATATATCAAAATTTTAAGCGAATTTTTGTCTATCTAATAGGATATTTTTAATTGTAAAAAGAACTGTCATGTAATTGTAAATAAACAAATTGCGTTATAAACGCCATCTTGTAAACCATTCGACGCATATTTGTGTACCATGCGGCAAATTGTAGCTAAAGCTCCATTCTACAAATATGTTTGGAGATAATTTGTTCTATTGTGAAAATTACTTATAGTTACTGTACTTGGTAATCTACTTTTGCCGCCACCTCGAATCTGCCGCGGTTCTTAATATAGGTGCTGCGGATAAAAATGATTTATTTTATGTAAAGAATACTTGTACCAAGTGGCATTTCATTATCATCAAGTATAATATTTTTCGACGAAGGCTCTAAACTATAAACAATCATGTCGAAAAAAATGTTGACGTATTATTTGAACATTTCTACACAAAATTATATAAATATAAAAATTATTTGAAAACCACAAATATATTTAAAAAATTACAGAACATTGTTGTGTGATACCTATTATTAAGTTATTGAGCAATAACATTTTTACAATAATTTTTTCTACAATCAATAATATCCTATTAGATAGATAAAAATTCTGTGCAAAATTTGATGTATAGATTGTCACTAATTTTATTTCAGTTTGTTAGTTTTGTATAAGAAACTAATAATCTCTGGGGGTTGTACGTAGCGTTAAGGCTTTTATTGTGAATGTGTAGGATTTTAAAGTCATTAACGGAAAGCTTATGATTATTGGAGATCATATGTTCTGCTATGTTGGACTGTTCTACTTTTTTATTTTGGATGGCTTTCAAATGTTCACAAAATCTTGTAGCAAATTTTCGACCAGTTTGGCCTATATATATATTGTTGAACGATCTTGGAACGATGCTTGATAAACTCCACTTTTGTTGTGTAAATCAGTTTTATCTAGTTTATTATTAACGAGTAAATTTTTAATTGTATGTTTATTATAAAAGGCTGGAGTTATATTTGATTTCTTTAATTTTGATCCTATTTTGAAACTAACCTCTCCGTGAAAGGGTATTTTTTTATAAATTTTTGTATCTGGTATACTTGGGGGATAAAAATATGTTAATAAAGGTTTTTTTCTAATAATTTTGGTTATTTCAGCCTTGTTACAACCGTTATTAATAGCAATTTTGTAAATAGTTTGTAATTCCAGATTGTAGTCTTCATCAGAAAGTGGCACTTTTAATAACGGTCTACATAACAACAAAAATTATATCTTTCGAAAATACGATCAAAAAGAAAATATTGGTCAAGAAATTCTGTTTGAACTCTTTCGGTTCACACCAATTGCATCATTTTTTCCCCAGTTATTTAGACCAACCCATCTGGATGATAGTTTTATATGGTTATATTTTTATGTATGTATATGATATATCTCTTCTTCTATCTAATGCGTATTGATAAAAGAATTAAATAACATGGAAGTGACTAATAAATGTAAACGAAGTAAAGCCAAATAGGTATATAGAATAAATAATTAGGATTTACACGTTGTGTGGTTTGTGGCTAACCAAGTTTACGATGTAGAATAATCTAACTACAAATAGATTGTTGCAATTTATTGCAAAATGCGGTCTTATGTTCGCCAATGCGTTTCTTGGCTTTGCGGTTTTCCATCCGTGTTAGATAAATTAACATTATTTTCATACATGTTTCATTGTATATTAATATTACTTACTTATTTAATCCTGAAGACTTTCTACCTTGCGGTGTAAGGCTATAGTCGAGTTACTTATTTTCTGGTGTTGTTCTCCATACTTCTTTCCATCGTGTTCTGTCCTTTGTATATTTTCTTATCTCCTCCCACTTTACGCCTCTCTTCGTTGCAGCTTCTTTTGTTTCTTGGTGACAGGTTTTTCTCGGTCTTCCTGGTCTAACTTTCTACACTGTTCTTACTTCATAAACTCTTTTTACTATTTTGCCTTCACTAATTCTGTGTATATGTCCCAGCCATCTTAGCTGTCCTTCTTCTATTATAGTCTCTACTGGTTTTGTGCCTAGTTTTTCTCTAAATACTTCATTTCTTATTCTGTCCAATTTTATTTTACCTTCGATTTTCCTTTTAAAAAAATCTCATTTCGGAGATTTTTGTATGTTAATATTATTGTATGTAATTATTGCGGCAAATAGCATATTTAAGAAAACTTAATTTTAAATAATTCATAGTTTCCGCCAATAAATTAAAGTAAAATAAATTACCCTACTGTAAATGCACAACTCGAAAAAAATAGAGTTCTTGGTGATATTAAACCAATGCGAAAACACTCAATAACACATTTTTAAGGAATGCATTTTTCTTTTAATTGAACATTAGCCCCCCTTCATGAACAATTTTGGCTTCTGAACTCTCAAATCTCGAAAAAATGAGCCCCAAGCCATTTTTTTCGGCTTCTGAGCCCCCATAAGAAAAAAATTGGCTTCTAAGCCCCTCATAGGAATTTATTATTGCATCTGACGCCCCAAAAAAAATTCTGGGTGCGCCTCTGTATTACATAATCTGCATAACGTTCTCCAAGTCTTCGCTAAACACTCCATTTAATGATAGAAAACACAACTCATATGTAAATAGAAATTAAGAACGAAAGCGCACTACTCGCTGAGCAAGGAGGTTAAATTACGAAAAATGAAGTATTCTGTTCTAAAAGTTTAGAAAATTTAATTGGAGAAACAATTGAACAACAAGTAAACGAGTTAACACGTCGATTGCCACGGCAAGTTTTAGGATTCCGGTCTCAGAAGCCAATTTAATTTAATTATATTGTTACTAGCTGGAGTACCCGACTTCGCACGGTTTTGTACATTTTTGTTTTAACTAAAATATATTTTTAATGTTAAGTTAATAATAAGTAAGATACTTTACCTATAGGTAGCTCTCCTCATAGCTTCCAAAATGTGTATCTTATAAAAATTTCCGCACACAGATTTTTGATGTAAAGTAAATAATAGGTAAGTCATGTCTAGATTTTAGTTTAAGGGTGACCCCTCGTAACTCCCCAAATATTAATCCAATCGAAAAATGTATAGAAAAAAATATTTGTTTTCTTATTATAAACAATCTTAGTTATGTACGTTTTTGCTCCCTAGTCAATAATAAGAGACTTCTCAAACGTTTATCTTTAGGGTACGGGGGGTAACTCACCATATATTCATCTAAATGAAAAAATTATTATAAACTATTTTTGTTACATACGTTTCTGCTGTTGTCAATAATAAGGAAGATATTTCAAAAGTTTTGCTTTAGCGTGTCCCTCCATATCCCCCCAAATATTCATCTAAATGAAAAAAATGCAAACAAAATAAAAGATTTGTTTTCTTATTATAAACTATTTTTGTCATATATGACTTTTGCTGTTAACCCTTTACCGCATAGTGTGCCATATATGGCTCATTCCGATTTTTATTTTTTATTTTACTTTGAAAACTGAATCAGAACGTTACTTCATGAATGTTCATATATGCCACAATGGATCCTTCAGTATCTCAAGTAATGGGCTGCAATAGATTTGAGAATATCAAGCGGAATTTTCATCATTATGATAATTCTGAATTTATTGAGAAAGGACAACTAGATGATGCGACCTTTTCTTTAAAAAATTCGAGGGCGACTGCTTTTAATCCCTAATGAAAAACACCTAGCAATTGACGAGCAAATAATACGGAATCATTTTCTTTTGTAACATAATGTAGAATCATAATATTCCATGTATGGCACAAACCCTAAATTATTATTTTAATTATTACTTTTTCCTTAAAAATAATAATTAATATTTTAAATATATTTTTTTAACTAATTTTTCTGTCAATAAGAACTAATTCCTAATGCCCATGAATTATTTTAGCCAAAAATAAAAATTCATGCAGTAAAGGGTTAAGTCGATAGTAAGGGAAATATATGTAGTTTTTCGTTTTCGAGTGTCCCCCCATAACTCATCAAATATATATCTAATTAAATATATGAACTGAAAAAAAAAAAATTAAGATGCCTTAAAGCAGTGGCGCACCTAGGAATTTTTGTTGGGGGGGGGGGTACAAAATTATTTCAATTATGAATAAGGTTCACACTTCTAAATTTCAAGTGATGAGCTAAAAAAAAAGGTTCTCGCTTCGGAAATACAAAGTGATGACCTAAAAAAAAGGTCCTCATTTCTAAAATACAAGTGACGACCTAAAAAAAAGGTCCTCGCTTCGGAAATACAAAGTGATGACCTAAAAAAATAGTCCTCACTTCTAAAATACAAGTGACGACCTAAAAAAAATCCTCATCTCTATTTTAAAATTTTTCTAGTGTGTTTGTGTGTTTTTATTTTTATTTCCTTCCTTCTTATAGGGGTCCCGGGCCCCCAGGCTCCTCCTCTGGATGCGCCACTGCCTTATAGCCTATATTCGAATCCAGGTTTTACTCTAGCATACCAAATTACGTGAAAATATGTCCATTCGTTTTGTCTTGAATCTCTGACAGACAGACAGCCCTTATGTGCTACATTGGAGTTTAATTACAAACCACAATTACAAAGAGAAGAAATTAACCAAATCCATAGCTTTTTGTATTTAAATAACCACTTTTCCTACTAAAATGGTACGAAGACTATTTACTTATTCAAATATTCCGCGGAAGTAAAATCTATTTTCCCAGCACTGAACATTAAAACTTTATGCATATAAATTATTATAAATTCTTTCTTTCCTTACGTCTTACATCTAAAAACATAAATAGCAATATGCAAAAATAAATATTACTCAATGTCAGGAACATTTCTTGAGTGAATAAAACAAAGAGTTACAAGTTGGCAAAGTCTAATTTAAGAAAGAAATTGGTCTAATTTATAAAGCACTATCTACGTCATAGTTTTATTCTTGTTGTATTGAGCTGCAAACTATGTTTACGAGAGGAAGTAGACAGACAGGTTTGAAGTTTCTGTTTATCCCCTGGGATTAAACGGAATGGTGTACAACAATTGCTTGTGGCTGTTTACGATCAGTTTACTTTTATTTTGATTTCATGTTCTGTTTAAAATATTGACTTCAGCAGACTCCGAGAATCTGTCAGTACTACTTATGTAGGTGTTGAAATATCGATATTTGACAATATAAGTATCGGATGTGCTTGTACGCCTCACTTCCAAGAAACATGTGGAACGGGAACATCTCATTACAAGATTCTCATATAAAAATAACAATTCCAAATAAGTAAAAATATGTATACATAAGGTTTGTTCGTTTGTGTGATCTAGATTGCTTAAGTCGAGCAGTTAGATCATGATCATGTGACTGCAAGAGCAAGTTAGAGCTGTGCTTTCCGATCTTCAGAAACGAACGGCTATTTGCCAAAGAAAAAATATTGTCGTTTATTTTTGTTAATGCGTTGTTCACCACCTAAACATTTCCTACTGCAATTTAGTATGGGCTGGCCAGATTTTTTTGTACAGAGAAAGAGTATACCAAAAAAAAAGGTACTCATTCCAAAAATACAAGTAATGAGCAAAAAAAAGGTCTTCACTCCCAAAATAGAAGTGATGAGCAAAAAAAAAGGTCCTCACTCTCCCAAAATACAAGTGATGATGAGGCAAAAACAAACAAAAAAAATCCTCATACTCTACAAAAAAAAAAATTAGAAATTTAAAATAATCGGATAGCAAAATAACGTAAGCAGTTTACAATATATAAGCTATATTTTATTATGATTGGTATTGAAATTAGTAGAAGGTGCGTATTTCCAGTTTTTCACATAGTTTTTTTTTTAAGTATGATCAAGAAATCCTTATTTCGTCACATGAGTCTATCAGTTCGGTAGAAATTGAGGTCAAACTGCTCGATTTAGATAATTAAACACAAGTACAGGCTATTCCAAACGTTTAGGCGGAACTAAATGGGAATTTCATTCTTTTAGGTTGTCACGAGAAGGGACGTTGCTTGGGTTATTTCATTTTTCACGCTGGGATGTAAAATTCCAACCGTGAAACCATGGAAACGAATGACGTATGTCAACAATAAAATACTTTTTTATTCAAAATATAAAGAAAATTAAGTTTTAAAATGATATTAACCTTAACCAAAACATGTTTATTGTAAGTATGATTTACAAAGCTTAAAAAACACGGCCAAAAAGCACGATTCAAACGATGAATGTAACTAGATTGCAAAATATAGTTCCGCCTAAACGTTTGGAATATTCCGCAAAAGATAAATATGTATTTATGGAAGAAGTTTTTAATATATGAATTAATAATTAATTTTTTGTTTATCAACAAATAACAAAATTATCTACTTTTTTTGTTTCTGATATTAACTTCAATATGCTACAGAACGGGTATAGAACTTATTTGGGTCGCGGATTATTTTTCATACAAAATAATAAGCAGTGATGGAACTTCAAATATCCCAAAGGGCTCCATGAAATTTTTTTATGAAAGGAAAAAAGAGAAGAGAATATATTTTACAAATTTAAATATATTTTTATCCTAAATATACTAAATTTTTTCATTATTGCTTCAGGGTCCACAAAAAAATATGTTGTAAGCTACCAGTCCTCTCCTCCCTGTTTTACAAATAACATAATAAGTGACCCCCCCCCTAACCATGAGTCCTGTATATGCCACGGTGTGCTCATGTCAGTTTTTTAAAGCTTTTCGTTGTCAATAATGATAATATTGTAATGATAATATTTCCATAAAATTATGGGCAATGTCTTTTCTGTACCACCGGATCGACAATGCTACAGTGTCGAATATGTCAAATTTTTCAAACTATTGCAATTCTAAATATGTAATTATTGTTATAATGAACATAGCTTTATGATACATAACACATAATATAAAGAATTTTCATTTTTTCCCCTTCAATAATATTGCGAATAATTTCATTTTTATCACCACAAAACATTAAACTATCACCACAAAGATATAAAACATTTTAGTACCCATAACACAATTTTTGTCGCATAATGTAGCAGCTCGTATAGAGATATAAGTCAAGGACGGGCTTCAAAATAAAAAAATACCCATAAAATCAAATCAATAAGAAAACAGATATGAAAGAAATGCAGCAACATCTTGTAAATAACACCCTTCTATTTCATTTTGCAAACCCTAAAGTCAGTTGAAAAAAAAAAAAAATAATAATAAATAAAGAAATAACTAAATTAAATTATTATATAAGTTTATCCCCAAAGTAATTAACCATATGCCGAATTTTGTTGTGTTATTTGATTTTTTCTGATTCCCAGTCTCCTAGTGTCAAAATTCATTCCAACGTAGACTGCTGCACCTTCAAAATGGGTATACGCAATAATTTTTTTACCGTGTTACATGATTTAAGTGCAGATACATTTAAAAGCAATACTCTAAAACTAGTATTCAAGGAAACGATACTATCGATACTAATGGCGTTGATACTTTTCTTTTGATACTAATATCTTAGTACTCCACACTTTTTGTTTCGATGTTTTACTGGTATCGGTTATAATTATTGTCGGTAATATTTGTATAGTAATCAGAACCGTAGCAACGGGGTGGCGTCGAGATATTTGCCAGGGGCGCGAGGTTTGATAAGGGGTCTCATGAGGGGCGCCACTGTGGGTGAAAACCTTTTTTTTTTGCTCTTCACTTGAATTTGGGAGGTGAGGACCTTTATTTGCTCGTCCTTCACTTGAATTTGGGAGGTGAGGATCTTCTTTTTACTCTTCATTTGCTTTTAGGGAAGTAAATTTTATCAATTTACTTCATTTGCCAAGGGCGCCGAAAACATTGCTACGGCTCTGATAATCAGCGATCCTGGCGGTGTATTTTGGTATTTGATATTTAGTAATGTTGCAATAGTTTTGACTTTAAACGGAATCTCTAAGCCTAAAATTAACTACTACAGCAGCACCAAACTGAACGTGTAGGATTCGAATAATCAGACGACAATTTCTAATCGGTAAATTATTATTTTGGTAATTTACTGTAACTCACAACACTACATAATACTAATATTCGAATTATGTAATAGTAATCAATATTTTATTTGACAAGTCCTAGGAGGTCGTTATTTTCATGACAACGCCCAAAAAGACGTTCATTTTTTCTCAATTAAGATCAACCCTTTCCAAACAAATTGACTTTGTTAATAAAGGATTTTCTTTGTTTTTTTTTACAGTAAATTATTCGATATAAAAAAATATTGATACTTTTTTCCGATATCGGTATTCCGAAACGATACTATTAAAAGTATAGATACCTTCGATACCCCAGTGCTGACAGTTCTTTTTTACTTGTAAAGTAATCGATACCACGTAGTATCGGTACTTTTTTCTCGACACCAATACTAGCGTTGTCTAATAATGTTCTAATTAACATCCCTGCAAGCTGGTCTTTTCATTACCAGAGTAAGGAAATTGCTAGGTCAGGCGGAATAAGAGCAATAAACACAACGACTATCAAATATATATTTCCACTTTTATTGCACTTATTCCGGCTGACCTATCAATAATATCACTCTCTTAATTACAGTATCTACTAACAATTTGTTATTTAGTTTTTGATTACTCATGCTTACATTTGTATATATAAAACGGATGGTAATAAATAAATTTACTCCTATTACAACAACTCTTTGACAAAAAATTATAAAAAGTCCCATTTTTTTTTTTTTTTTAGATAAATATTTGAACAAAACAGAGAAAATATCTTTGTGGAGCACTTTTCTATGTTTTCTATACGATTCCATATCAACACTTTGGACAAAAATCACTGAAATATTCGTTATAAAATGTATGAAATTTTAAAAGCGTCGTCCTGAACAACTCCGCAGAGAACTTTTTGATGTCAAGTTTTGAAAATCGTGTGAATTAATAATGGAATGATACTGCATTGCAACAAGAACGGGTGGTATAACGCCAGCAAACCGAACGCTGGCAATAAACGTGGATAGTAACATTCTAACGGCGTAACTGCTACCCCTATACACAGTGACGCACGAATTATAATGTTCAATTCTAACTGGAAAGGACTGTTTCAGAACTAGCACTGCTGGACGGAACTGATGCATTTTTAAATATTTTAGTTTTGTTGGTTAAATATTTTTAGTTTTGTTAATGTTCATTTACATCCTTCATATCGAAATATACAAGTGTCTCAAAAGAAATTTTATATTTATTTACCTTACTGCGTGAACGCAACGTATCCGAGGGGCGCGGGGGTTATGTCAATCGGTAGCCTGGCTCTTGGGAATTCAGTCGCTATGGAGCGTTTCTCGGGAGCAGACCGCGCGTTATGCGTGCGAGAGTCTAACAAAAACGGTGATTCGGCGACTGTAGCGCGTAGAAAATTCTGCAGTATTCGAGGTTTTCGCCACTTAAATGATGCGCCAAGCATTCCTCTCATTCGATATTGGGTTAAAAAGTTTGAAGAGACTGGTACAACGCTGGATAAATCAAAATCAGGGCAACCTAGGTCATCAAGAACGGTAGAAAACGTGGAGAATGTTAATCAGTCTGTTCGTGACGACCCGAACCTTTCAATTCGGAAGCGCGCAAGTGCTTTAAATGTGCATAGATCATCATTACATCGCATTATGCACAAAGACCTAAAGCTACACCCCTACAAAATTCAATTGGTGCAAGAATTAGAGCCCCAAGATGCCAGTCAGAGGCTTAATTTCGTAAATCAGGTGATTGAGCGATTTTCAACGTTTACCAACATTTTGTTTTCGGATGAAGCTCATTTTCATCTTAATGGCCACGTAAATAAGCAGAACTGCCGCTACTGGAGTGCAACGAATCCGAAACGCAAACATCAGAAACCCCTACATTCGCCTAAAGTGACCGTATGGGCTGCGATGTCGGCGCGAGGAATTATCAGCCCTTACTTTTTTGAAGACGAAAGAGTTTTATATATACAGTTGCAGTGAATTCAGAGCGTTATGTGGAGATGTTAGACAACTTCTTGGTACCTGAACTGCAAAACTTTCCTGGCTATAACCAAAGAACATGGTTCCAACAGGACGGAGCAACTTCACACACGTCCAATATGTTTCTGCCACGTGTTCGTAAAATTTTCTCAGGCAAATTGATCTCCCGGAGAGATGACATAAATTGGCCTCCACGCAGTCCAGATTTAACCCCTATGGACTTTTTCCTATGGGGTTATCTTAAATCTAAAGTTTACGCCAATAAACCGACTTCACTGGCGAATTTGAAAGAAAATATCCGTCACGGCAGCCATCCCAGAGTCCACCTGCCGAGACGTCATAAGTAATTTTACTGTTCGATTAAATGAGTGCCGAGAACGCGAGGGTCTACATTTAGACGATATTATTTTTAAGAAATAAATCCCCAAAAAGTGTATTTTAATAATTAATAAACATTTTTTCTATATACGGCTTACTTTTTTTTTAATCGATCCACTAAATTTCTTTTGAGACACCTTGTATTAAGGGAACCGGAAAGAAATCCATATTGAGTACAATTTATTTTTTTTCCAGAAATTTTTATTACTTATAATTACAAAATAAAATTTCTATCATTATTTATTACGGTTTCCTAACGTTGTACTAATTTTTCTATACTCTCTCTAAACACAGCAAAAAATTCATAAGTGTAAAAGTTCATTCTCAGTTTGGTTAAAATTTTCATTAAAAAACATTGATGTGAAGTGTGAATTTTCACACATTGTAGGGTTTCGCAGGTATATAATAAGTGAAGGCGGCATGCTGAGTGTGTAGGACAAATTTTGCTTTGTAGTAACCACGGCAAAATGAAAGATCTTTTTAAAATAATTTATCGGATGATAATCTAAGAGCTTTAAAAACAAATTTTATGTTATTTTGTCCATTTTAATTCGAATACCTAATACCATTATTTAGGTTTCTAAATATGTGCAGTATTTTTTTTATATAACAAGTTTCATTAAGATTTTAAAAATTGCGCCAATGGCTTTCATTGGTTGTCTTAAATCATGCGCTCCACCCCTCTGGTTTCGTATAAATGACACAGAATGAAAATATAATTCCAAAAATTCCAATTAATTATTAAATTTACGCTCTTAAAAATTAAATTCAAAATTTGCTAAAATATAACTAGAATTTTAACAAATTAATTTAAACAAAATAAAAATGAAAAATAAAAACAAAAAATAAAATTGACTCCTCAAGCAAGGAACGAACCTGTGTAGTGAATAAGAAATCTGTGTAGTTAGCGATGTAGCCACTAGACCACGATACGCTTAACAACTAAAGGTGTTATATGAGTATAACTTTTATGCATCGTCAACCAAAAAACACAAAAAATCTTTTGTACAATTCCGATCACACCAATGTACATTACTTAGAAGTTTTTAAAATTTTTAGTGTAAACCATCTGGGCTACAGAGTGTGGGACAAATTTTATTTGCACAATTTTGGAAAAAATCGCATTTAAATAATTTATTTTGCAAAAATAAAATTTTGACCGTTAATCCACGTACCAATGGCTTTCATTTGATACCCTACTCAGAATTTAAAAAAAAAATGTTTTTTTTTTCAATGAGAACTTATTTGTTTATATATTTTAGGGGGATATGCTTTTTAGATGTTTTAGTATTTTTCCTATGTGCGGGTCAAAGAGTTGTATAAGCATGCCAAATTTCAACTCTCTAAGTTTAGCTGATTGACTACAACGAACAGACAAACAGACAGACGACAAAATGACGGTATAAGGGTTTTTTGGCCATACCTACAAAACCCTAAAAATGGTTATAGCCCATTTAGTCCTGTGGCTAGCGTTGCTCTAAAGATGAAATATCCTAAGAAGCTGGATGGGATTCGAACCCACGTTCCTGTGGTCCGTAGACTACTGTTTTACCACGGAGTCACGACAACTCTAATATTATTAATTGCATTTATTATTTTAAACTCGTTAAGGTTTCTAATAAGAATCATTTCTATTCCCTTCGTGTCTGTTTGTAGTTATTTCCTGTGTCTCGAAACGAATAGTTTTATTTTTATTTGGCAAACTAGTGAAGCGATATCTGTTTATTTACCTAAGAAAACAGTATTGCAGTTTTCCCACGTTTTCCACGTTCATCGACCAAACATGTTTGAGATTTTCTTACGTTTAGCCTTAGGTGGTGCACTTTAATGAACGTAGAGTTCTCAAGATTTGCAGACTTAACAACATCACCGAAACGAACTGAAGGAAAATCCATCACGATACTTTAAAAATATCACTGCAACGTTTTCATTTTATTTTGTTAAAAGGACGATTCTTTTTAACAAATAAAATACAGCAATTATCTCAATTTAATTTTGTAATCCATACATATAGCAAACACTGATAAAAAAACAGTGTTATATATTCTAAGTTTAGTATAGTTAAAATCTCGATCGATCATTTCTTGAATAATCGTTGTGTCGTATGTGTCGTTCCGAATAAATTTCATATAAAACTATCGAAAATAATACCACATCGATCGATCCCATATTTATCGTTTTACCGCATTATTCGTTCACAATGTCGCTGCTTTTTACTCATTTACTGGATCGAACATTTTTTCAAACCAACAGGTCTATATTGTATATCCTTAATGTATTGAACGGATGTTCAATGGGACAATACATTATGGATATACAAAATCTTCCTGCTAAGATTTTCTTTACCACTGTTGTTTAACATTTCTTACTAGCAGACCCGTTGCCAACAACGTTGGCAAACTGATATCGAATAAAAATCAATATAAGTAGGAATCAGTTATTAAAATTTGCACGATTCTGCGTATATTAACAAAACAAAAACGTTTCTTGATTATACCTAGGAAATCCTAAAAAGTGGCTTATGTGTGTCGTTTAAAAATTAATATCGGACCGGGTACGGTCCGTGGGACATATGCTGGACATCAATGGTATAACTCTTTCTGATTATACCTAGGAAATACTAAAAAGCCGCTCAATGCATGTCGTTATAAATTATTATCGGACCGGATACTAATTTGTTTCAAGCGCTCGCCTACGTGCATAAAGCGTATCAGCAGCACGGCGTGCTGCTGTCGCTTCAGGTGTTTCAAGCATATATATATAAACAAGTATATGGCGCATGAACGCTGGCTAGATGTTCCATGATAGAAGGATGGAGCTATGTATTGTCGTGCCCCTTTATGCCCGGTGAATTGTTTGCGCATGTCTAAATTACGATCTTGCTATTGGTCGAAAAAATTAAAGTTACGTAGCGGGAGTTAAGAGAAGGAGCTAGGCATGTGGACATGTGGCGTCATTCTTTCTGTTAGAAATATTATATGAAGTTTTGTCTGTATTAAATTGTGAAAAGAGTTCGAATTTATAACGAAAATGCCAGCAAATTGTGTATTACAACCCTAAATGTAATTTTAAAGTAAAGAAGTGTGTTGTTCCTTTTAAATAATCAGTCAATATTCACAGTAAATATTATATTAGCCATTTAAACGGGTACAGCTACGTCTTTTTTACCAAATAGTATAAACCAAATAATTAGGATTTTTGTTTGATAACTTCTAACCTTATTTTTTTAAATGTAAATGTCATTTCATCTGATTTTATCTTGCTTTTTCAAAATGAATTGACACTACCCGAGCATGCGCATTGTGTTTTACGGTCACCAAAAGAGACAGACATATGTATATCTTATGCTTGGTTTATATACAGAACAAGAATAAGGAATAGGAAATAAGAATAGTGCACAAGATGTTAAAACATGGCTGCGCCGTATATCGGTTTATGTAGGAACGAAATTTAACTTAAACATAAGAATAGTTGGTAATGCTTGGTTTATATACGGAACAAGAATAAGAAATAGGAAATAACAATAGTGCACAAGATGTTAAAACATGGCTGCGCCGTATATCGGTTTATGTAGGAATGAAATTTAACTTAAACATAAGAATAGTTGGTAACATTCAACATTTTTATTCTTATTTCAAGAATAAGACACGATAAGCCTGCGCACAGCAATCAAAATGTCTGCCGTAATAAAGTTTGGTCAACAGATGTTTTTCAGTTGTGATCAGAGGGTTGTAAACAACAATAAAATGTTTTTAACGGTAATAAAAGAAATTTTTTAAAAGGTTTTATGAATCAGAACCTGTCAAGTGACAAACGTTAAACACAGGCCAACGCAAGTACGCAGGCGCAACGACGAAATGTTATGTCCTATATAAACGGTTTAATATTTTTTATTCTTGTGTACTATTCTTATTTCCTATTCCTTATTCTTGTTCCGTATATAAACCAACCATAACATTCAACATTTTTATTCTTATTTCAAGAATAAGACACGATAAGCCTGCGCACAGCAATCAAAATGTCTGCCGTAATAAAGTTTGGTCAACAGATGTTTTTCAGTTGTGATCAGAGGGTTGTAAACAACAATAAAATGTTTTTAACGGTAATAAACGAAATTTTTTAAAAGGTTTTATGAATCAGAACCTGTCAAGTGACAAACGTTAAACACAGACCAACGCAAGTACGCAGGCGCAGCGACGAAATGTTCTGTCCTATATAAACGGTTTAATATTTTTTATTCTTGTGTACTATTCTTATTTCCTATTCCTTATTCTTGTTCCGTATATAAACCAACCATTACTCTCTATGTTGGAACATTTTAATTTACATTGAGAGATAGGCCAGGCGCCATATACTAGTTTATATATATGGTTTCAAGCTCTCGCCTGCGTGCATGCGAAAGCGAATCAGAAGCACGACGTGCTTCCGTCTCTTCAAATTAAATAAATCTTGTGACGTACATATTTCTATTTATTTTTCTGGCGTACCATATCAGAATTTTCATTCTTCTGGCGATTTATCCATCTCTGTTGCCTTTCCTTATTTAATGTCCTTTTTTCGCTATAGGACCTTCCATTTTTCTCAATTTATGTTATCTAAATATTTTTATAAATTAAAAAAAAAGAAAAATAGGAAGTGTGTACTTTGAACCACACGTAATAAAAACAGTAAAATAAAATTATTAAATGTAACATCAATTGACACAACCTTCTTTGATTAAGCCAAGGTACTGAGAGCTCTGGTCTCGGTAACCGAGATGCTGTCGGAGCACGTCGCTCTCCACCTGTCAATTCGTGACCGACCGCACACCTCAAGCCCCGCTAGCGTCAAGGAACTAGGGCTTTTATATAGATAATAATGTAATAATGGACCTGAAGTCCACTGTAAACGTGTACCTCTCAGTTCTTCTGTGATACTCGGCCTTGAGTACAGTTCTCGGATATCTTTAAAATGTTATTGGGCCATTCATATGCGTATTAAATAAAGTATATTTCATTGGTTAAAGCCAAAGATGGGCGTCTACGCGTAAACTTGAATTTTTTAAGTCTACGTGTAAATTTACCGTAGACAGCGTAGAGAAGTGTAGACTGTGTAGACACGTAGAATCTAGCGTAGAACAATGAAAAATGAGGTTATGTAACGTATAAAAAATAAAATACCGTCGGTTTTAAGCAGAAGAGGAAGTAAAGAACTCAAATTTAATATTTTTGACAGCTTCCTGATTAAAACAACTAGTAACTTTTAATTTTAATTTTACTTTAGTAGTTCATACAGACAGAAACCAAGTAATTTATATTGTCCATAACAACATACGATTTGTGAGATAACATTTTTGGAAACAATACATGTAATTAGAACTACATAAAATTGAAATAAACATAAACATTAAAGTACACTACTTAAACTATCACCATTCTTTTATTTCAAATATTACATTTAAACGTACTGCGCATGTACACTTTACATTCTACATTCGACACGTAAACAAAGGCATATTCTACTTGACATGTTTACGCGTAAAATCTACATTAGTTTACATCATGTATTCTACGCGCCCATCCCTGGTTTAAGCGGAATTAAATAGGAGTTTTGATTTCCTAAAGGCCTTATCACACTAGAGTTATTATTATTATTCAAGTTTAAACTTGGAAAATTAAAGTCTTTGCATTCGAATCGAAGTCTTGTGTGTGTGATAGCATGACAAAAAACCTAGGTCTTTAAGTCTGCGCAAATACATAGAGATATATTTTCCCTGTCTCTAGAAGACAGATGAAATCCAAGTCGTCAAATGCGCGTGCGCGGCCTCGGCTTCTCAGTCAGATCAAGTGAGATGGGTGTATTGTTAACGTTATGCACGCAGACGCAAGTTACTTTTCCCTATTTCGCGTGTGATAGCTGAAGACGTGTAGACTTGAATCCTGGAATAAGACTTACAAAATAAAACTTGGATACCGTTCTAGTGTGATACGCCCTTAAGTAGTCACGAAAACCGAGTTTGCCTAGATTATTTCATGTTGGTAGAAAAAAACCACTTTTTTTATTAAAATAAAGCTATACATTATAATTTTGCAACTCAAATTCAAGGGAAAATATTCTACGAATTTTGTGAAAGAAACATGTATTTTTAGTAAAAATATTTGAGAATAATTTTGCAGAAAGGATGAAATTCTTTACATTTTAAACATTTGAAATGAATACTTCCTAGTCCATTATACGTAGTGAAACAAAGAAAAGCATTTTTATCTTGTTTATAAAACACAGTTTTAATATTTTTAAAAGATATATGTAATTAAAATTCTACGCAGAAGTTAGAATTTAAAAACTAATTCCAGAGAAAAGAGGAAACAATTTTGATTGCATTAAAAATAACTAACAAAACATATTTCGCTTATTGGAAAATGATCCAGAAACGATTTTTAAATCATAATTTGACAGCCATTTAAAATTTTATGTCGTTTTCCGGATTTCCATTGCCATGCATATACCAGAAAATGATATTTGATTTTTGTATATTTTTTTCTTTTTTTACTGGCTAAAAAAAAAAAAAATCTGTAACAGTTGGGCATCATTCACAGACATGTGTTCAACCAGAGATTTGCATATATCATATTTACCTTCGTAAATTTTTAATTTTCAAAAATCAAAAAAGTTCCGTGTTATACAGGATGTTTTTGGGAACTGTTTAACCATTGTTAACTTCGTCATTATAAAAGATACAAAGGAGGTTAAATTAGAGAAGATAAAGTATTTTATTTTGCATATAAGAATATTAATTTGAAAAACATTGAACACCAAAATAACAAGTTATTTAAAAAAAAAAATGAAATGGAACCTCCTATTACATTAAAAATGTATTTCTCTTTAAAATTATGGCACTATGGGTCTAAACCCAGTATTAAAAAATCAGCTGTGGCCACCACAGGACCGACCGCCATCATAAAGTACTTGTATAAAATACATTCTAGCAGCAAAGTAGAAATAACTTGGCCTAATATTTTCTAACAGAGATATTATTTATCATGACCATGGAAACGTTGCATATAAGTATGAAAAAATTGAGACTTAAAAAATTTTTAAACATTTTACAAAAATTTTACGAAATTTTTCGTTTTATCAAAAAACGTCTCAAATAAAAGTTATTAGTTATTCGTTATAAGTTATTAGTTATAAAAGTTATTAGTTCAATAAATTTTTTCGAAATATTTTTCTGTTGATCAACTCGTGTCATTGATGTCAAAAGCTTAAATATACAGTTTCATAAAAATCCTTTTAGCCAAATTTGCTCTGCACGTGTACACAGACAGACGGACAGACAGACAGACGGACAGACGGACAAACAGACAGACGGACAGACAGACCGACAGACATCATGCTAAAGATAGTCAAAACGTTATGTAGGGACCTCAATTCGTGGAGATCCATAGAAATCTCGAAACGTCAAAATTGGTATGATCACAATACCTACCTTATATATGTTGGCGGTCGGTAAACATGATAAATACATAATAATATTAAAAAAAGAATAAGTAAAATAATGTAAACCTATGTTTGTTAATAATAATAATAATAATAATAATAATAATAATAATAGTTTATTTATTTATTTAGCTAATACTAGTAAGATCCGTATTAACAAACATAAACATATGTATAAACATTATAATAACCATTCAAATCAAATTTAATCCTTATTTTGTCAATTTAAACCATTATTTGTCCACTTAGTTCATGCAAAACGTGATTTTTATCAAATTTAAATATCGATTTTTCGTAATTTAGCGCTTTAAAATTTTAATAACATATTTGAATTAATTGTTTGGGACCTTAAAAATAAGTAGGTCGTAAAATTAGGTTCCAAACTTGTTGCAAATTGGTTTGTAATGTTTTTTACAATAATTTAAAAACTGTATTACTGTGATAAATCATACTTTAAATGTTATCTTCTCAAATATTTTTAATATCAGCCCTGCCTACGAAATCCTTTAAACTATGAAACTTCACAGTTTATATATTTTTTCAAATAAACAGGTTTCGTCGCATAAATGTTTACGTAATTCCTGCTAATGATATAAAAATAAAATTTCCTTATCAACTTATTTAAGAGGATTAATTATTTTTTGAATCCTATACTAATTCATTTGTGGTTAACAAAACATTGAGATAACTAACTTATTTTTTGTACGTATTTTAACGTTGAATATATTGAGTCTCGCGAAAGTGTAGTTATTTTTGGAAATTTGGGTATTAAATCAAAAACTATATCTCAAAAATGGTAAGAAATAGAGACCTAAGGTTTAAATCTTTAAAAAATTTAGTTTTACGATGTTTTTCCTGTAATATTTGTTCCGTAATGACCTAAAACTAATTGGTAAAATTTTGATTTTATTTTGTAAATTTCAAAAATTCATATCTCAAAAATGGTAAGAAGTAGAGCTTGAGGTTTGAATTTTTGGAATTCTTACACCTTGTTTTGTCGAGAAAAAATTAATGTTTAATCCGTAATGACCTAAAACTATTGAAGAATTTGATTTTTTTGCAATTTTAAAAATTCATATCTCAAAAAAGGTAAGACATAGAGATTTGAGGTTTGAATTTTTGAAATTCTCACACCTTGTTTTGTTTAGAAAAAATTAATGTTTAGTCCGTAATGACCTAAAACTAGTGAAAATTTTGATTTTTTTGTAATTTTAAAAATTCATATCTCAAAAAAGGTAAGAAATAGAGAATGAGGTTTGAATTTTTGGAATTCTCACATCTTGTTTTGTCTAGAAAAATATAATGTTTGGTTCGTAATGATCTAAAACTATTAGGGAAAGTTTTGATTCTTTTTGGAATTTAAAAAAATTCGTATCATAAAAGGTAAGAAATAGAGACTTGAGGTTTGAATTTTTGGAATTCTCACACCTTGTTTTGTCTAGAAAAAATTAATGTTTGGTCCGTAATGA
Organism: Liopterus haemorrhoidalis; assembly: GCA_963971575.1. Taxonomy (NCBI): domain Eukaryota; kingdom Metazoa; phylum Arthropoda; class Insecta; order Coleoptera; family Dytiscidae; genus Liopterus; species Liopterus haemorrhoidalis. Next base: position 55,460,604 of record OZ020612.1, on the reverse strand, counting down.
GCTAAAACTATTAGGGAAAATTTTGATTTTAATGGAATTTAAAAAAAAAAACTTATCTCAAAAAAGGTAAGAGATAGAGACTTGAGGTTTGAATTTTTGGAATTCTCACATCTTGTTTTGTCTAGAAAAATATAATGTTTGGTCCGTAATGACCTAAAACTATTAGGGAAAATTTTGATTTTAATGGAATTTAAAAATAAAAATCTTATCTCAAAAAAGGTAAGAGATAGAGACTTGAGGTTTAAATTTTTGGAATTCTCACATCTTATTTTGTCTAGAAAAAATTAATGTTTGGTCCGTAATGACATAAAACTATTAGGGAAAAATTTGGAAAAGTTTCAATTTTTTTTTCGTTTTATCAAAAAATGTCTCAAATAAAAGTTGTTAGTTATTGCTTTTATAGCAACTTTTGTTCAATAATTTTTTTCGAAATATTTTTCTGTTGTGAAATATTTTCAAAAATCTTAAAACCGACATGAGTAAACTCCCATTTCTAGTTAACCGATTTTTACCAAAAGTTGATGTCAAAAGCTTAAATATGAAGTATCATAAAAATCCTTTTAGCTGAATTTGCTATGCACGTGGACACGGACAGACAGACAGACCGACAGATGGGCAGACAGACAAACAGACAGACAGACAGACAGACAGACAGACAGACAGACAGACATCATGCTAAAAATAGTCAAAACGTTATGTAGGGACCTCAACTCGTGGAGATCCATAGAAATCTCGAAACGTCAAAATCGGTATGATCACAATACCTCCCTTATATATGTTGACGGTCGGTAAAAAGTTCCCACCAAAAAATTCGTGGGGGCGGTAGGGACCAGGTTGAGTATCACTGGTCTACACAATGCCAGTGACTGGTGCAAGTTCTTACTTCTGCAAGTTACTGGCATCGGACCATTATAGAAAATGTGAATTAAAAGCTTTTAACACTTTTTACATTTTTCACAGTTACCATAAACACGCATTTTCTGCACAAAAACATGTGAAATATAATACAGCTTCTTTTAAAGTTATTGAAAAAAAAAAACAAGTAAATAAGAAGCATAACAGATATAATTCCGTTGTTTCATAGCCACCTAGTTTATTGAGATGAAATAAAAGTTAATTGTTTTATTTTATTTTTTTAATGGCCTTAGCTGCTTCAGCAATTAGCCAGCATAATTTTTATTTTTGAGAAAATTTCATCCTGAACGGGTTTCGAAACGGATAGCAACGCAGAGCACATGTGTTACCACTACGCTACGCCGGTCGGCATGTTAAAATTTTCATGGTTTTCATTGATTTTTGTATTGGCACATTTGCCTGCTGAAAGACAAAATTTTCTTGTGTACACATTTTGAGCACTGATTTTTCTAATTTTTCAGAAATAATATCTATATATATATATATATTCAAAAATTTGTATTCGAATAATAAAATAATTATTTTTTTTTTTATAACTCATAATTCACATTGGCCCCTTTACTCCCTAAGAAATATAGGTTTTCAATCCCTTTTTAGAACCTAACTTTTTGACATTTGTAAGCAAACAACTGGCAACACAGCAAATATATCAACTACTACGTCATTCCATAGTTATCATGAAAGAACTTTACAAATGACCATGAACCTTTTATTTGATAGGTTTTTTGAATTGTTCTTGTTTTCGTTATCTGCATAATGATCATTATTTGTTGAATGCCACAACTGAACTGTATACAGAAATGCAAAACATTTCGTGGTTCTGCAGTAAAAGGTCTATGCTTTGAGCTATTGTTCTCGTCTCTAATGAAAGATGTTTATATTAATAAAGATGGGTTTGATATCTTTCCACAAACTGCCTTACTCAACAAAACTTGGAAAACAGAATTGTATATCACGTTTCATCTACATTACAGATATTCAAGAACCTTCGGTAAATTGCATGAAATGTTTAATTACGTTGAATGGAAGCACAACCTCGCCATAGCGGCTCGCGAGTAATTGTGTAGTTAAGTTTTCATTTAATTTACTTTATACATTACTAGGGGTGTATGATAAGTCAGTGACTTTAATAAGAGATGGCGCTCAAATCACAAGTTTAATATCATTTCTGTCATTTGCTATTATTTGTAGATATACACACTAATGCTGCGTTCAGAACCTCTCAATTAGGAATTAGAATTAGTACTTAGAATTAACGTAAATGTTTGTTATACGTAACTGTACGTTATCGTTCACAACCTTCAAAATTATACTTATAAATTAAAATTAGAAGTTAGCGGACGCCAAACTCTTACGTTAATTTCTAATTGATGCGTGCGCAGTAAGCAGCTGTCAATCTGTCTAACCAAAAATATTATTATTAAAGTAAACGTCTAAATTATATTTGAATTGAATTGGAAATAACACAATAATGATGCAGACCTATCAGACAGACTTCTAAAATGCTTCTAAACACACAAAACCTTATTACAAATATTAACAGATCGATCGGTAAAGTAGAAATCGATAAAAGTTTGTCGCTAAAATACTAGATGTCAGTGTCTTATTCTTAATTTCTTAATTTATATTGTGAATGCAACTTAATTTCTAATTCTTAATTTTATGTTAAGTACTAATTTTACGTTAATTCTAATTTATAATTGAGAGGTTCTGAACGCAGCATTTGTTTAAAGTAAATCTGTGAAATAGTACATTTTTAACAGCATTCGGAAGCGGATAAGTTTGTGTATATTTGCTACAATGGAAAAAAGTGAATTCCGGGTGTTGATAAAGCAATACTCTTTGCCAAACCTATTAAAGAAACTGAAGCAGATTTAAAAAAGTATTGTGGGAACTCTGCTTTGTTGTATAGAATGGTTCATTTAATTTGGTTGTGGTCGTATGAGCACGAATGTTGCTGAACGCTCGAGACGTCCGAATGAGGTTACAACTGAAAAACTGAAAAATACACGATATATTGTTCGCCGACCACCAAGTGAAGATACCGATTTTTGCCAAAATTGTGCAAACAAAAAATTGTCCCACACCCTGTAGCCCAGATGGTTTAAACTAAAAATCTGAAAAAATTCTAAGTAATGTACATTGGTGTGAACCGGAATAGTACAACAGCAATTTTTGGTCAGATTATGTTTTCGGAAAATAACACATTTTTTGTGTTTTTAACTAGAATATGTAAAATATTTAATCCGCTATTTAACACAGTAAACTAGTGAACGTCCGTAGTACAGTGGTAAGATTCTCGCTTCGTAAGTTGCAAACCACTGTTCGATTCTCGTCAATTTTTATTTTTTGTTTTTTTTTTTGCATTTTTATTTTGTTTAAATTTTTTTGTCGAAATTCTACTTATATTTTGGCAAATGTTGCATTTAATTTTTAAAAGCATAAATTTAATTCTATGTTTGAATGTATACGAAATCAGAGGGGCGGAGTTTAAGACTTAAACAGCCAATGGAAGCCGTACGCGCAATTTTCAAAATATTAATGAACCTTGCTATATAAAAAAAATACTGCAAATATTTAGAAACTCAAATAATGGTATTAGGCATTCGAATTAAAATTAATAAAAAAATATTTTAACATAAAATTTGTTTTGGCGTTCCAAATAATCATCATTCACTTACTAAATACCTGCGAAATCCTGAAATGTGTGAAAATTCACACTTCACATACATTTTTTTTATACATATGTAAATAGTTTCAATAATGTAACTTACCTTCTGAATATGGTTCTGGTATACCCAAAATTTAGTTACACATTCAGGAATCTGAAAAATAATAAAAATTATTAACATATTATTAAATACAGTCGATTCCGCTTAATTGGGACACATCGGGACTTAGGTATTTTGGCCCAATTAAGCGGCTGCCCCAATTAAGCGAATTTCACATAAAATTAAACTATGCATATTTTTCTTTCAATAATTTTATTTTATAAACTCTTGGACAAAACTATAAATTACGTATAACCAAAAAATATAAACTTTTAAGAAAACTACATACAATTTAATTCAATGCAAAAATGCGTCAAGTGTTGTCTGTCTTTTGTTTTTATAACATTTCACTTCAAAATCAGCACAGGTTTTCAGTGCGGATGTAGGGCTCCCTTCATTTCCTTCCTGCATAAAATAACGCTGTGATATTAAATTCTTTGTACATTTTCTTAAGAATATGTGTAACATAATATGTACTGTGATCTTAACTGTCCCAATTAAGCGGAATGTTGTCCCAATTAAACATGTAAATTTACTGTTGGTTCCTTGGTTTGGTTTCTGTTTTTTAGATTTGTCCCAAATAAGCGGCTGCCCCAATTAAGCGGTGGCCCAATTAAGCGAAATCGTCTGTATATAAATTCCATCGTGTACATAACAAAGAAAACTTAAAAAATTCTACCTATTGCATTATTAGATTTGAATAAGTTCTTCAAAATAAATTTTTAATTTCCATTTATATCCCCCCCTCCTTTTAAATTTTACGAAATTGAAAGTATTGAAAGTGTGCTTTCAATACTCTTAGCAAAGTCTTAAGTAGTACTCCTAAATTTTGGGTTCGAGACCCCAAAAAACAAATTATCCTCAAAATTTCAATTTGAAGAAATGAACTGACCCTAAATACTATATTATAGTATAATAGCTGACCGTGTATAAACAGCGAGCGAATAGCTCATTAAATAATTGATGTTGCTCCAGTTCCTGCATCGCACAACAAACCACTACATTGTATCTGCACAAAAGCATATAATAACACATCAAATATTTGACATGCAATTTTTACTGTTGGTATAAATGCAAATGATAATATAGTTACAACAATTCAGTAAACGTATTAGTTCTATTATTTGAGTAGAATTGTTATAAACCATTAATTAATCTGAATTTAACTTCCATATATGTGATATTAATGTGAATTAATTATGAACGTCAAGTGGGGAAAGCAATTTTGCGTATTAATTGTTTCGTCATTCGAATATATACTGGAGGGAAAAAGATTTTGAGGAAAATTCAATGTAATTATACACGAAAGGTAATAGATTTGACCCGGACTTTACAAAAATTATGCCGAATTTACACGTATTTACTAACTAAAACAAGTAACTAAAAATTTGCTAACTTGCATTATGTAAACTACTCAGTTTAGTACTTGATCAAGTACTTGATTAAGTAGTAAGTCAAGTCAAGTGAATACAATGCACTTCTGTTCACCCGATTAAGTTACCTGTCTGTCTGACTATCTGTCTGTCTGTCTGTCCGTCCGTCTGCCTGCCTGTCCGTCCGTCCGTCCGTCTGTCTGTCTGTCCATCTGTCCCTCGGTCTGTGTACACGTGCGGAGCAAATTCGGCTGAAAGGATTTTTATGAAACTTCATATTTAAGCTTCTGCTATCAATAGCACAAGTTGATCAACTTTTGGTAAAAATCGGTTGACTAAAAATGGGAGTTACTCGTGTCGATTTTAAGATTTTTGTGAATATTTCACAACAGAAAAAAATTTCAAAAAATTTATTGAACAAAAGTTGCTATAAATGCAATTACTAATAACTTTTATTTGAGACGTTTTTTGATAAAACGAAAAATTTCGAATAATTTTTGTAAAATTTTTCGAAATTTTTTCATACTTATATGTAACGTTTCCATGGTCATGATAAATAATATCTCTGTTAGAAAATATTAGGCCAAGTTATTTCTACTCTGCTGCTAGAATGTATTTTATATAAGTACTTTATGATGGCGGTCGGTCCTGTGGTGGCCACAGCAGATTTTTTCATACTTATATGTAACGTTTCCATGGTCATGATAAATAATATCTCTGTTAGAAAATATTAGGCCAAGTTATTTCTTTATTAATTATTGAATTTATAGCAACTTTTGTTAAATAAATTTTTACCAAAAGTTGATCAACTCGTGCCATTGATATCAAAAGCTTAAATATGCAGTTTCATAAAAATCCTTTCAGCTGAATTTGCTCTGCATGTGTACACAGACAGACGGACGGACGGACGGACGGACGGACGGACGGACATCATGCTAAAAATAGTCAAAACGTTATGTACGGAGCTCAATTCGTGGAGATCCATCGAAATCTCGAAATGTCAAAATCGGTATGATCACAATACCTCCCTTATATATGTTGGCGGTCGGTAAAAAATCAGCTGTGGTCACCACAGAACCGACCGCCATCACTTGTTTAATTTATGCTGCTTTATCAAAAAATGTGTCAAATAAAAGTTATTAGTTATTGCTTTTATGGGAACTTTGTTAAATATTTTTTTTCGAAATATTTCTCTGTTGTGAAATATTCACAAAAATCTTAAAACCGACATTGGTAAACTCCCATTTCTAGTTAACCGATTTTTACCAACAGTTGATCAACTCGTACATCGATGTCAAAAGCTTAAATATGAAGTTTCATAAAAATCCTTCTAGCCGAATTTGCTCTGCACGTATACACGGACCGACAGACAGACCGACAGAGAGACAGACAGACAGACAGACCGACAGAGAGACAGACAGACAGACAGACCGACAGACATCATGCTAAAAATAGTCAAAACGTTATGTAGGGACCTCAATTCGTGGAGATCCACCGAAAGCTTGAAATGACAAAATCGGTATGATCACAATACCTCCCTTATATATGTTGGCGGTCGATAAAAATATTATTATTTTTCTCCTTGAATACATTTTTGTTTATATTTTCCAGCGATGGGTTTTCCTGAACACTCAATAGATTTCCTATATGTGGGTCAGAGACTTGTACAATAATTTCAACTTTCTAGGCCCAGCCATTGTCTACCATAGAGACAAACAGACACAGGAGAGCCGTTATAAGGGTTTCTTGATCATACCTACAAAATCCTAAAAAGTACTGTTTACGAAATCCAAAAATAGTTGTTTCACCATCCGAAAAGTGTTAAATCATCAAACTGACGTATTAATTTAAAAAACAATTTTTAAACAATACAACAGTATAACTATTTGATACGCTATAAATAATCAATTGAAATATTTATGTTTATAAAAACAGAAGTCCAACAAATAAATCCTTAAATAAATAAAATAGTGAAACATCGTATATTACCTAAACCCTTATTTATCTTACTTACATCCCACACAATATGTTCTTAAACTAAAACAGTTAATCATAAAAAAATATTTGTACCAAACTACAAAATTAAAATAAATTGTAGGTAAACTTTCCATTTTTTCGTTCATATTTTATTGAGTTTATCCTAAGTAACAAACTACATCGTAGCAAGCGTGCAGTGGTATATAAATATTAGACAGTGTTCCCAGCATCGTACCTTGTAAATTATGTACAAACTTACGAGAGCACTTGATCCAGCTAAATAAGGTTAGGTCAGCTGATTATACTTTTAAATGTTTCAGTGGTACAGGATAAGCAATGCGGAAACTATGGGATAATCTTAAGTTCTATTAAATTACACGATTTTAGCACAGCCTTAATTAAATATTGTTTATTTAAATGTACATAAATACTTGTTATGTTTGTGTGCAGGGCTGGAGCGCCAAAAATTTACGTCTGAGGCGAGATTATGCCGCCCTTTTCCGCAGTTGCATAAAGGATGATAGGTGCAATGGAAAAACAAAACAATTTTACTGACTGCCAGACGTATAAGGGAAGTATAGTGATCCTGCCAGAGTGTGAAAAGATATAAAAAGATAAGAGTGATCCGAATACCGAGATACTTAATGGGGACAAGAGGATTATCAGGGGGAGTTAGGAGGATAGCGAGGTTAAGATGCGGGAACGAAGAGAGGAACAACAGGCAGGCCCGACAAGAGGGGGGGTAGCCGGGATTCCCGGGGTTCTTAGGGCCCCAGGGTCCTGGGCAGAGCCATAGGAACGGCCTGGCATCGAGGCAAGTGACAAGGGCGCGTGGCCGTCACTCACTTGTATTTTGGAAGTGAGGACCTTTTTTATGCCTCATTTTCAGGCGGGTGTTGGAAGTGTGGAACAAAAAATTCAACCAATAGGATCGCTTTATTTTGAAAAAACTCGTACCATGGTATCGTAGGCGCGGTGTTACAAGCGCGGTGTCGCAAGTTCAGAAATTTCAACTCTAGCTTCGGCCGCACCGTCGAAACCATAGAAACAGATATATTTTTTCGGAGTGGTGTCATTCTCATTTAATTGAAATAACTCTCTGTGTCTATTAGCCTCATTTCTTGCAACAAGTTAAAATAATCACCCTGTTGCCGTCTGTTTTTATATATGGGGCGTACCCACCATTGCTTTTCTTCATATCGCATTACAAACACTTGTATAAACTTTTAGGTTAAATTTGGGTTATATACAAATGTCAAAACCGAAAACGCGCCCTTATCACGCCTCCAACCCCACCATGAAATTCGAACTTGTAAATATAACACCACGCCTCTCACCCCTGTCACGTCTTTGACACTACCATGAAAATGAGGCATTATTTGCTCACCACTTGTATTTTGGAAGTGAGGACCTTTTTTTAGGTCATCAGTTGTATTTTCACCTGTATTATAATAAAAATTCCCGCTTCATTTGTATATGGTCCAGAGTCCGAGATAAAAGAATTAGTTCTCACACTCTTGACGGCCCCGGGTATAGAATTGATCATTACCCGGGGCCCGCAAAGAAAGTTTCTCCCCGGGGCCCAGAAGTCCTCTCGGCGGCCCTGACAACATACTGGGCAAAGCCAGAGGACAGGCTTTGTAGGATGTGCAAAGAAGAAGAGGAAACCTTGGAGCATTTAGCGAAGAAATACAGAGAGATGGTAGTCTGGGAAGAGGAGATAAAGGAACTGATGAGTGAGGAAGGCAAGGGAGAAAGATGGGCGAGAGAACTGGAGCCAAGGAGAGGGAAGCCGGAAGGAGAATAGGAAGAAAGAGAGGGACAGAAGAAGAACATAGAAATTAAATAAAAACTATTTAAAAAAATCCATTGTATTGTATGTTATTTTATATTACATTTCTTTGTAATTGTTTGTAATTGTTAATACCCTAAATGCCGCAAGGCCTAGAGATAAAGAAAATAATATATTGTGATCCAACCAATCTAGACATTTTGAGTTTTCGATGGATGTCCACGAAGTGAGGTCACTACATATCATTTTGACTTACAGTTATGTTTGTGGGTAGGGCCGGAGCGCCAAAAAAATCCGATAGAGGCGAGCCAAGTTTATGCCGTCCTTTTACGCAGTTACAGAAAGAATAGGAAACAAGATATATCCATGGATGTCCACGAATTGAAATCTTTGCATAACGTTTTGCCTATTTTTAGCATGATATCTAATTTTTGTTAAAAAATATATATATTTTTAATTTGAAAAGAAGACATACATTATCTCAGCCAAAAATACAAAAAATCCATGACATTATTAGCAATAATTTAGGGATGATTTAGATGGTTAGTTAGTTAAATTTTTTGGCGCACAGCAACGATGACCATTTGCGCCAAACACAGAAATGACTTCAATTTATATTTAAATAAATAATTAAAATCATATATGGTACATTTACTCAGTAAAAGAAACTTTACACAGACAAACAGAAATAAATATTATAGTTGAAGGTAATGGGATTCGGACCAGTCAGAAAATAAAAACAACTTTATTAACTTCGCTAACGTTTCGATTTAATTTAAATCTTCATCAGAGCTACAAAGATATATAGAAATATAAAATTATTAAATTGGTAAGTTTACATGTATAAAATTATGATAGTGTTCAAATTTAACAAGTCAAGTAGTTAAAATAAGCATTACAAAATTGTCGGAATTTAAAATATAACATAAAATAATTATTAAATACTAAAAACATATCAAATATGAGTTAACGAATAAAAAACAATGTTAAATTTACATTACCTTAGTTAATAGTCACGATATAAAATAACAATTTTAAAATTAATAGAGAATACATCATATTGTCCGGTTATTGAACTCAGAGATAACCATATGAATAAGCCACGTATGAATTTGAAAAAGGTTTTGAGATGGTTGAAACAAGTAAGTAACGCTATCTATTAATAAATTAGAATTTGATTATTAGGTGAAATATGTTAGAGTTAGAATTTTTTTAATATATTAAAATAGATGGCGCTAACATTAGATTACAATAGATATTTCTATATATCTTTGTAGCTCTGATGAAGATTTAAATAAAATCGAAACGTTAGCGAAGTTAATAAATTTGTTTTTATTTTCTGACTGGTCCGAATCCCATTACCTTCAACTATAATTACTAACTTACGGACGTAACTCATCTAATCAAGATAAATAAATATGATAAAAGTCTGATCGAAAAATTGAACAGACCCAGGGTGATGGTAACTGGCTATAAACGGGGTAATTACCATCAAATATCAGAATGATAAAACACATTAAAATTTGGTACAAGACTTTCACACATAAAACAGTTTTATTTCCTCAGGACGAGTATCAGTCTATCCATGAGTACTCTGTCGTCACCTGACGCAACTGACAGGTCATAGTATAGGCTTAACCTCTCCCTGACATCCTCGAACTGTACACACTGTGTTATGAGTTAAAATTAACACAGACAAATCAGTGTTAAACGTCTCACAAATAGGAGGCTCTTCACCTCGAAGGAGGTGTCCATGGGTCCACCAACAGTGGCCTATACGTAGGCGTGTGAGAGTGGGCTCCTCTTTGCGATTAATCCTGCAGGAAAAACCCCAGGATTTAACATCTCTCTTAATCTGTCTCAACTTAACTTTTTGTATGCTGCTCCATTCATGTTGCCATTTGGCAAACATTAGGGGCTGGTTTCTGATAGCTTAGCCGAGTTTAATCCTTTGTTTAAACTTGGTTACAATATAACAATCCCATACGCAACCACAGCAACCATTTTCTAACCATTTAGTTATAGTTAACTAAGCTTTCAGAAACCGGCCCTAGATGTTTCAGATGACTCTTTGTGTCATCTGGTAATATGAAATACATCAATCATAGATCTGTGGGAAGCGGCTTTTGCAGCTACATCAGCTGCTTCTTTAACTTTAATATCAACATGTTTCGGTATCGAAAACAACTCTACCGTCACATTCGGAGCATTCAGATCGTGGTGTAGCACAGTATTGTAAGATTGTTATCATCTATTATAAATTTAACTCAAATCTGTTAATTAAAAATTTGTGTAGCATACACAAAACAAAACTGGTAAGTCTGACTGATGCTGAATTTAAGTGAAAAGTTCTAAACTCCTATCTTAACATCATTATGTGGTACTGACAAGGAAATACATGTACACTGCAAAATAAACAATGGAAGAACTAACATGGCTGTTTACTGAGTAGTTCAATTTAATAAAATGCTTTTGTTAGCTATTTAATATAAATCTTCATCAAGTTCAGAATGAGCCCGCTTAAAAGTTTAATCGGAGTAAACAAGAAAGTATACCACAGTAATTGCACTAAACCCTTGAAAACAACCACCAGTCACTTTAGCCCTTTTTTACTCTCTCTGTCTTTGGGTTAATCCGAAGAAGAGACAATAAGCTTTCGAGCTTCTTTAAGGAATAAAATAATTAACAGAAAGTGCTTTGACCTAACGCGATTCTATCCCAAACATAATGTCGAACGGAAAAGAATCAAGTGCCACCTTCAATGTTAACAATGCCACCCACGGTAAGTGGTTGTACTAATCACTAGGATCGAAATGTACTTTCACGAACTCAAACTGTTGTTTTGTGTCGTATTTTGTTCTTTTCTACCAATACATTTTGTTCCTTTTCGACAACAGTTTTCTAATTTTACAAAATTAAAGTTCCACAAATAAATATATAGAGAGATATTCAATCTTACTCTAACAACTACTCTGGTAAATTAAAAAGAGTTTTCAGGTGTCAAAAACCTGATTATAATTGTTTGAGAAGTATTGGTAGAAATATGAATTATTGTCAAAACATTTTTTCGTTTTATTTATTTTGCATCGACCTATTTCTGCAACGAGACTAATGGCCGATGCTAGGGGGCGAACTCCTACAACTTTTCATTCTTATATTTTTGTTTCAAAATGTACAGAAGAACCAATTTCCGCACTTATTTCGCTATGTTCCGCTTTTCTTTGCACTCACCGTACCTATATAAATATACACACATCGGAAAAGTCTAGGATATTAAAAAAAATATGAAAAATATATTGCTTATTGCACATTTAATGTTTTTTTTTTTTTTTTTATTAAATTTAATGTCCTTTGCTGCGGTGGCAATTAGCCAGGATAATTTTTATTTGTGAAAATGTCCATGCCTGAACGGGGTTCGAACCCGAGACCTTCGCAACGCAGAGCACATGTGTTTTTATCATTTTGTTCAGGAAAAGCCAACTTCAATATATAAAAAAATAGCTAATGACAACTTACAAAAATGAAAATTCCAGTTAGTTCCGCCTAATCGTTTGGAATACAGGGAGAGCATTTCCGCGCTAGAATGGGTTACGTAGAGTACGCAGCAATGCCGATGCGGGTGATTTAAATCAGGTTGGGTGCACAGTGCAAGTCAGCTTATTTGAGTTCACCCAGAGGCGTACCTGGGGGTATGGCAGGCATGGCACGTGCCCTGGGCGCCACTTGCAGGGTGCAAAATGGTAAAAAGTGAAAATGGTAAAAAGTGAAAATGGTAAAAAAATTTGCCCCTTTAGGGGTGAAATTATTTAAAAAACAACTCAATAAATTTCTAAAGATTTTAATAAGACACTTATATGCCAAAACAAAATGTTATCTCAATAAACATACAACTGTCCCCGGATGTAGATTTAAGGGTTATTTAGGGCAAAATTCTGAATTTCGTTCATAATTGTTTGCAACCTTTATAAGCAAAAACTAAGTCGATATCATATTGGTTCCAAGATACATTCAGGAATCCTTGAAATCATATTTCACCATATTTCACCCCCTTAGGGGTCGAATTACAAAAAATGTCTTGTTTTTGGGTGCTTACATCATGGAGAAAATATGCTTTCCGAATTTCATGACTATGTCTTACCACTACGCTACGCCGGTTGGCTACATTTTATGTTGTATTTCAATTAAAGAAGGCAATTATGAGTAGTTGGCTATGGAAAACAAGTAAAAACAATAAACAACAAGACAAAACAAATAAAAATTTGACAAATTTAATTCAGTACATGATCCATAGGTTGATCACATTTCATTTTAATTCAATTTAAAAAGTTTATATTGATAATTGCAGTGTTTTTAAGTAGTGGCATTCTTTTTTAATAATGAAGCGACAGCATTTAACTATCCACGAGATGAATCGTGCGGTGGGACTTCTACAAGCAGGCTTCAGGCAAGTTGTTGTATCCCAGCGGATAGGAATTTCTCGAAGTGTCATCAGTCGGTTATGGAGGCGTTACAGGAAAACATGGAGTCAGTCCAAACAACATCCGAGATGTGGTCGCTGTACAACAGCGGGTCAAGTCATATTTTTGGTCTTAAATGCTAGAAGATATCCTACTATTACAGCACCCGAATTGGTAAAGGAGTTACAGCGAGCGCATAACTTAACCGTTAGTCGCGATACTGTAAGAAATCATCTCCACGAAGCTAATATTCTATCTCGACGACCAATCAGATGTCAACCCCTCTCTAGAGGCATTCGCAGAGCAAGATTAGACTGGTGTCACAATTTACAATATTGGTGTGATGATGATTGGGCTACAGTTACAGAGGTGGTACAGTTATGGCATGGGGTAGGATAGATTGGCGGTAGAGTGGTCTCGTTTTTCCCAGTGGATTTTTAACAGCACTACAATATTTGGATAATATTCTTGCGTCTATTGTGCGTCCATTTCGTGGTGCTGTTGGTGTTCAGTTTCATCTTGCCCAGGATAATGCTCGGCCACATGTTGCGCGAATTGTAACGAACTGGCTGGATAACGAAGGTATTGATACGATACAATGGCCAGCACAGTCACCGGATCTAAATTCGATTGAACATGTGTGGGACATGCTTAAGAGAAGAATTACACCACATATGGATAAATTCCACGATAATTTTAGATTCAGAGAGCTTCTCAGAGCAGAATGGACACAGTTTCCTCAAGAAGACATCGATAATGTTATTTTGTCCATGAATCGCAGATGTAGGGCTGTAAGTACAAGATAAACCATACGCTATTTATTTTCATATAATTTTTTTTTTTCGATGTGTGTAATTTTACATTGCTGACCCAAACCTTCTATTTCAAAATCTATTTCTTTTGCGTGCAACGCTTCTTCGGAGTTGATTCAGTCCAGTATCAGTTGTTTTTTTACTTGACTTAACTAGCTTTTAAGAAAGCGCGTTGCTTGATAAATATTCAAAAATGAGGAGTGGGATTTGATGGTGATATATATTATTCATTAAGACGCTGCTAAGCCGCAGAACTCTACATAATTCCTACATTAATTTCACAACAAGCACCCTTAGTTTTATTTTTAGTCTTCGCTTTCGTTAAAAATTATATGTGCTTAATTAACGGCTTTTAAAAATCGTTTTTTGACAAAGGATAAAAATTTAATAAAACGCTTTATTCTGAAGTAATAAAGCTCTTTAATTATTTTTGTAAAATGAAATACAAGAATATTGCAAAGCATTTTTTTTTTTTAGAAAACATTAAGCTCTTTTGCAGGATTATATCACCGTGGAGGTTGTAGATCTCGATCTGCACTTCCTGGGAATGAGGCAACTCATGCCCAATTAGACTATAATTAGGCTCTCAACATTTTTATTATGTCTTCGTAGGTGTAACTTTTAAACAGTCTGGCTTCCAGAAGATTTTTCTGAGAGAAAACATTGAATCGCCAACAAAAATGATAGGATATTAATTAACTTGATCTCTGCGTAGGTTCAACTAATTGGTACAGCAGGACTCGTTGCTGTAAAAAAATATAAGCGTTATTAAGGGAATTTAAAATTTAAATAGAATAGAAGTAACACAAGTTCAATTGAAGTTTCTTAAAATCATTTAGGATATTTTCCAAATTTATAATCTTACTGTTTTTAAATTTTAGGGGTTGTTATACCTGTTTGTTAGTTAATTTTCAACGATCATAGCGTGCATTCATTAACAAAATGTCTCTTTGACGACCATTTGATTTTACAGAGATTCCTAATTACCGTAGTGAAAATAGTGAATCTGAGCAGGGTGATTTGGAGTGCGAAAATGTGGACGTGGATACTATTTTAAGACTACCGCCATATTATTGTGTTTTACACCCTATAGAACTAATATGGAGGCAATTAAAAGGTAATGTGCGCCAGAAAAATACAACACCGACAGAAAGTGACACTGTAGTACAATTAATTAAAGACGAAACAAGTGCAATATGTAGTGATTTATGGAAATAATGTGTAGAACATGTAAAGACAATTGAAACATTATTTTTTTATAAATCCACCCAATAAATCTTCAATATTTATTAATTTAAATGGCAGTGACACAAACTCTCATAGTGATATAAACAATGATAATAGTGATAATGATTAATATTTTAATCATTTTTAATTATCATAAATTGACAAGTTCAAAAAAGAATGATATTTGTTTGTGCAAATTTGAAGTATTTAATATAGACTATAAAACTATAAAGACTATAAAGACTTTAAAACAAAACGATTTTTAAATATGCCTATATTTATAATTCAAATATAGCCAGTCCTAAGCCTGATAAAAATGTGAAGGAATGTCATGTGAGTATATAGACTTCATTCTAAATTGCATATAAAAAAATTGAAGTGTTGTGTGAATTTTCACACATTTCAGGGTTTTGCAGGTATTTAGTAAGTGAATGATGATTATTTGGGATGCCAAAACAAATTTTATATTAATTTTTTTTGTTGTTAATTTTAATTCGAACACCTAATACCATTATTTAGGTTTCTAAATATGTGCAGTATTTTCTTTTTATATATAACAAGGTTCTTTAAGATTTTGAAAATTGAGCCTATGGCTTTCATTGGTTGTTATAAGCCTCCCCTGTGATTTCGTGTACATTGAAACAGAATTTAATTATAATTTCAACAATTTCCACTGGTTATTAAATTTACGCTTTTAAAAATTAAATGCAATATTTGCCAAAATATAACTAGAATTTTGAAAAAATAATTTAAACATTAAAATGCAAAAAAAAGCAAAAAAAAATATTGTCTCTTCTCGTGGGGATCGAACTGACTTACTTGGGTGAAAAAGCCAGCGCAAGTACCACTACACCAAGATAAGCCTTCCATTCGAGCGTGTTACAAAGCTATAACTTGTGTACATTATTAGCAAAAAAACACAAAAAATGCGTTTTTTTCCAAAAACATAATCTGATCAAAAATTCCTGTTGTACTATTCCGGTTCACACCAATGTACATTACTTAGAATTTTTTCAGATTTTTAGTTTAAACTATCTGGGCTACAGGGTGTGGGACAAAAATTTTTTTGCACAATTTTGACAATATCGCGTCAAAATAATTTATTTTGCAAAAGTAAAATTTTGATCGTTAATCCACGTACTAAGGGATTTCATTTGATACCCTACTCAGAATTTTTAAAAAATATTTTTTTTTTCGATGAGCACATATTTGTTTATGTTTTTAGGGGGATATATTTTTTAGATGTTTTAGTATTTTTCCTATGTGCGGGTCAAAAAGTTGTACAAGCATGCCAAATTTCAACTCTCTAGGTTTAGCCGTTTGGCTACAATTTTTACCGACCAGAGAGAAAGACAGACAGACAGACAGACAGACAGACAGACAGACAGACAGACGACAAATAGATGTTTTAGTATTTTTCCTATGTGTGGGTCAAAGAGTTGTATAAGCATGCCAAATTTCAACTCTGTAGGTTTAGCCGTTTGGCTACAATTTTTACCGAACAGACAGACAGACAGCGAACAAAATGACGGTATAAGGGTTTTTTGGTCATACCTACAAAACCCTAAAAACACATTTATTTTATAATTATTACGGTCCTGGCAACTATTTTCAACAGAACCATAAATTCAGCAGGTTTAATGGTTATTCTGTCATTATTGGAATCAGCAAGTGAGAGTGGCCATTTCGGTTTGGAAATACTATACTTCTCAATAAGCTTTGATTTATACCTCCTGTGACCAATTTCTACCCATTCTCTCCTACATTTTGTCCAAAATATCTTAAAGAATTTTATTTATTCTGCATTATATTTTATTTAGATGAATCTTTGTTTAATGAAGATAGATCTTGATTTTGATTTATCATCAAAACTTAATTTGAACTGCGACACAGATGAAATTTCCTGAAACTTATCAAGAAAATTAACATCTAATTTTCATGGCATTGAAGATGATATTCAGTGATTCATTATAGCTTAATTATAGAAACCAAAACGAAATAATTTACCGCTTAAATTGGCGGTGTCTTACATTTGGTTATACCTCATTCCATTCATCAATAGTCATTTCAGTTCAAGGAACATCATAATATGAATAAATCCAATTCGAAACGAAGCGGTAATGATCAAATGATTCTAGTTCCGACATTTACATATAAAAGTATAGAGGAAGAGAGTAAAATACATTTAGTCCCAAAGCATAAAATGGAAAGCACAAGTAATTGAATCTATTTACACGGTAACCTGTTTTTGTCGGATCCATTAGACCACCCTTTAGTTCTACTGTAAACTCCTGAATGTCTAACGATATCCCTATTCAAAGAATAACATCGTAAGTTTGTCCGAACGGCTTACGCTACGGTGCACTCAGGAGCCTCTTACTATTATACGACGTTCGGTTCGATTTTATCCTGCCCTTTGCACTGAAAATTACTCTTTGGGGGCAGTTAGTACATTCGTTTCGGGAAAGGAAAATAGTTAATTCTATAGCAGCAAAATCTTCTTTCCTATTAAATCGAATTACATTTTTCATCAGAAAATTTGTGATATTGTCACGGGGTGGATTCAGAACGGACATATTTTCTACAAAATTTATTATATTATAATAATTTTACAACACAATACAATTAATTGTCAGAATGGCTGCTGGTGTTGACTGTTAGCGGCTGATGTCAGTCCCGTTCTTGCCCCGGCTTCTCCAGGATCGGTCGAACCACACCATGTATCCGCACGAGGCGGACACGTGGAGAAGCCCTGTAGACGGCACTCACATCTCGGGTTGGTGACTTGAACAGCTGGGCTGGTCCTCGGGTAGCGTGCTCACAAAAATGATCGAATGAATAACTAACTACTTCAATGAATGACTCAATGAATCACTGACTCTCAATGAATAACTGACTCCCAATGAATAACTGACTCCCTCTGAATAACTGACTACTTCAATGACTGACTCAATGAATCACTGTCTCTCAATGAATAATTGACTAACGACTCTATTCCCTAAGACCATTTTATAACTGTTAACCAGGACACTATGAAGTCAAGTCCTACCTCAATTGTTTTGGAAACATTATTCATTTGTGTAATTGTTGGCAGCAATTAAAGACCATAGTCGGCACAATTGAATAATGTTTATCAACACATAAGAGAGTAGTTAAAAAGTTATGTTGACACACACGCAACACTTTGCACATTCTTTAATTCCCAAAACCGCAAATCAGCAACCGCGACCTACACGGCTTAAAGGCCGCTCAAGGAATTGGGACATTAGCATACAATTATATCATAATTGTGACAATATTAGAAAACTTCTCGACAAAAATACACAATAAGTGTGGCAGCAGTGGTTTAAGACCCATCTAATACAATTTATTACTAATTTCCATCGGGTTTAACATATTTTAAAAAATATTTTTATAATTCCATTTATTTTACAACCTCAGGTATTTTACAAGTTTTATATTTTATAAATAGTCGCGAACTTTTCCTTCGCTTAAGAGATTATTTTTACACCAAAGAAGTCATAAACCATCTGGTCAATACGACCAACGCTTCATTTTCTAGCAACCGTTCTCTATAACTGTCCTCTATGTTAGCAACCTGAGTCAGTTACCGATACAACTCCCAACAGTCAACATCATATTAGGCCAAAAACAAAATCACTTAAAAACTCTAACACTGGCCTTTTTTATTAAAAATCCCGCAGACATAATAATCCCAAACATGTATGTTCTGTAGGATTTTCATTTATCGAATCATATTTCTTGTATTATGATCATAATACAAGAAAACTGTTTCTGTATATCGAAAATAATTCTAAAAATCGATTTTTTTTAAAGAAATTTTTCGGACGTTTAATTTTTCATGCACTTTTTATTTACAGACATACCGGGTGAATTATTTAAGGAGCAACATACATGTTTCACATATAATGTTAATGAAGTGAGTTATTTCAAAAGCAACAGCCATAAAACAAATGCTTATCGTATCCATAGAAATGACAAAATATTATTTTTTTAAATATTTTTTGGACTTAGCTACTAAGGATATTATTATTTTTGTTTGTATGTAAATATAAACAAACCAATAAAAATTTATTGTTTCTAATTTACTATTTTTTAGCCGTCTAGGAACTGTATTATGCCAAATCACTTTTATATCTAATCACCATTGCATATCTGTTGCCATGGATATGAGCTTGCTTTCAGAATTTGCTATGTTGCAAATGAAATAACTCACTTCATTAACATTGTATGTGAAACATGTATGTTGCTCCTTAAATAATTCACCCGGTATATAGGCTATTCGAAAACGTTTAAGCGGAACTAACTGGAATTTTAATTTTTCGAACTTGTCTTGTTTGAAGTGGCCTTTCTTGCTAAACAAAATAATCTTTTTTTTAATTTTATTTCTTTTCCATCGACCTATTTCTGCAACGAGGCTAATTGCCGATGCCAGAGGGCGAGCTCCTACACCTGGATGAGGGGTAAATGATTGCGAAAATGGGAGTAATGTAAACATATTATTGCCCGAATAATATCACCAACGGGGAATTAAACTAGCAACCTCACAATTCAGACTGTCTTAACTAGTCAAAACTGCGCGATTTAACGAGCTCGGCCACTCCGTTGGCACACAAAATAAACAAAATCCTCACTGAAATGGTAAAAGTTAAGAATTAAAAATCTAGTTCCGGTTAAACCAAAGAAATAGGCTATTCCAGCGGTTTCCAAACTTTGTTCAGTAACGACCCCCTTAGAAAAAATCCCATCTTTGCCCCCCCCCCCCCATTTAGGAAATGTATAAACAATTTGTAAATAATTTCTTTATTGAAATAATAATCACAAAAGTAGCAAAAATATGTAATGTAAATAGATTCTCTAATTCCTAAATATTTATTTTCAGAACATAAATCACGAAAATCATATAAAAATAAATTATATTAATATTAAATATGTAATACAAATTTAAAGTGTAATAAAAATCAATATTAATGTAAAGTATGGGCTTGTTTCTTCGTACATAATTCGTTAAATCGCGGTTTATATGAAGAAAGAGCTTATTTTCTTATTTCGTCTTCCAATATTAACCGTGCGCGATATTTTGTTTTTGACCCCAAGGGAGTCGCGCCCCCAAGGGAGTCGCGCCCCCACTTTGGAAACCTCTGGGCTATTCCAAACGTTTAAGCAGAACTAGATTTTAAAATATAGTATCTTTTATCGATTGAATCAGACTTTTGGCAATTTTGTTTAAGCTTTGTAAGTCATACTTACATTGAACATTTTAAGGTTAGAGTGAATTGACATTATAAAATATCATTTTACATAAGAGGTTGGAAGAACACATTGTTTTTTGTTTCATGTAACATTTATTTTATCTGACTGCAGTTTCGGCTCTCACCATTGTCAAAGTTGCAATGTTGACTGCTATTGAACAATGCGGAGTAACCATACTTACTGCCTTCTGAATCCTTATTAAATTATCCATAATATATAAATAAAAATTGATGTGAAGTGTGAATATTCACACATTTCAGGGTTTCGCAGGTATATAATAAGTGAAGGCAGTATGCTAAGTGTGTAGGACAAGTTTTACTTTGTAGTAATCACGGCAAAATGAACGATATTTTTAAAATAATTTATCGTCTGTTAATCATATAATAAGACTGGTTATTAAATTTACGCTCTTAAAAATTAAATACAACATTTGTCAAAATATAACTAGAATTTTGACAAAATAATTTCAACATAATAAAAATGCAAAAAAAAAACAGAAAAAATAAAATTCACTCCGTACTCGAACTCGAAACCCTTCGTTTCCAGCACATTTTAGCTTACGACACCAGTGCTCTAACCCATTACGCTATCGCACGCCTTGCATGTGCACGCCTTGCATTTTTGTGAACCAAAAACCACAAAAAATGCGTTATTTTCCGAAAACATAATCTGATCAAAAATTCCTGTTGTACTATTTCGGTTCACACCAATATACATTACTTAGAATTTTTTTAGATATTTAGTTTAAACCTTCTGGACTACAGGGTGTGGGACAAAAAAAATTTTGCACAATTTTGGCAAAAATCGCTTGAAAATAATTTATTTTGCAAAAATAAAAATTTGATCGTTAATCCACGTACCAAGGGCTTTCATTTGATACCCTACTCAGAATTATAAAAAAATATTTTTTTTTTCGATGAGCACATTTTTGTTTATATTTTTAGGGGGATATGTTTTTTAGATGTTTTAGTATTTTTCCTATGTGCGGGTCAAAGAGTTGTATAAGCATGCCAAATTTCAACTCTCTAGGTTTAGCCGTTTGGCTACAATTTTTACCGAACAGACAGACAGACAGACAGACAGAGAGACAGACAAACAGACAGACAGACAGACAGACAGACAGACAGACAGACGACAAAATGACGGTATAAGGGTTTTTTGGTCATACCTACAAAACCCTAAAAAGGAAAATAACACTAATATGCCAACCTATATTTAGGCAAGAAATTCTATTTTCCAAATATTTCTTGTGTAGTTTCCTTGAAAACAACACAATTCTAGAATTTAAAACAAACGATATAATAAATAATATACGAAAAGTAAAATGAATAAATACACAAAAGTATATATCAGCATAATATATATCTGTAACGTGCTCGCACGCAAAAACTCATGTGAAATATTGGACTACACTGTGGAAACAAACAAAACGAATATCTCGAAATTAAATAAAAAAAGTTCATCTCAACAAATAATCGATAGATTTATCTTGTTTAGCTGTATTTACTTAACAGGAATTGGCGAAAGATAAAGCACGATTTTCAATATATAATAAACTCCTTGAAATATGCTGCATCTACAAACAGTTAAGTACTTCTTGGCATAAATTTACACTGAAGATTATAAATGAAGTAAATGTAATGGATAAGAACAAAAAAAAAGATAAGTACTGCACACAATACTGGAGCCATTTTATTTGATGCAAATCGGAATAGTACAACAGGAATTTTCGATCAGATTATATTTTCGAAAAATAATGATTTCTTTTATGTTTTGAAAAAAATAAGTATTTTCCTAAATATTTATTTTATTTTATTTTATTTTGCGGACACGACAGACCGATAGGTCCTTAATGTGCCCATAAATACATATATACATTTTAAATACATATTACATATCTATATAAATATACAGTATATATGTACATATACAATAAAAGTACAGAGAGTAAAAAGAAAGAATTTTAAAATATACAGTACTGAATAAAGCACACAGAAAGTACAACATAATATGTCAATACTATTACAAATAATAGATTTTATATACCGTTTTTTTAAAGATATGATACGTCATGCCATATATGTCACTGGTTTACAGTCACTGGTATATTAGAAAAGATTTTACTTGCGATAATTACTTGCAAAGAATTGACAAGCAAGCGACTGATATCAGGTGATCGATATAGATAGGTGAAGGTCAAGCATATAAGACAAATACACTGATTTATTCACTAACAAATTATTAAATATAAATTAAATCTATTATTTAGGCACTTTACACTGCAGTTTTTTTTTTCTTATATAAAAGTAACTACAAGGTGTCTCAAAAGAAATTTTATATTTATTTAGCTTACTGCGTGAACGCAACGTATCCGAGGGGCGCGGGGGTTATGTCAATCGGTAGCCTGGCTCTTGGGAATTCAGTCGCTATGGAGCGTTTCTCGGGAGCAGACTGCGCGTTATGCGTGCGAGAGTTTTACAAAAACGGTGATTCGGCGACTGTAGCGCGTAGAAAATTCTGCAGTATTCGAGGTTTTCGCCACTTAAATGATGCGCCAAGCATTCCTCTCATTCGACATTGGGTTAAAAAGTTTGAAAAGACTGGTACAACGCTGGATAAATCAAAATCCGGGCGACCTAGGTCATCAAGAACGGTAGAAAACGTGGAGAATGTTAATCAGTCTTGACGACCCGAACCTTTCAATTCGGAAGCGCGCAAGTGCTTTAAATGTGCATATATCATCATTACATCACATTATGCACAAAGACCTAAAGCTGCACCCCTACAAAATTCAATTGGTGCAAGAATTAAAGACCCAAGATGCCAGTCAGAGGCTTAATTTCGTAAATCAGGTGATTGAGCGATTTTCAACGTTTACCAACATTTTGTTTTCGGATGAAGCTCATTTTCATCTTAATGGCCACGTAAATAAGCAGAACTGCCGCTACTGGAGTGCAACGAATCCGAAACGCAAACATCAGAAACCCCTACATTCGCCTAAAGTGACCGTATGGGCTGCGATGTCGGCGCGAGGAATTATCGGCCCTTACTTTTTTGAAGACGAAAGGGGGCGTGCAGTTACAGTGAATTCAGAGCGTTATGTGGAGATGTTACAACTTCTTGGTACCTGAACTGCAAAACTTTCCTGGCTATAACCAAAGAACATGGTTCCAACAGGACGGAGCAACTTCACACACGTCCAATATGTCCCTGCCACGTGTTCGTGAAATTTTCTCAGGCAAATTGATCTCCCGGAGAGGTGACATAAATTGGCCTCCACGCAGTCCAGATTTAACCCCTATGGACTTTTTCCTATGGGGTTATCTTAAATATAAAGTTTACGCCAATAAACCGACTTCACTGGCGCATTTGAAAGAATATAACCGTCACGAAATGGTAGCCATCCCTGAATCCACCTGCCGAGACGTCATAAGTAATTTTACTGTTCGATTAAATGAGTGCCGAGAACGCGAGGGTCTACATTTAGACGATATTATTTTTAAGAAATAAATCCCCAAAAAGTGTATTTTAATAATTAATAAACATTTTTTCTATATACGGCTTACTTTTTTTTTAATCGATCCACTAAATATAAAATTTCTTTTGAGACACCTTGTATAATGTTTCTGTATTATACTATTTCTACTGTTTTCTATTCACTTTATTTCAACTTTTTAACAAAAATATTCAGAGCTCTCTTAAACACGTCTACACCAATTTATATTAAAAATATGTTTTTTAAAAATTATTTAGTCAATTAGTCCAAAATTTAGACAATTAGTCCAAATTATTTGTTTTTCGTTTATGAAAACTTTTGACAGCAGTTTCGGCCTCCTTTTAGTAAGAATGATAGGTTCTATTTCGTTGTTGTTTAATTTAATTCGTCATTTAATAAATTATTTGTTAATTTTGCAAGCCGGTTGTGTCTGTTTGCAACTGTTTCTTTCACAACTTCCAAGAAGATGTGTATGCAGCGGTATCGTCTGCGTATAGCGCAAGCTGGGTTTTAGTACATGTATGTACATGTTTTAAGTAATTAAAAAAAAAATAAAGATAAAAATTGTCACATTTTAAAATTATAATTAAGAAACTCCTCTGTGAGTAAAACATATTTTCCACAAAGAATGATTTTAAAAAAGATTTTAATTTATTATATTCCAAATTTCTGAGGTCGTAGGTAATTTGTTCATAAATTTCACAGCAAAATAATTTGTACTGTTTCTAGTTTTGACTAACCTCAGAAAGTTGGGATATAGGTTGGTCCTGTTTCTTGTATTGTAGCTATGTACATATATCGGCATAAGTTTGATTTTCTCTCTCATTTTTTTGCGGAGGTACAGTAGACAATGGTACATATATATTGAGGGTACAGTCATAATTTATAATATGTTAAATTGACTTCTACACTCGGACCTGTAAAATGTAGACGTTAGATGTCTTATTGCACGCCTTTACCGAAAAAACACTCTTGAAGCTAATGAAGAATGATCCCATGCTAAAATGGCGTACGAAATTTGAGAATGGAATAACGCATAGTACGTTGTCATTAAAAATTCTTTTGTAACAACGTTAGTTAAATTCCTCAGGAGGAACATGGTTGAGCACAGCCTGCCAGCCAAAACTTTAACATGATGATTCCACGTCAGACCGGGATCAACATGCACTCCGAGAAACTTAACATGATCCTGGTTAATATGGTCATTTCTTCTTAATGTCAGCAGAATTTCTTGGGTTTTGTCGAGGTTAAGAAAGAGTCGGTTTGTATCAAACGAGTAATCTGCTTTTTTAATGCCGTTTGGCTTTTAGGAATTGCGTTCTCTAAATTCACTGGATTTGTCACCATAGTGACAATTAATGTGTTCAGGACTGGACCTAAAATAGAACCCTACGGTACACCTGCGTTTTTTCTGAGGAAGAAGAGTCATTAATAATGACTTTAAAAGTTCTATTACGTAAATTTTAGGTTGATCACTTTATCTATTAGTCAATTATGCCACATAATTCAAAGTCTAATAACTAAAAATATTTATTTTTCTATTTTCCATTCATAAGAGAGTCACTATGAAACTGAATTGAGTGTTATAATGTGTTTCATTATGACAATAAACATTTTATTTCATAAAATTGTCAATATTGATAAGATAACCTGCAAATTTTATAAAATATAATTGACAACTCCCTTGTAAAATATAAAATTGTTAAAGCAGTCCGGCCAACCGCTACATTCACATACCGTATTTTCTAATCGGGAATGTTGTTTGATTCATCATCATTGACGCGAAAGCTCGAAGTGAGTCTAGGCCTCCTGTTTCCAGGTTTCATAACCATGTTTTTATTACGTACAAATTTTTAGCGTGTACAGAAAGGCACCTACAATTTATACCCAGCTGCGAACGGCTAAGCAGAACCTGTAATTTGTATACATATTTTTACAAAAATTATTTGACATAAGCAGGAGTTGAACTCACGTCCATGCCCTTGCTCAGCGGACAAACAGTAGGCACAAGCAGTTTAACGCTTGCAGCCACAGGCTTGCCATGTTGTTTGATTATATAATGCTAATTTTTTATTTTAATAGGCATGGTAAAGCAAAATAGAAAAATGGTATAAAAACTTGTTTCAAAAGGGTTTTTTTCCACACTTGTCGATTAGAAAACTCGTCACTTTACGACTCTTTACATCTCTTATGAAACATGTTCTAATATATTATTCTTAATGTAAATTTGTAGCAATTTGCAATAAAATAATATAAAATAAAAATAATTTTGGAACTAATATTTTCACCAATCTTCGAAATACAATTGTTTATTTTGCCGGTCCATACTACATTTTAAGTTAAGAATTTAAAACATACTGCTCTATTCTATAAATTTTAGCAATAAATTTTCCAAAACGTTCACAATTAATACTCTTAAAATAATATTCTCAACAATTGTAGTGAACATATTCAGAGACATTTAAATGCAGCAAGGATGCTAGTAAAATTATCCTGGCATATAGAGCAAAGTGTTGTGCAGTAGCAATTTGAAAGCCACAAAGCCAGTGCCAGCGAGTGTGTGTATGTGCGGAAGCAAACGTCTTGCGGTCGATATGTAACAACTCGCAATTAAGATGGATCTTAAAGTGTTCCGGTATCCGTCAGTTCACAGAAGAACACTTCCTGTCGTGGTTGTGCGTTCATGAGTGAGCCCTCGGTGTATAATCACACTAGTGGACTTTATTGCAAGAAAATATATTTAAAGACAAACGTAGTTTGAAAATTTAGATATATCACTAGTAGCTATTGCATGGTTTATTTACCTACATATACAAATAATAATACAGTGGAACCTCGATATAACGGACCAATGCGGGCGAGGGGGTGTCCGATATAGCCGAATGTCCGTTATATAAAAATAAATTTTCTGAATAAGCTATTTATTAACTGTCAAATAGAAAAATATTATAAACGAAAGTTTACATTCTATAGTGCGTTCAAAGGTGAGTTTGCAGTACAGGGCATATGGAGTAGTTCTTTTTCATACTCTCTAATGGGTTTACACAATGACACTATCCTTTTCTTGCTTGTCGACGTTGCCAGCTCTAAAACGTTGCCAGCTCTGTGAAGACGCAGTATTCTACAAATGGCCATTTGTTTTTGTTGAGTGTTATTTTGAGTTTTATAAGAGTTGATTTTTGTAAATCATACGAGTTTTTCATATTATTATAATTGACACATTTGACACTTTTACAACATTTGGCAACACCGCTCCCATTTTCCATAAGAGCTATACTGCAAACTCACCTTCGAACGCACTATAATTACATTTTAAAATTGCACTTTATTCGTCTTCAGATGATATGTCACTATACGCCCGTTGAGGAGAGTTGTCAATGTTTGTTTTTGAACTTGGTTCCTGGTTTCGGTGACACTGGTTTGAAAAATGTATCAAATTTTGTCTGGATTTTTGAAGTTTGTTGTTTCTTAATTATTAACTCTCTAAAATTACGAAATCCCGCCCGCAACTCGGGTGATTCCCCGAGTGTGCAGTCCCGTGCAGTTTACGATCGCTTACATGCTGTCCGTTATATCCGAAGTCCGTTGTGTCGAGGTCCATTATATCGAGGTTTCACTGTACTAATTTAATTAAAACATTGACAATGAGATGACAATGGTGTGTGTATCGGGATGCATATGCAGAGTGAAAGTAGGAAACCTTTTGTTACATCCTTTTGACATTCGGAGTCCAACAAGGAGATGCCAGCTCACCTCTGTTGTTTAACCTCGTGCTAGAGATGTAGTTTCGAAAAGCCCAAGATACCAACCACCATGGTCTACAGCTCAATGGGTTGGGAGATGATCTAGATATTATTTCAAATCAGGTTGAAGACGTAATATACTTAACTGACCTTAATGATGTCCAAGCTCGTAAAGTATGACTTAATAACGTATGATATTATTGTTAGTAGACGCAGTCGTAGACGTAGTCATGAGAACACGACCAATTTAAAAATTAATAACAAAACTTTTGAGAGAGTTTATACTGTCAAATATTTAGGTACCATGATAAATCAAATAAATCTGTTACAGTAGGAAATTACAACAGAATTAAAGCAGCCACCGCATCATATTTTGCATTTGGACCCCTCCCTCTTCAAAACGAAACTCTTGTCTGGGAACACCAAGATCAAGTTATACCAAGTAATAGTAAATCCTGTTCTTATGTATGACTCTGAAACATGGACCTTAACAAAGCGAGATCGTCAAAAACAAAAATATTACGCAAAATTTTTGGTCTTATTCAAATTAATGGTGAATGGAGAATCCGTTAAAACAAAGATATCCGAGACTAAGCCAAGTATCACACAAGAACTGAAAAGTAGGCGGTTACAGTGGATAGGATAATCCCCCCTTAACTCCCCAAATATTCATCTAATTGAAATAATGCATAAAAATAGAAGATTTGTTTTCTTATCATAAACTTTATCTTTTATGAGGTCAATAATAAGAAAAATATATGTAGATTTTAATTTTAGGGGTGTCCCCCCGCAACTCCCCAAATATTAATCTAATTGAAAAAATGTATTGAACAGAAAAAATTTATTTTATTAGTATAAACAATTTTTGTTATATATACACACACCGACAAATTAAAAGGAACAGATTGAAAATAATGTTTTTTTTTTTTAATTTTTATTATTTTGAAGCCTATAACTAGATAGCTTTGAACGCTCTACTAAACAATGCTTGTATCGACGCCAAGGAGAACAAAATACAACATTTAATTTTGCTACTACTGTATCTTTTGGTGGAGGTTCAATTATGGTGTGGGGTGGAATATGTTTGGGAGCTCGTACAGAGTTAGTGGTGATTGATGGCGGAGCGTTAACTGCAGATAGGTACATCAGAGTTATTCTTCAAGACCATGTTGTACCTTTTGCCCCATATATCGGAGAAAATTTCACCCTCATGCCGGATAATGCGCGCCCACACGTCGCCCACTGTGTAACAGAATTTTTAAATCAAGTGGGTATAACAATGGGTTGGCCAGCGTGCTCCCCTGACCTCAACCCGATTGAACATATGTGGGACATGCTAGGCAGAAGACTTCGGTCAAGAATTCTAGCTATTCAAAACAGAGAAGAGCTAAAAGCCACATTGATTCAGGAATGGGACAGATTGCCCGAAGAATTGATTGATGACCTCATAAGAAGTATGGCAAGGCGAATGACTGCAGTCGTAAGGGCTCGTGGGGGAAACACATGCTATTGAGGCGATAGAAAAGCGCATTAAATGATTATCAAAGTCCAAAATGTACAATAAAGTTATTCTGTTTAAAACCATATTTTGTTTGACTCCGATATCTTTGATTTTTTTCTTCTTCAACAGGTTTCACATGGTGTAAATAAAGTTTCAATTATCCCAAAAAACATCGTACTAGAAGATTACCTGAGAGATATCAACAATATGTACACTACAGGGAAAAAATTAGATTTTTATGTCTGTTCCTTTAAATTTGCCGGTGTTTGTATTTTAAGTCAATAGAAGGGAAGATATATTAAGTTTTTTAGTAAATAGTTTTAACCCTGAAACACCCCCCTAGAATAAAAACTTTTGAGATGCCTTACAGCCTATGTTCTTATACTGGTTTTACTCTACCACCAAACAAAATTACGTGCCTTTTTTGCGTGAATCTCGGACAGACAGACAAACAAAAATTGTTTTTTTTTGCGGATATCGTCTTATAATCATCTGAAACGTGTGGAAACCAAATATGAGGCCGAAAAAATAAGAAAACAGATAATCAGATCAATTCTGTAAAAATTTACTGTGTAGTAACGTTACTACAAGATAAAATATTATAAAAAGTATAATGACTTTCATTCATTATAGTAACTGACCTTGCTCATAGGGACAAATTTTGATACAAGGATCATAGTAACTGAGTTACAGAATTGGTCTGATAGCCTCCAATTTTATTAATATGGATTAAGTACAAATGTAATAAATATTTTTTTAGATGTTTTAACGATTTATACTGAAGAACAATAATAAATAATAAAAATAACAAACGCCTAAAAAATAACCAATAAATTAACCAAACAATCAATTTAACAATGTACACATGTTAACTCAGCTAGAAAAAGAATGAAAAGCTTTCCGCCAATTAGCTTTGAGAAGAACATAATTCTACTACAAAGATGAATTGTGATGTTGATTCATACAAACTCAAATACATCTTGATATCAAGAAAAGTAGAAATAAAAATACACGTTGCCTTTGAAACAAAGACTAAAAACCCGACAAAATCCTTGAGAGGAATATCCAAGGAGTTAGTTTTTGATAAGGAAGACAAAATTTACTTTCAGAAGATTTATGAATAGAATGAAAGAAACAAAGAGAACATTCTTAGAGTTAAGTATTTGTTTGACTTTACTAATATACTCTTTGAAGTACTGAATGAAAAGGATTCATTTAAAAGCGCTCACTAGAAATATGCATCTCATAAAGTTCCCGGCAAAATAAATTGAATTTCATGTTGTTTAATGCAGTTAAATTGCAACTAAACTATTTAATGGAGTAATTTCATAACATTATTGTTAAAAGCTTCTGAAAGCTTGTCATTTTTCTACCTCCTTCTACAATTTTTAATTACTATATATTTTACTTTAAAAATATACCTTACTTTAAACTAAAATTTGTTAAATCTTTAACAAGCATTCACGCCAACATATTTGATGAATATTAATTTAGATATAATATTATTTCATTGTGTTACTCGTTAGTAAAATTATAAACATAAATACATGAACGTAAACTAAAAGTAACAATGAGAGATGCATAATTATTTGTGCCCCGTCGGGTGTTACATTTAATTGACACTGAGGGGGAACGGTTGGAAATCTAGTCCCATGTTTCGAGTAAAATAATTAATGTGATTTATATGACAGAAACCTTTGGGTTATGACCTAGTAATCTATATCGACATAACCAAAGCTGCATACATATCAATTTGATTAAAATCAATAGTGCTGAGAGGCAGTAGCCATTTATTTTACAAGCAATAATTAATTTACAGCTTCTATATTTGATATTTCATACTGTTGTATTTGTAATTTAAACATTTCAAGTTAATGATTAAATAGATTGGAAAATTTTTTCAGTCATTTCTAGGTGAAACATAGTAAATAAAAATTATTCAATTAAAAGTACTAGGTTGGTTTGACTAAACAGAGCCGCAGTAAGGGAGGCGCAGGGGGCGACGGCCCTGGGCGCACTAAGGAAAAGGGCGCTGACGGGCTTTACTAAGGGGCGCCATTGCGAAGGCGAGGACCTTTTCTTTTTTTTTTTTGCTCGTCACTTGGATTTTTGGAGGTGAGGACCTTTTTTTTTGCTCATCACCTAAATTTTCAGAGGTGAGAACCTTGTTTTTATTTGCCAAGGGCGCCAAAACACAGCTCTGCCCCTAGCGTTGTATAATTTTAAAATAAATTTATATCATTATTTATTACGGCTTCCTAACGTTGAACTAATTTTTCGATATCCTCTCTATAGAAGTTTCTTGGTTTTGACTTAAAATAACTGATCAGGTGATTTTTTACATCGGTGATATTTCGAAATTTTTTATCTTTGAGTGTGTGTTAAATAGATCTTAATAGGTCAAAATCGGAAGGCGCGAGATCGGATGAATACGGTGGGTGATGTGATGTGAGGTGAATAATTTTTCAGTTTAAGTCCGATTTAAGTTTGCTGGCGAAGAATTATTCCTTTTCGGTTAAATAAATATTTAAGTTTTTTCTTTAATTTCTGATATAGTCTCTCTAATTGTTGAAACCAAATCAGAAACTAAAGGAAAAACGTCCAAATTTATTTAACCGAAAACGAATAATTTTTCATCATTGAGGCAAAGCACGTCCACACTCAGCAAAAATAATCTGCTAATAAATTCAGGGCTTAAACTGGGAAATTATTCCACATCCAGGGTATTCACCCGACCTCGTACCTTCAGATTTTCACCTATTTAGGTCTATGGAACATATTTTCGAAATATCACCGATGTAAAAAATTACCTGATCAGTTATTTTAAGCGAAAACCAGACAGGGTATCGAAAAATTAGTACAACGTTGGAAAGTCATAATAAATAATGGAAATTATAGTTTGTAATTATACGAGTTGGAATTATACACAGTAAGTAAGTCACAAAAGGCTATTTAAAAAATACTCAAAGAAATACTTAGCCCAAAAACAAGTTTTATTTTTTAACAAAGTGTCCACCAACATTAATACATTTATCCCATTGTTTTATTAATGCCCCAATACCTGCTGTATAAAAGTCTTTGGGCTGCAGTCGCAGCCACATGCGTAACTCTCATTCAACATCGTTATCACCCGCGAAACGTTTGCTACTTTTTGAGCAGACCAAACAGATGAAAGTCGCTTGGAGCTAGGTCGGGACTGTAAGCCGGATGTTCAAGAAGTTGCCACCCTAATGCGTCAATTATCTCCTGGGTCGTTCCAAATGAGGCCTGGCATTGTCGTGATGCACCAATATTCCTCTCGTCACTAGGCTTGGACGTTTTCACTGTAAACAGGATACATTTCCTTATGGATATCCTTTGCAGGAAGTCCTTATGCCCACAAAAAACGCAGAACTGCTCTTCCGCAGTACACTCTTCGAGCACGGTCGCCATTTTAACACTGCCACTTTTAACACACACACACGACAACTGCCACTCAAGTGTTATCAAGCTTTTGAAAATAGCTCACTGCTATTTTCAGTTTTCCAACATCAGTTTGTGACATTATTACTGTCTTCCCCTTGTACATAATAAAAATTTCAGAAAAAAAATATTTTATACTCTATAATGGATTTATTTCCAGTTCTCTAATACATGCTGAGGAGTCACTGAACCATGAGGAAGCCCATTTTTAAGTTATATTTGCCTGAATCTGAAGTTACTCATGATAACACGAAAGGTTCTGTTGCTGACCATTTGATTGAGAAGGTTAGCTGTTGTTCAGGAAAGGTATGGTTCGCAAATATTTGCAACTTAGACTATGTGGAGACATAGTCTAAGTTGCTGGGTGGAGACCCAGTGTCATACATTGCCGTCAAGTCAACAAATACGACAAATGTTCTCAGTTGCTTTTGGAAGCCTGCTTCAAAAAAGTTTGTAAGTGCAAGTACTTGGACCGTGTACCTCCTATTTGGTCCTAAGCCTGCTTGTTCTATTAACAGTATTATTTATTCTAACAGTATTATTTCGAGTATTTTTTGCCCTGCTCTGTTCTACATGAGTTTCTCTAATAACTTATAGATCATGCTGTATGAGCAGGGAAATTGGGTGGTTATTATAAGGTTGGTCATAGTTTTGATGTCTCACTGTAATGAATATTTAAATTAATATAACTAACTAAAAACTACAAATGTTAAAATGTGAACTGATATTTATTTATTAGATTGTTTTCTGTTTCTGTTACTGTCTATCATAGTGCTTTCTCTCACTGTGTACCATAAACATCACCCTTTCGAGAGATTTTTGTCGTACTGTATACTGTATTTTAATTAAGATGAGATGATAATTACAACATACATGCCCTAGACGGGTTTCAAACCTGAGGCGTTTTGTACGTGAATCAGGATCGCTACTTTTACACCAACGCAGTCATGAGACATTAATTAAAATGAAAAACGAAAAAAACCTAACCACATACTTCTTTTATAAATATTATCATTACTACTTAAAATATATAAATTTTGTAATATTCTTTAATTAAATATAAACAAAACAAAACAAAAAACTAAAAACCGGAAAATAAATCATTCCATGAGACATGGATCTACATGTATAGTACCTTAGGGGAGTATATATAAAATATATAAATTTTCGTGTTCGACAAGGTTATTATTATTAACATCAAACATCTATCGACAAACTTATTGTTTGTTTCTTTGGTTTAAGCGAACTAGAGTTTGAAACCTAGTAACTTCTAGCGATTGAATGAGGCTTTTGACCATTATATATATAAAAGCCCTAATTTCTGTGTATACGTAACGCTAAGTTCCTTGGTGCTACCGGGTGTTGCGGCAAGCGGGCAGCCACGAATTGAGTGGGGAAACGACGTACCTCGACAAAGCTCAGCTCTCAAATCAGTACGTTTGGTTACTTGATGAAAGGATGTTGTGTTAATTGATGTTACGCCCGCGGACTGACCGGTCCGATACTAATTTTTAAACGACACGCATTGAGCGGCTTTTTAGGATTACCTAGGTATAATCCGAAACAGCTATACCATTGATGTCCAGCATATGGCCCGCGGGCCGTATGCGGCACGTTACTAATTTTTAAAACGACACGCATTAAGCAACTTTTTAGGATTTCTTAGGTATAATCAAGAAACGTTTTTGTTTTGTTAATATACGCAGAATCATGCAAATTTTAATAATTGATTCCTGTTTATATTGATTTTTATTCGTTACCAGTTTGCCAACGTTGTTGGCAAGGGGTCTGCTAGTTTTATTTAATAAAAACCTTTTTCAGTCCTTTTTTCAAAAGTGAGCCTGTGAGAACTTCCCGTTTAGTTCCTCTTAAACATTGGGAACAGACTTTAACAACTTTTAAAGAGTTTCAAGATTGTTTGTCATTTTCAAGTAAACACAAGGCGAACAAATACATAGACACCATGTTAAATAAGATAAATCATTTACAACAAAAAATCAGAAACGGAATTCAAGGTACTAATCCATCTTACTTTGCACTCGATTCTCTCTGCAACAAGAAATACCAAGATCAGGCTTTACCAACTATATTATGTCTAGAGTTGCTATCTAACACCTTATTCGGATACAAAAAAAAGTGTGCAGCAGAAAATCACTTGGAAAGAGTGGGAGCAGAAATTTAGAAACTCACTTGAAAACCGGAGAGATTCAGAAAAAAACAGCACTTGAGGGGTGGGATGTGAAAAATTTGACAAGCAAGGTGAAGATAATCGGAAAGTAACATGCATAAAATACTAATAGCCAGTTGCCAAAGAACGAGTAAAGTATTTTAAGTCAAGAAAGCATACTAAGAGTCGGTTGCTAGAGAATAAGACGATATCCCTAACGCAAGTTAAAATGATGTGCTTTAGTATGATTTTTGATTTAAGTTAGATATAAGGTTTGCTCCAACCATTGGTTTTTGTACCGTTCGTTGTATTAACCTTGTTCGATTATATTTACTTCGTTCTGTATATGAACAGCGAAAATTCGTAAGTGTAAAAGTTCATTCTCAGTTTGGTTAAAATTTTAGTGTTAAAATTTACATTTTGAAAAAGTAAAATGTTTACTATTTATAACCAAATTATCGTGTAAATTAGCATTTCCCACCGGTCCGTGAGATTTTTTTTGCCGGTCCGCGAGATTTTGTTACAAAATCTCCGGGTTTGTGTAGTTTGGAGGAGAGGACTTTTTTTATTTGCTCATCACTTACATTTTGGAGGTGAAAACCTTTTTTATTTTGCTCATCACTTACATTTTGAAGGTAATTTTATTTTTAGATACACATTGCTTTCTAAACTTGCCGGTCAGAATTTTTTTTCTAGGTCACTTGCCAGTCCGCCATGAAAAAATGTTGGGAAACGCTGGTGTAAATCTTCATTTATTCAGATTGTGTTATTTTTATGAAATGTTACTTTTTCATTGTTAAAATTAACACTACTTTAACACTATTTATTTTCTAACACTATAATTTAACCAGTATGTAAGTGTAAAATCTACACAAAATTTAACCAAAAAATAAGTGTAAATAATTAACACAAAAAGCGAGGGACTTCATGGTATACTAAAAGTTCAATTTTTAGTGTACCATGTAGTCTCTTTAATACTATTTTATTGAGCATTGCATTTTTTGTGAATTGAAGTGTAGATGGAACGATTTTTTGACGCGTTAGAACGAAATTAAAGGCGGGAATTGGCACTGGGGGATTATAACCTACAAATTTCCTAACGTAAGTTACCCATGTAAGACGATATTCAGAAATCTGTCCAAGAGTATATAAATTCGAAATAGAAGAAAATAAGTTTTTCTTTTCTTGGTTCCTTCACATTTAGCCCTAATCATGATCATCAATGGACTCACTCTCCATAAAAAAATTAATCTCCTTCCATATCATTTTAAATTAAAACTAAAGATAAAATGGGATCCTACCCCCCTCCCCCTTTCGATCTCTCTTATAGTACCCTTCTTTATATTTTTTTCACCAAATCTCTTGAGCGTCATGAATTAAAGTCCGATAATTTTCTTAAAAAATTAGTATTAGATCCAATTGTCGATCCACGACGATTTGACGAATTGACGATTCTTTTCAATAATTAAATTTTCACATCTCATCTTTCCATACAAGGCATTCCTCACTTTTTTATTTTCCCCCGGTACATACAAATATATTCCTTAAGTCCTAATTAAACAAGATGTGTTCATAGTCAAACCAGAATAGAATTATTGAACTGTTCTATTAATTTCTAATCGTTTTGTATTGTATTTTCTTGTGTTTATAGTTTTTATCGACCGCTTACATATATAAGCGAGGTATTGTGATCATACCAATTTTGACATTTCGAGATTTCGATGGATCTCCACGAATTGAGGTCCCTACATGACGTTTTGACTATTTTTAGCATGATGTCTATCGGTCTGTCTGTCCGTCCGTCTGTCTGTCCGTCTGTCTGTCCGTCTGTCTATCTGTCTGTCCGTCTGTCTGTGTACACGTGCAGAGCAAAGTCGGCTGTAAGGATTTTTATGAAACTTCATATTTAAGCTTCTGCCATCAATGGCACGAGTTTATCAACTTTTGGTAAAAATCGGTTGACTAAAAATAGGAGTTTACTCGTTTCGATTTTAAGATTTTTGTGAATATTTCACAACAGAAAAATATTTCGAAAAAATTTATTGAACAAAAGTTGCTATAAAAGTAATAACTAATAACTTTTATTTGAGACGTTTTTTGATAAAACGAAAAATTTCGAATAATTTTTGTAAAATTTTTCGAAATTTTTTCATACTTCTATGTAACGTTTCCATGGTCATGATAAATAATATCTCTGTTAGAAAATATTAGGCCAAGTTATTTCTACTCTGCTGCTAGAAGGTATTTTATATAAGTACTTGATGATGGCGGTCGGTCCTGTGGTGGCCACAGCTGATTTTTTATTTTTAAGTCTTCATATTGTTAATTACGTTTCTGTCAAATTTATGCTGTTGGGACAGATGCATTAAATAAATAAATAAAATTATATTTACCTGCAAATTTGCGTCAAACAAAAGCCAAAAAACGACATTTTGTTCCGCGGTCGTACAGTGCATGTTAGTACAAACGATTCAAGCAAGAATTTGTAAATCGAATTGACGGATCAAAAACCGTTCACAGTCTGGCAATGATATAGTTGGAATGTAAAAATGTACCGTGTTGCATATGATACAAAACAATTTATTCTTTCGTTGGGTAATTGCAAAAAAAAAAAAAAAAAACGTACATCGTACGGTTCTTCTCGTAGTTGAAACAAACCTATAATGATGAAATCCGGAACCCTAGCCTTCAAAACCCGGAGTCTCCGGGTCAAACCCAAAAAGTTGTCAATCTAAAGTATGTCCCAAGTGTCAAGGAACCTTCTTGGAAGCCGTCATTTAACAGTCAATTATCGAGACAAAAATCCGATTAGTAGAATCCAAGAAGAGAAAGAATGAAATTAAATTGTTCCTTGGAAACAATATTTCAAGTTAAGTAAAAGTTTTGATACGTAATTTACATTATCCTCCAACAAATTGTTCTATAACTTTATTAAATAGTTAGAGGAGCAGTTTTTGATATGTAAATTTGCTGCAGAAATTGCACGTATAGTTTATAACGTGCACTGCTGGGAATCATGTTATATTATTCTCTCATATATGAGGGGGTCATAAAATATTAACGAAATTGTTAAAACCGTTTGCCTTGTTCCACAAAACCATCCACGATATATATTCCCATGTATTAATATACTGAAAATAGTGGTATTAACACACATGTCTGGACACAAATATTGCAACACAAACATTCGTACAATAATTAGTTTATTCTGTAACAGAATGAAACCAAAGCGTTTTGTTCAATGTTGTTTTAGTTTGTTATTAATCCGTTTTTAGTATTATGTAGGAATAATCAACACCGTTTTAAGGCTGAGGCACACCATTTGATGGCTATCAATGAATAATTAAAAGCAAATGGCTATCTTCCTTAATTTGGCTAAATCCTTTGACATTGTAAACTACAAAATTTTACTTGCTATATTGGAATTATATGGAATAAGAGGAATAGCACTAACCTTAATGAAAAGTTATCTAAATAATAAAGGACAAAAACACGAATCAATTCTGTTCAAAGTTCTGTATATTAAATTACGTCTGATGTCCCACAAGGTACTGTACTAGGACCCTTGTTATTCATAATTTATGTAAACGGCTTTTTGACTCTTGACTGGAATCAAGCCAAGAAGATAGCTATAGAGGATTTTAAAAAATGTCAAACTGTGGCTGAATGCAAGTAAATATAAATTCGGATAAATCACATTTCCTGCAATATAAGTACTCAATCCCGTTTTGAATCTATTTACTAACTCAAGCGGGCGTGACTGTACCATTATAATAACTAAATTAAATTTTATTAAATATCTTGGTGTCGTATTTCATTTCTGGTAATCAATTTTTTATGCAGAGCACCCTCATTCTTTTTTTGCTAGCAAGTTGTCATAACAAATTCCGAGTTACTATTGCCTTAAATTTTCGAGGTTGCTGATGTATTGCATAATATTAAAAATCATTTAAAGTCAGTCAACTAAAACAACAGACAAATAAATGAACAAACGAAGACCTGGGAGACATTAGACAAAAGACAAGACCAAATAATCATTATCAGACTGAGAATCGGACATTGCCGACTGACACCCGAACATATTTTCCAATGACGCTGTTACCAATAAAACTAAAATAAAAAAATTGATGTGAAGTGTGAATTTTCACACATTTCATGGTTTTGCAGGTATTTAGTAACTGAATGATGATTATTTGGGAGCCAAAACAAATTTTATACTAAAATATTTTTTTTGTTAATTTTAATTCGAACGCCTAATACCATTATTTAGGTTTCTAAATATGTGCAGTATTTTTTTTTTATATATAGCAAGATTGATTAAGAATTTTAAAAATTGCGCCTATGGCTTCCATTGGTTGTTATAAGCTCCGCCCCTCTGATTTCGTGTACATTGAAACAGAATTAAATTATAATTTAAACAATTTCCACTGGTAATTAAATTTACGCTTTTAAAAATTAAATGCAACATTTGCCAGAAAATAACTAGAATTTTGAAAAAATAATTTAAACAATATAAAAATTTAAAAAAATAATATTGTCTCTTCTCGCAGGGTTCGATCCCCCTTTCCATCGAGTTACTTGGGTGGGAAGCCAGGGTCATAACCACTCCACCAGGATATACCTTCCATGTAGCGTGTTACAAAGCTATAATTTGTGTACATTATTAGCCAAAAAACACAAAAAAAATCGTTTTTTTCCAAAAACATAATCTGATCAAAAATTCCTGTTGTACTATTCCGGTTCACACCAATGTACGTTACTTAGAATTTTTTCAGATTTTTAGATTAAACCATCTGGGCTACAGGGTGTGGGACAAAAAATTTTTTGCACAATTTTGACAAAAATCGCTTGAAAATAATTTATTTTGCAAAAATAAAAATTTGATCGTTAATCCACGTACCAAGGGCTTTCATTTGATACCCTACTCAGAATTATAAAAAAATTTTTTTTTTTCGATGAGCACATATTTGTTTATATTTTTAGGGAGATATGTTTTTTAGATGTTTTAGTATTCCAAAGCATGGCAAATTTCAACTCTCTAGGTTTAGCCGTTTGACTACAATTTTTACCGAACAGACAGACAGACAGACAGACAGACAGACGACAAAATGACGGTATAAGGATTTTTTGGTCATACCTACAAAATCCTAAAAACAGAAGAAATCATAGTTTAATACCGTGAAGAAAAACGTTAAAAATAAAAAAATAATTGTACCTATACTGTATATATTGTATGTGTTTATATTTAGTTGGCTAATACGGTCGAAAGACTAATGGCCAATAAAACAATGAATTAAAAAAAAAAAAACACCTGTGTTTATTGTATATTTTTATTGGGGTGTCAAATGAAAACGCTTAACGCGTGAATTAACAAATAATTCTATTTTTGAAATTCTCTAAAATATACAAATATTTTTTCGCTCTCATAGTGGAGGACAAAAGTTAATCCCTTTAGGAAATAGTTGCCATAGAGTTTAATAACCTGAAAAAATAAGATTTTAGAAAATTATGGAACATTTGGTATTAAAAAATATATATTTTGTTTCTAATTTAATATAGTTTAATATGTTTTACGACAAATGTCTGAAACATGTCTTAAAAGTGGGAGGAGACCGGAAATGCTCGAATGCGATATTCCGGATCCCTCTGAAATATATAAGGCAACGTCTATGCTTTAACCAGTTATCTGCAGTTCTTAAGAGACAGTCTTGTGTCTGTCAAGTTGCTTAGATTGACATCCCCGGATTCATCTTCCGTTTAAAGAAGACAGAAATATTTACTTGAATTTCTGGTCGTTTAAAAGCTCATTATTTATTTAAAATTTATGAGAAATCTGTCACAGAAAAATAAAACTTTTTGGATTGATATATGTCATTGTTTGACATTTTAAAATCTAAACCATCAAGGAAACTTTTCTGTACAATTTAGAAATATATTTATAAAATATTTATAAACTTTTACATATACTTAAACTTTTTCATGAAAAATTGATTTTAAAGAACGATACAATAAAAGGACTGGGTCAAAACTAGATACTAATTAGTTTTATCTACACCTTTTCCAATATTATTTTAGAAGCGATCAAAATTGTTTCAGAAAGCGTCAATTGAAATTCAGATTATAACTTTTGCAACTGTTATTCAGAAACCGTCAACTATAATTCGGGTTAGTAAATTGTAATTCTGAAAGTGTTAAATGTAATTCAAATTAGTAATTTGTAGTTCAAAAAGCGTCTGTTGTAATTCAGATTAGTAAATTGTAATTTAGAAAGCGTAGATTTGATGTTGAAAATAATTTAAGAGTTAAGAGCGCGGAGGGAGAACGCAACACATATAATAGTTTGGAAGACTGTTGAAGAAGGCCAAGCACCGTTAAGAACTCTAGCGCCACAAATGTAAATGATTGAATGAAAGTTCTACGCAAACGCTAGGAGAGGTTTGAGAAAAGCTGGGAGTTGATCAAGCAACAGTTTAAAGATGACTACATGAGGTGGGAAAAATTCAGAAGCTCGGAAATACTTCGTTACGACGGACAGAAGAAAACTCTGCTGTTGAAATGAATTTCTGAAAACGATTAGCCACTGAACAAAACTCATTTTGAAAAATGTAAATCCCGTTTTGTTTTTGACTTATAGATGGGCTGCGTTAGGCGTAAATAGCCTTTGTTGCTGTGCGCCAAAAATTTTAACCAACTAACTAACTGTTTTTTTGACTTAGAATGCAAAAACCGTGTTAAATTGTTAATTTCTTAAATTGATTGTCATTTTCAAGTAAACACAATAAACTCTTTTAGATATCTACAAAGAAAAATTTCATTAAATGAAAATGTCATTAAAGAAACAGTTGTAATGAATTTTATTTCTTAACTTACTTCAGAACCGATGCTTTGGTACGTCTTCTTTAACTGATTGAACGAAGGAACAGAAATACCTTATTATATTTTGTGCCATTTTACTGATATTTAAACACTTATTTATCTGCTTTTTGGATGATACTTTTTACAGCATTCTTCGAAAGGTTTCATCTTAAAGAAATTGATATGTAAATTAAAATATTATTTTAGAAACTTAATGAAAATATTTATTTTATACTTGTAAATATATTTTATAGAGACGGCAAGAGAGGCGCTTGTAAGCTTGAAACGACTTTTGACTAACCGAGGTAATGTAAAGCAGTTGGAAGCCTTCGAGATTAGCCTTTGATTGAATCTTTAAGATTACCGACGTTTATTGAGGATATAAGGTATAGATCTGGTAAAAAATCTGAGAACTGCTTTTCATCATTGCGAAAATTGAAGTATCTGGGTCATATAATGACAGAAAAAAGTATGAGCTTCAATAACTTATCATTTAGGGAAATCCTAGGTCAATAACGTTTTTTTTTTTTTTTTGTTGGGTATAATGGCTTTCGGATGACTCCATTAAGCCAGCTTCTTAGTGTTTTAATTATCTTAATAGCGTTGATCGTAGACAAACTTGCAAGTTCTAGTCCAGACAATTAAATTTTCACGTCTGTAATGGATATGTTGAGATAATACCTGGGGATGTCTCAACCAGGAGAATCTATAAACAAACCACAATAGAAGGGAATCTAATCGAAGGGAATTTAATGGGTCCTATAAGCTATCAAACAGTTTGCGCAACAAAGGCCATTGTGCAAACGGTTTGACCATGTAGGGTGTGGTTTGAGTTGTTACGCTATCTGAACTAAATCAAACGCGTTTGTAATTATTTGCGCTACACTTACTGTTGCGCAGGTTTTAACGTGTATAGGATTGTTTGACAATGAATTGAAGCCAAAAAAATTAGACAGAATAAGAAATGAGGTATTAGGAGAGAAACTAGACACGAAAGCAGTGACATCATTCTAGAAGAAGGACAATTAAGATGGCTGAGACATATACACAGAATGAGTGAAGCCAAAATACTAAAAGGAGTTTTTGGAGCAAGAACAGTAAAGAAAGGAAGAACCAGGAAGACAGAAAAACTTGTCACTAAAAACAAAAGAAGACACAACGAAGAGAGGTGATAGGGGTGTTAAGTAAGA
Organism: Liopterus haemorrhoidalis; assembly: GCA_963971575.1. NCBI lineage: Eukaryota > Metazoa > Arthropoda > Insecta > Coleoptera > Dytiscidae > Liopterus > Liopterus haemorrhoidalis. Next base: position 55,417,592 of record OZ020612.1, on the reverse strand, counting down.
GAAGGTAAGGGAATATACAAAGGACAATACAACACCAGAAAATATCTAACTCGACTACCGCCTTACACCACAAGGCAGAAAGGCTTCAGGATTAAGTGAGTAAGTATATATAGTGGGCTTACTGCAAAAAGTGACCAAGTCAAATAATGACAAAGTTGATAAAATCGCGTTACAAGTTCAGGTACTTCCTAAAAATGGTAAAATAAGGTCAAAGTAACTTTCTAGGATATAAATAGTGCTCTTTATTAGCGTCATTAAAGCAATTTCAAAAGATATATATGCTATTGTTGTTGTTTTTTTTTTAACCAAAAAACTCTTTTTGGCTGCTAAAGCATGCCGCCATGTTTGGGTGCAATCCACTGACGTTCCGTACTTTGCTAGTGTCTTCTGAGAGTGGTTGTATGACTGAGAGCTGGCGTTTACATTTTGTAAATTGGTGACACGTTTTTGCTGTGTTGATATATTTTTCACACATATCCAGACGTTGATTGCTCCAGTGCAGGGCATGTGGTAAGTGGCCACGATGTTCTTGCACTCGAGAAGATGATAACGATGAGGAATGCACTCACGTGTGTTCATTCTGCGCCAGATTTTAGCTCATTGCCATTATACCCCGCGCGTGTTCATTCTGCCCCAACACCGGGGCAAAATGAGCACAAGGAAGCTTTTTTTTATATCGTCATAACTTTTATTTTTGTATTTTTTACTGTCTGTAATAATTAAACAATAAATCATCTTACGAATAAAAGTATTTCGAAATTTTTTACGATATTCCTTAAGATTTTATTAAAGATAATCCTTAAAGTGCCCGTTGTGCTCCGGCTTACCCTACTTGGTTTCTTTTTGCTGTCGAATAATACATGTTTAACTACTTGGCCAAAAGTTAAAACAGTAGCAAAATATTTATTAATCGCTTCAGTAATTCACATGTAACGTTAATTAAAATAAATGTCTTAAAGAAAAAAGTTTCCTTAAAAAATAAAAAATATTCAAAAGGACTACTCCACCTCATTGAGTTTATCTTCTGATTTAGTTTCTGAAGTGGCTGGTTCAGGAATAACGACCCAACAAACATTTTTATACGGGCCAGTACTGGTAAAGCACATACTCCCCGGCATTGAAAGTAATGGGCCAGTACCCCGGTGTCCCCGTGGCCGTTACTGGCCCATTGATGTATCAGTTGCCGGCCCAGCAACGGTAAAGTGCAAAATAATCGCATTAGTTGCAAGATTTATTTCTGATGGTTTTAAGTAAAAATTATGAGTGAAGAAGAGTGCTTATAAAATGCTGGTAAAGTACTTCGTATAGGCGGAATGCGAAATACAAATGTGAAGTACTTTATTAAAACTGGCGTTGCATTTACTTTTGGTGCCAGTAATTTACCAGCATAAAAGCAGTTTCCCGGCATTCGGCCGTTAGTTGAATGTTTGCTGGGGAGCTTTCTTCTACAGTTTATCGAAGGGAAGTGCATTGTACCATCCATGGTATTCTGAAGGTATCACGTCAGTCTTACATAACTTTTACCCAATTTGCTCATTTCTTTTCAGAAATAGGCCTTAATATAAATTTGTTAATTCTGTAGGTATATTATTATTTAAATGGCTATCTGTTAAAATTTTAAGTCTTATTTTTCTTATTCTATTTGTGGTAACTGGGATTGACTTGATCAAAAAATCCCAAAATCGTAAAATTTGGACTTGATCTCTTTTCCCAGTAAGTCAACGATGTGTTTTGTAATTTACTGTAATATTGTCCAGCTATGTTAAAATTCATTTTCTCTGGCCCCCAGTGTTCGTTTTTATCGTCCCTAGGTTGAAAAGATAGAATGGGCCCTTAAAGGAAGTCGGATTTCAATCTAACTTGAGATGAGCAAATAAAAAATTAAGTTGGGTCGAAGTAATGAACAAAAAAGGAGGTCGGATCGAAGAGATGAGTGACGAAAAAAAGGCTCCTTCAGGGCTGCAAGATCTTGGGCCCAGGATTTAGGCCCGGGCCTATTCGGCTTATATGTAAATCCGGCACTACTGCCCCCCCCCATTATTTAAGAAATTTTGATGAGGCCCTTTTCCGAAAAAGTTTGGGGAACCGTGCCCTACATCAAACTTTTAATTTTTAAAGTATGAATCTTAAGTTTAATTATAAACTTAAAATAATTGCAAACAAAATCTTTTTCAAGTTTTTAATTTTCAGATGTATATTTTTTTTGTTTAATCCAAACTTCATTAAAGATGAAAAACTGTATATTTTTCTTCTTAAACAACTTTAAAACATTCTTTAATTTTGTTTGAAAATAAGTAGCTTGAACATAACAAAAATATTTCAATAAAAAAAAGAGATTCATTTTAAATTATATTAATTAAGAAAGATGAAGTTTTATTTGTTTGAAACTTTGGAATAAGGGTCTACGTTAATAATCTTCTTTATATGAAACACAATTGGCTTTAAAGTTAAATATACTTTTACTAGGGTACGTTCTGTAAATCCGATTTTAGCAGTTTCTCTTTAACAAATGCCAGGGAAATTTCTTATTTTCATCAAGACACACTTTTTATGTGATCACTAGCAGTAGCGGCTGGTGAGTAAAATATTTGGGGGGACACTTTTTTTCCCCTATATATCTATTAAAATATAGTTATACGAGAAAAAAGTATGTAAATAAAAATACCTAAAAATATGTTCTGTAACTAGAAAAACTGACAAATCTGACACTTTTTTAAGATTTATGGTCAACATTATTATTATCATTTTTGTAGTTATTACTGCTATTATTATTATTATTTTGGGGTTTGTCAGGTCTTGACAAGCGTCCACTAATCTCAAACTTCAGCAACCTTTTATTATTATTATTATTATTATTATTATTAAAATTGCAATATTATTAAGACAATGCTTTGTAGTCAGAAACATAACATATTTGGTTATTAATTAAGCAGATACCTACACATATTCACATGTATTTAAATATTAGATTTAACCTTTTCGTTATGTTCTTTAATTGAACGTTTATACGTAGTATCAAGTTGAAATCGTAAATTTACCTATCCCAGCATGGCAAATTTTACCGAATAATGCATATGTTTATGAGACACATTATGTTTAAGAACTTTATCTATGAAATGTTTAATATCTTTAACACTATTTACTGTCTTTATACGTCCGTTCGTCTGTCTGTCTGTGTACACGTGTAGAGCAAATTCGGCTAAAAGGATTTTTATGAAACTTCATATTTAAGCTTCTGCCATCAATGGCACGAGTTGATCAACTTTTGGTAAAAATCGGTTGACTAAAAATGGGAGTTTACTCGTGTCGATTTTAAGATTTTTGCGAATATTTAGCAACAGAAAAATATTTCGAAAAAAATTATTTAACAAAAGTTGCTATAAATGCAATAACTAATAACTTTTATTTGAGATGTTTTTTGATGAAACGAAAAATTTCGAAAAATTTGTCCTAAATTTTTGTAAAATTTTTTCTAAGTCTCAAATTTTCATACTTATATGTAATGTTTCCATGGTCATGATAAATAATATCTCTGTTAAAAAATATTAAGCCAAGTTATTTCTACTCTGCTGCTAGAATATATTTTATACAAGTACTTTATAATGGCGGTCGGTTCTGTGGTGGCCACAGCTGATTTTTTATTAATAATTTTGTTTCATAGTTAAGCACGTTAGTTTTATTAAAATATACAGTATATTTTAATAAAACTAACGTGCTTCATTCGATTCATTTTCACGTTTAAGTACTTGTCACAAATCACAACGACCGAACTAAGCTACGGGACACCGGCCGTAATTCACTAATACATACAACACTAACCTTCGCCGCTGTTGCCGTCACTAGTAAATTTTTGCTAATATGTAGATAAGAACATTAGATATTGCATGTGGCAACGCTGTATCTTGGGACACTCCGTGGAGTGTCCGAGCGTTGTTTTCTTTCTGAGCGTTGATTTAGATTTTTTAAATCTAACATTTATATGAAAAATCTTTGAATAAGAAATAATAAAAATAAAAATATGCAGATATATCTAGCTAATTTAATGCAATTTTAAAGAAGTATAAATAAAGTATTAAATTTAGCTTTTTTACTAAAAATTTTTAGGAGGTCACTGTCCCAGCGCTTCCCTGTCTCAGCCGCCACTGATCACTAGTATTACTAAGTATTTGTTAAAAACGTTAATATCAAGCGGCAAATATACCGTATGTCCTTTTTCGACTTGCAACATAGAGCTTCCTCATGTTAAATTTTCCATTGTATATTCTATCTCTATTATGAGTTTTAGACAAAAACTTTATTAATACAAATTGTTCAGTATTTTAGTGACAACATATTTTTAATAAAAAAATCCCAACTTGTTTGCAAAAAGGCACACAATATTTTTTCTATTCATATCTGAAAATAAGAGTTACCATACACAAATGAAAATCAAACTTCTAACAAGAAGTTTATTTTCAGGTTAAACATAAATTTACAAAATAAAATAATATTACATCTGAATTAAATTTTCAAATAAATTTCCATTATTAGCTAAACAAAAACCTAATCTATTGTAGAAAGTTCTATTTACATTTGCAATAGTCTGCAGATGAATATTATTACAAATATTAATTATTTGTTGCTTTAAATTATCTAAGGATTCGTTGTTATTGAAATTATACATTTTATTTTTTATGAAGGTCCATGGCACCAGAGATGATAAAAGGGCTCAACGATTAAGTAAGTATGAAGGGCCACAAGAAAAAAAAAACACAAGGATTTAAATCTGGTGACTTTGGAGGCCAAAGTATTTCACCTCCTCTTCCAATCCACTTAATAGGAAATGTAAAATTTAAATATTCTTTTTTTTCAATACCATAATGCGCAGATCAACCGACATGTTGAAACCAAATTTCATCTTCACTTACAATTTCAACTACCAGCTATTTTCATGGCAACGGTGAATTCAGATATGAATACAAAAAATGTTGTGTGACTTTTTTCAAACAAATTGGGATTTTTTTTATTCGAAATTACTGAAATATTGAACAATTTTTATTAATAAAGTTTTTGTTTAAAACTCATAGTAGAAATAGAATATGCAATGAAAAATTTAACATGGAAAAGCTCTATGTTGCAATTCGAAACCAGTGGCGAAGTGAGACCGCTAGACTTGCCTCCCATAAAAAAAAATAAATAAATAAATTTTAAAAAAATTAAAAAAATTAAAAAAAGTTTTAGGTAAATCTTCAAAAATACATCAAATTATGTTCTATACAAATTTTTGTCCAAAGTTTGGTTTACTAGATACGAATTTTTAAAAATTTTAAAGTTTAATAACTTCCCTTTCCGGTTCCGGATTTTTATAAAAAACAATAGGGTTCTTCCCAATTAATAGGAGAATTTTTTAGTACCAGAACGAACTCTCTCAGAAACGAAGTTAAACCGTTCTTGAGTTATCGTGTATACATACACACACACACACACACAGACACACACACTCACAGACACACACACACACACACACACATACAGACACACACGCAGACAGACACACATACGGACGGCACTTCGAAAATAGGTTTTTTGGATTCCCTGGACCATAAAACGTGGTCATCAGTCAAAATCTCGACATCGAAAATTTTCGCGATTACAATACTTGCCCCTTATATATTAAGTAAAATTAAGTAAAAAGACAAATGGTAGAACCAAACGTTTAAGCGGAACTCGATTTTCAAATCTACAAACTTTTACCGACGAACTTTAACCATACTTACATTTTTAGGTTAGGGTGAATTATCATTATAAAATATCATTTTCATTACATTTTGGTTTTTTATAATATAATATAATTTTATATTTTATTTAATGTAAAGTAATTATTTTTAAGGCATGAAAAAGCAAAATCGACAGTATAAAAAACTCTTTACAAAAGGCTTTTTGCCACACTTGTCGATAAGAAAACTCGTCACTTTACCTTAAACTTAAAACTCAAAATCACCTTATTAAAAACTTGTGTTTTAATATACTATAAGTCATCTGAAAATTTAAAATCTACAGATTACCGCCAATTTGGTTGTCATTTGGTAATCATAAGATAAAGAGCGTTCCAATTTTTTTGTTTTCTCTACCGCACTTCTAGAAGTGTGATATAAAAGTGCATAGTATGAACTTCTGGCATTAAATCAAATACTTTTTGATTTATGAGTTTGTGATTTAATCTTAAGTTTTCGGGAAACTAGAAAAAAAAAAAAAATTAAAAATAGTTTTCTAATCTGAAATTATATTACCACTGGGAATTGTACTCATAATATATCATATCCGGATAACGAGATTAGATTTTAAAAGCATAAAAATTGCATTATGGTTGCTTGTTCTCAGTAAATGAAAAGGTAAAATGTTAAAAATAAATGGTTCATTTAGTTTTACTGTTTTCAAATAAAAACCAAAAGAGGCGACGGATTTAATCTTATATATTATTGTGTATCTGATCTGACATAGCTGATATATTTAAAATGGGCTCCATGGTAAATTAGGTCAATTTGGATCAACAAGAAATCAAAAGAAAATATAAGAAAATGCTCAAGAAGAGTTATGAGAAATAGAAGACAGACGTAGAGATATCAGGAGAGTGAAGGGGTAAGAGAGGGTGCATTACTGTAAAAAATATGGTCAATTTTGTACAAAGAAAAACAAATTTCCCATGTTAAACGCTTATGGCCCACATTTCGTGTACATAAGTTGTGAAAACCTTAAAATTTTAAATTGTACCAACTACTCAAAGATGCTAAATATCAAGTTAAAAGAGATATAAAAATATATAATGTACTTTTAAAAATATAATTGTTACTTTTCGAGGGCACAATACCCTATCTTTTTCTATTATTTCAGGTGTTCCGCAAGGGTCAAACCTTAAACCTCTACTGTTCTTGATGTTCATTAATGATATTAATGCCGTTATTACTAGCGACCATTTACTTTTTGCTGATAATTTTAAGATTTTTTAAATAATTTTCTCTGTTATTGACGGCCACACACACCCAAACGATCTACGTATAAATGAATGCTGCAATTCAAACCAAGTTAAAATCAATTTATCTAAATGTAAAATCTTGTGTTTTATCCGTAAAGCAGCCATCATTCTTTACTCTGATGCTGTAGCTAATCACCATCAAGCTCGATGCTATAATATCAAAGACTTGGGAGTAGTGTTTGGTGAAAAGCTCACATTTGATCTACATTTAGATCAAATATGAGCCTCATCGCTTAAAATGTTTGGTTTTATTATTCGTAAAACCAGGTCTTTTACTGCTGCCAACTACTACTTAAACTTGTATATTACTTTTGCTATTACTATGTACTATTATTATGTACCGAATTTGAATTCTTTTCGTAAGACAATAAATAAATAAATAAATGCAAAGCTTGCTCCAGACGAGCGAGCCAATCCTGTAACACATTGTGTATTATGTTTATCTAGTTTAGACGGAATCACGCGCACACACTGAGCGGTACGTAAAGCTCTCGATCTGATACGCTCTGTCGGTTTTTGTCGCGAACATAAAGGAATTCGCCGAATTTGGTTAGAGGTAGGTTAACTGCAGCGAATTTCGACTACGCAGGTAATTTCGACTATCCCATTATTTCTCTAAATAAGTGCTGCCATATAGCGGTAGTATAATATAACACTATTTTTATGTGAAAAACTAACCTCACTTTATTTTAAGCCACGTGTGAATGTCGTTAGACGAAGAGTGTAGATATTTATATTTTTTAAGTGTTAAAATATTTTTTTATTGGTTTTGATCAGCAGTTGTTTATAAAAGGAAAGTTGAACAAAATATTTTGCATTGAATAAACTGATAAGAACTGATCCAAATACATATATATTAGCTAGTAAAATTTGATTTTCATAATATTTTGTTACAATATCACAGGCTAAATAAAACAGATTTGATTGCAGGTAATATCGACTAGAGGAATGAAGCTAATACCGATTAGTCGATATTACATGCATGCATGTTTCACTTACCTAATTTGACGACAGTTAAAATCACGTCTTACTAAAAGTCTCTATTATTATATTTTTTTACCTAAATAAAATGTAAAAGAGATTACAATCGTTGATTATCTTAAAATTTTAGGGTAGTCGATATTAACATCACTTTTTTGAAATCAACGTTTTTTTCATATTTTTTTTTATGTCGAACTTAAGTTGTAATTACAGCCTGTTTCATCGTGAAAATATTTAGCACCTAAAGATAAGTGAATGAGGTATCGATTGGGACCACTTTCCTACCAAAATATTGAATAGTACGTAAATTAAAATATACATAAATTTGGTAGTCGAAATTCGCTGCAGTTACCCTAGTTTTGACGCTAGCAAGCATGGGCGTTTGACACAAAGTTTACATAACCTAGAATAGATAGTAAATGTTAGTTTCTTATTAAATTTCTTTAATTATTGTTAGACATATTTCGCCAGCAGTATAGCTTCTTCAAGAAAATTGCGTGTTTAAGCCCAGCTTAAGAGAATAGAAGGCGTTAGTTCAAGACAGAATTGGGTAGAAGAAACTACTTGACCAAAATCCATGACGGTAAAGAAGTTACAATTTTTTTACATGAATAATTATGTAGACATATTAATTGCATTAACTTCCATATAACAAAGGATATTGAACTATCTTTCTACTGAGAATACTAAATCATAATATAAAATATAACATATTTACTTCGATTAGTAAAGTGAGAAGAAAGTCGATTGAACACCCGATAACGAGAGGGAAACCTAGAAATAAATATGTGCCAACGAACCGGGGAAAATTCCGTTACAGAAGGGAGAAAAACTGCGTCAGAGGTCACGATAAATGAACGCGCACCCCAGATAAAATATGAGTGAATGGTGTGGATATATGTACGAGGTGGATGCCCGACTAACCAAATGGAAATATGGTGTAAATATATGCGAGTAAATTTTAAATTAAACTGTGTGTACGTATAATAACAAATAAAACTTGCTGGCATATTTTGTTTGTATGTCAAAATTATCTTTGCTCATAAAAATGTTTTACTTTTTGCTGCGAAATATGGAATTTTAAATGTAACTAATATATTTTTGTTAAGCAAATGGATTTTAACCCCTTAAAGCCCACAAGAGGATAATTCGCGATGTTCTAATTTAATGCTTATATCATCAACATCATCAACTTGCTGAATTCCCTATTATCGATCCTTATTATTTATAAAATAATTTAGAAAATACCGGGTGAAGATTGTTTTAGTTTCAACTAGCTAGAAGTTACAACATACCTTCCCGTAACTACGAGTATGGTCAGTTTTGCGCAAAGAAAAGCAAATGTGAAAAAATTTGGTCGGACAAAAGACAATACTATAAACATGTGAAAGGCTAGGATTAAATTGAACAGGAGTACTTATCTGAGAGCCTCTTTATAAACAATATTTTTAGCTTTACTATTAGATGTAACCAGGTAAAATTTGTTACTAAAACTGACACGCGAACACCAAATATTTGTCCATGCGAGAAACATGGCTTCCGCAAATCAACGCCAGTTATCTTCGGAATTTAACTCTGCGATTTATTACTAGTTATCGCAAAACAAACCCTGGCAGAAAATTAAAAGCGCTTGAACTGAAATGGTAGAATTGTAGGACAAAGATCATCAAACCAGTGGTGAAGGGAGACCTCCGCTAGGCTTAAGTGGGAAACAGAATGCACCGAGTTCTACGACGCGTTAACGCCGTTCGTACGGCGCTATCTGTCAGGAGAAAGCTAAACCCAAGCTGTCGTACGCAAGTGCACAGAATGGACAACGTCCTACGCCGTTCGACCGCCGTTGATACTGAATGTTCGTCAACTTCCAACTTTTGACGCCGTTGAACGTTGACGCAGAACACCTAACCTCAGTTTTTACTGAATAATAAAGTGTTTGTATGTATAAATAACTTGCATACAACATAAATAACATCACTCACAAGTCTTTATCATCCATTATACTTTTAATAAAAGAAAGCGCACGTATAAACACAGATATAGGTTGTCAAGTGACACTTGACGGCGTTAAAAATTATTGCATTGTGTGCAGGCGAAAATTCTCAACGGCGCTACGCAACGCTGTCGCAAATGACGCCGCGCTGACGCCGTAGCGCGCTGTGCATTCTGTTCCAGGCTTTACACGACCATAAAAACCTCGAAAACATTATCTCAAAACCTATTTCTCTCACCAATTTCCAAGACTGCCACAAAACTTTCTTCAAGGCCACTAAGGGGCCGGGCAAATAAAAAAAAATGATTTAGGCAAATCTTAAAAAATACATCAAATTACGTTCTATACAAATTTTTGTTTAAGGCTTGGTTTACTAGTTACGAATTTTTTAAATTTTAGCCATCAAATTTGACATAGAACTGTGCAAAATAGTCTTGGCCAAATGTATGGAGCACCCAGGCAGTTATAATATAACATCTAAATTTGGGTACATTGTAACTTGTATATATTTGACAAAATGTTTTTAAAATATCATTGTCACATCCTAAAAGACGTACGTCTAATCAAATAACCGGAAGTGTAAACAGAGTTATGATAAGTCTTGAAATACAAATAAATATACAAATTCAAAGCAACAAATGAATGGTTTTTCCAAAAACAATGTGCCACTTTTTGCATAGCCCCCCATTCACCAGATTTATCGCAAATTGAAAATTTATTGTCGATTTTGATAAACAAGGTGTCTCTTTACAAATGCAAATCAAAAGAAGAATTGAAGAAAATTATTATGGACGAATTGTTTATAGACCGGGAGCTCATGACAGTTTTTGGTCTCCGATTTCATACAGCATGCCTTTTGGAGGAGAGAATATTTACCCTGTGACAACAAAAAACAGATAGTACTAAACCCCTGCACGCTTTCCGGTCATAGGGAAAATTGCATTTCCACTTAAACACAAAATTTTTGTACTTTTCTCTGATTTAATATTGCTTGCCCTTTTGTCAAAAGAAAGTTATAACAAATTTAAAGTCTTTTAAATATATGCATGCATTTCGGAGGGTCCCAAAGGGCTCAAACGGTCATGTGATCTTGTTATAAACAAAAATATGATTTTCCGCGTTTTCATACAGCATGCCTATAATTAAAAGTGGAAATGCAATTTTCCCTATGACCGGAAAGCGTGCAGGGGTTTAGTACCATCCCTTTTTTGTTGTCACAGGGTAAATATTCTCTCCTCCAAAAGGCATGCTGTATGAAATCGGAGACCAAAAATGTCATGAGCTCCCGGTCTATTAATGTACAATCCGATGTATGTAAAAAACTTGTGGACAGTATGCCTAAAAGGGTACGTGCGGTAATTAAAGCACGAGGAGGTACCATAAAATATTAATAATTTTAATGAAAGTTGTCATTAAAAGCTTTATGTATTATTTTATTTACCATTTTTCCTGTAAAAATTTTACATACGACTGTATTTACAAATTGCTCTATGTCAAATATAACGAGTATAAACAAAAATGTTAGTTTTCTATTGTGAAATTGTTTACATTTCCATCTAGTTTCAATTCGTTACCAGTTGTAGCGATCCATTTACTTCTTGTTAGTAACCGCCTTATCTGGATATCGATTCTCAATGGTGCGTTTAGTAGATTCTCATCATCTCGGCAGATGTGGCGAAACCTCCCTTGCATTTCTGCATTACGACTAGATACTCTTTAAATGGATTTCAGGCAATACTATCAAATAAAAGACTTACTGTGAAGACATATAGGCTGATACGACCAATTTAATTCAAAAGAAAAAGTATTTTAATAAAGTAAATAACAAGGAAACAAAATTTAAAATCATATAGCTCTGCCTGGTGTGACAACTGGTTGCTGTCCCTTAATTCCTCAAAATATTCTGCATTTGAGTAGGAATAATCCAAGTATAAATTATATGTTGAATGGTAGATTTCTTAACAGTGTTAGTGTCCAAAGTGATAGTGTTCTGGTGGCCAAAGACTTAAAGTGGTTCTTACAGACGGTAGCAGTTTGCAAGAAAGCTAATTCCTTAATTTATATCATACGAAAAGCATTTAAAAACATAAGTCCTTCCTTGCTACTGAAACTATATAAAACTTATGTGTGATCCTTGCTAGAACATGCAATAACTGTTTGGAACCCATATCATCAAATATTGTGAGTAATTCCGAATGTGAAATTTTTGCTGATGATGTAAAATTATATCGAAAAATCTCAGTGCATTGAGTTACAGAATGACCTTCAAAAACTCTATGAATGGAGTAACGCCACTGGATTATACTTTAATATTACAAAATGTAAGGTAATGAAAGAGGGTGGGATATGTCCTACGTCTGACAAAAGATTTTCATCAAGAAAGTTCATATATTGCCTTATTCAATTCGTACGTAAGACCTATACTTGAATATGGTTCCATTATATGGGCACCATATCAAGCAAAATATATAAATAAAATTGAAAATGTTCAAACGCGATATTACCGTGTTGTAAAATTTAGAATGACAGGGGTGTATCCAAAATACACACCTAGTAACGAAATATTAGCAACATTTTGTGTCAGGACTTTGGCCGCGAGAAGGGACTTGGCATCCCTGCTATTTTTATACAAAATATTTAATAATCTGATCAACTCTTCTTATATCCTATCCAGGATATCCATAAAGGTACCATCTCGTGACCTCAGAATTAGGGACGCATTCTTTGAATGTAAAAGGGCCAACACGGAGCATCGTGGAATGAGTCCACTACATAAAATGACAACATTTTTCAACGATCTCTTAGCAAAGGATAGCAAATAGATCTATAGACATTGTCAATACAAGTTATGAAGGTTTCCGTAAGGTTGTATTAAACATGATAAAAGGTGTCTCAAAAGAAATTTTATATTTAGTGGATCGATTAAAAAAAAAGTAAGCCGTATATAGAAAAAATGTTTATTAATTATTAAAATACACTTTTTGGGGATTTATTTCTTAAAAATAATATCGTCTAAATGTAGACCTTCGCTTTCTCGGCACTCATTTAATCGAACAGTAAAATTACTTATGACGTCTCGGCAGGTGGACTCAGGGATGGCTGCCATTTCTTTCAAATTATTGGCGTAAACTTTAGATTTAAGATAACCCCATAGGAAAAAGTCCATAGGGGTTAAATCTGGACTGCGTGGAGGTCAATTTATGTCACCTCTCCGGGAGATCAATTTGCCTGAGAAAATTTCACGAACACGTGGCAGAGACATATTGGACGTGTGTGAAGTTGCTCCGTCCTGTTGGAACCATGTTCTTTGGTTATAGCCAGGAAAGTTTTGCAGTTCAGGTACCAAGAAGTTGTCTAACATCTCCACATAACGCTCTGAATTCACTGTAACTGCACGCCCCCTTTCGTCTTCAAAAAAGTAAGGGCCGATAATTCCTCGCGCCGACATCGCAGCCCATACGGTCACATTAGGCGAATGTAGGGGTTTCTGATGTTTGCGTTTCGGATTCGTTGCACTCCAGTAGCGGCAGTTCTGCTTATTTACGTGGCCATTAAGATGAAAAAGAGGTTCATCCGAAAACAAAATGTTGGTAAACGTTGAAAATCGCTCAATCACCTGATTTACGAAATTAAGCCTCTGACTGGCATCTTGGGGCTTTAATTCTTGCACCAATTGAATTTTGTAGGGGTGCAGCTTTAGGTCTTTGTGCATAATGCGATGTAATGATGATCTATGCACATTTAAAGCACTTGCGCGCTTCCGAATTGAAAGGTTCGGGTCGTCACGAACAGACTGATTAACATTCTCCACGTTTTCTACCGTTCTTGATGACCTAGGTCGCCCGGATTTTGATTTATCCAGCGTTGTACCAGTCTCTTTAAACTTTTTAACCCAATGTCGAATGAGAGGAATGCTTGGCGCATCATTTTTAGTGGCGAAAACCTAGAATACTGCAGAATTTTCTACGCGCTACAGTCGCCGAATCACCGTTTTTGTAAAACTCTCGCACGCATAACGCGCGGTCTGCTCCCGAGAAACGCTCCATAGCGACTGCATTCCCAAGAGCCAAGCTACCGATTGACATAACCCCCGCGCCCCTCGGATACGTTGCGTTCACGCAGTAAGCTAAATAAATATAAAATTTCTTTTGAGACACCTTGTATAACTAATGCCCACCGTAGTATCAATCCAAAGCTAACATGTAGGTTCTTACATACGCAATTCTGTGTAATACTAAATTTATTAATGAATTTCTTGTCGTGTTAATGAATGTCTTGTTTTTTTAATGATTTTTTTATCAATGAATTTCTGTATTGTCAATGAATTTCCTGTCTTGTCAAAGAATAATTTGTTTTTGTTGAATTTGTTGAATTTGCTGTTTAAACTTGTATGCATGAATAAGATTATTTTTGTAATGTACGTTTGTATGTTGTAGTGATTCTGTATAATGTGACAATTTTTTTGTATAACTGAATGTACGTATATATGTATGGACACAATAAAGGACATTTATGTCTGTAGTGTCCAATAAATAAATAAATAAATAAATATTTTAAAAAGAACATTGATCTGTTAGAAAAAGTACAACGTAAAATGACAAAAATCCCTTATTAGCTCAAAGTTATGATGAAAGACTTAGCAAACTATCTCTTTGTACCTTAACGCTAAGACTGAGGACTCCCCCGTCCTCAAAAGATTTTCGGGGGGAGTGTGACTCCAAAAAACAAGGGTCAGAAATTTAATGTAAGCCGTTTGAAATTTATTGATGGGGCGGATTCGGCCCGCGGGCCCTAGGCTGGACGTCACTGCAAGATACAGATCAAAAACTATCCACCAAATATTTTATCCACCAGCCGCTACTGATACTTACTTTTTTTTTTTTAATCTATTTATTGCTGGTTCAACAAAAGAAATGTTATTCACAGTAGTGGTAACAAGTAAAAGAAACTAACTTAATAACATGGGACAAACTTAACTATCCTAATAGTACTTAAAATGTAACTTATAATGTATCACTTCTGTTCAATGTATAGTTTCGGTATCTATGCTAAAATTTCATTTTAAATTAAGTCACTGTCACTGTTATTGCTGCTGTTATATATGTCTTGGGGTAGCTATCTTTTCAGTCTAACGTGTATATCTTTTTGGCCAATGTTGTAGGTTATCGCACCTTCACATTTTTTTATATTGTTTATAAAACGTTTGGTAACTTTTCTAATAAATGTTTCTATAGTAGGTATGTTTAATTCTTGGTGAAGTTGCTCATTCCGGATGAACCATGGGGCGTTGACTGCTATTCTTAGAATTTTGTTTTGCAGCGTTTGTAGTTTGAGGACATTGGTTTTGGAGGTGTTTCCCCAGACTTCGCAAGCGTACATAAACAGAGGTCGAATTAGCGATTTATAAAGTAGCAAGGCACATTTAACTTTGAGCTTGGATTTTCTGTTTATCAAGGGGAAGAGCTGGTGTAGTCTTTGATGAGCAAGCTGAAGTTTAATTTTAATATGAGATGTCCATGTAAGTCGTCCGTCGAGGTGCACTCCAAGATATCTTACTGTTGTTGAGTTCCAACATATTGGTTGTTCGTTTATTCGAATCTGTTGTGGATGTGAGATTCTCTTAAGTGAAAATATTTTGCATTCGCATTTGTCAGTGTTAAGCAAAATATTCCACATTTTGAGCCATTGGCAGATGGTTTTCACTGCTTTTTGTAATTCGTTAATAGCTATGTCAAGGCATTCGTCCTGTGTTATAATCGCTGTGTCATCTGCAAACATAGCAATCACTCCCAAATGATACTTACTAATCAAGTAAATATACTTTTATGAATGAAATTTCTTTATTATGAAATTTCTAGGATTTGTGTTAGATGCACAATTAAATTGGAAAGAACATGTGAAATATGTAGCTAACTTAATTAATTCGTACAACTTTATGCTATATAAAATCATGAGATACGTATCACTACATATAGCAAAAATTGTATATTTTTCATACATACAGTCTGTCATGCAATATGGTGTTATTCTGTGGGGCAATTCTACTGATTCTATTAGAATTTTCAGAATTCAGAAAAATGCAATAAGAATACTTGGTGGGGTTGCAAGAAGAGCGAATTGTAGACAGATTTTTAAAGAGTTAGGAATATTAAGTTTTCCTTGCATATATATATTGCAAATGCTATTATATATAAAAGAAAATGGATATTTATTGAATAGTGGAAGCGACCTTCATAACTATAACACCAGAGCCAAATCTGATTTTCGTCTACCGAAAATAAGGTTAAATGTTTCAAAGTCTCTTCCCTCATTTATAGGCGTTACTCTATTCAATAAATTACCTATGCATATCAGAGAATTAAATCTCAAAAAATATAAAAAAGTTTTTTTAAAATTCTTAATGGAGAAAATGTACTACAGTATTCAAGAATTTTTAAATGATAATATTGATAGCTGCAATTTTGTGATTGTGTAATTGCGTGCAGCTTATTTATGTATTATTATTATTATTATTACAATCAGAGCAGAAGCCCAGGGCTTGTTATGCTCAATTGAACCATACATTTTATACTTACAAACTAGTTACATGATATACTAATATAAACAAATAATTACATAATTACTTAAATTAACAAATGAAGATTTTACAATTAAATTAAATATAGAACTAAAATTACATTGCTCGGGGAAATAAATGACTTATTCTGGCTTTAAAGGTGTTTATGCTAGGGGCAGACACAGCTTCTTCCGGGAGAGAATTCCACAGGTTGAAGACACGGTTGGTGACGAAAAACTGCCTTGGCTGTCGTTTAAACTTTTCGTGCTTCAACTTCAGGTGGTGGCCACGTAGCCTCTGGTCGGAATTAAGGTGGAAAAGTGACGACATATCGGTAGAGAATTTGCCCGTTACAATCCTATATATTTGGGTTAAGTCTCCACGTTTTCGGCGCTCTGACAGAGGTTGAATGTCGAGAATTCTTAAGCGCTCTTCATACGGCATACGGCGGAGACCTCTTGGCAATCTGGTGGCGCGTCTCTGAACCCCCTCCAGAAGTTGAATGTCCTTTTGTAAGTAAGGCGACCAAACTACAAATGCAAATTCAAGAAGGGGACGGATATACGATAGGTAGATTGTGCGGAATAAGGTAGAAGTTAAGTGAGGAAAGGATTTGAAAATCAGATAGAGTATTTTGTTAGCTTTTCTTGCTACCGTGACTACGTGCGGTGACCAGTCTAGTGTAGTTGTCACAGTAAGTCCAAGATCTACTACACGTTCGACATATTATTTATTTATTTATTTTTTGTATATTTGTATATTTGTGTATTTTGACATAATTTAATGTACATTTCTTGTATTTGGCAAATTTAATAAATTATTATTATTATTATTATTATGTATTATAATCTTTCAGCATGTACATAAATATTTTGAAATTCTAAACCGAAAAATTTCATTATTTCCTTATAAAACAAGATACAATGTTTCTCTTTCTCAAAACACAAGCTGTTTTACAACAAGACGCAAAATGAATTTTTAATGATGCAGAAGATGCATATCCTGGTGGATATCCCTGCTTTATATAACTTTATTTTACATTTTTCTTCAAAGTTTTATTTAACGAGTTTTCATTAAAGTGGTCTGAATTTGGTTCTGGTACATGATAGAGGTTTATAAAAATATCTTAATAGTATATTTGAGTATCTTTCAAGATCTCTTACTGGAGGGCTACCTCTCAAAATATTAAACTTTAATATAAAGATAAACATACAAAAAAACTCATATTTGAAAGAAGTTTCGAAACAGTTTTATTAGATTCTTTCTATTATTAAACAAGGAAACTTTTCAAGTAGTTTTATTTTATTCGTTATTAGAATTCAAATTACTAAATAAAAAATAGGTTGATTATTTCTAATTCTAGGCTTCTGTAGGTAAATCCAAAATATACTTATACCTACCATAACCCCATGTATAGGATTGCCATAAATCTTTCAGCAGATACTGGTTTAAATTTCACGGCCGATATAGGGACATATAGGCGCATCCGACAATTTAAAAAAATAAAAACACGTGTGAAAAAGGTAAACGTAATCGAGTTTTCTTCATAGCTCGTATTTCTCCACTCCGCAGAAGAAATAATATTTCCCAAAAAAATTTTTAAATAAACGTACTGTTGGAAACACTTATCTCCCGAAATATCTTAGTCACCTCAAAAATTTCTGGAATGATATTGACCATTTTTGCTTTCCAAAAAATATGCTTTCCAAAAATCTTAAATATTGTTTAAAACTAAGCGCGCTTAAAATTATCTACTTCGGTCTAACTCAATCACTATTGAAGTATAATATTTTAGCTTGGGACGGTGCTGCCAAATCGGTTACTGTAAAACTTAAATCTACTCAAAAATTTATCCTCAAAATTATATTTAATAAACCATTCAGATTTTCCACCGAACAACTATTTAAAGAAGCGAAAGTATTTGATGTATCCAAATTATATTTTCTTTCCTTAGGTCACTACTTGTACAAAACAAAAAAATATCTTATTAATCAACAAATTTTTCTACCCATAATTATAACACAAGAAGTAAAGAAAATAGTTTAAGTAACTTACCTATGGTAAAAAAAAGTATTGCTACTAAAAATTTTGAAGTAATATAACCCAAATTTTATAAAAAATTTCCTGTCAATTTAAAATCTCACCTCTTACACCAGGTTTTAAAAATTAAAAATAAATGTATTAAACATTTCAAAATATGGTTAATGGAGATGCCTTACTCAGATTTCAATAATTTTTTAAATTAAAGGACGTTCACTTTTCACCATTTATTAATTTTTTCATTTTTCATATTTATAGTAAATAATGATCTACTGACCTAATTTAGTATTATAATATAATAACAATATCGTGTCACCACAAGATGCCTTGTATCTTCTGTGACACTTTAATGCAATTTCTGCTTACCCCTTTCTTTTAGTTAACATTAGTATTTAAATTTGTATTTTACATGTAAAAAATATATATATATATTTTTGGTTTTTGAGGATATATCTTTTTACTTGCCCGACCTTAATATATAAGGGGCAAGTATTGTAATCGCGAAAATTTTCGATGTCGAGATTTTGACTGATGACCACGTTTCATGGTCCAGGAAATCCAAAAAACCTATTTTCGAAGTGCCGTACGTATGTGTGTGTGTCTGTGTGTGTGTCTGTGTGTCTGTGTGTCTGTGTGCCTGTGTGTATACACGATAACTCAAAAACGGTTTAACTTAAAGAGTTCGTTCTGGTACTAAAAAATTCTCCTAATAACTGGGAAGAACCCTATGGTTTTTTATTAAAATCCGAAACCGGAAACGGAAGTTATTAAACATTAAAATTTAGAAAAATTCGTAACTAGTAAACCAAGCCTTGGATAAAAAATTGTATAGGACATAATTTGATGTAGTATTGAAGATTTACCTAAATCTTAAAAAAAATATGTATTTTTTTTATGGGAGGGCAAATCTAGCAGAGGTCTTCCTTCGCCACTGGTTTAAGATTGGTTAGGTTCATTTTTGTTTGTACTCCTATAAAATAATTGCATGGTTCTCTGTCAGCCAAAGAAATATTAGTCAAATATTTTTACTTCATAACAGGAATCTTGGACCTTTCTATTTTTTAAATATTTTGTTTAAACAAGAATAATTGGAAGTATAGAAATAGTTAATCTCCAAACAGACATACAAACATTCTGTCTGTATGTTAGAAATTATAATCTAACTAAAGTGTTGACATTTGATATACATATGCAGTTCTTTGACCAGAACATAGAAATATTATTCGGAAGTAGAAAAAATATTTTGCTAAAAAAAAATTCTTGAACGAAAACCACAAGACAAGAAAAGCAACCAGTGAAATTATAAATAAGCTCTAAGTTTTCGTTAATAAGGAATAAATATCAGTAGAAAATTTCCTACATAGATCTTTAGAAACAAACTGGTTAAAAGAAAATTTGTGAAGAAATGGACATGACGATGACTCTAGAGTGAAAAACGCAGGGAAACCGGTAAATTCTTTCCCGCTGTTACCTGGCAAAGAACAGTCCTGTACCAGCATGAAACTTTCAGCAAATTTTTGGGTCAAATTAAGACTCTCGCGCAGAGTTGGACTGACCATAAGGGGTAGAAGGATAATATCTACATATATAAAAAAAAATAATTAAATAAATATTTAGATATAAAAAACTGTATAAAGTATTAAAATAAACATTCCTGTACAGAACCGATAACTAACGGTAGTTAACTAAAGGTAGTTAACTAACGGTTCTACTTAGTTTAAATTTCTACGTAGTTTGCTATCAGCATCTTAGAAGACTAAAAGTCAGATGGAAGAGTAGCCTTGAGTCAAATATAAGAATCATGAGCATTACGATACGATAAAGGTGATGTTTGTCCAGTATAACCAATTGCGTTTGAGACTTAAAACTAGATATAAGCTAAACTCGATATAAAACACGAAAATACCTAGCAACGCAATATGTTGCTAGGTAATTTTGTGTTTTACATCGAGTTTTAGCTTAGATCTAGTTTTAAGACTTTTATGCAACCGAACATAAGAGAGTCAAAGATGATGATGATGATAATGACTTAATATTATCTCCAATGTTTGTACGAAAAGTTTGCAATTATCAGCAGTGCAGCGCATTTTCTACTTAAATAATAATAGTTGATACAACTGCAGTTTGCCTTATATTCTCGTAATTAATTTCCCTTGTTTGTAACAACTTCAGAGTTAAGTTCAGTCCAAAATTTACTGGCAATTTATCCTGTTAGTGCAGTAGCTTATTGTTATATGTTGCCATCCTTTACTTTGTTTTGTAATGAAGAGGTTGACATAGAGTATTTCTTCCTTAAAGCTCATTCGTGTTGGTAATAGCCTTGCTCTCCTTAGCTTCTGAATGGATACACTCCAATGTGCAATTTAGCGGCTAGAAATATGCACGCCACTACAAACGCCAGCCGTGATGAATATCACTTGCTGCCGGTTTATCCCATAGAGATATGAACACATAAAGATGACAAACTGTAATGAACTCAATATTGCTTGCCGCTCTTTTTATTTTTTTCATCAAAAAACAGAAAAAGGTTTTTGTATGGTGTGAAATAAAAAAACTGCTATCATTGTTATAGTTTATTTTTAAACTATAGAAAGGAAATTCAACAGTCATATATAAAGACAATTTGTTTCGAATGAAGAACGATTATTTTCTGTTTAGTGTAGTTTTTGAATATTTTGGTGGACAAACGGAGCGCTACTATTAAACCTGAAATATCTCGCTTATTTTGAATTAAACTTAACATTAAATATGTGTATAACAAAAGTTGCTTAAGATAAATAAACAAATCTTTTCTGTTTAATCTTCTTCTATATATATTTATATATAGGCAGGGCCGGCGCGGGGCATGTGCAGTATGTGCAGTGGCACATGGCCCCGCGGTTAACAGTAGTCCCCGCGGTTCAACAAAAGGCTCCGCGCATGGTCTTCACTTGGAGATGAGGACTTTTTTTTGCTCTTCACTTGGATCTGGGAGGTGAAGACCTTTTTGTTTGTTCTTCACTTGGATCTGGGAGGTGAGGACCTTTTTTTTTTGCTCTTCACTTGGATCTGGGAGGTGAGCACTTTTTTTTTGCTCTTCTCGCACATGGCCCCGCAAATCCTAGCGCCGGCCCTGTATATAGGTATGTATATCATATATAAATAAATAAATAAGTTTATTCAGTAAATAATTAAAATACATAAAATTACATGGTTAGCACACAGCACCCGTTACAAAAGTAACATAATCTGTATTTGGATATGTTGTTGTATGATTGGTTATCAGATATTTGAGTAATATTCTTTAATTCTAGGAAAAATTTCAAAAAACCTAACAAAAGTTGAGAAATAGGTGATAATGTTATGTGAGAGTGTAAATTTTATGTGTTTAAGTGTTGAAGCAAACGATGTTTCGGAAACCTCCTCTTGTGTCGTTTCGGTAATTCATCTAGGTTATACAGACCAATTGCATTTATTAATGGGTTCGTATGAATACTGCACTTTTCATAGAATTTTTTTGCATTATATACATATATATCATATATATTTTTTATATACATAAATACCAATGGTTTTTCGAAAGTCTACTCCTAAGAGGGTGAAAAGAGATTTCAGGTATTCCTCAATATCTCTTAGGACCAATGAGACTATTGTTGTATTGAGACTATATATTGACTTAAGTTGTGCTTACAAAGGTTACACCTACAAATGTTTGAGAACTAAATTCAGGATTTTGTCCTAATCAACCCTTAAATTGATAAATTTATTATACATTCGGAATGAATTATAAAAAACTTTGTATTTCCTGTTTTTTTTTTTTTAGTTATATCATTGTGTTTTGGCATATAGGTGTCTTTTTAAAATCTTTAGAAACGTATTGAAATTTTTTTTAAATTTCATTTAATTTCGTTTTCGTTCTTTATTCAATAGAACATTTCCTAGACATAGAAAAATGAAATTCTAAGAAGAAGGAACGTTTCTTCTATGACGTAAGTACCAATTAAAACAGAATTTTATGAAATTCGACCCCTAATGTGGTGAAATGTTTCTTTCACGGATTCCTTAATATCTCAGGCCTAATGAGATATCGACTAAGTTTTTGCTCACAAAGTTTACCGACACATGTACCAAAACGTAATTCAGTATTTTGCCCTGCTCAACTCATAAACAGCAAATCTAGATTCAAGGTTAATTATAAAAACCTTTCAGATGTACACAAAAATGTTTCCGAGTATATACATATATGATTTCTCCTTTTTTTCATTTTCGACGATAATTATAACGTTAAATTCGCTGTTAAACATTATTGTAATCTCAAAAGCTATACGAAGAAAACTTACTTCGGTGGCAGGAATATTTACTAACGAAAAAACAAAAAAAATGCTCTGACCTATATAGGTACGATTTATAAATCAGGAATAATCATGGAATAATTATAATAAATATCATGAGAATTATAATAAATAATATCGTAAGGTGCAAGATAAAATGCTTCACGTGACCGGCGGTGCCTTTGGCGATGAGTGATTCTCACATGGGCAATTGTATGTGGCATTTTCCTGGATTAACACAATGGAACACTTGTACGTGTTGTTACCAAATGTCTGTACAACCAATGTTTACAAAGTTCTTACTTAAATTATTTGTATAAGAAGCACTTATTAATACAATGGTAGATTAAAACAAATAAATATATTTGAATGTAAAACGATTCGCACCAACCAGTCTTGAAACGATTTTTAATTCAGCTAGAACCTCATGCAAAAATATTTTTCATGAGTTAAACATATTAATTCTTCCATCACTGTATATCTTAGAGTGTGCAATGTTTGTTAAAGCCCAACCCGATCTTTTCTTGCAAAATAGAAACTATCATAATTACAACACAAGAAATAAACTTGACTTATGCTTGGATAAACATAGTCCTCAACATATGTGCTCAAAATTTTATAATGCTGTAGCTGAAGATTTGAAAGTCATATCTAATTGTAAAATTTTTAAACGTAAATTTAAGAATTATTTGATTGAGCAATGCTTTTACTCAGTCTCTGTATGTTTAAATAATTAATTGTAATACAATTTCATACCAGTGGATTCAAATCTTCTCTTACTACTCGTATGTATATATATATAGTATTTTGTTTATTGTAAAAAAATGATAAATGTAATATTTTTTATTCTTAATGCTGCGTTCAGAACCTCTCAATTAGGAATTAGAATTAGTACTTAGAATTAACGTAAATGTTTGTTATACGTAACTATACGTTACCGTTCACAACCTTCAAAATTAATACTTATACTTATAAATTAAAATTAGATGTTTGTAGACTGCAAACCCTTACGTTAATTTATAATTGACGCATGCGCAGTAAGCACTTGTCAACCTAAAAATTTCTATGACCATATTTTTTTGCTTCTATCCACATCTTTGGGTTTTCTATGTGTATAAATATACATTTTTCCTCTATTTCAACTCTTTTCAGAACCATGAAACACTCAAAAACTCATTAGCAAATGTAAACAGCTGCCAAATATCTATCGATAAAGTAGAAATCGATAAAAATATCTGTCAGTGGCTTAATTTCTTAATTTTTATTGTGAATGCTGCTTAATTTCTACGTAGAAATTTTATGTTAAGTACTAATTTCACGTTAATTCTAATTTATAATTTGTAGGTTCTGAACGAAGCATATGTCTTTCTATATGACCTAACCTAATGTACCATTTATGTTCTAAACATTTCTGTACTCTAACAGGTTAAATAAATATTATTATTATTATTATTATTTCGATATGAGCCCGATCTAAACGGGCTACGACTACATTTTTTTCCGGTAGCGAAACAGCGGGTATACTGCTAGTCCATTTAAAATAATGATGTCGCACGATATCCAAACATATATTCAAAATATTAATTCATAAAGCTGGAGATAATCTAAATAAAGACAAGATCTAAAACTTTAGAACATAAATTTGAAACTATATATCAACATATAATAAAGTAATGTAATCTGAGTAAACGTGTTCCATTTATAAGATTTAATTCAAACGTTAATTCAAGAACTATACCTTTTCATAAATTCTTAAATGAATATAACGAAGGCCATTTGTGTCGTCTTTGCACTACTTGCTTATTCTGCGCGTACTTAACATCCTGTATGCAAAATACATCCTCCATAGATGTATAACTTGGTGCATAATACTGCTCTGGAGATATGATGAATGTCACAAGCTTGTTAGTATATACAGCGCTATATAGCGTGCTAGCACCTTGTACCTTATAATAAACTTACCATGTAACTTGTAAGTAGATTTTCCTTTATTTCTTTTAAACTTTTCTTCTATGAAAAGAACAACGCGATGTATTATATTTATTATTATTTTATGTATATTGATAACTAGCTGAAGAAACCGTACTTCTTATGTTTATTGGATTTTTTAATAAAGAAAATAACATCACAAATAATAGTCAATTATGTTTAAATAATAAAACATAAATAAGTATAAAACGTAATTATTTGAAGTAAATTAAAATATAGTATAAATAGTGAACTAGTTTATGAAGTGCTGGAAACAGGAAAATAAGAATAATGCACCTTTTAAAAGATATAAGTGAAGTAAAACTTATTTGGATTAAATCACACCAAGGCATTTCATACGGGAATGACATAGCAGATAAACTAGCCAAAGTGGCAGCAAAATCACCTACAGTAGAAATCACCGATGTAACACCTCATTATGATTTTAAAAGTACCGTATATAAGAACTTGAATGCAGAATGGGAACAAGAGTGGCAAGAAGACAGAGGAAAATTTTATGGACAAATAGAAAATAGTCTACCGAAGAAACCCTGGTTTCACGCTTGTGGAGAAAAAAGAAATGTAATCACAACTATGTGTAGGATAAGATTTGGCCATGCATTTTATCCACAACATTTATATAAAATTAGTGTAATTAAGTCACCGTACTGCCCCTGCGACAATGAAACTATTGGGACCCTAGATCACATTTTTTTCCAAATTTTAGTAATCAAAGAAAAGATCTTATTATGGAACTGGAAAAAATTAATCTAAATCCACCGCATTC
This sequence comes from Liopterus haemorrhoidalis, assembly GCA_963971575.1. Lineage (NCBI taxonomy): Eukaryota > Metazoa > Arthropoda > Insecta > Coleoptera > Dytiscidae > Liopterus > Liopterus haemorrhoidalis. The sequence goes on along the minus strand of OZ020612.1, from coordinate 55,391,948 downwards.
TATTATTTTATTAAAACATTACAAATCATATATATTTTTGGTCAAATTTATTATCAATTCAAATTTAAAAATGTAATTAATTATAATTGTACATATATTATATAAAATTTGTAGCTGGATAATATGGTCGAAAGACCAACGACCAATAAAACAATAAAAAAAAAAAAAAAACAGGAAAATATAATGCAAAATTCTCGTTTGCGGCTCGCATATATGTAGCTCATTACACCAACAATTCTGGTTAGTAACAAATTTAGACTCCAATATAGCTGTCAATACAGCAATGTTGTCCTGAGTCGGATCTGATCGGTGCCAAAAGTTATGTCGGCCTTGGTATCGTAGAGGTAGCGCTCCTGCTTCACGAGCTAAAGGTCCCGGGTTCGAATCCCTGTCAGGACGTGGATGTTTGTGAGCCACAGTGTAATTGGGATATTTAGTACTGTTCTGTGGCTAAAAAAAGGTTTATATGGGTCAAATAAGAACAATATTTTTTTTATTTCTCTAGTATATTTATTATTCAAGAATTACAATTAGTTTTGTACATTGTTTATTATTATTTTTTATATATGTAACGTAAGACGAACATGCATCATGCACTCAACTGATTGTTTTTAGCAAAAACTTGTGCAATTTTGCTCAATCGGCGTTTGTCAGTGTTTCATTGTGCAGTCGTCTGTAGGCGACCACGGGCATTTCGGTGAAATTTGCATTTGCATTCGTATTTTTACATGGATTTACATATGATCCGCCTCGAGGCGGTGTTGGGCACTAGAAGGTTAAATAACATAATTAGTGTATTGAATAGTTGATAGTGTTACTTGGTGAAACTCGAATATAGACAATCAGATTGTAGCTTTGAAAATGGTAAATATTTCCGAAACTGCAGTCAGCATGTTCAATAAAACAGTTTGTGAAACTTTACCAAGCATTTCATTTAATAACCGATTACCTAACATAATTAGTTCATCCATATTTTCCGTTCATATTTAACGCAATTTCTTGAAAAAATCAGCCACAACATAGATTTCGTAAGCGGGAAAGTTGGTAAACGATTTATGCACTAACCAGAAATGAAGTAAATTTTAAAATCGGTTTAGTGGTTTTGATGATATAAAGATATTTGTAAGCGAGTGTTATTATCTTAAAATCCAGCTTTTCTTTTATATTCAGTGCATTACTCGAGAAATGCTAATCCAATTTACATACTTTTTTTTTATCTGTAGCTACATCATCTGGTCAGATTTTAGGCTATGTTTTATTAACATTGGTTCAGTAGTTCCAAAGCTATAATGAAATTTGTGCGCGCGAGTAAAATGAAATTCATGAGTTTTGTATATATTTAACGTATTTTCTTGAAATTTTCAACCTTAATACATTTTCTTGTAACTATAGGTCATAATATATATTTCAGTGGCAAACTTGGTACACAATTTGTACTCCAACAGAAAAAAAAATAAATAAATAAATAAAATAAAATAAAATAGTTTAATAAAAAAAAATTAAATTTCTTCAGTATTTATGACAATTTTTTAGTCGTAAATAAAAAGTTGTTTCTGGGAAATTTGAATTCTCCTATAGCTATATATTTTTTCGTACTTTTTTTGAAATTTTAGGAAAATTTGAAATATCTTGTTAGTTCCAAAAAACTGTAGGTCAATAATAATGAATTATCTCTAGCTAGTATGTTGTAAACTTGGTTTCATTTGTAAGTCGTACCAATAAATCAACATATTTAGAAAACTCGTCCTGGTATTGTCTGTCGGATCTACAGCGAATTGTTAATTGATTTTACTGGTTAATCACGTCTCGGTTACTAGACAAATAAAATATTTTAATTAAAATCATGTTCTAACTTGCACGAGCCGTAGTTAATTTGTAGTAAATTGTTAAGTGACGTCAAGTTTTCAATTTCAAATTATAGACTTAGAGATGCTTGTTGGTATACATGATTAGACACTTAACTTATGTAATAAAATACTTAGTGACAACAATATTAAATAAAAAATAAATAAAATAATAATAGGTTCCCAACGCCTAGATAACTAAGGAGATAAGGAGCAAAGAAGGTAAGCTTTTTTTCCCCTTTTATTTGTTGGCTTTAGCTGCTTTGGCTATTATCCAGGTATAAATGAAGAGTTTACAATGTTTTGAAAATTACATTTATAATTTCATATTTTTTGCTTTTAATATAGTTCATAATTTCATAAATATCTAGAATCTAGAGAATTAGTAGCAAGAAGCGTCTGAATATTTGTAGGTAAGGATATTTTTTGGACAAATAAATTTTGTATTAATAAGTTACGATTACGAAAATGAAGAGGGGATAGGCATGATTTTTTTAATTTTTTTTATTATATTCCTCTTGTTAAAAATAAACATAAAAAACAGTTTTTATTTTATTTTTTTGTAATTTGAAGGCTTAAAAAAATCATAAATGTATGTAGCGCGCGAAAACGACGTGTGACGTCATACCCCTTCTAACTGACGTATGACACTACTAGCTTACCGGCGTACATAGTCTGTTCTGAACTTATTTGTTTGTATAACTTTCATAGGTTATGTAAAGTTAGAGTGATTTTAGTTAAAATAAAGTTTAATTCTATAAAAACAATTTATACATGTTTACCGAATTAAATTTTATATTAAAATAGATAACTTATATTGCAGTATTTCAATTATGCCTCTAACGTTTTATAACTTCATGTAAACAATGTAGTAAAATTCTGACATCTAAATTACATAAATATTTACATTTTACAGAGTTGCAGCGTTTGTTTACGTAAAGTTATAAAATATAAAATAAAAATTACTTTGACACCACGTATTTCCTCAGCACTGTAGCATTCATTATTTTTCATATATTCCATGAGCATAAATGCATCAATGTTGGGTAAATTATCACTCTGAGCCCTAACAAAATCTTTATCTGCCATTTTAATAATAAATGCGTGAAAAATTGCTTAAAAACAAATACAAAACTCTCGAACAATACAATACACACACGTGTAAAGATTATGTTGTAGCTGTATCTGTGATGTGAAACCCCTATCGTTTGACGTCATACTCAGTCGTTTTACTCGGCAACCTTCGCTCCGTGGTCGGCTTATTTCAAATTTACAATATTTTAATTTAAAAATTTGGCTATAATATTAATTAAAATGTAATTTTTGTTTTGTTAGGTGACATAACTAACATTAACATATCAAAATAATGTAGTTTTAAGGAAATACAAATTTTATGCGTATCCCCTATTGGGCATTCAAACAATAAATGGTTCGAATCGCTGACCGACAAATTATCACACGGACAGAAAGGAGACGAAACCATATTAATTCTATGCAGATGAGATGGAGAGAAGGTGTGATTAAATCTAAGCCGGATAAAAGTGCATATAAAAGATCTGATTTGGTGGGAAGAAAACCAAAGTTGAATTTGAAAGAAGGTAAGTTCTCCGTTTCTAGAGCCTAGGTCATAGATATGATAAAATAATAGACAATAATATTAAAGAACCGAATATTTATTTGAAAGAAAGTGACGATATGCAATATTTAGCTTACGTTATCCAAAGCAGTGGTACTGAACCACTTTTAGCTACTGCAGTATAATAAAAGCAAACGTTTATCACTCTTGTGATCACTGAAAATGGAAACATATTGTTAAGCAGTTACCGAAACGTCCGAATTTCTATTTTATGAAGTATTCTATCTCTTTGCTACTAATACTAATCATATATTGTACAATTCTAGCCTAGTACTATCAGCAATGGCAAATGTCCAAAATAATGTTGTCCGCATTAATACAACATTGAATGGTACTTATACCATTAAATTCACCTAAATCGAAAGTTACGTTATTTTTATCAATTGACATGAAATGTCTTGTGTCCTTATGTTTTATTGATTAGACAATGTCGCGGCTGTCGGAAGATCTATTGATGTTAGCAGTATTTGTTTCACATTTTAACATCGACACCAGTTTACTGGCGAAACTACTTCAAAAAGATTTAATGTACTCAAAATTCAACAGTTAAAAAAGAAAAGCCATACAGAAAATGGTCAACATTCTCATTTGTGCGCAAAATACTAAAAAACATCGAGCCATCCAGAAAACTATTTATGGATAAATTTTCGAACTACACGAATTTTTTAAGATGATCCTGCATTGTTTATGTAAGAGGATCATTGCATTTGTAAGTAATTCATAAAGGGCAACGAATTAAACTGAAAAGAAAACTTCAGCTACAGAAAACATTTATAGACAAAAAAAAAGGTTTTTTTTTTATTACACTTATATTTCATTATTTACATAATTTTTTAATGTATCGTAAGAAAGAAAAAATCTGTTAAAATTATGACTTTTAAGAAAATGGAACTGTGATGCAGGTGATTAAAAATTCAGTGCACTGCAAAAGTTTCTTATAAATTAGTTATGAATTTTTAAGACGACAAACTAAAAGTTTGTTAGTTTTAGGTTATGTTCAAAAATAAATTAGTATATAAGAAATAGTATTTTAGTAACACTACATAATATATGAAGAGTAAAATTGAATACCAAATTGATACTATAAATAACTGATGACATACTGAATACTGAAACAAGATAATTTATATTTTAAAACCGGGTGTACACCTACTACCAGTTTATTCATCGAGTTTACTAGTTTTAGAAGTTTTTCGGGAAACTTTTCTGCTCTTTTACCAATTATTAATGGCTGTATTTAGTTCAAACTTTGGTTGTATTGGAAATGGGTGGGCCACGTCATGCAACAACCATACGAAAGATGAGTAAAAGAAGGTACAGAGTATCTACAGTTAGTTTTACACAGTTCAATTAATTGATCAACAAATTAATCAAGTTTTTTGTCAACTAATTGAAAAATTTATTGGTAACCTTGGGAACAAAAACGTCACTTTACACACATCAATTCATTTATCAATTTTTTTGAAAATTTTTACATTACCAACTGTAAAACATGTTGACATATTTATCAAAATGAAAATATTGAAAAAATCTTCACAAAATTACGAGCTGTGAACAAAAACAAGAGAAATAAACTAGATGATGATAAATTAGAACGTTTGAGGTTATGTTAGATTTGAAACCGAAACAAAAATAATGTTTCGAGGTTATGCTACAACTAAACAGTTGGCAATATCTTAACAGATAAAAATATACCTAGAATTCCCTAAAAAATTTATGAAAAATTGACGAAAAATAGAACTTGTTCTATTTTCAAAATAAATTGATCAAATTTTTTGTCAATTAATTGATCAATTAATTGACGAAATTTTTACGCTTTACACACATCAATTAATTGAATGTCAACTTTTTCATTTAATTGATCAATTAATTGAATCGTGTAAAACCCACTTAACAATAGACTATAAAATACGGAGAGTTCGACAAAATAGAAAGGACGATGAAATAAAATAAATAACTAATAATAATAATAAATTTTGGCTAGTAAAAACCACTCTAAAACCAAGATTACTTAAAATTAAGACAATTTATTCAAAAGACAAATGCTTAATAAAGAGGACTAGAGTAAACTATTTAAATTATTTTGAAATACGATCTAAGATGAGGAGATAATATCCAAATCCGAGGATAGGTTGTTGAGCTAGAACATGATATAGCTTGAACATTCTGTCTATGCTAGAGTTGACTCCGTAAGATGCTCGGCGCCTGGGCAGATGGAATAAATTCATGTTTCTTGTTGGGTATGGTGCAACTCTCATTCCAACTCTAGCAAGGATGTCAGGAACGTCAGTGAATGGTAAAGGGGATGGTAAAGGATGTCAGTGTACCGTTCACTATCTTGTGGAGTAGACATAAGTCGAAAATCCGACGCCTGTCTTGTAGAGGCTTCAAATTAGGTACTAAGAGTCGTTCACCTTTCGGTACAGCACTGTAATGAATACCCGATTTATAAAGTGCATAATTACAAAATTTGATTTGCACGTTTATGGCTGCACCATATAGCTGTGGCGTATTCCAACTGACACCTTACTAAACTTTGATGGTATGTAAACTCCTGAAGCTGACAGACTGTCTTTTTTATGAAACCCAACATGCGTAACGAGTTGCTAATAATTGTGTTGATGTGGGCAGTAAAATTAAAGTCGCTACTAAATAAGACGACCAAATCCCTGATATCTTTGAGTTGCTTTAAAGGTGTATTGTCTAGTGAATACACCACGTTCAATGGTTCTCGCTTTATAGAGAAGTTGATAATTATGATAGTAGACCGTGAACCCAACAACAGCCTCCACAAATTTGAAGAAAAGAATAATAGTGTTTTATTATTTAATGACAAAATATTCCTTTTCTATTTACGAGCAATGTATTTCGTTCTACTATAAAAATCTTTTGTAGCAAAGGTTGTATACTAAATCGAATTCTACTTTTTTACGTTAGAAAAAACTGAATAACGTCTTTACAAAATTTTCTGGTCATATTTCCACCAGAATTACTACAAAAACTATTTATTACATGTCTACAGACATCCAATTTCATTTAAAATAAATTTTCTATTGTATGCTAAAAGTAAAAATACAAGTGTTCAGACTTACGATGCAATATTTTTGTCAAGTTTCATAGTCATGCGGTAAACGGTTGATTTGCTTCAAAGATTGATGGTCATGGTCGCGGAATCGATTACAGTCGCCAGCCATATAACCCAGCTCCGTGAGATTAATATCGATGACCTCTTCCAGCCTCATAAAACCTACTCGTACACTATCGATATCTAAATCGTTGACATTTTTACTTCAATTCAATATGTGGGTGTTCATATGTATGAGCATTTTATTTCTGTATGTCCTGATGGATATAACATCTTGATGTTTTTTTCGACCGGAATATTTTAATAATGTACTCAGAAATATATCAAGAGCTGTTGTGGAAAAAACTGAGGAATATATATCGTACCTATGTCAAATAATTTGTGTAAAAAATATTTATACAAATTACTGTTCTGCTTAGCCGTTCGCAACAAGCTATAAACTGTATGTGCCTTTCTGTGTATGCTAAAAAATGGACAATATACTGATCATATTACTCTTGAATATATGTACATAAGAGGTGTGTAAATTATGTAACCAGAATGATTTTAAAAAAAAAATATTCGAATAGAATTACAATTCAATATTGTCTGCCTCAAAATAACTTCCTTGGGAAGCCACACAGCGCTGGAGATGGTTCTTCCAATCCTCATAGAACTCGGATACTGGAATAGCTTTCAGCTGGTCGGTTACGGACGTTTGAATGTTTTCGAGTGTCCCAAAATGACATTCCTTGAGGTGATTTTTCAATCTTGGAAAGAGGAAAAAGTTACAAGGTCTCAAGTCAGGCGAATAAGGAGGCTGAGGAGCCACAGGAATGTTTTTACTGGCCAAAAACTCGTTTATTATCGGTCCTATGAAAGGTTTTTTGAAACCATTTTTGCGCAATGAACACTGATGAACGGTATTGTGAGTCAAATTCAACTCTTCCCCGATCATTTTGATTGTCAACCGACTATCTGAATGCACAAGATCCCGGATTCTGTGGACATTTTCATCGGTTCTTGAAGATAAAGGCCTTCCGCTGCGTGATTCATTTTCAATCAACTATCTTCCTTCTGAAAATGGCACCACTGTCTCTGTAGGCCTGCTGAAGTTTCCGTTGCACTGTGCCTAAGTCTGAAGAAAAATTTGATGCCACACCGTTGTTCGTAAGAAATGTGACTCATTTTTAGAACACACTAGAAAAAACTGTTTCACGAAAAACATCACTACGGACAAAATTGCTCTAGCGAGTTCAAACTCGTACTGACGATGTATCACATGTTCACCTACTGTCCCTCTAATCCCGCGTCCCAAATGTTGCCAGATCAAACGCTATGTTTGCCAGTCCGGTTACTTAATTTACACACCTTGTATGAAACTTATATCAATCATAGGTCTGTGGGAGGCGGCTTTTGCAGCGACATCGGCCGCATCGTTACCTTTAATACCAACATGTCCCGATATCCAAAACAGCTCTACCCGCACATTTTGAGCATTCGGATTGTAGAATAGCAACCGGATCTTTAGTACAATAGGATGCACTAGATCTGGATCTTGAATACTGTTCAGAGTAAATAAAGTTTTATTTATAATAAATCTACCACATTTTGTGACCTGTATTAACTATGTAATATGCAAGAGACGACTTGTTAGAATCCATAGTTGGTTTAGAATTGACCCAAGTTGTAAAGCCTGGAACAGAATGCACAGCGCGCTACGCCGTCAGCGCGCCGTCATTTGCGACAGCGTTGCGTTAGCGCAATAATTATGCAATAAAAATTATGCAATAATTTTTAACGCCGTCAAGTGTCACTTGACAACCTATATCTGTGTTAATACGTGCGCTCTCTTTTATTAAAAGTATAATGGATGATGAAGACTTGTGTGTAATGTTATTTATGTTGTATGCAAGTTATTTATACATACAAACACTTTACCATTCAGTAAAAACTGAGGTTATGTGTTCTGCGTCAACGTTCAATGGCGTCAAAAGTTGGAAGTTGACGAACATTCAGTATCAACGGCGTTCGAACGTCGTAGGACATTGTCCATTCTGTGCACTTGCGTACGACAGCTTGGTTTTAACTTTCTTCTGATGCCTGGGCCACACTTGCGTTATATGCTTCGCCGATAATTGCGCGCTATATAAATTCGTGGTAAACTGCATCTATCGATATCGTACTAAAGCGCAACTTGTGGCCATACCTGCGTTTTCGCCGCTACACTTTATTTACGTTTACAAGGTACAAGCGTATTTATTTTGCTGTAAATTAAATAAAATTATGGTGTATATCCATCATAACTGCATCCTAAAATTATTTTTTACATTTAATTTTACAAATTCAAACATAATCTTATCTGATTTGACACAAATAAGTTGTAAAGAAATATGTATAACATAACCTCAAATGATACCGGATAAACAACAATACGCGCCAACAGAACATACTACGCTCTGCGCTAATTTCCTTTGATGTGTGCTCTAAAACCGCCACTTCAGTTATCGTCATGTGTCTAGTGGCGCGCACTGCTAATATTGTGAATGCAAACCGATAGTAGCTGGCCACATTAGCGTTTATGTCACGTTAAACCGAAGTTTAGCGACGATAGATGCAGGTGTAGCCCAGGCATAACAGATAGCGCCGTACGAACGGCGTCAACGCGCCGTCAAACTCGTTGCATTCTGTTTCCCACTTAAAACCGTATTTCGTTAAATAGTAATCTTTAGTTTTTATAGCGTATTGCAAATAACATTTAAATGCTTATATTTAAATGTTGCATGCTGCAGGGGGGGGGGACCAATGAAGTCCGGATTTCTTTTTGTGATCACTTTGGTCCGTCCTTTTTTAACCTCTCAAGCTTATTGTGGAACGAATCACTAGGAAATATGTTTGGAACTGGCAAAAAAGTTATCTGAAACGCAATATTTTGGAGAAATAAAATTTAATTTCAAACATGGAAAGTAAGTAATAATTGTTTGCCGTATTTTGTTGTAATTAACTTTTTTATTCATATTAAAATATAAAAATTTCTAATAAATTTTGATAACTCTGACCTTTATTAAAATATTTTAAAAATTTTACTACAAAAATTTTACTTTTAATATTCAGTAAGATAAGGGTGCATATCAAACTCCAAAGATAATAACTGCCCTGTTATAAAAAGGCCTCATAAATAAATACTTTTAAAAATTTTATGTTGTTCCTTTTACATAAAAGAGAAATATACAATGGATTTTATTTTGGTAATAAAAAAATTACTATTGTTTCATTTGATTTTATCTTTCAGAGATTTCTGTCATGTGCCATTCTTCCTATCGTGTAACAGTTATATTGACAAAGAATGACGTTGTAAGATTTATATTTAATGAAAAAATCTGTGTCACAGTGTCTAGAGTATCGATTTTGATTTTGATTTATTGTAGAAGAAGACTTGCTATAATGAAAATGCAGTTGACGAGAAAACAATGTTTGTAGAAAAAAGTTTTACAATAATAAACATACGGACAGAGTCTGGCTAGGCAATAAAAATTTAAAAAAAGAGAGAGAATTAGAAAAAATATTATACCTATAATTGTTTATAACTTCTGGCACTATATGGGGAGAAATATCTCGTGAATAGGTGACAAACCTTGGCGGAAAATTAGTAGTGGGGAATCTTAAGCTGCGTTTAGAGCTCTAAAATTAGTCGACTATAGGTTATGACTTGTGCACTGTAAATTGTCACTAACAAATTTGCCATATGGTAACGCGAGCAATCGTTTAGAGCTCTAAATTTAATATGTTATACGTTGTCGATTTTCGATAGTTTTCCAAACTTATAGTTAGTGAGTTGTTTTAATGAGATAGACATATAAATGGATTGGCTATCTCAGTCTATATCGGAGAGAACGTTTATACTGTATGCCTTTACATAACCTAACAAAATGTCATCACGCCGATTACAACAAATCTCGCCCAAAATTACAAAGACGAACAGTAAATATGATCAATTCAGGTAATTAGGTCAGGTTTAGTCAGTAAAAATCTAGGACAGCAGAATTAGGAAAACATAATAGATAATAAACATTTTACGAAGCCACCGTAGTTGGTTTAAAGCAGTGGTTCTTAACCTTTTTAAAAGTCAGCATCCACTTGAATCTGAAAATAAGTCCTCGCACCCATTGAAAAATGTATTTCTATTTTTATTTAGGAAAAGACATTTATTGCAAGATAACTTTTTTATTTCACAAACAAATTAATACATACTATATTATTACATAATAATAATAATAATAATAGTTTTATTAATGTTAACAAATACAAAATGCTGTTCATAATTAATCAGGTTGCAATGTACGTAGACGAGACATTGAAATATAAATATACACGGCAAGGTAAGGATATTCAAATCAGTAAATTTGTGATTACAGTCTGATCTGTAGGATAAGTTAGCTATTATTCTAATAACGCGTCTTTGCAAAGAAAATATTCTCTGTGAAAAGGGGCAGTGTCCCCAGGCAAGAATCGCGTAGGACATGTGACTATGAAAGAGTGCATGATATGCTGTGAGTAAAATATTACGGGACACTCTATGTCTGAGATTACGCAAACAAAAAATTGCTTTACAAAGTTTATTAGCAAGATGATCTATATGAACTTCCCAGCTAAGATTAACACCAATATGGACACCTAAGAATTTAATTGATTCTGTATTTTCCATATGTGCCAATCGAAGTGAGAAGATCATTTGCTGAGTTTTTTGAGAATTTAAACTTAGGTTATTAGCAATGAACCACTCACGACTTAGTTTTAAATTGGTGTTATTTAAAGATAATGTTTCTCCAAAGTCCTTCGAAGTTGAAATTATGGTGGTATCATCCGCGTACAATATTGTGTTTGTAGTTTTGAGGAAGGAAGACAAATCATTAATATAGATTAGGAAGAATAGATCCTTCAGGCACGCCATATATAACAGTTTGAACTTGTTACTTAACACCCTTTAAGTAAACAAACTGTTTCCTGTCTTTTAAATATGATGCAAGAAGTGAACAGCTATTGTGACTAATATTATAACAAGCCAGTTTTTGAATTAATAAAGCTATAAAACAATATCTACATTTTTAATGGCTACGTTGTTGTTGTTTGTTCATAATTATCCTTTTAAAACGAGACTCTTTTTTTAAAAGAGCCACACGTAAGGCATCAGATGCATTTAAGTGATTTCTGGCTTTTGTTTTGATGTGCAAAAGTGACGAATATCTAATTTCACAAAGGTAAGTGGTGGCAAATGGTAAAAGTGTCTCTAATGCTGTTTTGCCAATTCAGGATAAAGTTCTAACTGCGGACATCAGAACTGTTCTAAGTTTCAATTTCAATACGTGCATTAGCTCGTATGGCGATAAGATCGTCTTTTTATAAAACGTCGGCCATTGAATTTAAGTCTAACAAAAATGGATTGAGTATCCATTTATTCATTTTGCCTATATATCCCGTGGAAAAGTATTCAATAATTGATTCATTCATTTGGTGGAGGTGTAATTTTAGGAGTGGGGGAGAAGACAACAAGGCCTTTTTCTCATAAGCGGTTAGGCGGTAATTTTCATTAAAAATTTAGAACCTTCTCTCGCTCTAGAAACTCTTTCTCACAACCCCAGGGGTGCCCGCACCCCCGTTTAAGAACCACTGGTTTAAAGACACAGATGTCGCACTATTCGTAACGCACTAATTTCCTTAGCTGTAAACGCTGCCTTAAACTATCTACTAAGCTTATTCGCAGCGCACAATGAAGAGTCAACTAATTTAGAAAGCTCTGAATGGAGCTTAAGTGTTGGCAGTTACAGATAAAAATTAAAATGATTTCAGTTTATTTTAGTTTGTGCTTTACTTCTTCAGTAACTACGGTTATACATAATAAGTTTGTTTTGCAAAAATATTTCACAAACACCAGTTAAATCGAAATACGTCGCACTTGCAGAAAATCCTGTAATGGAGTACTTCAAAACTTGTTCCATAACCAATGAACTTATTATAAGTTTTACCAGAACGTAATATTAGAAATGTGATTGAATAACAAAACTTTAAATCTAGGTTTAACATTTGGTTGTCATAAAACAAAATTTAGAAATATATTTTGACTTTGACAAACTAATTCCAAGAAATGAGTGCAGGATCTGATAAAAAGTGAAAAAAATAGAAAATTAAATGTGACCTCCACAGAACCGACCGTCACAATATAGTACTTTCTAACAGCAATTATTATTGAAAAAGATAATAACGTGTTATAATTACGTTGACAATTTAATATATTTATAACTTACTATCATCATGGAGAGGTATCTACAATATGTTAAAATAGACCCATTAAAATGTAGCAAAAATATGAAAAGTTATAAAAATGTATTAACTGGCATCAAAAAATGTCTCGAATAAAAGTTGTTATCTATTACCTGTTTAGTAACTTTCCTTAAATAATTTTTTTTCAAAATATTTCTCTGCGAAATATTTGTGAAACACCTTCGGATTTTTATCTCAGCTCTGGAGTCGACTCAGCCTCAAGTATTTAATACTTGTAAATGAGTACCTGTTCATTCAGGGATAATAGGACCGGTGTAAACGTCACACTGACCACGTGGCTTTCATATCTATGACCGGCGGTCTAGAAACAGAGAACTTAGCTTCTCTGTCCCTTATACGCCTATCTAGACGTTGGGGAACCTATTATTTATTATTTCATTATTTTATATTCAGCTTGATATTATTAGTTGTGTTACAAAAATTACTAATTTTGATATGCTTAAAATTTAATATATTTAAAAATTGGCGAATAAAACATGTATTTATTTATTTTTGTCTTTTTTCCAGTCAGTCAAAAAATACTTACCTACTTACTTAATTATTAACCCATTTTACCGTCTCTGCTGGTGGTGGGCTTTGTGTGAGTTTGAAGGTTACTTGTAACTGTTTTCTTCTTTTGTGGGAGAAGGTCGCCACAGTTGTTTCCATTAACTCTTATTTTGTGTCCTTCTTGCTTCATTCCAAGGATATCTCTTCTCTCCCCCGCATTTCTAATTTCGTCGCTCCATCTTTTCATAGATCTTCCTCGGCGTCTTCTTTTAGATACCCTGGCTTTGTAAACCTTTTTTATATCTCTACCATCATCCATTCTTTGGTTATAACTGTACCTACTCAGTTGTCTTTCTTCTATTACTTCTTCTACTGGTTGTGTTCCTAGTTCATTTGTATAATCTGTGTTTCTTATTTGGTCCAATTTTGTCTTCCCCTTCATATTTCGTAAGAACTTCATTTTTTTGCTTCTAATATTCTTTAATGTTTTCCAAGCTTCTGATGTAAGTATTGACATAGCCACTCTCTTAAAGACATAGGCTTTAGCTTCTGTCGGAATTTTCCGTCTAGCTAAGAAAGAATTATTGAAGAATTGAAGAAAAAACAAAGGATGGAAGAATTAAATAGTAAAACCGAGGATATAGGACTCCAAATCAACATAAAAAAGACCAAAGTAATGACAAATTTAGTGCTGAGAGGTAATTTGTCAATCGCGGGTAGACCCATTGATCAAGTTTCTCATTACAAATACCTGGGACACGAAATCACTATCGGCCGGGACAACCAAACTATAGAGATAAACAGAAGAATTGGTTTGGGATGGGCAGCCTTTGGAAATCTGAGGCACATTTTAAAAGGTGATTTTCCCATCTGCCTCAAGAGAAAGATATTTGATCAATGTGTCTTACCAGTCCTAACCTATGGTACTGAGACTCTCACCCTCATACGAAAATCCGCAGAAAAATTACGAGTTGCTCAAAGAGCGATGATTGGCGTTACACTTTTAGATCGAAAAACAAATTTGTGGATCAGACAGCAAACAAAAGTTTGTGATATAATTGGAAGAATTACACGTTTGTAGTGGCAGTGGGCAGGCCATGTTGCTAGAGTAAATGATGATAGATGGACCAGGAGAATACTGGAATGGCGGCCTATAGACAGTACAAGAAACCGAGGCAGACCTCCTACCCGTTGGACGGATGAAATTAAGAGACTGGTCGGTAATTGGCTGCAGGTGGCACAGAACAGAGAGGAGTGGAGATGCAGGAGGAGGCCTATGTTCAGCAGTGGACATCAATGGCTGAAAAACGATGATGATGATGATTCTTAATAATAAAAGAAATATCCTACTAGCAACTCCATCTCATTCCGTTATTTTTCGGTCTATTGTATTGTCTGCTGAAAAATGCTGATCCCAGATATTTGAATTGCCCAACCATTTTTTTTTATTGTATTTCTTTTTAATTTTACCAGGTGTTTTTCCGATCTTGTACTTATGATCATGCTTTTTGTTTTTTCGTAACTTACTTTCATGTTATTCTACTCATTCAATAACTATAGGTATCGAGGTTACCTTGTAGACTCTCTTCATTATCAAAAAAACACATATATTTTTAATATTTAGTCAAGCCGTCCTAGCCGGATATTAAAGTTTTGATTCACTTTGGCATATTATTAATATATGATTGTACTGTATTCTGTATTTGTAGGCGATGATTCCAGGCATAATTAATGTTATTAATGAGCTAAGTTTTTGTGGTACTGTGTTCATTATCCACTTTTTAAACAGCCCCACATTTCATACGAATTCGTATCCCCATAACCACTGTTAAGGTCAGAAATATACGTTATAAACAAAAGAATAACTTGTAAAAAAAAAAGAAAAATTGATGTGAAGTGTGAATATTCACACATTTCAGGGTTTCGCAGGTATATAATAAGTGAAGGCGGTATGCTGAGTAGGACAAATTTTACTTTGTAGTAATCACGGCAAAATGAACGATATTTTTAAAATAATTTATCGTCTGTTAATCATATAATAAGACATGGTTATTAAATTTACGCTCTTAAAAATTAAATACAACATTTGTCAAAATATAACTAGAATTTTGACAAAATAATTTCAACATAATAAAAATGCAAAAAAAAAACAGAAAAAATAAAATTCACCCCGTACTCGAACTCGAAACCCTTCGTTCCAACGCATTTTAGCTTACAACACCAGTGCTCTAACCCATTACGCTATCGCACGCCTTGCATGTGAGTGTCTTACATTGGTATAACTTCTGTACTTTGTGAACCAAAAACCACAAAAAATGCGTTATTTTCCGAAAACATAATCTGATCAAAAATTCCTGTTGTACTATTTCGGTTCACACCAATATACATTACTTAGAATTTTTTTAGATTTTCAGTTTAAACCATCTGGGCTACAGGGTGTGGGACAAAATTTTTTTTGCACCATTTTGGCATTAATCGCATCAAAATAATTCATTTTGCAAAAATAAAAATTTGATCGTTAATCCACGTACTAAGGGCTTTCATTTGATTTAAAAAAAAAAAAAAATTGTTTTCGATGAGCACATATTTGTTTATATTTTTAGGGGGGTATGTTTTAGTATTTTTTCTATGTGCGGGTCAAATAGTTGTATAAGCATGCCAAATTTCAACTCTCTAGGTTTAGCCGTTTGGCTACAATTTTTACCGAACAGACAGACAGACAGACAGACAGACAGACAGACAGACGACAAAATGACGGTATAAGGGTTTTTTGGTCATACCTACAAAACCCTAAAAAGAACCATTCGATCTGCCACTGTCTCAATGTTTGACTGCGAACATATCTGACAATCCTACAAGACACATGGAAAGGCCAAGTACTTACAAATCAAGATGGCAAAATTATGTAAGTGAAGTAAGCCCAACTGACAGTGTTCAATCTGCTTAAATGAAAAATTTATATCATAGTGAAATGATCTGTATGATTTTATCAGGAATCGATATCTTTTCATTTCCCACATTCTCATGATTTTCATCAATTTCTTTTTCACATCTTCCTCATCTATGTATAGTACCCGTCAGATTCAGTATCATTACAATAAATGATTATTTTATTTCCGCCATGAATTGCCAAGGGCTCACGCACTGCCTATTTGTCTTATACTGATAATACACTATCTATTCAAAGAACAATAGAATCGGGCTTAGGAATTGCATTTGATAGCTGGGCCTCGCGAATTCATGTTTTACCCTAGAGAGAAACACGAGAAGGAGGATCGCTCTGAATTCCAATAAGGGATAATGTCTATTAAGGTTTCCCGTTAGAGCCTTCCAACTTCATGTAAAAAATGTGTAAATGCTCGTTTGTTACATAAATATGTGTGGAATTTGAAAGATTTTAATGATACAGATTTCACAACTTCTCAGTTTCTTCCAATACAAAATAAATATTTGGAGTGAAATATAAATTTGTAAGAGGACTCTTTGTAGAATTTATTTAAATATATGTAATAGAGGTGCAGATAAACTAGAACTCAGCACTTTTAGTCAGTGTAGTAAAATTGTGCCAGATATCCGTTTCCGCGGATATCCGCAAAAAAAATAGCCGTATCCGAATAATAATAATAAAAATAATACTTTATTACCCAAAAATCAGTACAGATCAAAGCTCGTCATGAGCAGTGTATAATAAACACAATAATATTAATAAGAATTAATATAACATATAATTAACATGAAAATGTGTACAATTATAAAGTATGAAAATATGAAAATGTACTAGATTCAAAAATTTTGAACTAATGACGCAAATATTCCTCGACCGAATAGAAACAGTGGCCAAGCAAAAAGTTTTTAAATTTTAATTTGAATGTACTTGAAGTAATCTTAATATGTTTAGGCACCTTGTTGTATAAAGTTACTTGGTTATATTTCGGGCTAGATTTAAATCTGTAGAATCTGTATCTGCTAAATTTGTTGGGGATATTATACGGATATTTTTTATTAATAATAATGTATTATGAATAAAATTGTTCTGTTAACCTTTAGTAAAAAATTATATTTTACAAAATATAAACAATTTTCTTCATATTAAGGTTAATTTAAATAATTTTTAAGCTGTTTTGGGAAAATTTTTAGCGTTAAAAATAACTACCTATATAGGTATGACAAATATTACAATTTTATTACAAAAATTAACACTGTTTACAACGATTTTTATGTGGCTGAACATAGAAAGGCACGCTTATACAACTCTTCGACCCAAATATAGGAAAAATATAGATAGTTAAAAAAAAACACATCATAAAAATATAAACAAATATGTATGTAATGAAAAAATAAATATCTTTGTTAAAATTTTAGAACATTCAATTTTATTATGGGATTATAGCAAAAAATCTGTCAAAAAAACTTTTGTCCTCCACCCTATTTCTCAGAGGACTTATTTAAATATCTGATAAAATCTCAATAATATACAATGATGGGAGCCGGAATAGTTAAATAGGTTTTATCAAAACCATTTTACAAAATAATATATATAGTTTTTAAACTATTGAAAATTGTCTATCAAAAAATGGGAAGGTCTTAAGACGTAAATTGAGGAACAGGTATTTTTGATCAGATTTCGTTTTTGGGAAATATTGCAGTTTTCGTGATTGTCATTTTTTTTTTTTAATAAATGGCTATTAATGTTCTCTTTTGAAATTAAAAATATAATAAAAAAATTTAATCAGCTGAGAATGGAGTTCATGTGTGTAGAGTTTAGTAGGCCTACTATTTCGCCTACTACTATCCGTCATGATTCACCTATTGTTTGAATTACTTTAGTTTTTGTTTTTAACGTATTAAAGATGAATAAATCATTTACAGCAGCGAAATACAAATAAAATAACACGTTGTTAAAAGTGAGTGAGTAGAACTGAAAAAAAAAATGATATTTATCAATTTATTTGTTATTAATTTAATACTTCAATAATTAATTTAATTAAGACCTTTTAATTAAGACTTGAATTTGCTTTTTTGCGTAGCAGAAAAAATCGATGGGAGTCTTTAATTGTATTTTTTTTAATAAATAGAAGCTCTTAGCTCCAGTAAAATGATTATCAAAAAACTATTGACGTTGATGGGGTTATAAAAAAAATATTCCTAGACATCCAGCAATCTGTTGGCCTGTTACACCTATCAAATACCTACAAAATCCTGAAATGTGTGTAAATTCACACTTCACATATTTTTTTAAAAATTGTATCTAGGATAAAAACAAAAACACATTGAGGCGTAAATTATGCAAAATTGTTTTTGACCAGTTGTTTATTATGACCCAATTATGGCACAAATATTCCCAAAAAAAAATATTATCCACGACATCTACCATAACTAGGGTGACCAGATTTCAGTGAAGGGAAACCGGGACACAGGAAAAAAAAAAAGAAGGTCTTTGTTTTCTCCCAGATCCAAGTGAAGAGCAAAAAAAAAAAAGTCCTCACCTCCCAAATTCAAAGTGAAGAGCAAAAAAAAAGGTCCTCACCTATCCAAATCCGGGCGTCCCGACAGTCTTCAGGACACCGGGACAATTGACCGAAAACCGGGACGGATGATGGTCACCTTAACCATAACCAGCCACCAAAACTTATATGAATGAAGTATACGAATAAAACTTAAAATCAATTATTTTCAACGAATATAATGAAAGAAATACAACTGTATATTCTTGTAAATAAAATCTGTTCAATATATACAAACTCTTACCCTAAATTTTATTCTACTTAAAAAGTAACAAAAAGAGTCATCCACAGAGGATTTTGGAATGAGAAGAATTCTTTTATCTGAAAATAACTGTACTAAAAATATTTTTCATTGAATCTAAAAGATCGATTCTAAGAGGAATTATTGGCAGTTGTAGTCTCGGAGCTTTAAACGTCTATTGAACTTTTCAAGAAAAAAAGACTAGGGACTTTTCTTTGAAAAGAAGAATCACTTCATATTTTTCTACTCTGAAAAATATTTTCAACTTCCGTAGGGTTTGAACTCATCATTTTTGGTTTAGATATACTCAAGAAAAGTTTAACTCGTCAATCATATTGTACAAGTAGATATGCTGAATTATGGACAAGATTTACACTAAGATTATTGCAAATATATATATATATATATATATATATATATATATATATATATATATATATACAGTCGATTCCGCTTAATTGGGACACATCGGGACTTAGGCATTTTGGCCCAATTAATGGCTGCCCCAATTAAGCGAATTTCACATAAAATTAAACAATGCATATTTTTCTTTCTATAATTTGATTTTATAAACTCTTGGACAAAACTATAAATTACATATAACCAAAAAATATAAACTTTTAAGAAAAAATAATAATAAATTCCAAAATAAAATAATAAATAGGTACATACAATTTAATTCAATGCAAAAATGCGTCAAGTGTAGTCTGTGTTTTGTTTTTGTAACATTTCACTTCTACAAAATCAGCACAGGTATTCAGTGCGGATGTAGGGCTCCCTTTATTTCCTTCCTGCATAAAATAACGCTGTAATATTAAATTCTTTGTACATATATTTTCTTGAGAAACATAATATGTACTGTGATCTTAAATTTACTGTCCCAATTATGCGGCATGTTGTACCAATTAAACATGTAAATTTACTGTTGGTTCCTTGGTTTGGTTTCTGTTTTTTGAGATTTGGCCCAAACAAGCGGCTGCCCCAATTAAGCGGTGGCCCAATTAAGCGGAATCGTCTGTATATATAAATAAAACGCAGGTTCTCTTTTATTCGTCAGTTTATTAAAAGTCAGTTTCGTGCATGGGTAGTATGCACATCTTCAGTCAGTCAATCAGATAAAAGAAAATCACCACGTAGTCAACTCGAAGTTAAAAACTGATATATATACATATATATATTGTAGTTTTTTTTTTATAATAATTTGAACACTGTAATATTTATTTATAGACTGAGGATGACTGGACTTACCAGTCGAAACGTCTCTAGAAATTATTTAATAAATTATTGACGAGTAAACAAGAATTTTTATTTTCCTTACATATATATATGTGTGTGCATTTCTTGACGAGTGATATTTTAAAAACAAAATTATTCTTCTTTAATCGTCAGTTTTGGAGTCAGGTAATAAATAAAATGTGGTTTTCTGGAACGTTTCGCGTATTTATTTAAGTTTACGCATCTTCAGCCAGTGTAGTCATAGTAGTCATAAAATGGTCATAGTTTTAACATATGTATTGCCGTGACGGTCAAAAGTTAACTATACCACATACTTTAGTGGAAACAGTCACTGTTACATTTTAAATTCAGTTTTATTTATTTTTAAGTATAATCGTATAAATATCTTTGCTTACCAGTTAGAAAAACAAAATGAATATTAAAATTGTGGTCTTTTCTGTTAGTGAGTTAAAATTGGCACACAGCAACAAAAGCTATTTGCGCCTAACGCAGCCCATTTAAATGTGTGGTCTTCTCTCATAATGTAACAAAGTAATACCTAATTGACAATGAAAAAAATGAAGAATTCGCTATTGAGAAGTGACATTATCTATAGAGGCGCTGTTTTCGCTTACAATATGGTGATTGGAATAGAATTTTTTGACATTTGCCATTTTATACACTAAAATTCATATTGCAGTTAATTTTCTGTTGCAATTTTAAAGACATTTTATGCACTTTTCTTCACTTTAACACATAGAAACAATGCAATTAAATGAGCCACATCCAACAAAATCCTATTCCGTCAAGTTCCAAAATATTCCGCTAGGCGTCACTTCAGTTGTTGTCAGTTCTGAATACTGTAGTCATGAAAAACAAACATGTAAGTAACACAGATGTGACGATGGAAGTGATTTTCAAGTTCAGTGAGTATTGTATAATTTACTTGTATTGGTTTTAATAAAATGTGTCATTTAGAAGTAACATATTATCTATCATATCATTTAATATTCGTTTGATGAGCGCACCGCCTAAAATTAACATTAAGTTTATTAAATTTTATTAACGAAATACAAACAATGTTTACAACGATTTTTATTAGAAATTCAAGGAGAAAAATACTCAAAATTATTATTTATAAATAAAGTAAAGGTAATCTAAAGATACTTTTTCTGAAAATATATCCATCATTCTGTGGTTTATTATGATTAAAAATTTTGAAGCCATATATTTAAAGAATGCAGTTTTAATATCCGTCACTTTCATCTTCCTTTTTAAAAGCTGTTAATTTTAGAGTTATGCCCTACTTCCTGAATTTTAACAAAAAATATCGAACCATTTACCTAGTTTATATTTAGCTACAAAATAATGAATCATCATCCCTCATGCATCAATGACGTGAAAACGCGATTAAACACAGTTTTAAAATTCAGGCTTAGCTAAAAATTTACCAAAAATTACAATTTCTATATTTTTCAGGATGATAAACTATTATCATTTATCATATTTGATGATTTAAGTAAACAAACTATAGTTAATGGGTTTAATAAGTACATTCTTGTAAGGGGTGGGCCATTGGTTGTTTTTTTTTTTATTATTATTTACTATTAAAACTATATAGTTTAATTGGATAGAAGATCTTTTACGGTTTACGGAAAATTGTGTTATCTACAACGACTTAAAAGTAAAGTATTTTTATTTGCAAGTGTTCAAAGTACCTTCCATTTTGATTTGAATACTTTCACATCCTTACTTTTGGGCTATATATAGCTCGGAGCATAATAAATAATAATAATAATAAAAATTATTTCACTTCTTCAATTCGCACCTACTTGAAAGTACTTGAAAGTGAACTATTTTTAATTATTTTTATTAAACTCCAAGCTACAGATACCTCAAAAGTAAGGATGCGAAAGTATTTAAATCAAAATGGAAATCATTTTGAACACATGTAGGCTAAATTACTTGAAAGTGAAATATTTTTAATAATCTCTATTAAGCTCCGAGCTAAAAATAGCTCAAGAGTAAGGATGCGAAATTGTTCAAATCAAAATAGAAGGCATTTTGAACACTTGTAGACTAAATTACTTCACGATAACTCTTCACAAAACTTAAGGTCGTTATAGGGAATAAAAAAAATTCTATACCGTAAAGTATTAAAAAAATGTTCAACTAAAAGTTATTTTTTTAAGTTATAATTTTTTTCTTTCAGAACGGTCATGGCTCAGTTAGCGCCGCTTAAGTAGTGTGTGGGCTACTTAAGCGGCGGGCCAGGGTTCATTCCCCGGCACCGGCAAAAACACTTTAAATTTTTTTCGACCTTTTCTCCCTCGGAAGGCATCGGGCAACCACCGAGGTAAAAACCTTAGTAAAATTTCCCCAAAATAATTAGTGGTTCAGTCCCACGATAATAAATTGTAGGTCCCATACGATTGTGTTACACAGGCAACACACACAACACAACTGTATGCGGGGAAATAGCCTACACTCGAAATATGCTCAATACGAAAGTGGCAGTTCAGAGCATCGAGTATGATACTCTAAGAAGAAAAAATGTTTGACTAAAAGATATTCTTTTCAAAAAATTTATTTAAGCACATTCAATATCATATATATTCCAGTCTAAAAAATCAAAGTTATCTTTGATATATTGTACTTTTACCATTTGATTCTTTGTGTGAAATTGCTTACACGACGTATTTTCGAGTAAAATCGTATTCCCTCTATCTTGATACATCCTGTATATAGTCAAAAGAACGTGTTTAATTATTTGCCTACCTATAAAGGATTAAGATTAATAAAACTTGGAAAATATCTAGCTTTGAAATGAGATATCGCCAGTTTCCTATGCAAAATTATTTCATAATCCTTCCTTCTACATGTTTTAGGACTCTGCCCTAGTTAACCATTTCTGTATTGTGTTGATAAATTAATGTGCTGCAAAAAAATAACTATTATTAAATCATAACGTACATAGTAACATTGTTAAAATTCATCACCTCAGTAAACATGAACTTAAAATAATACACGTGTTCCAGTTTCCACAGCGGACATCATCCATCGCTGCAGGCAATGCAGTTTAACATTTTCATGAATTGATTCATTGAATTTCTGCAGCTAAATTTAAATACTTGTAGTTGACTCTGCTAAAAACTAGTTGATTAAATAATTCTTTTTTCTGACTTAGTAAAGTCTTTGTTGGTGAAATATCGTTGTATATTGAAGTTCCTTCAATATTTTGTTTCGTGTGTGTAATTGTTTTAGCCTTTTATTCGCAAATTTTTGCTTTATTTTTGTAACATATAGAAGAAGAATAAAATGATGTGCAGTGCGAATTTTCACACATTTCAGGATTTTGTAAGTATTTAATAAGTGTATAGCCTCGTTTATAATAAACCCATAACATAATACATAAGGATGGAACAAAAGGTTTGGCCGTTCAAAACATGTGTTTGTAATAAACAGAACAATGAGAGTAATGTAATTTTTATGTATCCATAGCATATCTATTACACTGGGGTCATACATTATCTTCAAATTACAGATTAAGAAGTTGAATTTAATACCCTACTCAAAATTTAAATAAAAATGATTTTTTCATTTAATACATATTTGTTTGTACTTATATCGCGATGTTTTTCTCTCTATATATTTCCTATATGTGGGTCAAAGAGTTGTATAAGAGTTAAGGGGTAGTCAAGTAATTGTACTACCTTTAGTTTTACACTCATATTACCCGATATAAAGCAGCTCTTGATACGGTCAACACTCTAAGCCAGTGTACTTCAACCTTTTTGCCCCCGCGAACCGGTGAAAATAGGATAAATATTTCACGGACCGGCTGAAAGCTAACACACAAATAAAAACCAATATAGATAGTATTTTATTATTATATAGGTTTATGTTATACAAGTTTATGATATATAATTTTAAGTAGAAAATTTGATATATAGTGCGTTCGAAGGTGAGTTTGCAGTACAGGGCATATGGAGTAGTTCTTTTTCATACTCTCTAATGGGTTTACAGAATGACGCTATCCTTTTCTTGCTAGTCGACGTTGCCAGCTCTAAAACGCTCTGATTTGTGAAGACGCAGTATTCTACAAATGGCCATTTGTTTTTGTTGAGTGTTATTTTGAGTTTTATAAGAGTTGATTTTTGTAAATAATACGAGTTTTTCATATTATTATAATTGACACATTTGACACTTTTACAACATTTGGCAACACCGCTCCCATTTGCCATAAGAGCTATCTATACTGCAAACTCGCCTTCGAACGCACTATAAGTACGTGGCTGCAAAGTTGTGTTTGAGAGACGAAGCGCTGCGTTAACATCCATTCTCTGTTTGGTTTTTATTATTGACATGGCTGAAAAAAATCTTTTCGCACAAATAGAAAGTCGAAAAAATGATAATAATTTCATAGCTTTATAACTCAAAGATGGATATTCTTTTTCTAGCGATTTCCAAAATTGAGACAATGTTTACATTTTATGTCTGGACACCAGAGTGACATCAGAAGACAACTCGATCAGCATTTCTTTTTCACGAGGATCAAGTACACATGACTTTATATCTTCCAAGAATGGATTATTAATCCAGAGGTTACTTTTTCGTGGATCCTCATTTTCAGAGAAATAAATTTTCAGCTAATGCTCTTAAATGTTGACTTATTGTTGAATATGACTTTCTGGTTGAGATCAGCAGCAATCAAAAATTCTTCCAAAAGTGGAAACATTTCTATATCTTCCTCTTATAAGCAACTATTACAAAGAGCTAGCTTATTCATAAGTATAAAAAATAGCCGCGAGAGGCGTTGTATTGAGGCTAGTAAATATTAAATAAATCAAGGTTCGGACCAAAGTTAGCTTCTGAGTCGAATAAAAAAATGTTTTATATACTTGTGAATAGAAGTGTGCATCTACATGATTCGACCGAAATATTTCGCGGACCGGCAGGAATTTTCTGCTGGCCGGCATCGGTCCACGGACCACGGATTGAAGAACACTAAGCCATTTCTCCTGGCGTTACCCTCAGGACAGTGCCGGCTGTGGGTTTTGCGGGGCCTCGGGAAAACTTGTAAAAAACGTTGCATTTGGTGTCAAAAACTTGCCCTAGCTACTAATAATTGTTAGGAATATGAAAGCGCGGGGCCTCGGGAAAAATCCCCGAAGTCCCGACCTCTGAGCCGGCCCTGCCTCAGGATCAACGAAACACCCTGAAATGTGCGAAATTCATTACATTAACTTTCTCAAAATCATACGTTGCATAACAATGTATTCTATCTGAGTTAAAATGATACTGTTGGAATACTAAAAATCCTTTACATTAAATTTATTTTTAGTTACGATTAAACTACAATTTTATTAGGTTTCCCTTTGTAAAGTATAACGTTAACATCCATGTTTATCATGTCATTGTAATAATTTCAGTAAACAATATGGATATCTAGTAATATTACTACTATATACAAAACAATTACAGACGACATATTAAATTGTGGATACAGCACAGAGTAAACAGCAGTTCATGAAAATCATATATTAAATATTAAATTTCTGTATCAGCTGCACTTTAATAGCGTTATAATTTATTTCACTCAGAAGTTTATTTCCCTAGTATATAGTTGTCGTACGCAGTTACGTAATTTAATATAACGTACTTATATACAATACTCTTACGGCTTTGCTTAAAGTAAATTACACGAACAAAACTAAATGAAACAATGTTTGGAAATTTTAATGAAATTTTCCAATTTAATATTGACATGTGAAACAAATTTACGAATTAAATTTATAATTGACGTCGTTAACTGAATAAGGCAGCTTTAACAATCAATGGATAAATCTCAGATAACCGGATTTATAATGCTCGGATAAAGCTCGGATAGGATAAACATCGGAATAAACACCAGAATATCTTATCCGGCCATCGGCACTTCAAGTATAGCTTGTTTCTTCTTTAGCGTTTAAGTGAGGCTTTTGATAATTTAAACCAAATTAT
Source organism: Liopterus haemorrhoidalis (assembly GCA_963971575.1). Lineage (NCBI taxonomy): Eukaryota > Metazoa > Arthropoda > Insecta > Coleoptera > Dytiscidae > Liopterus > Liopterus haemorrhoidalis. The sequence goes on along the minus strand of OZ020612.1, from coordinate 55,365,613 downwards.
CAAAAGCCACTTGTAACATTAAAAAAAGTGCTCATGACAATTTACAAAAATTGTTGTGAAGTGTGAATATTCACACATTTCAGGGTTTCGCAGGTATATAATAAGTGAAGGCGGTATGCTGAGTGTGTAGGACAAATTTTACTTTGTAGAAATCACGGCAAAATGAACGATATTTTTAAAATAATTTATCGTCTGTTAATCATATAATAAGATAATTATTAAATTTACGCTCTTAAAAATTAAATACAACATTTGTCAAAATATAACTAGAATTTTGACAAAATAATTTCAACATAATAAAAATGCAAAAAAAAACAGAAAAAATAAAATTCACTCAGTACTCGAACTCGAAACCCTTCGTTAACCAGCGAGTTTTAGCTTACGACACCAGTGCTTTAACCAATAACGCCATCGTACGCCTTGCATGTGAGTGTCTTACATTGGTATAACTTTTGTACTTTGTGAACCAAAAACCACAAAAAATGCGTTATTTTCCGAAAACATAATCTGATCAAAAATTCCTGTTGTACTATTTCGGTTCACACCAATATACATTACTTAGAATTTTTTTAGATTTTTAGTTTAAACCATCTGGGCTACAGGGTGTGGGACAAATTTTTTTTTGCACAATTTTGGCAAAAATCGCCTCAAAATAATTTATTTTTCAAAAATAAAATTTTTATCGTTAATCCACGTACTAAGGGCTTTCATTTGATACCCTACTCAGAATTTAAAAAAAATATTTTTGTTTTCGATGAGCACATATTTGTTTATATTTTTAGGGAGGTATGTTTTTTAGATGTTTTAGTATTTTTCCTATGTGCGGGTCAAAAAGTTGTACAAGCATGCCAAATTTCAACTCTCTAGGTTTAGCCGTTTGGCTACAATTTTTACCGAACAGACAGACAGACAGACAGACAGACAGACAGACAGACAGACAGACAGACGACAAAATGACGGTATAAGGGTTTTTTGGTCATACCTACAAAACCCTAAAAATGAAAATTCTAGTTAGTCCCGTTTAAACGTTTGAAATAGCCTATAAGTGGTAGTATAAGTTATTCCCTCACTATGATTGGTGAATAAGTATTAGCAATGAGCGCCGAAATTTTTTTCGAATTCATGAAAAATTTAATTTTCGCTCAATTAACTTTAGTTATTTTTATTATTTGGCCTTTGCTGCTTCGGCAATTAGGACGATTTTTTTATTTTTGAGAAAATTTCATGCCTGAACGGGATTTGAAACCGAGACCTTAGCAACGCAGAGCACATGTGTTACCACTACGCTACGCCGGTCGGCCTCAATTAACTTGTTCAGTACAAAAAGCAACAGAAAGTTTGTTACCACTTAAATATAAACAGGAATATGAAAAAGAATACGAATTCTTTAGACCAGCGGTTCTTAACCTTTTTATACTCGGGACCCCCCAACTAGCCTAAAATATTTTCTGGACCCTCCAAGAAAATTTTTGAAATAAAGTTTTAAATGTTCTTAATAATTTATTGTTTAATAATTAAGTTTATTGTAATTTTAAAAGTAAAAATAAAATACCGGCCTTAAATGAAACTAATACGAGGGTTACCATTTATGTTTTAACAAACGACCACTAGATGGCAATTTTGAAATATGTCATTACTATATTCGTAAAATTTGACATTTGTTATTGTGAAATCAGTGGCAGCTTATAAATTGACCAAGTGGTTTGTTGACAGTGAGCGTTTAAAAAACAAGTTTGTGTAAAAATTAATATTACTCGTGAAGATTTTAATTGGATGATTTTTTACGATTTTAGTAAAGGCCTAACTCAACAACAATGCATAGATTCGCTTCGTTGAACATTTGGTAATGAAGCACCATCAGAAAAGGCTGTTTACAATTGGTTTGCAGAATTTCGTCGTGGTCGTGCGTCCGTCAGTGATGAATCTCGTGAAGGTCGACCAAAATCGGTTGTGATTCAAAAAAACATCGATGCTGTGCGCAAAACGATTGAAGATGATCGACATGTGGCTTACAGTGAGATAGAGGCATCCTTTGGCATATCGCAGACCGCAGTACATTCGATTTTGCATGAACATTTAGCTGTGAAAAAGATCTGTTCCCGATGGATTCCGCATAATTTGAAAATCAAAAAAAGGCTCGTGTTGATTTGTGTAAGGGAATGCTAAAAAAATTCAACCTAGGCACTGCAAAATCCGTATGCAACATCGTTACAAATGACGAAACTTGGATATATTCATATGAACCGAAAATTAAACAACAATCTATTGGGTCTTCCAAGATGAACCAAAACCCACAAAAGTTGTTTGTTCACGAACCACTTCCAAGAAAATGATCACTTGTTTCTTCGGTTGAACTGAACATGTCGCAACCATTCCTTTAGAGGATCGGAGAACAGTTAATTTTGAATGGTATACAATAGTTTTTTGCTAGAAGTCATCGAAAAAATCTCCCTCAAAACTTTCTCCAAAGCCACTGGTTTTATCAACAATTTCCTAGACTACAATTCAGAAAAATATTTAGGGTTTGCAGTGCGCATTCTGCACATATGGACAACGCGCCACTGCTTTTTGGCATAATTAATCATAGACATATTTATATACAAAATATATTTTTGTGCAATGCTCTATAAAATTTTAATCAAAGATAAAAAGTGGTCGCATCTTTTGTAGAGGCTTCGCAAATCCTGCGGCATTGAGTACTGGAGTCACAAGGTATTGTAGATATGCAAATGATCAGATATGTATGCACCAAGCGGAAATATGCACTGCACTTACCATTCTGGAAGAGAATGTTCCGAAAGAACGAAATCTATACATGTAATTGAGTGGTCCATCTGTAAGGTAATCTGGAATAATGGACTCCTCTCTTGAATTTCAATTGATATTACTGTCTGATTTATTGAATGTATCATTTCTTTTCAATATGTCAGACTTCCATTATTCTTCTGTCATGATTGAGATCGAATCTGTATTCTCAGATTCAGTATCAGTAAAATGAGATGGAACAGCGTAAAATTTATGAAGGGTTCAATCTTTATTGTATATATTAACCGAAATTAAACCAAAAGAAAGACCCAAAGTACTGTAGATGGAAACTTATTCTTTTTTAGGACTTCATAACAAAAATTCGTTCTTAAAAATTGTTCTATTTTAAAACGAGTCTTATCAAATATATTTAAAAATATTATCCTCCATCTTATTACAGAGTATCTAATCTGAAAATTTAAAAACAAAAATAAATAAATATAATAATGCACATTGATGAGTAACTCCTCATGGATAAGGGGGTGGAGGATAAAAAAATGATATAAGTTTGATAAATCGAATTTGTATCAACACGTTCAATTTTAGGAAGGTGTTCCAGACGATGTACAATATTCCCGAGAAAAAAGCGTCTAGATAGCCATGGAATTAATTTATTTTTAAATAAGAATTATTTATTTAGTATTTTCAAAAAATTTAAGTCAAGGGCTACTAGACGCCAGTTTTCTTAATCTCAAATAGACGGACTTACAGGCTATTCCAAACGTTTAAGCAGAATTAAATGGGAATTTCGTTCTTTTAGGTTGTCACGAGAAGGGACCTTGCTTGGGTAATTTCATTTTTTAGGTTAGTATGTGAAAATTTAAAATTCCAACAGTGAAAGCAAGGAAACGTTTGACATTTATAAAAAATTTCAATACATTTTTTACATATTTTGAAGACAAAAAAATAAACAAATGGGAAATTTTTATTAAGAATGACAAAAAAATAAAATGCAATGAAAAAGACATTTTATAAAGACAATCAATGTAATCTAGAACAGCGTTTCTCAACCGGGGGACCGCGAAGTCATATAAGATCATAGCATGAAATTCTAATAGAAAAACGCTCTATTTTGCAAGATATATTCATAAATATATGACATTTATATTCATTAAAATATACCTTTTAAACAAAAATAAAATAAATTATACTTATTTTGACAACTAATTTAAACTTTAAAACAGTTCGTGTTGGAGGTACTTGAAGTACTTTCAAGTAGGTACGACATGAACGTGCAATATTTTTTGTTATGCTCTGAGCTACTGTTAACTAAAGAGTAAAGATGCGAAAGTGTTCAAAATGGAACGCAACTTTGAACATTTGTAAATAAAAATACATGCAAGCCATTATAGGTAACCGTAACAGATATTAAAAACATTATCTTTAGCTTTATCCAAATATACCGAACATGCCATACGTTTCTATATAAAAAATCGAAGTTGTCCTTGATATCCTGTACTTCCGGTTTATTCCGGAAAATTTAAATACTACCATCCATTATTTGGGTAAACTTTGTCACGGATCGTCTTTTCGAAAAAAAATCGTGTTTCCTCTATCTTGATAAACCTTGTGATCCCCCCCTCCCCCTATATATATATATATATATATATATATATATATATATATATATATATATATATATATATATATATATATATATATATATATATATATATATATATATATATATATAGGGGGGCCGCAGACAACATTTATTTTATTTTAGGGGGCCCCATGCCAGAAAAGGTTGAGAAACACTGATCTAGAATTTACAATGTGAGTAAGATTTACAAAGCTTAAACAAAATGACCAAAAGTCCGAATTAATAGATAAGAATTACTCGATTTCAAAATCTAGTTCCGCCTAAACGTTTGGAATAGTCTATAAAAACTAACATTTTTTAAGGAATGTCACCAAAATGTTGTGTTCAGCTAGATATTAGGATTTTTATGTAAATAATGTAAATGTATATGTACATAATAAGTTGTCAAGGTTATATAATATTGTCAAATATATGAAATAATTTAAATATTATTCTTAATTAATTTAAATACAAATTTAACTAAATGCACTCTGTTAATTTACAAATTAATAATTTATCAGACTGTCACGACTTCAGGTCAGCCTCATCTTAGGAATAATTACTCTGCACTAAATTAAACCGTGTTTCAACATTAAGACATGTCAGGAAATTCTTCCACGGATTTTTTTTATATTTTTCATGTATAAAAAGCTAAAAGATCTTAAGAGACATGTAGTAATTAGTAATCAACTAGTTCAACTGTTCGTTCTATCAATAATGGATAAAAAAATCGGTAGTTATGTGAGTAAAGTTTAAATTTATATTTTTTTATTTGCTCGAGATGTGTCTCACAACTTTAATGGAATTTATTCCATTTTAGTAAAACTCTTACGATCCGTAATTAATTAATTAATTTAATAAATGAGTCACAAGGCTGAACCTAAGCCTTACCTAGAGCCCTTATTATAAGTTATCATTATAAATCCAATGTTAGGGTATAATTTAGAAATTAGTTATTCATTTATAGTTTATAGACAAACTACTAAATTATCTATGTTATGTTACTAATTTCAGTAGCTTCCACTGTTGTAACTACGTCAAATTATTGACTTAATTAATGACGTAAATCGACTCATATTTTAACTTGTTAAGAAATATTCTTTTATTTATACCAACACCCAAAATCAACCTAGCCGTGACCTGTGGTGGAGGCTAAGGGTGGAATCACGAAGCCCGGGTGATTCCAGCATCATGGACAAATTTGAAGTGTTAATACTTCATTGTAAACGATCTAGAGACGCAACAAAATTATAAAAACCTAAGTGAATTCTCAAATAAGAATTGGACCTTCAACTAATAACCACATATAAACTTATCAGTAACAACCGAGAAAACATTCACGGATGATATAATAAATGTTTAATAGAAAACGTAAAGACATGCACCGACCAATACGAGCGATACAATATTATTCATTTGGGACGGAATACAGGTGATTATAAAATTAATATGCTACAGACCAATATATGCAGCCCCAGCTTTCGTTCAGTCAGCTTTATGCACCTCAGACGCATGCGACCACGACATAATTTTCGTATTATTTACATAAATACCATTACATGAAGTTCTGTATATCGGAAAAATTTCTATATATTGTTTTTTTGCCACATTTGTATAAAACGCGTGATCTTCAATTTTCTGAAAATGTCCCCGACGCTGTATTTCAAGGTCTTCATAATTGCGAATATTTTTATGAAGAAATGTCATAAAAATGTTGTGTTCAGAAATATATCAGGACATTATAACAACTGCAAAATAATGTATGTATACAAAATGAGTTGGCAGGGAATGTCCTTTGTATAATGCATATTTTAAATAAATTCCAATGTATTTTTCGTTTTGTTTTTAATCATTTCAAAATTTAGTTCATATTCACTTGATTTTTTAAGAATAAACATTTTTAGGTATGTACGTACATAGATATATAATTTTTATTGAAAAAAACGTGGTAACAGAAGAGGGATAAGATGAAAGTTAGAAGAGAAACAGACAAGAGAATAGTGAGGGAATGCTGGGAGGAAAGAGCCAGAGAGGAACAGAAAGGAAGATGGTACGCATGGGGGGAGATGAGAAAAGAGTATTACTGGAGATGCGGAGTAGATGCGACAGAGGTGGAAAGGAGAAGAAAGGAAGGTATAAGCGTGATTGAGGAGGTGTGGAGGAGGGATAAGGAGTGGGGGAGCAAGAAAGGACAATCAGAATAGACAAATTAAAGAGCGCAGAGAGATATAAGGTCAGAACTATAGGGGTACCAAGCTACTTGAAGGAAGGAAGAGGTCCGGTGGGAAGAAGAAGGGAGCAAAAGGAATGAAGGCCTTTCCTTCCTTCCTAACAACATTCTGAGGTTACCTGAGAATGGGTGAGAAGGACGGGACATAGGAGGAGGGGTGAAGAAATGGTTAGAAAGGAAGAGAATAGAATAAAATAAATAGTAATGTAATGTATGGTTAATATGACATTGGGATGTTGATAGGTGATAAAATATGTTTTATAATTGAAACCAGTGGCGAAGGGAGACCTCCGCTAGACTTGCCCTCCCATAAAAAAAAATAAATAAATAAAAAAAATGCAAAAAAAAAAATTAATTTAAAAGAAGATTTAGGTAAATCTTCAAAAATACATCAAATTATGTTCTATACAAATTTTTGTCCAAGGCTTGGTTTACTAGTTACGAATTTTTTTTAATTTTAAAGTTTAATAACATCCGTTTCCGGTTTCGGATTTTAATAAAAAACAATAGGGTTCTTCCCAATTATTAGGAGAATTTTTTAGTACCAGAACAAACTCTTTGATTAAACCGTTTTTGAGTTATCGTGTATACACACACACAGAGACACACACACATACGGACGGCACTTCGAAAATAGGTTTCTTGGATTCCCTGGACCATGAAACGTGGTCATCAGTCAAAATCTCGACATCGAAAATTTTCGCGATTACAATACTTGCCCCTTATATATTAAGGTCGGGCAAGTAAAAAGGATGGCCAAATGCCGATTTGACCACAATGGCAGACTCAGTTATTATTTTTGGAATTATTGAAGGGAGTACACTATTTTGGGACACACGGATTTTTACCGAAGGATACAGTACTTGACCGAAACGATAGAAGTATACTACGTCAAAAGTTCATTTCTAGCTATATACAGAAGTTTCTATTAATCGAATTTTTCTTTTGGAACCATTGACATCGGTATATGAGGAACATATATATGAATATATTTTTAGAAATATATATGAATACATTTTTCCAGTGCGTTGGGTTTTTTGAAGTCAATATCTTCCAAATCCTAACCAATATACAGTTTGAAGAACTGTGCATGAATGTTAAATTTCAACCTGTTAGGCTCATTTAATTTGTTTGACCACAATTTCTACCATACATACACCTGAATGACGATAAAAGAGTATAAGGTTATATCTACGAAATACTAAAAACATGGAGCTTCATTATTGTTTATTTCATATTGCTTTTAATATATATATGGTTTTTTTGTATCCACACAATATTTTAACACCACTCTATAAAGTAAAACTAAATTTGAAGCAAAATTAAACCGGAATTTTCTCCCTTTTTGTGTTTGGATAGTGCAGTTGTACTATTTCACGAAATAGCCACATGTTTGTGATAGAGTCATGCAGTTTTTCTGTTTATCGACAAAGTACAGTGATGGGGTTCAATTCTGTTTGTGACATTTTTCCACCAATCTCTTCAATCTCAACTGTAACGGTCATTCTATGTTGTTTGTTTTTAAATACACACAACAGAATTTAAAGCTTGACATTGTACACTACAAAACATTTCGTTCTTTCGGAAATTATATTTTCCTAGGCAGTTAATAAAATGTATATCACAGATATACAGAAAAGTGTTACACTATTTTAAATAATAATTTTTACCCTGAGAGCTTTACGCGGAGCACTCATCAAAAATTCACTGCTGTTACATCATTTAATGCTGTAACAGCATAAAGGCGCATCCCCACTATGCCGCTATTTGTCAGTTGGCAAAGCCAAATTGGCAAAGCCAGTGGCTGTAAAAACATCCACATCTGTGTTGGCATTTAGTTCAGTCGCACAATGTTCACCGAGGAGAATTTACTAATTGCTTCAGCTGCTGTTATCATACTTGACAGTGAAGAAAAAATACGCAAACGGCGCAAACGACGGTTTTGGGTACGTCCAAGTCTTCAAAGTGGATCACGATATGGAGCACGTGACTTAATGAAGGATTTAGTATTGGACGATGTGTCCGAATTGAATCTCGAGTACAGAGGATGTGGTTTCAAAAACTTTTTTCGAATGAGAAGTAGTGATTTTGAAGTTCTTCTAAATTTGGTTGCACCAAATATCAAGAAGGAAGATACGTCATTCAGAAGAGCTATCCCTGCCCATGAATGTCTAGCGGTTACTTTGCGATTCCTGGCGACAGAAGATTCCTACCATTCGTTAAGTTACATATTCAAGATTTCAAAGCAAACCTTTAAACGATATAGACCTTTTTTATAGTCTTTTAAACGACAGTACCACAAAACAGGACGATCCCAGTATAAATCGATCAAATTAAGCACTTTTTCGTTTGTCCACTCCATCTATAAACAACGTTGCTCATTGGCGTCTGAATCACAACCTGAATTTAAGCCTAAAGCCGCGTGATGCCAGTGGTTGGCACGTCCCCACTCTCCGTTCTTACCGGCTTTCTTTGAAGGAGACCGACACTCGAGCGATTCTTGTTGGCACGCCGCTGGTACGATGGCATTACCAAATGGCCTTGCCAACTGGTAAACTGCGGCATAGTGTGGACACCGCTTAATATCATAAAATCTTCTTCTTCTTATTTTGTTGGCTTCAGTTTATCACCGTTCCGCAAGCGCATAGCTAATGAAGAAACTATTCTACATATCTTTTTTGATTTCCTTTAAAAACCATAATATTTTCTCACAGACAGCTGGAGTGGGATTACAAAGAATTGTTTTTAAGTTGAGTGGAGCAGTTAGGATTTTCACGAGATCTGAATAAAAAACTGTAGATGCTGCGGTGTGATTTGGACAGTTAAAAAGTATGTATTCCGTAGTTCCAGGTTCTCCACAACTGCACAGGTTTGTTTCTAATACCTTGATTCGGTTGAGGTATTGATATGAGTGACAATGATTGAATCTCATGCAACAGACAGTGGAGTTTGTTTTTTATTTAAATGAAGGTTTTGGAACCATACATGAGTTGCGATGAAAGGTGTGATGGTATGAAAAAAGAGCCTTTATCTTGAGCCGTTGTGTTCCATTCTTGTTGTCATCTAGCAAGGATTAACTGGTGTATTAGAGCAAAAGATCTTTGTGTGGGACCGTTTTAATATATGGCTGACCAAGAAAGCACCAGTTTTTGCTAGTAGGTCCGCAATTTCATTTCCTTTTATTCCTTATTTGTCCTGGTATCCAGGCTAACTGAATTTCAGGGAACTTCTTTTTAGGAAATAGACGAATGCTTTTATATTTAGCACGATTTTATTATATATACCAGTACGTTTGATTAATTGGAGTGCACAAAGGGAGTCTATGAGTATTATGGCTTTCTCAATGTTTAGTTGTTGTATTAATGTAAGGATGTTCATAATGGCCAGCAACCGACAATCATTATTTGAAGGAATCCTGTTGTTTTCTTGGTAATCCTTACATCCTTAGCCGGGATATATATTCCACAGCCTGTAGCTTCTATGAAGGCGGATTTACTTCCATCAGTATAAATGCAGGTATATTCATTGTATTTAGCTTGTAGAATGTTTTTAACAGTTAAGTTACATTCCATACTGCAGGTGTCGTAGGACTTATCCATTATAAGATCAAACACTATCTTGAAACTTTTATTTTTATTAACTGAAAATTACGGCAATTAAAATTATGTTAATGAGGTAAACCTTCAAATGGCTATAATTAAAAATTATCCATTTGTCGCTTGATTCTTTGTTGCATACCCTTATCTAGTTCCAATTTACTTACATTTTATTCTCAAATCAATTTTATAGTTGCACATGTTCAACAATGGTGTAAAAATGGGCACGTACCTGCAAAAGAAATAAATTGTTAGTAAACATGTAAGACAATTTAGAGCAGTTGTTCTTAATCTTTTCAGTTCACAGTGTCACTTAACAGTTACTCATGTGTCTGTCCTTTTTTAACCTTTTCAGCTGTAGGCACCTCTTAAAATCTCAAAATGTGTTCTCGTGCCACCAGTAAATTAAAAGAGTACACAATGTACTCTTTTAATTTACTGGGGGTCAATATAACATATTATATTTTCAATATAATCAGCATAAAACAAAACACAGAAAGTAATTAAGCATTATAAAGTGTATATGATGAGTTCGTAAATGTTAAAAAAGATCATCCAGGCCGAGCAATATGAGATCTCATTCAATTCTACAATACCACCAGGGAATCTACGTAGAAGACAATCATTCCAGATATGTTCAACATTTTGAGAAGGCGCTCCACAATCATATTCTGGAGAAGATGATTAACCTCCCAAAAAGTATTTACATTTACCATGACCAGTTCTTATGCGATTGAATTCTCTCCATAGGTGTATAGGGAGTTTGAAACCAGAAAAATTTTCAGATGCATCTGAAACTATATCGCCATTCTTCACTCTTGCCTAGTTTCATAAAACATTCCAAGCTGATTTGGTATCCAAAGGTGCTTAAAGTTTAAGGTCAATCCAAATAGAGATTCTTGATTTTGGTCGTTAAGCAGGCAGAGAGTCAAACTCAACTTTAATCGGTATATAGTCATAGTTGACTGTTTTATCCTATTCACATTTATTCGCAGATGTTGATGGGGGCGCTATATTAGATAACACCGGCAGCCAAGCAGTGGGTGTTGATTTAATAGTAGCCGAAAATAACCTCATGGTGTCATGTCAGCACTTCCCAGTATCTTCGTTTGCATTTTGGAATGCCTCAAGGTTCAGTTCTGGGACCTCTACTGTTCCTAATATTTGTAAACGACTTGCCTCTCTCTACAAACGCCAAAACAATTCTCTACGCTGACGATTCTACAGTATTAGATTGTAAACATGATTTAGATTCTCTTGTTAAGGATATTGTCTCTCTGGTGAACAGTGTAAACTCTTGGTTTGCCTGTAATAAGCTAAGTCTAAATAAAGAAAAAACTCAGTCTCTACTGCTGAGCACCAGGAGACATAATATTGCCAATCCCCCCCTCCATAAAATTTCTTGGTATCCACGTTGATCCTCATCTTCGTTGGGATCAACACGTGGATATAATAAACTGTATACTACGCTCAACTGTGTATCTGATAAGGAATCTAAAGCATGAAGTCAGCTCAGATGTTGTTTTAAAAGCCTATTTTTCCATCTTTCAGTCCCACCTAACCTATGGGTTAATAATCTGGGGACATTCACCTGCAGCAAACAGAATTTTTGCATTACAACGTAAAGTTGTAAGAATAATTGCCGGTGCTCCTTTCAGAGCCGATTGTCGAGATCTTTTTGTGAAACTCTAAATAATGTCTTTGTCTTCATCATTTATTTATCATTATTTATACGCAAAAATTTAACGAATTACAGTACATTTGGTGAGACACATGATCACAACACTCGCAGTAAAAATAATATCCGCGGTAAATTTTTGCGTCTAAATAAATCAAGAATTTGCTCAAATTATTTTGCTGTTAAATTATATAATCTCTTGCCTGAGGGACTCTGTACACTACCACTAGAAAAATTCAAATTTAAACTTAAGAACGTACTAACAAATAATCCAATCTATGTCATTGATGAGTTTGAAAATGTCAGCTTTGATTAAATTTTGTAAACATTGTATTATTGATATTATGTATATTTGACTGACTAAAAACATTTTTTGTAATTGTAATTTGGTCAATAATATTATCATTATTATTATTATTATTATTATTATAACATAACATATACATATATGGTAAGTGGTAATCAATAAGTTTAAACATAGTTCTCGATCACACCCTCCTGAAGGACGTTCTCGCACTCTTGGTTAAAATCACTCATTTAGAGTTATTGTTATTGTAACGCTTTAATAATTTCTATGCCTATAACATTTGGTGAACAACATATCGATATTTAGTGTTAATAAAAATTCACTTTCTCTGTCAGTGCATGTTTCTGTTCAATTTACGATTGCCTACATGAGAATGCAATATTGCTGGTGATAAGCTAATGCATTCTTGCCAATCAACCAACGCGAGATTGAATGTATAGCATTCCGTTCATGGATTCATATTACACTCCATGTTGCAGCGTATCAAATCATTTCCAATTAGATTAATAAATATGCAGATGTTTCCGTCATTAGCACTACAGCAATTGATTTTTTTAAAAAAGTTTACCATTTTGACCATACATTGAAATAATGGATTCCGAACGGCTAGATGGCGCATGAAGGTAGATATGGTAAGTTCTATTACAAAACCTTCTGCCATGAAAGCACCATGGGCAGAGTGAGGTTTTGATTGGTCCTATTAGACGTACTCTTATTAAGTATTAATGACTTGAGTCGATCCTGCTTGCTCAGAATACTGATAACAGAGAATGAAGCCTCGTTTATAATAAAGCCATAAAATAATGCATACGGATGGGACAATGCCTTTGACTGTTCAGAACATCTGTTTCTAATATACAGAACAGAGAATGTAGTGTAATTTTGATGTTATGGATACATAGAATATCTATTATAAACGAGGCTTAAAAATTTCGGTACCCGGGATAAGTAACCATCTTAACAATGATAATTGAAATAATGATATATATCTCAGAACAGCAAATTATTAGAACGTCATTTGTACCATGTCACAATAGCAACTATAAAATAATGACACATAAAACAGATTATAAACAATCCTTCTTTGTACGAGGGATGTTTCCTAAATTCTGGGAATTGTGCTATAATTAAATTACGCAGAACTTATAGGCAATGTTATTGGTGCCAGACAAGTCTTGACATGTTTATGCAACTATCTAGTGCAATATTGTTCAGTCTGATTTAGGTGCTCGACTGATATAGACGCGTTTTCATAGCACTGTTTTTGTAACCATGGAAGACGCAGCAAAATCTCAAAGAGCAATAATTTTCTTTTTGTGGAAAGAAGGTGTGAAAACATCAGAAATTATTCAGCGTCTGCAAGAAGTATTTGGTGAGTCTGCAGAATCCAAAAGTACTGTTTACCGGTGGATCGATCGTTTTAAAACCGGTAGAACATTTACTAGAAGACGATCCACGCAGTGGGCGCCCAAGCACGTCAGTAAATGAAAGAAACATTACTGCCATCGAATACCTACTGAAAGAGGGCAGGCGAATGACTATTCGTCAAATTAGTGTGGGCCTAGGGATAGGCACACGAGAATTTCATGACATCTTGCATGATTGGTTGGGCGTTCATGGTTACGCCGCGCTGGGTGCCAAGGCTGTTGGAATAGGTGGATTAAGGAGACACCGAAAAAGTTCTTTGAGGACGGCTCAAAAAAATTAGTTTATCGTTGGGATAAATGTATTCAGTTAAATGGAGATTATGTTGAAAAACTACATTGTAATATTGACAAAAATTAACAAAATAATAAAAATCATAGCTAAATTCCCAGAACTTTGGAAACATCCCTCGTATATAAATAAATATTATGTCATTTTGTCCTCAAATCTTTGTGTTTTGATTGATACTTTTTCAAATGCTAGAAAGCGCTAACATCAGAAGTGAGATTACCAGGAATTTTAACCAGTTTTTGTTGTTCCATACATAAAATATTATCAAAATGGCTAAAGTACAAAGTGGAAATGATGTACTGAAATCAAATAGTTCGTTTGCGAAAACAAATCAAGTTGTTTTAAAAATTATAAAAACTTCATAACGAGTGTGTATACTGCAGAGCTGTATGCTATATTCAAGGCCCTGTGTTTTATTTCGTCAGTGCAAATTCGTTCAAGCGTTATCTTGATGGACTTGCTGAACGCTCTGAACAGTATCCTCGTACTAAAGATTCGGTTGCTACTCCACAATTTGTATGCTCAAAATGTGAAGGTAAAGCTGATTTGGATACCGAGCCATGTTGGTATTAAAGGTAATGAAGCTGATATAACTGGAAAAGCCATTTCCCACAGATCTGTGGTTGATTGACATGAGTTTCATATTTACAGATGACGCAAAAAGTCATATGAAACATCTGGTGTCAGCGAAATGGCAACATGATTAGAACAGTACAAAATGTGAAGTTGAGACATTAAGGGAGACGTTAAACCATGGGGTATTTCTTGCAGGACTTGCCGAAGGGAGGAAACGCCATCACACGTCTTCGTATAAGCTACTATTGGTGGACCGATTGACATCTTCGAGGTGAGGAGCCTTTTATTTTTGAGACGTGTAACACAGATTTGTATTTGATACACATTTTAACTCAGTGTGTACAGTTCGAGGATATCAAGGAGAGGTTAGGCCTAGGCTATGACCTGTCAGTTGCTTTAGGTGACGACAGGGTACTCATGGATATGCTGTTAAGCTTCCCGAGGGAATCAAACTACTATTTTATGTGTGAAGTCTTACATTCTGTTTTAACGTGTTTTATTATTTTCTGTGATATTCCAGCCTGACATCTCCAGGCCTGTGCTGTGATCAGTCATTTGCTTTAGTTCATTACTAAGTACTCATGGACAGGCTGGTACTTCTCCCGAGATAATTATTGTTTTATGTGTGAAATATTACAGTTTATTTTCATGTGTTTTATCATTTTCTGTGATATCCAATGGTAATTGGCTCCTTTACAGCCTCTTACCATCACACTGCGTCAGTTCAATTTTTTTAACATAATTTATCCTATTTATTTGTTTTTTTCCGTGCAAGGTTTCTTTTATTTCTACGTACATAGAAATATATTTATTTTATTTACACTAATTTTAATCTAGTCAAAGATGGGCTGGGTTACGCGCAAATAGCCATCGTTGCTGTGCATCAAACATTTTAAATAACTAACTAATTTAATGTCTTTACTTTTGATATTCCCCAAAGAAAAACCCAAAACACTGTCTTCCAAATGTTCCTTTTATTTTATATGGTAAAAATATACATAAATAATTCAGTATGTAAGTTTTTCCCCACGAATGCAACAAATCATTGTGTCAATAAAGATCCATGATTTTGTTAAAAAGTTACACAGCAGAAACGTTTGAAAAGTAATGCAGTCGAACCTAAAAACGTATATTTAAAAAGAAACGTACATCATAAATCTTGAATATGAAGATACATGCCGCTTGTATGCATAATATATATGCGATTTTTATGATACATACAAGTCTGCAATGTATCAGACATTCACATTTGTTTCCTCAGAATTTTAATACTACTAAAATTCATGGAATGTATTTCATGAAAATAAAAATTAAATATATTCATTCCAAAAATTAGGAACGCTTGGTATGAGTTCCACTTAATATACAGTGAAATCATTAATTCATGAGCGTTACATAACAGTAAACAATGATTTTATATATCCCGTCCCTACCTATATCTGACCCAACCACCCAACTAATAGTAACACACCTATAACCTGGTCTCACTCTTACAATACCCGGTATTAAAACTCGAAGTAAATTGAAATGTTTATCACTTCTCGTGATCGCTGAAGACGGAAACAGATTGTTGAGCAGTTTCCGAAACGTCCGAAATATTTTATTTAACTCATGAAATATTACATCTTTTTTGATACTAATACCCATTATATCGTACCATTCTAGCCTAGTACTATCAGCAATGGTAAACGTCCAAAATAACGGTGTCCGCATTAATATTGGACCATTGCAAAATAATTTTAAAGAATAATAAACAATGAGTTTAAAAATATCAAAACTGTCTTCCAATTCACAGCTGAAAGTCACGACTTTACAAAGACCCAATCAGATTACTTCATTGACCCGAACTCACCCGAGGAACAACGATAATCCGTTGCAAACTTCATATTTGTTATTAACTCATTGGCGTGTAGAGAAAAACTGTGTTCATTTAATAATTAATTCGTAAAAGGTAATAAAAATCGAATGTACGCCTATGTGTACATGTCCTTGGAAATAAGTTTGATAAATAAATGTTTCTGTTAAGTATTACATAACGCACAGGAATTAATTATCTCACTGTATTATACATAAAAAAGTCCTGTGTTTGTCGTTGCATAATATTTGCGATATGGAGCGGGAGTGCAGACGTTCAGTGGTCATGCATGCTGAGTGGAAGGGGAACGACATTCTTGTCGTCTGTACTTAGACGTACCTTGCTTGCATTTGATATAATCTTAATGGTCCGTGGATATTATCGAGGCCTTTTTTGCTTCCTCACTTTTAGGTCTAAGCTTTTTATTACGTAATAAATATTTTAATAGTGAATTTTTATTGTATTATAAATTAGACGTACATTTTATATTACCTTTGTAGAATTCCATTTCAAATCTTTTTCGAATTCCTACTTTATTATTGGAACTATTTTATTCAACATTTAACCATTTTCCTTTATATAATTTGTTTGTTTATAAACAAAACAACGCTCGTCCATTTTACAATTTTGGGATTTCCACCTGAGATCATTAAATTTGTCATTTCAGCTAATTTTCACCTCAATTTGTTGTAGATGGTTTTGGAAAAACAAACAAAATATGTTAAATACCGAAAAAGATGTAAAAAAGTGTTCACCCGAAAACGTCACAAAATGTTTTTGAACGCTCCTTACACAATACAGCAATATCATAATATTTAACTTTTCGAATCATTAAAATCTATCACTTGCGTTTGCAACTTTCAAACTATTATGAAAATGGGCCGTTTTCCTCACAACTACTATGAGAATGAGCCAATTCACCTCACAACCACTATGAGAATGAATCAATCCCACTTCTGATGTTAGAAACCAGCTTAAATAATGATTAAAGGTTGTATTTCACACATAATTGGTTAAATAAAACACCAAGATACTGGAGGAAATGACACATCATTGCGTTGTTTATCATTGCACAAAATCTAACGAGAAAATATGGTTTCAAACATGTATAAACAAAGTAAAATAATTTTGATTATTTGAACCTCGTTTTCATACAATTTTATTATAAATTAGCTACATAAAATATTATGCGTGATTTAAAAATTTCGATTGCGCCCTTCATGTTAAAAATGTTGGCGATCTCTACTTTATATGTACTACATTATGTTTTAACAGTTAACATATTCATATTGTTTTTTGCTGGAATTTTATTTTTGTGAACTGGGCAGCAAGAGATGCAAGTAACGGTGTCTCAACCCAGGGTAGATTGCGCCGTGACCTGGTAATTCGGACATGAAAAAAACACGACGGATAAAAAGACACAGATGCGGGCGACAACTATACATAGAACCTCAAAAAACACTTTTTAACGTTGAAATATTTCTCTTGTGAAGGTTACAGACTATGTGTGTAGTAATATCTAAAAACATTTCAGTGTTAAGATCTCTGATAAAGTTTTTTACAGCAGGCAGATTGAACTGACACTGGCTGAGTGTTAAGATAAATCTTCACAACTGTGAATCGGTAAAAGAAAGGAGGGGGCAGTTCTAATTCAGCCGTCAGGCTAGAGTGTAAGACTACAGCCTCGTTTATAATAGGGCCACAACTTATTTCATAAAATATCCATAAAGATGGAACTTTCACTGTTCTGAGCATCTGTTTCTAATAAACAGAACAAAGATAGTACTGTGCTTTTTATGCTATGGATACAATGCACATCTATTATAAACGAAGCTTAACACTTGCAGATCTGAGAAATTGAAATTGAACTAGTCTATTTCGTCAACCGTTAACTGTGTGTGGTATCGTTTTAAAATTCTCATCGAGAGCATTAAAGTAATACCACCCACAGTCGTTTTCCACTTAGAGTTGTCCAAATAAACAGCGATATTGTCAAAAGGGTTCACCGGTTTACAAGAATACAATTTTTAAAATGTACAGTTCAAATCACTGCGAAATGTTCTTCGTATTTTTGAATATATCTCGCCGAGAGGTTTAAAACGATACCATGCACAGTTTTTTGCGCGTATGGTTGCCGAGTTTGAATAAAATGCAGCGGCTCAACAATCGAGGAGTACCTCACACGCGATGTATTACGCAGTACGGAATTGGATGTTGTTTAAGAATATGCTAACACGATTATTGTGCAACGCGTAGTTCTCTCCATTCAATGATTTCAATTGGGACCTATTTTTGTCTCAAGGAGTCGGTCGTAAGTTATATCATGCTATCTGCAGAATTAGACGTAGCTACAGTTTTAGGGGGATATGTTTCTTAGATGTTTTAGTATTTTTCCTATGTGCGGGTAAAAGAGTTGTATAAGATTTCAACTCTCTATGTTTAGCCGTTTGGCTACAATTTTTACCGAACAGACGGACAGCCAAACAGATAGACAGACAGACGCTAAATGATGGTATAAGGGTTTTTTGGACATACCTACAAAACCCTAAAAAGAAAAAAAAATACTATAAAGAATTTTCGGATCGAAAATTTCAAGAAAACAGAGTACGCAGTGTAAGGAGAAATAACCTAAAGAGGAATGGAGAAATAACCTAAAGAGGAATGGAGAAATAGGTGTATATTTGGAGAAAAATGCACTATTGGATACATAAAAAATGCTACAATATGGCAGTAAAGCATTTAACAATAATGCTGAAACGGAAACTAAAATATTTGTTTAACAGTCTACCAGGAAGAACCAAACAGAAATATGGGAATAATATGCAATGTGTTAGGTTAACAGGAAACTATCTCAAAACACACAACAAGCACGCTCTGCGCCTAGGAAAGTAGCAATTTTTTATCTCAACTGCGTGGGGAGACCTGCGGCGGCAGTAAGCTTTCGCAGTGGCAATATTAGATACAACAGCGCCCGACTCTTAGGTGCATCAACTGTGCATCAACCTTGAAGTATTTTATTATGATCTGACACTTCAAAACCTTGAGTATGTCCTCTGAATAAATATTTATACTCTCTCAAAGTTGTAATGCCCGAGTATTTTAGATATATCCTGTATAATTAGTGGTTCAGTACTAACAGGCTTAAAACGATATTAATAAGTATCGGGCATATAAACTTAACAAAACGAATTCTAATGTTGCAAAATATATCTCCAAGCATAAACATACTTTCATCTTTAATGTAAAAATATTATATATGCAACCTAAGGGATTAAAACTGGACATGCTAGAAGCGTTAGAGATTAAAAAGGTTATTTCTGAGAAGAAAAATTTAATGAATGAACAACTAGACATAATCAGTTTTCCGCTTCTAGCACCGTTTTAATCCTAAAGGTTTTTCCGTTCATTTAAATCCTGTTTGTTGTATCTACCAGTATATATTTCAATCATGTATGTTAATCCTTGTATTCCGAACATATCCTTGTGCCTTTAAGCCGTCAGATGTATCAATACAATACATTTTTCATATTACATCACGGATGTTCGCCCCCATAATACTATTAATAAGTAAGATTATTACGGAATTGAATACGTAATAAATTATTGTCGATACATAAGATGATCAATGGCCTCCCAAATTTGCTTCCTGAAAGTGTCAAAGTTATACTTTACGCCGATGTTACTACTGTCCTGACAAGACATACGTCTGTTAACGATGTGGTCAGAAATACAGAACTGGAAATGGTGAAAGTTAAAGATTGGTTCACTTCAAACCGACTTTCCCTTTCCCCAGTAATAATAAAATCCAACAAATTATTTTTTCACTTACCCGCAATATTAATATTAATATTCAGTTTAGGGGGCCAATCAAATTTCTTGGGATTTATATCAATAGTCAACTTAGCTATGATCACATTAACTATTTAGCAAACGTTTTTAAAAGGATTACACTGATCAACACAATTTTTGCTGACTTACATCTAAGACTTGTTTCTTACTAATTTGGTGCTGCTGAACTCAAATATCACATCAGTTTTTGCGTATCACATCAGATTTTTGCTCTACAACAAATACATATTTTCGGCCAAATAATGCTTCTATCGTTTAATTTTAGACGTCGATACTGTAATTGGTAGAAATTTGGCGAACAATAAGGACTAAATAATTAGAAAATATTCTTAAAATTTTATTTATAGTGAAAGAAAGAAAATGAGAACAGTTTTAATTACATTTTAATGCATTGGAGTGTTAAAATAAAAATACAAAATAATTTAAGGATTAAATGGTCGTTTGTAAGATCTTCTGGAGTGCACCATTCCCGATAAATCTCTTTTAATACTCCAACAGTAGTCAGCCATCATGTGAGTATCCCACTTTCCTTGATAACGTCTCTCCATCTCTTTTAAATCCTGATGGAAACGTTCACCCTGTTCATCACTAACATCTCCAAGATTGACAGTAAATTTGTCAAGATGACAAATTTACTGTTTCACGCTCATGTTGCACCCCAGATGATGATAATTTTCAATCAAATTTTCAACGACCTCCAAATAGTTTTCGGCTTTTTTATTCCCAAGAAAAATTTTGATAAGCGCCACGAAAGACTGCCATGCATTCTTCTCCATATCATCCATATGTACAGTGAAATGTGGATCATTCACTAATTTTCTAATTTGTGGTCCGTCAAAAATGCCAGCGTTTAGCTTCTCATTACTGAGACTTTGAAATGTTTCAGATATATATTTGAAACAGTCACCATCTTTGTTCAACGCTTTTACAAACTGCTTCATTAGACCCAGTTTAATATGAAGAGGGGGGAAAATGATTTTTCTTCGCTCCACCAAAGGTTCGTGTATTATGTTTGGGTCTCCAACATTTAAATCTATTCTCACCGGCCAATTTTTCTGAGTTCAATGCTTATCTCTCGCTCTGCTGTCCCACAAACACAAAAAAGTCAAAATACGATAGAACAAAAATTTGACGATATAGGCAGAAACCGTTAACATTTTTGAAATCAGCACCCCAAAATTAGTTAAAAACAAGTATCAGATCTAAGTCAGCAAAAAAAAAGTTTAAATTTGTTGATCAGTGTTCTATGCGTTCTATCAGGCTGAAAACGTCAGTGTTTTCTGATATGCTATCTGTGTTCTATTTTGCTGCTTTTCAGTTGCGCTTAACTTACGGCATAATTCACTGGGGTATAGTATAAGTTCGTCTGTCAACAGATTTTTCTTACTCCAAAAACGTGCTGTAAGTATCCTGAATAATGTTCCTAACAGGCATCATTGCCGAGAGCTCTTTAGGAAATGCAGCATTTTGTCTTTTTATAGTTTATTTGTTTATGTTTGTCTTGTATACGTTAAAGAAAACCCGAATAAGTATGTAACCATATCTTCTAGACATTTACAATGTTCGCTCTGGTGGCAACATCAGACTACCAAGACTTAGATGGTCTAAACCTAGGAATGGTATTTTTTTGGCAGCCACCTTCTTTAACTACCTACCAGATTCTTTAAAAAAAATGTCAATTAGATTATTTAAGTTCAAGCTCAAAAAATGCTTATTGAAAATTGTCTCTGCAATTCGGACGAATTTTTCAATATAAATTTCAGTAATTACACCTAACATGTAAGCTATTTTTTTTTTCTTCTACCTTTGTTAATTTTATATATATATATATTTTTCATATCTTTCACATTTAATATTGTATTTTCATTTTTCAATGTTTTCAAACGTTTTTCAACTTTTGTTGAATGGATTTATCATATATGTACAGACAAATGTAAACATCGTAAGATGTCTAGCATGAAATAAATATTATTATTATTAAGATGTTTTATTAAATTTTTATAAGGATGAATTCGTCGAGTTCGTACTCAACTCAGTGTCAAGATCCTATACTGCAGAATAATTTCGACGTTTGTATAAAAAAAATGTCTGCTTGTAAATCTATGGGGAAAACAATAAAATACATTTCACTAGAAATAACTAGTTTTGCCAAATGTAATACAGTTCTCTTATATACTATGCTGTAGTAACACATGTGTGGTTTGCAGGCAATTTTAACAAAACAGAAAAAGTAAAAACAGTATTTTATTATGCTTGTGCCGAGTGCGTAGATGAGGGACTATTTATATGCAGAAAACAGTATTCGCTGTTTACAACAAGTGACGGAAATAACCCCTGCAAGTTATGTAGCCGAAGCAGTTTTAGAGAGGAGTTTAGACACTTGATATGTAATAATAATGTTCAAACAAGACTGGCACCAGATATGTCTTAAACAAAAATTGATGTGAAGTGTGAATTTTCACACATTTCAGAGTTTTGCAGGTATTTAGTAAGTGAATGATGACTATTTGGGATGCCAAAACAAATTTTATATTATTATTTATTTTTTTTTTTTTTGTTTATTTTAGGTTTCTAAATATGTGCAGTATTTTTTTTTTTCTATAGCAAGGTTCATTAAGAATTTTAAAAATTGCGCCTATGGCTTCCATTGGTTATTATAAGTTCCGCCCCTCTAATTTCGTGTACATTGAAACAGAATTAAATTATAATTTAAACAACTTCCACTGGTTATTAAATTTACTATTTTAAAAATTAAATGCAACATTTGCCAAAATATAACTAGAATTTTGAAAAAATAATTTAAACAATACAAAAATTTAAAAAAAACAAAAAATAATATTGTCTCTTCTCGCAGGGTACGATCCCTTTTGGATCGAGTTACTTGGGTGAAGAGCGAGCATCAAAACCACTACACCAGCATACACGTTCCAGTGTGGCGTGTTACAAAGCTATAAATTGTGTACATTATTAGTCAAAAATCACAAAAAATGCGTTTTTTTCCAAAAACATAATCTGATAAAAAATTCCTGTTGTACTATTCCGGTTTACACCAATGTACATTACTTAGGATTTTTTCAAATTTTTAGTTTAAGCCATCTGGGCTACAGGGTGTGGGACAAAAAATGTTTTGCACAATTTTGGCAAAAATCGCTTCATAATAATTTATTTTGAAAAAATAAAATTTTGATCGTTAATCCACGTACTAAGGGCTTTAATTTGATACCTTACTCACAATTATAAGAATTTTTTTTCGATGAGATATGTGCTCATCGAAATTTGTTTATATTTTTATATTTTTTGTTTATATTTTTAGTGGGATATGTTTTTTAGATGTTTTAGTATTTTTCCTATGTGCGGGTCAAAGAGTTGTATAAGCATGCCAAATTTCAACTCTCTAGGTTTAGCCGTTTGGCTACAATTTTTACCGAACAGACAGACAGTCAGACAGACAGACAGTCAGACAGACAGACAGACAGACAGTCAGACAGACAGACAGACACACAGACAGACAGACAGACAGACAGACAGACAGACAGACAGACAGACAGACAGACAGACGACAAAATTACGGTATAAGGGTTTTTTAGTCATACCTACAAAACCCTAATAAAAAATCCAAATTCCACCTGCCCGATATCATTAGCATATTCTCCGCTGAAGCTTTTTGTCATTTAAAGGCAGCAGAATAAATAAAAAGTGATGTGAAGTGTGAATTTTCACACATTGCAGGGTTTCGCAGGTATATAATAAGTGAAGGCGGTATGTTGATTATGTAGGACACATTTTGCTTTGGAGTAATAACGACAAAATGAACGATATTTTTAAAATAAATATTTAAAATATTTTTTTGTTAATTTTAATTTGGTATACCTACTACCATTATTTAGATTTCTAAATATGTGCAGTATTTTTTTTTTATGTAGCAAGGTTCATTACGATTTTAAAAATTGCGCCTATGGATTCCATTGGTTGTTTTAAGTCATATGCACCCCTCTGGTTTCGTATACATAACACATAGAATGAAAATATAATTCCAACAATTCCAACTGGTTATTAAATTTACGCTATTAAAAGTTAAATGCGTATTATATATACTATTATTATTATATATACTATTTTGAGAGAGACTGAATGTCCACATGCTAATAGAACATATGATATGTGGGACTAAAATAGCGAAAAATAAGTAAATAATAACACAAACATTGTAACAGATTTATGTACGCTTCTTAGAAGATAAATAGTTTTGCACAATTTGACACTTATATTTCCAACGAGATGGTCCCAAATCAAATGAAGAACAATATAGACTCCTAAAAATTACATGCAATTCGGATTATTATAGTTATGGTGTCTAGTCATTAAGTAAGTAATTTTCTCCTAATTAATGGACAGTTTATTTGATAGAAACCAGTCGTTTGCTGTAGATAAATGATTTGAAACACGGCACAAATGTTCTTGTGACAATGAACTGATTAAAAGTGTCGTATCGTCAGCATATAAAATAGATATAGCCGTAATAACAGAAGAGAAATCGTTAAAGTAAATTATAAATAGTAATGGACCTAAAATTTAACCCTGCGGTACTCGACTTCCCTCACGAGATACCTGCAAAACCCTGAAAAGTGTGATAATTCACACATTAAATTTTATTTTGTACAGGTATTCGGTTTCCACGTATTTAAAAATAGTTTTTTAAATACTTTTTGTTCTAGTAATCAAGGAAATATTGATTATGTATTTAAAAAGAATATGTCTTTTTTGCTGTTGATGGTTAAGTACCGCCCACGATATTTCATCAGCATTAGGGCAAATGTAACTTTCATAAAAAAGCTCTTAGGAAGATCCTGTTTAAATACACTTTCCTCTATGTTGTATTATGAGAAATATTCTGTCGTGTACAGGGAATATATTTTTCTATTGTTAAAAAGCTAATACCCAAGCTACGACGCTGCCTTTGTCAAACATGATTTTCACGTGGGACTTATCAACGTAAGAGCTTAATCACTAAACAAACGTTACTTTAATCGCTTTACCCAGTTTGGGGATTATTCTATGCTAAATATTTGCAAACCAAAATTCCACCAAGCTTTTACTAAAAATCGATCAGAGTAGGTACTTTTATTTTCTTTCATTGTATTTTATAAATTTTCGACTAAATTTAAGACTTGTCTCCTGTGTGACGTAATCATGCTAAGATCACAATATAGTCACGTGGTCTGTTTGTACTAAACATTGCTAGTACTGTATATGATTTTTATGAAATATGCGTATATTTGACGAGTTTTTTGCGATTGTTTGGTGTTTATAGGGATTTGTAGATACGACCACCAAAAATGTGTCTGTCTGCCTGTCTGTTTGTCTGTGTGTACAGTACAAATATCTGAACATAGATAGTTAAAATTTGACATACTTGTACAACTCATTGGCCCACATATAGGAACAATATAAAGTATACAAAAAAACTCGCGAGCTAAATATAAAAAATATGTATTTAATGAAAATTAAATATTCTTTTAAAATAAATATAATATGTAAATACAAGATGGCGCAAAATGAACGTTGTGGTGTGAATTCCTTATAACTTTTATTACTCAATTTTTTTTTTTTTTTTTTTTGTTTCAGTATTTTGTAAAGAAGACTTGTGAAATTTGAAATGGAACAATACACACTGGAACAACGACCCAAGATAATCGAACTATATATTGAAAATCAACGGTCCATTATTTTGACTCTTTAGGTTGATGACCATTATTTTGCATATCGTCGATATTTTAATGTGCTGATTGGACCATCAGAGCCAACCATAAACCGTCTGGTTGCAAATTTACGACAACAAGGGACAGCAAGAAACCTTCCTGGTGCCGGAAGACGACGCATGTTCCCATATAAAGTTCAGCTTTTGCAAAAATTAAAGCCGACAGACTACCAGCAATGGCCTAGTTATGCAATTGATAATGACAACTTGACAACTTGATAATGAGAGATGAAGCCCATTTCCAATTAAATGGCTTCGTAAACAAGTAAAACTGCAGGATATGGGCTACGGAGAATCCAAGAGCAGTTCATCAGCGACAATTACACTCACTTAAGTGTACTGTTTAGTGCGGTGTACCGTCCGAAAGGATCATTGGCCCATATTTCTTTGAAAACAAAGAGAGTGTCGCAGTTTCTAGCAACAGTGGTCAATATCAAACGACGTTGGAATTTTTTTTTATAGCCAGCTGTGGAAAACCATCCAACCCTGTGGTTCCAACAGGATGGAGCTACAGCGCATACTGCGAGGGACTCAGTGACTTTGTTAAGGGATATCTACGGTGAACGCATTATTTCGCGTAGAAGCGATTTCAATCGGCCTCCGCGTTCACCAGATTTAACCGCTCCTGTCTGTTTCCTTTGTAGATATTTGAAAGAAAGAGTGTACGTAAATAAGCCAAGAACCATCCCCCAATTTAAAAACAACATTCGCAATGAAATCGAGGCCATCACACTTGAAATTTTGCAAAAGGTTAAAGAAAATGTTTTGGAAAGAGCACGAATACATATGCGAAGTAGAAAATGGCCACCACTTGCGTGATATCATTTTTCATAATTAAACCAGAAATATTCCCCATTAATATACTATATTTAAAAAAAATAATCATTATGGCTTAAATAAAAAAGTTATAAAGAATTTAAACCACAACGTTCATTTTGCGCCACCCTGTATAACATAGTAGTTATACGGACATAAGAAAAGGTTTTTGTCAATATCAAGTGGCTATAACGTTGCACACTGAGTCTGCCGCCGCACTCGGCTACACTTTTAGAAACTGTCAAATTGTGGTTAAACCTACTCTATATCTCTGTGGGTAGAGCATACAGTTTTGAACTATACAAAAATGCTAGCCTAGTGCAGATAGTTAAAGTTTCTCGTCTAGGATGGACAGAACATGTTAAACTAGCCCATCTACAAGTTCACAAGGGACTACTCGCAAGGGAGTGCGTACACGGCTGGACACGCTCCTTCCTTTTACCGCATACAGCCCTTTACACACACACACACACACATACACACACACTCCTTCTTGTGTAAAAACGAGCACACCTCCTAATCTCATGGGAATGCATCTGTGTGTAAAGGTTCTTCTCTTAACATGTGCCTTACAATGCGCCAACTTATTTACTGTTCATGAACCCAGCATGATTTCTGAAATAGTGGCAGTGGCGTAGCGAATGGGATGAGGGACCAAGGAGGTCCATGAAGCCCCGCCCGCTATTGTCTTGGGGGCACTTGTTGGACGCTTGAAAAGGCAGCAGATATCCTCGCACTAAACTTCAAGTTCTCATATGAATGACCAAAATCCTCAGAGTTGCTATAAGACCTTCTTCTGCACTGATACTCTTTCTCATTCTGCTATCTTGTTTAATGATTTTGTGTTTAATTTTATTGAATAATACGTCAAATGATGAACTGTCCATTCGCAATTTCATCAGGACGATTTTCATGTATCAAAAGAATGTGATCAAAGATCCGTCTGTATTCTTTGACCCGAAACCCTCGTTTCATCTTTTACTTTTCAATATCTCTCTGATCTGAAGTATGATTCCAGCATCTTAAGAACCGTGCACATTTGCGGATATCCGCCATATTTTTGCGGATACGGATAAATTATCATTTAAACCATGCGGAACATTTCAGATTCGGATGAAATGTCATATCCACTTATCCGCAATATCCGCGTCAACATAAAATCGATTTAAAAGCAAGAATTAGAGCAGAGGTACTTACGAAGAATTATAGTGAAAATTATTATTATTATTTACAGTTTTGGGAGAAGCTAATATAGCTGGTTATACTCCCGAATATATAAATGTACACACGAGTGGTAATTATACATTACAATAGTAAGAAGAAAAAAAAAAAACTAATATTACATTACAGAAAAACTATAAATAGTATAAATATATAAGTTAGCTTGCAGAGATATGAAATTTAAAGCACAAATAACAGAAAATATTTCAAAAAAAATTCTTCTCAAAAACATTATTATGTAACTCGTTAAAATTATTCTACTACCCGAAGTAAAAAGTCTTGCTGATTCAAAAAATTTGAAAAATACTACACGTTGCCGTTTGAAAAAAGTTCAATTGCATGCTAAGAGAATTTCTAGGTCACAAAAATATAAAGCACCATCTCTACCAAGTCCAACTATTGTCACACACTTTTTTTTCTAAATTCAAAAACACTGCCAGCAAATTTTGTTTTGCGGATTGTGCGTATATATTTGCGGATGCGGATACTTTTATTCACAGAAGGTGCGGATATGGATCGCATACAGATATTGGATATAAGGATGCGTTCAGAATTGAATTTTTCTAAAGCTACCTAATTTTAATAAGAATATTTCTAACTCGCCATATGATCAAAATTATGATGATAATTCGCCATTTTATTTTAATAAAATATATAATTAAACATTTCTTTCATGAACTAAAATCTAAATTTAAACGCTTAAGTTTTAAAATAAAAGTTGTAATTTAATTTTTCAGTTCCTCATTATTCCTTTTCAAGATTCAGCGAGCTTTGATAATTACTACGAACTCATTACTTCTTTCACTACCTTCTGAAAAAGAATTCGCGGTAAAAACTATTTGCTACAAACATAGAAATGCAGACAGAAAAGTTTCAGTTATATACATATTTAAAATATTAATATATATTACGAGTATGTACCAAGCAGTATAAATATATTTGAATATAATGTTAATAAATGTTTTTTGTATTTGGGATCTACTTTTTAGGGTTTTGTAGGTATGACCAAAAAACCCTTATACCGTCATTTTGTCGTCTGTCTGTCTGTCTGTCTGTCTGTTCGGTAAAAATTGTAGCCAAACGGCTAAACCTAGAGAGTTGAAATTTTGCATGCTTATACAACTGTTTGACCCGCACATAGGAAAAATACTAAAACATCCAAAAAACTTATCCCCCTAAAAATATAAACAAATATGTGCTCATCGAAAAAAATATATTTTTTTAAAATTTGAGTAGGGTATCAAATGAAAGCCCTTGGTGCGTGGATTAACGATCAAATTTTTATTTTTGCAAAATAAATTATTTTTAAGAGATTTTTGCCAAAATTGTGCAAAAAATTTTTTGTCCCACATCCTGTAGCCCAGATGGTTTAAACTAAAAATCTGAAAAAATTCTAAGTAATGTACATTGGTGTGAACCGGAATAGTTCAACAAGAATTTTTGATCAGATTAGGTTTTTGGAAAAAAACGCATTTTTTTGTGATTTTTGGCTAATAATATACACAAGTTATAGCTTTGTAACACACCAGACTGTAACGTGTCTGCTGGTCTAGTGGTATTAGACGCTGAGTTTTCATCCAAATAACCCGATCCGAAAGGTATCGAACCCTCTGTGAGAAGAGATTATATTATTGTTTGTTTTTTTTTTTTAATTTTTATATTGTTTAAATTATTTTTTCAAAATTCTAGTTATATTTTGGCAAATGTTGCATTTAATTTTTAAAAGCGTAAATTTAATAGCCAGTGGAAATTGTTTAAATTATAATTTAATTCTGTTTCAATGTACACGAAATCAGAGGGGCGGAACTTATAACAACCAATGGAAGCCATAGGCCCAATTTTTAAATGAACCTTGCTATATAACAAAAAAATACTGCACATATTTAGAAACCTAAATAATGGTATTAGGCGTACGAATTAAAATTAACAAAAAAAATATTTTAATATAAAATTTGTTTTCGCATCCAAAATAATCATCATTCACTTACTAAATACCTGCAAAACCCTGAAATGTGTGAAAATTAACACTTCACATCAATTTTTTATATATAGTTGCTACGATTGACCAGAACGCATAGCCGGACACCGGGGAGGTATGGAGTGCCCTCCCGAGTGAAGGAGAACTACCCCGGGATTTTTTTTTTTTTCTTTTGAAAAATTGCATTACATATTGTAATTTTAAAGCTGTTTTTCATGTAAAAATAATCTAACACACAAAGCGAAATTAAAAACAAATGTATAGGGTAAAGTTGGTATAGATGCCCCAATGGGATAAACGTCCCACTTCGCATATCTCCATAACAGTGTGTGTTTGTATCATTTCGGTACTGACAGTTTGTACGAGAAACATAGTCTGCTGAAATAAATATGCTAAGTTATCATCATTGTTGATAGTTTACGAAAAATTAAATTGTAAATGTAGGTGATCATAGGAGTGGTTGTATTTCAATAGTTACGACACTTTGTCTTAAGGTTTTATGACCTAACTATAACTTTAACAAAATTAATTTCATTACTAGGTGTCAGAAGACACTTAGCCTCACATTATAGAGTCAAAAATAATGCTCAATATTGTATACATTCTAAATAAACAGATGGGACATCTATCCCATAGAAAAAGGATACAAGGCTGCAATAAATTTGGGGTAGATGGCTCGGGCATTGTATATATAATCTTGTAATAAAATATATATAAATGTATATATAATCTTATACTTACATTTTTCCAAGGAAACGCAACAACCTATATGTCAAAATAGATACTTGGAAAAAATATCGCAAAATTATGAAAAGTTTAAAAAAATTATTAAACCTTATCAAAAAATGTTTCGAATAAAAGTTGTTAGTTTTACTTGTATAGTAATTTTAGTCGAATAGATGTTTTAGAAATGTTTCTCTGTTGCGAAATAATCGCAAAAATCTTAAAATCGACACGAGTAAATTCTCATTTCCAGTTGACCGATTTGTACCAAAAGTTGAACAACTGGTGCCATTGATGTTAAAAGCTTAAATATGAAGTTTCAAAAAAATCCATTTGGCCAAATTTGCTCTACACATCTCCATGGACCGACAGACACACACACCGACAGACATCAGGCTAAAAATAGTCAAAATCGGTATGATCACTCTTTACTATATATGAAAATTCTTTATAGGCCCTCCAAGGCTGCATTTTTAGCTTTAGCGGTTAACATATTGATCGCCAACGAATTCTATGCAAGATGATTAGAAAATGGTTTTTTGTTTTTAATTTTTGTTGGTTAGGATATGTTTAGAAAATGTTTTTTGGGTGTATTTTTATAAATAAGTGGTTTTTAGGGTTTTGTAGGTATGACCAAAAAACTCTTATACCGTCATTTTGTCGTCTGTCTGTCTGTCTGTCTGTTCGGTAAAAATTGTAGCCAAACGGCTAAACCTAGAGAGTTGAAATTTGGCATGCTTATACAACTCTTTGACCCGCACATAGGAAAAATACTAAAACATCTTAAAAACATATCCCCCTAAAAATATAAACAAATATGTGCTCATCGAAAAAAAAAAATATTTTTTTATAATTCTGAGTAGGGTATCAAATGAAAGCCCTTGGTACGTGGATTAACGATCAAATTTTTATTTTTGCAAAATAAATTATTTTGAAGCGATTTTTGCCAAAATTGTGCATAAAATTTTTTGTCCCACACCCTGTAGCCCAGATGGTTTGAACTAAAAATCTGAAAAAATTCTAAGTAATGTACATTGGTGTGAACCGGAATAGTACAACAGGAATTTTTGATCAGATTATGTTTTTGGAAAAGAACGCATTTTTTTGTGATTTTTGGCTAATAATGTACATAAGTTATAGCTTTGTAACACGCTATACTGGAACGTGTATGCTGGTGTAGTGGTTTTTGATGCTGGTTTTTCACCCAAGTAACTCGATCCGAAAGGGATCAAACCCTGGGAGAAGAGACAATATTATTTTTTGTTTTTTTTTTTTTAATTTTTATATTGTTTAAATTATTTTTTCAAAATTCTAGTTATATTTTGGCAAATGTTGCATTTAATTTTTAAAAGCGTAAATTTAATAACCAGTGGAAATTGTTTAAATTATAATTTAATTCTGTTTCAATGTACACGAAATCAGAGGGGCGGAACTTATAACAACCAATGGAAGCCATATGCGCAATTTTTAAAATTCTTAATGAACCTTGCTATATAAAAAAAAAAATCTGCACATATTTAGAAACCTAAATAATGGTATTAGGCGTGCGAATTAAAATTAACAAAAAAAATATTTTAATATAAAATTTGTTTTCGCATCCCAAATAATCATCATTCACTTCATAAATACCTGCAAAACCCTGAAATGTGTGAAAATTCACACTTCACATCAATTTTTTGAACTAAAGATCTACTTAAAATCACGCAGCGATCGACCGGTAGATTGTGATCGACTGGTTGGGCAGCCCTGATCTATCTCATTAAAAATTTACCTCTGCAAAGGTTCACCAAATGACCAGCTGGTCGAAGTGCTTTATTTATATAAATAAATAAATAATAATATAATTATTTATATTAATATTGCGTAAAATTCGGATATTTAATTTTAGAAACAATTTTATAGACAAACAATTAGACATTTTAGGGAAAAAGGACAATAGTAGGACTGTTTTTTGGCTAATCTATTTAGAAATGAAGTATTTATGGTAAGGGTTGTTATAAATAATATATTAAGTGTCTCGTTTTGAAATTTTAAACTTAATTTTTTGTTTGATTTTTAATCTTAGTTTATTTAAAAAATATTTTTGTTTAGATTAAAAGTTTCTCGTTTCAGTTAAACTACAGACGTTGTATTTTTTTATCACGCCTCGTAACTATGAACACCGGGGTATAATAGCCCTCTTGTTAATTGATTTATGTTTTGTTTAGAAACCTTGAATTTTTTATAATAGGGTTGAGATTAGTTCGACATAGTATTAAGACGTATTCTCACACTTCAATATTACGTGCGTATCACGTCAGTTCGGTTGTACTAAACCTCTATATGAACTCTCACAGTAATTATTTTATTATTATATTATTAAATATATAAATATATCTAGTGATTTTATCACATATCAAAGTGTCTGTGTGTGCTATTCAATTGCAAATGTTCTGTTGGTGTCATCCTGAAGTTTCCTCAACATCTGGGTACCCAGAAGACAGCTATCCACGAGAACCAAGGTTAGTAATATTTGTTTATTGAATAATCACAAGACACTGTAGTTAAAAATCCGTCGAGTCCACGATATTACATTATAGCTCTGTATGGTGTGCTAAAAATTCCATACCAATTAGCGGTTTGCTTAGAGCCGTTACATTTTGGTCCTTCGAGCCGGATGTTATTTCGGATCCATTTTGATCCATTTTGATCCATTTTCTATCCATTTTGTTCCATCCAACACGGATGTTATTTACACCAGCAAATCAATTATTTGTTATAAAATTAAGTTCTTCGAGAATTATTAAATTCACGGATTTTGGTTTGACTATTTTCGTTTCGCATGTCAAAACATGCTACGTATTGGCTGTTGAGAGTTTATTTTGAACAATATTGCATTGCAAGACCTTCCGAAAAAGGTATTTGTTTAACGCGGTTTACGATTAAATACGCGTTTCTGTCAAAATTGAACGGTGTTAATATTTTTTTAAATTTGATTACCGGTTTAATTGTAGCTGTCACTATTGGCAGTCATTTGTATACATTTATTGTATGTACTAGCGTATTTCACTTGTTTTGTCACGCGCAGGGTCGGACTAAAATATTTTAAAATTCAAATATTATTTTTTACAACATTTTTATTGTTTCAAAATCATTTTTTGTTGTTGTGTTTGGATTACGCTGGCAATTCTATACATCGCATATCGATATTTTATTTTTAAAAATTGTCAGTACACATTTTAAATCCAATCAATCTTCAAAATGCCACCTAAGATGAATTTTAAACAACTAAAGTATCATCGTGCAGTCTGCATACGTGACTTGCAGACACTAAAAATATCTATGGAAGAAGCAATTGAAGATCATAGTCTTATTCCTCAGATCCGTGTTAAATTTGAAAATTTACAAACGTGTTTAGATACGTTTGTGGACTGTCACATTCAAATTGCAACGCACAGTGAAAATCTAGATACTGAAGAAATTCTTAATAATTGCTATGATGATTTCTTTAAATCTGCAACGGAGTTACGTGCCCGTTACAAATCTCCACCTTTTACTGAGTCAGTTCAGGTAAAAGATGAAAAGGTTAATATTTCCAGTTCTTCTTCTGACATAGCTTCAGCGAAATTGCCAAAATTGGAATTAGCAACATTCAGTGGCGACATTGCCGAATGGTATTCTTTTTTAGATATTTTTATGAGTTCTGTCGACTCAAATACAAAGTTGCAAAATGTCCAAAAATTTCAATACCTGAAAGCTTCTCTTTCAGGCGAGCCCCTGTCGTTGATTCGCAATATTCCATTGACATCGGACAACTACAAGGTAGCAATGGAAACTTTAACCCAACGCTATTCTAAAAGACGATTAGTCTCATATTGCCACTTACAAGCCTTGCTTGAAATGCCTAAATTGAAGTCCCTTTCAAGTGAGCATGTAATTAGATTTATATCAAATATAACGGAGCACACAGCTGCTCTGAGAGCCCGTGGCGAACCCATTGAAGAATGGGATGGAATCTTGACTTTTTGGCTCATTAATAAATTAGAAAATCACATACGTGAAAAATTGGAACATAAATTGTCGCACGACAGTTTACCTAAACTGTCCCAATTAATGTCTTTCTTAGACAAATATATCGTTTCCCAGTCGGGAAAGCAAGCTGAAAAGACTTTTCATAAGTCAGACAGCAACTCGAGTAAGAATCAATCTTACAAGAACGAGTATCGTACAAAATCGTCAAGGTCTATTTCACTTGTAAATACAAGTCAAACAAACACCAGCATTGTGTGTAAGTGTTGCAGTCAACACCACCCTTTATATCAATGCCCTTCGTTTATCGCGAAATCGCCTTACAACCGATTTCAATTCGTTAAGGACAAGCAATTGTGTACCAATTGTCTAAGCTCCGCCCACAATTCGCGTACCTGTCCTTCGAACAGGACATGTCGCAGTTGTCAAGCCAAACATCATTCTCTTTTACATTTTGGCGAAAATAAGTCTGCTAATCAGACAAAGAATGTCGCTTCGACTTCAACGTCTTCTGATAAGACTGAAAATGAATCGAAACCGGAAACCGCAACGAGCTTCTTTGCTAATTCACCACAGCCTCATTCAGCGGTCTTGTTGCCTACTGCGTTAGCCCACGTGGAAGATGTTCACGGTAATCGTAAGACCGTACGTCTTTTACTCGATTCCGCAAGCCAAGTCTCCTTCATTACGGAGTCTTGCGTACAAAGATTAAATCTGTCTCGGCGACAGAGTAATATTGAGTTATCTGGTCTTGGTAGTACACCATTGACCAAAGGACGTGGAAATACCTCTTGTATTATCTATCCTCGAGATAAGATTAATCCATCGTTCCAACTTTCGCCCGTCATTATTTCGAAAATTTCGGGAAATCTGCCGAAACAATCGTGCAGGTTAGACTCGTTAACACACTTAAAAGGTTTAAAGTTGGCAGATCCAACGTACTACAAGCCTTCTAAAGTCGATATTTTAGTAGGTGCGGACCTATTCCCACAGATTATTCTGCCACGCAGGCGGGAAGGCCCATCTGGAACACCTACTGCCCTCGAATCTGTATTTGGATGGATTCTAATGGGACGCACACTTGTGCCTTCAACTCAAAGTGCAAATATATTTTTCACAGAGAGTGTTGAAACGCCCAACTTGTTAGATTCAACCCTGAAAAGGTTTTGGGCACTTGAAGAGGTTAGCTCTAATATAGAGACTCGTGACCCAGAAGAGATCATTTGTGAGGAGAACTACAAGAAGACAACTTTTCGTTTAGAGTCAGGACGATTTAGTGTCGCTCTGCCCTTTAAGAAATATCCTCCAAATTTAGGAAATTCTCACCGATCAGCATATCAGTGTTTAAAATCCTTTCAACTGCGCTTGAATGCCAAACCTGACCTGAAACACGACTATATCGAGTTTATGCAGGACTATTTCGATGCTGGTCACATGTCCTTAACCCCGCAATCTGAGTTGAACAAACCAGCTTACTACATACCACATCATTGCGTGGTGAAACCCGATGCTGTTTCAACGAAACTTCGAGTAGTTTTCAACGCGTCGAAGAAAACTAGTCACAACGTCTCGCTTAACGACGTTTTGTATGCAGGCCCAGCTCTGCAAAAAGACATCGTAGCCATTTTGTTACGATGGAGAAGTTATGCCTATGTTTTAACCGCTGATATTCGCCAGATGTACAGGCAGATCGAGGTACATCCAGAACATCGATCCTTCCAACGTATCCTGTGGTCGTTTGACTTCAAGGAAGAACCCCAGAGTTACGATTTAAATACCGTAACTTATGGAGTCAGATGTGCACCTTATCTCGCACTCAAAACTATCGAGACTCTCGCAGATCAAGAACAAGAAACTTATCCTACGGCTTCGAAGACATTAGCGCAAGACACCTTTGTGGATGACATAATCACCGGCAGTGACTCTCTCTCTGCAGCGATAAAACTACAGTCTGACCTGGTCAAATTGTTAGAATCCGGTGGTTTTCGTCTCCATAAGTGGTCAACTAACGCTCCTAGCGTGCTTCAAAATGTTCATGACTCGGAGAAGCAAATTCATGGCTCTGATCTCAGTCTAGATCATGACCAATCTATTAAGATTCTGGGTCTACGATGGAAACCCGAAAAGGATTATTTCTTTTTTAAAACCAACATCGATAGTAACGTTTGCACCAAACGAACCATCTTGTCGGAAATAGCTCGTATTTTCGACCCCTTAGGCTTTTTGTCTCCGCTGACCATGTTTGCGAAATCACTTATCCAAACATTGTGGTCACTTAATCTCGATTGGGATGACACTCCTCCTCCGGACGTGTTGTCACGTTGGAACCGATTTCGTTCGGAACTGAGTGACTTACAATCACTAAGGATTCTTCGCCATCTTGCAAGCTCCGATTGTATCGAATTGATCGGATTCGCGGATGCTTCGCAGATCGGTTATGCCGCGGTTGTTTATGGCCGGTGTCCTATCACTGGAACAACTACACTGCTTTGCGCAAAAGGAAAAGTCGCACCATTAAAGCGTGTAACACTTCCACGATTGGAATTGTGTGCCGCAATGATTTTATCTCGCTTGTTGAGTTATGTTGCGAAGACTATTCAACGTAACATCTCAAAAATCGTCGCTTTTTCGGACTCTCAAGTCGCTTTGGCCTGGATCCAAAGCTCTCCACATAAATGGAACACTTTCGTCAGTAACAGAGTTGCTGAAATACAATCTAATATCGCTTCGCCTCTTTGGCACTATGTCAAATCAGCTGACAATGCAGCTGATCCTGCTTCGCGCGGTTTATCTCCCACAGAATTAGTTAATTGCGACATCTGGTGGCAGGGACCCGCATGGTTGTCTCAACCAATAGAATCTTGGCCTATCCAAGACAAACCCAACACTCAAGATCAACTCGAAGTTGATTTGATCAATGCTGAAGCTCCCAAAGTTGTCTTGACGGTACTTCAAGATAACTCATTCAGTATGTTAGAGAACTGCTCGTCATTTTGGAAATTACAGCGAGTTACCGCCTACATATTTCGTTTCTATAACGCACTTCGCAACAAGAACCTCTCAACAACAGAGTTCTTAACTTCACTCGAGCTGCAGAATGCCACATCTGCGTGGATAAAAATCGAACAATCAAAGTTCTTCAGCAATGAACTCATTGCACTGCGAGCCAACAAACTCTGTTCTCGGTGGTTACAGAAGCTTAACCCGGTTATCGATGAACACGGACTGTTACGAGTAGGTGGCCGCGTGCGTCACTCAGACTTAACCTTTGATAGGAAACACCCTATACTGCTGCCTTCCAATAGCAGACTCACTCACCTTCTCATCGACTACTATCATGGAAAGTATTTTCATCCTGGACCATTGGCCTTACAAGCCATATTGTCTCAAAAATACTGGATAGTATCTGCTCGCAATGTCCTTAGACATCGCCTAAGCCTCTGTCATATTTGTTATCGACAGAACCCCAGTTCGCAACATCCCTTCATGGCTGATTTACCAGCACACCGAGTCACCCAACTCAAGCCATTCTTGGCTACCGGCGTTGACTTCGGTGGCCCATTCTTCGTCACGCCCATTCGCAGTCGTGGAGCTAAGAAACATAAGGCTTATCTTTGCCTGTTCGTTTGCTTATCAACCAAAGCAGTTCATTTAGAACTCGCACTCGAACTTTCTTCAGCAAGTTTCATAGCAGCCTTGAAGAGATTCATCGCCCGTCGTGGACGTTGTAACCATATGTACAGCGACAACGGAACCAACTTCGTCGGCGCTAATCGCCATTTATCAGAACTGATGAGAAAGCGTGACCCACCAACGTTTAAGGAAGAGATTTCGGCCCAATTAGCTCAAGAAGGCATAGAATGGCACTTCAACCCCCCTTCAGCTCCACACTTTGGCGGACTATGGGAAGCGGGTATTAAATCCGTCAAAAAGCATTTATCTCGTGTTATGGGAGACCAAATCCTTTCATATGAGGAGTTCAATACTCTTATGGTGCAGATTGAAGCCATCTTGAATTCACGTCCTATCAGTCCCTTGAGCTCCGATCCCAACGATCTCATGGCTCTTACCCCAGGTCATTTTTTGTTGAATGAACCTCCAGTCCTATTGCCGGACTCCGACTATTCGGATACGCCCATCAATCGCCTCACACGCTGGCAGTTGATCCAAAAGCAACAACAGCATTTTTGGCAGCGTTGGCATTCCGAGTATCTAAATACCTTGCAACAGAGAAGCAAGTGGAATACTGAATCGAATCCGATAAGTCTGAATACTATTGTTATCATCCGCGATGATAATCTCCCTCCATCTAAATGGAGCCTCGCCCGAGTCATTGAAGTCCACCCGGGTAAGGACAATCGCATCCGTGTCGTCACGGTTCGCACTGCCTCCGGTAACCTGATTAGACCGGTAGTCAAGCTATGTCCATTGCCTATGGCATAGTATCGTTCATTCATTAGATTTGTTTTAGAATATATGTTCATATATTGCAGGCGGGAATGTCTCGTTTTGAAATTTTAAACTTAATTTTTTGTTTGATTTTTAATCTTAGTTTATTTAAAAAATATTTTTGTTTAGATTAAAAGTTTCTCGTTTCAGTTAAACTACAGACGTTGTATTTTTTTATCACGCCTCGTAACTATGAACACCGGGGTATAATAGCCCTCTTGTTAATTGATTTATGTTTTGTTTAGAAACCTTGAATTTTTTATAATAGGGTTGAGATTAGTTCGACATAGTATTAAGACGTATTCTCACACTTCAATATTACGTGCGTATCACGTCAGTTCGGTTGTACTAAACCTCTATATGAACTCTCACAGTAATTATTTTATTATTATATTATTAAATATATAAATATATCTAGTGATTTTATCACATATCAAAGTGTCTGTGTGTGCTATTCAATTGCAAATGTTCTGTTGGTGTCATCCTGAAGTTTCCTCAACATCTGGGTACCCAGAAGACAGCTATCCACGAGAACCAAGGTTAGTAATATTTGTTTATTGAATAATCACAAGACACTGTAGTTAAAAATCCGTCGAGTCCACGATATTACATTATAGCTCTGTATGGTGTGCTAAAAATTCCATACCAATTAGCGGTTTGCTTAGAGCCGTTACATTAAGAATATTTTAATTCCGCTTAAATTGTGCCTTTTTATTTCCTTGACTTTAAAAATATATTTTTATCCAATGTTAAAATGACAAATGGGAACTAAATGTGGTAATTGAATTTGAAATATGATGTATGATTTGAAATGGAAAACAAGACAACCGTGAGAAAATGATAAATTATAGAGATTTGAAAAAGAAATGAGACAAATTTTTCTGGAGCATTGCGATAAAATGATTTGAATGCCAAAAAAATTCCTTACAAAACAAAAAAAAAACAGTTAGTGTCCAGGCTAATATAACTAGTTTAGTTGGAAAATAAATATTTATAAAGAACGACAGGCAATGTAAGAAGAATTTTTTGCGGACAATAGTTACTAGCGTCGATAAATGGATTATGTAAAACAATCCTAAACTCATACATTATTCGATAGATCAGTCATGAACATTAACAAGACAAACTACTATGCCAAAAAGTTCTTCTGCGTTGACATGGAGAGTGTGCTGTTTTATAAATCTACAACCAGATGAGAAGGTTGCAGCGCTATGATTGGTAACTGTATCATTTGGCCGACGAAATAGAACATAAAAACCATTTACTAGAAATGGAAACTGGAAGGTTATTGTGCTGCACGATAACACTGGGCCACATGACAAGTTCGCACTACTTAGTTTATGCTTAGTATGCATCCAATCTCCTTTGGATTATCAATTTGGTAACTGAATACTATCGAGATGTGGCTGAGATACAAAAATGGATATTGCAGCCCGTAGAATTACTAAATTTATCCGATAGATGGCTTATATAAAAAAATTATTAAGAAATATTTTATTATAAAATGAATAAATAAAGCAGTCGGTTAGTTTCACAAATATAAGTTTAATAATAATCTAAACGTATTTCGGCAGTGGCATCGAAACGAATTCAAATTAAAAACTAAAATTATTTTAAAACATTTTATAGAAACAAATATCAATATTAGAGGAAAAGTATAAGGGAAAAATTTTACCGATTTATTAGGGGTGAGTTGTAAACATCCATCTGGTCATTCATTAAGGGAATTCCAGAGTTATTATTTTTGAAAATTTCCCGGTACTCTAATAGGTTTAGTTTAAGACATTTATTATGTATGTGTAAAATTTTAATATCATTTGCAGAAAGGTTATGATTATTAGTGATCATATATGATCTGATTTTAAAATTTAACGTTACTGTCAATTATAAATATTTAATTATTAGAAAGAAAATTTCGAGAAACTAAGAAATAAATTGTCTACAATTTAGTTTTTTTTTTTTGTGGCATATAGTTTTTTGCTGCTAGAACGTTGCAAATTTTAGTTAATTTTTCGAATTTATGATAAATGTACTTTGATAATGTGCATGATAAATGGCAATCAAACTACAAAAAAAAAATGCGTTAACAAAAAAGACATTTTGAATAAATATTGAGATTTATTTAGTCATTACTTCGTTATTATTTAAAATTCTCAAATAAAAATTGCTATATGTGAAATGTCTTGCATTTTTCTTTCAATAAACCATAACTTTTTCGAATCGGATCCATGATGATATAACTTTTTACCGACCGCCAACATATATAAGGGAGGTATTGTGATCATACCGATTTTGACATTGCGAGATTTCGATGGATCTCCACGAATAGAGGTCCCTACATGACGTTTTGACTATTTTTAGCATGATGTTTGTCGGTCTGTCTGTCTGTCTGTTTGTCTGTCTGTTGTCCATCCGTCTGTCAGTGTACAGGTGGAGAGCAAATTCGGCTAAAAGGATTTGTATGAAACTTCATATTTAAGCTTTTGACATTAATGGCACAAGTTGATCAACTTTTGGTAAAAATCGATTGCAAAAATTTTTAGAAAAAAATTATTTAACAAAAGTTACTATAAAAGCTATAACTAACAACTTTTATTTGAGATATTTCTTGATAAAACGAAAAAAATTTGAAAATTTTTTCGAAATTTTTTTTAACTATCTATTTTTTCATACTTATTTGTAACGTTTCCATGGTCATGATAATAATACTTCTGTTAGAAAATATTGGGCCAAATTATTTCTACTCTGCTGCTAGAATGTATTTTATACAAGTACTTTGTGATGACGGTCGGTCCTGTGGTGGCCACAGCTGATTTTTTTGGTTAAAATTAATGAAGGCATAAACCCTTGAATTTAGGTAAATTCCTCCGGGAACACCTGTATATGAGCAGAATTACAAATATTATTTCATTTTTTAAACGTAATTTACAATTAGGATTACAGACCAGTAATATGAATGCAGATTTTGTTGTCATTTCCTATCCCAACCTCGGTTCATATGCTGTTATAATTTCTGCTTATTTTGCCAGTTTGAACAAGCAAGCATCCCAACTATAACCGCATATTAGGATAAAGATAACAATCCCACATACTCACTGCATGGTTTCAAGAAAACGATGCATTTAGTTTTAAATAACGAGACCCATAACCTGGTAGCTTGTACGGAAACACTCGGTCGGTTAGCGGTCACATCATGTCACACCTACATTCACGTTGGTTAAAAGCAAATATCTGTAATCAAGGTTAGTTTGTATACTAAACTGCAGTTACACTGCAATGTTATAACTACACCACCACATTTGCATTTTAACCAAATAATGCATATAAAGTTTTTATTAATTTTTACTTTATAAACAAGATTCTAGATATGTATTAAAGTTAATTGAATCTTTTATTTCAGAAACCACCTAACTCCAGTTGACCTTGTTTTGAGAAAATTAAGAATACTGGTTTTCTGCAAAAATTGGAGTTGACCGGTTAACCCATTAGAGCCCATAATTCTGTGGATGTTATTTTCAAGATATTTATATCAAAATCATTCTAAAATATCAGTATACAACTAGTAAAGGCAATTTTATTTTCAATAAATATACCCCTTACGAAATATTAGCTGGCAACTATAGTTGCCGACGGGCAGATAGATGTAAAAAAATGAAAAACTAACAAGTTTTTAAGAAATACAAATTTTATTATACTATGAAACTAACATTATTTTTTTATATTTATTTTATGTTTTTAAGAATAAAAAGTTTTAAAACAAACAACTGGATATAGCGGTGCATCACATTTTCGGCAAATATATATTGTTCTTTTATTACATACACGACACCGACGATATTTTGATTCCCCATGTTCAACAATATGGTCAGTGCGGTCTGTTCGTAGTTCATTTAGCACAGGAAAAAACTCCATTGATGGCCTATTTCCAAGTTGTACTTTTGGAGTACCAAAAGATTTAAGAATAAAAACAGCACATTGCCGTCTAAACTCTAAAAGTGGTATTTCATTGCCTAAACGGCGGTATAATAACCATCCTTGAACGCAGGATATGCCAACTACCCAAGAAAAGAATGGCCACCACCATTTTTTAGTTCTTATACTACATCCATAAGTAAATACAAATTGATCCGATATGTCTACACCGCCCGTATAAGTATTATATTTAGCAATCGGACCTGGAACTGGCACAGATATGGTCTTCTTTTCTGCCCGAGAGTATCGTGATGCTGTTTTCATTGGATTTATAGAATGACAGTTTGTCAAAACAGTCAAAACACTATTGTCCTTCCATCAAACAGCCAGTAAGCCATCGCATGCAGAGATTTTTTACTCCAGAATTTTTTATCTCCAAATTTCATTGATGGAGATATGCGATTTTGGCGCAATGTTCCATTCCCGCCCAAACCTCTTAAAATGTAGTAAATTTCCCGAAGTAAACAAATTGTCAAAATATAATATTACCCCAGCAGGTAGGGTCATAGGCTCAACGAATCCTACATCAACATCTCCTGTAATTGACTCTGGAATTACTTCATCTTCTTCAGTAACTGCCAGAATTTCATGAAGAA
This sequence comes from Liopterus haemorrhoidalis, assembly GCA_963971575.1. NCBI lineage: Eukaryota > Metazoa > Arthropoda > Insecta > Coleoptera > Dytiscidae > Liopterus > Liopterus haemorrhoidalis. The sequence goes on along the minus strand of OZ020612.1, from coordinate 55,321,898 downwards.
AAAGTCCTTTCCCTTCTTTGCCTCTATGGCAACTTAAAGAAATAATAATAATAATAAATAACAAAAGTCGTTCATAACATAATTTTCATAAGCGCTTATTAAATAAATTATGTAAGTGCCCGCCGGCAACTTTAGTTGCCACGCACTTTCAAGTCCAATTTTGAACATTTCAAAACCAAAATCTTTAAAAACTTTTCCAAGCAACATTCAAAATGAACGTTTTTCTTTATATTTTGACATATAACAAAATATGTTCATGCATAGAAAATAAAATTATACTTACAATTCTTCCATAATGCACCGGTGGTAATTATTTAACTTGACGCTGCTTTCTTTAAACTAAGACTATTTTGTTTGCATGCACTTGAAGTGGTTTATTTATATTATGGGGCATAAATAAAGGTACATATAATAAGTGTTTACACGCGCATTACCCTATGACTCAAATCATCAGAGTTTTAGGTAATAAAAACGTTGGCAACTTTAGTTGCCGAGGGGCTCTAATGGGTTAATGAAGTGCTGCGCAACCGGTGTGCCACAGTACACTGGTGTGCCTTGAGCCAATACAGGTGTGACGCGGTCAAATGAGAAAATATTCTAACTAAATAATTTTTCAACGGTCTCCCTTAGAAACACAATAACGAGAATACGTGCAATGAAATATTCGCGTTATCTACGCTTATCTAATGTACACTGATAGACAAAATTGTTCGAACAAAATTTTTGTAATGTTTCTATCTTAAAAATACCATTAAAATAATAAAAATTATTTGATTGTAACATAAAATCCTGAAAACTAGGTATCTAATGAGTATGTTGAAGACTTTATTAAAGAACATTATTTATTTTGTAAGGAGGTTCCAGAGCGAACTACCGGTGAAGAAATTTTCCGAGTAACCGATTTCTTCAAAATATATAATATTCAATGGAGCAATTGCATTGCTGTTTGCACGGATGGCACTGGGGCAATGACAGGTAGTAAACAAGATTTCGTCTCTTGTGCAAAACCAAAAAATCCGATAATACAAATTACACACTGCTGCATACATCGAGAAGCATTGATGTTCATGAATTTGCCAGAGGAACTTTTGAACACGATAAATGAATGCATTAAAATCATAAACATAATTAAATCGAGAGCCCTAAATTCGCGAATCTTTGGAATACTCTGTGCAGAAATGGGAGCCGAATATGAATCGTTGGCTATCCCGAGGCAAAGTTTTGGCTAGATTGTTTGAGCTTTGCTACGAGGTGCATGAGTTTCTTTTAGATCAAAATATGCCCGAATTATATCAGCACCTCAATGATGATTACTGGATAGCCAAACTTGCATACATGGCTGATATATTCGAGCATATGAATGAACTTAATAAAAAAATGCAAGGTTGGAATGAGAATATATTCACGTGCTCAGACAAATTAAAAAAAAAAACTCTAACTTTAGCAGGAAGAATTGCAAAAAGGATGTTTAGAAATGTACCAAAGGACCAACCATAGTACGATTGAAAACAAGCAATTAATTGTGGATCTGGCCCAACAACAATTAAGTATGCTTCAGCAGAAATTTGATCACTATTTTATTCTATTAATAAGGAACAATACGATTGGATTCGAAATTCGTTTGCAACCAATGCAATAAATTCTACGGAAGCACTGTCTCTGCAAATTCGACAGGAATTTATAGAATTAAGTAATGACGGGACGTTAAAACTTCACTTCGCCGAAGTTCCAGTAGATATTTTCTGGATTTCCGTTAAGAAAGAATATCCTCGCATTTCTGACAAAGTCATCCTAACACTACTTCCATTTTCGACGACATATTCATGTGAGCAAAGTTTTTCAACTCTATATTAGTTAAAAATGATAAGCGGTCATGCTTAAAAGATCTTGACCAAGAACTTCGGGTTGCGCTGTCAAATATCGAGCCGAATATAAAACTTTTGTGTTCATTTAAACAAACGCAGGTATCACGGTAATAAGGCATTATTTTATAATAATTATTAAGATAGCATAACATTAAATATAGTATACTTTTTATGTAAAAATGAAAATGAAAATGTATTGTAAAATTTGTGTATCAAATTAATATCTATATATCTCAGCTTTTGATGTGCCGCGGAATTCTAGGAAGAACTTTGGTGTGTCGTAGGTGAGAAAAGGTTGCGGAGCACTGAGTTAATATACCGAGCCCTTCAAAAGATATTTACAATTAAACTTTTCGTTTTATAATAAACAGAAAGAAACAAAAAAAAAAAAACTAATAAAAAAAAGAAGAAAATATATATATATATATATATATATATATATATATATAAAAAAAGAACATTTCTAAAAGAAATAATAAGATCTTAAATTTTATCATGGAGAGGAGTTCTAACGATCATTTATAAAAAAAAATTCGTCTGGTGATTACAAAGGAATTTATTTTATACCTTATGAAACATCAACTACTTTGAACACCAGTAATAAAATAAAGTCTTTTATCTAAGAAAATTACTTTTGAACTTTTTTCATTAAGTCCAAAAAGCGTTTCATTGTATTTAATTTAAAATATCGCCCTCGGATCCATAACTAGAATTTTATTTGTATTTTCGTGATATTAATTTTTCAATAAAAGTTCAACAATTTTCCAACAGGCTTGACGTGTTTTTGAAATGTTATTTGAATTTTAACCCAGTTTTGAAAACGGCACATCTAAAAATCAATCAGGTTAAGATAACAAACGTAAACGTAGTATTATTTTAACATTTATACAAATCAAATGAGGAGGTATTTTGTTTTAAAATATATACATAAATATTTGCAGGAGAAATGAAAACAAGACGTAAGCATCAGATATGTAAATAGTATTGAAGAATAATGTTGATTTTTCAGATATCTTTTGCATTTTATTATCCATAGTGACATTGAAAATTTGTATAAATAAATATTGTAATGCATTAACATTTAGAGTAATGCTTTCGATAATAATATACTAATAGATGTTGTTTACCTCAATTTCGCACGAGCGTTCTATAAAGTACCAATCCCACGACTTCTTCTCAAGCTCAAACATTATAACATACGAGGTAATCTTCTGAACTAAATTAAGGCGTTTCTCTCAGACATATCATTCAAAGTGAGAAGGTAGGTGACACTTTTTTCAAACCGAAAACTGTCATCAGCGGAATTCCGCAGGGTTCTGTCCTAGGTCCTCTGTTGTTCTTAATTTATGTTGCTGATCTTCAATCAATAAGTCTCTGCATGCGATGTTCACTGATTATACTAAATTCTTTAATAATGCTATAACTGATCAATATACAATCAGATGGATCTTGACAATATCTTCTATTGTTCTGGAGCGGTTAATCCCACTTAGTGTCAACAAGATCGGCGTGTTATGTATGGGTTATCTAAAAACCCCTAACACCGTTTCCTTCTCAATGGGATTCCATTAAAATTATAACATCAGACTTGTCTTCGTCCAAACAAGCTCTAAAACGTACACGAAGTCAATTTTTTGCTGTAAATAACTTATAAATCCTATTCAACTCACTCCGAAAACTATCGGCGCTGTCCGGAATATATTGGAAGTGGATAAGTGCTGCACAAGGATATTTAGGCATCCTTGGTCATATCCATGAATCAATACAATCGTCCATTAATACTTAGCTGTCAGGAAGCTTTGTGTCCGATTGGTACCACACCAGTTAATTGGTGATCGAAAGACAGCGTCTGTGGAATGGATCAAGAAAATACTCACTAAAATTAACAGAAGCCATTCAAAAGCTGTCTGCGACATAGTAACAGGTGACAAAACATGAATTTACTGCTACGAACAAGAAACTAAAAGGCAGGTACATCTTTCCAGACGTGACAAACCAGCCATATTGAAACTTACAACGAGTACTAGCAAGAAAATGGTTGCTTAATTCTTCGGATGTACGAGTCATATTGCCACTGGAATACTATCATGCACTCACTGCTGAATGGTACACAATTTATCGAGTGTGTTCCAAAAAGTACGCAAAAAAGGACCAAAAGGGAGAATCCTTTAGCATCATGACAATGCACGACTACATACCACAGCTAGAACTACCGAGTTCCTGACCGTTTTAGGAGTGGAATAAATGACTCGTCCACCTCGACTTAGCGCCTTGTGACTTTTTCCTGTCCTCTTTTACAAAGTATAAAATGCGAAGATTAATATTTAATAACTCTAAAGCCACCATTTAAGCCTACGAAAATCTCGTTTGTGAGATAACACCTGAACGATAGGCCTAGTGCTTTCAGGATTGGTTTCACCAGATGGAAAAATGCATTGAGCATTAAGCTGAATATTTTGAAAAACAATAAAAATATTTTTTTGTTTTCGTCGTTATCCGCAAAATTTTTGTAGCAACCCTTGTATAACGCAATATGTAATAAAAATACATTTCAGCATATTCAATTGTATAAATATATTAAAAACTATTTTGAAATTGTTTGTTTTAAATATATATACATTTTTCATGACAAAGGGTTTATTTAGTAAACATAAATCAACGTAAAACAAATTGAAAAATATATTGCCAATGCTATAAATATCAAATAATTCTTTTAATCTAGTCTATAAAATACAAAACAGATGGGTCATTGGAAAAAGCAGAATAAAAGCCACTACAAAAAATTATTTCACCTTTTGTGAAATATTAAATTGACTTTAAGCTTGTCAAAAATATTGTTTGACTCTGAAGTAGCAATCATTTTATAATCGAATTGTAAAAATAAATGTTGAACAGTTTTGTGATAACACTTCACCCTGTAAATGACTGCAATGTAGAATTTAATTGAAATTTAGTTCACAAAACAATAAATTATAGTAGCTAGTAATTTTAACATTAAATAAACTACTGAGGGCTATATGAGGTTTGATAAAAAAAATCATGAAACTTTATGGGCCGGTTTCTAAAAGCTTAGTTAACTATAACCAAATAGTTAGAAAACGGTTGCTATGGTTACTTATGGGATTGTTATATTGTGACCGTAGTTGACCATTAGCTTATAGTTTACTAAGCTTTCAGAAACCGGCTCTACATGTTTCGTCTTTTTGGCAGGTGCAAATAGCCATCATTTCTATGCGTCAAAAATTTTAACTAACTAATCATCTTCTTGATGTTTTCCTAGTACAGGTTTATCGTTTTCAGGTGCCATCTGCTCCTATTTTCTCAAACAAGTTTTTTTACACATTAAGTTGTTGAAAAATAGGAAATTGATTTGTCCGTTACTTTGTGATATTCCATATTAAAATAAATAAAAACACTAATTTCTAAGCAAAATATCACTTTATTATTTAACTAATAACACGACTAGTTTCGCCTTACAATGGCATTATCAACTGATTCAAATGATGTAATGAATGGAGAACATTCAATGTACAGCCCTTATATATTAACAGTACCGAAAAACCCTAATTAACAAATACCTGGAAAATTGGGGGATAAACGAAATCTGTTTGTTCATTGAAAACCGGTGCGCCCTGCCTAAGATGTTTAAAGATTTCAAGGGACTCAAGCAGATTTATGGTGCGATTATGGTCCAACATGTAAATCTTACAGAATTTAAGGCTAAATGAATCTTTAACTTCGACTGTTAAATTATTTAAAATTTTGCTATTATGGTCTAACTAAGTAACGTTCAACTGAGCATTGTCTGTCTCTGTCTGTGAGCATTGAATAAAGAGAGAAAGCAATAGTAAAGACATGTTAATTTAGTGTTTAGAGTGCTGGCTGTCAGAACATATAACGTGATATAACCAAAAATTTAAAATCTTTATTTATTGAAGAAAAAACAAAAAAATACATAGCAAAATGAATTCAAAGTACATTATTTATTAAACCATGTTTACAATATTTACCCAAAAATAATAAATAGTAAAACTAAATTTTAAGATAAAAATGTATGTTCATAGGTAATTTTCATACAAAATAACACACATGGCTTAAGCGATTCGTAATGAGCCTGCATACTTTTTATAGCTTTGCTGAAACTACTCTGGCTGATGCAATTAAAAATGGAGTTCCCCATAGCTTTTTGGTCAGAACCAGTTGCCAAAAAGTTGATAGTTCCTAACACTTTGAGATATAGTGGAAGTTCGTCTTGCCTTGCAGGTTGTTAATTATGTAGTGGTTGCAAAATTTCGTAGAAAATCATTTCTTTTGACAGCCGAAAAAAAATTCTAAAACTCTCATTAGCCAGGTCAAATGGATTTTCTGTCTCTTATAAATCTTCGTTATATGCGAAGATTGTTCCTAAAAATACAAAGTACATATTTTTGATAATTTATAATGTTTATAAATTTATCTTTTATTACCTGTTGACATCATCCTCGGCAATTAAATGAACTAAAACATGGAGCAATTCAATTTTCTTGTAAATAAAAATGTTTAATTTTAAACACAATTTCGGAAAACGTTACGGTCTGATCCAGTGTCAAACATAACCTCAAATTTAGCGCTATAGAGAGATATATCTGGCTGTAACTTAAAGAAAATTTTAAGGATTTATTTAACGTTAAATGGTGACCGTAATTGCACTTCACGCGAAAGCCTGTGACCTTCACATTTAAAGAGCTTAAATATTTAACTGAAATGACCATAATCGCACCATTAGTTTATAACCCTTATTGACATAATGTAATGGTTTTAAACAATTTATTTCAACAGAATGACCGCTGGTTTTATGTTTACAATCTTCAAGTCACTAAATGTTGAGTGGTATATGTCCATATCAATATAAAGGGCTCCATTGTGTTCCTTTAATCAACGTTAAAGCAATACTTCTTTTTTAATCTTATTTCTTAAATATTCATAAAAGCTGAAACACTTTTTTAAACAATAATTTATTTTCTGTATGACACATGTTATCTAAATATACTGTACGAAATAATGATAAGTTGGGGAAAATCTGCTTTTATATTTTCATTACAGTCGTAGTGAAAAAGAACTGCACGGAAAGAAAACAATAAGAATTTTCCAAAAAAAGAAAATTGCGTTGTGGTTATTCCACGACAGAAATATGTCATCTAATATGAAAAGGTATTCCATTGCAGAGCAAGAAGCAGTCTCTACTGCATTATAAAATCTTTTATTTTTCTTCTTAGAAAATTATATGTTTTTATTAGTTTAGAACAAATATAGGAGGCCATATAAAAAATAATTAAGGACGAGGATAGTAAGAAAATTAAGAATTTTATATAGATTGGTTTCATCTCTCAAATTCCTTCTTACAATTTTCCTGTAATTTCTATAACGTAACCTTAAAATATGAATTTAAATAATTTGCGTAATAATATTTATGGTAATCTATAAGTATTTACAGAAATGTGTACCGTATTTTTCGGACCATAAGACGCATCTTTTTACATAGAAAAATAGGCTTAATATTGGGGTGCGTCTTATGGTCCGAAGTATGGACTATTAGACAAGTTATCGTAATAAATAAAAATTAAGAATTTATGAATATATTTTTATATAATATATATTTTTATCCTAAAAATTGTCTCATAAAATTGGGGTGCGTCTTATCGTCCAGTGCGTCTAATGGTCCGAAAAATACGGTAAGCTACAGACTTGTGCAGAATTCTAAAAATTGAGTTCTTAAAGATCTTATAAATGCGGCTTACAGAAATTATAATGTTATACAGAATTCCAGTTTTTAAGTTTCATAATTTTTTAGGGTTTTGTAGATATGACCAAAAAACCCTTATACCGTCATTTTGTCGTCTGTTTGTCTGTTCGATAAAAATTGTAGCCAAACGGCTAAACCTAGAGAATTTGGCAAGCTTATACAACTCTTTGATCCGCACATAGGAAAATTACTAAAACATCTAAAAAACATATCGCCCTAAAAATATAAACAAATAGCTGCTCATCAAAAAAAAATGTATATTTTTAGAATTCTGAGTAGGGTATCAAATGAAAGCCCTTAATACGTAAAAATAAATTTTATTTTTGCAAAATAAATTATTCTGACTCGTTTTTTGCCAAAATTGTGCAATTTTTTTTTGTCCCACACCCTGTAGCCCATATGGTTTAAACTAAAAATCTGAAAAAAATCTAAGTAATGTACGTTTGTGTGAACCGGAATAGTACAACAAGAATTTTTGATCAGATTATGTTTTCGGAAAATAACGCATTTTTTGTGTGTTTTCCTTGACCATGTAAAATATTAAAAAACTTATGTAAGACGATAAACCAGCATGCTTTGATAGTGTAATTGTTAGCATGCTCGCGTTCTAATTTGCAAACTAAGGTTCGCTCCGATCTCGAGACAATTTTATTTTTTGTTTTTTTGCATTTATATTTTATTTAAATTATTTTTTCAAAATTCTAGTTATATTTGGGCAAATGTTGCATTTAATTTTTAAAAGCGTAAATTTAATAACCAGCGGAAATTGTTGAAACTGAATACACGAAATCAGAGGGGCGGAGTTATGACTTAAAACAACCAATAGAAGCCATAGGCGCAATTTTCAAAATCTTAATGAACCTTGTTATATAAAAAATACTTCACATATTTAGAAACCTAAATAATGGTATTAGGCATTCGAATTAAAATTAACAAAAAAAAATATTTTAACATAAAATTTGTTTTGGCATCCCAAATAATCATCATTAAGTTACTAAATACCTACGAAATCCTGAAATGTGTGTAAATTCACACTTCACATCAATTTTTTTACAAATAAAATTATTTTTATAATTGTTTTGTTGAATTGCTGTTATTTTCCAATTATATATTTTAAAAATAACGCGTGGCATTCATATCTATGGCTGGTGGTCTAAAAACGGAGAACTTACTATGCCCCATATACGTCTAGCTAGGTGTTGGGGTCCTATTATTTATTATTATTATAAACTCTTTTTGATCAAAAATGTATATAAAAATCAGCTGTGGCCACCACAGGACCGACCGCCTTCATAAAGTACTTCATAAAGTAATACATTCTAGCAGCAGAGTAGAAATAACTTGGCCTAATATTTTCAGATATTAACAGAGATATTATTTATCATGACCATGGAAACGTTACATATAAGTATGAAAAAATTGAGACTTGGAAAAATTTCGAAAAATTTTACAAAAATTATTCGAAATTTTTCGTATTATCAAAAAACGTCTCAAATAAAAGTTATTAATTATTGCTTTTATAGCAACTTTTGTTCAATAAATTTTTTCGAAATATTTTTATGTTGTTAAATATTCATAAAAATCTTAAAATCGACACGAGTAAACTCCCATTTTTAGTCAACCGATTTTTACCAAAAGTTGATCAACTCGTGCCATTGATGGCAGAAGCTTAAATATGAAGTTTCATAAAAATCCTTTCAGCCGAATTTGCTCTGCACGTGTACACAGACGGACAGACAGACAGACGGACAGACAGACCGACAAACATCATGCTAAAAATAGTCAAAACGTTATGTAGGGACCTCAATTCGTGGAGATCCATCGAAATCTCGAAATGTCAAAATCGGTATGATCACAATACCTCCCTTATATATGTTGGCAGTCGGTAAAAAGTGATCTGTAAAAAATGGTGCATATCTTATTTGTCAAAACAGTTTTGTGTTGATACCGTTAAATCACAAAAATTGAAGTTTCCCGGTTTCAGCACCGAAACCTTTATTTGTAAACATAAAAATTTAATCCTTAATATACACGAGGATAATCACAAAGGCAATGAACAAAGTATTGTGTATATACACCGTTTTATAATAATTTGTAACGAACATTGTTACAGTTGCAATCAGCATTAACGTTGATCAGTCTGAGATTTTTTTTCACGTAGCAGTCATTGACCAGTTCCTCACAACTACCTTCCCTAGATCTTATAAGACGCCGTCCTCCCACCTAAGTGTTATCTTGCCTAATTTTCTCTTGACAATAAGTTTCACTGAAAATATTTTTACCGAGCTCCGGGAATCATTATTTTTATGAGACCAATCCATCGTAATCTACTGGTTTTTATGTATTGTATAACATTTTCCATTGAACAAGCTGTATAAAGTTCGAAGTTATAACGTATTCTCCATGGCGATCTTTCTATACAAGTTCGTAAATGTATTTTCTGCTCAAATATTTTCAGTTGTTCCTTACACGCTTGTGTTCATATATTGCTCATTTGCTGTCATAACACGAATTTGTGATTTTTCAGGAGACACTTTTAAATCATTTAAATTACTATAATTTTATGGCGGTATTCTGAAGTTAGATGTTAAGTCGCACATCGACGGAATCGCCCGAAATTGAACGATGTTAGAAAAACGGTATTCTGAAACGTCGCTATGTTAACGTTCGTCGATGTGAATTAAACATTTTAGTTGTTAGATTAACCGCTAGCAAATAGCTCGATGGAATTGAGATTAGAGTGGTGTTAAATTTTATTTTGAACAAATTTTCAACTAAAATCACTTCGCTTTCGTGATTGTCTATATAGAAAAGAAAATTTATTTTATAAGCTTAAAAAATAACGGCTCAAATTCCACTCAGTACCGAAGTACAGAATGGAATTTTTACGAAAATAACATTAAGTTTCTTTTAACATGTAAAATACTTACTGTTCGAACGATGCATTTTGAAGCGATTCATTCATTTTTTTAAATTCTGGAACTTTGCAATATATACTGTTTTCAGGTAACTCAACGGTGTGACTATTTTTGCAAACTATCCTATTTATGTAAGAGATCTTTGGTAGGAATTACCGGGGTTTAACAACCCCTCAATCCCTGTGATTACATATGTTACAGATTAGAACATTTTTCTGAGAAAGTACTCTCATTAAAAAGTGTCGAAATTACCTGTGTTAAAATTACCTGAATTGTAAAAACCCATGTTGATTTACAATTCAAAACAAAAGAAACAGGTTTTGTAGTAATATGAGTGACATCAAACATTGGAATTCCATTAATAATTATAACCCGTACCTAATCATGCAGTAACATTTGGTTTAGCCTTCAAATTAGATTTTTCTGCAATAGTAGTTACTTCTATTTTTATTTCTAATTTAAAAATAATTATTTAACCGTTTTAAAAACGTTAACCCAACAAAACATAATTCTTACACGGCTGTCAAAACGAACGTGAAGTTAGCCCCAGTGTTAATTCTACACCGGAAACAAATTGTAACATTGGATTTTACATCGGGTTGTTCAGAATACTGATGTTAAATCTGATTTAATAGAGCAGTATTATTTCATTGGTGTTAAGTTCACGGGTGTTACGATGGAAACTTCAGAATACCGCCATTAATAAGTGCAACGATATATCTATCCCTTTAGCGATTCTAAGTTTTGACGCCACATCAGTTAAAAGTGCACCTGTAATTGATTGCTTCTGATATCCTACAGCGGAAGTGTCAATTTGTTTTTACAAAACTTCTTTTTTCCAGGAAAATACCAGGATAATATTTTACGGTCGTTTTTTCCATTTAACTAGATCGTTTAAGGCGGGTTTTCCGCTGGTCTGCCTCTACCTAGGCTGATCTATGGATTCATGATGATCATCTGATGATATCCAAAAGTCTGATGACCTCGAAGCAGCGATAAGGGGCAGGAAGTAAAGGCTATACAACCAGCAATACATCCGGTGTGTTGCGGGTTGCATTTTGGTCTAGAATCCTCATATTTTATCTACTAGCGAAGTATAGAGAACTGACACGCTCGAATACGCTGCCTGGTGGTCAAACATTGTACTAGATACTCTAGTATTGTTTGTATTTATTATGTATGTTTTAGTGTTGAATTTTTGTTAGAATGTCGACAGAAGAATGAAAAACTATAAAATCAGAACAAATTGTAGTGTTTATGGCTGTCATTCAAGACAGGAAAAAGATAGACATCTTAATTCTTTTTTCTTTTACAAAGCAAAATGGAGAAAGTTAATATTAAGTCCAGATTGGGAAAAGATTTGGTTATGGACAGGAGGAAGGCGTGGGGATATATTTTGAGTTACGGCAAAAAAGTAACTGATAATATGCGAGCCTTTTCATTGCATTTGTCGCAGAAAAAAAACTTCACTAATATGCTTGCACCTGCTTAACAGCTGCAAGTTGCATATTTAACTTTTAGCTGCCCCTGTCCAACTAAAACTCATTTTATTTCATGAGGCAATGAACATAATGCACTTGTTTGTCAACAGAATGCATATATTGTAAATTCAGATGACTGACACTCAGCTTCTAATGTACCACATAAAATTACGTACCCAGCATTTGACACCTATTCACCTACAAAATACACTTCAATAAATCTACTGAAATTAAACTTAACTAAACACTGTAATTTGATGCCCACCTTCTGTTATATACCTCGATACATGTGTAGCGTTTTTTACTTTTTTTTTCCATAAGTTTTATTTAACGACGCTTCAACTACATGGTTTTTAGCGTCGGTATAAGTTTACAATAATTAGTTTATAATTACATGTCATTTGTTACATATTGTGTTTAGAAAAATTTGAAATAGAATGTTTATTATAAGTTATGAGTGATGTGGTTTTGGGTTTAAATGTTGCTGACTAATTGGGCATCTTTGATGAAGTTTATTATGTTCGTGTTAGCTGTGGTGGTGTTCTGTAGGGTGTGTTTAAGGAAATGTATTATGTTGTGTTTGGCCCTCAGATCTGCATATATTCGGCATTCTAATAGGATGTGTTCTATTGTGAGGATTTCGCAGCACTCATCGCAGATCTTCGCGTTATCTCTCTGCAGTAGATGCTCGTGGGTTAATTTTGTATGCCCTATTCGTAACCTTGTGAGGATGGTTTGTATGTAAGGTTTGATGGACCTTAATTTGTTATTTTTTATTGCAGTCCATTTGGCTTGTTGTGCTTTTTGTGAGTTCTGTGAAATGATTATTTGGATGTCTTGAATTGGGGTAGATAGATTTAGTGATTGTGTAGGTGTGGTGTTGTTAATGTAGTTATGTATGTCTTCGTTGCCTTCGATGCCCTTGTGACTTGGAACCCATAAGAGTGTTATGTTGTGTTTATCGTGTATTGTGTTGCGTGTTTTTTCGTTTTGTGTTGGGGTTTGTTATTTCCTTGATTGCACCCAGTGAATTGGTGCAGATAAGTGTGGCGTTTAAAAATTCAAAAATGTCGCAAATATATACTCGCATTTTAATAAAATAAAAATGTGCTGTGCTTAAATTAACTTGTTCGCTATGAGCAAAATGGCGGCTGAGTACTTGAGTTAACAGCCATATTACCTTGGAACACAGCGCCGCCACCGGTAATGTCACTTCTTCTAGGTGACGACAGAGTACTCATGGACAAGCTGATACTCTTTCTGAGAGAATCGAACTTACTGTTTTATGTGTGAAGTCTTGCACCTTATTTTAATGTGTTCTATTTCTAAACAGTGATATTCGATGGTAATTGGACCCTTTACAGCCTCGAATTTTCGAACAAACTTTTTATCTTATTTATTTGTGTTTGTCTGTGCAAGATTTCTTTTACTGAGTATGCGTAATTTTATTGATTTTATCTATTTATTGATTGTTTAATTTATTTTTTATATATGTAGTGTATGTAGTCATTTAAATGGGCTGCGTCAGGCGCAAATAGCCTTTGTTGCTGTGCGCCAAAATTTTTAACTAACTAACTATAGTGCGTTCGAAGGTGAGTTTGCAGTATAGCTCTTATGGAAAATGGGAGCGGTGTTGCCAAATGTTGTAAAAGTGTCAACTGTGTCAATTATAATAATATGAAAAACTCGTATGATTTACAAAAATCAACTCTTATAAAACTCAAAATAACAGTCAACAAAAACAAATGGCCATTTGTAGAATACTGCGTCTTCACAGATCAGCGCGTTTTAGATCTGGCAACGTCGACAAGCAAGAAAAGGATAGTGTCATTGTGTAAACCCATTAGAGAGTATGAAAAAGAACTACTCCATATGCCCTGTACTGCAAACTCACCTTTGAACGCACTATAACAGTAATGTCACTTCTCAATAGAAACCACTGTTCCTTTATTCTTTGATTTTTCTTGTCAGTGGGTTCCTGTTTTCGTAGCTAAATGTGTCCAGGTTTATCATCCAAACAAAACCAAATGATTGCGCTATTAATAAAAGACATTTTGATATATAAAACTAATATTGTCACGACTAATATTTGCTCGGGTACATTCCGTGCCCTGTTTTTACATTATTTCTTGAAAATAAATAACGATGCAACTTAACAGTTCCCAGAAACGTAATTTTAAAAACTAAACCTTTTATAACATATATATTAAAAATTATGTCATAAAATTTTTGTGCACATAAAATGAAGCTAACAGCATCCTGTAATAATCCTGTTTTTCAGAGTCAGTTTATGTTACAATTAACACAGCATTACATATGTTTCGCAGGCTGTCACATTAAACAGAACACATATGAACTCGAATGGTATATATGAGCAAACAAAGGTTAGTTTGTTACAGAATGTACATTAAATGCTATTAGGTGTTAGCTAATACCTTGACTTAATAAAGAGAGACAATGAATACACAAGCCCTGGTCATATTATTAGATCTTATTAAAAGGAATTTAGTTAGGAGTAAGAGAGGATGTAGACAGATAAAAGGATTGGACTAACGAGTACTGTGGAAGCATGAGTGGGTGTTAGATGTTCACAACAGAGAGTGAACATTGATGTGTTAGGTAATACACAGTGGCGGCGCTAGCGGGGGGTCCGTGGGGCCCGGCCCCCCCCTAAAAGTTGCTCTGGCCCCCCTAGAATTGCTTGAAAAAAAAATATATTTTAGAAATGAGGACCTTTTTACCGACCGCCAACATATATAAGGGAGGTATTGTGATCATACCGATTTTGATATTTCGAGATTTCGATGGATCTCCACGAATTGAGGTCCCTACATAACATTTTGACTATTTTTGGCATGATGTCTGTCGGTTTGTCTGTCCGTCCGTCCGTCTGTCTGTCTGTCTGTCTGTCTGTCTGTCTGTCTGCCTGTCTGTCTGTTCGTCTGTCCGTCCGTGTACACGTGCAGAGCAAATTCGGCTAAAAGGGTTTTTATGAAACTTTATATTTAAGCTTCTGCCATCAATGGCATGAGTTGATCAACTTTTGGTAAAAATTGTAAACGGTAAAAATTACACAACAGAAAAATATTTCGAAAAAATTTATTGAACAAAAGTTGCTATAAAAGCAATAACTAATTAACTTTTATTTGAGACGTTTTTTGATAAAACGAGAAATAATTTCTGTCTCAATTTTTTCATAATTATATGTAGCGTTTCCATGGTCATGATAAATAATATCTCTGTAAAGCGTGTTCTACATTATACTTTATTCATCAATTTTCTAAACTTTTTTCTTTGAACTAGAAGTTGTCAAAGTTTTAATACAATTTATTTTTCAATTTTTTGGTAGAGAATGAAATTCTTACACGTGTTTCAGTTCATTTAAAGTACCAACATAAAAATATAATTCATATCTTGTCAAATGTTTATAACCTAGCTATTAGTTTTGTAAAATTACTGATTTACGTACAAAACACAATTTATATATTCGCTTATTCAAACCAATGATCAACAAAACACTATTAAACACGTGGTAATACAAAATATTTACAAGCGTAATTTTAATGTTGGTACTATTGTTAAAACTATCTACTGCGCATGCACCGAGTTCCAAGTTGGATGTGTTTTCAAGAATAGTTGGATCAAATCTAGTTTTGAATAAAGTTGACCTTGAGTACATACCGTGTTCTACACTGTACAATTTCACTGATTTATTTCTAGTACAAGTTCTAGTCAAAGAAATAAGTATGAAAATTTGATGAGAATTGTATAATGTAGAACACGCTTTAGAAAATATTAAGTCAAGTTATTTCTACTCTGCTGCTAGAATGTACATTATATAAGTACTTTATGATGGCGGTCAGTCCTGTGGTGGCCATAGATTTTTTTTTAGGTCATTACTTGTATTTTTATATGTAAACGATAAACAAATATTTGCTGCCCCCCCCCCCAAATTTTACTGCACTGACGACAAGTATAAAATATTTCTTTTTAGATTTTTTTACCATTCTCTTTCATCCCCATCACATGTCCTATCCTCGTGCAACCACACTTACAACGTTAGGTATGAACACCTACCATTTTTAGAATATTCACTTAAAATTATCCATGTTAACAAGTAAACTTTAATTAAGAACAAGAGTTTAAAATGTTCAGCGATGATATTCTCATGTGTGTACATGAATGTGCGCGTATGGTAAGATAAGAAGTTTAATAAGAAGCAGACATTAAACCTGGGTAAAGAAGAAAGTAAATAAAACATTTTACGATCATCATGAGTCTGCGACCAACTAACCAAGAAAGTATGCAATTCGCTCCCGGCTATTCCACTTTCGTAATGGAAATTTCGTTTTTCTTTCTGGTTGAAAAGTTTCAAGAGTGAGAAAAACAAAAGCGTAACTTTACAAATAAACATTTATATTCTCGTATTTAAACGCATTCAGGGAACATGTACAAACATTTCATTATATGTTTTGTTGTCCAAGTTTCTAAACATACAGCGTCTTGAAATCCGAGCTGGGATTTTCATAATAGAATTCTGCGTCTCCTGTGTAAAACATTTACTAGTACGGTCTCGAACTCGAGTTATATAACATGCACACTCATTCTGGGATATGTGCAAACATCAGAGCCCTCTTGCTGCCATTGCTTTAATTAAATATATTGAAACTTCTAAAAGTGTTACATAATGCGCGCTACTCATGCGCTCAGACGATGAACTACGCTGAAATAAAACAGACGCGGGGAAAATCTCGGTACAAAATATCGTTTCTTTAATTTTAAATATGCTCCAGGGACCACTGTTAGGAACAGACTGGCATAATATAATTTCTGTATTCAAAACTACATATAAATATAAATAGAGGTACATGGGCGTAATCAGTAAAAAGGCAAAGGGGCACTTGTACTCCCCTGAGGTCTCCACTTTTAAGTGTTTTATTCCAAACCCTTATGCTGTTTTGTTCGCAAATTTATTTATTTTATATTTGTCTTTATAATTGTCACGTGGGTGGTTAGATGGAAATACAACTTCTGGTTTTAACAATACAATCGTACATATATAATTGGCAAGTGTCTGTATGCAGTCTCGGTACCATTGTGACGTCAATTTTTCCTAAGGTTCTCGTGATTGGCAGACAATCCTATATCCTACCGATATGAACAATATTTTGCAGATTTATTCTCTAAGCATCTGCGGACAAAATAACATACAGAAATGTCTAGGGTTTCGTAGACATAAATAGGAAACTCTAGACACGTTTATATTCTTTGATCGATATGAAAAATATTTTGCAGATTTATTCTCTAAGAATCTAAGGATAAAACAACGTATAGAAATGTCTAGAATTTCGTAGACACAAACAAGAAACTCTAGACACTTCTATATCCTTTAATCGGTAGGAAAAATATTTTGCAGATTTATTACTAAATTTAAAAATCTGACCATAAAATAACCTATAGAAATGTCTAGAGTTTCATAAACAAGAGATAGGCATAAACAAGAAACCCTAGGATACTCCTATATCCTTTGACCGATATGAACAGTATTTTGCAGATTTATTCTTTAAGTATCTAAGAATATAATTACATAGAAATGTCTAAGGTTTTGTAGGCATTAACAAGAAACTCTAGACAACCCTATATCCTTTGACCAATATGAGCAATATTTAGCAGGTCTATTCTCTAAGAATCTATGAATATAATTACATAAGTACATAAATGTCTAAGGTTTCGTAGGCATAAACAAGATACTTTAGATACTCCTCTATATCCATTGACCAATATGAACAATATTTTGCAGATTTTTTATCTAAGAAACTGTGGATAAAATTACATATGGAAATGATTAGGGTTTCGTAGGCATAAACGAGAAACTCTAGACAAGCCTATATCCTTTCACCGATATGAACAATATTTTGCAGATTTATTCTCTAAGAACATAATTATATATAGAAATGTCTAGGGCTTCGTAGGAATAAATACGTCTCAAATTATTTTAAATTTTAACAATTTAAATGTAATGTACTGAGTAAAAACTTTTAGACCGGGAGCTCATGACATTTTTGGTCTCCGATTTCATACAGTATGCCTTTTGGAGGAGAGAATATTTACCCTGTGACAACAAAAAAGGGATGGTACTAAATCCCTGCACGCTTTCCGGTCATCGGGAAAATTGCATTTCCACTTGCACAAAATTTTTGTGTTTTTCTCTGATTTAATATTGCTTGCCCTTTTGTCAAAAGAAAGTTATAACAAATTTAAAGTCTTTTAATTATAGGCATTCTGTATGAAAACGCGGAAAATCATATTGTTTTATTACAAGATCACATGACCGTTTGAGCCCTTTGGGACCCTCCGAATCGCATGCATATATTTAAAAGACTTTAAATTTGTTATATCTTTCTTTTGACAAAAGGGCAAGCAATATTAATTTAGAGAAAAGCACAAAAATTTTGTGTTTAAGTGGAAATGCAGTTTTCCATATAACCGGAAAGCGTGCAGGGGTTTAGTATCCTCCTTTCTTTGTTGTCACAGGGTAAATATTCTCTCCTCCAAAAGGCATGCTGTATGAAATCGGAGACCAAAAACTCTCATGAGCTCCCGGTCTATTTATAAATATTTCAATTTACAACGAAATATTTCGTTATGATTTTCTTGACATTTGATACTGGTCAAAAACGTTAAAACTCAACACAGAGCGCATGCGCGTGTATTTTATAGCCTATTCACAAGCTATATTAACACATGGCGTTAAACATAAATCATATTAACGCCTACCTTAACAAATGCTATTACAAAACAGCATTTTTCGAAAAAGGCGTTAGATGTGGTGTTGAAATAACAATTTTATCGTGACGCTAATTGTAACGTATTTCTTAGAGAATACACCCGAGTGTGTATCCGTGAAGAAATACTTTATTATTCGAATATCTTAGACACATTTTATTTTACATCATATATTAACTTTCAAATGATACAGCAGTGAATCTATATAAAATTAGATATAAACTTTATAGAGCTTCACTTGTGGCAGTATAAGATCTTTTTTGATCTACTTTTTGAAGATTATATTTTTCATATTATAGATTTCATCAATCCCTGCTTTCATCATATTTTATATCGTATTAAGAAAAGACGCTTACGAAAAATATAAATGCATCGTGAGAAACTGCTATAATTACCAATATAATTGGTTCATCTCGATTATCTCCTTAATAAAAAGAGTTATAAAAATATTGTTCAAATAACTCTTATTCACCCCGAATAACTGTTATATAAACAATATTTTTATATACTATAATCTGATCCCCATTACCCCCAATGGGGATCAGATTATAGTGGTATCAAATATTTTTATTTTCATTTGTTTTGCAAGAAGCACGGCAGTTAATAACTATTTTTCAAATTACACTACACCTATTAGTTAATATAATATTATAAAGCTTTTTTCCTCTTTTCAACGGTGTAAAACTTTTATATCCTATATATATATTGTGTCCTAGATCTCCTCGCTGGAACATAGGGCCTTTACAAACTCGCGCCATCGGGGTCTGTGAACAGAAAGCCTCTTCACCTGGCGCCAGGTAGTTCCTTGGGAATCAAGTTCTTTGTGTATTCTTCTCCATGTGGATACAAGGCGACCTCTACGACGGCTTCCCTGAGGGTTCCACTCTAAATCCATTCTGGAGATGTCCTTTACTTCCTTCCGGAGGGTATGCCCGATCCAGTTCCACTTTCTTGCCTGAATTTCCAAGTGGATAGGTTTTTGTGCTGTCAAATCCCAAAGATGAGTATTGGGAATATGATCTGACTAAGTCATACGAAAAATTCGGCGCAGACATCTGTTAATTCTTGGAGTTTATGGATAATTTCTTTAGTGATTTTGCAAGTTTCGCAGCCATACATCAGAAATGATTTTACATTGGTTTTAAATATGCGTACCTTAGTGTTACGAGAATTCTTCCACATCTTCTATATCTATATCCTAACATAACAAAATTTTTGAGAAAAGCGACTTTTTGTGGTCTCAAAAATAATAAGTGATTAGTGACTCATAACAGTAACCTACACATTGAAACAATTGCATGCATTTGTTTCCATTATTTGCCAACAAATAAGTCATTTTGAAGGCCACAAAATGCGATTTTCTCAAAAATTTTGATATGCACGGATATACAAGTTTTACTCGGTTGAATAGAGAAAAAAAAGTTCTATAATAATATGTAAAATAATATATGTGGTGTAATTTAAAAAACATTATTTATTTTCATACCTTTAGCAATACAAATGCAAAATAATTTTTTGATACGATTATCGTCTGACCCCTATTGCCCCAAATATGCTTTATTTAAACAATATTTTATAACTCTATTTATTATAACTCTATTTATTAGCCGACCGGCGTAGCGCAGTGGTAACACATCTGCTCTGAGTTGCTAAGGTCTCGGGTTCGAATCCCGTTCAGGCATGGAAATTTTCAAAGAATAAAAATTGTCCTGGCTAATTGCCAAAGCAGCAAAGGCCATTAAAATAAAAAAAAAAAAAAAAAAAAAAAACTCTATTTATTAAAATAAAAGAGTAACATAATAAGATAGTTAAAATAAATAGAGGGACGTAATAAAATCATTAGGAAGGGCGTCAAATTTTTATTGCTCATATTGTTTTATATTGGTTTCAATATTGTTCATCATTATAATAATCATATTTTCTGCGTATGACATTTAGCAATTGATATGATAAATTGAATTAAATTATTTTGTTATTAAAATTTTACCAAAAATTTTCATATTTATGAGTTTTATTATATATTTACTAATTAGTGGATGAATTTTTAGTAATTTCATAATTTATTCATATTCTGATTTAATGATTTCATAAAATAAATATGAATAAAACTTTCAATTATTATTAAAATAAAATGTACATGACGAATATAATAACAATATTGATTAGTTCCATAATTGAAATAATAATTGAAATTTTAATTAATTATTGTATTTTTAATAAATTTTAATGCCATTCTGTTTATTGAAATTCTTTTAAAATATTAATAAAAACTTGTAATAAATAATTCAATAAACAAATGAAAATGAAACAAATTTAAATAATTTAATATTACAATTAAATAATGACAGTAAAACTTTCCTTCAATATTGCATTTGTAACACTAGATGTACGTGTCGATCTGCTAAGCAGTCTTCGTAAGTAGCAATTGACAAATATTTAACGGCTCTATTGTTGCTTAAACGTCCGTTCTGTTGCGCATGTCTAAAACCAATGCATACAACTTCCCAAATATAAATCGTTTAAACAACACACAGAATGATAGTAATCACATTTACAAAACTTTGATATAATCGAATTTGATCGAAATATGACATGTTTACGTGAGTTTATATAGTATAGAGCAGTGTTTCTAAACCGGTGGACCGCGGACCACTGGTGGTCATTAGGAAAATGTAAGTGGTCAGCAAAAACTTAAAGAAAAGCAGCCTAGATTGGTCAACAGATCGACTTCTATCTTATTGCATGATAACGCTAGATCACACACTGTACAAATGACTGTGGCAAAATTACAGGAATTAGAGTTGGAACTTCTTCATCATCCTCCATACTCACCAGACCTAGCCCCCACTGACTACCACTTCTTCCGCAATTTGGACAACTTTTTAATAGGAAAACAGATTAATTACAACAATGCTGTAAAACTGGCCTTCCAGGAATTCATTGACTCTCGTCCGTTAAAGTTTTATACCACCGGCCTGAACAACCTACCACTTAAATGGCAAAAGTGTATAGACAGTATGGGTGCATACTTTGATGAATACAATAAATCTCTATATTTGTAAATTATCAACCAACTTTTTTTTCTACAAATTTCATCCTTGACGACCTAATAACTAGATCTGGTTTGTCCTTACAAAAGTGAACAGCATATAATTCTTTCACCGGATTTATAAAATTTAAATAAAAATGAAAAATTGAAATTCATTGTAATTTAAACAATATTATTTAGCTACAAAAAATTATTTCATTTTTTTTATTTATTTTTTATTATTATTAATACAATACCGCTTTTCATTTTACAATATTTCCCGAGTACTGTATATTGCAATTGTATTCTCCGAAACAAAAATAGTTCCTATACAAGTAGAAAATTTTATTGAAATAGCCAAAAATCATAAAACCGTATAAAATATCAATTAAAAATCGTAGTGAACAGTGTAAACACTGAACACAATTGCTTCATTTTGGGAACGACATTGCATTCAGAAATCACGTTCGGATAATTTCATTCTCCACTATTTTCCCTAACAAAGAACTAAAACAAAAAGTTAAAACCGAACATTTTACAGCGATAGAACAAAAGGATTTACATCAATTGCTCAACTAGAATGTATTTATTGATGTAAAATGAAACCACAAATGAGCCGTTAATTTATATTAAGCTAAATTTTCGTGTGCGTTGTTCAAGAATTAAAAAGACCAAAATTGATTGTGTTTTTAATTAATATTTTGTTGCAAAATCATTGTAACCGAATATCGTGTATTTCTGCATGAATGGTTAGCAAATATCTGGTGTGTCAAAAGATATGTAGGTTTCACTGACTGAATTGAATATGTTGAATTATACCTATTAGCGGTTGTATGATTGAGTAGCATTGTTGATTGTATCTTTGTAGGGACAGTTATGCTATGATGATTTCTCTTTTGCCCCTATGGATTACCCCGACCCAGTTGAGTATATAAAAAAAAAAAAAAACAGGTTAGTATTTCTCTCGCCATATACTCTCAGGGACAAAAAAAACTTCAATATTTCCACTTTATTAGTTTCTAGTGCAATATATAGAGTTTTCCTTATCAATTTATGATAAAACACAGATGGTATAATATATTTTAAACAAATTAAAGCATACCAGCTTGTCTTAAAAGGAATAGGCAAGTATTTACAGAAATATTTGAAATAAATGTGGTAAAACTCAAGACCTAACAGGTAGGGATTCTGGACTCGACTCGACTGGACTCGGACTCGTCGAATATTTGGGTAATTACTCGGACCGGGACTCGACTCTAATACTCGATGAGTCCACGTTTTTAAAATTAAGTAAAAAAGAGTAAATTCAAAAGGTGCTTTCTAGAAATGTTTTGATGGTACTCGTTAGTATTTCTCAAATATTTCTACCTTAAGATAAAAAGCAATTAAATTGTTATATCTAGTTTTAAAATTTAAGTTTTTAAAATAAATAAACTGATTAATAAATAAATTTCAGTACATATTCTTTTTAATTTCTTGGAACCACCACAAATTTCAGTTAACAATCTTGTGATGTAATAAATAATTTTAATTTTAACAAATTTTGTATTTTATTTTTTGTTACAAAAACTTCACCTATGAGAATCATTATAGAGCTCCAAAATATTAAACGTTTTCGCTTATTATTTTCAGTTTAGATTTAGATCCGAACTCGACTCGAAATCGACGAATTTTCTAAATTTAGGACTCGGACTCGCCTAAAAACTCTCGTCCTAAAAACTCGAGTTTCCAGAAACCCTACTAACAGGTGTATTAAATCATATTTATTAAATACAAATTCTAAAAATTTAGTCTTTTAAGAACATTTGTTGATTGTAGAAGTAAACTATAGTTAAAAATAAATATGTGTCCAGAAGATGTTGCGCGAGCCGTAGTTCTTTATGAGGAGAATTACAGCATACGTTATATCGCAAGTGTAGTGAATTTTCCTCGAAGTACCGCTGCTGATGCTATCAGACGATATCGGGAGGCAGGAGACTTCAACACATAAAATCCAAATCAAGTCGACCACGAGCCACCAAGATCGTTTTATTATACCATCTGTACTCCGTACAGAGCATTACCAGCAACTACCGTCGCTCAAGATTTGGAATATGCTACGGGAACAGCAGTTTCTGTGAAAACAGTATGTAGAAGAATAAAAGAGTAGGGACTAATGTCACACAGACCTGCACATGACCCATTGTTGCCCGCAACTCATTGGACTGTAAGACTACAGTTCGCTCGTAGTTATATGGACTAATGAGGAATGGAACAACGTTTTGTTTTCAGATGAGTTCAGATTTTGAATCAGATCACCTGATCACCGCAAACGAGTGTGGATAAGGTAGGGTGACCATTTTCTTAAGAAGACAATGCGGAGCATCTCCCAAATCCAAGTGAAGAGCAAAAAAAAAGGTCGTCATCTCCCAAATCTAAGTGAAGAGCAAAAAAAAGGTCCTCACCTCCCAAATCCAAGTGAAGAGCAAAACAAAAAGGTCCTCACCTTCCAAATACAAGTTACAAAATGCGGGACAAAATGTTAAAATGCGGGACTTTTGCGGGACGCATCTTAATGCGGGACGAATAGTCACCCTAGGATAAGGCCAAATTAACGGTTCACACCCTGCTGTATATCTGCCAAACAGCCGTTCGGCTGTAGAAATGTAATGGTGTTGGCATTTCTCGAGATGCTAAGACGGATCTAGTTTTGGTCGAAAATGGGGCTATGACAGCTTTCGGGTATATTCAGGAATTTTTAGCCGATCTTGTTGTACCATTTGCTCCATTTGTAAGTCAAGATTTCGCATTATACATGCAAGATAACGCTCCTCACACATTGCGAGAATTGTCACGGAGTACATAGATGCAGTCGAAATTCGTCGGTTCTAAGATTCTAAGTCTAGTCATAAATCC
Source organism: Liopterus haemorrhoidalis (assembly GCA_963971575.1). Classification (NCBI taxonomy): domain Eukaryota; kingdom Metazoa; phylum Arthropoda; class Insecta; order Coleoptera; family Dytiscidae; genus Liopterus; species Liopterus haemorrhoidalis. Next base: position 55,297,143 of record OZ020612.1, on the reverse strand, counting down.
TATTGAACACGTATGGGATATGTTAGGACGAAGAATTCGGTTACATCGACCGCCTCCACCAACCCTTCAGGAACTGCGAAGGGCTCTTTTAGAAAAATGGGACAATATATCCCAAGAAAAGTTTTATAATCTAATTCTAAGTATGCCATCGCGAATAAGGGCTAATATAAGAGCTAAGGGAGTCAATACTCGTTATTAGCAACCCTTTTGCTAACGCAAATTTATAAAGTTTTTGTTTTTGTTTTTACCTTTTTTAGAATATTTTTTTATTTTGTGTAATATTATTAGTAAAAAATTATTTGTTAATAAAAAATAGTATTCCTGTGCTGTCTTCTTATTATACAATAGCTAACAATGCTTTAACAGCTAAATTAGGACTATTTGCAGCTTTTATATCAATATTTCAAAGTGTCAGGTTTTTTTTTGTTCCCGACTGTATTTATCAAATATTCTTTGAGATAAAACTGCAGTTAAAACTGAAAATTAAAAAAAAATTAGAACGCGCCTTGAGCAACGTATACTACTTTTAAATATTTCATTGAGCGATCAAGTTGGCAGTACGTGTTATTCGTATGTGAAAGTAACCAGTCGTGACATCTATATTATTCATTCGGGACGACATGTACAAGTGGTCCGGAGACTAGGATAGGGAGCAAGCGCTAGCCATTCGAAAGAATGATCATTATTTGGCGAACGCTCTCTGAAAAAAGGGTTCGTTTTAACAATTCAACGAGAAGAACGTCAGACCAATCTTCAGGCTAGTAGATTATGCAAATTTGGCTGCATTCACAACAAGCTGAACAAAAAATCAGACGAGTTTTTGTACGAGCAAAGCCAGAAAATGGAACCATATTATCTAAAAGTCTTGATAATCTCTCGGTAGACCAGTGCACAACAATATGTTTCTCAATACTTGTAAACACTACAGAATTCTCTAAGATACGTGGATGAAAACTATATCAATAATAATAAGAATAATAACCATTTTAAGGATAAATAAATTCTTAATAAATTTTCTGTAGTCTCTTCGATCTGTAGGATTTTCCGTAGGGTTAATCTGCAGAGTTCAGACTCTATAATATATAATAATAATCTCCGTATAACATCCAAGATTACATATGGCCGATTTAACAAACCGATATAACAAATTTACCATCAAGAATCAGGAAATAAAGGAGGTGAGCAAGTTTTGCTACTAGAGTAGCATTATAAGCAAGGACGGTGGGACACTAACCGACGTTCTCCTAAGAATCGACAAAGCACGACATACATTCTACTAAGTTAACAACTTATGGTTAACAATAAAGAGCTGTCCATCAATTCGAAATTACGAATTTTCAATACCAATGTGAGGTCGGTGCTTCTGTATGGTTGGGAACACTGGAAAATTACCAATTAAATCTCGTCCAAAATTCGAGTTTTCGTCAATCGGTGCCTAAGACTCATTTTACGGGTCAAATGATGCATTTTAACCAATATCGAGCTATGGTACCAAACAAACTAGACTTATGCGGCAATTCTGCGGAAAATCTGTAAGTTGACAGACAAAATCTATAAGAAACTGTCCATAACAATATATAAAACAACTCCTTAGACCGATTGTAGGACGATTGTAGCTTACAAATTTGCCACACAATTGCCGTAAGAGCTGAAACTTGAGGTACGTAAACGTTTTTGGCACTGGTTGATTTTAGGATTGCACTAGAATGGAACACACTAGGCAGCAAGCGCATTGGCAGACCATCCATGATTAGAACCTTGCGTAGGTATTTTTTTTTTTTTTTTTGTATCCGCATCCAAACAGTATCCGCACAACCATGATCCGCATTCGAGTATCAGCAGCTTTTGTAAATAAAAGTATCAGCATCCGCAAAAACATCCGCACAAACCGCACAACAAAATGTGCTGGCAGTATTATTGAATTTACAAAAAAATGTTTCAGACAAAAGTTGCTTGGTAGAACGTGCTTCATAATTTGTTTTCATTTCGCTCAAGCGTTAGATAATGCAACTTTTCATATGGCAATATATGTTATTTTACAAATTTTTGGAATCAAAGATCTTTTACTTCGGGATTTATAAAAATTTGGATGGTTTACATAATAAATATTTTGAGAAAAAATTGTTATTTTTAGGTGTTTAAGTAATACGTTCTAAAAAATTTGTATAAAAAACAAGCAAACAATAGTATATTATTATTCGAGTTTTATAAGACGAAATATTGTTACACGAGTTGTTTCGAGTACGACGAGCGACGCGAGGAGTGCTCCAAAGAAAAAGAAACAAGTGTGACAATACGTCGTGTAAAACGAGCATAATATACTATTTTTTATGATATCAAATGATTTATTTACATTTTGATTTTTATTTACTGTATAGGAAATGATAATATGTATTGGGTATTTATATTATGTAATTAATTCAATTGGGTAATTCTATGTAATCTATTCGAAGCCGCAAGGCAGGAATAAAATCTATTAATAATAAATACTATTTTTTATAGAACTTATTTTATAGAAATTTTAAAATTTCATTTATAAAAAATATCGGAAAACAATCTAGGGATTTTCCGACCGGCGTAGCGTAGTGGTAGCACATGTGTTCTGTGTTGCGAAGGTCTCGGGTTCGAATCCCGTTCAGGCATGGAAATTTTCTGAAATAAAAAATTGTCCTGGCTTATTGCCACAGCAGCAAAGGCCATTAAATTAAAAAAAAAAAATCTAGGGATTTTTGTGAAATGCGGTCACCATAACAACAATGTATAATAAAACAATTTCTATGATAACACAACACAAGAGTAATTTGACAGATGCAAAACAACAATTTTTTTTTTTTTTAATTTTCTTAATAATAATATTATAATATAATTATCTGACATGAAAATACTTACAAATTTTATCAATGACACGTCATAGACGAGTAGTTCTGCCAACCTCTTAAAATTAAGTCATCAAAAACTGTTTAACAATAACTTCTATTGTTAAACATGTTTCACTGTAACAATGATATTACCCGAGCGTAATTGTAGCACAGCTGCATATCGTTGCTAAGGTCTCAAGTTCGAATCCCGTTCAGGCTTGGAATTTTCAAAAATTAAGTATTGTCCTGGCTAATTACCAAAGTAGCAAAGACCATTAAAATAAAAAAAAATAATAATGATAATAATAAGAATGATATTATTGTGAACGCAAAGTATAACAAATTATTTTTGTAATATTTTTTAACTTTTAATTTTTCCTACCACTTCTGTAATTATGGCTTTTAAATCGGTTTTATATTCACGCGGATATTGCGGATATTATATGTAATCCGCATCCAAACCGCATCCGCATGGTTTAAATAATAACTTATACGCATCCGCAGAAAAATGACGGATATTCGTAGATTTACAGGGCTCTATCCATAAACTGGAGACGTACGGTTACGAAGGAATACAAAAATTCCGGAAAAACTGAGTGAGCTTAAGATCCTGGCTCGTAAAGTTAGGTGGCGACAACATCGTGAATGGCTGATAATATAGTGTATTAAATTAGAGCTTAATACTTAGATAAATGAATAAAAAAGGTTTCGAAAAATGTCTTATTTTTATTCGATTAAAACAGAAAAAGTATCTTACTAAATACATAAGAAATTCGAAAACTATCATTAGTATTGTTTGGAAAACACTGTAAGAGAGAATTACTTCACAAAAGAAGTTTTTAAAAATACTACACGAGAAAATGTGTTAAGATAATCTTTTAGAGGCGAACTTTATTTAGATCTGGAAAAAATTTAAAAAGTTCTGAAAGTTTTTAAGCGAGGTTGATAAATAAAAACATGAGAGTTTCAAAATGTATGAAAAATGATATGTGGGGGAAAATAAAATACTATATTGACTAAAAATTCTGAAATTAGAGATGGAGTTCATAAATCTAATGAAAAAATATCATCAGAAATAAATTGGGAAACTGGTATTTTTTTTTTTTTTTTAATTATATTTATTTAGGGGTGCTTCAACTGCTAGGTTATTAGCACCCCGGAATATCTGTTTTACATAATTAATATAATTACAAAATCAATATAAAATTCAAAAATATTTAATATAATTAATTAAGACTATTAGGAATGTGGAATGTTGTTTTCATATGTATTGGTTGATTTAAGTTTATATGTGGTTAATTAAATTTGTGGCTTTTAAGAATTGTATTATGTTTTCTAACTTGTCACTGGAATTGGAGAGTAGTATTGGAAGTGTCAATGCTGGTGTGAGTTGGTTGTGTATTCTGTGTGTGTTATATTTTTGACAGTGGAGTAGTAAATGTTCAACAGTAATTTTGGTTTTGCAGACATCGCATATTGGTGGTTCTGAGTGGTCGAAGATATGTTTGTAGGTGACTGCCGTGTGTCCTATTCTTAGCCTAGTTAAAATAACTTGCTCTCTTCTGTTGTCCCTGTTGTTCCAATGGCCAGTGGTAGGTTTTATGAATCTCAGCTTGTTGTTGGTAAGGGTAGTCCAATAATTGTTCCAATGTCCTCTTAGTCTTTTTTTACATAAAGTATTGAAATCATTACTAAGTTGACAATCAGTAGTAAATTCTGGGTTATTTCTGGTGGCTTCTCTGGCTATTTGGTCGGCTTCTTCGTTCCCAAGAATGCCTACATGGGATGGTATCCATACAATGGTGATATTTTTACCGTTGTTTATTGCTTCACTGATTTTATCTTGTATTGTTTGAATGTATGGCATCTTCGTATATATTTGTTGGATGCCTTGGATAGCACTGAGTGAGTCCGGGTAGATGACAAATCTTGAGTTATTTGATTGTTTTATGAAGTCCGTAGCTCTTAATATACTATATATTTCTGCTGTATATATGTTAGTATTATTTGGAAGACGATATGTATACTTTTCTTCGCCAAAGATCACAGCAGCAGAGGTGTGATCCCCTACACTAGACTGGCATTTTTTGTATTTAAATAAAATATAAATTTTTTAAAACTAGATGCAAACTAAAACTCGATGTTAAACACAAAATTACCTAGTAACGCAATGTTTTTCCTTTATTTTTAACATTTCACTTATTCTACAATCCTTTTTAAGATAACATGAATATGAATTGTATTGTTCTGAACAAGTCAAGTTCAAATATGATCGAAAACTCTAAACAATATATTTTCAATGTACATCCGAGTCTTTGTGTTATATTTTCAATACTTGTGAATGACGTATGAATTGTTGAAAATGCCAACAAGTGCAGCTCATCATTTCATGTGTGTTTGTCGGGACAATTGTGACAATTCTAGACAACAAGGTATTTTATTATGTGAATATATTACAGAGAATGACAACAATAATATCAAAAAGTAGATGAATATCTTTTTTCTAGTAATACTGTCACAAAGATTGCAATCTGGACAAGATTTTTTTTATCAATTTAGTTAATATTAGGTTTTTATTTTTATTGCTGGAGAAAATGGTGTATTATCAGTAGCCTGGCAGCGTTCATGGAAGCAAGGGAAAATATTTTTGATCTTTACCTAAAAAATAATTTATTAATTTATTTCATATTTGTTATTGTAAAATATGGTTACAATAATAGTATAAAATATGTCGAATGTTAAAAATACGCTGATATAAAACTGCTGCATGCAGCCATATTTTGTGCAATTTGACAGGGAAAGCGTTTCCGCGCTAGAATAGGTAATGTTGAGTACGTAGCAACTCCAGGGCGTGTGATATAAGCCAGTTTGGATGCATACTGAAAGTCAGGTTATTTGCTAAGAAGCGTTTTTTACGCACGTATGGCTTATTTTTGAGTTTTTATATATATATATATATATATATATATATATTTTCCTAATAGTTGGATTTCCGAATTAGAATAAAAAATAGTTTCATACGTATTTATTAATTTCAGACTTTCAGAATTGATGATAAATTCAGACGTTATTTATAAATTAACAAAAGCTTCTTTTATGCTTTAAATTTTGCAAACAAAAAAATACTTATTAACAAAATTAGGCCTTAACCTGAACATTAAAAACCTTAGAAAATGTCATTAAAAACTGGAGTACAGTCGACCCTTGATATTCGAGAGAATATTTTTGCCTACATGCATTTAGTTTTACTGCATCCCTTGATCAAAAAGTCAAGCTACGCCACTGTATTTATACTGATTTATATGATATTTCTTCTATAAAAATTCCTGAGAATTATTTCTCGATCCGGGGTTATTCTTAAAGCAGTAAATTTCAACCAATACGTCGCGATAGTAAGATGTGTTTACAGTTATTTGTAAATCTCCACCAATCAGTAAAATGCACAAAGGTATAGTTTGTTTAAATGAGATTTTCCTTAGAGCAACAATAGGGTTTTTTTACTGATCGATGGTTTCGAATCAGATCTTTCTACCTTACTATTCATCGTCCTTAAAGTTTTGCCCTGTCATGGTTTCTCTAAAAAATTTGGGAGACTTTCCCTGCAGCTAACTCTTCTCTTGACCCTACCAAGCATTCGAACTGACCTTTTTTTGTAGTTTAAAAAGACGAAGCCAGTCGGTTGAGTTTCCTTTTTTTAATGTTAATACCGTAATTATTCGTAGCACAGCTTCAATTCATGTAGTCTAATTTTACAAAACTGTGTTTTATGTTTTTTTATACTGATTGGTAGCAGATACAAATTGTGTATAGCCGATTCTGGTCCTGCTATATTCAGACAATTTATTTGACATCCAACATGACGGCAAAATACCAGTGTCAGCTTATTCAGTCAATAGTACGTACTCAGCAAGTTTTTTCTAAATTTGTAGACAAGCACGCTTGATTACATTACGCAGATCATCAATACAGTGTGACAATTTGTGCTCGTAGTAGACACAACAAACATGCTGCATAGGGATAATGTTACAGTTTTATATCAGCTCAAAAACACGTAACACATAAAACACGCTTTGTCACCACTTTTATTTAAGTATTAAACTAAAAATATGCGTTAAACTATCAACTTTTTGCTTTTTGGCTCTCTTCATTATACAAACCAAGTAAAACATCAGTGAACATTATGTTAACCACATTTTAAACAGACCTTCTCTAAAATATTTGCAGTGGCGGACTGGCCTGCCGGGACACCAGGCAATTTCCCAGTGGGCTGGTCCCAACAGGACCGATTCTTGGACCAGTGGGGCCAGTCCTCTATCCAACAAAGCCGACTCTTGACCCTATGGGGTCGATTTATTTAAATATTCCAGGGTTGGAAAATTTTGCCAATCCGCTACTGAGTATTTGACACATTTAGACAACAATTTTAACTATATGTTGTACGACGTACTGATGCCAAAGGTCTTTTACACCAAATTCTGATAAAGCTAAAATATGTTTTGTTACGTATTCATTTATGACAATTTGAAATAGTTTTAAGTTAATTTCAATACAAATAGATTTGTTTTAACTAGTATTGAAAGTTTTAAGCATGTTGATGGCTTTACAGAAACAGTCAGAGTTTTTTGAAAGAGAATGACGTCATAACTAATTTCCTATATTGTGTTTTAATACGTATGAAACTTACTTAAAGTAAATTTTAAAAAAATGTGGGATTACATGTGTCTGCAGGAATTTAAGTAAAACGCCAATATTTGTGTGTTTATTTTTATGGTTTTATCAATTTTTATGTATTATAAATTGATATGATCAACATAAAATCGATGGTTCGATGGTTCGACAGCTGGTTCGGAGATCTGTAGCTGACCAAGGTTGCTAACTAGATTGCTGGTTTGTCATATTTTCAGATGGGTTATGACATCTTTTTGGGTAAAATAATTTCTAAAGTAAAAAAAAGTGCGTGACTATTTGTAAAATGTAGAATTAGTAACTATGTTTGTAAATATAAAAATATTATTTCCCGCACGGGAAATTGCTAATCAAATATAATTTTAAAAATTGGTACTTCTAAGAAGTTTACTTCTTCGAAGTATTTGTCAGATACGTAATAAACCATCTGCCGTGAAAACAGTTTTAAGCACTTGCAGGGCCCTAAGCGCAGTCTACTTTTGAGCCGTATGTCTTTGATTTTGAGGATTTTCGTACGAGATCTTACCGACCTAAAATATTGGACAGAATAAACCAATAACGGAGTATTAGGATGCGCATATTCGTGTGACCGTAGCGAAAAACTATTCATCTGTCAAAGATATTTCGAGGTTATTTACTGTCAACTTTAGCTATATTTACCGACCGCCAACATACAGAGTGATTATTTAATGGCGAGACGACGTCACTGGAAGTTTTAATAATTTGCCGTTTCATACACATCGTAGCAGGCGATTATGCGCGCATGCGCATAATCTTTTTTTCTTCATAATCATAGTTATTATAGTCATAGTATTCACCAGTATTTCTGCTAGACAGCACGTAAAATTCGGTGACGTCGTCTCGCCATTAAATAATCACTCTGTATATAAGGGAGGTATTGTGATCATATCAATTTTGACGATTTTTCGAGTTTCGAGATTTCGATGGATCTCCACGAATTGAGGTCCCTACATAACGTTTTGACTATTTTTAGCATGATGTCTGTCGGTCTGTCTGTCCGTCCGTCTGTCTGTCTATCCGTTTGTCTGTTCGTCTGTCTGTCCGTCTGTCTGTCCGGCCGTCTGTCCGTCTGTCAGTGTACACGTGCAGAGCAAATTCGGCTGAAAGGATTTTTATGAAACTTCATATTTAAGCTTCTGCCATCAATGGCACAAGTTGATCAACTTTTGGTAAAAATCGGTTGACTAAAAATGGGAGTTTACTCGTGTCGATTTTAAGATTTTTGCGAATATTTCACAACAGAAAAATATCTCGAAAAAATTTATTAAACAAAAGTTGCTATAAAAGCAATAACTAATAACTTTTATTTGAGACGTTTTTTGATAAAACGAACAATTTCGAATAATTTGTGTAAAATTTTTAGAAAGTCTCAATTTTTTCATATTTATATGTAACGTTGCCATGGTCATGATAAATAATATCTCTGTAAGAAAATATTAGGTCAAGTTATTTCTACTCTGCTGCTAGAATGTAATTTATATAAGTATTTTATGATGGCGGTCGGTCCGGTGGTGGCCACAGCTGATTTTTTTTCTTATTTTGTTTAAAGTAAATTGAATTTAGCTGTTCACATTCTTAGAATATTTATATATGATTTGTCGTATGATAATTATTACATTGCGAATTTAGTTCAGAAAAATCGGATCTAAAATTATTGTAGTATACCAACCAATATTTATCGGCTTGAATCTGTATCAATGATGCGCACTACGTCTATTTTCGTAATTTGACAGAATTTAAATAATTGTACTTAACTCCTAGGTGCTATTTAAAATGTACCCCACACGATGTACATGTACCCCACACAAATACGTTTGGATTTATTCAACATCTATTTATCCAAAATATGTACTTGAATAGTGACTTATTTAAGGTGATCATTAAATATTCCAGTCCAGGGATTTTTTTTTTTTTTTTCTGATGAAGTTCGTAGGTTTTTTTTTTTTAACATTCTGTTTCTACAAACTCTTTTATAACGAAAATAATATTTTTTGACAAACAAAAATCGTAGTTTTATAGACAAAAATAATATTAATAAAAAGTAAATAAAATAACAATTCCCTTCAATTTCAAATGTAATAAATTAGATCAAAAAACTGATTTGCAAAGTCGGTACGACATCCAGAAGACTGACTGAATCGGGACAAAGACTAAGATTATCAGTCTTCAAAAATTGGTAAACTCTGTGCACTCTAGGTTAACCCTTACGTTACGGTGTCCTTTGGTTGCGGTGTGGGGTATAAATGTACCCCATTCTTATTTTATCGTAAATAAATAATTTATTAATAATTTGTATTCTGGTTTACTATGGAATATATTAAAAATGTTTTTTAGCTGAAATTACAATATTTTCAATTGCAATTTTTTCATACGTCCAACATACATAAAATTCTGTTTCATACTAACCAACTAAATTTCTAGCAAAGCATAGTATACGCCCACTTATGAAACAATGCTACTACTGCTACGTAGATATTCATACTGAATTGGTTGTTTATGCGTAGCTGCTTTGCAATAATCAGGGAATTTACCCGAATTGACTCCGCCCTTTACTTAAAAATGACCAATAAAATTCATGAAAAATAAATTAATTAATATTAGGTGTTTAAAATAAAAATTGATGTGAAGTGTGAATTTTCACACATTTCAGGGTTTACCCGAAATTTACCCGAATTGACTCCGCCCTTTACTTAAAAATGACCAATAAAATTCATGAAAAATAAATTAATTAATATTAGGTGTTTAAAATAAAAATTGATGTGAAGTGTGAATTTTCACACATTTCAGGGTTTTGTCAGGTATTTAGTAAGCTATTGATGATTATTTTGGATGCGAAAACAAACTTTATATTAAAATATTTTTTTTGTTAATTTTTTAACGCCTAATACCATTATTTAGGTTTCTAAATATGTGCAGTATTTTTTTTTATATAGCAAGGTTCATTAAGAATTTTAAAAATTGCGCCCATGGCTTCCATTGGTTGTTATAAGTTCCACCCCTCTGATTTCGTGTACATTGAAACAGAATTAAATTATAATTTAAACAATTTCTACTGGCTATTAAATTTACGCTTTTAAAAATTAAATGCAACATTTGCCAAAATATAATTAGAATTTTGAAAAAATAATTTAAACAATATAAAAATTAAAAAAAAAAAAAACAAAAAATAATATAGTCTCACAGGGTTCGATCCCTAACGGATCAGGTTCCTTGGGTGAAAAGTCAGCGTCAAATACCTGTGGCTTGTTACAAAGATATAACATTTTTAGCCAAAAATCACAAAAAATGCGTTTTTTTCCAAAAACCTAATCTGATCAAAAATTCCTGTTGTACTATTCCGGTTCACACCAATGTACATTACTTAGAATTTTTTCAGATTTTTAGTTTAAACCATCAAGGCTACAGGGTGTGGGACAAAAAAAATTTTGCACAATTTTGGCAAAAATCGCTTCAAAATAATTTATTTTGCAAAAATAAAAATTTGATCGTTAATCCACGTACCAAGGGCTTTCATTTGATACCCTACTCAGAATTATAAAAAAATATTTTTTTTTTCGATGAGCACATATTTGTTTATATTTTTAGGGGGATATGTTTTTTAGATGTTTTAGTATTTTTCCTATGTGCGGGTCAAAGAGTTTTATAAGCATGCCAAATTTCAACTCTCAAGGTTTAGCCGTTTGGCTACAATTTTTACCGAACAGACAGACAGACAGACAGACAGACAGACAGACAGACGACAAAATGACGGTATAAGGGTTTTTTGGTCATACCTACAAAACCCTAAAAATGAAATAATATTTACCTACATTGTTTCATAAGTAGGTAAATAAAGTATTTATGGTATTTATAAAACTCAAAAACGATTATTTTATTCAAATTTTGTGGGGTACATTTTAAATAGCACCTAGGAGTTAAGTACAATTATTTTAATTCTGTCAAATTACGAAAATAGACGTAGTGCGCATCATTGATACAGATTCAAGCCGATAAATATTGGTTGGTATACTACAATAATTTTAGATCCGATTTTTCTGAACTAAATTCGCAATGTAATAATTATCATACGACAAATCATACGAGATTCAAAACGAGAAATTGTATCGTGCACTACAGGCTTTATAACTAACTTTAAGAAGCAGTTATAGGTCTTCAAGACAATGATAAAATTTATACACCAAATTTCAGCCACCAATCCAACCAATTTGATATAATTTTAAATCAAAGCATATACTGTTTAGCAAATATTTCGTGAAAGCGCGGTCTTTATGGTGCCCATAACGAGAGCACTATGATAGACAGAGACAATTTCAGAGAAATGTCAAAGAAACAAATATGAATTCGCATTCTAACACTTCACTTAACTTAATTACATTATATTTGTTAGTTAAATCTACAAACTTAAAGATCACCAATCACAGTTAGACATTAAAACTGTGGAAACGTTCTTGCTGGATTATATGAGAATTGCACTAGACGATCATTATTGCGTCTTTTTTCAAACATATGCTTATTATATAATATACTATTTTAATAAAATTAATACCATTTCTGTTTACTACATTTTTAAAATTAATATTTGGTGTGCTATGGGTGATCACCTATAATAAATTCAGCTTAATCCCAAAAGAAGTAGGGGAACCTCAGCTAGTAGGTAATAACTGGCAACCCGCATTGATCAAATACTTTCCTTTTTATGCAAAAGGGTATTTTCTTGTTTACCTTTTCAGTATTCTGAAGAGAATATCTTATTTGCAAATCTTTTGTATCAAAATTCTTCTCAGATCCAAAATCTACGTAAATATTAAATTCTATTGAACTTATTGAAGTGTAGTTTTGAATGATTCCCCCATCAAAAGTGCAAGGCAATATCGAATGTCTTCTATATGTAGCAACGGTATCAGAAGGTTAAATATTTATTTAAAAGCTTTTATTAGCATATATACATGCGTACGTACTGCGTCTGTATTCGATACTCGAGAACCTTTTTCTTATTAACTATGTAACACTTTCATTCGTATTCTGCTGTTAGTATTGCTCCTTTCTCGGGAGCATACGTCTTAGAACTTCACGTCTACACGTTTCCTGTACGCCCATCAATTCTTACTTAGCCTTATCAATCTAACACTTTAAGGTATGGCTACGAAAAAATGTTTCTATTTTTATTCACCTTTTTTCAGTATTTTATTAGAAATATTTTATACTTGAAATAAAAACAGATATAGCACATACGACAATATAAAATAAATAATTCAATAAACTGTGGTACATAAAAACTTTTTATGAAGGCTAGGCACTAGTATAAGAACTTTATGATCACCTAAATAACATTTGTTTATATTTTGAAATCAAAAATCTAAATACCGACCAACTTAAGGGCGTATCACACTAGAACACTATCCAAGTTTCATTTTGTAAGTCTTTTTCTAGGATTCAAGTCTTTTTCCAGGATTCAAGTCTTCAAGTCTTCAGCTATCACACGCGAAACAGGGAAAAGTAACTTGCGCCTGCGTACATAACGTTAACAATAGACCCATCTCACTTGATCTGACTGAGAGGGAGAGGCCGCGCACGCGCAATTCAAGACTTGGACTTCGTCTGTCTTCTAGAGAAAGGGGAAATATATCTCGATGTATTTGCTCAGACTTAAAGACCTAGGTTTTTTGTCATGCTATTACACAAACAAGACTTCGATTCGAATGCGAAGACTTTAATTTTCCAAGTTTAGACTTGAATAATAACTCTAGTGTGATAAGGCCTTTAGCATTTCTAAGGTCTCGGTTTCGAACACCGTGGAGGCATTGAATTTAAAAAAAATAAATAAAAATAAAACAGAATCGTCCTGGTTAATATTCTCAGAAGCAATGGTCATTAAAAAAATGTCTCTCTTATCTAATTTTCTAAAAATTTAATTATCTATAGGTCTTTTCTTTGATTTAGGCGGAACTATATGGGGATTTCGTATTTTTAAGTAGTAACGAAAACAGAGCTTGGCTAGATTATTTTATTTTTCATGTTGACATTTATTATTAAGTGTCAGTCATTAGAAAAATAAATAAATAATACAAGCTTTTCCAAATGTTTAGGTGGAACTAAATGGGAATTTGTTTTTTTTAGGTTGTCACGAGAAGGGATCTTGCTTGTGTTTTTTCATTTTTGACGTTGGCATGTGAAAATCTAAAATTCTAACAGTGTAACCGACAACCGGCGTAGCGTAGTGGTAACACATGTGCTCTGAGTTGCAAAGGTCTCGCTTTCGAATCTCGTTCAGGCATGTATATATTCAAAAATAAGAATTGTCCTGGCTAATTGCCAGAGCAGCAAAGGGAATTAAAATATAAAAAAAAAAAACAGTGAAACCATGGAAACGAATGACATATGTCAAAAATAAAATACTTTTTCATATATTTTAATGACAAAAAAAAAAAAAAAATGGGAAATTTGTATTAAGAATGACACAGAAAATCAAAATATAAAGAAAATGGCATTTTAAAATGATATTAACCTTAACCAAAAAATGTTTATTGGAAGTATGATTTACAAAGCTTAAATAAAACGGCCAAAAAGAACGATTCAAACGATGAAAGTTACTAGATTGCAAAATCTAGTTCCGGCTAAACGTTTGGAATAGCTTCATAAAAATTTTCCTTTTTTTGTCTTCAAAATATCTAAAAATGTATTAAATTCTTTAATAAATGTCATTGTTTCCATGGTTTCAATGGTGGAATTTTAAATTTTCACATACCAACCTGAAAAATGAAATGAAATGAAATAACCCAAGCAAGGTCCCTTCTCGTGACAACCTAAAAGAACGAAATTTCCATTTAGTTCCGCATAAATTATTTTGCGCGTAACAAAAGACTTTCGTCAAGTAGAATCATATGTAGCGCTATTTAACTCACATGTACGTCCTGTTCTAGAATACGCGTGTGTGGTTTGGTCTCCTTTTCACGCACTTTATATAAAGCGGATAGAGATTATCCAAACCAGGTATTTCCGTGTTGTTGAATTAAGATTAACAGGAACATATCCGAGACTTAAACCATTGGCTGAAATCCTAAGTTCATATGACCGGCAAACACTGGATGGGAGGAGAGATATGGCTTTGCTGATCTTCCTCTATAAGTTATTTAATAATCTTGTCAATTGTTCTGATATCCTGTCTTGTATTTGTATCAATGTGCTATCCCGGGAATATAGAATTAGGGACAAACTTTTTGATTGTAAAAGAACGAACACTGAACACTGCAGAATGAGTCCACTGTACCAACTGCCTTGTTTGTATAATATGTTTCTTTCTAGAGACAGATCACTGGATATATTTGGACAAAGTTATTCACAGTTTCGCGGATTGTTAGAGACGTTATTTTCTTAAACTATCTGCATTTCAATCTAAAAGTATTGATGAATATGATTATAATGAGTGTTATTCGTAAGTTTATTTTATATTCTTAAATGTTAGTTTAGGTTAAGTGTACCAATTTGTTAACTGTTTTTTTTTGTTTTTTTTTCGTGTATGTATATCTAAGTGCAATACCAAAAATGTAATGTAACTAAATGTATGTTATTGTACAAATGACGTATGTATGTATATGTGTATGGGCAAAAACAAGGACAAATTGTCTGTGGTGTCCCTTAATAATAAATAAATTAAATAAATAAACGTTTTAAATAACCTGTAAATACGCATAACATATTATACAAGAATTCAAAATTTAATTTCGCCTGAACCAAAGATATAGACTATTCCAAACGTTTAGCCGGAACTAACTGGAATTTTCATTTTTTTTAATTTGTCATAGTCTCACTTTTTATGGTTTGAAGCGGGCTTTTCCTAAACAAAATGATCGGTAAAAGTTACTATAATTAAAAATCTAGTTTCGCCTAAACCAAAGAAACAAGCTATACAGGCTATATGTCTCTATTAAAAAGATTAATGCAAAAACGTAGAAATCGATATGATTCTAACATATTTCACTTTGAAATTTTCCTCATTATAGCAAACATTCTTGAATATTTTCCACTCCCTTGTCGTTAAAATGTTTACCAACTTTTATAATACCATACACATATCTATTCACTTTACCTTCTCCCCTTTATTACGTATTCTCCACGACTTTTTCCCTACATTTTCTATTATATATGCCTTTCTTTTTGTCATTCTTTCAACGTCCTGAAATCATCTCAATCGACAACATCACACAGGTTCTTAGAGGATAAGAGCCAAAGTGCCATAAATGAAAAATAAAAATTGAGGTTATAAAGATGTTTTAGAATTTTTCGGGTAATATTTCTAGGAGGTGAATTTCCATTAAGTCAAAAAGGGTTTTATGGACGTAATAATTCTTCAAATTTTATTTGTGGTAATATATACTCTATCATAAATTCTATTCTAGAGACAGTAAAGATAGATATTCTGTAATTTTTTTTTTACGAATTGACCATTGAAATTACCAACGTGTCGCTCGTCATAGAGTTTTTATTACTTTCACCGAATAAATATTGCTATAAATTTTTAGAACCTGGTGTTCTCACAAATTATTTTTCGTAGTTTTAGAAGACTTGAAATATTATGTATGAGAATTCAGATGCCGATCGATCGAATGAGAACCAATTAACAAATATATATAGGCCATTCCAAACCTTAAGGGTGCGCACAACCGTACAGTTTCTTATACAAGACTAACAACCTGAAATAAAATTAGTAACAATCTACACATAAAAATTTTCAGCAAATTTTTATCTACCTAATAGTATATTTTTAAGTGTCAAAAGAACTGTCATGTAATTGTAAATAAACAACTTGCGTTATAGACGCCATCTTGTAAACCATTCGACGAATATTTGTGTACCATGAGGCAAATTGTAGCTAAAGCTCCATTCTACAAATATGTTTGGAGATCATTTTTTCTATTGTGAAAATTACTTATAGTTATTGTACTTGGTACTTTACTTTTGCCGTCACCTCGAATCTACCGAGGTTCTCAATATAGGTGCGGCGGATAAAAATGATCCATTTTATGTAAAGAATGCTTGTACCAAGTGGCATTTCATTATCATCAAGTAAAATATTTTTCGACGAAAGCTCTAAACTATAAACAATCATGTCGAAAAAAATGTTAACGTATTATTTGAACATTTCTACAAAAAATTATATAAATATAAAAATTATTTGAAAACCACAAATATATTTAAAAAATTACAGAATATTGTTGTGTAATACCTATTATTAAGTTATTTAGCAATAACATTTTTACAATAATTTTTTCTACAATCAAAAATATCCTATTAGATAGATAAAATTCTGTGCAAAATTAGATGTATAGATTGTCACTAATTTTATTTCAGATTGTTAGTTTTGTATAAGAAACTAATAATCTCTTGGGGTTGTACGTAGCGTTAAGGCGGAACTGAATGGAATTTTAATTTTTGTAAGTTGTCAGGGGTTCACTTTTTCCTGATTGAAGAAGGCTTTTGTTAAACAAAATTAACAAAATTCCTCCCATAACCTGTAAAGCCGCATTCAGTCCTCTTTAAATTAACGAGTTATAGACTGTTCGTTGTTACGCTCTGACTTGTTTTAATGAATTCTTTTAACGTTCCATGTACCGTTCACATCTGTTATAAATTAGTACGTTACGAATAGCCCTCCAACTGTGAATTTTGAAACCAACTATTTAGCTTCGTAAAATATTTTATATGTATTATCGTTCTTATAATTCTGTTGTCTTAGATTTTAACTACCTAATTACCTAAATTGATCATATTTACTGTCCGTTTTTGTAAATTTGAGCAAGATTTGATAATGATGACATTATGTTAGGGTATGTAAAGGCATTCGATAACTAAGGTGTCACTGATAGAATGCGATAGCCAATGTGTTTATATGTCTGTCTCATTAAAACATCTCACTAGCTATAAGTTTACAAAATTATGCACAATCCACAACAAACAGCGTATTGAATTTGGAGGTCTGAACGGTTTCACGTCTTATCATATGACAAACTTTCTGGTGACAGTGAACAGTCCATAAGCTACAATGCATAAGCTATTGATTTAAGAGCTCTGAATGCTCTGAATGCATCTAGTTCTGCTTAAAGCAAAGAAACTAGCTATTTCTCTTTCACACATTTCTTTTTGATTTCCTTAAGAAATATCTTTAGGTCATCGTGCTTAGATACTACATTCAATTGACACAGCAGTTCATTAATATTGTTGCTAATACAAACAACTTCGAACAAAGTCCTTGTTGTTCAGGAGTGTTTCACAGATATCAATACCTTTATTGTCCCAAGGTAGCTTCTTATATATGTCTTTCGTGTCTAGGGTGAAAAGTTTTGGTGAAATTGTGTCATCTAACACCCTTGTGGATATTTTATTTGTCTTGGTGTTTGCATTGAGTTTGACATAATAAGCCTTGTCATAAATACCTTTTAACATATTTGTATACACTGAATTACTCTGACTGGTTGACAGAATTTCGTAAGCTTCTAACCCCTAAAATAATATTCTATTGACAATTTAAAATTTTTATTCTATTTGTAAAAGTAGTTGTTCTAAGAAATAGTTTTTCTTTCCCTTATTCATAACTCATGGAGTTTTGTGCGATTCTGCATAAATTAACTGCACTTTTAAAATAAAACTTTAAATGTTTTCTTAAGAAGAAACTATTCACGTTCAAAGTTCCTGATTCGATTTAAAACCCCTTCGAACTTCAAGAAGTACTTACTTCATAGATCACGTAGTAATATTCAAACAATTTTACGTATTTCAAAATATTGGAAATAAAGTTTTATTGTTGTCTCTGCATATTTGAGCTAGTTCAACATTATATTGATTTTAAATTTTGCTGTATTGGTATGACTTTAAAACAGATTTTCATTTATCAACTGATTCATTGAAAACTATTGAAATCAGGTTTGATTTAAAGAAATTTCTGGTTTAAGAACAAAATTTATTTTACTTGGGGACTCGGTTTAAGGTATTTTCAAAAGAAAGAGAGTTGATTGAAGATGAATCACGCAGCGGAAGGCCTTCATCTTCAAGAACCGATGAAAATGTCGACAGAATCCGAAATCTTGTGCGTTCAGATCGTCGGTTGACAGTCAGAATGAGCGGGGAAGAGTTGAATTTGACTCACACTACCGTTCATCAAAATTCGACCAATTAATTGGGGCTGAGAAAAATCTGCAATTTCAATAAACGATTTTTTGGCCTGTAAAAACATTCCTGTGGCACCTCAGCGTCCTTATTCGCCTAACTTGAGTCCTTGCGACTTTTTCCTCTTCCCAAGATTGAAAAATCACCTCAAGGGACGTCATTTTGGGACACTCTAAAACATTCAAGCGCCCGTAACCGATCAGCTGAAAGCTATTCCAGTATCCGATTTCCAGCACTGCTATGAGGATTGGCAGAACCGTCTCCAGCGCTGTGTGGCTTCCCAAGAAAGTTATTTTGAGGGAGACAATGAATTGTAATTCTATTCGAATAAAAAATAAATAAATAAATAAATCAGTCCGGTTACTAATTTTACACACCTCGTACATTAACAACAATGTCTCGAAAATTCTCCTTAAGCTACTCAATTGTCTGCATTTCTTGGTATGGACCAACGTTTATCAACCTACAGTTCGCGACCCAATATTGGGTAACCTTAAATTGTTAATGGATCGCAAAATAATAGCTGCTGTTTTGTGCCAAGGCGAAGAACCGGAGAAAATTATAAATTTTGGGACGCGGTACTATAAAAACAAATATGTTGTCTCGTGAAAAAAAATTGAGAAATGTTGGTATAGACCTTGCTTTTTGATTAGCCAGAAAAAAGAATGGTGTGCTTCAGATCTGTCAAAATCCGGTGATTTTGGCCAGTCACTACTGCAGTATCCGCTTTAATTAAATCAGCCAATAGCTCGAACTGCAAGTATGCTATTCGTACATAAAAAAATAAATAAATAAATAAATGAATAAATAAATAAATCCAAATATAATCAATTTATTGAACGAACATCTGTCTGAAAATAGAAAATCCTATTAACAACAAATATGTTTCCCGCTGTTATATATTTGGTTTGTTTTCTCAATCTTCTTATCAAAAGTTTCGCAAATAACATTTATCTGGACACAAGTAGGATAAAGTATTTGATTGGAATTTCTCATTCTTATCTTCCATCCAATACATTCTCATATCATTGTCAAATTACATTGACCTCCAGACGAAAAAACCTATTGATTTTGAATTTAGCTTGATACCGATGTATTTCTTTATGAATAATATTTATTTGGGATTTTGTAAACAAATTTATAAGAATATTCATCAAATATTGATGACGTGGCAGTCAACAAGGCTGCTTTCATTTTTTGAGCCCTCTAAAATTCCCATATCATTGCGTTTATGTAGTGTATTGCAAGGGCGTAGTCAAGAGGGGGGGGGCGTTGGCAGTTTATCACATTTTTGCATAAAATAAGCCAAAAATCACATCATTCTCTATTGTGAACACTTTTAGGTTAAAATTAATATCATCATAAAATGTCATTTTCAGTACATTTTGATTTTTTGTGTCATTTTTTAATAAAAAATGTCGTTCCTTAAATTCATACATTTTCCAAAAATTTCAATATTATTTATTTTATTTTTGTAATATATAATATCTTTGAAAATATTTTGCAATAGTCCAATATTAATGCGGACACCGTTATTTTGGACGTTTGCTATTGCTGATAGTACTAGGCTAGAATAGTACAATATAATGAGTATTAGTATCAAAAAGATATAATACTTCATGAGTTATATAAAATATTTTCGAACGTTTCGGAAACTGTTCAACGATTTGTTTCCGTCTTCAGCGATCACGAGAAGTGATAAACATTTCAACTTGCTTCGAGTTTTTATATCGGGTATTGTAAGAGTGGGACCAGGTTATAAGTGTGTTGCTATTAGTTGGGTGGTTGGGGTCAGTTATAGGTAGGGACGGGACTACCTGCGGGGGATTAACGACCGGATTGTTTGTCACATTATTGTGTGGAAATGAGTTGTTTGTTACCGTATTAGTGACCTGATGATTAGAAAGGTTGTTTTGAATAATAGAAAGCCAGAGTTGAGGAAATTCTATGCTAGCTTGGCTGACAGTATCCAGAGTTTTCGATCAAAGCAGACTCTTTCAATTTTCTTTTGAACTTGTTTTCCTCATACATTAAGGGTTTAGCATATTTCCTTTGGAAATGGTGTTAATTTTTCCAAGCATGTTCAGCCAGTTTGGAACTAAATTTCGCATTGTTGAACTTTTTTCTTATGCTCGTTGACCCTCACATGCATAGGTCTGCAAGTCTCCAGTGGCGCACTCAGATTTTTGGTTTGGGGGGGGGGGTCCAATTATACATAATTTTTATAAAAAAATATTATACATTTAAAACTTATTATAAACACAGGGAAAAATTTCAGTTTCAAGTGAAGACCTAAAAAAAAACATCCTTACTTCTAAATTTTAAGTGGAGAGCAAAAAAGGTCCTCCTTTCTGAATTTTAAGTCAAGAGCAAAAAAAAAAGATCTTCACTTCTAAATTTCAAGTGAAGAGCAAAAAAATATCCTCCCTTCTAAATTTTAAGTGAAGAGCAAAAAAAAGGTCTGTGACATACACGTTTTTCATGATGTCATTAGCCTAGCAACCGTCGTTGTTGTGGTAGTAGATTGTTTTGTTTTTTTTTTCTGGTGTTAACATTTATATGTACTGTATCAAAATTATTATTTCTTTTTGTAACTGTGTACTGCTGTGTTTAATTTTTTCATGTATAGAGCCCAATAAATGTATTTAACATTATGTTTTGTTATAGGTCCTCCTTTCTGAATTTTAAGTGAAGAGCAAAAAAAAGGTCCTCCTTTCTGAATTTTAAGTTAAGAGCAAAAAAAAGGTCTTCACTTCTAAATTTCTATTGAAGAAAAAAAAAGGTCCTTATTTCTCACGGTACGGGGGGGGGGACCCCAATCCCCTTGTGTGCGCCACTGCAAGTCTTATGTTTTGTTATAGGTCCTCCTTTCTGAATTTTAAGTGAAGAGCAAAAAAAAGGTCCTCCTTTCTGAATTTTAAGTTAAGAGCAAAAAAAAGGTCTTCACTTCTAAATTTCTAGTGAAGAAAAAAAAAGGTCCTTATTTCTCACGGTACGGGGGGGGACCCCAATCCCCTTGTGTGCGCCACTGCAAGTCTCGCTAATGTATTGTTACCCGCACTGGCAAGTAATAGCGTAAAACTGGGTAGACCTATAGTTCCAAATTATTTTCCAATTGACGCACTCTAAGGTATTAAGTCACTTGACACTAAAATGTAATTTCTGATAAAAATGTGACTTGATACAGTTTACCTCTAAGGTGCTGATATACATAAATGAATCCCTATTCGTGATAAGAACACATCGCTTTTATTTTTGTAGTTTATACCTATTTTATCAACCTTAGATAATCAAGCATCGCAGGTGAGAAACACAGGTGTCAAAAGAACGGAATAAAATCACATCCAATAACGATGCTCTTCAAATATTTTTGATGGTTAACCTTCTATAAAATAGCTGACTTGTAATAAATTTCACTAAGAAGTAAATAAAGGAAGCCCCAACTAGTCGTGACAAGACAATCATGTTACATGGTAACTTTATACTTTTACAAAGTTACCTCTTCGGTGACAATAAGTCTTTATCAGAAGTTTAGTCAATTTACACTTTAACATCTTTCTTTGGGTATTTATACTTTGTACATGTATATTTTAACTTGGAAGTTTATTTAATTTAGTTTTTTTTTTATTTATTTATTTTTATGAGATTGGCATGATGCCAGTTAATGTCGCCAAGTGTGTTGTCTTACATATTAAGCAGGGCGTGGTGCATTTGTTGTAATCAATGTTCTGTGGTGGCGGGCCCAGTTGACTAAACTTGAACTAATTTCTTCTATGTCATGGTTAATATTAAGGATTCTTTTTCTGTATTTAAGCAATAAGCGATTGCGGCAAACTGCGGGACATTTTATTTAACTTCTATAACCTTATTTACAATAGAATTTAATGGGACGGTTTTTTTCGGGATTCGTACAAATGCTGCTGTTAAATTCTATGATAAGGTTATTTTGCCAACTTAATGTTTCTATTGTGTCTTTTTCTATACAAGAATTTAAACTGCTTATTTAAAACATTTGCATTTATTTTTCTTTGGGAATATATTAGAAAATTGCACACAAATGACTAATATAAAGGTGATATTTGTATGTAAATGTAGAACTTTTTCGTTTTATTTAAATTGTGTTCCTAGTTAAGATAAGTTGAAAGTTGTGGAAGTTTTGGACTTTTTGCAAGTTTACATCATTTTCCTCTATAATCTTTAATACTCTGTCAACTTTAATCATTTCAACGAACATTCTGTTCAACTTTACATGGTAAAGAAGTGTCAAAAAGTATCAACTTTTAAGTTTGTCATTTTCAAACAATGCAAGTAAAGTTCATTTCTTAGGATCGTGTAAAACCATAGTCTGTTTCTTTGGTTTAAGCGAAACTAGATTTTAATATCTAGTAACTTTTAACATTTGAATGATGCTTTTGATAATTTTGTTTAACAAAATCCTCATTCTTAATCCCTCTCTAGCTACACTTCGTAATTATTAGCCAAACGTTCAAATTCTTTTTATTGACTTATTAAAAAGGCGGTCACTCAGCGAAAAGTTAAATGGCATCTAATCTGGGAGAGTTTGCCCTATTGCTTAGGGGCATTTTTGGGGAGTCTGCATTTGTTTTAATTTAAAAAAAAACGTATTTTTTTGGATGGTTTGTCTATGTATCTTTTATAATTAGGCACAAAATTACCCTTGCTTATGCAAGAGTAAGAGGACCGGTCGAAACGTCATACTGAACAAGTGGTTTTCATATCTTTGGCTGGAGGTCTAGAAATGGAGAACCTGCCAAATTATATATAACATAACATATTATTTGAATAAAAGAATTCTTGACCGTATTTTATAGATAAATATATAGGTATTTTCTTGGGTTTCGGTCGATAATTAAAAGCAAATTTAGTCAAATATTTAAAAAGATTTATTTACTTGCTAACTAGTTTCGGTTCTATCTGAACCATTCTCAAAGCCTAAAAATAAGTACATGTATGTTAAAATAAATTACATAAAGTAAATATAAAATTAATAATAAATAAAATATAAAATTAAACATTATTACACTTACTTGCAAAGATATTTATAAAAATCAGAGTTAAAATTATAAAATTTGAAACATATTAATTTTTTTTATTAAGTTAACGGATAAAATTTTTCTCCTTATCTTCTACAGGTTGCGACACATATACGTTACACGTCAACTAAGTTAAAAAGATTTTTTTAAAAATAGAAGTACCGTAATTTCTAATTGGAGTTAGTTATACAATTAATAGATGAAGCTTTTTTATTTTTTTTATAAGATTATAATAAATTTTGCTTAAATTATCTATATCAGTTTTAGCATTAATATTACAATATATCATATTATAACATTAATATAACATATTATTATTTATTACACAATTACCTACAACATTCAGAAACAAATTAATAATTTCACCCACTATGAAAAAAATTCATGGTGCAAGACAGTATAAATGAACCAGAATTAACCGATATTACAGCATTAAATAAAAAATTTAAACGATACGGGTCCATATTATTCTTCTTAAGTACTCTAAATATCAGTTAAAATGATAAATATCTTACTTGAATTGTTTTTTTTATTTTTATTATTCAAAATATGTAATTATGCTTTTGGATAGTTTTTGATAGCAATGTAGACAATATTTTAACTGATTTTCATTAAAAAATGTTTAAGAACTATGTAACAAATGTTAACAGCTGACAATTTTTTAAGAACGGAACTAGGCATCGCAGTAAATTTTTTGTTATCCTCTAAAGAAAAGTTTCGTATTTATTGTGATTTTACGTACTATAACAGGCCAGAGGCGAAGCCCCCGGCTTCACGTTGGGGCGCCGGTCGGCTCAGCCAATACAGCTCTTAGGACCGGTTTCTGAAAGCTTAGTTAAATATAGCCAAAGGGTTAGAAAATGGTTGCTATAGTTACTTATGGGAGTTATATTGTAACCGAGTTTAAGTAAAGGATTAAGCTCCGCAAAGCTCTCATAAACTTAGTATTTAGAAAAGAAGCGAGTTAAAACAATCGAAAAAACGATATAACAGCTTACTCCTCGATATAAATCAGCTATAGGGTAGTCAGCGAATCAGTGCAGTTGCGTCACTGGGAACGTAAAAAGGGGAGATGTGATCCAAAAATATAATCAAAGAAAAGAAAATAGAAGTACGTTCAATTTAACCTGAAAAGCTATGCACTACACACAATATCAAATGGAAATCTATAAGATATCTATAAGAAAATATATAACAACAAATTATATAAAGAATGTTTTTAGATATTGCTATAAGTTAGATATATATGAACACAAGTATCAAAACACATCAGAACGTATTATAAAATGGTCAAATGTAAACATTGTTTTATTTAGCGATACCAATACATATGTCCCTATATTAAATAAACACTTTTAAAATTTGTAAATCTTCAAAATGACTATCGAACACAAACTAAATGTGACTTCAAAAGGTATGTTTTAGTAAAATAAAAGAGTGAAGAGCAATGTTAGCCTATAATTCACTTGCAAAAAAAAAATCGATTTAGTTATTTTTCGCCACTAAGTTTGTCATTGCAGTTATGACGCAAAATGACCAGCTGCGTTGATTGATAGACTGACCTATATCAAGATAATTTCGCTTACATTTTTAACACTTTGAACCCCAATTGTCCTTCGGTGGTCACACCTCTACTATACTGATGACCCATAGAAGGGCACGTGTTCATAATTAAAACTTTAAAACAATCAAATAGGTTCAAAAAGTTTGCGAGCTTTACCTTCATAAGTCAATATTAATTTATTTACAGTAAAGGTCGGTACACTTTCTAACTTCTGCAGTTATCAACACGTGGTAAAATGATTGAAAATGATCTTATTCTCGTTCCAATATGTAATGTGACTTACTGACATGTGTTACAGATAACTGCTTATTTATAACAAGCATATCTGAACGTTCCGGTGATTATGTCAGAAACAGTACTTGGTTAAATGTACTTGTAATATGTTACTTGACGCAGGTATGCGGATATATTGCAACTTACAAGAGGAAATATAACTTTGTAATCAGTATTGTTTAAATAATAAAGTTTTACGTCAATTAAAATTGTGATAGTTCTGATATTGATATCTTTAATGTGTTTTTATAGTTAACTCGTGGGTTAAATATTAATATTGATTGAGAAATATTGAATAATATGTTTTTCCCACAGCAATTTTTCATACCGCTTTATAATTGACATGTGTAGGTTATATTGTAGAAAGTTTTAACGCTTTGACATGTTTATATTCTTATTAACAGGTTGCTAAGACTTATTCCTAGAGGTGGGTTCGGGAAGCAAGCTCGGAGAGTTCCGTGTTACTCTGTTTAACTCCAGAGCGTTCAAGAAAAGCCCAAAACATATTTCCTCGAGCGGTCTGGAGTTAAACAGAGTGATTCGGAACAAAGCTTGCTCCCCGAACCCATTTTAAGTTGCATTATGAACCAAGTCATTTACAAGTCCTTTTCGAGACCGTCACCCTCATTGGCGCTAAAGTTATTCACCACCTACATCAGACCAATTCTTAAGTTCAGTATTGCTGTGGGGTCTCCGTGGCTAGTTAAGGATATTAACTTATTGGAGCGCGTACAATGAAAATCCACCAAGATGTCTCAAATCAAGAATTCATCCTGTAACGAACGTCTTCGAATTTAAAATCTTACGCCTCTTTCCGACCCGTTGATTTCGAGGTGATTTAATAGTGGCGTTTCGTGTCTTAACTAATAAATATAAATGTGTTTGTCTGATCTTTTTGTGTTATGTGAGAATAAGGGTTTACGCAGACACATTCTTAAACTTCAACAAGAAAAATATCGTAAGAAAGTGCGGGACAGTTTTTTGTCCAATCGAGTTTTTGATCTTTGGAATAGTCTGTCTAGTTCTGTTTTCAGTTCCAATTCTGTGAACGTTTTTATGAATCTTCTTCTTCTACCTCAGCCTGTATTCAACCACTGCTGGATACAGGCCTCCCTCGTCTTACTCCACGCACTTTATCTTGAGCTGTTCCATACCACCGGTTCTCGGCGATGCTCTTTATGTCGTCCAGCTAGCGTTTTTGAAGTCTTCCGACGCTTCTTTTGTTTTGCCGCGGGCGCCAATGGACTATTTTATTTGCCCACCTAGTCGAGTCCTGTCTTGCTACGTGTACTGCCCAGATCCATTTGAGGTTCGCAATGCGGTTTATTACGTCTGTAATTTTAGCCAACGCAAAATTACAGACGTTTAATGAATAATTTAGATAATTATCGTAATAGTATTAGGTAGTACAGTTGGATTTAGTATTACCGTATTTTTCGGGCCATAAGACGCACCGGACGATAAGACGCACCCCAAATTTATGAGACAATTTTTAGAAAAACTATTTATTATTACGATAACTTGTACCAGCAACATTCTGTTCATCTTCACTCTCTGTACTATCACCCGTCTCGTTAATGTTACTGTTCGTATTATTTTCGTCTGAACTATTGTCAATCTCTTCAAAAACCAAGTCATCTTCGATACTATCCAATGCGTTGCTTATACCGCATTTCTTAAAAGACTTTATAATCGTCTTTTCTTTTACAGCTTCCCAATAATTTTTTACCCAGGTACTTCTAAATTGTCCGTTTCAAACGTCTTTTTGCTAAAATCGTGATTTGGCTTTATCACTCATCTCTTCCACTCTTCCCGCATAAAATTATTAAATGGTTTATTAATCGACAAAGGGTTGTCTTTGACTTGTAAGGCCTCCAGAAATGACAGCTAATTCTGTATTCATTTCTATTATATTTTCTTGGTTGATTCTGTTTTATGCGCTCTGAATTGATTCCACACTAACAACACACAATTTTTAAACGTACCTATACATTCGGACCATAAAACGCACTCCAATTTTAAGACGATTTTTCTGCGTAAAAAGGTGCGTCTTATGGTCCGAAAAATACGGTAGTAATTATTTGTGTATTACATTTTTATTTTTTTATATTATTTTGTATTTCATTATTGTAATAGCATTTTGTATTATCCGAACGTGCAGAGGTCATTCGAGAGAGAAGAAAACAACGTGCTAAAAGAACATCGGACACTGTATCTGACCACCTTTGTTGTATATGTGGAAGAGTTTTCACTTCTCGTATCGGGCTCTACAGCCATGAGCGATCTCATTCTCGAAGGACTTTATAGTAACTATTTAACTACTGGTGAAGCACCGTCGTCAACTTTCAAGGTGGTTAGCTGAATTTTGTATTATTATTTTGTTTTTGATCTCTGTATAGTGACTAGAGTAGTATACAGTTTAATTTTGATTTATTATTTGTTATTAACAAGATATTTAAATTTTATTTTGTTATATTTTATGTCCTCTCTTGTATGTACCACCGATATATCTACTTGTATCGAAGCTCTACAAGACTTTGACTTCTGCTTCTTTGACTTAATAAATAATAATAATAATTATGCACAGTAACTCTTAAGCCGCATTCAGAGCTCTTTGAAATTAACACGTTGTGTTGCTATGGATTGTTTTAACGAGGTCAATTGGTATGATCGGACATGCTCGTGCTTTGTCGTTGCTATACTACTGTTGAGCGATATAGTACGAACTTGTCCGATCATACCAATTGCCCTCGTTAAAACAATCCATAGCAACACAATGTGTTGAGCTCTGAATGCGGCTTTACGAGTTGCTAAAATCAAGCACTAGTTTTAGTTCTAAATTAAATTATATGTTGTAGAACACATGTGAGAATAGCGAATTGAAAGCAATCCTATTTACTCGACCAAGAGCTACCTTACTATCTTTTTTTAATACTAAACACGTGTAAACAGGTATTGTTAGTAACAGGCAATATGGTAGGTGCATTGTTGTTACCGGCAGGTGGATTTGGCGAATTTAAAACTCAGTTACAAATTCTCGTAGTGTGGTTTACTGTTTATGAATAGTACATTGAACATGGCAGTAAAATGGACAGATGAAATTACCGTGAAAGTTGTTGAATTATATCGAGAATATGAATGTCTGTGGAATTCACAACTTCTTAGTTATAGAAACAAACAAGCTCGAGACATACTGAAGATTTAAACGTTGTACTTTGCTGAGTTACTGGAATGTCGTGTAAATTCTACTATTCTGAGAAATGCTTGATTTTAGTACTCAGTTTTAATAACTCGTACGAGTTATTGGTACATTTAACCTCGATGTTATCGACTTACCCATTATTTTTGTTTTTCTTTTCGCAGCGTTTAGATTGGATCTTTTATATTTTCAATCGAATTTATAGGAAACACGTCACTTTAACATGTTTAAAGCTATTTAAGTTTAGCTACAAACTATACAGGGCGTTAGGTAAATGTCCGGCACAATTTTAAAGGCAGCATTGTTGGCCCATTTAGAGCTAAAATATCCTCAACCATTTTTGGATAAGATGCGTATATCGCTTGATAATCGATGTAGTACCACCGTTTAGGAACCACTAATATTTTGTCTGTTACAACAATCACATATGTGACTGAGATAAATAGAAACCATGGAAACAATACCGTAATTTTATTTCAACAAAATGCATATTCTTCAATTGTGTAATGTGCCATTTTTTTTAACAAAATATGAACAAAATTTTAGATTATGACGTACACGTACTTTGATATTCTATTATTGAACTACAATAGGGAAAAATTGCTAAGAGATATGACATCTGGCGGGATTTTAAGCAACTACAGAAATAGACATTCTATCCCGCTTTTTACATTGAGGTATATGGGATCAAAATATATTTTTGCATTTTACTATAGTTTTGTTGCTATTATATTGTTATATTGTTACGTTTTGTTAAGTTTTATATTATTTTATATTATTTTAAAATCAGTTTTAAATTGTTTTTACTGAGATCAAGTGATAATAAGTGAAAATAACCTTAAACTAAAGTGGAAGACAAGACAAAAATAATGTCGAAGTCGAACTATTATTGCTGTGTACCTGAGTGTAATTCGTGGATTCAAAGAAATGCATTTCAACCTAAAAAACCTAACCTAAATAACCTAAAAGGTCCATTTCAATCTAAAAAGTTAATAAAAACATGCCTAGAATTATTCTTATTTATTAATATTTGATGTTATAATATTTCACTGATTACCTTGCATAAAAACACGTATTAATATTTTAGCAAAATTACAATAACCACAAGTTAACACTAAAATTCACGTTATTGCCCATATGATTATATGTAATGAATGTCTATTTTGGAAGTTCGAAGTATGCCGCAACAGCACTGCGAACTTAAAATATTTTCTATTCTATGGCAACTACACAACTTCTGGATTAATATGAAAAATTAAAAAAAGTCAGTGGTTTTCAAAATTTGGGGCATCTTTTTGTTTGTTTATTTTTGGACGAAATTCACATTTTAGAGAAAAATGGCAAAGGAAAAATCGATTGCATTCTACGTCACCATTCTGTCTTTTAAATTATGCCGGACATTTACCTAACACCCTGTATAACCGATATATTGAACTGACAACAACGTTTAGTTATTTTCACGTTCATAACTGAACAGGCCAATTTTCAGTACAACATTTTGCCAAAGAGTTGTAGGTAGGATTAAGCAACAGCTTCTGGCGTCTGCATTTGTATCTATTGCATACTTGTCTGTTCGTTGTGCTGAATTCTATTAGTAACTAGTTTGCGCCAAGTACTTCAATTAAAATGAACTTTTCTGGTACAAAATGGAGAGTAAAATATACACTTCAGAAAAAACTTGAAATTAGAAACGTAGCAAACTATGCAGAAAATTCGAAATGGAAATGTGCTGGCCCTGCAGTGAGGCATGAAGACGAAAGATAAACGAAGACTGTATAGCATATTTTATTAAGTGAGCTACTAAGTAGTTAAAAAATTCGAGGTATAACAGCAAATATAAGAAAACTTGGGCGACGCAAATACCCGAGTACCTCAAAATCCATAGTAATGTATTTAAAAAGAAGGCAATAGCTAGAATTTGCGGAAATGAGGAAAGAGAAAATGAGTACTGGAGTATGGATGAACAAAGAATATGCAGGATGTGTGGAAAGGAAAGAGAGACCTTGGAGCATATAATGAAGAATTGTGAAGAAATGAAATTTAAAGAAGGAAAAAGAGATGGCGCGTTGTGAGAATCAGGACAAGGATAGAAATGGATAGAGGACGTTTTAGAGTGAAGAGAAGATTTGAGACGTAGATTCAACAAAAATTAGAATACGTATTTGAAAATAAAATAAATTAAATTGTACGTAAATAATATGTAGATTTTAACAGAAAGGTATAAATAAAATAACTAGTTGAATCTGTAATTTATAATTTTTGACTATCTATTGATTCAATATTTGTTTGGTAAGGAAATCTGTGGGGCTGCTGGTAAGCTTTTTAATAGTATCAAGAC
This sequence comes from Liopterus haemorrhoidalis, assembly GCA_963971575.1. Lineage (NCBI taxonomy): Eukaryota > Metazoa > Arthropoda > Insecta > Coleoptera > Dytiscidae > Liopterus > Liopterus haemorrhoidalis. The sequence continues at coordinate 55,265,990 of OZ020612.1, read as the reverse complement.
CTCCTTCTTAGGGAAAAAGGAAATTCCAACAGAGGCTAAACTCCAGGTCTTCAAGAAAGTAGCCATCCCAATACTTACATATGGATCAGAAGCTTGGACAACTACAGAGAAACTTAAAAGCAGAATAAGAAGCAGCGAAATGAGATTTCTACGGAAGATCAAGGGGAGAACAAAACTGGATCGTATAAAAAACACAGAGTATAGAGCAGAACTAGGAACAAAACCAGTAGAAGAAATGATAGAAGAAGGACAGTTGAGATGGTTTGGTAATATACAAAGGATGAATGAAAGTAGAGATACAAAAAAGGTTTATGAAGCCAGGGTAGCTAAAAGGAGACGAAGAGGAAGACCTAGGAAGGAATGGAATGATGAAATAAGAAGAGCTGTGGAGAGAAGAAGTACCCCTTGGTGTGAAGCAAGAAGTAGGACTCAAAATAGGAAGGAATGGAAAAAACTGTGAAGACGATCCCCCGTGAAAGAAGAAGACAAATACAAATAGCATTCAAACTCTCACAAAGCCCGACACCAGAAATGGTAAAAGGGCTCAACGATTAAGTAAGTAAGTGAGGAAATCTGTTGATTTCTTCATTTCTTAAAGAAAATTATATAATTTTAATATTGCTATAATTTAATAGTATACCATAACCTTTATACCAGTTACAAAGCCCCATTTAAAGGCTAAAAGTTACTAGCTTTCAAAATCTAGTTCCGCTTAAATCCACTAAACAGACAGAAAATTATAACTGCGCTTGCATATGTAGTAATGAAATAAAACCGACGTCACTTAGAAACAGATAAAAACATCAAACTATTAATTGAGGATCAAAATTAAAACGGTAGTTTAATTCAAACCAGTGTCAGGCAAACACGACCCCAATCGAATCACTGTCACCAATGCTACTGTAGTTAACATCATTAATTCAGGCTATCATTTTACAATTAATACATTCGCTCATGTGTGAGCTATACTGTGATTACATTATTACAAGCTACACTGGATACAATTGATTCAACACAAGAAATAATGGAAAGCTAATAATAGATACACAGAATTATTTCTGAGAGGGGTAATGAAATAGAACAGTAGTCCTCAACATTTGCCCTTTGAATAATAATAATAATAATAATAATAAACTAGAGTATCCACTCTGTGTTTTTCAAATTAAAAGTCTGGAGTTGTCCACCGAACGCACGTTCTCGTTTCTTTAGTCTGCTGGTTTGAGTTCAGAAATTGACGGTTTTTTGTTTGCGTCAGAATGGTGTTACAAATACTTTGGCGTACAGGAACCGCATATTCCAAATAGCGGAGTCCACACTCTGTAGATTGTGCCAGCACCATCCTGAAACCATTATGCATATTCTGTCTGCTTGTCCATCTCTTGCAGCGTCGAGCTACGTATCTCAACATAATGCTACTCTCCGCATGTTCTAGTACCATCTTAGACATGCCTATAGTATTGACTCAATACCAGTTATTACGTACGTTTCTTCTGATATAGAATCGGTGGTAGAAAATTCCATGTGCCGCATTGGTTGGAATTACTCCTTCCTCACCTTGAGGTTACTGACAGCCACTAAGCCGGGCATAACCCTCCTAAATATCGAAACCAAATAGAGGCTTGTGATAGAATTCTCAAATCCAGAAGAATATCTCTCTCAAGGACAAAGAAAAGAGGTCCAAATATATGTATCTCTTATTCGAACTTAAAAAGCTGTATCAAGGGCATAAAGTTAAGCTTGTAGTCCTGAAAGTTGGTGTTTTGGGTGGTATGAAGGCCTCTTATCTAAGAGAAATCGAGTCCATTTCCGCCTGCAGATCTTCTGCCACCTCATTGATCTGCAGAATGCAGAAAGCAGTGTTGCTCGGGTCACTCCGAATACATACCGCCAGGGTTTGTATTTAGCCCCACTAGTCTCTAGTATGACTTGGCTCAAAAGGTTACTGAAGTTTGCGATTAGACGCTTGTCAAAATCTGACGAACCTCAAATAATATTTATTAGTGTTTAATACATCACAGAAAATGTGGGTTAAGCCAAATGCTTTAAGTTATATTAAAATAATACCCTAAAAACATAAATGCTTATGCATTAAATGCTTGAGTCTGGTTTGCACCAACGTGTTCAAAAAAACTCATGCCCTTTTTATTTTATAAAATAAAACGAAAACTTGCAAGAAAAGATTTTACATTTTCACACACCTATTAAATAGGTGGGTAGTGAGCATACTCTGTAGGTAGTAACATGCATTTTCTGGTGTGGTATTGATATTATCAGTGGTAATTATTCTAAAATTACTATTGCACAGTAGGCATATTTTATCGCTGTTCTTTCATTTCCTGAATGATTTCAACAATATTATATAATGATTATCTATTTTTAACAGGCGAATAGTCTCATAAATAAAATGAAAAGTGACTTTGAAAATAAATAAGATAATCAAATAAAATTGTATCTAGTTAACCTTGCTTGTTACTGCTAACATTTTTCTTTTTCTGATTTCTTTAATATGTTAAATTATTAGGTGTGTTTACTCTTTTTCGCAGTCAGGGCCGGCCCGAGGCACGGGCGAACCGGGCGCCGCGAAACATGGAGCGCAAAATTAAGGATATTGAAACATGGGGTTTTATGTATAATTTCAATAAATTTACCAGTCGATGATGATTTGATTAATTTATGCATCTGAAATTAAAAATAGACAGCGATTGTGACGTGAATGGAGCAGAATTATTTGATGAGTTGAAATCTGCATCAGCTCTTTTGCCTAAATACATTTATGAACCTATAAATGTTCTAAATTTTATAAAATCCAATAAATTACAATATGTGCTTACTAATATTTGGATTTCATTAATAATAATAGTAACGATACTAATTACTGTTGCTAGTGGTGAGAGAAGTTTTATTAAGTTAAAATTGATAAAAAACTATTTACAATGAGCACTGAGAGATTAAATAACCTTGGCGATATTATCTATCGAAAATGATATCGCATCGAAATAAGATATCACCGAAATAGTCAAAAATTTCGCTGATTTAAAAGCTCGAAAAATTAACTTGTAGCTTGTAGGTAATATTTAATCTGTATAAATTATTATTTAGTTGTCATTCAGTTGTCTTTTTTTGAATATATATATATATATTTTTTTGTTATAATATATTTTCAAAAATGAGCTTAAAACCAATATAAATAATATATATTTTTTAAAATATACCTATCATTCATTAAAGGGCGCAATTCAAATATTTACCCGGACTGCTAGAATTCGTCGGGCCGGCCCTGTTCGCATGTATTTATTTTATTTTTAGAACATATAATTCAATATAGTCAATTATTATGTTCTTTTTTGTTTTTTTGGAACAAACTGCTTTATTGTTTTTCAAACTTTTATTTTTTATGTAGAATCCATCGGGAACAGGACTTTTTCACAGCTAAATGTTCATGTAAAAGGATGCCTCTATCTCACTCTAAGTCACATACCGAATTCTTCAATCATTTTGCGGACAGCATCGGTGTTTTTTTGAATCACAACCGATTTTGGTTGACCTTCACGAGATACATCACTGACGGACGCACGACAACAACGAAATTCTGCAAACCAACTGTAAGCTTTTTCTGATGGTGCTTTATTACAAAAAGTTGAACGAAGCGATCTATGCATTGTTGTTGAGTTAGGTCTTTACTAAAATCGTAAAAAACATCCAACGAAAACCTTCAGAAGTAATATTCTTTTTTTCACAAACTTGTTTTTTTTTAACGCTCACTGTCTACAAACTACTGGGTCAATTTATAAGCTGCCGAATATCAACTTATAATTTTACGAATATAGTAATGACACATTTCAATATTGCCATCTAGTGGTCGTTTGTAAAAACATAAAAGGTAACCCTCACAGTGGTGCACACATATTTTTGGCTTGGGGGGGGGCTATTATACATAATTTTTATAAAGAAATATTATATATTTAAAACTTATTATAAACACAGGGCAAAATTTCAATTTCAAGTGAAGACCTAAAACAAAAACATCCTTACTTCTAAATTTTAAGTGAAGAGCAAAAAAAGGTCCTCCTTTCTGAATTTTAAGTCAAGAGCAAAAAAAAGGTCTTCACTTCTAAATTTCAAGTGAAGAGCAAAAAAGGTCCTCTCATCTAAATTAAAGTCACTAGATTATACAAAGTAGCGCAACGGCGGCCATACTGGGGCTAAAAATGTCGCCAACACAAATGATTTTCAGTGATTTCAACAGTAAAAAAAAAAGAAACTAGTACTACCAAAATTTTTAATTTAAACATTGTAATCACGATTTTTTAATCAAAGATGCACTATAACAAAATTGTGGTACAATTTCAATAATTTTTTTATTTTTATTAAATAAAATGGATATAATATATAAATTTAAATGAAACTTAACCTTAAATATTCAAACCGCTGACAAAGGAGGTTATTAAATTAGAGTGAGAAAGAGATGTGACAGCGCAGACGCAAACTTAAGAACGTAAAAATTGCTGCTTTAGTTTGCTTAATAGGGGAAGCAATGTTGCCAATCAAACCCTGGGGTCTGTCGGCTTCTTCAAAGGCTTGCGCTACTTTGTATAATCCAGTGACTTTAATCTAAATTTTAACTGAAGAGCAAAAAAAAGGTCCTCACTTCTCACGGTGCGGGGGGCGGACCCCTTGGACCCCCCCTTGTGTTTGCCACTGAACCCTCGTATTTTAACTGAATAATTTTTAGTTTTGAAAAAGTTCCGGTGTTATTTGATTGACCCTCGTGTGCTGCACATGTGTATGAAATATTGTGCCACGTGGCTCATAGTTCCTGAAAATGAATAGACTCAACATGAAACTTATTCAGAATATCAATATTTTATAATAAATACTGTTTACGTATTGGATTTATTTCCACTTCATTTATAGAAACAAATCACGTAACTTTGATTTCTAGATATATTAATTCATACAACTTTGTAACTTTGAATTAGTTTAGAAGTTAAGCTTTCAAAGAAGAAACTAATCAAAGAAAATGTTACAGGAAAAATTGCATTATTTATTTCAATCTATTATAGTGTGGAAAATATGTTTTTTCTATTTTGTATTCATGACCATTCATTCATTTAAGAATAGTAGAAAGAAAAATATTAAGAACAATATTAGGACCAATAAAAACTGCAGGAAATGGTCGCCCAAGAATGAATCACGAGATAATGGAAATAATAGGAGAAGACATTGTTAAGAAAATAAAGGAACAGAGAGTAAAATGGCTAGGAGACGCATGAAGAGCAGGAGAAAAATCAACAATACTATCAGTATTGCAGTGGACTCCAGGCAGAACAAGAAGGTGAGGAAGACCGAGATTAACATGGCTGAAAGAAGGAGAAGAAGATATAAAAAGAGCCAGAATAAATGAATGGAAAGAGAAAACAAGAGATAGAAACCGTCGGAGAAAGTTATGAAAAAAAAAAATCAGCTGTGGCCACTACAGGACCGACCGCCATCATAAAGTACTTATATAAATTACATTCTAGCAGAAGAGTAGAAATAACTTGACATAATATTTTCTAACAGAGATATTATTTATCATGACCATGGAAACGTTACATATAAATATGAAAAAATTGAGACGGAAAAATTATTCGAAATTTTATCAAAACACGTCTCGTATAAAAGTTATTAGTTATTGCTTTTATAGCAACATTTGTTTAATAAATTTTTTCGAGATATTTTTCTGTTCCCATTTTTAGTCAACCGATTTTTATCAAAAGTTGATCAACTTGTGTCATTGATGGCAGAAGCTTAAATATGAAGTTTCATAAAAATCCTTTCAGCCGAATTTGCTCTGCACGTGTACACAGACAGACGGACAGATGGACAGACGGACAGACAGACAGACGGACGGGTAGACAGACCGACAGACATCATGTTAAAAACAGTCAAAACGTTATGTAGGGACCTCAATTCGTGGATATCCATCGAAATCTCGAAACGTCAAAACTGGTATGATCACAATACCTCCCTTATAATAATAATAATAATAATAATATTTATTTATTGACCATCATCAATCGAATATATTGGATTTTTCGATAGAAATTTTTTGATTTTTGATTTAAAAATGTTATTATTTAGATTTCTTGTTTCTTCCGGTATCATGTTCATAAACTTGACTGCATAGTAATTTGTACTGTTCTTAGATACATTCAGACGTACAGACGTATATATGTTGGCGGTCGGTAAAAATAGGAACTACTTAAGAAGACAAAAAGGGGACTAATCCACCCCAAGAAATTGGACTTAGAAAGCACAATAAGCGGCGAAATCCCACAAGGGCTGTTAATCCACTATATATATGGTATACATATATAAACATAAATTAACATTAATTTATCACTTTAAAATAAATTTTCCATTTGATTTTATAAAAACCTTTGATTTCTATTAGTTCATATATCAGAGTGCCTACTATATTTGTTTGGCTCTATCAAAGTACCGTTAACTCTCATGGTATTACCCTTTGTAAGTTCACAATATGAACATACTTATATAACATCAAACATAAACTGAATTTGAAATGTTTTGAATTGAATCTCTCATTTTACAATTAATATAATCGTTGATCAGTACTGCAGAGGCATAGTTACATTAATTTTAACTGACGCATTTAACATCGGCTTCCCTGGCTTGCAAATTGCGCGAAGTATTCCAGGAGCACTGTTAGTTGTAGATGTTACAAGTTTAGATAGTTGTTGCATGACAGTGGAATGTAGAATATCCAGATCTTTGCGAATCGGAGAATGATCGAAAGCTTGCACTACAAACTGTATAACATCAGATAAGAGGCATTAATCAACACGCTGACATAGTTTGAACACCTAAATTAGTAAGCAATAAATACCTCGTATGTAGATCGAACATAGTTTAACTTTAGTTAACATGCAAGTATCTCAATCAATGTTGAGGTATTTTTGAGGATTCCCAACAATGGGATTAACAGGACTATTGAATGCATTCTGTTACATATAATGTTTATTTCATCTTATTTTGCGGTGTAAGGCTACGAACACGTAGAAAGAATGCTGCCGACGCCTATGGGCGCTAACATTCGCCGACCAGCCAATATAAATATACCTTACTTTCAAAGGTCAGGTTCAGTATTTACTAAAACAAAATAGCACTAAAATAGCAACCAAAATACATAACAAAACAAGCGAATATGGCCAAACAACGTTACATGTAACGTAATATATATGCAACTATATATGCAAATACAAAGTAAAGTTATTACAGATACCAAAGTCAACTACAGAAAAATTAGGAAAATATAAATAGCACAATGAATAAAATAAATCTCAGTAAAATTAAGAATAAATATAAAACTCGTCGAAGCAGGTCGGTTACGTTAGAAATAAATGACCAACTACTCCCCAAGATAAAGAAATCAAAGCAAATAATAAACAGGACAAAAAATCTTACAAAACAGAAGACATGGTGGAGAGAAGAAATCGGAAGTTCGCAGGAATTGAGTGGAGTCAAAAGAGCAAAGCAGAACACAAGATTTTGGGGGAGGTCTATGCTCAAAAGTTGGCCTGACACTAGGAATACAATGTTTTCAATTTAATTTTTTACATTCAAATACTCAAATATTATTTATTATTGTTATTATTTGGGGTTTGTTAGATCTTTACAAGCGTCCACTAATCGCAAACTACAGTAGCATTTTGAGCCACATCATACTAGAGAATAGTGGAGCAAAATACACACGGCTGCATCCTAAACCCTGGTGATATGCAAACGCGAAAATTACACCAAATCCAATGCATGTAAAATTCGGAGAGATCCGAGCAACAATGCTTTCTGCATTCTGCAGATCAAATTCAAATAGGTGGCAGAAGATCTGGAGAATGGAATCGATTTCCCTTCGGTAGGAGGCTTTCATACCACCCAAAACACAAACTATCAGGACTACAAGCTTAACTTTATTTATTAATAGATTTTATTCCTGTCTTGCGGCTTCGAATAGATTACATAGTTACCATAATTACCCATTTGAATTAATTAATTAATATAAATATCAAATACATATTATCATTTCCTATAAAATATAAAAAGTAAATTAAAATCAGAATGTAAATAAATCTTTTTTTCCGTTGTCTCTTCCCAACAGAAATTATTGTGTTCTCCTCGTTTCCGCAGCGAAATCTTGCAATTTTTTTTTTATTCTTTCCGTCTGTCCTTAAATATCTTGGTTGTCCAAGAGTTTTAATCTTCCTGTAGTTTGTGTTGTACCTCGACTTGTCGATTCTATTTTGTTGCTTAACTTAATACCCTGGATACAGCTTTCTAAGTTCGGATAAGAGATCTTGGACTATATATGTCCAAGACCTCTTGGACCGATTTTCTTCTTCTTTTAGAGAGATATTCTTCTCAGTTGGATTTAAGAATTCGATCACAAACCTCTGTTTGGTTTCGATATCCAAGAGAGTTATGTCCGGCTTAGAGGCTGTCAGTAACCTCGAGATGGGAATTATTATTATTATGTTATTATTGCTGATCTATATAAACATAAATATTTAAAATTATTGTATTCAATCTAATTCAATTTAAAGGAGGGTTATGAAAATATGTGTATGTCTATGAGTGTATATATACGTATATTTGCAAGTGTATGTCAATATACACTAATATACAGTGTGTATCAAGATAGAGGGAATACGATTTTTCTCGAAAACGCGACGTGTGAGCTAATTGGGAAAAGATCTTGGTAACTAAAATTTACCCAAAGAATCGAATGATAATATTGAATTTATCTGAAGCAAACCGGAAGTACAAGATATCAAGTCCAAGTGGAGTTACTGAAATTCGGTACAGTGATTTAGTGATTTAATTAATTGAAAGATACCTGGACTAATCTGGACTACATGAAGATATAGCAGAATCAGTTACCTCTGTGGATTAACTGTGGTATAAGTGTAGTGACATTAGGTATTTATTGTTTGTGTTATTATTATCTATTAATTAACGTCTAAGTCCAATATTTAAGTAGCTATTTAAATAAATATTCAAAACCACAACCAAATTCGTTTTATAATTTAATTGTAACCACGTAACAATATGATATTCAACTCATATACTTGCTACCTTTGTAATTGAGGTTTAAGTTTGCTAATGATGATGGACACATTAAACTAACATGTCTCAAACACTGATTAAACTAGCAACAATCATGACAACTCGATTATATCAGTATTCAAACGCATTATTGAATGTTATTAGATATCATCTCACATTATTCGGTGAACAGGTTTAAACTAATAGAAACATACAGACAACACAATACAGCAATAACTGTCGAGTTTGTTACTATTAAGGCTTACTATTAAAATTACGCCATATGTAGGAAGTGCAATAGCTGTAAATTAAATAATAGTAATTAATAGTAAGAAAAATTTGATTATAAATTTTGACGACAGTTGCCTAGATCTTTTACAACAATCGACTGACATTGACACATCGACCGACTACGGATTACGAGCTGGTGGCAACTAAAGTTCTTTCACGATAACTATGAAATGACGTAGTAGTTGATAAATTTGCAGTGTTGACAGTTATTTGTCAGTTATACAAAATAAACTCAATAATTTGCAATTCAAATAAAAAAAATATTGAACTATAAAATATTTGAATTAATTGGTAAAATTGGTACAATAACCTGAAAATTTTACAAAACTTAATTGATAGCTACATTCAAAAATATAATTGTTAAACCAGTCCTGCCAATCACTACATGCATATACCAAATTCCCTAATTGTAGGTGTTGTTTGATTATATAATGCATGTATTATTTTTATCACGACCGGGTGTAAAACCGACTTTATGTACCTAGTTTTTGACCTAAAGTGTCACTTCATTCTCTAGGTTAATTTTTTGAACTTTATTCCCTCAATAAAATGACAGATGTAAAAATGACAAATTCCATAATTCTTTATTATTTATTGAAATACTATTATTACTAGAATTTACCTTCATTTTCCAAATTAATTTCTTTACTAATTACATTATTAATTAACCCAATTCTTGTTGAAAGTTCATTTCCAAGTAAAATAGTAAAATAGTATTATAGTGCGTTCAAAGGTGAGTTTGCAGTATAGCTCTTATGGCAAATGGGAGTGGTGTTGCCAAATGTTGTAAAAGTGTCAAATATGTCAATTATAATAATATGAAAAACTCGTATGATTTACAAAAATCAACTCTTATAAAACTCAAAATAACACTCAACAAAAACAAATGGCCATTTGTAGAATACTGCGTCTTCACAGATCAGCACGTTTTAGAGCTGGCAACGTCGACAAGCAAGTAAAGGATAGCGTCATTGTGTAAACCCATTAGAGAGTATGAAAAAGAACTACTCCATATGCCCTGTACTGCAAACTCACCTTTGAACGCACTATAGTTCTGTGTAATTGCCTCCATTCTTCTTATCACATTATTTTTTGAAATCTGTATATGACTTTTCATACAATCTTTTTGATTTTGCAAGTAATAATTCGGCAGTTGCCTCCATTGTAACTAACGCAATATCTGGTGGTGTCTGGTGTAAAAATAAATAAATAAATGCTTATTAAAATTTCCAATAATACTTAATTTAAAAAAAAGAAAGAAAAAGTTGTAATATGGCAGGGTGTCAATCTATTATTGGAGCAATAGATCGCACCCATATTACCTGGCGTTATTTATAAATAGAAAATCTTTTATTTATTTATTTATTTATTTTTTGTTGGAATGTGCAAGCCAAACACCAACACCAACGCCCTTCCACATAAGTGGAATTCACATAGAATCCTGAAGATAAAATTACAAATTTCTCTAAAAATTACCGAAAATAATTCGCCTACCTTTATATCAAAATATCTGTAATAAAAAGGAAAACAAATAATAATATTTTAGAAGTAGAAGGCTATCTTTTTTCAGTTATATGAATGTTCTATTAAATTTTGCTTTCCATTATCTATAGGGTGACCAGATTTCAGTGAAGGGAAACCGGTGAAGGTCCAGTGAAGGTCCTCACCTCCCAGATCCAAGTGAAGAGCAAAAAAAGGTCCTCACCTCCCAGATCCAAGTGAAGAACAAAAAAAGGTCCTCACCTCCCAGATCCAAGTGAAGAGCAAAAAAAAAAGACCTCATCTCTCAGATTGACTAGTTGTAATATTTATTTTCTTACAAATGCAGAATTATGTAAAAACCGGGACAATCGACCGTCCCGAAAACATTTTTCGGGACACCGGGACAATCCCGGAAAACCGGGACGGATGGTCACCCTATTTATCTATATTATTTATCTATAAGACAATTTATATCGTGCATGTTCAAGGAAGAATAATCAAAATATATTTAATAGGTATAAAGAGTTTTTCTCAATTTTACTTTTAATCTAGTTGTTTTATTCCAGTGCAAGTTATTAATAAACAGTGTTTTAAATGGGTGTATAAAACTTTTTGTTTTATACATCTTTTTTCGTATTTCAATATTATATAGAAATCCTTGTAAATGCGTATCTAATAAAACGTTTTGCGATTCCTTATTTCAACTATAACATATTTATTTTATTTACTGCCTTCAAAGTTTCATAAGAAGAGTGAGAGGGTGAAGGGTTCCTCTCTTGGGAAATTTAGCGAATTTTTACTCACTCTCGATTCCGTTTGGCGATACGTATTTTTAAGCTTCTCGTCAAGCAATTAAATTCTTCTAAAAATAGTTATTTTACCCCGAAAATTTTACCTTAACGGTAAATAAAAACGGACATATTATGAACAATATTTATGAAATGGAATAGCTATTTTTTAGAAATACGAGGGCATATTGAAAACTAATGCCTCCATGGCCATAACTTTTATAATGACGGGCCAGACCGTGTCAAAAGTGGTTAGTCATTTACCTTAAGTATCAGTACATAAGTCCTCCTAGCGGAGATTCTCAGCAACATCGCGTTTGCGCATGGCAGTTCTAAACATGGCGGCTGGCATGGATGTGCGGTTAAAACAACGAGCTGTCATTGAATTTCTTACTGCGGAGGGTGTAGCGCCCATTGATATCCATCGAAGGTTAAGTGCCGTCTACCGTGAGGCGTGTGTTGATGTGGTACTGTTAGGAGGGGTGGGTAAGAACTGTGAAAAACGCAAGTTCTGCTGAAACGGATGTCCATGATCGGGCACGCAGTGGCCGACCAGTGTCTGCATGTGGTGAAAGGCAGGCAAGGTTGGGTTTTATGACGTTTTACCTCATCCAGTTTATAGCCCAGATCTTGCGCCTTGTGACTTTTTTCTCTTTCCAAAGCTTAAGGAACATCTCAAGGGCAAACGTTTCTCTTCGGATGCAGAGGTGATAGCGGAGGTGCGAAAATGGTGCCGTGGGAAGTCTTCAGACTTTTTCCGTGACGGACTTGAAAAACTCGTACCACGTTGGTGTAAATGTATTACTGTCAATGACGATTATGTGGAAAAGTGAATATATCAGTGCGTAGAGGACAGTTTATACTATTATTTCACATTTATATGTAAACCATATATCAATTACTAATAAAGTTATAGCCATGGAGGCATTAGTTTTCAATATACCTTCGTACTTACATACTTTTTTTTATTTGATCCTTCAAGGTCAACAACGCATCACTTTGCTAAATGTATTACCAACTTACGAGGGCTACCTTTTAAGTTTTTACGAAAACTAAGAAAGAAAAAATTGTTTTGAATCAAACTGTTTTATTGCTTTTCATAATATTCACCTTAAAGATTTATAAACTTTTGCATACGTTCAAACCGACTCTCAAAACATTTTTTCCGCTCTGAATTTGGTATCTCAAAAACATGATTTCCGAAGGCTTCAACAGATTCTTGAGGTGATGAAAATCGCTGTCCACGCACTTTTTGTTTTACATTGAGGAACAAAAAAAAGGTCTTTAGGGGATAAATCAGGTGAATACGGGCAATAAGACATTAGTTCGATGTTTTTCTCCTTCAAATAATCAATTGTTTGACGTGCTGCGTGGAAGCTTGCATTGTCATGATGAAGAATGATGCGACGTTTTTGGTTGTTTTTTCTGATTTTGTCGATGACTTCTGGCAAACAAATTGTTGTATACCATTCAGCTATTAACTGTTCTCCACTCCTCTAAAGGAATGGTTGCGACATGTCCAGTACAACCGAAGAAACAAGCGATCATTTTCTTAGAAGTGCTTCGTGTACGAACAACTTTTGTGGGTTTTGGTTCATCTTGAAAGACCCAAACAGTGGATTGTTTCTTAGTTTCCGGTTCATATGAATAAATCCAAGTTTCGTCACCTATAATGATGTTGTACACGGATTTTGCACTGCTTAGGTTGAATTTTTGTAGCATTTCCTTACACCAATCAACGCGAGCCTTTTTTGAGCTTCGGTCAAATTATGCGGAATCCATCGGAAACAAATCTTTTTCACAGCTAAATGTTTATGCAAAATCGAATGTATTGCAGTCTGCGATATGCCAAAGGATGCCTCTATCCCACGGTAAGTCACATGCTGATCTTCTTCAATAATTTTGCGCAACATCGATGTTTTTTTGAATCACAACCGATTTTGGTCGACCTTCACGAGATTCATCACTGATAGACGCACGACCACGACGAAATTCTGCAAACCAATTGTAAAAGCCATTTCTGATGGTACTTCATTACCAAAAGTTGAAGGAAGCGAATCTATGCATTGTTGTCGAGTTAGGCCTTTATTAAAATCGTAAAAAATCATCCAACGAAAATCTTCACGAGTAATATAAATTTTTTCACAAACTTGTTTTTTTAAACGCTTGCTGTCTACAAACTACTCGGTCAATTTATAAGCTGTCACTGATTTCAAAATAACAAATGTCAAATTTTACGAATATAGTAATGACACATTTCAATATTGCCATCTAATGGTCGTTTGTCAAAACATAAAAGGTAACCCTCGTAATACAACAATAATATACATAATGTGAAATATATACAGAGTGATTATTTAATGGCGAGACGACGTCACTGGAAGTTTTAATAATTTGCCGTTTCATACACATCGTAGCAGGCGATTATGCGTGCATTTTTTTCTTCATAATCAAATTTTAGGTTATTATGTCATAGTATTCACCAGTATTTCTGCTAGGAGGCACGTAAAATTCAGTGACGTCGTCTCGCCATTAAATAATCACTCTGTAGTTTATTACAAAATAGAAATAGATCCTGCTTTATACACGTGGAACTTAGATGTCAGCCTATCTTGTCTTAAATTTTCACCGTTAAGTGAACCAGGTGCGTTCGTTTTATTTTGTACAGATTCGTAAATACATCACTTCTGTTTCGTAACAAGTAGAGTGAAGCGATAGTAAAACGAAAGCTCATACTGGCAACCTTTCTTTATATATTGACAGCTGACAGTTGTTAGGAAAATAATAACAATAAAATAAAATGTCGCATATATTGTCGCTATAACTCGCTATACTGTCGCTATGTCGCTATAACTTCAATAAATCTTAAAATTAACTTGAATAATTTATGGTGATAATACAAGTTTAATTTTTTTAATTTTATTTGTTTGCTTAAAGATATAACATAATACAAAAAAACAGTATCTTAAAATTCAGGATAAGAATTAAAATTGAATTTTGGCTGCGTACCATAGGAGGCATTTCAAGTTTAAGGAGGTTCGTATATTCCGAATATAGTGTTGCCCTTCTTATTAATAATACTCGTTTTGTGTGACTATTACAGAAATCAGTAAGGCAAAATTGACATGACACATAAATGGTATTATGGAAATAATCTGGTTTTTTTCCTTCGCAGAATCTTTTCCTCGCCTTAAGATTTATGTATTTGCCTGAAACATGTTCACAGGATCGTTGCAGTAAATAATTACTCTTATTAAATGTCAGTTTTGACAAGCAGATGCCATGACATATATATGTATCCACAGGTCTTTTCTCACAGTCCATACAAGAATAGCAATATATAAATTCCCTTTGGACCTCGAATACCATCCCTGATTTATTTGATAATTTCGTATAGCACACAGAGAGAAAACTAAGTAAAATAATGTAAAACTTTAACACCATTTGTACAACTTAAATGCCAAGAACAAGCCTTAAACTAGATCACCATAGTAATATTTACTTGTTTGAAATTGTCATGTCAAGAAATGCATAGAAAATTATAGACCACGCTGGTGACATAAGGATATACGACCGCAGAACAGAAAACTCAAGAAAAGACATACCCATGTTAAAAATTTTGACCGTACGACCTGCACTCTGCCAAAACATCCGGAACTAAAACCGTGCTACCGCGAAATTTGAATGCATCATCATGTACTTTTTATTCTTAGGCCCGTGATATCCACATCTGGATAAAGCTACGTATAAACTATCTTATAGATAATTTATTTGTCTGTTAGATAACATTTTTCGTGATATCAATGTTTTAAAATCTTGGAAATAGTTATCAAGTATTACCTGTCTCATTTTGTAATACGTATCTAACAGGGAAAGTTCATTTTTACTTGCCCGACCTTAATATATAAGGGGCAAGTATTGTAATCGCGAAAATTTTCGATGTCGAGATTTTGACTGATGACCACGTTTCAAGATCCAGGGAATCCAAAAAACCTTTTTTCGAAGTGCCGTCCGTATGTGTGTGTGTCTGTGTGTGTGTATATACGATAACTTAAGAACGGTTTAACTTAGAGAGTTAGTTCTGATACTAAAAAAATCTCCTATTAATTGGGAAGAACCCTATAGTTTTTTATGAAAATCCGTAACCGGAAACGGAAGTTATTAAACTTTAAAATTTTGAAAAATTCGTAACTAGTAAAGCAAGCCTTGGACAAAAATGTGTATAGAACATAATTTGATGTATTTTTGAAGATGTACCTAAAACTTTTTAAATTAAAAAAAAAATATATATTTTTTTAAAAACTATTAAAACTATTTTTTTTAATTATTATTTTTTTATGGAAGGGCAAGTCTAGCGGAGGCCTCTCTTTGCCACTGGTTTATGTTGTATATTGACAATACATTTATAATGTTATCATAGTATTGGTTCACACGGATACGCCAAAGTCTGTTTACACCACAACAGTCACCAATGTAAACAAATCTAGTTTCGTATTACAAATCGAAACGGATTATATCATCTGTCTCATTTTGTAATACGGAACTAACAGTGAAAATTCATTTTTTATGTTGTATATTGACAATACATTTATAATATTATCATAGTATTGGTTCACACGGATACGCCAAAGTCTGTTTACACCACAACAGTCACCAAAGTAACCAGATCTAGTTTCGTATTACAAATTGAGACGGATTATACTTGATATATATTTTTGTAAGTTGGTAGCTTTCAGAGTTTGTCGCAAATCAAAACAAAGGACAGCCTTATACAAATTATACGTTAGTTAAAGAGAGAGAGAGAGAGAGATAGTTTCTTGAATCATGTGTAGATGTATTCACTTTGCTGCAGTAAATAAAAAAATATTTGACAGATCAGAATTTTATAATTTTATTTACTATTATCTGTCTCATTTTGTAATACATAACTAACAGGTAAAGATCATTTTTTATGTTGTATAGTGACAATACATTTATAATATTGTCATAGTATTGGTTCACACGGATACGCCAAAGTCTGTTTACACCACAACAGTCACTAAAGTAACCAGATCTAGTTTCGTATTACAAACAGACGGATTATATAACAAATGAGAAAAATAGTCAATAAATTGTTGTCTATACTCCTTGTTCTCATTATTTACTCCCATGTCATTAAGTTCTTCATTTATTTGTACTCCTTCTATTTCTTGTGTCATATCATTACGTTCTTGAGCAATATTATGTAAAACTGCTGTTGCTACAACAATTACCTTGATTGTTTCTAATTTATTTCGCATCCCTGGTGATAAAACAGGGAAGCGCCTCTTCCAAATTCCACAAGTTTGTTCGATAACTATTCGCATTTTTATTTGACTATTATTAAACAAACGTTCCGCTGATGTTCGAGGGTCAAGTATGGGTGTTATTAGATATTTACAGAGAGGATACCCATTATCGAAAAGCAAGTCGTTTCCCATTACTCCGTTTTTAAATCGCAATCGTAATTGTGAAAAATTACGATTGCGATTTTTTCGTTCATATCTATTTTAAAATTTTTAGTTCATATCTATTTTTTCTGTCACAGTATGTGCACGAATGCCTATAGTCAATTTTTTGTGATGTAGAATGACGTATATTAATTTACGTACGTGTAAACGCAATTATGAAACTTGCATATTTTCTGTTGAAAGGGCATGTCACAAAATAGAGTATTATAAATGTTGGATGTTTTTTTACCTAAATATATAACAAGGCCATTTATATAACGGATAGAAAAGCTATGGCTATTTGTTTTTTAAATGTTTCTCTCATGTTCTATTCTAATATTTGCTTTTGTAACATTTTTCTACAATAATATAAGCTCTTTAAGCAAAAAAATCCCTTTTTTAATTTTATATAAATACATATTTCTTTTGTTGAAATGTACAGTGAGCTTTTTTATGTTAAATGGCAAAAATATTGTTTGGAATGTAAATGAAAATAACGATGTATTTTTCTGAATAGAAAAACAAATGGCCGGAATAAACATGTAAATGTTTATACATATTATTTGAACCGAACATAAAAATATGAAATATTAAAAAAATGTTTTTTATTATCAACATAGAAAAAACTAAAACCATGGTCATAAGCAGAAACAACTTAAAAATAGAGAATATACGTTTACAAATTCAAATACCTGGGAAATACCTTCTCACAAGATGGAAAATTAGAGGTTGAAATATCGGAGAGAGTGAGTATACCTAACATATTGTTTAACAGTATAAAGATATGCTTCCTCAATAAAAGAGAAATATCAAGAGTAGCGAAGGTACAAATCTTCAAAAGCGGTACCCATATTCAGGGGCGCACACAAGGGGGGGTCCAAGAGGTCCGGACCCCCCCCCCGTACTGTGAGAAGTGAGAACTTTTGTTTTGCTCTTCACTTAAAATTTAAAAGTGAGGACCTTTTTTTTGCTCTTCACTTAAAATTTAGAAAGGAGGACCTTTTTTTTACTCTTCACTTGAAATTGAAATTTTGCCCTGTGCTTATAAAAATTATGTATAATTGGACCCCCCCCAAGCCAAAAATCTGTGTGCGCCCCTGCCCATATTAACATACGTCTCGGAGTCATGGACTACCATAGAAGCAATGCGAAGCATTGTAAGAAGCATTGAAATAAGATTCCTGAGAAAAAATGAAGGAAAAACCAAGTCTGACCGCATCAGGAATTCGACTTTCAGAGAAAAGCTAGGCACGAAACCTGTGGGGCAAAAAAATTAAAAAATAATATATCATATTAGTGTGACGTCATATACATGTGCTGCCATCTGACAGCGGTTTCCTTTGGAAGTTTTTGGCTAGTTTAAAATACATGTGTCATTACTTTTGTTACCTTAATTTTATGAATATTTTCAATTCTGGATCAAAAAATATGCATCTTTGATATGTATAAACTAATATATATAGTCCAGATACTTTATATTATAGAATAATATTTTTATAAACATATAAATAAGGATTCGAAGATATATTTCAGGCGTCTAATATCAAACGCAGCAAAGTCCGCATTTTATCATTTTCTAGATTTTATTTGTTTTTGCAAACTGTTTTAAATAGCATAATCCAACATCTTACAGAACTGTTTCTATCAAAAGTAGCAAAATCTCTATAAAATCTTAGTCATAGTTTAAAATCAAAAACAGCAATCTCCTTGCAGTGACATTTCAAATGTAGCATTATCCAAATCAACTAATCACGAACATTCATTTAACGGTTTTTATTTAACGGAATTGGCATCGCCTCATTATCAAAGACAGCAATAACCCTCCGAAAACATAACAGAACCAGCAATGTCTAACTACAAAAGTCAAACACAGCAAAGTCCAAGATATTTATGCAAATATTTAATAAAATACCATATATTAGTATTATTTTCTTTATTTCTTACAAACTATATACTATGATTTGTTTTGTTAACTTACATATAATTACTTTAACCGTACTATTATTAAATAAACATTTATTTCGTTTATTCATAAAACTGACATAGCTGACTTTGCTGCATTTGATATTACACGCCTGATTTATAGGTTATGTTTTTAAATAATATGAAAATCAAAATATCTTTAGTATTTATTTTATTAAAACTAAGTAATCATTAATATTTTGTTTTAGAATGCATGATGGTGTATTATTTTGCTCCAAATTATAACCAATACAGCCACATTCTTAATTGCAATTTTTTTCGTTTTTTTGATAGATGAAAATGAAAAACTATAATGGATAAAATAAGAACAACATATTGTTCCTCCAAACCATTTAGATATGACACACACACTTATTGCTATGTTACTTGCAATGTTATGTTACAAAATTAACCTGCAAAATAATACTGTTCTGTTATAATAATAACATATTAAATTATAATGTATAAAATAAGAATTTTAATAAATAAATATTGACTTGTTGTTTTGATGTGAAGCACTTTGTTACTTTGAAAACTTAAATTATATTTCCAAAATATAATTTAAAAAAAACAACGTGCTAAATTCCAATAAAAGGAAATCAACCGCGAGGCGGCAGTACTGAATCCCATTTTGTGACGTAGTTACTAATATGGTCTATTGTATATTTTGGTAAATTAGCAGAATTGAATAATAATTTTGCGTTAATAGAAGCAGCAAGTACATTTTTCATGATTCCGAAAAATTTACGAATTTTGCAGCGCTCTAGCGGCCAAACTGTTTATTCCACAAAAAACCTTGTGAAAGCTAAATTATAAATAATTTATTCCTCTTTAATTTATTATAAACATATTTTTTTCAAAATTCGCAATGGAACGGATACACGGAGATATTTGCAAAAAAATATTTTCTGCACCTTTTTTTTTTTCGGCAAAAAATTTTAGTCACAAAATATGACTACGAAAACATCACCTCAAGTCCTATTAATTGAACCAATTTTGAAATATTCTGAAAAACTTTCTTCCAAAAACTACTAGTTTTAAGAGAAATTGGTTAATATTAGCCAGTGTCGCACCCAGCGGGGGGGGGGGGGCGGTCTCCCTCCAAGAAGGATGGAAATACCAAATTTTTAATTTTTTTTTTAGCATTATGATCTTAGGTAAATATATACGAGGGATGTTTCCTAAATTCTGGGAACTGTGCTATAATTAAATTACGCAGAACTTGTAGGCAATGTTATTGGTGCCAGACAAGTCTTGACATATTTATGCAACTATCTAGTGCAATATTGTTCAGTCTGATTTAGGTGTTCGACTGATATAGACGCGTTTTCATAGCACTGTTTTTGTAACCATGGAAGACGCAACAAAATCTCAAAGAGCAATAATTTTCTTTTTGTGGAAAGAAGGTGTGAAAATATCAGAAATGATTCAGCGTCTGCAAGGAGTATTTGGTGAGTCTGCAGAATCCAAAAGTACTGTTTATCGGTGGATCGATCGTTTTAAAACCGGTAGAATATCACTAGAAGACGATCCACGCAGTGGGCGCCCAAGGACGTCGGTAAATGAAAGAAACATTACTGCCATCGAAGACCTACTGAAAGAGGACAGGCGAATGACTATTCGTCAAATTAGTGTGCGCCTAGGGATAGGTACACGACAAGTTCATGACATTCTGCATGATTGTTTGGGCGTTAGCAAGGTTTCGCCGCGCTGGGTGCCAAGGCTGTTGGGACCAGAACAGAAACTAAATAGGAAAGTTCTTGGAGGACGGTGTAAAAAAATTAGTTTATCGTTGGTATAAATGTATTCAGTTAATAGAGATTATGTGGAAAAACTACATCGTAGTATTGACGAAAATTAAAAAATAATAAAAATTATAGCTAAATTCTCAGAACTTTGGAAACATCCCTCCTAGATATGGATTTAAAAGTAGAAATGAGGACTTTCTTTTTTCTCTTCACTTGTATTTTACTAGTGAGGACCTTTTTTTTGCTTATCACTTATAATTCACAAGTGAGGACCTTTTTTTTGCTCATCACTTGTATTTTACTAGTGAAGACCTTTTTTTATATCTTCACTTTTTTTGTCTAACCCCCCCCCCCCAAGAATAATTCCTGGGTGCGCGACTGATGTTATCCCAAAACTAAAAAGTTTGGAAAATCAGAGGAAAGGCTTCTGTTCAGCAGGGGACGAATTCGATATATAGAATAATGGGTGCAAATAAAATAATATCACATTGTATTTGGTTAGAAATATTACTCTTTTTTGAAACGATTCTTCAAATTAATCCATTTCAATTAACTAGGGTATACAAATTTATCTCATGTCGATCATGATTTTAGATTAGGTTAGATTATTCAATTAAATATCTTAGCTAAAACAATGAGTTGGTGTCTAGACATCCCTAGTCTGTCTTACCACATACTCGCGTCGAGTTTTGTGAATAATGTCACTATCAATGTTCACAGTCGCGTACAATAATATAAAATATGGCAAAACCTATAAAGAATTGTTGAGATTTTTAATGTTGCTGCTTCAATTCCTCAAATTTAAGAACTACTGCTCTAACATCCTCGAATTACTCCAGATAATCGACATCTTACTGTATTATCTTTTGGAATGTGTTGACATTAACCAGGGGTGAAAGTGTATCTGAACATAGTGCTGACCGTTTAATTACCCAACTCTGCTGACCATAAAGAATAAGAATCATACATCTCGTACCCCCATAGAGTGGTGTTGATGATATTAATCACAAGGGGTACCTTCACCTTTACTTACGCCTGTGATTAATGCTGACACATATAATAGAGTATGGGGTAAGAGATAATAGCTCTTGTGGTCAGTAATACGTACAACCAGTTACATTTAGGTTTATAAAATACATTCTCAACTCCCTTAATAATGAATCAGGATATTTAAGGATAGATCTTACAAGAAAAAAACTGATTCAGACGACATATATCCACGAAGTTTCTCTATTTAATTTATTTCTCTTCTAAGGTCTCTGAAAAAAGCTTTCCATCCCACTCTCCACTCTCTTGTGTCGTCTTTCAGTAGCCTTGCACACCAAAAACGATTTTGGAATTTAGAAATTATAACGACTAAATCCTTATATCGTCAATCGTATGTCTGCCATGACTGACATCTATCTCTCAGTCTGTGTATACTGGGGCAATTCGGCATGAATATTCAGTTCTGGCCCGCATATAGGAAATTTGTGAATAGAAATAGTACAACACGGATATTTTTTAGTATTCCTTTGTTTATTTGTCTATCTGTCTGCTTGTTTCTTTGCTAAAAATTGTGGCCGAATGCATTGATTGACCCTGTACGGATTTAGAGAGTTACGGATACTCACATTAAAAACATATTAAAATATACCATGAGTTTAATTGAGTTTAATTAAGAGAAATTACATAAGGGTTGGCTGTGGATAAATAAAATAATGTCTATTGAAAGTCTTATATAACAATTTAGTCAATTGTCAGACGTTTTCGCACAGCCTTTGTAATCATTAAAATTGTTTTTTTTTTTTTTAATGGCCTTTGCTTCTTTGGCAATTACCCAGGATAATTTTTATTTGAGAAAATTTCCATGCCTGAACGGGATTCGAACCCGAGACCTTCGCAACGCAGAGCACATGTGTTACCACTACGCTACGCCGGTCGGCAAATTATTTTTTATGTTTTTTTATTGTTTTATTGCCAGTCTCTTGCGACAATGTACGTAATGATGTAGTGGGTTGCCCGTTCATACGTTGACGAACATCTTCAACTGTATTTTGAGTACGAACTATTGGCCTTCCAGTTCTATCTCTATGGTAATGTTCCCTGTATCTTGGAATAAATCAACACATCTTCTAAGTGCGCTGTAAAAATCTCCTTCAAGGAAAGCAATATCAATATTGTAGCCCAAATTCCTCTAAACATGATACCGCACTGTAAATTTATTCGCCGTTCACTCGTTTTTTCACCATTCAACACCATTTCGAAAATATGATTCAATCATAAATTTTTTGTGTTCTATTGTAAAAACCATTATAATTGTAGCTTAATTGAATTTTAAATAGAAACTTATGACAACAGTGATGAAAGATAATTAATTGACAGCTAAAGCTTGCAGTACACATTATTTTATTTTTCCACAGCAACCCTTATTTAATTTCTTTTTGAACACATGGTATATACAAATATGTATTTTATTATACATTTTTGAAAAATATTCTAATCAAAAATTCCCCTTGAACTATTTCGGTTCACATCATTGTGCATTCCCCTGCAAACCATGATTTCAGATTTTTAATCCATTAATATTAATTTTGGTATAATTTCAGAAATAAAATTTCATAAATAAATTCAATAGAATCATTCAATTAGAGTAAAATACTCAATACTATTAAATGATAAAAAATAATCTATTTCTTAGAAAGGGTCACTTAAAGACAGACTGTTAATTAGTGCATCTTGAGACCTATGTAAACTTAATATGAACAGGAACTCGTAAATTCTATTTATCTTAAAAATATCTCATATTAATAGATTAGTTGTATTCGGACTATACGGGTGGTCCGTAAATTCTCGGGCGTTGCTTTGGCTAGAACCTTAACTCAAGCAGAAATATGATTCATAGTAACCAGCTAGCGAGCCTAGAGGGTTTTCAGGCTCGATCCGTTCGCGAATTTCGGAAACTCATTATGTGGGAGATCTTAAGTTTAAGGGATATACAAAGTAAGTACTAATGGAGTATACGAGACAAATAGTATTTTCAAAGAAAATATTTATATTAGCAGGGAAATTTCTCTTTCTCTCTTTCTTTCTCTTTCTTTCTTTCTCTCTCATTTTCTTTCTTTCTTATTTTGCGATCCATTACCTTACAGGGGGATTTGGTGGCGTCATGTTCGTTTAGGCGTCAATAATTTTCGTTTTCGGAGCTTACACTTCACGATCTTTGACCAAATGTGTAGTTTCTTGTAGTATGTGGTTGACTTATAGCTTCATTTAGTCGACCCAGGATTACTTTCCAGGATACTATCACTTACATGATTTACCTTTCCATGCCGTATTCTCTTCTGGGTATATGATAACTTATAATTGAAAATATCGGAAAATATTTAAGTGAAATACTTTTAACTAAGTACTGTTATAATAAAAACCATTTATCTTTACCTTATTTACTTTATTTTAACATAAATTCACAATTTTTATGATTTAAATAGTTGGGCCAACTTCACTGAGACGGGGTTCGTATTAACATTATATTCAAAATTTGAGCAGCCAACCTTGGCTTTAATTTATATTATCAATAGGCTCCCCACATTATATCAACGAAACCCTAATAAGGGCAACCGACAGCTAGTAATATAAAATGTCTTATCAATTAATAAATATTTCATAATATTTTACCAGTCAATAATTTATATCAAAACTTGACATGTGTAAACTTACTTTGGGATAAATGTTTCCATTATGATTGGGACAATATTGACACTCACCTGCAACAAAAAATACTAATTAATAAAAAATACATGTATAAACCTAATTCTTAAATAGTTATTAATTGTTTTCTTTGTGCGATTAACATCAATGAACTAATTCTAAGTTTGTATGTTAACAGAATTCCGAGCGAAGCAATATCCATATAATCAAGACAAGCATAACACCGGATTCAGATTATCCATAACAGTGCACTAGAGAAATACCAATACACTTCACACAATGTAGGAAAACAATGCAGTGAAGGTAACTGGACCAACAACCATAATTATTATGAAAGCATTTCCAGCCAAGAAATTGCTTTTTACCAACAATTTAATTAAACGTAATAGTAAAAATATGTTTTGTAGGAAATCAAATTTTGACAAGCATTATTAGCATTTCTTTTGGCATTATTTTCCCTAGATAAATGGCACCTTTTAGTTTAGTGATTTTTCGTACAATATTTGGAATCCAAAAAAGTAATTTGAGACGGCTGAGAGTTCGTTAACTCTTTACTGCATGAATTTTTATTTTTGGCTGAAATAATTCATGAGTATTAGGAATTGGTTCTTATTGATAGAAAAATTAATTCAAAAAATATATTTAAAATATTATTTTAATTATTATTTTTATGAAAAAATAATAATTAAAATAATAATTTAGGGTTTGTGCCATACATGGAACATTATGATTCTACATTATGTTACAAAAGAAAATGATTCCGTGTTATTTGCTCGTCAGTTGCTAGGTGTTCTTCATTAGGAATTAAAAGCAGTCGCCCTCGAATTTTTGAAAGAAAAGGTCTATCTTCTAGTTGTCCTTTCTCAATAAATTCAGAGTTATCGTTGAAGTGCAAATTCCGCTTGATATCCACAAATCTATTGCAGCCCATTACTTGAGATACTGCAGGATCCATTGCTGTGTATGTGCCATATTTGAACATTCATGAAGTAACGTTCTGATTCAGTTTTAAAAGTAAAATAAAAAATAAAAATCGGAATGTGCCATATATGGCACACTATGCGGTAAAGGGTTAAGAGACCATCAACCATGGTTCAACAACCCTTTACGGATCTTCGGCTTTTCAAGTAGCTTTTTCCATCCAATACTGGTATGTTATGTTCAAGAAACTTTTCAATTTTTTTTTTTTAAATTTTGTCTCAGTCTTTCCACCCTTAGGTAAACCTCTAGGTAACTATGTGACAGATAAGGTTATGTGATACTTTCTGTGCTGAATAAGTGTCATCCCATTTTCAATACAAATTTATCTATCGGATAGTTATTTAATGGATAATGAGAGTGACGTATTGAATTCACTGATTGATATTGGCATTTATTCAGCAAATGAAGTTCCAGATATCCTTATTTGTCAGATATTTACCTAGAGGTGTACCTGAAGGTGGGAAGACCGGACCTAAATGAATGTTATCGATAGTTATGTTAAAACTGCCACTTTGGTAACATACCGATTTTTTGACAAGGGAGCATAAAATTTTCTGACATGTCTCTGTATATTTCAATATTCATTGTTTCTTTAATTCAATTTCATGAACCTACACCGTACCATGGAGTGCAATACTATTAGCATTATTTTAACACCATCACGCTTAATTATTTTTCTTGTTTCAAGGATAAGAGAAGAAGAGCTTTTTCGATCATTTGAATCGAAGAGATTAATTTTTTATTCGTCCCTCCACAAGATACTTCAAAATCTTTGGTTCATTCCTATATTTCGTGCCACCACTGTACAAAATATGGTCAAATATTTTTGCAATATGCGGTTAGAGTCGCTCGATTCGTTTTTTTTTTTTTTGCTTTGTTGTTACTTCACCTTCCCTTGACTGCTGTCTGAAGTATATATCTTAGATCATAGTTTCCCAAACTGTGCTCCGCGAGCGTCTACTAGTGCTCCGCGATCTACTAGTGTTGCTATATATATGTAGCAATAATAGTGCTCCGCGACGAATTCTTCGTTTTTCGACCGTACAAACAAAAAACAAAAATCTCTAAAAGAACTGACGACCATATCAGAAATCGCTTCCAGAACTGTTCGAAGATTTGAAAAAGCGTTGGCGTCAGTATATTATAACCGAGGAGGGTTACTTTGAGGAGGACAATATTAACATCAAAGAGTAAAGACGTACAAAAAAAAATTTTTTTGAGTCTAACTCATATGTATTAGCTGCGTTGACAGCTCTTAAATTAGTCAACTATAGACTGTACTTTGTGGATAAAATTAGTAGATATTTTAACGTTTAACGAAAGCGTTTACAGCTCTGAAAATTAATGCGTCACGAATGTCGTGACATCTAAGTTTTCTCAACAAACTACGATGGAATAATAGCATTTTTGTCATTTTACAAACCCGTCATCAGCAAGATCGTGTTTCTTACTAAATTTTAATAACAAAATTATAACCGCAACTACAGCAATTCTTTTTCGTTTCACGATTTCCGAAATTTGTTGAAATATGTGTGACAGTATTTTTTAGGATATGTAAAGTGAGATAGCTAATGTGTGTTTATATGTCTGTCTCATTAAAACAGCGCACTAACTACAATCGACAAAGTATAATGCTTTAAATTTAGAGCTCGGAACGGTCGCTCGCGTTACCATATGACAAACTTTAGTGACAATCAACAGCGCATAAGTGATAGTCTATAGTCGACTAGATTAAGAGCTGTGAATGCAGGTTTAGAATCTTATTGTCGAAACATATAAGGAAGACTCCGACGTGCATTTAAAAAGTCTGGTATTAAAAAGTTAACAAATCTACTTAATAATCATTATCATTACAACCTATGTAACTGTAAGGTTAAGTGACTTCAGTTAAGTAAATCATCTTTGATTGATAATGAAACATGTAATTTGAGTAATTTAAAGGATGCTTTTAATAATCATACAAATTAAGTTAATCTGTCTACCTTTTTACTAACCCACATATGTTATGAAATGAATCCCAACCTACATATAATAACTAATGGTGTAATTTGGCGTAGTAGTGGTGAGTAAGAAGTACTGGACCTTAATAGTAATAGTTGGAGTATCGAGCGGCAAGTTACCGCAAAACCTCTCGATGCAGCTTATTCCATGAGAGCAACTCAACTCTGGTTGGTTTTATGGGTCCTGTGAGACTAAAAGAACATCTTCCCTCATGCATTCTAACACCTGCTCCTGTTGCTCGCACATCATATGTAGTATTCTTCAGGAGATTCATATTTGTGTAAATTAAATAACAAATGTAGAACTTTTTGTGGAAAATTTACATCTTGAATATGTACGAGGTCTATTCAAAAAGTATCGCGAATTTTGTGTTTTTTCAAAAATTATTTATTTATTCATGAATATCTATTTTGTCCCCTTCAAAGTAATCCCCACCAGATATTATACACTTACGCCAACGTTTTTTCCAATCCTCGAAGCACTTGAAAAAATCATTTTTTGTGATCTTGTTCAGCTCCTCCTTCGATGCCGTATTTGACTCCTCACTCGTAACCTAGCGTCGTCCTTTCATGGGCCTCTTCAGTTTCGGGAACAAGAAAAAGTCACAGGGGCCAGATCTGGGGAATATGGTGGCTGCGGCATTATTAGTGTGTTGTTTTTGGCCAAAAATTCGCGCATAAGCAACGATGTGTGGGCGACGATGTTTCGCGGCAACCCGTCTCATGGTCAAATCATTGGTAAAAATCGAATGGCACGAGCCAATCGATATGTTTAGGTCCTCAGCAACTTCTCTAACGGTGATTCGACGATTGGAAAATACTATTTTCTTCACTTCTTCAATGTTTTCGTTGTTGACGTGCTCCGGCGTCCGGCACCCTCTTCGTCGTTCACATCTTCTCGGCCCTCTGAGAACATTTTGTACCACCGATAAACGTTGCTTCGGTCCAAGGTAGCTTCACCATATGCCACAGTCTACATTCGGAATGCGTCCGCGCACTTAATTTTGTTTTTAAGGTAACTATCTGATAGATAAGGTTATCTGGAACTTCATCTGCTGAATAAATATCAATACCAATCAGTGAATGCAATACGTCAGTCTCATTATCCGTTTGATAACTATCCGATAGATAAATTTGTATTGAAAGACGGCTTGACAATTATTCAGCACAGAAAGTGTCACATAAGCTTATCTATCAGATAGTTACCTTGAGGTTAACCTGAAAATGG
This sequence comes from Liopterus haemorrhoidalis, assembly GCA_963971575.1. Taxonomy (NCBI): domain Eukaryota; kingdom Metazoa; phylum Arthropoda; class Insecta; order Coleoptera; family Dytiscidae; genus Liopterus; species Liopterus haemorrhoidalis. The sequence goes on along the minus strand of OZ020612.1, from coordinate 55,237,250 downwards.
AAAGACTGGGCCTTAATGATTTTATTTTTGTAAAGAACACGTGCACCAAGTGGCATTCTATGTTATTGCCAAATTATAGTTTTAACGTAAATAGACTATATAACCAAATCTTCTTACATGTCCCTACAAGAAACGTTTGATTAAAGTTGATACATAATATGACGAGTATCAACTTGAAACTGTTTAGTACTAGGTATTATATGTAGTTAAATTTAATTATACACGACTCTTTCTTGAGATTAATTTAACAGTACGTCAAAGCTAGTGACTTTTATTGCTAATTTCAGCTCGTGCCATTTGTATCTTGTAGAATTTCTCATTATCATTGCACTTGTTAACTAATTTTATTACCATTGCAGTCAGCTTCAGCACGTGTTGCACTCAAGTGTAATTTTATTCAATTGAAACTACAATGATTGAATGAATAATTTTTGCTCTTGAATGTTGCTTTTAGAAAGTACTAAAGCTTACCTAGACTACAGTATTTCGTTCCTTATGTTTTTCGAAGAAAATGTATATCCAAATAAAGCTATTGTTACTCATATTAAAGAAAATGTATATTTCTCGACGTTTCGATTGCATTTTTATAACTTTATGTTAGATAAGGCATGAAACAAGAGATTTACAGGGAGATAACAAGACACGTAGGACCTTGTTGCTATCTGGCGTCAGTCTACAACATCTTGGTAATCCCAGACATTGTGTTTATCCAGTACATAGCATGCTGAAAATTCAGTATTATTTCTTCTTGTAACTGATTTTCTTTTACAAATTGTGCTTATAAAAAGTTGGGTCAAATACCATTTTACCGCATTGTTAACAAATACGGTAGATACGACTCCTAACAATCCTTCAAATAATCAGCAGAGGCGAATTTTATTTGTATTTTGCGATAGGTTCCCGATATTTAGTTTTTTATAAGTGAATAGTGACAATAGTGAAAATATTTTTATCTAAACGCGCCAATTCGTATCCTGCGAATTAAATATTTAATCACCAGCCTTTTTCTCGTAGTAACCTTGGTCAAAACTCACCACTGTTTCATCTTGCTAGCTCTTTAAATAATGCACAGATAATAATTGACCCTTTTTCAACAAATTTAAAAACATTGAAGTGTCGCCTTCGTGTGATTTATATAAACAGATATTTATAGTCTACTACTACCTGCATTTTTATAATTATATAGTTTATCTTAATTTTTCATTTGAAGCATTTAATTTTTATTAAATATTAATTTTAATCTTAATTTGTCACATTGTAAAACTTTTTAATTATTTTTATTTATTTTCTTTTTTTTTGTAATTTTTCATTTTATTAATTGTTAGTCAATCATTTTTCTTTTCTTGTTTTACTTATACTTTGTTTAACACTTGTTTAAATTTTGTATATTGTATTTTAATGTAGTTGTTGTGTTGGGCATGTCCCGTTTTAACTCTTCAGAATAAATAAATAAATAAATAAATAAATAAATAAATAAATAAATAAATAAATAAATAAATAAATAAATAAATAAATAAATAAATAGATAAATAAATAAAGAGCAAGTACTCAATACGTTTTTAGTTACATAATAGTTATTTATGCACGAGTTTCCTAAAATATGTATTCTACGACTATCTGCAATTAAAAAAATAAATAAATAAAAATTGATACATGCATACATATGACTATAGCCGTCACTAATTAAAAAAAAAAAAAAAAAAACTAGGAAATAACTAAAATTTGAGACTTTTGGGAGTTATTTATGGAAGATCACGAGTTTGTTTTCAAGTCACTCTTTGATTCTTCTTCGAACTTCATGGACACACCTGAAGTCCTTGGAGATGGTACTGTCGCCCCATGAGCACACGTAAGTTCATAGAGTAGCCCCCATTAATTTTATAGGGTTTTATACCACCGGCCTGAACAACCTGTCGCTTAAATGGCAAAAGTGTATTGACAATATGGGTGCATACTTTGATGAACAAAATAATTCCTTATACAAGGTGTCTCAAAAGAAATTTTATATTTAGTGGATCGATTAAAAAAAAAGTAAGCCGTATATAGAAAAAATGTTTATTAATTATTAAAATACACTTTTTGGGGATTTATTTCTTAAAAATAATATCGTCTAAATGTAGACCCTCGCGTTCTCGGCACTCATTTAATCGAACAGTAAAATTACTTATGACGTCTCGGCAGGTGGACTCAGGGATGGCTGCCATTTCGTGACGGATATTTTCTTTCAAATGCGCAAGTGAAGTCGGTTTATTGGCGTAAACTTTAGATTTAAGATAACCCCATAGGAAAAAGTCCATAAGGGTTAAATCTGGACTGCGTGGAGGCCAATTTATGTCACCTCTCCGGAAGATCAATTTGCCTGAGAAAATTTCACGAACACGTGGCAGAGACATTTTGGACGTGTGTGAAGTTGCTCCGTTCTTTTGGAACCATGTTCTTTGGTTATAGCCAGGAAAGTTTTGCAGTTCAGGTACCAAGAAGTTATCTAACATCTCCACATAACGCTCTGAATTCACTGTAACTGCACGCCCCCTTTCGTCTTCAAAAAAGTAAGGGCCGATAATTCCTCGCGCTGACATCGCAGCCCATACGGTCACTTTAGGCGAATGTAGGGGTTTCTGATGTTTGCGTTTCGGATTCGTTGCACTCCAGTAGCGGCAGTTCTGCTTATTTACGTGGCCATTAAGATGAAAATGAGCTTCATCCGAAAACAAAATGTTGGTAAACGTTGAAAATCGCTCTATCACCTGATTTACGAAATTAAGCCTCTGACTGGCATCTTGGGGCTTTAATTCTTGCACCAATTGAATTTTGTAGGGGTGCACCTTTAGGTCTTTGTGCATAATGCGATGTAATGATGATCTATGCACATTTAAAGCACTTGCGCGCTTCCGAATTGAAAGGTTCGGGTCGTCACGAACAGACTGATTAACATTCTCCACGTTTTCTACCGTTCTTGATGACCTAGGTCACCCGGATTTTGATTTATCTAGCGTTGTACCAGTCTCTTCAAACTTTTTAACCCAATGTCGAATGAGAGGAATGCTTGGCGCATCATTTAAGTGGCGAAAACCTCGAATACTGCAGAATTTTCTACGCGCTACAGTCGCCGAATCACCGTTTTTGTAAAACTCTCGCACGCATAACGCGCGGTCTGCTCCCGAGAAACTCTCCATAGCGACTGCATTCCCAAGAGCCAGGCTACCGATTGACATAACCCCCGCGCCCTCGGATACGCTGCGTTCACGCAGTAAGCTAAATAAATATAAAATTTCTTTTGAGACACCTTGTATTTGTAAGTTATCAACCAACTTTGCCTTTTTTTCTACAAATTTCATCCTTGACGACCTAATAGTAATATAATATTTAAAATAATCATTAGATATTAATGTGTAAATAATTTTTTTCTAATTCAGATTCTTTAAAGATCCTCTTCAAAGATTGAAGTGGATAAAAGCAACACGCAGAAAAGATATTTTGATTTACAAATAATCATTTACAAAATTGTAATGGTGTAAATAAACGTAAAATTGTACTTCAAATCTGACCTTTTACGGTTGAGGGATAATATAATTTAGGCTATTCTAAATATAAATAGGAGTCGAAATGTTGTACTATTGTTTTGATCTTATTAGCACGTCCAATGCTGTTAAAGACACAAAAATAGCATTTTTTAGAATACCAAAAAAATACCAAAAAAATGTATCAATTACGAAAGCTATAAAGTGTAAGTCAAACGAATAAATGTGTATTGATAAGTTGATTATGTATTTAGTGAAGGGCTTCCCTCTTAGTATGAAATATAATACGTTTACATTAGGTTTGTGTTTAATTGTATTGATCGATTAATTAATTAATGTTTATTCCCTATAAGCCCTTTTCGCCTGAGTACTCTAGACAAATATTCAAGTATATGTTGAATACATTAACTACCTCATATTTCCACAAATTTATTATTAATAGAAAATTATGTAAATATATCATAGCGATATGAATTTATAAGTTTATTATAAATATTTGTATGTCTAATAATATGTTACGTCATGAATTTAATCATTTACGTATAAATATATTATTAAAATTGGCCTTATGAATTTTTAATGATTACTTTAAAAATTTTAGGAAGTTAAAATTGCATACAATATCTATTTTATACATTTAATTAATAAACTGCGTGACATTAAAAAAGGTACACCCAGTATTTATGAATATATCGCGGTAATTTTCTATACATGTTTATGATAGATGTTTGTTTAGGTTAAATTAAGAAACGATCAATTTTTCAACCATATTGATACACTGGTTTTTGCCTTAACAAATTTTTGTTTTTAAAACATAATAGTTTTAAACATAGGCGAAAATGGACTTTTGTAGCTACAGTGAGCATTTGATTTCCGTACAGTACATTTCTAAGAGTTTCTTTGATCTGTTCATTATGCTTAGAATGAGAAGACACGCAAATTTTCATCAACTTAGTTAGTTTGATTGGGGGCGAGTAGTACGTCTGCGAGAAGCCGGTTTTGCCTTTAGAGATATTGTCACTAGGACGAATAGGAGTCTCAATACTGTGGTGGGTTGTTATCGGGCATGGTTCCAGGAAGGCCGAACATGAAGAGCAGGAGGTATAGAACGTCGCCAAAAAACCACAGAACGCGAAGATCGCCACCTTACATTTTTGGCTCTAAGGGACCACTTCATTTTCACAAGGGTAATTGTGGACCAATGGTTTACAGCACATGGAAGGCTTATTGGGATGCGAACCGATTATCACCGCATAAGAAGTTTTGAAATGATTCCATACCGTCCTCATCTTGTGTTACTCTTCAACCCTGAGCATCGACGTAACCGACTGGAGTGGTGCAGAGAACAATTACAATAAAAATCGGAATGGAATACGGTAATCTTTAGTGACGAATTCAGATTCTGTTTGGGTATGCATAATGGTCGAACAAGGGTGAGAAGGCGACGTGGTGAAAAACATGATCCTCCATTTTATGTGGAAAGGCCAGTGCACCGCACCTTTAGAGTTATGGTGTGAGAGGCTATTGCTTACGGCAGTAAATATCCTTTGTTCTACATCAGAGACAACATGACCGCCCAGCATTACATTCAGGAAGTTGTTGAAATATAAGTTCTACCTTACCTCAGGACCTTCTGCAATCCACTGTTTCAACAAGACAATGCGCGACTACATGTAGCCAATGTTGCGTTGGACTACTTTGAGCATAGTCAAATCAAATTGTTGCTTTTGTCAACAAGATCTCCCAAATTTTCACCCATTGGATACGTATGGGACATTATGGGTTGAGGATTGCTAAAATTCCGTCCCGCACAGACTCTAGTGGCATTTTGTCATAAGGTACAGGTAGACGTGGATGAGATACCTCAGGAGGAAATCGTTTAGCTAATTAGGAGTATGCCCAGAAGTGTAAATGAGTGCATAGTGCACCATGGTGGTTCAACCTATTATTAATTATTTTCAGATTCTAACTATCAGATAGCTTGCCCTAACAAACATGTATACCAAAAATTATTGTTTATTGAAATAAACTTATTATTTTATTTATTTTATTTTTATTTTAAATAACTATTTGACTACTTTAATGTCTAATGTACAGTACCTAGACAAAATATTATAACTACTTACAAAAACAACTGTTTATTAAAAGTGCCGACATATAATCATATGCTACTTTATTTATTTCTTTAACATATCGTGTATTTATTAAAAGATAAGCTATTTTAATTATCTTCAACTCTGTATTTTTATTCTGAGACTGATTTGCAAGAACAAAAAGTACCGATTTTGTCCTGGCCAGGTAATTCGCCGGATATCAATCCTATCGAAAATGTTTGGAACCTCCTGAAAAGACTTGTTTATGAATTAAATAATACTAATAAACAAGTTTTAATAGATAATATTAAAAAAGTATGGCATGGCTCTCCAGAAATTGAAAATTGTATTAGGGCATGTATTGAGAGTATGCCTCGAAGAATTGCGGCAGTAATAAAAGCAAAGGGGGCAACACAAAATATTAAAAAACATTTTATAAATGTACTAAAATAATTTGATATAATAAAATATAAAATAAAAATAAAATTGGTGTATGACTATTTTGTTCATTTTGTGTAAAACAATAAATTTAAAAAAAATTATAAGTGGTTATAATATTTTGTCTAGGTACTGTACATCAAAGGACCGAATTGTCTCTTTTACAAATACTGCCAGTTATGGATGGATGGCGTGTATATGTCATTAGTAAACGGTAGTTACCTTCCGATTGATTCGAACTGAACCAGACGGATTTCTGTGTGATGGAATGCTTGAAACACATCGCACAGGTGTTTAATTAAATACCAGTCGGTTAAACACAGCACTCGATTCCTAACAGGATCATTGATTCCTTTGACACACTCACTATATAGAGCAGGATTAGTTTATTTTAGATTGAAGCTATAAAAATGTTAACAATTATTATGCAAACAAATTTATTTTAAAATAACACAACCACAAAAAGTACAACAGAGTCGTACTTTTCGCGACTTAAACTAACGTTGGCGGTGCTGCGTACGACAATTGATGGGCGACGAGAAGCGTATATGTCAGAAGTTTTTTCTTAATATTTATCTGTTCAAACAATATTTCGGCAAAAACACTGTATTTAAGTCACTATATTTAAAAATACGTCTTAATTCACAGAAACTGCAGCACAACACACTATAAATATTATACAAATACTAGCAGACCCGTTGCCAACAACATTGGCAAACTGATATCGAATAAAAACAAATATAAGCAGGAATCAATAATAACAATATGTTTATTAATTAGCAATGTTTTTATCAATTATTAAAATTTGCATGATTCTGCGTATATTAATATTTCAGTTAACAAAACAAAAACGTTTCTTGATTATACCTAGGAAATCCTAAAAACCTGCTTAATGCGTGTCGTTTAAAAATTAATATCGGACCGGGCACGGCCCGCGGGACATATGCTGGACATCAATGTTATAGCTGTTTCTGATTATACCTAGGAAATCCCAAAAAGCCGTTCAATGCGTGTGGTTTAAAAATTAGTGTCGGACCGGATACGGCCCGCGGGCCATATGCTGGACATCAATGGTATAGCTGTTTCTGATTATACCTAGGAAATCCTAAAAAGCAGCTCAATGCGAGTCGTTTAAAAATTAGTATCGGACCGGATACTAATTTGTTTCAAGCGCTCGCCTACGTGCATACGATAGCGTATCAGCAGCACAGCGTGTTGCTGTCTCTTCAGGTGTTTCAAGTTCTCGCCTGCGTGCCTGCAAAAGCGCGTTAGAAGCACGACGTGCTTCTGTCTCTTCAGATATTTCAAGCTCTCGCCTGCGTTCGAAATGTATTCAAAGACACGCGATTTGTTTCTCTTTTTTTTTTCGTACTTTATGTTAATCTAAAAACTCTTATATCAACCAGGGACAAATTTTTACTTACGCCGGCTATATTCTGTTTGACAGAAGCCGTCGCGGACCAGAAAAATCGGGCAGAGCAGTGTCAGAAACACATCCGATACGTAAAATACGTCAGTCTTTTTGTGGCAGTGTTGTTTGTTCACAAAAATGGACCTTGCGGACTGGATCTGTCCCGCGGGTAATTATTTGGATCATATCAACAGAAGAACCAAAAATTTACAGAAAAAAAAGGTAGTGTCGACGGGGTAGATCTTCAAACAGCTGGGTTGATGTCACGGAAAACATACATACAGTCCGGCTATCTTAAGCTGGCCTGCTACCCAGTAGCCAAAATAATAAGAGGAGGCATTATTTGTGTATCAGATGTGCGTCATTTGAAAAATTAATTTACAAAGCAAAGTGAGAGCGGTCGTGCGTGAAGAAGCCAATCATGCGATTATTTCCGACTGTACTCGAATGCCACAACATATCTCCGCCACTAATAATACATTCGCAGTCTGCGCAGTATAGTCTTCTACTCGCCAGGTTAAGATAGTCGGACTGTACATAAATCCAACAAACATAGAACACGAAGAAGAAGACTGTACATAAACAAATAGATGTTGCTTATAAAGAAATGTGTACCCTTATATCAGTGTGATTGATTTCAATTCATCTGCATAATAATAAGATGAAAAATGAAAAACAACTCATAATATGCCGAGGTAATAACACCCTAGATATTGAAGCACCTATAGATGAACTGCATTGTAAACCTGTACAAAAATATGAATAAAATCGTTCAAAGTGGTGATTCGTCTTTGCTAACTGAATAAAATCATGGTAACAACCTTATTTGTCTGTCATATTATTGTTGAAACTTTTTCGCGGTAAAATTTTATAGCTTCCTTTTTCCCATGATGAATAGGCTGTAAGTTCGCGAAATATTTGTCATCATATATCTTCTCTGCATTCATTACTATTCTCGAATTCTTTTTCCTGAAATAAATGATACTATTTCAAGATTATATTTTTAGTTATTGTATTATTTATTTGTCCTTTACAATTTATTGAGGTCGTCTTATTAAAATAAAAATTTAATAAAACTGTTTACGACTGAATCATTTTTATTGGATAATATTTTTAATAACCTATAAAATTTTACTGAATAAACTTAGTAATTCGTCTGAGTGTTACATTTTTATAGGTAGGAATGTTTACGTTAAAATGTATTTTGTTTTTCGAATGGGTGTACATTTCGGCTCGTTTTCTTAATCCATAAATATTCCATAGCAGTCTTAACGAATCGTAGTGCTGACAACGAAATTGTACAGTCTATGATATCTACGGTGCCTCACTCCGGCTTGGGAACTGCTAATTGTCCGGGAGGCAGCATTGCAAGTGGCCTGGTCATTTAATCCCGCTTGATTCCTATTGGAAATTATTCCTTTCGGGTAGCAAGTTGATGATCTAATCGTCAGCGTTGGTAGTAATGGGGCTGATTGTGAGAAAATGTACTTCTTGTAAAAAAAAAGAAACCAAAAGTCATTTCAAGCCACTTGAAAATTTGCCCAGTTATTGTTTAAGTGATAATAATAATAATAAAAAAAGTCAACTGCGTGCGTTGTGGGGGATTATGCGTCAGTCACATGTATAATCGATTAAATTAAATTGTTGTCTACGGTGTGCCATAAGGTACTATTTTGGGACCTTTATTTTTCATAATATATGATATGCGCTTTATAGCGTTTGTAATAATATCAATTAAAACACACAAATCCAAGCATTTATTACTACGTCTATTTACAATCTGTCACACATATGTCATTATAATATAGTTGCTATAGTAACATTTTACAAAGGACGTCCAAGAACTAGTCTTGATCTTAACATATATATATATATATATATATATATATATATATATATATATATATATATATATGACAAGCTTAACGTAAAATTAAAGAGTCAAATATTATACTATGTTGATGACACAGTATTATTATCGAAGGATCCAATTGGTCGGTGCTCCGGGTTGCAGTGATCCAATATCTTGATCTTATAAGAACATGATTTGATAACAATATTTTAATATTAAATTCTGGTAAGTCATATTTTGTATCCTCTTCAATAAACAACAATGCCGGTCACCAAGGCGTAGTGGTTAGTGTAGCGATGCACTGGCTTCTAGACCATGAGGGCTCGGGTTCAAATCCCGGTTATGGCATGGAAATTTTCTCAAATAGAAAATTGTCCTGGCTAATTGCCAAAGTAGCAAAGGTCATTAAATTAATATATATATATATATATATATATATATATATATATATATATATATATATATATATATATAAATAAAACAATATTCTCTTGGTATTCGTCAGTTTATATTGTCAATAAAATAAAATAAAATAAAATGAAACGTTTCGTGTACATCCAATTTACACATCATCAGTCAATTTCTTAAAAAATAAATGCTAATTGCATATGTCATATTAATAAAATGAAACACATGATTCCTCTACGATGGTTTGTACAGGAATATATATATATATATATATATATATATATATATATATATATATATATATATATATATATATATATATATATATATATATATATATATATATATATACAACAACAAGAAATCGTCATTTAATACAATTTATAACAATGTTATAAAATATGTTGTAAATAATAATAATAATAATATTTTATTGAGCCTGTTAGTGATCATTAGAAATACAGAGGTTAAGTCAATATAATGTATACATGTAGATATTCTAATTTAACAGAATGCAAAATTTAACACTAGTTAGCTTTGTAATTTAAATATTCAGAGATTGAATAGAATGTATGTTTTTGAATATTTTATCATTGGTTATATTTTTAATGCTATCAGGAACCTTATTATACAATCTTGCAGCTATAAAACGAGGACTTTGCTCGTACAAAGTAGTATGGTGCCTCTCAAAATTCAAGCTAGATTCACTTCTTGTGTTGTGATTATGATAATCACTATTTAGATTAAAGTTACTATAATGATTTCTGACAAATAATACGCATTCTAATATAAAAATTGAGGGAACTGTTAATATTTAAAGATCTTTAAATAAATTTCTACAGGAAGTTCTATATGGAGTAAATGTTAATATTCGAATAGCTTTTTTTGCTGCAAGAGAATTTTATTAGCTTCTTTTGATGCTCCCCAGAAAATGAGCTGGGGACAATTTATAATTGTGTGAAATTTCGCAAAATAAAGTACCTTAGCCTCTTTAGCATATAACATGATGCTGATAGCTTAGTATTGATATAACCAATATGTGGAGACCAACGAAGATTTTGATGGATCCTAGAAATTTGAGTTGTTGGGATTGCTGGAGAGAATATGAGTTTGGAACTCGTATTAATGGGCTACTAATTTGCGAATTTTGAAAACTGTGAAAATTTAGGAAGGTCGTTTTAGTTTTGTTCAAAATAAGTTTATTTTCTATGCACCATTGATTGAATACGCAACATTGGTCATTAGCTCGCGTTTGAAGGTCTTGTGTATTAGGACAGTTAATCAAGAGGTTAGTGTCATCGGCATATTGGCAAAGTACTCCATTAGATAGATGCTGAGGTAAATCATTCACAAATAGCAGAAATAACACAGGACCAAGGATAGAGCCCTGTGGAACCCCTGAAAAGGAACCACGAGTAGCCGATTTAGATTTTTTCGATGCAGATGTTATTGACACGAATTGATCGTAGTGACAAATGACAATCCAATTGTTGGGTATGCCCAATATACCAAGCAAACGGAGTTTCTCAGTGAGTATGTTGTGATCTATTGTATCGAATGCTTTAATAATTAAAAAAAAAACAGATTAATGTAAATATCTTCAATAATTTTCTAAAAAGGGACCAACATATTAACTGATTTTCTTGCCAGTTTGTAGATTATGCTTTAGGTCCAGCGATTAGGTGGTCATCCTGGGCTACGTTTATCTGCTCATGGTCTTCACTAGACAATCCGTTTGGTACATCTGTTGTTCTAGCTAGATAGCTCGCCTAATTCCACATCGTGGTAGCTACTTTTACAAGGTTGTCGGTAGTTTCGTCTGTTGATGAATTTCATCATTTAATATTTTATATCTCAGCGTTATATCGAGCCTAGCTCCATGCCCTTTGGGTTACTTGCAGCTTGCTTACAGAAGCTTTAGTCAATGTTAGGGTTTCCGCCCCGTAGGCTAAGACGGGCTTAACACATAGTTCGAAAACTTTCTTATTTTTACAATATAAAATACAGAAGGGTCAGAGCTCACTTGGTCTGGGCCTAGAAAAAATGAAGTACTTCAGCACCTTCTTGCACAGGACCCCGAAATGCTTCAGGTCGGCTCTTTTTTAGAAACTCTGTATTAGATTAGACTATGCTGAAGAAGTAAATGACAAATTACGCAATTTACATAAACTGCACATACGTATCTCTGTAATATATAATAAATTTAACGTTAAAAAAACGGTTTAAATATGGTTAAAGATAAATACTGGTAAATGACCAAATTTGAATTTACTTTTACGATTTTGATAACATAAAATGCCTGATAACAACTCGTGATAAAATAAATGGTTTTTTAGTAATTTTATTTTATGATACTCCTCATAAAATACTATGTTTCAATTTTAAAATTTGTTGGAACGTTAAAAATTACGAGAGGTTTTGGAATATATTGAAAAGCGGTAAGATAAAATCAATGACTGTAACGAACTAAAAATCAGTCTTTTACTTGTTGGTTTTATTATGATTCTTTCAAGTTTTATAGAGAGAAAAGTTTGAGGGAAATAGGCAGTAAAATTTTTAAACACAATGTTATTGGTTTTACTGTAGGAATAATATTTTATGAAGAATAATAGATTTTTAATAACCAATATTAAGAAACGGAGCAGCGTTTATTACCTATAAAAATTAAAAATTATATTTTATTTTCACATCAAATTCTGTTTGATCACTTTAAAAGTTACTCGATTTTAAACCGATAAAAGTAATACAATGTTTCTTTAAAACCATCCACATCTATTATACCTATATATTTCATTTTGTAATGCGTTACTATAGTCCGTTCAAACGTTAGAATGCAGTATTGCTCTTATGGGAAATGTTAGCGGTGTTGCCAAATGTTGTAAAAGTGTCAAATATGTCAATGAACCCTAAATATTATGGATAATTTTATGTTCTTTTGTTGTTAATCCATTGAAACTAAATGGGAAAAATATTGGAGACTCATATGATTTACAAAACTCAAGTAACACGGAAGAAAAATAAATAACTATTTGTATAATACCGTGTCTTCACAGATCAGTACTTTTTACAGCCGGCATCGTCGCCAAGAAGGGAAAGGATAGCGTTATAGGAAGAAACCATTAGAGAGTATGAAAAAGAACTACTCCATTTGCCCTGTACTGCATTCTAACGTTTGAACGGACTATAGATCTAGTGACTTTGGTGAGTTGTAAATGGATTTTTTTGTGTTGTAAATGGACTTCTATGGAACCATGTGTGAACTTGTAAACCTGGCTTCTCAATATTTGGTTAGATTTCATTGTATTAAGATTTTTTTAATGGCCTTAGTTACTTCGGAAATTAGCCAGGACAATTCTAATTTTTGATAATTCCATGCCTGAACGAGATTCAAATCCGAGACCTTAGCAACATAGGGCACCTGTGTTACCATTACGCTACGCAGGTCGGCTGTAATAAAATTAAATCATTCAGAAATTACAAATATTAGATTGTTATTAATGTCAATTATTTGTCAAATATTTTGAAAGGTGCCATACAGGGCGACCTCTGCGACGGCATCCCTGAGGGTTCCACTCTTATGACATTCTGGAGATGTCGTTTACTGCCTTCCGGAGGATATGCCCAATCCAGTTCCACTTTCTTGCCTGAATTTCCAAGTGGATAGGTTTTTGTGCTGTCGATTCCCAAAGATGAGTATTGGGAATATGATCTGACCAAGTAATGCGAAAAATTCTGCGCAGGCATTTGTTAATAAAAACTTGGAGTTTATGGGTAATTTCTTTAGAACATTCTTAGTTACATCAGAACTGATTTTACATTGGTTTTAAATATGCGTACATAGTGTTACGAGAGAGCTTATTGGATTTCCAGACATCTTTCAACAAGCCGAATGCTTGTTGAGCTTTAAGTATTCTGTTATTTACGTCCCTTGTAGTTCCTCCATTTCTCGTTATTGCACTACCGAGGTAGCAGAATTTTTCCACATCTTCTAAGTCTTCGCCGTTAATGTAAGAACTGTTGATGTTATTGATATAAATCCGCATTACTTTAGATTTCGCTTTATTTATGCATAAGCCAACTAAATTTGCCAAAGAACTTTCAAGTTTGGCTTACATATCTTCATAGTTATGTGGCAGAACGCATATATCGTCCGCATAGCTCAAATCTTCCAAACGATTTTGGGAGTTCCACTATATGCCTCTGTGTTCTATGAGAGCATTACGATTAAACCCAGTCCAACACGGTATTACATAGTAGAGTTAGTTCCACTTTTGACGGAAATACTTTTACTTCTCATCCCATTATGCACAACTTGCGAACTTGCTTCACGGTATAGATCTTTTATGAGGTTAATTATTTTAGTAGGGACCCCAACCTGATCCAAGATCTTCCAGAGTGCCTCTTGACTGACCTTATCGAATGCTTGCTGATTTCAGACTTATTACTCTAAAATGACATTAAAAATACACAACATAAAAAATTAAGTTTCCCTCTTAGTTAAGTATTACAAAATGAAACTATTATATAGGCTATTCCAAATGTTTCAGTGGAACTGACTGGAATTTTCATTTTTGTAAGTTGTCACGGAGTCACTTTTTAACGATTGTTTTTTTATACAAAATTATCAAAAGCCTCATTTAACCGATAAAAATTACAAGTTTCCAAATTCTGGGTTCGCTTAAACCAAAGATATATGCTATACCACGTTTTATCCTTCTTATTTGTACGTTTACGGAATTATGGTAGAAAAAATTATGTATACAAATTGTGTGTAATATATATTTTTTTATTAGTGGGTGCAACTTTTATAAACTTACCAGTAATACAAAAATATAGTCTCTTCTAAACGTTTGAAGGGCAATAAACGGAATTTTAAGTTATCACGAGCTCACATTTCAACAATTGAATGAGGTTTTTGTTATATAAAATGGTGAAAAGTCTTAATTAATCATTAAAAGTTACAAGATTCAAAATTCAGCTTAAACCAAGGAAACAGACTACATGACAGTAAAACACATAATAACTTGACCAGTGCGTGTGTGCATAGTGCAGCATTTTTCGGTACAAATAAACTGTACTATAATAGTATATTGTACAACTAACGCAGAATATGCATTCTGCGCGTGTTGCATACTATGCTTTTCTTCCAAATGTCATTTTCCAGTAAATAAAAAATATAAATCAAGAAAAGACAATATAACTATTGTTGACAGCCACTAATATGCTAACAAGTACAGGAATGTAAATTCTCGCACTGTTTCACATGCGTACTGATGATAATTGAATCATTTACGCACACACCGCATGCGCATTGGTGTAGTTTTATTCATTCCCTCACCGTCTGCGCACGACAACATGTAATATATGGATTTAATTTTCTGTTAACTAACAATACCGAAACGAGACAATTCCATAGAAGTTGTAGGAAAAAGATATTGCTGTACAAATATTTGTATTAATTTAGTAACCCCCACCAACTGTCCAACAACAACTGTCCGGCAAAACAATGTTTTGTGACATTTGTCGAGAAAAAACAAAATCACATACAAAAAAATTTAACAAGCGTGTAAATTTTTTAACCGTAAAATTATAATATTGTATTTTAATTAGTTAATTTTAAGTAAATTAAATTAAAAAAGTGTCAGACTACATTCGCAAACAATTTGCAATTATTCAAAAGGTAACTATTTTTTTTTTTTTTTTCATATAAAGTTAAAAGTGTAATTCTGTCATACTTTTACTCTGCACGCATATTCTGTTTGTGACATTTTTTTGTTCTTTCTTTAAAAATGTGTGCTTTGGTATGTATTTAATTAATTTTTCTGTTATTTTCATCTTCAGAAAGATTTCACACCAATGATATAATGCATGTATAATTTAGTAGGGCATTCACGTGGCAGTATGTTTTTTTTTTTTGTATAATTATATCTGTTTTTGGAAAAAATAATGTGTGAAAATAATGATATCTTTTTGGTTGACATTAGGGGAGTTTGAAAAATGCGAATTGTTAAAATGTAAATCTGTTTTTAATATAATTACTCTAATTTGTCACGATTTAAATCAAGGGAATAATAAAAGGATTATTAATGAATTTGTACTTCATATCAGTAATTGCGTACAAATGTAATTGAAAATTCTTTTTAATATTTGGAATAATTACTTTTAATGTTCTGTTAAACATGGAATTGACAGTTAATTTCTAGAAAATAAAATATATGGCAGTCTATTTTTGTTGCTTTGTTGCCATCTTAGGCTGTCAATATAGGTGATACGGGTAAAAATGACACAATTTTTGCAAAAAACACGGATACCCTGTGCCATTATCATCATTTATAATATTTTTCTACGAAAGTTCTAAGCTGTAAACAATAATGTTGAAAAAAAAAATATTATTTGAACATTTATATATGCTGTTCACTTTTGTAAAAACAAACTAACAAGAAATTTTGATTTCAATAATTTGCACCTTTGAAATTGTTTGTCGATACTTAAAAATTATAAAAAATATCACTTTCTTAATAATGAGCATAACAAATAAATCTAAACTCGGTTTTACAGCCTAAGGAATATTTATAATTGACAAGTCGGTAATACACTATAAAAGTAACCAAAATAACTAGATCTGTTTTGTTCACATAAGTGAACAGCATATATATGCTGTTCACTAAAATCAATAGTTTGTCTAACTCTTCCAAATGACATTTTGAGACATTTCTTAACATTTAGGAATAATTTATTTTCAACACAATATTGATAGAAATTGGTAAGATCAGATTGTATTTTTAAACAATCGTCAAAGTTACTTACAGACTGATTTTTTTTTTACGTCATCTGCATAGAGTAAACACTTGCAGAACTAAAAACATTTAACTATATCATTAATAAATATTAAGAACAATAAAGGACCCAAGTCAGAGCCTTGAGGCACACCGGATGTACAATGAATCCACTCTGAATTATAGCCATTTACTACTACTTATTGCAACTTATTTATCAAATACAAATAAAACCGTCTTAGAAGATTACCATGATCTCCACAATTATAAAGTTTTTGCATAAAAACAATGTGATCTACAGCAGTGTTTCTTAACCAAAAACGTACCGCGGACCAGTATAATATATAATTTTCTAACGCGGACCACTAATAATAATTATTGGTTCATTTTTTTTGCAAGAAAAAAATATATTTAATGTGCTACTAAATACATTTATTTTATTTGTAGAAAATCACAGAAAGTTTACAGAAAATAAACAAAATATAAATTATTTACATAAAACATGTGCATAAAAAATTTAAAAAAACTGCAAAAATTACATATAAAAACTTCCGCGGACCACTAAAGTTTTACTGGGGACCACTGGCGGTCTGCGGACCACCTGTCAGTAACACTGATCAAAGCCTTACTATTTTCCGTATAAATTACATCAACTTGCATAAGATTATACATTGAGTGTAAAATAGAATCAGTAAACAATGTTAGATTTGTGTCCACAGATCTGCCAGGAAAAAAGCAGGAATTATTAATTGTTTCACAATCGCAAATGAACTTATATACATTACTTTTTCAAAGATTTTTTCTAAAATATTGAGCTTAGAGATAATTTTCAACAAAATCTTTACTAACTCTTGAAAAGAATAAGAAAACCAAAATAAACAAATAAGATAAACAAGATAAACCGGTAACAGATTCAAACCGCCTATAACAAACAATTGTTAAAATGTTCGTCACTTCCTGTTTGGCGCCTTCATAAGATTGGCTATAGCCGGGCCCAAGTTCTCCATCCTCGGTAGAATGCTTTGCTCACGAGAAGAGGTCAACGTTACCTATGCAGAACCCAGTACAGTCGCTTGGTTGCTAAGTAACGGACGTAGAACAGTTTACGTCATTGTTTGTCGCATATACTATATCGTCCCAGGCCTCAACTACTCAGAAATGCACTCTACGTCTCTGGTTATACGTAGCGTACATAATATAGCGCCTACTGTATATATATATTTTTTTTATATATATAAATCATTTATTTCCACACGTACTTCATGTAACAAGTTAATTAGGTCTCCAATTTATGACTTTACTACTATATTTATTGGTAGTGTTGCTTTATTTGGTGGTGGTTGTTTTCAAGTTGATGTTTTGCGATGTAGCCCGGGGCGATTTTAGATTGTATCATACCAGCGACATGGTTTCTAAAGCAGAATTACCTTGTTAATACACTGTATCATTACAGTATATCAATTTAACATTAATTATTATATATAAATAAACAATGCTCTGTCTTTATTATACATAATATATTGCTCTATTACTGATATATCTGCTAGTTAGTTTTAACAACAATATGTTTGTAAAAACTTTATTAAATATATAATTTATAGTAGCAAATTTTTACTTAATTTACTTTGTTCATACTTTAAGTACAGAGGTAATTAAAGTACTAATTATAATGAAAATAAAGAAAAATATCATAAAATATTTGTAATGAGGTCAAACTTTACCCGTAATTGGTCAGTTTTCTTATAATAAGTTTAATTATTGATTTATTATTTATTGTAAACTTAGGTTTTGTAATAATTATTTTGAAAAATATGTAAAGATATTAGGTAATCAGTAAAAGGTTCATAACTGTTTCTAATAAGTTAACAGTGGCCTAGGTAATGGTAACTAGTGTTTCTGATTTCTCGAAATTTTTCATTTATCGAGCAATGAAAAATTAGACTTCGAGCAATCTCGAGAAAAATAATTATTCGAATATATACCTTGTTGTAATGTTGAAAATATTGTATATATATATATAAGGTTCCTGTCGCTCCTATGTGAAGCATAGGGCCTCAATAAACTTCCGCCATTTGAATCTATCTTGCGCTAGATGTTTCAGCTCTCTCCATGTTTTGTCGCTTTCGCTGGCTTCCTTCTTGGTTAGTCTACGCCAAGTGTCCGTTGGTCTGCCACATCTACGGCTCCCTTGTGGGTTCCAATCAAAAGCCGTTTTACTGATGGACAAAGGGTTGTTCCTTAAGGTATGGCCTATCCATCTCCACTTCCGCTGTTTTATCAAGATGTCTATGGGGCTTTGGTAAGTTCTCTCCCAAATACGAGCGTTGGTAATAACGTCAGGCCAAAATATGCGTAATATTCTACGCAAGCAAGAATTGACGAACACTTGAAGACGATGAATAATGGTTTTAGAGGTTTTCCAAGTCTCACAGCCGTGCAGTAGAACCGGCATGATCTTAGAATTGAATATTCTAATTTTTGTGGGCTTCCAAACATTTTTCAGCATACTGAAAGCATGCCTAGTTTTGTTAATCCTCATTTTAACATCCTCTTCGGTGCCTCCAGATTTGCATGAGACAATGCTTCCGAGGCAAGTAAAAATTTCGACGTTTTCAATGAGGTGATCGTTAAGGAGATCGAAAATATTATAGAGGATAAAAACCTGTTAAAATTATAGTCAACTTTAAAGTACTAAAGTATTCATTTAAATAACATTAGAACAAATGATAAGGGGGCTTTAAAATGATTACGACAACGGCACGTAATTGCATATTAATTGAAAATACATATATATAGAGAAATTTCAAAAAATTAAGAAATTAATAATACTAGTAATAATTATTTTATTTAACTTGTAGGTAATCTCTTGCTAACAGTTTTAAACTGAACAAAAATGAAATGTAATTGATTATTATAATAAATAATACACTAAATTAAAATAAAATATTGTAACAACAAATGCTAATTAGCCAAATATTATAAATTGCTTCTTATCTGTTGCCACAGTTGCAAAGACAAATTTTATCAAAATTAAATTATAATCAGTGACTCACTAAACATAATATTTTTTGAAAATAGTTTTTTAAAAGCACAATGCGTTAAACGTGGCGTCGAGAAAAATTTACATTTTTTGAGATTTTTTTTTTACATTTCTTGAGAAATGAAAAATGAGAATTACAACTTTTTGTCGAAAAATTCTCGAGAAAGAATTCCCGAGAAGAAACACCCTGGTAACTTGTATAAAAAAAAAGTAAATCATATTAATTTTTTACATATAGATATACGTTTAATTTATATTACTCATTGAGGAAATTTTTAAAATTTTTATCAAAGTTCTAATCAAAAATTTCTGTTTGTTATTAGAGTTAAAATTATAAATTTTGTGAGGTTGGACGAAACTCTGTATTATACTGAAGTGTGTGTGTGTGTTTTTTTTTTTTATTGTAGACAATCAAAGCATTTATATAATGCTCTATTTAATTTTTAGGGTTTTGTAGGTATGACCAAAAAACCCTTATACCGTCATTTTGTCGTCTGTCTGTCTGTCTGTCTGTCTGTCTGTCTGTCTGTTCGGTAAAAATTGTAGCCAAACGGCTAAACCTAGAGAGTTGAAATTTGGCATGCTTGTACAACTTTTTGATCCGCACATAGGAAAAATACTGAAACATCTAAAAAACATATCCCCCTAAAAATATAAACAAATATGTGCTCAATGAAAAAAAAAATATTTTTTTAAAATTCTGAGTAGGGTATCAAATGAAAGCCCTTAGTACGTGGATTAACGATCAAAATTTTATTTTTGCAAAATAAATAATTTTGAAGCGATTTTTGTCAAAATTGTGCAAAAAATTTTTTGTCCCACACCCTGTAGCCCAAATGGTTTAAACTAAAAATCTGAAAAAATTCTAAGTAATGTATATTGGTGTGAACCGGAATAGTACAACAGGAATTTTTGATCAGATTGTGTTTTCGGAAAATAATACATTTTTTGTGTTTTTAACCAAAATATGTTAAATATTTAATTCGCTATGTAACCAAGGTGATTCGCTATGTAACGTCAGCGCTCATAGCGAGGTGCGTTTAGTCAT
Organism: Liopterus haemorrhoidalis; assembly: GCA_963971575.1. Classification (NCBI taxonomy): domain Eukaryota; kingdom Metazoa; phylum Arthropoda; class Insecta; order Coleoptera; family Dytiscidae; genus Liopterus; species Liopterus haemorrhoidalis. The sequence goes on along the minus strand of OZ020612.1, from coordinate 55,216,663 downwards.
TGGTTTTCTAATTTGTCAAGCAGGTAACTTGCAAACTAGAGTTCAAATCCTGTCCATTTTAATTTTTTTTTGTTTTTTCTTGCAGTTTTCTTTTGTTTAAATTATTTTGTCAAAATTCTAGTTGTATTTTGGTAAATGTTGCATTTAATTTTTAAAAGCGTAAATTTAATAACCAGTGGGAAGTGTTGAAATTATAATTTAATTCTGTTTGATGTATACGAAATCAGACCCCGCCCTCTGATTTAAGCAACCAATAGAAGCCATAGGCGCAATTTTCAAAATCTTAATGAACCTTGCTATGTAAAAAAAAAAAAATACTGCACATATTTAGAAACTTAAATAATGGTATTAGTCATTCGAATTAAAATTCATAAAAAAATAATTTGACATAAAATTTGTTTTGGCATCCCAAATAATCATCATTCAGTTATTAAATACCTGCAAAACCCTGAAATGTGTGAAAATTCATACTTCACATCAATTTTTTATTTTACTCAGAAGTATATTTCCGTAGTATATAGTCGTACTCAGCTACTTAATTTAATATAACGTACTTATATACAATACTCTTACAGCATTGCTTAAAGTAAATTACACGAAAATTAACTAAACGAAACGACGTTTGAGAACCTTAATGAAATTTTCCAATTTAATATTGACATGTGAAACAAATTTACGAATTAAATTTATAATTGTACTGTTAAGTGAATAATAGTATTTTATTTAACAAGCTTATAAGGCAGACTACGAGGTGTGTAAATTAAGTAACAGAACTGGCAACCTCGCGTTTGATCTGGCAAAATTTGAGACGCTGGACTTGGAGGGACGGCAGGTGAACATATGATACACCTTCAGTACGAGTTTGAACTCGCTAGAGTAATTTTGTTGTCCGTAGCGATTTTTTTCGTGAAACAGTTTTTTTTAGTGCGTTCTAAAAATGAGTGACATTTATTTCGAGCAACGGTGTGCTAGAAGGTTTTGCTTCAGACTTGGGCACAATGCAACGGAAACTTTTGCAAAACTTCAGCAGGTCTACGGAGACAGTGTTTTGTCAAGGACCCAAGTTTTTTGGTGGTTTAAGGCATTTTCAGAAGGAAGAGAGTTGATTGAAGATGAATCACGCAGCAGAAGGCCTTCATCTTTAAGAACCGATGAAAATGTCGACAGAATCCGGAATCTTGTGCGTTCAGATCGTCGGTTGACAGTCTGAAGAGTTGAATTTGACTCTCACTACCGTTCATCACATTTTGACCAATGAATTAGGGATGACAATGCGCCTTGTCACAAAGCAATTTCAATAAACGAGTTTTTGACCAGTAAAACATTCCTGTGGCTCTTCAGCCTCCTTATTTGCCTGACTTGTGTCCTTGTGACTTTTTCCTCTTCCCATGATTGAAATATCACCTCAAGGTACGCCATTTTCATACACTCGAAAACATTCAAACGTCCGTAACTGATCAGCTGAAAGCTATTCCAGTATCCGAGTTCCAGCACTGATATGAGGATTGGAAGAACCGTCTCCAGCGCTGTGTGGCTTCCCAAGGAAGCTATTGTGAAGGAGACAATACTTAATTGTAATCCTATACAAATAAAAAAAAAAATTAAAAATCATTTCAGGTACTTAATTTACATACATTTTTTAAGCAATATCTAAATGCCTTAAAATAACTTAAAAACATAGTTTTATATAAATAATAGGTTCCCAACCCCTAGCTAGGCGTATAAAGGGTAGAGAAGCTAAGTTCTCCATTTCTAGACCGCCGGCCAGAGATATGAAAGTCACTGTGACGTTTCGTTCGGTCCTATTATCCCTGTATAAACAGGTACTCATTTTAAGCATTAAATACTTGTGACTGAGTCCAGAGCTGCATAATTTTGGAAGATAAAAATCCGAAGGAGGTGGGGGATTTGAAACCGTATCCCTTTGCTCCGTACACAACCATCTTACGACGGAGCCACGGTAACTCAAGTATTATGTAAGGAAGTACTTATTCAAAAATTTGTATAGAACTACTTAAAATTTTAATATTATTTAGAATTGCACTCAACTTTGCAATATTATCAATAGAACAAATAAACGTAGAAACAACATTTTCCATTATAAACCGCCGAAAGCTTCATTGTCTTATTTTCCAAGTAAAAAAGCTTCTTTTCAACGGATCAAACATGCGCATGAAGCTAGAAGCTTGAAACCTGCATAGTATGCAGAACCTTTCATGCGGACATAACAGGGTTCTTTTGTTTCACATCAAACAGTACACAACACTTTAGTTCAACAGCTATTTTTTGCTTCATTGAAATTTGTTAGTCTCTAGGCAAACATTGCAGTAAATTATATTATCCACTAAACATATTATATACACATGATGCATTATAATAGATAATGTGGTTGTATTGTCCGAATTATATATTTAATTAACAGGGGCGCACGTAGTATGTTGTTAGGGAGTTATGGGTTCAAGGGGTTATTACGTCAAGGGGTTATTACGTCAAGGGGTTATTGTTTCAAGGGTTAGGGTGCCAGCAGTGGTGGATATATATGAGGGCTAGTAGGACTTTTACGAAGCCTCAAGGCGCAATGTGTATGTTACTATTGACGAGGCGATAGGATATACAATAAAAGTTTAATATAATAGTATAATACCAGTTTAGAAATTTCTTGTAAAAATAAAAAATAATTGTAATGCAGTAACTAGCTAGCACATATTTTTCGTATACTTACATATCTGAACATATTAAATAAAGAAAATTGATTTGATTTGTGCGTTTTCACACATTTCAGGATGTCTTTATTTAGTAAGTGTAAGAATCCAACAGAATGCTGGATGTCGAAGACATTTTTTCTTTGATAATAATAATAAATTTATTTCGTGCCTTTCGGCTTTGAAAGAATTAGTTTACATTCTATGATAATTACATATAATATTCCATGTTACATAATAGTTTATATTATTCTTCTTTGCAAGACTAATTTCATCCAGGCCTCTAAAACCGTACCGCGGACCAGTAAAATATATAATTTTCTAACGCGGACCACTAATAATAATTTTTGGTTAATTTTGGTATATTCAATGTGCTACTAAATACATTTATTTTATTTGTAGAAAATTACAGAAAATAAACAAAATATAAATTATTTACATGAAAAATTTGCATAAAAAATAACCAAAAACACGCAAAAAACACATACAAAAACTTTCGCGGACCACTAAAATTTAACTGCGGACCACCGGTGATCCGAGGACCACCTGTTGAGAATCACTGGTCAGGTAGGTCTTCAGTTTTGCGTGTTACGGGCTGCATTCCTTCACAGTTTCGTAGGTGGTCTATTATTTCTAGTTCTTCTTTGCAGATTCTACATATATTTTCCGTTTTTTCCATCCAATAATTGCTTTTGCCCTCGTTGCCATATCTGAATCTTGCGATTACCTTCTGGTTCCTCGTTTCTTCTGCCAGGTATCTGGGTAATCCGCTAGTGGTTATATTTATATAGACTTTTTTATTTGTAGATTCTTGTATTCTGTTATACTGTTCTTATAACTGCACTTCTTTGTCTTTTTCTACTATCATGTTTATCGTCTGTTGTCCTTCTTTTCTTCTTTTTGCGACCTCTTCTATGGAAATACAGTTCCTTTTGTAATATTTTGCACGTTTTATTCCCAATTTAGTATCGGTTTACAACTTCTCTCTCTCTCTCTTTCCAGTACTCTTCTAATCTTGTGTTTTCTGTCAATATGACTCTTTCTTAATATTTCATGGCTCTTCTACTTGTTAGTATTCTTATTTTCTCCCTCTTGGTTTCTTCTAGAATGATATAAGCTGGTGTTTGTCTATTGAGTCCCAGGCTCCATTTTAAGTATTTTCCGTGTATTTTTTCTGTCTTCTTGTAACTCTTTTCTGTCTTCTGTCGTCTCTTAACCAGAGTATCAAACATAAATATTCTGCGTTTGAAATTGTCCCTAAATTTTCTCTCGCCTATTTCCCAAGGTATTTTATATAATAACATCAAAACAGTTTTTTGATAATAATTTGTATTCGTTATTTGAGTACTAAGAGCTTTCATTTAATTATTTAAACTAAATTTAAATATTTGCGAAATTTTTGTCAAATTAAAATTTAACTTAAAATATCCCAACGATTTTTTCTGTATTTGCTTCATATCTAAGTCTTCATTAGATTAATAAGAAATATATTGATAAACGGCTTAATTTTTTTCAGTTTCAGAAACATATTTGTCACTGTTAACAATGTGTAATTAGATTTATTGATTATTAAGTATTTAACTACTATAATCGATTGTTTGATCTAATTCAGTTTCGCAATCGTAACTTATTCATACAAATTTTAGTTGTCCAAAAAATATCCTTACCTATCAATATTATAAACGTAATTTTAAAAACCCTTAGTCCATTCTTTTATTACCTGGCTAATAGCCAAAGCTGCTAAAGCCAACTAAAAAGAATGCAGTTCCGAAAAGTGAAGTCTGGTCGCGCCCCTGTAATCTGTTGGCTGTCCGCATCTCTCTACGACGCTGCTTTATATTCCTAATGGCGCGTCTACATCGAGGCAACATGGTGGCGTGCGACCGTTCGACATGTCGCATGCTACCAATGTGCAGCGGTCTGATGGGAGCCGTGCGACATGTTGCTTGTTCCCGTTACTTGGCGGTAAACATCAAAGAGTTTTCGTACGACACGCTACCACTTCTGAAAGCTACATGTTCGCCATTTTGATATTTGATAGTTGTTATTATAGAAGTATTTGTTTTTTAAATTAACTAGTGTTGTAAGCGTTGCTGTATCAACAAAAATTATTTAGCAACTTAAATTTATTTAAGGTAAGTGAGTAAATATAAGTTTTGATAAAATAGAGTATGAGAAATAATGATAAACATAATTAAGTAAGGTTATGTTTTTGTTATGGAATTAAAATTTGTTATAAAATAGTACATTATAATAGTATATATTTATAAATAGTAGTTATTCAGTAAACTGACAGATCTCGCAACAATAAACAGTAGCACGCTCCCAGTGTTGGTGTAGACACTAGCTTGTCAATGCGACATGGTCTGACGGTCTCGGCAGACTTGTCGTATGCTACCATGTTGCCTCAATGTAGACGCGCCATAACATTGACCTTAATGGGTCTATTCTGTAACGTAATATTAGCTCTGTATCGCCATAACTCTATAAGAATACAGCACTATAGCGAAAGCGCTATTCTGTATGTACGAAGGTGGACTGTAAACCTTACATTTCTATAAGAAATGACTGTAAAGTTATGGCGACAAAAATCTCGCCATAAGACTTATAGTAACAAGTGTACAGTTGACGTTTTCTACGTTCTTCATCGTTTATTGACAGATTTATCATTAATATGGACAATGATATTCCCTTATTTATTTATTAACAGCTACAAGAAGACTATACAAGGTATATATATATATATATATATATAATATATTACTTAAAAAAAGAAAGAACTAGTTACTATAAAGAAAAATTATTATTCACTAGGTGAAAAAAAATCACTAATGAAAATAGAAAACAAACAAATATATTATTAAACATAAAATCTTTTAAACTAGAATATTTTAATAAAACACTATAATAATTATAAGGTCTGGTCTTGGTTTTCTTAAAATTTAAATAAAAATGTATCTGAGCATGAAAATACCAGCCCTAAACAAAACACATCTTTAAGTTAAACATCAAAATGAAAATCTTTGTTTTCATACTTGTATTTGACCACTTCAAGCAAAAATCTTTTATTTTGCAACTCCAAATAATGATCTCGAGTTGTCTTTATTTTTTTCACCAGTGTAGAAAATATATTAATATTTTCAGAATATTTATTTACTTATGTCACTTAATGTTGACTTGTTTACGTTTTTCTTCTTCTTCTTCTTCTTCTTAAAGGACGGGCCTGTGAAGGTGGAGGGTGTACAAGCAGTAGATGCTTTCGAAGTTATAGACGTGGTGGCCAGGTACACTACAGAGGCTGTGGAGGATGTAGACGGTGTACTGGCTATGGAGGGTGTAGGTACTGTGAGAGCTGCACTAGTTGACGGGACCATATACTCAAGAGGGGCTGTGGTCTTGGTTAATTTTGGGGCGACACTTGCTGTCGAGCAGCCAGACAAGTTGAAACTGTCGATGGTTTGATTTGTTTATTCTTCGTACTACTATCTACTTGTATTTACCATTCTTTTTCTTTTTTTTTTGCAATTTTTCCAACAGTGCTTTTTTTTTTTCGAAATTGTGTGTAATAACAAAAAATGTACCCGTAATAGGTACTCGTTTAGATGGTTTAGGTATTTTTGAAAAGTGTGGTTAAGATTGCATATTTTAAATAATTTTGTTAATTATATGTAATCAATACATGCATAAATAAAAATTATGACTTGCCTTTCTTGAGCACTTAACATTTTTAATTATAATGTTTGTTATAAATTTAAAAAAACGTTAAAAAAAGAAATATGATAACTATCATGAATGAAACTGACGCTACAAATAATAAACATGAAGTTGGTTGCGCTGTAAGCTGTATGTTTTACAGACCAAGGTTATAGTAGACGTTACAGAATAGGAAAATATGGAACTCTATAAAATAACCCACTACAGTCTAATGTAAGCTACATGCTCTGTACGGATATAGAGATACATTGAGAAGTTAGAGAATAGACCCATAAACTACAGACTTCAACAAGTAGGCCTTAAGGTCTCATAATCTATACTGTAATATTTAATATAGTCATACGAGTTAAATCTTGTTTGATATAAGCAATAAGTTCAAATAACCCTTGATCTAACTTATCTACGAAACACAATTCAACTTATTGAACAATAAGCAATATATACACCTTGACTGTCATCTACAGTAGCAATTTACTATATTGTCAATCGCGAACGCCATTCCTAAACAATGGAACAGTAGTACAATAAGCGTATTCGTCACGTGGACAAAACAGAGGGTAACGGCAGTTAACGCGAACTGCCGTAACGGCGGGTAAGTCCCATAGCTCGTTCATCTGCCTACTGGCATCGAGATCGGGGACTGACAGCACAGCTTTCCAATAGTGATACATACCTTACTCCAATCTTACGTTTTTTCTCAAGAGTTTGATAAATTCTAAGAAAGGATAATGTACCTGCAGAGAAATGGGAGAAATGAAGCTGAAAGGATCTAGATAATTTTAGACAATGAAGGAAGTATTGATTTTACAATGAACATAAGACTTTTTGCTGGTTTTACCTTCCTTTAGGCAAAGGAAGTTTTATAATTGGTTAGAATGTTTTACACATAACCATATTTTGTCTAAACATAAATACAGCCCTTAGTCACTTTAGTAGACGCATCTTAATTGTTTTACAAATCATTGCACCAGATTTATAATACGGTTCATCTATTATTATTTTCATCGATCAAATTTATTTAGAAACTTTGTTCCATAGAAAGTCGCTTGTGTATGATGTATTTTTCTGAGAATAAGAATGATAGTCGGTTATGAATCCAATCAATGATAATGTGTAGGGCCTTTTAAGAAAGATATGACAAATGAATTGTTTACCACAAAAACTCAGCTGAATGATAAAATTATTTATGCCTGGAATCAACACCCACAGATGCAGGAGATAGTACAACTATACATTAATAGTACCTACAGGGTGGGCCATGGGAACCTGACGTTTTTGAAACGGGAAGTACTCTGCAGGTAGGGGGGGGGTAGAAGCAAGCGGTAGGTTCTATTCCAACTGTCAGTTCGTGCAGTTTTGTGTACATCATGGCTGAATGGGGTGTAAGACATCGTGTGTTTGTGTATGACGCGTTTGTCAAAAACGGTGAATCAGTAATAGCGGCGCAAAGAGCGTTTCGAATTCAGTTTAATGTTGGGCGCCGTGGAAGCATCCCAAGACGAAACACAATTCTCAAATGGGTCAACGACTTTCGAACAAGCGGGAACATCATGAATACAAAAACCCCTGGTCCCGCTCGTACGGTACGGACTCCCGAAAATGTGGAGAGGGTGAGGGAGGCTTTCCAAAGAAGCCCAAAGCCTGCCTTGGGTTCCGAGATCACCAGATTTGGCAACATGCGATTTCTTCCTCTGGGTTTATCTAAAGGCTCGTGTTTTCGAGAACACACCCAGAACATTAGATGAACTAAAGGATGCCATTCGTGCAGAAGTCCGGGCGATTGACGAAGCTCTACTGGACCGCGTTCACCAAGAATTTATGAACAGACTTGAAACATGTTGTGAGCAGAATGGTCATCACATTACTGATATAATTTTTAAAAATTAAAATGGCATATAGTTTACTATTAACGTATGTTAATAAAAAAAAATTGTTTTGAGAAATCATTGTGTAATGTACATTCAAAATCGTCAGGTTCCCATGGCCAACCCTCTATGTCCAGCCAAATCAAAACTGCCAAAAGCGGCTTCAATAAATTTTAGGCATACACGACGTAAATAACTGACAATAATAAATAAATACATGATTATTATTATTATTAAAATTGTATGTTTTATTTACCAGTATTCAAAGCTATTAAGCTTTCCTTCCAACCTACTTGAATTACCTATACTTCTTAGTTTTATAATAAGAAGGACCTCTTTATATTTCAAAATCTATTTATAATAAACTCTTTCCAATACCCTATTTGTATAAAAGCAAACAAGCATATTGAATAAAATGCCTTGGTAGTATCTCATTAAATAATCCTCCAGAAAATGATTAATGTAAAAAATGCTACACCCTTCGTTAGATGCATAGTCGATTAAACATAAATGAGTATAAAAAAAAAAGTATTTATTTACATTAATGCAGTAGGAGTACATCGTTGAAAACATGACGGATTAAGGCTTCAGAATGAGGAATTTTCAGAGGCAGCGAAAAGCGTCAGAGTGAAAGGATTAGTTCATGAATATTAAGAACTTGCTGTAACAGAAACACCATTTGGTTTAGATAATCCTACCAGAAACAAAAGCATTCTAACGAAATTCAGTTGGAAAATTTTGTTTTTGTCCATTAGACAATGAATACCCTGATAATTTTTTACTGGTTGAACAAAAACCTGGAAGTTTAGAGAAATGAAACTAATAAAAAAATTATAATATAAATGAATATAACAATAACAATGATAAAATTATATATGTAGCTCATATATCGTGCGATTACTAAGAAAAAAAGTGACCAAGTCTTATGCCGGGTTTACATTGGTAGAGTATAAGAACTAGTAACTAGCGCAAGTAACTAGAAACTAGTTACTATCCCTGTATAAACAATTGGCAATGTGAGTAGTAGAGTACTAGCTTCTAGTAGTTGGGCTAGGATAGCAGCTAGCTTGTCGACGTATTTACTAGCTATTATCTTTTCCCCCACTACTCAAAATTGACTCATTTCAAATTGGCGGCAAGCGGTAAACTGTCTTAACAAATAGAAAAAAAGCCTATAAGGTAAGTTATAATTTATTTACATAAGTTGCGTAACATTGATTTATTAATCGATGATTTCTTTTCAATTTAACAATACCACTGCTTTGTTTATCAACATTTGTTTATACTCTAAAATATGATTTAACCTAAAAAATATATAGAATGTGTAACAAGAAATATAATATTTCATTACTAATTAATTGTATATATTTCAATATGAGGTGGTCAGAAAATGATACTTTATATTCTGTATAGGCTTTTATTCTGTACCGATTTCTTAAATAAAACAATCAGTTATTTCCTCCACAAAAAATGATGTAATACAAAATACCATTTTTTTAATGGCAACACGCCGGCGACGATGTATATTCATATTCTATTATATACATTAACTATCTTTTGAAAAATGATAATTGCACAACAAAATCACAGTGAGGATGTCAAATATATTTTGACACTTACTATCCAGAAAATAAGATAGTATGCCAATTGTGTACGAACACCTACTATCCCGAAAATAAGATAGTAGAGTAAAGCGCGTAGTACTTGCGCTTCTTACTAGCTCTTTTACTCTACCAATGTAAACCCGGCAATATGTTGACAAAGTTGAGAAAATTACATTACAAGTTCAGGTATTTCCCAAAATTTTTAAATAAGGTTAAAGTAACTTAAGCAGGACTTAAAATTGCCCTTTATTAGTTTCGTTAAAGCAAGTACAATATAAAAGAAAAATAAATCATTTGTTGTTTTTTATTTATTTATTTTTTAAACGAAAAATAAACCTGGTTACTTTTTGCTGTCGAATAATAATAAACATGTTAACTACTTGATCAAAAGTTAAATACAACAGTGAAAATCAAAATATGTACATATTCATCACTTAAGTAACTAACATGTAACGTTAAAAATAAATAAATAAGTCTTAAAGAAGAATGTTAAAATAAAAAAAAAAAAACTACTCCACCTCATTTTCTGATTTAGTTTCTGAAGTCACGTTCGGAAATAGCATTCCTCTACAGTTTATCGATGGGAAGTTAATTGTAACCATTCATGGTATTTTAAATATTTGTCAGTTTTCGTCACTTAATTTTTAATCTTGAAAAAATTCTAGATAATGTATATTGACCTGAACCGGTAACGTAGGAGGGGAATTTTTGATTAGATTGCGTTTTTTGAAAATATTGCAGTTTTTGTGTTTTTTAGTCCAGTAACCTAGTACATCATAAGTTGCATCAAGTGGGGGTAGTTAGTTTCGTTTTTTTTTATTGTATGGGTTGTGCCTGAGATGCAAAATCCAAGTTTTCGACCTCGGCAGCCTTCCGGAACACTTTTGAATTTCGCAAAAACTGCTAAATTTTCGCCCTCTTTTCGGTTTCTGCCCATTTTGACCATAAAGGAGCATGTTTTCGACAAACACCATTCTATGCATTTTTAAACTAGATTAAATTTTCTACAATTTGAGACCAAAATGGGCTCGGTAGTCTTAATAGTTTCCGAGATACAGCTTTTCAAAGTTTGAAATAATCTCCAAACTTGAAAATTGTATGCTATATCATGCTCATGGGCACTATTTATTTTTATAAGTGAAAACTACTCCTTATTGTCAAAAATTATAAAATAACATTGCAAAACCTTATATTGCTGCCGAAAATACTGGTTATGTAGATGTTTCGAAAAAAAATTTATTGGTTTTTTAAACATAGCTCCTTCATTTTTAGTGATAGAAAGTTTTTTCAAAAACGATTTTGTAGGGCTTTTCAAGAGCTATAAGACTGTGTAAATTAAATTCCTTAAGATCCCTTAGTTTTTAAATGGGGTGAGTTTGAAGGGCTCGAATAAGGTGGTGTTCGCTTGTAAATAGAGGTTTTAAACGGCTATATCTCGCCAAATATTCACTGTACAGAAAATATATGCACAGGGAAATTTAAGTCATTAAAAAAGCTACAATTTAGAGCTCTATCATTTTTTTCGTTTCTCCAGTAATATCGGAGATATTTTGAAGAAAAGGATGAAAAATACGAAATCGCAAAAAATCGTTTTTTCTTTAAACTCCAATTTTTCTAAAATTAGGCATTTTAAATTGGTCAAACTTCTTGGGTGTACTGAAAATACATATATGAAGAGAACCACAGAAGGGTGAGGATCAATTTTAATTAGGGGGGTAAATAGGGGGTTGTTTTCACTGATTTTTTCGTAGAAAAAAGTAGGTACCAACCTTATTTTGATCATAAGTCGCTTAATTTTTATACTAGAGACTTTTTTTTTTTGTTTGAAAGATCTAATCAAATACTTTAAAAAAGATTCAATGAGTTTTCTTCGAAAAATGCAAAGAAAAAAAAAAAAAAATTCAAGTTTGGAGATTTTTTCAAATTTTGAAAAGTTGTATCTGAGAAACTATTGAAGCTACTGAACCCATTCTGGTCTTAAATTGTAGCAAATTTAATCTAGTTTAAAAATGCATTGAATATCGTTTGTCAAAAACGTGTTCCTTTATGGTCATAATGGTAAGAAACCGAAAAAAGTACGAAAATGTAGTAGTTTTTGAGAAATTCAAAAGTGTTCCGGAGGGCTGCCGTGGTCGAAAACCTGGATTTTGCATCTCAGGCATATCCCATACAAGAAAAAGTGACGAAACTAACTACCCCCACTTTATGCAACTTTTGCCCCATAATCATGACAAGGTTACTGGACTATTTGACAAAAGTAATTATTTTTTTAATTCATAGCTAAATTTTAGCTAAAACTGCTATGGGTTTTTTGTATTTATGGCTAAAGTAGTGTATGTCTTCTTTTGAACTTAAAAATATAATAAAAAAATTAAAAAGAGCTTCACTTACTATTATATGTCAACCTATTGTTTGAATTATTTTATAGTGACTCGCTGACAGACAAATTATTACACGGACAAAAGAAGAAGTAACCATATTAATTTTATGCTATATAGAGAGGTGTGATTAAACCTACGCCGGATAAAACTGCATATAAAAAGCTTTAGTGAGAAGAAAACCGAAGGTATGATCCTTTGAACTGCAAAAAACCTGTGTATTTTCCCACTATTAAGATCACTATTCTGTTTTATTATTTATGATTTTGATACATAATTTTCTTAATTTCTTTGTGGCTAATTGTAATATATAATAATAATATAAACAATAGTAACAGTTCCGGGCCCGGAAAACAATTTATATCTAGCAGTTATTCATCTGCTTTCTATCGCTTTCGGGCAAACTCTTATTTTACCGCCACAAACTACATGCCCAGGCAGATACTACTGGCACGGGGAAGAAGCTATCTTACTTCAATAATTATCTGCCTGCGACATATGCATAAACCTTTTCTATTAAGTGAATATTTTGGCGGCTATGGGCGATTACATATGATAGTTTTCCTATAATCTCAAACGAAGTACGAAATCGTCATCTATGTCATCACTTCCGACGTAGAATCGTCGTTTATTCCCTACTTTTAGCAAGTCTTTAATAATTCTTGAAATTTACAACAATGCCTGTCATTTATAAATTTGAATTTATGTATGTTGACGTATGATGATTACCACTCGACGAATTAGAATGTTTGAACGTGTTGGTTGGAACGACGGAACGCAATGTATAGCCTCTAATACCAATCCACCGCAGCTTATCTGGGGAATACGATACTATAGGAATATTGTTGTATTGTATAAATGGTTATGCTAAACGGAGCGTCCTGAATGACTGTGCTTGTGCTTTCGTGATACACAATTTCATTTTAGTAACTGTGAAGGGGAAAATCGATCATCAGAGTAAAATTTACAGGGCAATTAATAATTTCAAATTATTCTCATGCATATTCATAGTAACGTTCACTCTGTTATTCTCTTTTAAAGTGCGGTTTTAATGTTGAGATGTTAGAATTAATTATTGCAAAAAAGATTTGTGCAATTTGAAAAAACTGCATTGCTACAAGCGATAATATATTAAAACTTTACTGTCTACGTGAAGGTTTTTGAATATACGCTCCATTTTGCCAATAGCAATATTTGTATTTTTTGTCTATGTACACTAAATAACAGTTGGAGAAGAATTCCTTACATTCTTATGGAAGTTGCTCTTGCAAGTGAGACCAAAAAGCAAGAACGACACAATAGCAAGCGACAAAATAGCAAGCGATAAGAGCAAGTTCTATAAAGTACAAGCAACAAATACTGAATAAAAACTACTATGCATCTAAAACAGAACAGACAGATAGAAACTGTTTTTTTGGTGGATGATCATCATCATCAATCCTAGCTTATTTCTCCTTATTTATATGGGATCAGCTTTTCTAGTTTTCTTGTGCCACTTTCGGCTATTTTGGATTGCTTCAGGGGATAAAATAAGGGTTTTTATGTATTGCAAGTGAGCACGGTTCTAACTTTGTCGATAATTCTTTTCCACTCTAACAGTGGTCATCATGTCTCTCGCTTTTTAGACCTTGGATTTCCAAAGTAATCTGCCACCGGTCCAATCCCCGCTATAATTCTTCAGTTGTTGTAGCTATTAATACTATATCATTGACGGATAATATAGCCCACGATGCTGGCCTCCGCACCATTTTAGTGGCAAAGTCTATGGCTAGAATGAATAGCAGAGGACTCAGAGTATAACCTTGCGGAATTCCAACCTTTACTTAGAAGGGTCTACTACCGTCGGAGGTTTCATACGTGATTTTATGCCGTCATACAAGTCTTTTAACAGGTCAATGTAATATTTTGGGATCATCAGAAAACCAAGCGCTTGCCATATTAGTTCCCGGGGAACCCTATCAAATTCTTTTAAAATCTATGTAGATCATATGTTGATATTTTTTCCAGGTTCAATATTTCTCCATTAAGTTTTCACGGCGTGGATGTCGTCTGTGATCGACATCCCACTTTTAAAACTACACTGGTCTGGGGTTACTTTAGTTACCTTCATCAACTTCGTTGCTAAAATGCGCTCCCATATCTTAAGGGTGCAAGACTTAAGTTTGACGCTTTTATAGTTGCAGCAGATTCCAACGTATCCTTTATTTTACCTTAAAAATTAATGTTAGCATTCATAAAACAGCGTTATTGTAAATTATGAACAACAAATCGGTAAATTCATTTTAATTTGAGCGTCACTGGTTTGTCATTGAAAGTTCGTTCGTTAGTATCCAGTAAATTTTTCCTGGTTTTAACCAGCAGTGCCGTAATTAAACAATAAACAAGGATAACGTCGAAGGCTTGAATTGTTTCACCTCCCATACGTCAGCTAGATAACACAACTTTGTAACATTGTGTACTTTATATATTACAAAATTTAAATTTTCCTGCAAGCAGAAAATACAATATTCATATTTTTGTTCTTTCATCAAAATGAATATTATATGATGGAAAAAAATAAGTAGGTATATGACTTATTTTTTCCTTCTTTAAAAAATAAATTCAAACCAATTTGTAAGTCTCTTGAGCCTTGCTACTAACCCGTTTGTTCTTTGTTTCAGTAAATACTGAATATTCAGGAAATAGAGGTCAAAGAAGGTTGGGATATTGAGATAATTTAGGATAAAAAGATTGTTTAAATAAGATACCTTTATTAGAGCCTGTGAATTTTAGGGAAGAACGGAGAACAAACGAGTTGGATGAATTTGAGACGAGAGAGAACAACTGGAATGCTTTGTTAAAAAGAACATAGAAATAATGAGGTGCAGGCATATTTTAACGAAATTACGAGGAAAGGATTTAAAAAATAAAGAATTCCATCTTTTAATAAATCCTTTCTTTCCATTTTTATTAACTTCCGTTTCGACTCATCCGATAAAGATTGCCGTAACTTTTGAAATATGTTAAATATTAAAATATCGTATAATCTTTGCATGAAAAAAATCTTACAAGACTGTATTTTGGTAGTATATCGTACTGTTTAACGAATGCAACTGTCAAGTATGAAGCATTCTAAAGAAGCATAATATCCAAGTAGCCTTCAAATCGAGTTAAACTTTAAGATCTATTCCATCATGTACGAAACCCAAATCTGTCCTAAAAAAAAAAACTGTGTCTACTCTATTCCCTGCCAGTGCGGGAAACAATATATTGGCGAGACTTGCAAACCTTGGCATGTGAGGGTAAACGAGCATAAGAAAAAAGTTCAGCAGCTTGGGAAAATGAACACCATTTCCAAAGGAAATATGCTAAACCCTTAATGTATGAGGAAAACAAGTTCAAAAGAAAATTGAAAGAGTCTGCTTTGATTGTCTGAGAGTCTGCTTTGAAAATTGAAACTCTGGAGATGCTGTCAGCCAAGCTAGCATAGAATTTCCTCAACTCTGGCTTTCCATTATTCAAAACAACGGGGTGGACAGTGTTTTCTTGCCAAGTCAGTATTAGAAGACCGTCCAAACTATTTTTGTGGAAAATTAACATTTAACCACTGTCTTACAGGAAGTGAAAAATGTGAGGGGGCTCCAAAATTAAAAAATAAATTATAATGATAATGTTTTTGGGGTTTGAGATAAAGCAGGAGTTTTTTTGAAGAGTGGCTTTTATTCGTAAAACTGACTGAAAAAAGTTCCATTTGTATCAAATTTCTTTGATCGCGCTGTGTATAAATACAATTAAATGTATAAGATTATTGGTAGTTTGTGTAATAGGACTTTTTTTCAATTGCCACCAAATAAAATATTAATGTTGTTAACTGAATACGTTCTTTATTAAAGTTCTAGCTTATTAGTTTCGCTCATTCGAGCATTATCAAAGCTAATTGTCAAATAAATTAATAAAAATAAATAAAAGTTGGTCAAAGAAGTTAAAATACGGGGTAAAACCTTGTAAAAAAAAATGTTTCTTTTTTTCTAGTTTTTTTAGAGTTTATGTTTAACCACTCGAATACAATTTTTAGATAATTAGCTGCTTCCATTTCAGTGTTTTCCCACTAATCACCTTCTATTACAAGGTCTATATTATCGGCCAAGGGTACAATTTTCCAGTTAGTATTTAGTTTTAACAAGTCGTTCACTAAGAAAAGAATAGGTCCTAGGACAGTACCTTGCGGAACTCCATATAGCACTATACGATCCTCACTAATTTGGTTGTTCGCTGTTACGTACTGTTTTCTGGCAATCAAATAGTCCCGAAACATATAGATTGGCGTACTTTTTTACAGATGACTCCCAGTTTAGCTTACGATCAACAGATGTCCGTGATCGTGTTTAGCGAAGACCTGAGCAACGATATGCTGACAGTGTAATATCTCAAAGAATATTTTTTCTTTTTTTATTTATTTATTTTATTTGCGGAGTAGGGTATAAAAGTCCGGGAAATATTATATGTATTTAAGTGGTCAGATATTTTTCGAATATGTGTCATTGACAAGTAAACCAATACAGATGAATAATGCATTATTAATAAAATAGATTCACAAAGAAAAACTGTCACCGTAAATTTTCAGAACTTCAAAAGAAAATCATGTTATTAGCTGTATTTTATTTGTTTGTCAAAGTAGTTTTTCTTTTCAAAACTGGTTCAAACGACAGAAAAATACATGTTTTCCCAGTGGTAAAATTATTCTATGCTTTTCTTTTTTTATCGTTTCTAAAACAACATGTTTGGAAAGAACAAAGTATAAAACAACGAGATATGTAAATGTAAGAAAACACTTCAAAACAAAAACGACTCTTTTTGATAAAAACCTTTTCGAAATGAATTATTTCTACTTCGGAAAAGATAAAACATAAAATCATTACATTGAACAAAAAAAAAAAAAAATGAGGGAAACCAATCAGATTTTTAAAAATTGTGGTGCGCATGTTATTTTGTACTTGACATACAACGCCGTGCGGTGACATTTTGAAGCCTTGAGCAGACTATTGCATTTGCAGACTATTCTAAACATTTAAGCAGAACTAGATTTTGAAATCTAGTAACCTGTATTCATTGAATCGGACTTTTGTTTTGTTTAAGCTTTGTAAATCATACTCACATTTAATAGGAAAAATCAGATCCAACACGACCACTACCTATTCAGAAACCGAAGCCAAGTACTGGGCTATGCATATGTTCTCCTCATAATAAGCACATCCGAAAGAAATGTTGTCGAATCCTATAACTCCTATCCTATAAAGGAAACAGCAGAAGCAGAAGGGCTTGTGATAAACACAGAAAATGCGAAGTACCTCAGGGCATCGAGAACACCTCAAAACGGATGCCCACCAGCAATCGCAGAACTGCAAATAGAATCCGTAACACGTTTTAAATACGTCGGAAGCACCGTGAACAGCAACAGCAACATCACGGAAGAAATAACTTTAATAATCCTGTCTGCAAACAAAGCCTACTATGCCCCTAACAGTCTGCTCAGATCACGCTTGCTATCCCGGCATACAAAAATAATATTATACAAGACCCTTCTTCGACCCATACTCTCATATGGAAGTGAATTTCGGACACTTACACAAGAACGCCGGCTGAAAATCTTTGAACGTAAAATTTTACGGAAAATCTTTGGTCCTGTCCAAGAAGATGGGATATGGATTATTCGAAGAAATGAGGAGCTGCGTGATCTTTATAATGAATCGGATGTGTTTTTTTTACAATAATTTTACCTAAAATATTCCGAATTTTGAATTTTCATATATCAATCTCGAGAGGAACAACAGACAAAAATTCAAAAATACATTTGCGGACAGGGGGGACTGTAATTCAAAAAAATCACGGTGGGGAAAGGACGGTGTAGGATAGATAAAAAAAAATGCCTTAGGACGAGAGAGAAGAAATTTAAAAACCATCAATTGAGGACGGGGCGGTAGAAATTCAGAAAATCTCTTGAGGTCGCTGTGATTAAGAAATTCGCTTGAGCAGCAGAAGAAAAAATTCGAAATGTCACTGTAGAACAGTGGTTCTCAAACTTTTTAATGTGGAGGCACGCCAAATCGATTATGTAAAATTTCCGGCACCTTCAACATCATGTGCATGAAATTATAGACATTTTACACCGCAGTATTGCTCAAAGTTGTGGCGCTAATTAACACAAGAATGCGCTATACCAAGTAGTGATTTTAAAACGTTAATGTAGGCATCCACTAGTTGTACCCGTTTGCATTCATTCAGTTGCGTAAAATTTGATTATGCGTACAAAAATACATGACGATGCTAAATTTCACACCACAGTGCAGTATCAGGTCATTTGTTTGATCTGTCAAATAGTCAGTTCGATCCTGGATCGGATTGGCCGGTTCAGCATTGAACCAGGCGGAGAAAAGTTAGTCTTAGTAGAGATTAGCACAACGAGAGATAGCGTAAAACGATTATCGCATGAGCCTTTTTAAAAATAATTCTCGGGCCATATGTTAAATATCCCTGGTATTTCAGATCAAAAGTCACGCGACTGGCAATGCGACCAAAAAGACAGATACAGAGAGGCGTACTTTATTAATTATGAAAGATAATAGTGCTTCAATATTGAATAATTCCTGATCATGACTATGCCACAAAGCAGGCGCTTGAAGTAGAAATTTCTCTGCTGTTGTTAGAAGAACATATTTGCTTTGACAGGATTAAATCTCGAATTTCCTAAGAGATAAACTAACTGAACATAAAAGCATGAACATTTCAAATGCGTCAAAATACTTAAACGTCATCTAAAAACGACATCATCAACCATGACACAACTGCCGAGTGAACTACTGCTTTCCTAACACATTTATTGGGTAAAGTAGTGGAGCTCATTATTTTTTCAAGACTGCAAGTTCATAGATTAAAGCTAAAAGCATTTTTGTCGTTGTTTTGTCTTCCGTATACATCGCCGGAAAGTCTAGTTTGGTACCCTATTTATTTTAAACTATTTAAAATTTATAAACGACCAAGCCAAAAGTTTTTTAAAATAAGGAGATGTATTATTTAAATTTTACTCCGGTCGAAGATAGATTGTTTGGAGAACGATTCTCGTTGAACAGAAGAAAAATAGTGTATTTTCATCAGGGTTGTTAAATATTTTACTTCTTGTTAGTCAATCTATATCTTTTTCTGAGATCAAATATTATATTTTTAAATAGATAATATTTAATGATGCGATATAGAGTTTAATTTGCATTATATTTTTTAAAGAATCTAGTCCTTGGTTTGACTGCTGCAATAAAGTACCAAAATAATAATTTACCGATTTGAAATTGGCGCCCAATTGATTAAATTCCCACGTGACACATTTCATTTGATCCGGTTAATAGTCCATTCATCGATTTGTATTTGTTATACAAATCGGTGAATGATGTGATATATTTTGTTAAGTATTTAAGTGATAATAATGTATCAAACAATCATTAAATTAATCTCCAAATTGTTTATGTTGAAACGGAATACAATTTTAATGTGGAGATTATATCCTAAAAAGTAGTTATTGTTTCAAAATACAGTAAAATTATATTAATTAAAAACAATGGTATTATGTTATTCCTGCATGAAAATTTTCTGGAATAAATTAATAAAATAGAACATGTACAAATAGGTAATTAAAATTATATTAAAGAATATAAAAGTTTTAAGTACAGTGTTCAGATATCATCGTTCTAGCAGATAGTACTTTCTTTTCAAATGCTGAAGTGTTGTCGATCTTAATTTATTAAGATCCACCTTTGAATATACGCTAGAAAGATTGTTTCGGCGCTTATAAACAGGCGCCTTTGAGCACCTGTTGTCGGCATTTGTTACTCTGGTAAGTGGGCACCTAGAAAGATTTTACCGACGCCGATTTACTGAAATTTCTACATCATAACTGCTCTGTCAAATCGAGATCATGACTGAAAACGTCAATTCTGGATACGAATATTTTGCCACAAGTAGTGAGATAATTATAGACAACAGCATCTAGAGTCTGGATTTGTTTTTATTGCGTGCTAGCATGGCACACTCTATACGTGTCCGTTCGTTATGCTGTATTCCGTTTGTGATTAGATTGCGCTATGTACTTCGACAGAAGGCTTTTTCTTCCCAGTCTGGGCTGAGCAGTTGACATAACTTGAAGATATTTTTTAGTTTGTCTTTGAGGCGTTGCTTAGGAGCTCCCACACCTCTGCAGCCTCTTTCCAATTTTAAGTACAGTAATCTTTTAGGTAATCTCAGTTCCGTATTTTCTATAAGGGCACATGGGGCACGAGCCCAGGGCTCCGGCTTGATGGGGACCTCAAAATGCCAAGGACGTCGTTTACAAGGAAAAAATAGAAGCTCAATTTTTAGTGCTATTTTACTACTTTTATTAAAAAACCTTGCAAATGATTCGGCGGACTTGAGTATCTCAGCCTTACATACTCTAATAAAAGCAGATAAATTAGAAGAAATTTTCCCGAATGTGGAAGTTTCTTCAAGGTTATTCCTTTGCTTAATGGTCAGCAATTGTAGTGGAGAGTGATCATTTTCACAGCTAAAAAGAATAAAAAATGAATTATACAATATAACAATCCCGTAACCAAAGCAACAATTTTCTAACTATTTGGTTATAGTTAACTAAGCTTTCAGAAACTGGCCCTTACTAATTTGTCAATCATGTGTATAGAAAGTGATATCATTAAAAAAATAGACTTTGAGGACATAATAGAAGATTTTGCACAACCAAAATCTCGCAAGAAACCATCATCATTAACGTAAGTTCAATTCTCAAAATAGTAATCACTTCACTTATATTTGATTTGTATAAAGCTAACCATAATAACCAATGAAGTTACTAAATAAAAGTACATACTGATGTTTCCATTCACATTTTTTTTACTTTCTAAAAGGGCCCCAAACTCTGTGTGCCTAAGGGCCCCTGCATGGCCTAAGACGGCCCTGGGTAATCTAGTATTTGGCATCCTTATGACCTATCCAACACATCGCAACTGAATTTGGTGCAGCATTACCTCAATACTGATGATATCAGCTTTAGCCAAAATTCTGTGCTCGGCACATAATCTTGCCAATTGACTCTCAATATCACCCTAAAGTATCTTTGATGAAATCTTTCTAAAATTTTAGAGAAAGTTAAAATATCTAATATTTGAAGCGAAGTTTTACAATAGTCGTATAACGGTCACCGTTTATATTTAAATTGAAATTCTGTGAGTCCGAGTTTTTCCGCCAAACGGATGGCGTGAACGCCGAATGTAGGGCTATTTCCACTTTTTGCTTAAAATTTGGGCGCCGCATGCCAGTATGTACGACCTTTTTTGAAGCCATTTGGACTTTCTACGACCATTGTATGCCGCTGTAATGCTAAGCAACCGTTGTCCGACCATTGTAAAGTCACCGTTCACCATGATTCACTGCTGTAGAAAAGTACAAGGAGTATAGCTGCCTTGTACATCATTATCTTTGTTTTAAGCTGTAATTCTCGGCAGAACATCTGTCTGGAGTACAAATGTTCTTTGAGCACCGAAGGCCTCGTATGCAGCGGAAATACTTTGTGACACTTCATCATCATAAGTTGACGATAAATTAGTATAGCATATTTTAGTATTAAATATAGAGGGGATAATATTAAAAAAAAATGTCAAGCATAATAACAGCTGCTTTCCTTTTACAAGTTAAAATGCTTGGCTAAGCTAAGAAGTTAGTCAAATGTCTTAGCAAGGGAAAGGAGGGAGGAAAAAACTTAGTTTATCTTAGCCAGTGTCTTATAAATGGAACGCTCTTACACTTAGATTAACTTAGCTTAGCTTAGATTTCTTAAGTAAAGAGGTAAAAGGAAAGTGCCTATTATCTCCTAAAATTGTTTTTTTTTCATAATGATCAATATTCATATATTCTGATAAAAATAATACATATTTCATTTGATTTTTTTTTTTTAAATCTTCGAACACATCACAGAAAAACCATATTCCCTCTGTCTTGTTACACTCCGTATTTTTCAATATTCACGGATCTATTAGATATTCTTCAAACCAGCGGTTGAGAAACACTAGTCTAGTGTGTTTTAAAATATAGTTCCAGGCACTAAATTTCAAAATTCATGCTTGAGTAAAGGATATACAACTCATATATTATTCAAAAGATTATAAATGAATATTAATACTATGTAAGATGTTCTCTACAATTAAGATAGCAACATCTAGAGCAGTAAGTATCTGAGTTCAATTCCCTGGATAGCAAATACCGCAGTAAGGGCTGTACCTGCAGACAAAGCTAGTCCTAATGGGTCTCAATATGACCATTTTAGACATCTACCAGCCATAGTACTAACTACAAATCTTAATAGTTAGATGGAGAAGTAAAGTCGCCCAAAGCTATGTTTGTTTTGCATATCCCAAAGAGCTCATACATTAACTATATTTTAATTATTAATTTTCTCTCTGATATAAATTAAATAGTAATTTATGGAAGTAAGTATGTACTACTTTTGCTTTCAATTTAAAACACAGGTACTGCATTATAATATTAATTGTTATTAGACTTACGAGGATTACCTTTTATGTTATTACAAACGACCACTAAATGGCAATATTGAAACGTGTCATTACTATATTCGTAAAATTTGACATTTGTTTACTCGTAAAGGTTTTCTTTGGATGATTTTTTACGATTTTAGTAAAGGCCTAACTAAACAACAATGCATAGATTCGCTTCGTTCAACTTTTGGTAATGAAGCACCATCAGAAAAGATCGTTTACAATTGGTTTGCAGAATTTCGTCGTGTTCGTGCGTCCATCAGTGATGAATCTCGTGATGATCGACCAAATCGGTTGTGATTTAAAAGAACATCGGTGCTGTGCGCAAAATGATTGAAGAAGATCGGCATTTGACTTACCTTGAGATAGAGGCATTCTTTGGCATATCGCAAACTGCAATACATTCAATTTTGCATGAACATTTAGCTGTGAAAAATATGTGTTCCATGGATTCCGCATAATTTAACCGCAGCTCAAAAAAGGCTCGTGTTGATTGGTTTAAGGGAATGCTAAAAAAATTCTACCTCGGCACAGAAAATCCGTATACAACATCGTTACAGGTGACGAAACTTGGATTTATTCATATGAACCGAAAACTAAGCAATAATCCACTGTTCGGGTCTTCCAAGATGAACCGAAACCCACAAAAGTTGTTCGTTCACGAAGCACTTCCAAGAAAATGATCCAAGGCTTGTTTCTTCGGTTGTACTGGGCATATCGCAACCATTAGAGGATCGGAGAACAGTTAATGCTGAGTAGTATACAACAATTTTTTTGCCAGAAGTCATCGACAAAATCAGGAAAAACAACAAAAAACGCCATCATTCTTCTAACAATACAAGCTCCCACACAGCACATCAAACAATTGATTATTTGAAGGAGAAAAACATCGAATTAATGTCTCATTGCCCGTATTCACCTGATTTATCATCTAGCGACTTGTTTTTGTTCCCCAATGTCAAACCTAAAATGCGTGGACAGCGGTTTTCATCACCTCAAAAAGCTGTCGAAGCCTTCGAAACCCAGGTTTTTGAGATACCAACTTCAGAGTGGAAAAAATGTTTCAAGAATTGGTTTGAACGCTTGTAAAAGTGTGTAAATCTTAAAGGCGAATATTTTGAAAAGCAATAAAGGGCTTGTTCCATAAAAAAAAAAATCTTTCTTAGTTTTTGTAAAAACTTAAAAGGTAGCTCTCGTACAATAGGGGATAGGCATGATTTTTTTCAAATTTTTTATTATATTCCTCTTGTTGCATATAAACATAAAAAACAGTTTTTAATTTTTTTTTTTTTTGTAATTTGAAGGCTTAAAAAATCATAAATGTATGTAGCGCGCGAAAACGACGTGTGACGTCATACCCCTTCTAACTGACGCATGACACTACTAGCTTACCGGCGTACATAGTTTGTTGTGAACTTATTTGTTTGTATAACTTTTATAGGTTATGTAAAGTTAGAGTGATTTTAATTAAAATAAAGTTTAATTCTATAAAAACAATTTATACATGTTTACCGAATTAAATTTTAAATTAAAAAAGATAACTTATATTGCAGTATTTCAATTATGCCTCTAACGTTTTGTAACTTCATGTAAACAATGTAGTAAAATTCTGACATCTAAATTACATAAATATTTACATTTTACAGAGTTGCAGCGTTTGTTTACATAAAGTTATAGAATATAAAATAAAAATTACTGACAGGTCTGCTTTCACACCACGTATTTCTTCAGCACTGTAGCATTCATTATTTTTCATATATTCCATGAGCATAAATGCATCATTGTTGGGTAAATTATAACTCTGAACGTGAAACCCCTATCGTTTGACGTCATACTCAGTCGTTTTTACTCGGCAACCTTCGCTCCGTGGTCGGCTTATTTCAAATTTACAATATTTTAATTCAAAAATTTGGCTATAATATTAATTAAAATGTAATTTTTGTTTTGTTAGGTGACATAACTAACATTAACATATCAAAATAATGTAGTTTTAAGGAAATACAAATTTTATGCGTATCCCCTATTACCGACAACGAAATTATGCAACAAAAACACAATTTATAAAATTGGATTTGTGAAAATCAGTATCCAGTTCCGGACTCTGCATCCTGTCCGGGTCCCTGTAATTCGTGCTGGCTTCCTCGTTTCCTAACGTACCTACGTTATAAAATACAATACAGATATTTGAATAGCGAAACTTTGTAATATCGTTAAGAATCACAAGTACTAATCCACAGATTTAATAGTAACTTTAAGAAGGAATTATTAATTTTCTTAAAAGTTCTCTAGACAGACTTCAGACATATTGAAAGTTATCTTGAAGTCAAGTAATACTGCATCTTTGCACTATAATCTTTGATTGATATGCAAGAGAACATCTTCCATCTTACGTCTTGCTGCATGAATATGCATCTGGTCTTCTGTGTGATGACCGTTATATACGTTAGCTTCAAAATAGAGATCTAATAATAGCAAATTCCCGTTCTAGATAACAGTTCATCTTACATTTGAACATGGCAGTAACTGCCCAGGGTGAACATTTGAGAAGGGCAGTTGCAAACTTTGTGGACATTTACCACTAATGTCATTCAAATAACATGTATATAACACTTCAACAAGGACCTTTTACGCTAAACTTTGTTACGTTACGTTAGGGTATGATACAGAACAGGTTTCATTAAATTTACCGAATTTCAGGAGATTAGCTTGAAGGTTGTTTATACATCAAAAGAGAGAATACGAGAGATAAAGCTGAACAACTTAGTTTGGTTATATTTAAAGAAAATATAACAGCCCCAGAGATTAACTATCACTTCTATCTATTTGGTTACTAAATAGATAGATAGATATACAGACCAATTCTGTAACTCAGTTACTATAATCATAGTAACTAAATTTGTCACTATGAGCAAGGTCAGTTACTATCATGAATGAAAGTCATTATACTTTTATAATATTTTATCTTGTAGTAACGTTACTACAAAGTAACTTTTTACAGAATTGATCTGATAATTTTGTAGTAACGTTACTACACAGCAACTTTTTACAGAATTGATCTGATAGTCTTTATTCGTGCCTTGCGGCTTTGAATGGAGTACAGTTCTTACATAAATAACCCATAATTAACTTTTTGATATATGTAACAAAAAAATAAAACAAAAATAAATATTTGGTACTATTTACAAAAAGAAAATATATATATACATTTATACAAAGACTTATAACTAAAATATGCCCTTTTTACTTTTATATTACTATTGCTCTCTGTTTTTCTCTTCTTTCCTGTAGCACCCTTTTCTACCATGTCAACCCAGCTCCCGATTCGTCCAACAGTTCTTGAATTTTCCTTGGCTCTCTTCCTATTTCTGTACAATTTTGTAGGTGTTCTATCGTTTCTTCTGCTTCGCCGCATGTTCTACATAATCGCATTTCTTCTTTCCACTATTTGCTTGCCTCTGTCTCATTTCCACACCTAAATCTTGCTATTTTTTTTTTTGGAATTTGTTCCTGTTTTGCAAATATTGTGGCAGCCATTGCGTTTGTATTCTCCCATATTCTTTAAAGTACGTAGACTTGTTGATTTTATATATCTATTTGGTTAGTATTTTTATTAATTAATAATAAATATTTTGTAAAATACATATATAATATGCTGTAGCTCCTAAGTGGATCAAAGGACCTCTCGAAGCATCGCCATCTGGTTCTATTCTTTGCAAGGGCCTCAATTTCCAGCTAAGATTTTCCCATCCGTCCAATTTCTTGAGAAGTGGACCTGCGTCAGATAAATACAGATCTACCTCTTCTGCGCGCTCCCCGAGGGTTCACTTCAAATGCCTGTTTGGAGATGGTATTGTCAGGTTTCCTCAGTGTTCTATCCACTTCCATTTCCGGGTCATTATTTCTATCGCAATTGGTTTTTGGCTGGAGGGACGGCAGGTGTACATATGATACCCCTTCAGTACTAGTTTGAATTCGCGAGAGTAATTTTGTTGTCCGTAGCGATTTTTCGTGAAACAGTTTTTTCTAGTGCAAAAAATGTGTGACATTCATATAAAGCAACGGTGTGCTAGAAGGTTTTGTTCAG
Organism: Liopterus haemorrhoidalis; assembly: GCA_963971575.1. Classification (NCBI taxonomy): domain Eukaryota; kingdom Metazoa; phylum Arthropoda; class Insecta; order Coleoptera; family Dytiscidae; genus Liopterus; species Liopterus haemorrhoidalis. The sequence goes on along the minus strand of OZ020612.1, from coordinate 55,189,751 downwards.
ACTTGGGCACAGTGCAACGGAAACTTTTGCAAAACTTGTCAGTGTTTTGTCAAGGACCCAGGTTTTTTGGCGGTATAAGGCATTTTCAGAAGGAAGAGAGTTGATTGAAGATGAATCACGCAGCAAAAAGCCTTCATCTTCAAGAAGCGATGAAAATGTCGACAGAATCCGGGATCTTGTGCATTCAGATCGTCGGTTGACAGTCAGAATGTTTGGGGAAGAGTTGAATTTGACTCATACTACCGTTCATCAGATTTGACAATGCACCTTGTCACACAGCAATTTCAATAAACTATTTTTTGGCCAGTAAAAACATTCCTGAGGCTCCTCAGCCTCGTAATTCACCTGACTTGAGACCTCGTGACTTTTTCCTCTTCCCAAGATTGAAAAACACCTCAAGGGACGTCATTTCGGGACACTCGAAAACATTCAAACGTCCGTAACCAACCAGTTGAAAGCTATTCCAGTATCCGAGTTCCAGCACTGCTATGAGGATTGGAAGAACCGTCTCCAGCGCTGTGTGGCTTCCCAAGGAAATTATTTTGAAGGAGATAATATTGAATTGTAATTCTATTCGAAATATATATATTTTTTTTAAATCAGTCCAGTTACTTAATTTACACACCTCGTATACATATTTTCAGTATAAATAATCAGTGTCAGTATCAAATCGTATTTTATCAGTTCAATTTTGTTTAGTTGGTGGTTATAATTTTGTTTTCTAGGTTAATAAAATTTAAGTTTTTAGTCTTTTTGAAAATAATTAAGAAAATTAGAGGCTATCTCTATTTTTTAATGTTATAGACGTCATATTTGGTTTCTACACGTTTCAGAATGATTATATATCCGCAAAAAATCATTATTTGTCTCTCTCCGAAATTCCCGCAAAAACGGTTGGACTTATTTTCACGTAATTTGGTATGATGATAGAGGAACAAGGATTCAAAAATTGGCTATATCACATCTCAAAGCATGGGAGTGTTTCTGAGTTAAAACTGTTTACTAAAAAACTTAAAATATGTTCCTTATTATTAACTTATCAGAAAAATATAACAAAAATTAATTGATGAATTAATAAGATTTGGACAAGTGAAAAATAAAACAAGTTTATTTAACCATGCTAACGTTTCAATTTATTTAAAATCTTCTTCAAAAAATAAATAAATGGTCTGACCATCTATTTAAAATACTGATAGCAAAAAATATTTAAAAATACTCGCTCAATAAATAGCAGCGATTTAGTATTCGTTGATAATTTAAAAAGTACACTTTTATTTGTTTGGATTGGCTTTGACGTTAACCATTTAGCCAGCTTTAAAACAATTAGGGTTTGATAAAGTCTGATGAATCAGATGAGTTTAATGGGAAAATTGGTAAAACTGGGTTAGGAATTCCCAGTGTTGATTGGTTTCAGAAGGAATGATGGTACTTTTTTAAATTATTATTGAGGGGGAGATGTAATTGAAGCTTAGTTATATTGGCTTATTTATCATTAGAAGTCGATGTCAGTATCCATCAAATATTTCATCAATGCGTGTTAAATGACTGTTCATTGGTGAACACCAATAGATTTCAGATACTGATGGGCAAAGGTAGTTTTCATTTAAGATATGTTTGTAACTTTTGCAAACTATGGAAGAATTTTATAAAATTGAATATAACATTGACCTACCAGAAAATGTACTACTCGATGCAAGATTGCAATATAGCTATGGTTGAAAAACTAATGGTCAATAAAACAACATACTAAGAATAATAATAATAATAATAAAAATAAAATAGGGAGGGATTTGGATGCAGCCGTGGGTATTTAACTCTACTGTTCTCTAGTATGACGTGGCTCAAAAAATTATGAATTAAGCGATTAGTGGACGCTTGTCAAAATCTGAAAAAACCTCAAATAAAAAAAAAAAGATTGTGCTGTTTGTACTTTTAGTTCTCTAATAATTTGAATCATTTCAAGTGTTTTGGGCAGGTTTTATGCTTGCCTGAAGCAATTTCACATAACGGGCCTGCGGAACTATAAGAAATAATAAAATTTTGACAGTTTGATTACCAAATTACTCCTCGTATTTCGCACTAGATCTATATTTAATGTATCTATCAGAGCCGGCGCTAGCTCTTTTGGCGCCCGGGGCTAACCCGCCAAACTGCGCCCTTTTTTAGAATATGCACTGGCATACCGTAGAGTGGAGTTTACGTGCTCTCAATCTTATTTCTTTTAAGAAATCTTTAACATATTCTTTTGGTTTAGATGTTTTCAATTTAAATATTTTAATAATTTAACCGAATACTAATTATGGCAAAGTATATTTGCTAATACAGTGGTACCTCGACTTACAAATCTCTCGATATGTGAAGTTTTCGAGACACAAACTATTTTAATACCCTATTTTGACCTCTAGATACGAACCGTGTTGTTTTTCTTTTCAAATGAATTGAAGCCTGTTTGCATTATTCTTTTTGAACTTTTTTTCCTAGTACTACATACAGTCTACTAACAGGCTACTACTACAGGCAACAAATCGAAAACTTCTGAGTCACAAAACCAGACACAAGAAAATTGTCCTTTTTTACAATTTAATGGAAGATGAATTTCATACTAATCATGTAAAACAGACAATTTTATAAATAAATATTAATATGTAACGGTATACAAAATGCATATTTAGAGTGAAAAAAATGTTCCTTCTCACTCGTTCTCCATTTTTTTTACATTTTCTTCATTTAGTTGAGAATAGTTTTTTTTTTTTGATTTTCGTAATGATTTTTTAATCTGGGAACGGATTAATGATTTTTCATAAGATATAATTGAAAATGGGGTTTCTAGATACACACTTTTTAAGATACGAACCGCAGTCAGGAACAAATTAAGTTGTACGTCAAGGTGTAGGTCTAAATGTGCCACCAAAATTAGTTATAGATGTTTTCAGATGTGTAAGAAAGTTAATACAGTCCAAAAGAAGACTGAATATTATTATATAATCAATAAATGTGTACCACTTAAACTCAATTTTATACCTATTTAATATGTACAAGATCGATATAGAAATTAAACTTTATAATTTTGATCTAAGTAAAAATTTAGAATATGTATATTTAAGCGTTTGTTTTGGCAACCCTAAGAGCTGTCGCCCTGGGGCTATACCCCTGTCACCCCTGCCTTTCACCGCCCCTGGTATATATGTATGTATATATGTATTTTCTAAAATTTGGTTTTGAATTTGGCGGACAAATATGGTTTCAAAAAATTATTAATTTTGATGCGATGATTGCAAAAAAAATGTCCAGCATTCTACTAACCTGGTTCACTTATTAATTATGTTGACACTTAGCTCACTATTTTGATCACATAACTGAAATTAGAAAAAAATAAATAGCAGTACGCCAAATATATGGATATATATGAAGATACTGCCTCTATTTGGATGGATATATCCAGAGGCGAATTCGTGGGCCACCCGGGGCCCACGAATCCGGGGGGCCTACCAAAGCCTATATACAAATATTTCCATTCTATTTAAAATAATAGAGGGCCCATTTTAATTTTACCGCCCAGGGCCCCCAAGCAACTTAATTTGCCACTGGATATATCCCTTTAAGAAGTCCAACGGTGAAGATATATCCAAAAGGAACCTATAACTAAATATTAGATTTTCAGACACCTTTATTTTGGACGTTTGCCATTGCTGATAGTACTAGGCTAGAATAGTACAATATAATGAGTATTAGTATCAAAAAGATATAATACTTCAAGAGTAATATAAAAAATCATCACTTCTCGTGATCGCTGAAGACGGAAACAGATTGTTGAGCAGTTTCCGAAACGTCCGAATTTTTTATATTACTCTTGAAGTATTATATCTTTTTGATACTAATACTCATTATATTGTACTATTCTAGCCTAGTACTATCAGCAATAGCAAACGTCCAAAATAAAGGTGTCTGCATTAATATTGGGCCATTGCAAAATAATTTCAAAGATATTATTAGATTTTCCTCGTGTACCCCAAAGTATCGACACACGTACCCCTTGGGCTACGCGTACCCCACTTTGGAAATCATTGCCTTAGCTGACTGCATAATATCGAAAAAAGAAAATTTCTAAATAGTCATCCTACCAAAATAATAAATATAAAAACTAGTATGCATGGTAATGCCGAAAAAATAAATTTCCAATATTATTTATTTAAATTTAATAGAATGCAAAACAAAAGTAATAGAAATTTCAACATGAGAGTATCTCTAGTGGTTCATTTTCACATTTTATTAAAACTTTTTTGTCTAAAATCCCTCAGTTGCATATATTTATAGTTTGGCACCAACTTTTAGAATCACCCAGTATATTTGGTCCGTTCTTTAATAATACACGTACTGCAAAAGTTCTCTGCACTATCAAGAGCAAAAGAAAATGTTGAAGAGAAATAGTTCTCGACTGCTCAGAGCTAGGTATTCAGATATTCCGGGTGCATCTTGTGCATCCATGACGATAAATAAGTAGTACGTAGCTCTGTGCAGTGTGTCAAGCAGTATAATCTGTAACATGAGTACACTGGTACTCTGACGAGTGCTATATAGAACGAAACCTTTTTCATATACTATTACGAATGACGTGTTATTTTAATACATATGATGGATATGGATTTAAACATAGATTAGAGGTCTACAAGGGCTTGAGCCGTATCGTTTTTTTTTTATTTATTTAGTTATTTGAGATAGGACAGCCAACAGATTTGCTTGAACAAATCCAATTACAAGTTGTCACAAAAGTATTACAACAAGAATTATTAGAAAGTAATACAGAATTGCAAACATTTACAATATAGCAGAAATATACAGAAATTTTTACAAAAATAAAAAAAATAGAAACAATGTATTTAAGATTTTATTATTTAACTAGGGCACCCGTTGCCAACTGTGTTGGCAAACAAATCATTACCTTAATGTGGAACTTGCTCGACACCTCAGACTTCTTTCTCTAGCCATACGCCTAACTTCATCCAATTCAAATTGAATCAACTCTTCGCCCATTATTAAAAACTGGACAAATAATGAGCATTATTCCGAATTATTAATTCATTAACTTTTTAAGATGGGACAACGATTCATTTTCACTCAGTGCATTATATTTATAATGTTAAAACTAAAAATGATTTGAGACGTTAAATTTAAAATATATTTATTAAAATTAATTTTCCATTTTCTTATATAATATAAAAATACGGACACGGAAAAAACGCACACGGAAAAAATCACACATGAAAAAATACACACACGGAAAAAAGCGTACTTACACTATATCTCAAATCAGGGGGTAGATTTACAATATCCCACTGAACACTGCGCATGCGTCACACACGTCATTTGTTCAATATACATAGATTCTAAACAGGTGGGACTGTACAGTCCAGAACTATTAAAACACAAGTTATTTTTAGGTTGTTTATAAAAAAACAAAAAATAAACAGTTATCAACCATAACCTAAGATAGTGCTTTTAAGGTGAATCACTGTCCCTGGCCCTGCGCAGAACATTCAAAATACAATTTATTTTTAGGTGGTTTATAAAAAAAAAATAAACAGTTATCAACCATAACCTAAGATAGTGCTTTTAAGGTGAATCTAACCTAAACTAAAAGGTAAATGATATTTTAATGTGATAAATAAACAGAAACCATTGTTTTAGAGCCACTGATAATTCTTGAATTATTTAGTGTAGTCGTTATGTGCTGCCGTCTGTATAGAGTTTGCAGTGGGATATTGTAAATCTTGTCCTATAAATCGTAGAAATAAAAAAATAATAAAGCATTGAAAAAACAATAATAAAGAAAAAAAAGTTACATTTTTCTTACTTTCATCAAAACCAAATATTTTTTAAAATAATTATTTTTCTGCTAATAATAATTTTAATCAAAAATGTCGAATATCACGGAAGGATAACGTTTTTCTGTGTTTTGTTTCATAAAAAAACCGATCCGTGTATTTCACAACTAAATTAATAATTGTGAAATGATTTTTTAATGAAAAACACAACTGACATTTTTACTAATTTATTGTCAACACTCAAAACAAAAATTCACAGCACACTACTGTCCAATTCATAAACAATAATTTCTTACAATTCTATCAATTATTATAAAAAGTGTTCGTAGAATATTCACTATTATTGCATCTTATAATAATTATAACAAGTGTTCGTAGAAAATTCACTATTAATGCATCAACAATATATTTTAAACAATTTTGACATAAATAATTACCATATGCGCGCCTCTATCGGGGAATGAAGAAACGACCGGTCGAACATACGAACATACAAAACGACCGGTCGAACATACAAACAGGCGTATTATATTATAGGATTATTATTTTTTTAGTTATTAATTTTTATTTATTTTTTTTTTGTTTTTTACAATGTTATTAAATATTTGTAAACCTATTGACCGCAATTCAGGTCGATAACTGGCGCAAATATGATTCAACCGTTTTACAGAAACGTGGAAGCGACAGAAAATTAATGTCAACATCGGTATTTAGTGCGAGGTTGTTGAAATTATTACACATACGGAAAAATGGTGAGTTTGTAGACAGGTTTGTGGACGCAAATCCCGGGCGAAAGACTACGACTATGAGACCTGGTGTGATAAGTCGGTACGTTGAAATTAATACTACTATAATTTAGAAAAATAGTAGAATCATAAGAGTTACGAATTATCTTATACAGATGTTTTAAGTTAAGTAGTTCTCTCCTATTTTTCAAACTAAGCATATGAAAATACGATAAACGACGTTTATACGAATCAAGGAAATATATACTTCGAAATTTATAGGTAATTATTCTTAAAAACCGACGTTGAATATTTTCCAATCTATTTATGTGAGTTTCATAGAGAGGGCTCCATACAACGCTACAGTACTCAAGATGAGTTCTGACTAGAGATGGGAATTTCGGCTCAGTTTGCGGAACCGGATCAGTGGAGGTCGTTCAGTTTGTTGAGCCGGATCATTGATCCGGCTCAGTGATCCTGTTAAGTAAACATGTTTTCGAGACACAGGTCGGTCGTTAGTTCGTAGGTAGAACGTCGCTTAGAGCCGGTTCTTGCAATATATGAACTGTAAACATGATCCCGAGACACAGGTCGGTCAGTCGTTTGTTCGTAGGTAGAACATCGCTTAGCGTCAGCTCTTGCTTAGACCCGGTCAGTTGTCGGTCGTTCGCTCGTAGGTAGACGTAGCTTAGAGCCGGCTCTTCCTTAGACCCGGCTCTACCTTAGACCCGGTCAGTTGTCGGTCGTTCGCTCGTAGGTAGACGTCACTTAGAGCCGGCTCTTCCTTAGACCCGGCTCTTGCTTAGACCCGGTCAATTGTCGGTCGTTCGCTCGTAGGTAGAACGTCGCTTAGCCCCGGTTCTTATCTAACATTTTTGAAACAAACAATTCACTTTATGTAGCTACTGTATTTTAAACCAGATGTGTTAAGTTTATGGCGATGTTTATTGCCCTTATAAATCGGACATCTGGGATTTGGGCAATATTTTTAATATTTTTATATAGTATGGTTGTAAGAAAATACAGACTAAGCCTATTAGTTTCAAATAAACTGCCCTACAAATTGATGACAATAAATAATACAATTTATGATAATACATTACAAGCCCAGTTCTCGCGAAGTTCAACATGACATCGATCTAGATCCGGATCACTCCGGTCACTGCTCACAATCGCCCGACCAATCGTATCCTTGAAACTTGAAACTATACAGTGAGCCGTGAGCCGGCTCATTTCAATTTGGTGAACCGTGTCACTTCGGTCAGTGTACTGAGTCGGCTCAGTGAACCGGTTCGTTCATGAACGACCCATCTCTAGTTCTGACCATTGAATAAAAAAGTAACTTAATTGATCCTGGATTGCGAAAATACTTTGTTACTCTAAATATGAAACCCAGCATTTTGTTCGATTTTTTAGTTATGAAACTTATATGTTGACTAAAATTTAGTTTCTCATCAAATATCACTCCCAAGTCTTTTAATTCAGAAACTCGTTCTATTATTTAACTGTTAAGAGAATAATCAAAATTTATTTTATTACAATTTTTCGAAAAATATATTATATGATATTTATTGGCATTTAAGTTAAGCAAATTTAAAGCACACCATTCAGATAAGTTATTAAGATCAAGTTGCAACTGTAAACAGTCCGTAGAACTACTTATTTCACGATAAATTTTTAAGTCATCCGCGTATAGTAAGTAATGTGATTTCAGAATACGGGATATATCATTTATAAACATTAGGAACAGCGTTGGACCAATATAACTCCCCTGTGGTACTCCGGAAGTGACAAATATGGTAGTAGACTTAACGCCATTCACTACCACATACTGAACCCTGTTACTCAGCTAGCTGCTTATCCATTTAAGCAACGTTCCAGAAACATAATATTTTTCAATTTTGGAGATGAGCATAGAAATATTAACCGTGTTAAATGCCTTTGAAAAATCGGTGTAAATTGAGTCTAACTGAATACGTTTAGACAGAGAGTTGTTAATATGCTCCGTATAGATAAGCAAGTTCGTAGTTGTGGATCTACCGGAGAAGAAACCGTGTTGGTGAATAGTAATTGATGGAGATATATTATTAATCAACTACATAACGTTTTAACTATTTTTAGCATGATGGCTGTCGGTCTGTCTGTCCGTCCGGCTGTCCGTCCGTCCGACCGTCTGTCTGTGTACACGTGCAGAGCAAATTCGGCTAAAAGGATTTTTATGAAACTTCGAGAGTTGGCAAACTACTGGATGCCCTATTTACAAATGATTCCAGTAGTTTGCCAACTCTCGAAGTTTCATAAAAATCCTTCTAGCCGAATTTGCTCTGCACGTGTACACAGACAGACGGTCGGACGGACGGACAGCCGGACGGACAGACAGACCGACAGCCATCATGCTAAAAATAGTTAAAACGTTATGTAGGGACCTCAATTCGTGAAGATCCATCGAAATCTCGAAATGTCAGAATCTGTATGATCGCAATACTTCCCTTATATATGTTGGCGGTCGGTAAAAAGAAATGAAACAATACTGGGTCAAATGAACTGATATTAATAAATTGTCAGAAGATTAGTATCGATACTAAAATCGCGATATCGAATGAAAAATATCGATACTGGTATCGCATCAATAGTATCGGGATATCCCTAATAGAGATGGGAATTTCGGCTCAGTTTGCGGAACCGGATCAGTGGAGGTCGTTCAGTTTGTTGAGCCGGTTCATTGATCCGGCTCAGTGATCCGGTTAAGTAAACATGTCTCCGAAACACAGGACGGTCGTTAGTTCGTAGGTAGAAAGTCGCTTAGAGCCGGTTCTTGCAATATATGAACTGTAAATATGATGCCGAGACACAGGTCGGTCGGTTGTTCGGTCGGAGGTAGAACGTCGTTTACAGCCGGCTCTTGCTTAGAGCCGATTCTTGCAATATATGAACTGTAAACATGATCCCGAGACGCAGGTCGGTCGGTCGTTCGGTCGTAGGTAGAACGCCGCTTAGAGCCGACTCTTGTTTAGAGCCGGTTCTTGTAAACATGATCCCGAGACACAGGTCGGTCGGTCGTTCGGTTGTAGGTAGAAAGTCGCTTAGAGCCGACTCTTGCTCAGAGCCGGTTCTTGTAAACATGATCCCGAGACACAGGTCGGTCGGTCGTTCGGTAGAACGTCGCTTAGAGCTTAGAGGTAGAACGTCGCTTAGAGCCGACTCTTGCTTAGAGCCGGTTCTTTTAAACATGATCCCGAGACACAGGTCAGTCAGTTGCCGGTCGTTCGGTCGTAGGTAGAACTTCGCTTAGCCCCGACTCTTATCTAACATTTTTGAAACAAGCAATTCACTTTATGTAGCTACTGTATTTTAAACCAGATGTGTTAAGTTTATGGCGATGTTTATTGCCCTTATAAATCGGACATCTGGGATTTGGGCAATAGTTTTAATATTTTTATATAGTATGGTTGTAAGAAAATACAGACTAACCCTATTAGTTTCAAATAAACTGCCCTACAAATTGATGACAAAATACACTTTATGATAATACATTACAAGCCAAGTTCTCGCGAAGTTCAACATGACATCGATCCAGATCCGGATCACTCCGGTCACTGTTCACAATCGCCCGACCAATCGTATCCTTGAAACTTGAAACTATACAGTGAGCCGTGAGCCGGCTCATTTCAGTTTGGTGAACCGTGTCACTTCGGTCAGTGTACTGAGCCGGCTCAGTGAGCCGGTTCGTTCATGAACGACCCATCTCTAATCCCTAAGTATATGCTACTTTTTTTTTGTCCACGTAACCTTAAGTATGATAGTCAAAATAAAAGACAATTAGCATCGACATTAACATAATCGTAAAAAATTTGTCAAAAGAACAATTTCTGTTACAGATAGCAATTGCTAAACAGAACATGTGGAGCGTCTGTAACCTCAGTCGGGATTACTATTGGTTGGGTAATATAAGAGTTGCCACATAGGGGTAATTTGCAACCGAATTTCATGTGTCGAATTTACTAGATACGGGTGTTCACACAGAGGATTCATACAACAATACCTACATATGATACTCCGTAATAATATATCAATATGTGGCTAACCCCTAATTAACTATATTGCACTGCTTCTCTCTCCAATCACAAGTATTTAAATTCGAATTTGGTTTACATAACTAAACACAATATACAATTAATCTAGGTTAAATTGCAACCCTGCAAGTAAATCAAATAATCTAAGTAGACTTAATAAAGTGGAGTACCTATTTCCCTAAATAAAATGCTGCAAACATAGTGATATTTGGAGCAGTTATATACGATGTAATAGTACGCGGCCAGGTGCTGGTACAGTTTACAATTTACGTAATTTAACTAGCTGGAGTACCCGTTTTGCAATGTATATTTGTATATTTTGCTTTAACGTAAATGATAAGTGAGATATTTCAATTTTAAATAGAACAAAATATAATTTTATCTTTTTTCTTAACTATACATTAATTAACTATACGTTATTTTGCATATATTTTCAATGTTAAGTAAATAATAAGTGAGATATTTTGTTTATAAGTATTTCTTTCAATAGCTTCCCAAATTATATCTTATTAAAAACTGCATCAAGCAGGGAAGGAATAGTTTCTTTTCTCATATTCATTTTTGATGTTAAGTAAATGATTTCAACCTTATAAGTAACATTCCCCTTGCTCCCTAAATAATTTTATTATTAAAAACTGCGTTAAAGAGAAGAAAACATGTTTCCTCATGTACATTTTTGATGTGAAGTATATAATAAGTGAGATATTCAAGATTTTAGTTTCATGGTGTACCCCCCTGTACCCCCGTAACTCACCAAATAATCATTAAATCGAAAAAGTATATGCAACAATTTTCTTTTTTTTTTTTTTCTTATGAACAATTTGTATTATATACATTTTTCTGTTAAGCATATAATAAGAGTGATATTTTAAGTTTTTTAATAAACAATTTTAACCCTGGGAATAAAAATTTTGAGATGCCTATGTTCAAATCCTGGTTTTACACTATTATCAAACCAAATAACGTGAAAATAGTCGTATATTTAGCCGTTTTTGCGTGAATCTCAGACAGACATACAGCCATAAATTGTTTTTTTTTTTTTTCGGATATTGTCTTATGATCAACTAACGTGTAGAAAGATTCTTCGGCCAAGTATGAGACCGAAAAAAAACATATAAAGCCTTCAGATTTTTTAATACAGATGATATATAAGAAGTAAGTATTAGCTTATAAAGATAATTTAAAAAAGGGGGCAGGCTCTGAGCCTTTTTGCGGATTTTTTTAACATTTTTTTTGCCGCAAATGTCAGAATTTTAGACCATAACCATAAAGTGACCATATATTTAGAAACTAAGATTAAAAATACATAAATATATCAATTTTCAACAAAATTTAAAAAAAAATCCTAAAATTTGGAAATTTTAATCAAAAATTAATTAAGCTAATTTTGGGTGGAGGATTATGAATTTTTTTTTTAAGAAATCATGCTTTTCTTGTTTTTGAGTTATAGTCGATTTGGGTCAGTTTTTTTGCCTATAATTCAAAACTTTTGCCCAAACTGCAAAATAGACCCAATTTTATTGACCTATGGCCAAAAATACATATTTGTACCAATTTTCAATAAAATCGGAGACTTTTGCTTAAAAATCACGATTTTTTTAAGGTCTACCCCTTACGAATTTTTCGATTTTTTGCCATTTTCAAGAAATTTGGATTTCTGTCCTTACAAAGCTTAATAATTAATTTATTAAGCCCAATTTTTTTTTTTTTTTGACTTAATTTAGTTGAATTTTAAAAATTCAAACCACAAATTTCTCGCCTTAACCATTTTTCAGTTAGGAAATATCAAAATTTTCAAAAAAAAAATAAATAAAAAATTGAAAAATTTTCAAATTTTTTGTTTGTTTAAAATATGGTTACAAGTCAATTAGAACCTCAAGATTTGAAACATTGCATCCGCAGATCTTTATCGCATTTCGTTTTTGAGAAACGTCCATGCAAAAATGAAAATTTGTATATATCTATCCTATATTCTTCACCTGACTAAATAGACATAAAATGTAACACGGTAGAGAAAAACCAGTACCTAGATCTAGAACAAACATTGACTTAAATTTAGGTCTACAGACTTCTATATAAACAATGTTCGCCGTTTATCACGAAAGGATTTGACATCGGTCAACTGACCGGACTAACTACCCTGACCTAAAACAACGAGGTACTCAAACATTGAAATAATTATCAGCCCACTACTATGTAGCAAAAAATAATTCAGATAATTTATTGAAACCAGAAAACTAAATAGCCCAATACTACAAAAGCAGGCACAAAAACAATTTAGGATAACAAATATTTCACCCTTTAAGAGCGTAATGTACCTAGGTTACGCTCAACGGAAACGTGCATTTGGAAGGGCCAAAGAATTTGAACCAAATGTTGTCGGATCAATTTGATTTTTTTTTTAATTTGAAGATAAAGATTGGCCCCGTTGGATTTCAGAGTTAAAATTTGGTTTTATTTTTAATTTTCAGTTTTACAATGTCCTAAACTTTGTGTAACTTCACATCACTGTTACTCCGTAAATCAATAACAATTGCAAATTCCATAGCTGAAATCCTATAGATTGTACTTTTATCTTTAAAATGAGCCCTTGTTTATGAAAATTAATTAATATTTAGCACCAATTCTTTGACCCACACCGAAACACTATTTATATGAAATACTGGCATTTACAAGCATCGAGAGATGTATCCATCTGGTAGCGTGGTTTTAAACTAATCTAGCCATAGTAGAGGGAGTCTTAAGCTCCGCCTTAATTTTCTACACATATCTTTGTATTTGGTGTTTAATTAGTAAGACATAAACTGTTGACTATGCTTATTCAATAATTTTCTATTGTTTTATAAAAATTGGTAACTGAAGATCTTTGGAATAAAACAGTTTGTGATGTCAAATTTACGTGTTTTATTTTAGACTTTGCTCTTTCCGTGGTAGAATACAAATTCATATTGACCGTTTTTTTTAATTTCATCCCTAAAGGGTGATAAGGGGTGAAATGTGAATTCAAAGATTCCTTAATATCTCTTAGGACCAATAAGATATCGAATTGGTTTTTGCTTACAAAGATAACCCGTACAAATACCGAAAAACTTATTTCAGAATTTTGTCCTAATCAACCCCTGAAGGGGTGAATCTACAATTGGGGCGAATTATACATCCTGTCGTATTTCCTGTGTTTGTCGGGTATTAACATTCCTTTTTGGCACTTAGGTGTCTTTTTAAGATATCTCGAAATAGTTTTGACTGTTTCTTTAAATTTCACCCCTAAAGAGTGAAAAGGGATGAAATGCGATTTCAAGGATTCCTAATATCTCTTAGGACCAATAAGATATTGACTTGGTTTTTGCTTACAAAGACTACCCATGAAAATTTCGAAAAACGTGTTTCAGGATTTTATCCTAATCAACCCCTAAAGGGGTGATTCTACAATCGGCGTGAGTTATACATCCCGTCGTATTTCCTGTGTTTGTTTGGTTGCAACATTCCTTTTTGACACATAGGTGTCTTTTTAAAATATCTCGAAATGATTTTGGCAGTTTTTTAAAATTTCACCCCTTAAGGGTGAAAAGAGGTGAAATGTGATTTCAAGATTCCGTAATACCTCTTAGGACTAATAAGATATTGACTTGGTTTTTGCTTACATAGACTACCTATGAAAATTCCGAAAAACGTGTTTCAGGATTTTATCCTAATCAACCCCTAAAGGGGTGATTCTACAATCGGGGTGAATTATACATCACGTCGTATTTCCTGTGTTTATTTAGTTGCAACATTTCTTATCGGCATATAGATGTCTTTTTAAAATATCTCGAAATGGTTTTGACAATTTTTTAATATTTCACCCCTAAAGGTTGAAAAGGGGAGAACTGCGATTTCAAGGATTCCTTAATATCTCCTAGGACCTATAAGATATCGACTTATTGTTTGCTTGCAAATATTATCCATACAAATGCTGAAAAACTTATTTCAGGAATTTGTCCTAATCAACCCCTAAAGGGGCGGATCTACAATCCGGGTGAATTATACATCCCGTCGTATTTCCTGTGTTTGTTTGGTTGCAACATTTCTTTTTGACACATAGGTGTCTTTTTAAAATATCTCGAAATGATTTTGACAGTTTTTTAAAATTTCACCCCTTAAGGGTGAAAAGAGGTGAAATGTGATTTCAAGATTCCGTAATACCTCTTAGGACTAATAAGATATTGACTTGGTTTTTGCTTACATAGACTACCTATGAAAATTCCGAAAAACGTGTTTCAGGATTTTATCCTAATCAACCCCTAAAGGGGTGATTCTACAATCGGGGTGAATTATACATCACGTCGTATTTCCTGTGTTTATTTAGTTGCAACATTTCTTATCGGCATATAGATGTCTTTTTAAAATATCTCGAAATGGTTTTGACAATTTTTTAATATTTCACCCCTAAAGGTTGAAAAGGGGAGAACTGCGATTTCAAGGATTCCTTAATATCTCCTAGGACCTATAAGATATCGACTTATTGTTTGCTTGCAAATATTATCCATACAAATGCTGAAAAACTTATTTCAGGAATTTGTCCTAATCAACCCCTAAAGGGGCGGATCTACAATCCGGGTGAATTATACATCCCGTCGTATTTCCTGTGTTTGTTTGGTTGCAACATTCCTTTTTGACACATAGGTGTCTTTTTAAAATATCTCGAAATGATTTTGACAGTTTTTTTAAATTTCACCCCTTAAGGGTGAAAAGAGGTGAAATGTGATTTCAAGATTCCGTAATACCTCTTAGGACTAATAAGATATTGACTTGGTTTTTGCTTACAAAGACTACCTATGAAAATTCCGAAAAACGTGTTTCAGGATTTTATCCTAATCAACCCCTAAAGGGGTGATTCTACAATCGGGGTGAATTATACATCACGTCGTATTTCCTGTGTTTATTTAGTTGCAACATTTCTTATCGGCATATAGATATCTTTTTAAAATATCTCGAAATGGTTTTGACAATTTTTTAATATTTCACCCCTAAAGGTTGAAAAGGGGAGAACTGCGATTTCAAGGATTCCTTAATATCTCCTAGGACCTATAAGATATCGACTTATTGTTTGCTTGCAAATATTATCCATACAAATGCTGAAAAACTTATTTCAGGAATTTGTCCTAATCAACCCCTAAAGGGGCGGATCTACAATCCAGGTGAATTATACATCCCGTCGTATTTCCTGTGTTCGTTTATTTGCAACATTACTTTTTGGCACATAGGTGTCTTTTTAAAATGACTCGAAATAGTTTTGACAGATTTTTAAAATTTCACCCCTAAAGGTTGAAAAGGGGTGAATTGTGGTTTCAAGGATTCCTTAATATCTCTTAGGACCTATAAGATATCGACTTGCATTTTGCTTACAAAGATTAGCCATACAAATAACGAAAAACTTATTTCAGGATTTTGTCCTAATCAACCCCTAAAGGGGTGGATCTAGAGTCGGTGTGAGTTATACATTCCGCCGTATTTCCTGTATTTGTTGAGTTATAAAATTACTTTTTGGCACATATGTGTCTTTTTAAAATATCTCGAAATGATACTGGCAGTTTTTGTAAATTATATCGCTTAAGGGTGACAAGGGGTGAAATGTGAATTCAGGCATTCCTTAATATCTCTTAGGACTAATAAGATATCGACTTGCTTTTTACTTACAAAGACTACCCATACAATTGTCGAAAAAATTATTTCAGGATTTTGTCCTAATCAACCCATAAAGGGGTGAATCAACAATTGGGGCGAATTATACATCCCGTTGTATTTCCTGTATTTGTTGAGTTATAAAATTACTTTTTGGCACACATGTGCCTTTTTAAAATATCTAGAAATGGTATTGACAGTATTTTAAAATTGCATACCTTAAGGGTGAAAAGGGGTGAAATGTGAATTCAGGGATTCCTTAATATCTCTTGGGACCAATGAGATATCGACTACAATTGTCAATACAATTGTCGAAAAACTTATTTCAGGATTTTGTCCTAATCAACCCCTAAAGGGGCGAATTTACAATTGGGGCGAATTATACATCCCGTTGTATTTTCTGTGTTTGTTGAGATATAAAATTACTTTTTGGCACATATGTGTATTTCTAAAATATCTCGAAATGTTATTGACAGTTTTTTAAAATTGCATCCATTAAGGGTGAAAAGGGGTGAAATGTGAATTCAGGGATTCCTTAATATTAGGACCAATGAGATATCGACTTGATTTTTGCTTACAAAGATTACTCTTACAATTGCCGAAAAACTTGTTTTAAGATTTTGTCCTAATCAATCCCTAAAGGGGTGAATCTACAATTGGGGCGAATTATACATCCCGTTGTATTTCCTGTGTTTGTTGAGATATAAAATTACTTGCTATTTACTTATAAAGACTACCCATGCAAGTACCGAAAAACGTATATCAGAATTTTATCCTAGCCCTATTAACCCCTAAAGGGCTGAATCTACAATTACTTTTTATTTTACTAATTATTTTTTGAATTTCTTATTTATCTCTCCTACTATAATTTTAGGGGTGCTTAGTAAATTTCTGACACGCCAAGGGGTAAGTCAAAAAAAATGTTGATAACCACCGGTCTACAATGATGGTCAGAGGCGTAGCAGGGGGGGGGGGGATTGGAGAGAAACTTCTACACACATATTATTATTATTACATTAATGATTATTAACATAATTTTTTGATGATAAAAAAAAATATTATTTCTACAAATGTATCTGTAAAATCAGAATTGGTAATAAATATTAATCACTTTTCACATACAAGGGCTTATTTTAAAGATAAAATTACTATATAGACTGGTCCAGTGTTAACATTTGTAATTTTTATTCATTTACTGAGTAACAGTGATGTGAAGTTAAAAAAAAAGTTCAGCACTGTAAAATTGAAAATCAAAAATAAATCAAAATTTTTCTTTCATATCTAGAAGTTTAAAAAAAAACCTCAAATTGATTTGAACATATTTAGTTTATATTTTACGGTTCCGAAAAATCCTGGGTTGTTTTATAAATATGTGCACTTTTCCCTCTCCCTGTAAGCTACTTCGAGGTGGGAGAATTTGTTACCACACCTCCTGTGACGTATTAAGTCTCCTGGCCACCGCACCCCGCGGACAAACTTGACTTTTGAGTTCGCTACATTATCACCTTAAGTAAGAACTATAGGATAACAAAGTTACTATTTGTACTATCTATTCAAATAAAGCCAGGCTTGATTGTGTGGAGGTTCGAATAACGAACAAGGCATGGCTGGGCTGTTTGATTTCGACGTTATCCCATCATTTCCATAAAAAGAAACAAAGTAAAAACAAGCGAAAAGTCCACTTGTCATCATCTCTAAGCCGGATTAGGTCATTATGAGAACTGTAGATCAGGAGTTTCATGATAATCAATATTTACTACATTTTTAGCAAGTGCATTGGGTAGTTAATGGTTATTTAAACATTAAGAGAGGTAAGTAATATTTACCAGTCGACGCTTCTGCGCCCGCGCAATGGTTAGCAATAGAGTCCAAGACTGGTAAATATTTACCTGCCGAATTGTGTATAATATTTTTTCTACTCTCAAAGTTATTTTTAATCTTGAATTTGATGAGTTACGTCCATAAGTTAGTATAGTTGATAGGTAATGGGATTCGGACCAGTCAGAAAAAAAAACAAAATTTATTAAATTTATCCAAATCCAAATCCCGTTACTTTTAATCGCATAGTTTCTTTTTGATTAATTTAATTTAGATATTTGAATAAAATATCAGTATATCTGTGGCCGGTTGCTATGGTTTTCATCAAACAAAGCGTGAATATTAAAAGCGTTGTGTCAAAAGTTTGTAAAACGAATTTGAACAAAAGTGAAAGAGAAATAGAAATTGATGAGGCTGCAAACTCTGCATTTTCCTTTCCCCTGCCGGAGAAATCGAAGGTACTTTACCAGATAGCATAAAAATTTAGGTTTTATTTCATTTTTCTCACTTATTTCCCCGGGGAGGTAAATTTTTTCTTACATCCCGTCGTTAATAGTAACGAAAGCTTCCTCGGTAATGTGTATCTACTTCCATCAAATCAATGTCATAACAATGTACTTATTATGTAGAGTGGAAAAAATATATTATCGAATCGACGACAGAAAATAAAAACTCGGAAAATTCGACAGAATTTCGGCTGGTCGACCCTGAACAAGAATTAGAATACGAAAAGTTTGCCACAAATAGCACAGATGTAGTCGTAAACAGCGTTAGGCAACAGCTTTTAACACGTAGATTTTCATCTAAAGTCGGATTGCTGATAGGTGACTGTTACATGTATGTATCAAGTAGTGAATTCATATAATAATCTAGTTACCATTTTTCAGCGATTTTAAAAATGTTTTTTGTTATTTGTCTTAGCTGTCAGTGTCTGGTATTCCGAAATTCAAAATTGCTTAATAAATAATAACATAACTTTTTCAAAAAATGACTTAAAATGTTATCTTTTAAAAATTGTTAAGAAAGAAAAATCTGAACCAGTTTATATTATTGATACATTGGCACAAACGTATGGTCATGAAGTATAATCCATCTCAATTTGTAATACGAAACTAGATCTGGTTCTTTGGTGACTGTTGTGGTGTAAACAGACTTTGGCGTATCCGTGTGAACCAATACTATGATAATATTATAAATGTATTGTCAATATACAACATAAAAAATGAACTTTCCCTGTTAGTTACGTATTACAAAATGAGACAGATAATACTAAGATTACCTCCTTATCACTGTATATAAGTACTAATTTAGGGTATCACAAAAAAATATTATGATAGAAATATTGGTCGACACGGATATAGTGATAACGAAGTTTTGTAAATGTGGCAAGTAACCTGTGATCAAATAAGTTGTGAAACTTGAGCAAAATTTGTTAAAAAAAAATAGAAAATTTAATAAATGAATGGTGAGAAAGGGAAAGGATTGTTGATGATATTAATCCAATAATAATAAATAAAGGAAATGAGAGCGATAGTTCAGATGACAACGATATCATGCATTAGTGACGAATTATTTTAAAATTAAAACAAACATTTAAATACAACTTGTAGCAATATATTATATGAACATATATATTTTTACTTAATATTTTTTTACTTTGCACTTAACAGGGGAAACATAAAAATTTAATTTAATTAAACAACAAATTATAATCCAAAATTTACGTATGAGTATACATTTTTCCTTATTTATAATTATTACCTTAAAATTAATTATTTTGTTTGTTTGAGTACTGCTGTAAATTTATTTTAGCGCTCTAATTAGTAAAGACATTTGCGAATCATGCCGTTTCTTTCTAATGCATTGTATTTTATTCAAATAATTTAGAAGGTTAGTTGTCAACTTGCGTCACTATACGTTACTATGGGTATGCAAATAATTATAATGATATAGACAGAGAAAGTATATAGTATTGAATATCGATACTTGTAGCAACGAACAGTCACCTATCAGCAATCCGACTATATTATGTATTTTTGGCTTCACTTGGTCTAATTATAAAAATACTCATACGTGACGTGTAAAGGAGATAAATTTGGTATAGTTTCAGAAATAAAATGTCATAATGTCATAATTCAATTGAATATAATTTTATCCAATTAGAGAAAAAGATAAACAATTATTAATTATAAAATATAATCTATTTCTTAGAAAAAACCATCGCCAACGACTCGGCAGTACTACACAAAAATCCCATCCAAGAATACCGATTCCTCCAAGAGTCCCTAAATGTCATTCAAGCGTGTTTAAAAAAATGAAGAATTAAAGCTAATTAAAGCTAAGAAACGTGTCAACCAGTCCAATTAAACAACCAAAATTTGCCAATATCAGACAGTGCGAAATACCTCGGAATGCATTTAAAAAAAAGACTTGCTATATAAATAATGGAAAGATCACATTTCTGCGAAAAGAAAACAGTTAGCTTTAAAATTTAGGAGTTTGCACTGGCTTATGGGAAGAAATTACAATTATATATCCAATTAATTTTGAAACTAATTTGGAGCTACGATTTACTGCTCTGGGGTACTACTAGTAAATCTAATATGAATAAAATTTTAAGATTCCAGTCGAAAACCCTACGAGTCATTAGGAATGCACCTTGGTTAGTATCAAACGATATACACAATGACCTATTTCTGCTAACGGTAGCAGAGGAAATTTCACGATATAACAGTAAATACATGAGTAGGTATGAAAATCACCCCAACACTCGCGATATCACTCTTGGATAACAGTGAAGATGTTAGGAGGTTAAAAAAATATTCACCGCTAGATCTATATAATAGGTTTAACTTTATTAAGTCTGTAGTTTATAACTAAAATATTCTAAGCAATAACATAATTTTGTATTAAATTACAGTTTATCCAACCATTTACTTATTGTTTGCACAAAACAGATTGTACAAGGTGTCTCAAAAGAAATTTTATATTTATTTAGCTTACTGCGTGAACGCAACGTATCCGAGGGGCGCGGGGGTTATGTCAATCGGTAGCCTGGCTCTTGGGAATTCAGTCGCTATGGAGCGTTTCTCGGGAACAGACCGCGCGTTATGCGTGCGAGAGTTTTACAAAAACGGTGATTTGGCGACTGTAGCGCGTAGAAAATTCTGCAGTATTCGAGGTTTTCGCCACTTAAATGATGCGCCAAGCATTCCTCTCATTCGACATTGGGTTAAAAAGTTTGAAGAGACTGGTACAACGCTGGATAAATCAAAATCCGGGCGACCTAGGTCATCAAGAACGGTAGAAAACGTGGAGAATGTTAATCAGTCTGTTCGTGACGACCCGAACCTTTCAATTCGGAAGCGCGCAAGTGCTTTAAATGTGCATAGATCATCATTACATCGCATTATGCACAAAGACCTAAAGCTGCACCCCTACAAAATTCAATTAGTGCAAGAATTAAAGACCCAAGATGCCAGTCAGAGGCCTAATTTCGTAAATCAGGTGATTGAGCGATTTTCAACGTTTACCAACATTATGTTTTCGGATGAAGCTCATTTTCATCTTAATGGCCACGTAAATAAGCAGAACTGCCGCTACTGGAGTGTAACGAATCCGAAACGCAAACATCAAATCGGCCCTTACTTTTTTGAAGACGAAAGGGGGCGTGCAGTTACAGTGAATTCAGAGCGTTATGTGGAGATGTTAGACAACTTCTTGGTACCTGAACTGCAAAACTTTCCTGGCTATAACCAAAGAACATGGTTCCAACAGGACGGAGCAACTTCACACACGTCTAATATGTCTCTGCCACGTGTTCGTGAAATTTTCTCAGGCAAATTGATCTCCCGGAGAGGTGACATAAATTGGCCTCCACGCAGTCCAGATTTAACCCCTATGGACTTTTTCCTATGGGGTTATCTTAAATCTAAAGTTTACGCCAATAAACCGACTTCACTAGCGCATTTGAAAGAAATTATCCGTCACGAAATGGCAGCCATCCCTGAGTCCACCTGCCGAGACGTCATAAGTAATTTTACTGTTCGATTAAATGAGTGCCGAGAACGCGAGGGTCTACATTTAGACGATATTATTTTTAAGATATAAATCCCCAAAAAGTGGATTTTAATAATTAATAAACATTTTTTCTATATACGGCTTACTTTTTTTTTAATCGATCCACTAAATATAAAATTTCTTTTGAGACACCTTGTACATACACTTGCGAGACGAATAAAAAAAAAAAAAAAATCCAGAAAAGTTACCCGGCTTTGAGCTGCCAAGACATCTTTGGAGAAGACTGAATCGTGTCCTAACTGGTCATGGAAAATATAATGACCTGCTCTTTTAATGGATTATGACACCTTCCCCGGTTTGTGTCTGGGGTGTGACTTTGCAGACAATAGTCCATATAGTAAGCCACTGAAATGTTTCCCTGGCGGTACCCTAGAAATTAACGAGGATACTTCATAAGCCCTGCAGCGGTTAGAAAACCTCAATATTGATGTGAACCCGCCCTATATATTTGTCGCTTCTATGGTTTATGAATTATTATTATTTTAATTGTTTTATTTTCTATGTACCTGTTTTAACTCTCATTATTACTGTATTACCTAAAGTAGCTTTTCATACGAAATATATATAACACTCGCCCTACTCATTAGAGCTGACGCCATGGGAATTTTCCCCCTACAGTCAAGTTTGCTCCAGGAAACGCGTTTAGAGTTAGTTACTAGGTGTGAAGAAGAAACGACGCAGCTTCTTCAGCAATAGAGGATATATAACAATAATAATTAAAAATATTACTGTCATAAAATTAATATTGTACAAAACAATTGCTGTGTACGTTTTTGTGTGAACAAAGTTATATTTGCAACGTGCGTACATGATTTTTGTTCTATTTGACTCTTGCTGATTTCGTTGAAAATGCTGTATATATTATTTAAATATTAAAATTGTATATTTTGCATTTTTGCTACAAAAATACATACAAGCATGGTTGGAATTTAAATTTCTTCATTAAATAAGAATCGTGCATTGTTCATAAAATAATTTTGGGAAATAAAATTTTTATTTTGTACAAAATTACATTTCTTGGTGCTTTATAAAATATTTTTTAAATATCTTCTATTGTATCGTTCAAACTACTTTGAATGTATTTATATGTATACCTACATATTGCATGTATATATGTATGTATTTGCAGTTTAATAATCTACTCGTAATAGGATTGTCTTTGCAAAATTTGCCTCCATGTTTTTGCAAATAATTAAGAATTCTTCGTTGTACATAAAACTTACTTTTGATTTTTTTGAGTCATTGTAAATAAGGTACGGATATAAAAATTACATGCCGTTGCTTCTTTGGAATGACAACGTTGTTGTATTACAAGCAAAAGCGTCTGATTACAAGAATATTAGTTGACTAAGAAGACAAAAATGATATGTCCTATTATGTAGGCTTTTTGTTGTAATTTTCACACATCTCAAAGTTTCCTAAGTATCTAGTAAGAGCAAATTTAACGGGCGTTGGACTAAGTGCCTAGCAGGGTTCCCGATTTCAAAGTGGCCTCCACAAGAATGTCCATCTCCTGTTCTTTTGGAATATTTTGGAATTTCTACCATCCCGTTGTAATTTGAATTTCTGGTGGGAATTAAGTTTGGTGTTCATTATGAAATTAAAATTTAACTACAGTTATTGTTAGAGTTATTAATTAGATAGCTATAAAGGAAGTTAGTTGCTAATAATTTAATTCATATGAATTCGAGTAATGTTATATTCTATGCTGGTTGTTAACCATTAAAACCAGTTTTTCTCATAATATGAATTGCATAACTCACACTAACAAAATGCATTTTTAGGATTTCGTAGGTACCTATAACTGAAGCAAAAAGATTTCTGCTACAAAATATAAATAAAAGACGGGCTAGCTTGATGGGGCTGTAGGCACTTTTAGACCTCTGATAAGAATACCGCCTCTGAAGCGAACGTCAGCCAGCGCCAAGCCAACGTACTTTGGTTGCGACTTGTGATATATACACACATACCAGGTCTACAAGTATGAAATGCGGATTTTTTTCAAACTTGCGGCGCAAACAGAGTGTATAGTTCAAAGTTTCAACACATATGGCGTTTTGTTAAGTTATCATTAAGGGTCAAATGCGTATAGGTTATAATTTGAAAAGTGATCATATAGTTTTGATTTACTGTGTTAAAAATGTCAAATTTTGTGCCAAATAAAAAGCATTCGCGGACAGTACTACTGTTTTGTTTTCATTTGAAAAAAACTGCTGCTGAATCATACCGACTGCTTCGAGAAGTGTATGGTGAATATACTCCATCGCAAGATACGTGTGAACGATGGTTTCGGCGTTTCAAAAGTGGTGACCTTGATCTTACAGACAAAGAACATGGAAAACCTCCAAAAAAATATGAAGATACAAAATTGGAAACATTGCTACAGGAAGACGATAGTCAATCACAAAAACAACTAGCAGAGCAGTTAGGCGTTAGTCAACAAGCTGTTTCCAATCGCCTACGAGAGATGGGTAAGATCCAGAAAGTCGGCAGATGGGTTCCACGTGCATTAAATGAGAGGCAGATGGAAAAACGCAAAAACACTTGTGAAATTTTGCTTGCACGTCTTTTTTGCATCGTATCATTACTGGCGATGAAAAATGGATTTATTTTGAAAATCCCAAACGCAAAAAATCATGGGTGAACCCAGGCTCACCATCCTCATCAACTGCAAGACCGAATCGCTTTGGCAAAAAGACAATGCTCTGTACCTGGTGGGACCAAAAGGGTGTGGTCTATTATGAATTGTTAAAACCTGGTGAAACAGTTAATACCCAACGCTACCAACAACAACTGATCGAATTGAACCATTCGCTGCTCATAGAACGACCAAAATACGAAAGAAGACAGCACAAGGTAATCTTTCTTCACGATAACGCTCCATCACATAAGGCAAAAGCAGATTGCAACACATTGGAGGCACTCAAGTTGGAAGTGCTACCCCATGCCGCTTACTCACCAGACTTGGCCCCTTCAGATTTCCACTTGTTCGCATCGATGGGTCACGCACTTGCCGAGCAGCACTTTTGTTCATATGAAAATGTGAAAGAATGGCTAGATGAATGGTTTGCGGGGAAAGGGGAAGAGTTCTACTGGCGAGTTATTCACAAGTTGCCTGAAAAATGGGAAAAATGTATAACTTCTAATGGAGCATACTTTGAATAAATAAACTTTTACTGTTCTTTTGAGATCAATGTGTTTTATTAAAAAACAAAAAAAAAACGCATTTCATACTTGTAGACCTGGTACACACGATACGCAGAACTAGACAAATGTGTACGATGGCCATCACTTGCCACACCATCTGTAGGCGCATTTATAGAGATCCATGATTGGTCTGAACCCTTATTATTGTTCAAAGTTCATATTCTTATACCAAATTAATATTTGCCTATTTAAACCTACTTCAAAGTTTAATTAATAGCCTTTATATAATACAAATTCTTTGAGTAAGTACCAAAATTAATTTTATTACACGGTCTATATTTTAGGGGAAACATTTTTAATCTTTATCTTTCATCTAATTTAAGAAAAATTAATTAAAATCCACCCCCCACCACCTTCTCTGAAATTAAGTAATAAAGAGAACTGACAAACATCAAATTTACATACCTAATTATTTTGTAATTAGTAACAGAAAATTAATTCTAAGAATAATAATCGATTATTTTAATTGTCAAGTAATAATACTGCTACTTCTAAAAATAATGTTTTATTAGAAAAATTATATATTTGAATTTCTTCGAAAATATCTTGTCACACATAAATTGAATAAAATATTTAGGCCCGGTTTTTCCACCTTCAGATAAAGTTCCAGGTAACTATCTGACAGATAAGGTTATTTGTAACTTCATCTGCTGCATAAATGCCATCCCGTCTTTCAATACAAATGTATCTATCGAATAGTTATCTAACTGATAATGAGACTGACGTATTGAATTCACTGATTGGTATTGACATTTATTCAGCAAATGAAGTTACAAATAACCTTATCTGTCAGATAGTTACCTGGAACTTTATCTGAAGGTGGAAAGACCGGGCCTTAATCACTTCGTTTATACACACGTAAACAGAGCCGCAGTAAGGGGGGGGGCGGAGGGGGCGACGGCCCCTAGCGCACTGTGGAAAAGGGCGCCACATTGCGAAAGCGAGGACCTTTTTTTTTGCTCTTCACTTGGATTTTGGGAGGTAAGGACCTTTTTTTTTGCTCTTAACTTGGATTTTGGGAGGTGAAGTTTTTTTTTTGCTCATCATCTACATTTTGGTCGGTGAGAATCTTGTTTTTGCTTATCACTTACATTTATTTGCAAAGGGCGCCAAAACGTAGTTTTGCCCCTAGCGCAAGTTTTCCTTACTGCGGCTCTGCATGTAAACACGGTTTATAGCTCTACAAATATTTGTCAATGCCGGTCGTTTTTAGGGTTTTGTAGGTATGACCAAAAACCTTTTATAACGTCACTCATATGTCTGTCTGTCTGTACGATATAAATCATGGCTTGTTTATGCAGCTCTTTGGCGCGCATATAGGAAAAATACTGATATTTGAAAAAAAAATCGGGGTAGGTAGCAGTCAAGGACACAACCTCTAGGGCAGTGATAGCGAACATTTTGAGCTCGGTGTGTCAAAATTCGCAAAAAATCTAGCTTAACTCGGGTGCCGTGTCACGTCTAGAAATATCCATAATTTTGTTATATTTGCAGCCCTGTTAAAAAATAATTTTATTTTTAATATAATTATTTAAAAAATAATAATAATATAAGCTGTTCACTTTTGTAAGAACAAACTAAGAGGGAATTTTGTTTTCAATAGTTTGCACATTTGAAGCTGTATGTCATGTTGGTATTAAAAAATGTCACTTTTTTAAAATGTCGATCCATTTGACATATGTCATAATGAAAAATGATATCTTAATTATAATGATCATAACCTTATCAACCTAAAGTCGGTTTTACAGCGTAAGGAATATTTTTAACTGACATTTGAAGTCAGTAACACACCATAAAAGTAACCAAAATAACCAGATCTAATGTGTTCTTACAAAAGTGAACAGCTTATAATAATTATTATTTACATTTAGAGACTTTTTTTTGCTGATTTGCATTTGATAAATCTTCAATTGAAGGTTGGTATTTCGTACACTTCAAGTCCAAGCAAGCGCTACTAACTTCATCTATCAGTCGGTTTCTTTTATTGGTTTAAATATTATTTAACTCCGAGAATAAGGTCTCACAAAAGTACGTAGAGGTAAAAAATGTGAATAATGTCATCGCTAGATTTTTTAAAGCGCTAAAAGTTTCCGGTAACCGTTTCAAGCACTCCAAAAATCCTATTCGAAGTGGCACTTCTTTTCATACTCCAAACGAATTCTTTCCAGATCCTCAAATTTGGACCTCAAGTCGACAAACACTTGAGGCCAGATGTGTTCACTGTTCTGGGCCGAAGACCGTCCGTAAACGATGCGTGTCACGCAAAATGTCTTGGCGTGTCACCTGTGACACGAGTGTCATAGGTTCGCCATCACTGCTCTACGGTTTACGTAATACATCCTCGTGGTTCTTGCTGTACTATACGAGGGTAGTATAGTTATATCTTCGGCTTTGCGGCTCATGAGTTTTCTATAAGCCCTGCACCTTTTCGTATTAGTGTGTGGTACATTTTCGGATTCCTCAGAATCCGATTTATTTAATTTTGATCGTTGGATTGATTTCTGTTGGGCTTTTCGACAAATAAAGGTAACCATTTTTAAATTTTTCAACTGCAATCCAAAATTTTACAATCTTCATTGTATTTCATTTTACATTTAATGTATTACATTGACAGATTTCGACGTTAGCTTTCGTTTGAGACCAATTTCGACAGCGCTTCGCAATCCCGAGTTATACTGATTGGAAGTTTGCGCACAGTGTTCCAACCTTCTCATAAAATTTTTCCTGCACTACAGATTAAAAATTCCCGTTTTCAATAAAAAATTCCCTCCTCAATTTTTTTTTTTTTTTATTGACAAAATTATTACATAAATAATAAATGGTTCCCAAACGTTTAGACAGTAGCGGCTGGTGAGTAAAATATTTGGGGGGACACTTTTTTTCCCATATATATCTATTAAAATATAGTTATACGAGAAAAAAGTAAATAAATAAAAAATACCTGAAAATATGTTCTGCAACTAGAAAAACTGACAAATCTGGCACTTTTATTAAGATTTATGGTCAATATTATTATTAACATTTTTGTAGTTATTACTGCTATTATTATTATTATTATTATTATTAAAATTGCAATATTATTAAGACAATGCTTTGTAGTCAGAAACATAACATATTTGGTTATTAATTAACCAGATACCTACACATATTCACATATATTTAAATATTAGATTTAACCTTTTCGTTATGTTCTTTAATTTAACTTTATACGCAGTATCAAGTTGAAATCGTATATTTACCGATCCCAGGATGACAAATTTGACCGAATAATGCATATGTTTATGAGACACATTATGTTTAAGAACTTTATCTTTGAAATGTTTAATATCTTTAACACTATTTACTCTCTTTATTTCATATGCGTCTGATGAGCAAATCAAACACACGAAACAAAAAACAAATATTTTGTTTATCACATCCACACAACCAACTTGTATTTAAATATTGTTTTTCACTATACTTTCTATTAAATGTTCTATTTCCATTTTTATCCTGTTGGAATATATTCAATTTTGGCCGATAAGGACCCATATTTTTACCGGCCGCCAACATATATAAGGGAGGTATTGTGATCATACCGATTTCGAGATTTCGATGGATCTCTACGAATTGAGGTCCCTACATAACGTTTTGACTATTTTTAGCATGATGTCTGTCGGTCTGTCTGTCCGTCCGTCTGTCCGTCTGTCCGTCCGTCTGTCTGTCCGTCTGTCCGTCCATTCGTTTGTCTGTCTGTGTACACGTGTAGAGCAAATTCGGCTAAAAGGATTTTTATGAAACTTCATATTTAAGCTTCTGCCATCAATGGCACGAGTTGATCAACTTTTGGTAAAAATCGGTTGACTAAAAATGGGAGTTTACTCGTGTCGATTTTAAGATTTTTGCGAATATTTAGCAACAGAAATTATTTCGAAAAAATTTATTTAACAAAAGTTGCTATAAATGCAATAACTAATAACTTTTATTTGAGATGTTTTTTGATGAACCGAAAAATTTCGAAAAATTTGTCGTAAATTTTTGTAAAATTTTTTAAACGTTACATATAAGTCTCAAATTTATACTTATATGTAACGTTTCCATGGTCATGATAAATAATATTTCTGTTAAAAAATATTAGCCCAAGTTATTTCTACTCTGCTGCTAGAATATATTTTATACAAGTACTTTATAATTGCGGTCGGTCCTGTGGTGGCCACAGCGGATTTTTTATTAATAATTTTGTTTCATAGTTAAGCACGTTAGTTTTATTAAAATATACAGTATATTTTAATAAAACTAACGTGCTTCATTCGATTCATTTTCACGTTTAAGTACTTGTCACAAATCACAACGACCGAACTAAGTTACGGGGCACCGGCCGTAATTCACTAATACATACAACACTAACCTTCGCCGCTGTTGCCGTTATTAGTAAATTTTTGCTACATATGTAGATAAGAACATTAGATATTGCATGTGGCAACGCTGTATCTTGGGACACTCCGTGGAGTGTCCGAGCGTTGTTTTCTAGATTTAGATTTTTTAAATCTAACATATGAAAAATCTTTGAATAAGAAATAATAAAAATAAAAATATGCAGATATATTTAGCTACTTCAATGCAATTTTAAAAAAGTATAAATAAAGTATTAAATTTAGCTTTTTTACTAAAATTTTTTAGGAGGTTACTGTCCCAGCGCCTCCCTGTCTCAGCCGCCACTGCGTTTAGATAGGCGATAAGGAACAGAAAAGGTAAGTTCTACGTTTCTAGACCACCGGTCATAGATATGAAAGCCACGTGGTCATTATGACGTTTCCAGTCCTATTATCCCTGAATGAACAGGTACTCATTTATAAGTATTAAATACTTGAGACTGAGTTGACCCCAGTGCTGTTTGCACAATATCGGAAGATAAAAATCCGAAGGAGGTGGGAGGTATCGAACCAGCGTCCCTGTGCTCCGTAGGCAACCATCCTACCACGGAGCCACGGTAACTCATATAATTACATGTATTACAACATGAATTATTTAATTAAATAACAACAAATACATGCTAATTTTTAAAGGAATGTATACTCTTCTTATGTAATTGTATTTGCAAAGGGATACTTTACGCAAGTGTTTTTCTTTTCGTAAACTACTACGGAGAATACACATTGAATTGAGTGTATTTTCACCAATTGGATACCTTTTTTTTTGTTTTAATACCGACGGCCATAGAAAATATTTTTTTAGTTTCACTATGGAAGTGTGGGACTGACAAAATTGTTGACAACATGCTTATATTTTTAAACATAGGTTCGTTTTTAAAAAATGGTATGGTAAAAATTGCCACATTTGGCCCTTATTTTCCCTTTTCCGTCCAATGTTCAAATTTTACCGCAAAACGGGAAAATTTCCGCCAGTTGGCAACACTGTTTGCGCAGAGCAGCGGAAAGTCCACAAAACGCTGCCCCACTCCTACCCGCACTCATCGTGGCGTACTAATTCAAGGTCACTAACAAGTCTTTCTTTTTTCAGCTATCGAATGACACTAGATTGGTTTGGTTCGCGTTGATATTATAGAAATTATTATATTATTTATTTATGTCCATTTTTTCTTAATGCTCAACTTTCCGTACTCCTCGTGTTGGCGAATATTAAAAACGATTTTACTTTAAAACACTCCATGGTAGAAATATAAACAAATATGTATTGTTTCTACTACTCTTTCCGTATTGTTTTCTCATTCATAGTATATACAAAAAATTGATGAGAAGTGTGAATTTAGTAACTGAACTGATGATTATTTGGGATGCCAAAACAAATATTATGTCAAAATATTTTTTTATGAATTTTAATTCGAATGCCTAATACCATTATTTAAGTTTCTAAATATATGCAGTATTTTTTTTTATACAGCAAAGTTCATTAAGATTTTGAAAATTGCCTATATTGGTTGCTTACATCATAAGTCCCGCACTTTGATTTCGTCAAACATAGAATTAAATTATAATTTCAACACTTTCCACTGGTTATTAAATTTACGCTTTTAAAAATTAAATGCAACATTTACCAAATATAACTAGAATTTTAACAAAATAATTTAAACAAAATAAAAATGCAAAAAAAAAACAAAAAATAAAATCAACAGGATTCGAACCCTAGTTTGCAAGTTTCTTATATTATTAAGCGTACGACAAATCCAACCACGCCACGAGAGCTACTGATCTGGTATGTTACACAACGTATTAAATAGTTAACA
This sequence comes from Liopterus haemorrhoidalis, assembly GCA_963971575.1. NCBI lineage: Eukaryota > Metazoa > Arthropoda > Insecta > Coleoptera > Dytiscidae > Liopterus > Liopterus haemorrhoidalis. Next base: position 55,158,142 of record OZ020612.1, on the reverse strand, counting down.
TATTTTAGTTAAAAACATAAAAAATGCGTTATTTTCCGAAAACATAATCTGACAACAAAACAAAATCTGAGAATTTGTTCAGATTTTTAGTTTAAACCATCTGGGCTACAGGGTGTGGGACAAAACATTTTTTGCAATTTTGGCAAAAATCGCATCAGAATAATTTATTTTGCAAAAATAAAATTTTGATCGTTAATCCACGTACTAAGGGCTTTCATTTTATACCCTACTCAGAATTTAAAAAAAATATTTTTTTTTTCGATGAGCACATGTTTATATTTTTAGAGGGATATGTTTTTTAGATGTTTTAGTATTTTTCCTATGTGCGGGGCAAAGAGTTGTATAAGCGTGCCAAATTTCAACTCTCTAGGTTTAGCCGTTTGGCTACAATTTTTACCGAACAGACAGACAGACAGACAGACAGACAGACGGACAGACAAACAAACAGACAGACAGACAGACAGACAGACAGACAGACAGACAGACAGACGGCAAAATGACGGTATAAGGGTTTTTTGGTCATACCTACAAAACCCTAAAAATTAAAATTTATATAAATTTTGTATTAAACATTCCGCAGTAAGAAACCGATCTCAAAAGAAATTATGCATCCATTATCGGGATACATACTTTTTTAACTATGGATAAAAATATATAATAATTATGCAATTGAAAATAAGTTGGCAATTGAAAATGTATAAGATCGTAAGCATTACGTGTATTTATTTATAGCTATTTCAAAGCCTTTATTTACATATTCAAAATAGTTTATAATTTGTCAACGCCAACCTTTTACTTCATAATTAGTTTTATTTGTAGGTGGCACTTCTGTTCCAAGATTTCCTGCTATATCGCACTGTAAACAAATGAGAAATCTTATTTACTTAGCAAATTTCTTGCTTAATAAATAAAATGAAACCTTATACAACATAAGATTTGTTAAAATAAAGATGTTATTTAATTAGAAATAATGATAAAGAAATTAACAAACGTACTTCATTTTTAATAAGGCGTTTGGTACAATTATAGAATGATAAAAGATCTGAAAAAAGGAGAGAATATCTCTCATCCTTAAGGAAGACAAGTAAAAGGATATAAAGATGAGCTAATGGCAACCAGATGATCTAGCAAATATTGACAAACAAGATACCTGGAAACACCTTACAAGTAACAGAGCAGGAGAATAAGATCAAAAATAAACTCCATTGACCGATTTCGAGGTACCTATTTTCAAAGTACCGATTCCCTATTTCAGATAAAAAGTTGAAACAATTTCCGCTGAAACCGGAAGTGATGCAGAATTATTATTATAGTCCTTAAGTGAGCTCTTTTGTTTTGTTTAACTTTTCTTCTGAAGAATTTTTTGTATATCTTAAAATAAAGGAGTTATTCAAGGTGCGGCGTTTCAAAGAAACAACCTGCAAAAATAACTCACAAAAAACACATAAACATTAAACGTCCATCTCGTCAATTTTTTAATGTTTGCAAGTCACCTAATTAAAATGAATTATTGTATCCACTAACTCTATATTGCTGATGCCTTTGTCTTATGGCGCGTCTACATTGCGACAACATGGTAGCATACGACAAGTCTGACGAGACCGTCAGACCATGTCGCATTGACAAGCTAGTGTCTACACCAACACTGGGTGCGTGCTACTGTTTATTGTTGCGAGATCTGTCAGTTTACTGAATAAATATGGCGGATCGCAAAAATATTATTACATTTTATAACTATAAATAATATCAAGCTAATTTATACTATTTTGTAACAAATTTTAATTCCATAACAAAAACATAACCTTACTTAATTATTTTTATCAATATTTCTCATACTCTATTTTATCCAAACTTATATTTACTCACTTATCTTAAATGAATTTAAGTTGCTAAATAATTTTTGATACAGCAACGCTTACAACATTAGTTTATTTAAAAAACAAATACTTCTATAATAACAACTATCAAATATAAAAATGGCGAACATGTGGCTTTCAGAACTGGTAGCGTGTCGCACGAAAACTCTTTGATGTTTACCGCCAAGCAACGGAAACGAGCAACATGTCGCACGGCTCCCATCAGACCGCTGCACATTGGTAGCATGCGACCGTTCGACATGTCGCATGCTACCAGGTTGCCTCGATGTAGACGCGCCATTACAATCCGACGGTCGGTTGCAACCAGCGCCGTAGCTAGAGTCTGAGACGGACCGAGAAATTTTGGGGCACAATATATATATATTTGTGTTGCGGAGTATTATATTGCCCCTCCCCCAAAGTTGCAGTAGCGTAGTGGTAAACTGCCACTGGTTGTTAATAATTTTATTTCAGATTGTTAATTTTATATAAGAAACCTTTAAGAACTATACGGAACTATAAAAAGAATAGTGAGGGAATGCAGAGAGGAAAGAGCCAGAGAGAAACAGAAAAGATGGTATGCATGGGGGGAGATGAGAAAGGAGTATTACTGGAGATGCGGAGTGGATGCGATAGAGGTGGAAAGGAGAAGAAAAGAAGGAATAAGCGTGATTGAGGAGGTGTGGAGGAGGGATAAGGAAGTGGGGGAGCAAGAAAGGACAGTCAGAATAGACAAATCAAGGAGCACAGGGAGATATAAGGAGGTCAGAACTATAGGGGTACCAAGCTACTTGAAGGGAGAAAGAGGAAGGTCAGGAGGGAGGGTTAGGAGGATTGCAAGGCTAAGGTGCGGGAATGAAGAGAGAGGAAATAGATATTGGAGGAAACAGGAGGATAAGATGTGCAGGATGTGCGGGGAGGAGGAAGAAGATATAGAGCACCTCGCGAAGATGTGTAGGGAGATGACAGTGTGGTTGGGGAGCACATTAGACCTATTTCACGAAGATGAAAGGGGGAAGAGGTGGGCGAGGGAATTAGAGGCAAGAAGGATTGAGATTGGGGAAGGATAACAGGAAGGGGTAAAGGAAGGATGGAGGAGGCCCGGTGGGAAGCAGAAAGGGGGAAAAGGAAGGAAGGAAGGGGGCTGAGGTTACCTGGAAATGGGGAAGAAGGAAGGGAGATAGGAGGAGGGCTGAAGAAATGGTTGGAAGGGAAGAGAATGGAATAAAATAAATTGTAATGTAAAGTAATGAAATGTGATGTATGTTTAATAGGACGTTTGGATGTTGATAGGAGATACATGTTTTGTAATAGGGGATACGCATAAAATTTATATTTCCTTAAAACCACATTTTTTTTGATATGTTAATGTTAGTTATGTCACCTAACAAAACAAAAATCACATTTTAATTAATATTATAGCCAAATTTTTTAATTAAAATATTGTAAATTTGAAATAAGCCGACCACGGCGCGAAGGTTGCCGAGTAAATACGACTGAGTATGACGTCAAACGACTGGGGTTTGACGTCACAGATACAGCTACAACATTATCTTTACGTGTGTATATTGTATTGTTCGAGAGTTTTGTATTTGTTTTTAAACAATTTTTCACGCATTTATTATTAAAATGGCAGATAAAGATTTTGTTAGGGCTCAGAGTGATAATTTACCCAACATTGATGCATTTATGCACACAACATAAAGTTTACTTTTTTCTGAAATATCGGTTTTATTTCGCAACAATTTCAATTATTAAAGCATACTTATCAAAAATGAATACATTCCTGACATCTATACAACGTGTTTTATATTTTCATGAATAATGAATGTTTCGTTTTTACTTATATTTTTTTCTCATGTTTCGTAACAACACTATCCATCTAGAATTTTTATTTGATACACCTGAAATATTAGATCTGGGTAATGTGCCCTTTGTACGAATTATTGATAAGAGCCGTGCTGCGGTACACTTCGGACGTTCGCACGAATAGCAGTTGTATTCATTGAATACAGATGGAGAACGCCTCTTAGAAGAAAGAAATATTTGGTTGAAAAATAAGATATTTTTGTCGCAATAACTACAATTATTTATAGATTGTTAGAATGGTAACCAAACAACTGGGGCCGTAAGACAATTCGGTCCGTTCACAATTGGGGCTTTTCACAACTGGGGCCATTAACAACTGAGGCGATGGACAATTCGGGCCGTTCACAATTGGGGCTTTTGACAACTGGGGCCATTACTATAAGAGCTAGAGGCTTCTTTCGTTTAAAATAAAAAAATAATTATTTTACAAGTTGGCATAAATTAAATTGCGTGTTCTTTTGAAAAAATTATATTTTAATGGTTTGATTAAGTACATTATGGTGGAAATTAGAATAAATAAAGAAAATTGTATTTTAAGAGTTGGCTTAAGAAAATTTTCGTGATCATTTAATTAAACATAAATTGTATTTTAAAAGTTATATTAAGTAAAATTTAGTGCTCTTTTAGCTATATAAATAAAAAATATATTTTAAGGGTTAGTTTAAGTAAAATTAAGTGTTCTTTTGAATAAATAAATAAAAAATGTAACTAAATTTAATTAATACGAGTCAACGACGAGAAAATCAGTTATTTTTTGTTTGACTATTTGATTTTCCTAGTTTTTTTTTTTTATGTATGATAGTATTTTTTTTGTACATAGGTATTTTATGTATCTCGTTTGTATAAAACGGGCAAAATAATCTAGATGAACATAATAAAAATTAAAAATTGATAATACCTATATGGCTCTAATGTAACTTAATTTTCAAATACATAATCTTCATAATATTTGCTGCTTTTAGATTCTCGCCGATCGTAAAATTTTATTAGAAGATTATCTTCGAATGCACGTGTACATAAATATTTTCTATTGGTTTAGAATTTAATGAGTGCGGGGAATATATAGTTAAAAGAGCACCAAATTTTACTTAATATAACTCTTAAGGCGGCGCACAACCCTATAGTCTTCAATAGTTTCTTATACAAAACTAATAATCGGAAATAAAATTAATAACAATCTATATATCAAAATTTGCAGCGAATTTTTATCGATCTAATAGGATATTTTGAACTGTAGAAAAAACTGTTAGGTAGTTGTAAATAAGCAAATTGCATAATAGATGCCATCTTGTAAACCAATCGACGCATATTTGCGTACGATGCGGCAAATTGTACCTAAAGCTTCATTCTACAAATATGATTGTAGCTATTTTGTTGTATTGTGAAAATTACTTATAGTTATTGTACTTGCTAATCTATATTTGCCGCCCTCTTGAATCTGCCGCGGTTTTCAAAATTGGTGTTAAAGGTAAAAATTATTTATTTTTTGTGAAGAATACGTGTACCAAGTGGCATTCCATTATCTTTAAGTATAATATTTTTCGATGAAGGCTCTAAACTATAAGTAATCAAGTCGAAAAAAAAAATTACGTATTATTTGAACATTTCTACACAAAACTATATAAATATAAAAGTTATTCGAAACCCACAAATAGATTTAAAAAATTACAGAACAATATCGCTGATGTCTATTTTTAAGTTATTGATTGATAATATTTTTACAATAAATGTTTTTACAATTACAACTATCATATTAGATAGATACAAATTCGGTGCAAAATTTGATGTATAGGTTGATACTAATTTTATTTCAGATTGTTAGTTGTGTATAAGAAACTAGTAACCTCCGGGGGTTATACGCAGCCTTAAAATACAATTTCTTTTTAATCAAATTATCACGAAAATTTTCTTAAGCCAAACCTTAAAATACAATTTTCTTTATTTATTCTAATTCCCACCAAAATGTACTTAATCAAACCATTAAAATATTATTTTTTTTTCAAAAGAACACGCAATTTATTATGCCACTTGTAAAATAATTATTTTTTATTTTAAACAAAAGAAGACAATCTTATAGTTATGGCCCCAGTTGTCAAAAGCCCCAATTGTGAACGGGCCGAATTGTCTTACGGCCCCAGTTGTCATGGAACCTTTTAGAATTATAGTCATCATTAGTAAGATGGATATAAATTTTTAACAACATACTTTTACCAATTAAATCATATAATATATAAAAATATAGCATTTTATGATTCAATATGTAACTTTTTATGTGCTGTACAGACCAGGCGATGCATTCTTATTTTTGCCCAAGTTTTTAAAACTCCAAAATAAAAAGTATTTATCTTGGATAGTATTGATCGACGCCAGATGTTCTTCGATCATCTACTTCTCGTCTTGTAGATTGTGTACTAGTACATGGTGGTACTAGTCGCTGGGAGCTTTTCAAAAAGTATGGGTATCCATTGTTCTACTTATTTGCAATTTCTTCAGTTCTGCTTTATTTTCGCTGGAAATATATCTGAAGGATTCTTCGATAAACTAATAAACATTTTTTTTTCAATAACTTTTCTATTTAAGGATATAAAATGTTTAAATAGTTGAATTTAGAAAAAAATACGCTATCGAATGGACCTAAAAATATGTATAATCTAATTTAAATAAATATAACTTTGTGGTGTGCTTCAGAACAACTAATAAAAAAATATATTTTCTTCTATAAGCAGATGTCTCCCTTGAGTTTATTTTATTTATTTATTTTTTTCTCTAATAATAAATTAAATAATGGTGTCCAGCCTCTCTGTTACATCCTGTATACTTGTATAAAAAAATCTACTGATCAATAGGGGATAAGCATAAAATTTATATTTCCTTAAAACTAAATTTTTTTGATATGTTAATGTTAGTTATGTCACCTAACAAAACATAAATCACATTTTAATTAATATTACAGCCAATTTTTGTAATTAAAATATTGTAAATTTGAAATAAGCCGACCACAGCGCGATGGTTGCCGAGTAAATACGACTGAGCATGACGTCAAACCCTAGATAGCCCAGAGTACAACATAATCTTTACGTGTGTATATTGTATTGTTCGAGAGTTTTGTATTTGTTTTTAGACAATTTTTCACGCATTTATTATTAAAATGGCAGATAAATATTTTGTTAGGGCTCAGAGTGATAATTTACCCAACATTGATGCTTTTATGCTCATGGAATATATGAAAAATAATGAATGCTACAGTGCTGAAGAAATACGTGGTTTCGTACTTGTAAGTAAACCATTTATGTATTCTATAACTTTATGTAAACAATATAAACGCTGCAACTCTGTAAAATGCAAATATTTATGTAATTTAGATGTCAGAATTTAACTACATTGTTTACATGAAGTTACAAAACGTTAGAGGCATAATTGAAATACTTCTATATAGGTTATATATTTTAATATAAAATTTAATTCGGTAAACATATATAAATTGTTTTTATAGAATTAAACTTTATTTTAATTAAAATCACTCTAACTTTACACAATCTATAAAAGTTATACAAGCAAATAAGTTCACGACAGACTGTGTAGGCTGTACGCTGTAAATTGGGCAGGCAGTACGCAGTACACTTATGTAGGTATGACGTCACACGTGGTTTTCGTGCGCTACATACATTTATGATTTTTTTAAACCTCCAAATTAAAAAAAAAAAAATCAAAACTGTTTTTTATGTTTATATGCAACAAGAGGAATATAATAAAAAATAAAAAGAAAAACATGCCTATCCCCTATTTCACACTTCTAAAGAATATGTATAGCTTCAAAATTGAATAAAATTCAATAAAAGCGAAATCGACTCATCGCTGAAATGTTTAAATAAAAATTATTTTCTTTAAATCTAAATCTACTTTCTTTGCGTGGGTGTGTGTCTCAGTTTGCTGTATACTTTATTTTGTAAATACATCATCTAATGTTTACTATGTAGTGACTGATACAGTTTGTATTTGAATCAGAGTAAATATATCTATGCAAATAATCAATTTAAATCATCGTTTTAAATATGGAATATGATTTGTAAATATTGATATACATGGATTAAACATTTACAAATATAAAATATATTTCATATATAAAATGTTCATTTTGTTATATTATAAAATAAATAGGATATTTTTTGTATTGGTGCGTATGGCACTCCAATACTCGCCTTTGAAGTTAAAGCCGATTAATTTTTATAATATCCTACTTTTCTCGCTATTTATATATATTCAGTGTCCATATTGAAAAAATTACATCTATTTATAGGCTTTATGTCGTGGTGTTTATATGCTTTATTAAATTTGTTTAGAAATGCAGATTGGCCACAATTAATGCGAGTTCTAAAATCGCGTAATATAAAATTGATGTGAAGTTTGAATTTTTTTTTTATTTCGTATTTATTTTTGACAAGAAAACACGTAATAAAGATAACAGAATGGTAAAGTGGTAATGGAAAGAAAAATTAAACACTCGTTGTTCAATGGACCCCACAAAAGATGACGGGACCAGCTAAATATATCCAAAAAGAATTGGTATACAATATACATGGTCTCACTTAACAGATCAAAATGGAGGACTCATGCGAGTGAGGTCAAAATGCAGATTGATAGTACTCAAGAAAAGAGAGAAAGACTTTGTTTTTAAAGACTGTGAGATGTAATCGTCTCACTTCGGTTCATGTTTTGTAATCATACATCAGAATTGGGCATACTTTGGTTTGCTAAAGCCTCAGGTTGTAGTTTCTGGAGACAATTTTTTTCAGATACTACTTAAAATTAAATAAATTTTTGGGTATACAGTCAAAACTTTTTATTCGCGGGTTCACCATTCGCGGTTTCAGAATTCACGGAGAAAATATTTGTTCCCACTTTATTCGAAACTGCTAAATTTGTTATTCGCGGGTGACGCGAACTCAATTTATTTTTGAAATATACATACATATTTAATAAAATAAAAAAAGTTTTAAGAACAACTTCAATTATTCTCGCGCGACTCCTCTGGGACATTTTTTTTGTTTTTTCGTGAATCTCCGAATGAAATCTTGACTGAAGCTGACTTAGAACAGGCTCAACAGCAAAAATCCGTTTTAAGAAAAACCCGCAACTAGCTCGGAAAAAATGATATTGACATCTGAGCAAAAGTTAAAGACTTGCTAATGATTTGTGACTTTTTTGTGCAAATTGATCCATCCATTAAAGAATGCTGATTATCAGAATTAGACTTCAATTTTTATTTTGAAAATCAAATCATTCATTTCCATGGATAGATCAACCATTCATTTCCATAGATGAATCAACCATCCATTTCCATGGATGGATCAATTAAGCAAAATATGAATATCAGTTCGAATTAAGGAATCTATTAAGGGCGACGTAACAAGAAAAAATAATTAAATTCTTTAAGCCAATACCTAAACATAATTATAATTAATTTTAAATTTCTTAAAGTAGCTCTAATTAAAAGTTTTTGAAAGCATTTATCTTTTTTTCCCCCTGTAATTTTGGAACATATCTCCTATAATCCTATACATTTTACCTCGTATTCACGGTTTCAGTAATCGCGGCATACCTCCCGCGAATAGGAAGCGTTGATTATAATTGCAAAACTGAAATTCTGATTGAAATAATATAAAACATATTACCATCAGCTGTAGAAAAGGCGTTGTCCAAAATATATGATAGAATATTTCTCTGTACCGATGAACTACTGATTGAATTTGTATTAACTCACCTGAAACAAAAAGAAAAACCCAATTAGTACAAATAATTATGTAATTAAACTCGTCACGAGAATTACATTACCTACATATTTTTGAGAATTCAAATAATAGAAAATTAGAAACCTTACGTTTCATCACGTAACTTTAGAAATATATTTTAAATGGTTCATTGTTCAAGGAAACATTTTTTCGGAGTTATTGCTTAATGACTTTGAACACTAGCATCTCCTTGAACAATGCTTAAACTCTTTTTCCAAGAAATGCCTAGAAATGACTTATAAAAACAGACGCTCTCTGAAGACGAGAGCCGATAGTATTCGGCCCGGTTAACATTAACATCTAAGTTGTTGAATTCTTAGAGGCACTGTGTCGGCATTCTGGTGGTCTATCCGATTCTATTCGTTTTAAATTTTTAAATCTAAATACCTATATTTTAATCTATTGTAAATATATTACTTTTAATAAATCAAATTCATTAATTTTAAACCATCTTACTTAACGTTGTTAAACCTTCACCTTTTAGAACTTAAGTGAACAGTTAAGATCCAGACTATTAACAAGATGTACACTAATGTATATCATTTAATGCACAGATCGTAATGTTGAACCCTGGATAAAACTCACGCCTACTACCCGAACTACTTTAGTCAGGAATATTGTCCGTTTCAGGTTTCCACCTAAGATTTTGTCTTACAGTTCTTGAGGGGTCTCAAGCCCGTAAGCTCCTCCTGGGTGCGCGACTGGTTTATCTTATTATTAATTAAGTTCTTAGGAGTTCATTTAGATAAAAATTTATCATGGACAGAACATGTAAACATTGTATGTAAAAAATTATGGCAGACTATATTTGCATTACGGAAAATTTCTTCTCTAATTACACCGGAGGCAACTAAAATGGCTTATTATGCAATATTTCATTCGCATATAAACTACGAAGTTGTACTTTGGGATGTAAGTTCCCATGCAAATAAAATATTCATTCTCCACAAAAAAAGCGATACGAATATTATCACATGCAAAACGCAGGAAGCATTGTAGGCCACTAGTCCAGAAACTAGGAATATTGACGTTCCCATGCGTTTACATTTATAATATACTTATGCATACAAAATACATACAGATACTCACTCGCATAACACAAGATATAAAACCAATATGTTACTACCAAAAATGGGGCTAAATCTCACAAAACAAAGTCCATCTTATTACGGTCCGATATTATATAATAAACTACCCAATAATATTAAAGAACTAAATATTAATAGATTTAAATCAGCTGTGAAGAATTTGTTAGTGAGATATACAGATCAATTCTGTAAAAAGTTACTGTGTTACGTTATTACACAGGGGCGCACACAAGGGAGGGGGTCCAAGGGGTCCGGACCCCCCCCCCTGTACTGTGAGAAGTGAGGACTTTTTTTTTGCTCTTCACCTAAAACTTAGAAGTGTGGACTTTTTTTTTTTTGCTCTTCACTTAAAATTTAGAAAGGAGGACCTTTTTTTGCTCTTCACTTGAAATTGAAATTTTGCCCTGTGTTTATAAAAATTATGTATAATTGGACCCCCCCAAGCCAAAAATCTGTGTGCGCCCCTGTTACTACAACATAAAATATTATAAAAAGTATAATGGCTTTCATTCATGACAGTAACTGACCTTGCTCATAGTGACGAATTTAGTTACAATTATCATAGTTACAGAATTGGTCTGATAGTTTATACAGTGTAGATGAATATCTTTGTGCAAACTTAGAATTATAACTTACGTAGGCATAACTATCTATCTGTTAAACATATTTCATAAATGGCTGTATAGCCTGTAACAAAAACTGTTAATATCTTTTTATATTAAAATTATTTTTTTACTGACTTGAGGATTGTAATTGTACGTATTGTCTAACTTCTAATAAATAATAATAATTATTATTATTTTTAACTCTAAAACTTATCCCAAAACAACTTATTATTTAAATTAACCCTGATATGAAAAAATGTATGTGAAGTGTGAATTTTCATACATTTTAGGGTTTCGAAGGTATTTGGTAACTAAATGATGATTATTTGGGATGCCAAAACAAATTTTATGCCAAAATATTTTTTAATTAATTTTAATTCGAATGCCTAATACCATTATTTAAGTTTATAAATATGTATAGTATATTTTTTATATAGCAAGGTTCATTAAGATTTTGAAAATTGCGCCTATGACTCCATTGGTTGCTTCAAATCATAAGCCCCGCCCGATTTCGTATACATTCAAACATAGAACTAAATTATAATATCAACACTTCCCACTGGTTATTAAATTTACGCTTTTAAAAATTAAATGCAACATTTGCCAAAATATAACTAGAATTTTGACAAAATAATTTAAACAAAAAAATTAAAATTGATAGGATTCGAACTTTAGTTTGCAAATTCAACGACCGTTAAAATTCAACAAAGCAACGACCAAACGCTTTACGCTACGAGTGCTTGGCTATCTACTTTGTTACATAGCAAATTAAATATTTAACATATTTTAGTTAAAAACACAAAAAATGCGTTATTTTCCGAAAACATAATCTGATCAAAAATTCCTGTTGTACTATTCCGGTTCACATCAATGTACATTACTTAGAATATTTTCAGATTTTTAGTTTAAACCATCTAGGCTACAGGGTGTGGGACAAAATTTTTTTTGTTCAATTTTGGCAAAAATCGCGTCAAAATAATTTATTTTGCAAAAATAAAATTTTGATCGTTTATCCACGTACTAAGGGCTTTCATTTGATACCCTACTCAGAATTTTAAAAAAATATTTTTTTTTTTTTCGATGAGCACATATTTGTTTATATTTTTAGGGGGATATGTTTTTTAGATGTTTTAGTATTTTTCCTATGTGCAGGTCAAAGAGTTGTATAAGCATGCCAAATTTCAACACTCTAGGTTTAGCCGTTTGGCTACAATTTTTACCGAACAGAGAGACAGACAGACAGACAGACAGACAACAAAATGACGATATAAGGGTTTTTTGGTCATACCTACAAAACCCTAAAATGGCCGTATATATTTCATAACCTATAATTTTAAAACAAATTTTATTAATAAAGGTAACAGAATATTTTTATCCCTATCCATATCCGCGAACACTCCAAAAAATAATTAGTACCAGTATCCGCAGATATGAAATTTATGTAACTATTAGTAACCTAATAGTAAATAATTTAGTTCTGCAATAGTTAACAACAGCGTCTTTCTATTGTTCAGCAGAAAGAACTTCTAGTTAAAAAAACAAAAAATAGTTCATTAAAAGAATGTCATTTCAGTACTGTAATTACTATTTGTAATCTCGCATGTAATCCGACTCTGGAATCTCTTCAATTCGAATAGATAGCAAATATACAACCTCGAATGCACACAATGTATAGATTTTGTGATCAGAAAAAAAAGCATTCAAACTTTGCATACGTTGTTCAGTGAATTATGAACTTTAGGGTGTTGAAAATTGTGAGATACCTCCTAACACTTTTCAGTATTGATGGTTTAAAATCAAATTCACATTACTTGGCCTATATCGACCTTTGAATTTCCCATGGGCCTTACGATATTTATGGACTGCTTTTCAATCTCTTCTCTTAATTTACAATGAAGATTGAATGTTTTGTGATCCACTATATGTTGCATTTTTCAATTGAAGTAACATTCATCTTACTCAATAGGTTTTTATGAAAATTTCAAAGTGTTATTTGAGTGTAAATATTCTACAGAATTGAATTCATTCAGAACATGTCTTTGACAATGTTCAATATGTATCGCGGTGTTTTGTTCAATTCTTTGAGTTTCTGGTTTGATGGAACTGGATTTATTTGCTAATAATTTCCTGGAAAATCTATTTGAACTTCTCGTATATGCGGTTCAGTATTATGTAAAATAGTTAAAATATTGTATCTTTTATGCTTACGTTACGTTAAGTTTTGAAAACCTTTTTTCCTTCCGTGCTTAAAACGTTTGTAAACATTTCTGATAATTTGTTTTACTCCTCCAAAGGAAATTGATTTTATTAATTACCAAAACAGAAGTTTATTTAGAAAATAAGTGCTTTATTTACAGAAAAAATAAATTTGCCAATTAAGAAAAATATGAGTACCACTTAACATTGTTTAGGGCCACTTTTGAACATTCACTCTCTTTATATCTCTTCCTCTCTGTCTTGTTCATGTTCTTATAAAATCAGAATTATTAGTCTCAATTAAGACTATTACACCAACACAATTTTTAGATACTATTAATAATGATGTTAATTTGTTACGGATAATTAAGAGTGAGAAGAAATATTAATTTAAACCATAATTATATAAATGTGTTCACTTGCTTCGATGTAATTTTAGTTTGTGATTATGGCTGTAACTGTGCTTTTTTAGGATTTCGTTGTTATGACCAAGCCTTTGGCAAGCTTGTGGCCGCAAACATTGAATTGTTTATAGGTATTTTCTTGGGTTTCGGTCGATAATTAAATGCAAATTTAGTCAAATATTTAAAAAGATTTATTTACTTGCTAACTAGTTTCGGTTCTATCTGAACCATTCTCAAAGCCTAAAAATAAGTACATGTATGTTAAAATAAATTACATAAAGTAAATATAAAATTAATAATAAATAAAATATAAAATTAAACATTATTACACTTACTTGCAAAGATATTATAAAAATCAGAGTTAAAATTATAAAATTTGAAACATATTAAAATTTTGTAAGTTAACGGATAAAAATTTTCTCCTTATCTTCTACAGGTTGCGACACATATAAGTCAGCTAAGTTAAAAAGATTTAAAAAAAAATAGAATTACCGTAATTTCTAATTGAAGTTAGTAATATAATTAATAGATGGAGCTATTTTATTTTTTTTTATAAGATTATAATAAATTTTGCTTAAATTATCTATATCAGTTTTAACATTAATATTACAATTGTCTTTTTTAATATAAATCATTTCTAATAATAATCTTTTAATTAAATTTTGTTCAACATTCAGTATTTTTGTATTAGGAAAGTCAAATTGATGTTTTAGATTGTTGGCATGTTCTACAATAGAGTTGTTACTTTTGTTATTGTTAATTTTATTTTTACTAATGTTGTTCTCGTGTTCTTTTAGTCTTGTTTTTAAATACCGTTTACTCTGACCAACATATTTGGCTTCACAATTTTTACATGGTATGCAGTATATAATATTAGATTTTTACTCATTTTTTCAATTAAAAAAAATATTAACTAATGAAAATATTAATATAGCTACAAAAAATTTCAAAACTATCAATAATTTACACAGTACATTAAAAGACAGAAACAAGAAAGAACAAAAATCTAATATTATACCTATACTGCACACCATGTAAAAATTGTGAAGCCAAATATGTTGGTCAGAGTAAACGGTATTTAAAAACAAGACTAAAAGAACACGAGAACAACATTAGTAAAAATAAAATTAACAATAACAAAAGTAACAACTCTATTGTAGAACATGCCAACAATCTAAAACATCAATTTGACTTTCCTAATACAACAATACTGAATGTTGAACAAAATTTAATTAAAAGATTATTATTAGAAATGATTTATATTAAAAAAGACAATTGTAATATTAATGCTAAAACTGATATAGATAATTTAAGCAAAATTTATTATAATCTTATAAAAAAAAAAAAAAAGCTACATCTATTAATTATATTACTAACTTCAATTAGAAATTACGGTAATTCTATTTTTTTTTAAATCTTTTTAACTTAGCTGACTTATATGTGTCGCAACCTGTAGAAGATAAGGAGAAAATTTTTATCCGTTAACTTACAAAATTTTAATATGTTTCAAATTTTATAATTTTAACTCTGATTTTTATAATATCTTTGCAAGTAAGTGTAATAATGTTTAATTTTATATTTTATTAATTATTAATTTTATATTTACTTTATGTAATTTATTTTAACATACATGTACTTATTTTTAGGCTTTGAGAATGGTTCAGATAGAACCGAAACTAGTTAGCAAGTAAATAAATCTTTTTAAATATTTGACTAAATTTGCTTTTAATTATCGACCGAAACCCAAGAAAATACCTATATATTTATCTATAAAATACGGTCAAGAATTCTTTTATTCAATTGAATTGTTTATATCTGCATTTTGATCGCCTGGAAGGGTGTGAACGTGAATTCAACTCCTATGTCGAATAAACCGTTTACATTTTTTTAAAACAAATTACAGATTCTGCTCAGTTGTTCGCAACCGACTATAAACTGTAGATGCCTCCCCGTGAACGCTAAAAATTGAAAAGTAATTCCGACCATATTACTCCTGAATATACACAGATTGAAAATATGGTCCTGAAACCTGGAAACAGGAAGCCTAGGTTCGCCTCGGGCTGTCGCTCCAGTGATACAGGTGTCCCGCAAGGTTCCATCCTTAGTCCTTTATTGATCCTAATATATATCAATGACTTTCCAACTTATATTATCCCAGAATTTTGTATGCAGACGACACCACTATGGTGACAAAATCAGTGACGTTAGAGAACGCCGTTTCTAAAAGCCAAACGGTCTTAAAAAGCTATATACTGGTTTGATACAAACCGACTCTCTCTTAACCTCGACAAAACCCAAGAAATTCTACTGACATTAAGAAGAAATGACAATGTTAATCAGGATCATGTTAAGTTTCTCTGAGTTTCACATTAGTTGAACAACATTCAGTGATCCGGTTTTTGCTTTCTGAAGGTCAAAAACCAGCTAAAATCTTTTCTGGAATGATTTTAAAGTATGGTTTGAATTGCGGAAATTTTAATAACTGGGTAGAACAGTTCAAAAATGGTCGAACTTCAGTGACTGACGAGCAACGTCCTGGCCGGCCAGTTGAAATGTCAACTCCTTCGCTTGAAACCCGCATGGACGATATTAATCGTGAAGATCGACGTATTACAGTCCAGATTTGGCTCCATCTGATTTTCATTTGTTTGGTCCACTCAAGGAGGCATTACGTGGAAAAAAGTTCAGCGACAACGAGGTCAAAGAATTTGTGGGAAACTGGCTCAAACAACAAGACAAAGATTTCTTTGCATCAGGTATAAAAAAACTAGTTCATCGTTGGGACAAGTGTATTAAAATTTTTGGGGATTATGTTGAGAAATAGTAAAAGTCTAATTTTGTAAAAATAGACAGTTTATTTATTTTTTTCTACATCAATTTGTCTCTTTAAATATTGAACGTCCCTTTTATTTTGTAATTATACATAATAAAAAATTCTGGTATAAAAAATATTTTGTACTGTAAAATAGAGTTTTGACTGAACAGTTTTTATGTCTGAATTTATTAATAAAAATATAATGTAATTTTTTTTATGAATTTAGTTATTAAACCCTCCCCTTCGATGTGTTCCCCAGCCTTATTTAACAGTTAGTAACCCTTCTTGTACTAGTAATATTTTACCAACATAACCAGAAGAATATTCGTCAGTAATTTACATATTCAAATTTGCATATTTCTGATATGTAATGTTTACAGAACTTGTACAAATACGTGTTACATATTTACTAAAGTATACAATTATTTGACTTTAATCTAGAAAGTTATTATTTATTCTAAACTTTAAGACTATAGAGTGTCAGTATAAAGCTCACCCTTTACTCACTTAAGCCTAACTAAGGAAGCAAAAGCTCTCCTACTTCATATTTCTACGCATAGTATTTTCTGCATGTCTGTCATAATTCTCTAGAACTCAATTTATCATTTTGGGGTCACTTCATACTACTATATATTGTTACAGAATAGTGGTATGTAGTAACTCGTAAAGTACTTTGACAATAGTGTTCAGAACCGTAAATAATAAAGTGTAATAAAATGTAATAATCTAGAAAATGTATATTTATAATAGAGTTTACACGAAAAGAGATGTTTATTGTTAAATTAAATATTTTTAGTGTTCCAAAGTTTTATATTGCTTTTTCAGGTATTTTTATTCAGCAAAGTTGGTAATAATGAGGAAGAGAATGACTTAATTTTTGTGTTTATCAGAGCACGGCAGTATTGAATTTCCTTTGTAAGATTTAGCAGGAAAAATTAGATTCAGAGTTTGGCAATTTTAAGAAAATATTTTACAGATTCGAGGGTTACCTTTTGTGTTTTTACATATGACCACTAGATGGCAATATTGAAATGTGTCATTACTATTCGTGAAATTTGACTTTTGTTATTGTGAAATCAGTGGCAGCTTAGAAATTAATCGAGTAGTTTGTTGACAGTTAGCGTTTAAAAAAACAAGTGTGTGAAAAAATGGATATTACTCGTGAAGGTTTTCGGATGATTTTTTACGATTTTAGTAAAGGCCTAACTCAACAACAATGCATAGATTCGCTTCGATCAACTTTTGGTAATAACACCATTAAAAAAGACTGTTTACAATTTGTTTGCAGAATTTCGTCGTGGTCGTGCGTCCGTCAGTGATGAATCTCGTGAAGGTCGACCAAAATTGGTTGTGATTCAAAAAAACATCGATGCTATGAGCAAAATGGATGAAGAAGATCGGCCTGTGACTTACCGTGAGATAGAGGCATCCTTTGACATATCGCAGACTGCAATACATTCGATTTTGCGTGAACATTTAGCTGTGAAAAAAATCTGTTCCCGATGGATTCCGCAATATTTGACCGAAGCTCAAAAAAGGCTCGTGTTAATTGGTGTAAGGGAATGTTAAAGAAAATTAACCTAAGCACTGCAAAATCCGTATACAACGTCGTTACAGGTGACGAAACTTGGATTTATTCATCTGAATCGGAAACTAAGCAACAATCCACTGTTTGGGTCTTCTAAGATGAACCGAAACCCACAAGAGTTGTTTGTTCACAAAGCACTTCCAAGAAAATTATCGCTTGTTTTTTCAGTTGTACTGGACATGTCGCAACCATTTCTTTAGAGGATCGAAGAACAGTTAATGCTGAATGGTATACAACTATTTGTTTTCCAGAAATCATCGACAAAATAAGGAAAAACAACCAAAAACGTCGCATCATTCTTCATCATCACAATGCAATCTCCCACACAGCACGTCAAACAATTGATTATTTGAAGGAGAAAAACATCGAATTGATGTCTCATTGCCCGTATTCACCTGATTTATCCCCTAACGACTTTTTTTTGTTCCCCAATGTCAAACAAAAAATGCATCGACAGCGATTTCATCACCTCAAGAAGCTGTTGAATCCTTCGAGAACCATGTTTTTGAGATACCAACTTCGGACTGGAAAACAATTTTCGAGCATTAGTTTGAACGCATGCAAAAGTGTATAGATCTTAAAGGCGAATATTTTGAAAAGCAATAAAACAGGTTGTACAAAAAAAAATGTTTTTCTTAGTTTTTGTAAGAATTTAGCTCTCGTATAATAATATACATTTTGACCACCGTTCGTATTTTATGTGAGTAAATGACCAACCCAATTAAATTTTTCCTCTTGCAGGATTATCTCTAATAGAACCTTTTTCTTTTTGAGAAATTTTCAACTAATTTTTCTACATTAATATCTTCACTTATAGTCCGTACCAAATTAGTTTTGAAGATTGCAATAAAATAATAAAAGTTAGGGAACTCATAATATTACAATAGAAGTGATAGTACTAGGCGTGTCAACTCCTAGCCGTAGGGATTAATTTTTCACATTACGCATCTTACTTAAAGGATTAACAAAAACCAGTATACTTATTTATAGTTAGTACTTAAACGTATGTATGCACCACTGACCGTTGACTGTTTACAACATGGTTGTAAACATGAACCCTAGTTCTTTTGTAGTTTAACAATGTGGTTATAGTTATACGGGATAATTGTTTTATGCCGATCTTCAAAAATAATATGGTATGTTCTATACAAAATATTAGTATTTCATAAAAACAGAAATTAAATTGCTGATTTTCTTACATTAAATTTTATAAAGCTTAAAGCAAAAACTAATCAGTTTCCACCATATGGCATCAGATGAGCCACATTTCTCTCACTAACCTTATTGAATATTCCACTTATCTATACGTTTAATCCCAGTACTTTATGATGTGTTCGTGTTCCTTTTAGAAAATATTTAAAGCTAGAGCTTCTTTGCTAGAAGCTGCTAGAAAATCCACTGCAGACTCTAAATAAAAGATCTAGGTAAAGATACCTTGATATTTTGTTACCAGACTGGATCTTAAATACTGTTTAAACTTTGCCGCGAAGAATGAGTTATGATTTTAGAGTGTTGATATTTTGGGAAGGCAACTTAGTGGAATATTGATGTTTGAAATTTGAAGGGCGAGAAAATGGTGAATGTGTGAAATATGAGTAAAGATATCAGATAGAAATGGTTACTTCTGGCTCAGTTAAATATGTAAGTTAAAAAATTGTTGTATTTTATCTCACTAAGGCCCGGTCTTTCCACCTTCAGTTAAAGTTCCAGGTAACTATCTGACAGATAAGGTTATTTGTAACTTCATCTGCTGAATAAATGGCAATACCAGTCAGTGTATCCAATACGTCAGTCTCATTATCCGTTAGATAACTATCCGATAGATACATTTGTATAGAAAGAAGGGATGACATTTACTCAGCAGATGAAGTTACAAATAACCTTATCTGTCAGATAGTTACCTGGAACTTTATCTGAAGGTGGAAAAACCGGGCCTAAGAGTTTTCACTTTGCGTTAATAGCGCACTTACAGAATACGGGCCTTATTTTACAGTGTTTCTTACGATTGAATACATATTTGAGGGTTATGCACAATGATGTGTTGGTAAATAGTTAACAACCAGCTCGCTAAAAAAGAAAAAACATCTGTTTTTCATTTAATATTCTTACAACGATTCAATTAAATTATAAATGTTTTGCTTCGCGATTCGATGCAATGCGACTCCAGGAAAGTACGAGGTTCGTCCCAAAAGTAAGTTACACTATTTTTTTTAATCCGTGTGGTTGGCGGGAAAAGTCTGGGAGTCTCAGGGAATTTGCGTCTGGGTGTAGTGGCGGCACTATAAAATTACTATGCGCGTGCGTCGATTGATCCGGCAGTCAGGCTCCAGTCACTATGGAGAATCCACTTGCTCCTACCTCCGATTGCGAAGTTCGTGGTGTTATTCGTTTTTTGAAATTCGCTACTGAAATCCATCGCGAATTGTGTAGTGTTTATGGTGAAGACGTTATGTCAAGGCCAATGGTTTCACGTTGGCGCCAATCATTCATTGAAGGAAGAACAACATTACACGATGAACAACGAAGCTGTCGCCCCTTCACTTCCCGCACCTTGACTGTTGTATCTCTCCCATGACCTTGCACCAAGTGACTTCCACCTCTTTCCGCAGCTGAAGCTACTAAAGTAAGTTAAAATGTCAGGATTCCACAATTTTTTATTAAGGTGGAAAGACTTTCGCGACTGTAATAAGTTGAGAACCTCTGGTCTAGATCTTGTTTTGAGCCTCCGTGAGTGATAATAATGGAGGTAATCCTAGTCCTTAAATATCTTTTTATCCGGTATCTACTTTGCGAAACGTTCTGACGTCTGTTGATTACGAGATTTGCATTTGTCGTTTAGTATACAAGCGTTTTCCATCAGTTGCGGTAAACTTGATTAGCAAAGATTTGTTTTTACCATTTTCTATATTTAATACACTTTTCATTTTCCAACATATTTCTTTATTTTTCTCAATCACTAACTAATTCAGGTCTAACTAAGCAGTTCATCTATTTTAAAATGAATATTTATAATTTACTAAAAGCAATTCCGTTGTTAACAAATTACAATTACGTTTTGATGCAATCATCTCTTTAGTGCTAGAATGGAGTATACATATTTAACATGTGCAATCCGTTTAATTCCTCATACATCTTTAACCGCACGTCATTTCCTCGACTGAGAAATGCAGCTGCATTAAGTCAGTTCTCATGCTAACCACAATGTCAAACTTGTATTCTGTCACAACCAACCAATATTCATTTTCAACATGCGACAATGAATTACTCATATAACCTTTAAGTTATTGCAAGTTTGAAGTACACTGGCACTTTAATTATTCTGTAGATGTCGTTTCAACAGTGGTAATACGAGTTTTAATTCCAGAATATATTTGTTGTTAAAACTTGTAAAGAAACAAAGCAAAGTTGAGATTATATTTACTTTTAATACCTAATAATCTTCTTTTTTTTTAAACTTAATACAGGTCATAGTAAACTACTGCCGATTCTTAAATGTACACAACGGGTCTGTTCTGTAACTTTTCAACAGTCACCTTCACACTGTCAATGCAATTTTTATGCCTACTGTACTGTAGGAACTTTTGACAGGACTGTAAAAAGAATTGTCTAAAAGCTTACAGAATA
Organism: Liopterus haemorrhoidalis; assembly: GCA_963971575.1. NCBI lineage: Eukaryota > Metazoa > Arthropoda > Insecta > Coleoptera > Dytiscidae > Liopterus > Liopterus haemorrhoidalis. The sequence goes on along the minus strand of OZ020612.1, from coordinate 55,136,308 downwards.
GACCCCTATAGCAGTTTCTTCTCCTTTTCGGTGGCAATCCAGATAGTCTAACAACCACCTAATCTTAAATCGCAAATAATCTGTTCTTCTTCTTTTGCTTTAACAGTTTCGAACATTATCATCATGGTATAAGCTCGCTGGAACGTCGTGGGGAGCTGACGCTAATACTTTGCGAACGGCTGGTCTATCTCTCGCATTTTCAACAACTGAGTACTGCGTTCCTGTATGGGGTCGCAGCGCACACGCTTACAAGGTAGATAATCAGCTACATGCCACCATGCGGACTATTTCAGCTACTGTCAAATCGACACCAATTGACTGGTTTCCAGTACTGTCAAATATTGCGCCAACCGCAATAAGAAGAACTATTGCGCCACCCGCAATAAGAAGAACTAATGCCAGTAAACGAGAGTGGTACAAAGCCAGCAATTTTAATGACCTAACAATAAACAGGGAACTTGAGAACTTACCCCCGAAAAGATTAAAGTCCAGAACCCAATTTGGATCGATGACCGTCTAAAACAGCCTATAGACGTATCAGGTGATTGGAATAGGTCGTGGATTGCAACTAAGGCAAAAAACAAAAGTCTTATAGTTGACGCAACGACTAAGTTACCAGGATTCGAACTTCAAAGACATCTTTGGCGACGGCTAAACCGTATTAGGACAGGTCATGGGAACATCAATTGCTTATTGTACAAATGGAGGCATGGCTATGTCCCCAGCTTGTGACTGAGATGAACCCCTCCAGACGTTGGCTCGCATAGTTACCGAATGTCCATTAAGAAAATTTCCTGGAGACATAAGAGATCTAAACAATTTAAATCCCGCCGCTCTTCAGTGGCTGCAGAATCTGGACAAAGAATTATAGTATTAATAATATCTCTTAGTATCTTACTTTATTTGCTCATCGTATTTTATTTATTCATGTTTCTTATTTTATTTATTTACTGTATTTCATTTGATCATTGTATTTTACGCAGGACTGTATTTGTCATGAAACGATAGCTGGGGAGCCCCGAGATTTTGCCCCCGCCCATTAGAACCTCGGGCCTCGATGTAAGTAAATACGGCCTATAAGGCTTACACAGACATCATTGAATTTTACATAGAACTGTGTGATATAGCTTTCCCTATATAACTTTAGTCAGATTATATAGGGAATATCTTGATGCCAATACCTAGGCATTTTATTCGAAAACTATCGAAAAGGTCAACATTAGTGTTTCTAGAAAAGCTGTGGACATAATATGCAATAGTGAATGTATGCTGGTCCTACTAATGCCCAAGGATACCTCAATCTCACGATAAGTCACATTACGATCTTGCAGTATCAGTTCACGCACCACATCAATGTTTTCCGGAAAAACAACCAATTTTGGACTACCTTCACGAAATTCGACCTTAAGCGAAGTACGGCCACAACTGAAGTCGGCAAACCATCGATGAACAGTAGTTCTTGATGGTGCTTCATCGCCAAAAGTCGAATTAAGTTCATCGATGCACTGTTATTGAGTTAATCCACGTCGAAAACTGTAAAAAATTATCGCTCGAAAATGTTCACGATTTAATTCCGTGTTTATTGGTTCTCTATTGATCAATCGGCATGAAAAGTCTCGTGAACTTTAGTCATATTATATAGGGAATATCTTGATTCCAATGCCTAGGCATTTTATTGGAAAACTATCGAAAAGGCCGACATTAGTGTTTTTAGAAAAGCTGTGGACACAAGAACTGCAGAGTTTGGAATTTTTGTTATCATCGAATTCAACTACGACTCCTGTAAGCCAAAACTGCTATCGACTTCGACACCACAACTTCGACACTACAACCCTGGTAGTAGGAACCTCCTAACCTGTTAATATATATTCGAAACAAAAGCTGTATTTAAGCTGGCACATAATTTATGATTTTCATCATTTTCGGATAATATCGTGTATATTGCGTTTCTGTATTAATTAAAGTCATTACTATAAATACGTTAAACTTTCTGAAACAGTGTACTAAGTGAAATAGCTCATTTGGGTTCTAACCACGGCACAGGAAGGATAATGTGGTTAGCACTAGTAGGCCCGTTAATTATTCTCAACTAAATAAGGCTTTCCTCCGAGAATAGGATAATTCATACCGAATCCCTTTACAGGATTAACAGACTACTTACTTTTTTATATATTGATGAAAGATGGTACGGAATATAAGACAAATTTACTGCGTAGACGAGCACCTAGTTTTGAATCGCTCAGTAAATGTAACTAGTAGTGTAACAGGTGAGTATTCAGGATTCATCAAATGAGAGAGAGGTGGATATGCCATGGAAAGCACTATGAAAAATTGTTGAACCATTCGATACTGCTGCATATGTGTTGTAATAGATATATTTAAAAAAATATGTAGATACTGATACAGATACCTAAGAAAAAAAGTATCTAGATATAGATAAATAATTATAAAAAATATCTAGATACAGATACATGCCAAAAAGTTGTATCTAGATACAGCCAAAAGTTGATCAACTCGTGCCATTGATGGCAGAAGCTTAAATATGAATTTTCATAAAAATCCTTTTAGCCGAATTTGCTCTACACGTGTACACAGACAGACAGACGGACGGACGGACAGACGGACAGACGGACAGACAGACGGACAGACAGACGGACAGACGAACGGACGGACAGACGGACGGACAGACAGACCGACAGACATCATGTTAAAAATAGTCAAAACGTTATGTAGGGACCTCAATTCGTGGAGATCCATCGAAATCTCGAAATGTCAAAATCGGTATGATCACAATACCTCCCTTATACAAGGTGTCTCAAAAGAAATTTTATATTTAGTGGATCGATTAAAAAAAAAGTAAGCCGTATATAGAAAAAATGTTTATTAATTATTAAAATACACTTTTTGGGGATTTATTTCTTAAAAATAATATCGTCTAAATGTAGACCCTCGCGTTCTCGGCACTCATTTAATCGAACAGTAAAATTACTTATGACGTCTCGGCAGGTGGACTCAGGGATGGCTGCCATTTCGTGACGGATATTTTCTTTCAAATGCGCCAGTGAAGTCGGTTTTTTGGCGTAAACTTTAGATTTAAGATAACCCCATAGGAAAAAGTCCATAGGGGTTAAATCTGGACTGCGTGGAGGCCAATTTATGTCACCTCTCCGGGAGATCAATTTGCCTGAGAAAATCACCTGATTTACGAAATTAAGCCTCTAACTGGCATCTTGGGGCTTTAATTCTTGCACCAATTGAATTTTGTAGGGGTGCAGCTTTAGGTCTTTGTGTATAATGCGATGTAATGATTATCTATGCACATTTAAAGCACTTGCGCGCTTCCGAATTGATAGGTTCGGGTCGTCACGAACAGACTGATTAACATTCTCCACGTTTTCTACCGTTCTTGATGACCTAGGTCGCCCGGATTTTAATTTATCCAGCGTTGTACCAGTCTCTTCAAACTTTTTAACCCAATGTCGAATGAGAGGAATGCTTGGCGCATCATTTAAGTGGCGAAAACCTCGAATACTTCAGAATTTTCTACGCGCTACAGTCGCCGAATCACCGTTTTTGTAAAACTCTCGCACGCATAACGCGCGGTCTGTTCCCGAGAAACGCTCCATAGCGAATGAATTCCCAAGAGCCAGGCTACCGATTGACATAACCCCCGCGCCCCTCGGATACGTTGCGTTCACGCAGTAAGCTAAATAAATATAAAATTTCTTTTGAGACACCTTGTATATGTTGGCGGTCGGTAAAAACACTGAAAAATTAAAATACCATATTTGTTTACGAGGCAAACAGTACATGTTAATCAATATTATACAGGCTGTTTAAAAATGACAGTTACGTCACAAAAATCCCACTAAATTCAAGACAAAACACTATTCTATGGAATAATTTTGTACTAAATAACGTTAATTAGTCATATGTGCTAACGTATAAGACTAATATTAGTCTTATAGATACGCAGCTATGTTCTTGTTAAGAGAATGTTGATTTCAATCAAATTTTAGCCAAATTAGGGCCAGGACTCAAGTGATGAAATGCCTCAAAAAAATTATTAAAGTGTATTTAAAATCACTGGATACTTTTGAAGGGCCTTAATTTGTCTTGCCTAAGGCCTCACAAAACCACGGTCCACTCCCAAACGACTTGTGTAAATATAATTTTTCATAGGTTTTTAGTAAATTGTTCATCAAAATAGCAACAATGTTGATTCAAAAACTTAATTTTCATTAAACCCATTTGCCCATTTGCCTTAAGTGTTGCAAATAATAGCTACTATTTTTACGGCCGTTCAAAAGCTACGAAAAATGGTATGTACAAATATGCTAAAGTAAAAATATACATATATTCAGTTAAAATATATATCAAAAACTTTTAATAATATGAAGTAAAAAATCTTGAAACCTTGCCTGTTCTAACGACTTGAAATGTCATCTTTAAAAATAAAATTATATTCACATCTGTCATCGCATTTCCCTGCTTGAAAAGTTGAGAAATATACTGTCATGACAACATTTAAAAAGCCACTGACTCCGAAAAATTGAAAATAAATTTATCAAACGCTTCAAACGCTTCTTTTTTCTGAATATTACATTTAATTCTAAAAATACGTTTATAAATATTCAAATTAAGTATTTAATATATTTAATTTGCAAAATTATTTTTTATACAACGGCTATTTTTAAAGCCTTTTACAATTCAAAACAAAAGAAATATGTACATCGTTCATTCTTTATACATTATTCAAAAATAAAAAAAAATGTAAGACAAGTATTTATTTGCATTTTAGATAATAAAAAATCATTCATTATAAATGTAAAAAATGTAGACAAATAAATTAAAAATATTTCAGAGATGTTATAACAGCGATTATCTGATTGAGAAGCGAGATCGTTACCGTTTGAGCTATTTTTGGCATTAATAATTGTGAAACAGCAGGAAGTATTATCAATAATGTATTTTCTAAAGTCTTTTACTAATTACTTTCTTAAAATTTCAATATTTTATCGCAATAAATTGAATTCTTAAACAGAAACAGAAAATTTCATAACTTTAGAACAGCGGCTTCCAAACTTTGTTCAGTAACGACCACCTTAGAAAAAATCCCATCTCTGGCGCCCCCCCCCCTATTTAGGAAATTTATAAACAATTTGTAAATAATTTCTTTATTGAAATAATAATCACAAAAGTAGCAAAAATATGTAATATAAATATTGTAGTTTCTCTAATTCTTAAATATTTATTTTCACAACATAAATCACGAAAATCATATAAAAATAAATTATATTAATATTAAATTTGTAATAATACTTATTAAAAATGTTGTAAAAATCAATTTTAATGTGAAGTATGGGCTTGTTTCTTCGTACATAATTCGTTAAATTGCGGTTTATATGAAGAAAGAGCCACTCTTATTTCGTCTTCCACTATTAACCGTGCGCGATATTTTGTTTTAATAACAGCTAATGTGGAAATCCTGTGACCCGCGACCCCCTGGTGATTCTTGTCCGACACCCAAGGGGGTCGCGCCCCCTCTTTGGAAACCGCTGATGTACATCATTCATTCTTTATATATTATTCAAAAATAAAAAAATTGTAAGACAAGTATTTATTTGCATTTTAGATAATAAAAAATCATTCATTATAAATGTAAAAAATGTAGACAAATAAATTAAGAATATTTCTGAGATGTTATAACAGCGATTATCTGATTGAGAAGCGAGATCGTTACCGTTTGAGCTATTTTTGGCATTAATAATTGTGAAACAGCAGGAAGGATTATCAATATGGTATTTTCTAATGTCTTTTACTAATTACTTTCTTTAAATTTAAATATTTTATCGTAATAAATTGAATTCTTAAACAGAAACAAAAAATTTCATTACTCTAGAATAATCTGCGTACTTTTACGCAAGGAAAAACGAATTTCCCAAGTTAAATGCCCACATTTCGTGTTATAGCATAGTCTTAGAAAAAGAAGGACATTGGGAGTAGGCAGAACGACAGCAGGATATATTGTGAGAGAGGAAATGAAGACGGAAAAGCTGAGAGTTGTACAAGAAAGGAGTACTTTTGGAGGTGTGGAATGGACATAAGAGAAGCAGAGAGAAAGAGAAGGAGGTACAGGAACAGGAAAGAACAGACGGAATAGACAAATCGTGTGAAAAGATATAAAGCCATTAGTGATCGGAGTACCAAAATACTTAAAGGAGAAAAGAGGAAGAGCACTTACTGGGCAAATCCAGAAGACAGGCTCTGTAGATGTGCAAAGAAGAAGAGGAAATCTTGAAGAGATAAAGAGATAAAAAAGAGTGAGGAAGACAAGAGAGAGAGATGGGAAAGAGAACTGGAGGTAAGAAGTAAGGAGATAGGAGAGGGAAGACGGAAGGAGAATAGGAAGAAAGAAAGGGACACTTCAAGATGAAATAAAAAATATTATTATGTAGTAGGACATGTCCAACAAGACACTACCAATTTACACAATTGTTATGACTACGTCATCAGCCGTATAAAAGATAATAAATCTATACGCGCGTTTTAATTTGAATTTCTGATTGTCTTAACTAGTTTATAAAAAAAAATTATCTCCGTTAATGTTGTCGCAGTCTGTTTCACAATGTTAGTCAACTAAGGTTAATTTTCTTCCATTTTAAATTCTGTGATATTTTGTGATTGACTTTTGTCTTTTTTTACTGTATTTTATAATATTTTCTAGTCTGTGATACTTAATAATTTTATCACTTTATAGTGGTTTTAATCTGGTTTTTAATTTGTTTTTAAAATATCGCTTTAGTAAAATATAACAATTTTTTATTATCGACCCTCATTTGGAGGAGGACTATTCACATCACTTAAAATATACCATTATTGAGTAAGTTTTATATTTAATTATGACACAAGTGACTAATTTATTGTATTGGGTTGTGTAATAAATTCCCGCGTTTTTTTGTTTATAAGATTTATTGAAGAAAACAATAATTATAGTAACAAATTAATCAATAATATATTCTCCATCATTATTTACAACCTGTTCCCACCTATCGACCAACTTGTTGATGCCTTCTCGCCACAAACCTTTTGATTTTGTGTTGAAGAAGTTTGTGAGCCAGATTTTGAGGTCTGGATCGTTAGCGAAGGGTACGTCCCTCATTTGGTTCGACATGGAGCGGAAAAGGTGATAATCCGTTGGTGCAAGATCTGTAGTGTATGGCGGATGCGATAGAACCTCCCATTTGAGATCATTGAGATCTTGTGGCCATCGCTCAAGTTATGTGGCACCCAATTTCCAAGTTTTTGAGTAAAGCCCATGGAGTAAAGATCGTTAGCGATGGTCGTAAAGGTACGTTCCATCTTTTCGGCCAACTCTCGTGTTGTTTGACGACCATCTTCCTTCAAAAATATCTTGAGACGATCATCGTCGAAGTCGAGAGGTCGGTCGGAACGAGGGTGCATCACCAAGGTCAAAATTGCCATTTTTAAACTTGGAAGACCAATCTTGCGCGATCCTCGGAGCTATAGCGTCTACTCCATATACGTCACAAATGTCGCGAGCTGCTTCCGTAGCTTTTTGACCACGACGAAAGGCAAAATAGTGCAGATGTCGAAAATTACTATTTTTACCTCCTGGAACTTTCATTTCAAAAGCCTCAAATTCAATTAAAATTAATTAATTCCGAAAATTAAAGCAGATAAGTTTGTAGAGCACGAAAAACACTTAAGAATGCATACATAAACTTAACCTAACAAAACACAAAATTGCGGGAAAAAGATAAAATACAAAAAATGCGGGAATTTATTACACAACCTAATATAATTCCTAATTTGTATTATTTCTCTGTTTCGAATTATGTAGTGTAACTGAAGAAGATAATACAAGTTTATCGAAACTAGTTTTACGTCAATACTGAGTAGTTCTTTGTTTCTGACCAATTATCCCGGAATCTAATAAACTACATATTCATACTTCTGAGGTCGACAACATATACTTATAAAAAAATATTATAATACATTCATTATAAATGTTATTTTATTTTTCATTTCTTTGTAATTTTTTGTCAATTGTTTGTAATTGTTAATACCTTAAATGCCGCAAAGCCTAGGGGAAATAAAGAATATATATAGAAAAAAAGATATTATTTAATTAAATTAAAACAAAGGGGCTTATTTTTTTAAACTGAATGTAGTATATTAAATTAAATTTTTTAATTTTAAGGAAAACGGACGAAAAATGATTAAAAAATAATAATCATAATGATTATAGTTGATGTTTAATCGGATTCGGACCAGTCGGAAAATAAAACAAAATTTATTAACTTCGCTTACGTTTCGATTTAATTTAAATCTTCATCAGAGCTTAGTTAATAGTCACGATATAAAATAACTATTTAAAATTAATAAAAGTGACTATTAACTAAACTCTGATGAAGATTTAAATTAAATCGAAACGTAAGCGAAGTTAATAAATTTTGTTTTATTTTCTGACTGGTCCGAAGCCCATTAACTATCAACTATAATTACTAACTTACGGACGTAACTCATTCAATCAAGAATCATAATAATAATAGGCTGACACATTTAGTTGAGTTCACCACAGATATTCATGAGATATAAAGAAAGAAGATAATAATAATAGTTAATTTCTTTTTTCTAAAAATGCACACATCCAGGAATCGGGCCCTCTGTTAACCTCTTCCACTTATTAAATACCAAGAAACCCTTATGTAGTGAGATTATTAAGCCTCATTCATAGCTCATGTTTTAATAGACAACGCGTAATTCATAGTGCATAATGTTAATAGATACTGTTAGTGGCTAAGCACAACACTTTAGTACCATTCATAGCTCATGTTTTAATAGATAAATCGATCTAGCTGCCATCTACACGCAATAGAAATTACTAAACAATTTATAATAAAAATATCTTGTTATTAAATATATGTATTACTTTTTTATTAATGTTCTTCTAAAAAGAACCAAATTAATATTTATTAAGTTAATTATTAAATAAAATAACTATAATATTTCTGAAGCTACTCACTCTAACCTAACTTTTTGATTTCACAAAAAAAAGTTAACTTTTGTTTCCACCCTGTTTCCCAGAAACGTTGGTCTAAAAATCTGAAAAAATCTCAATAATGTTCATTGATGGAAACCAAAATAGTTCAAAATGAATTTTTGTCACATAAATTTTTTTATTGTTGAAAAAATACATATTTTATTTTAAAAGTTCATGTAGTATTTTAAGGAAAAGCTCTTAGTACATAGAATAACAAACGATACATTATTTTCAAAATATTGTTCATTTTGACTTTGACTACCGCAAAAAAAAATAATGTTCCACGCATATAGCTGCTTTAACTTAGGTACTAGATACCTGAAAAACACTAAAATATGTGAAAATTCACAATTCACATAAATTTTTTATTAGATTCAACACATTTATTAATTAGTACATCATAAACTGCAGCCACAAGTCTTTTTAGAATTTCCTGTATGATATATTCGTCTATTTTCAAATGTATCACTGTATACCTGCGATATCCTGAAATATGTAAAAATTCTCACTTCACTATTTTTCAATATTAGTTTCAACATTTTTACTAATAATTATGTCACAAGCTGCATCCAAAAGTCTTAATCGAATTTCAAGTATAATATATTCCTTCATTTTGACAGTTGTCAGTGTTTTAATGTTAATGTTAATGTCAGAAGTTTGAGGTATACAAACTTCTAACATTATGCGTTAAATATTTTCTTACGCTTATACACTAAATTGGAGCTATGAATGCTTATACGGATTTGTGTATAACTAACATTGTTATACATTAACATTAACACTATAAATTACGTACTATCTATTAAAACATGAGCTGTGAATGATACTTTACTCCTTTCGTGTCCGCAAATTATCTAATAAGTGCCCAACTTTCTGGCGCTTAAGGATAGAAAAGGTAAAATCCTTAAATTTTTGAAAATTCACACTTCTCATCAAGTTTTTGAAATACCGTATTAATATTACATTGAATCATTTTAACTTATTTTTCCATAAATTATTAAGTACACCATATTTTGACAATTTGCGTTTAACAATGCCTGATCGATTTATTGATAATATATTATGCAGAAATTTGTTTCAATTACCGGTAACAATAAACATACATCAATACTTTATGCGACTAATAAAAAATATATGTGTTTATTAGTCAATAATTAAAACAGATTAATATGTAACGTATTTGAAATATATCATGGTTATTACTAAACGTTAATAAAACAAAATTTAAATAATTGATTCGGTGAGATTTATATGAAATCCATCTAACCGAAATAGAATGATTGCCTATTAAATTGCAACCATTGTTTTTCCAATTTGTTGTCGATTTATAACAACAATATGTAAAGCTGTAAAATTGACCTTCCGATACAAAATATCAATTTCCAAGTAACAAAATATATTGAAATTATTATGTAAAAGGTCCTCCCCCGCACTATTCACCACTAGAAAAATGACTAACCATTCTAATGGTTAGTCATTGCAATCGCCCTATCTTCTGTGATGGATGATGTTTATGATGTTAGTTTACCGTAACATTAGAATAGGTAATATTACAACAGATTATTGTATGTTTTAGTTTACTAAGGTAATTGTTCTTTTTAGCACCTGAGGAAGCTAACAATGGTTCAACGAAACGTTGTGTTTCTAAAATATACGTACACTGCAAATCTTAGTGAGTAATAGTACTCCTTTTAAATGAGTACTTTTTATATTACTCATTTAAAGTGCGTACTTGTACTCACTTTGAAGAAGGAGATAAGTGTACGCACTTGAAGTGAGTACTAGTACTCGTTATAAATGAGTACTTCAAAATACTCACGTAAAACGAGTACAAGTACACACTTCTAAAGCGGAACTGAAACTACGCGTTATATGTGAGTACTAATACTCATTTTAAATGCGTACTTTTAATACGCGTTATATGTGAGTAACCTAACCTAACTTATTAAATTTGCTGTCATATAAGCTCTTTAAAACTAAACAACCAAATAATAGTACAATATTAACGTTTATTAGACAATTAAAAATTAAAAAAAAAAAGTGCCAAAGTATCTGCTGATTAATAAGTGAATTTAAAGTTAAGTAAAAGTGAAAAATAGTAATAATAAAGTGAAATGTAGCATTGAGAGGCTGCTGAAGCCAGAATTTATTTTTGCATAGTTTTTGTTTAAGAAGGTTCGGAAGCCTCAAAGTTAGTTATACAAATATGCAGTTTTAATTTAAATGCGATATAATAATAGCACATGTGATGATTGCATTATTTTAGGAATAAATGCGCTCAGAGTAATTCAGGTACCTTCTAGATATGTTTAAAGATTTAACATTGATTCTATTATACGACATAATTACCGAGACAATTTCATTATATTTTAGATACTAAAATAATACGTTTCAAAATGTAACTAAGGAGAAAATCATAATTTTTATCTTCTATTATTCGTAGAAATTGTTTAGAATAATTTATTGAATTTTAGATGATAACTAAGTTCATACTTATACTTAATCATTATGATTATTTTAGTTGTAATATCTGAAAGGTTTGAAAATTTTTGAATAAATATATTCAAGAAATAATAATAATCGCATTTTATTATTTACAGAAAAATATGAAGCTTCATAAATTCTGGAAAAGGATTGCATTGAAAATTGGCAAAAAAGTGTAAAATTATTGATTATAATAATTTAAAAACTATTTTTCTGATGTTCAATCAACATTTTTACTTTTCCTGAATTTTAAAGCTTTATTGTGACGTCACTCAAGAAAAGAGTTTTATACCTATGTACGCACTATAAGTGCGTATTACTACCCTCTCTTCCTTTCCACTACCCATTTAAAACGCGTACTAGTACTCACTTTAACAGTACTAGTACTCATTTAAAGTGCGTACAAAAGTACTCACTTGTACGTGAGTAAAAACGAGGACAAGCAATGTACGCACTTGAAATGAGTACTAGTACTCACTTGAGATTTGCAGTGTACTGTCCAAAAAGCTGAGTGACTCTTATTCTTTCTCTTAAAATTATTAACGATCTGAAATAAAATTCGTTATCTGTACATCAAATTTTTCAGCGAATTTTTATCTATCTAATAGGTTATTTTTAACTGTGATTACTCCAGAGAATTTAATTTTTACCCTATTTGGGATAATTTACCTCGACACAATCTCTACCCTAGATGAAAACCACAGATATTCCCGAACCTAAATTTAATTAACTAACCACCAACACGTTGAAATGAATTCACATAATAAGTTCGATACTCTCAGAAAGTATAGTGAAATCTCGATCATTCCTCGAATACCGTTTAGCCTCGAATATCGTTTTACCGCAATATTCGATAGAATATCGGAGTTTTTGTACTATTTTACTGGATCGATCGTTTTTCCAAAATAATAAAAGGATATTGTATAGTAAAATATAAATACAAGAAGTTGAAGAAGATCCATTGCTTGTACCTTCGTTTTCGGAAGCAAGCATGGCGTTTGAAAATATAAAAAACTTTTTTATATTCACATGCAATAACTGATACCGAAAAGAATGCTATTTGCAAAAAAGAAAACATATTGTTTACTTCTGGAGATAAAACCGACAAAAAACAAATGACCATAAAATATTATTTTATGTAAAATAAAATATGTAAATGTTATGTATATATTTTTTATTGTTTATTAATTTTAATCCAACTTTGTAATTAACGACCGCCACGTGTATAAGAGAGGTATTGTGATCATACCGATTTTGACATTTCGAGATTTCGATGGATATCTATGAATTGAGGTCTCTGCATAACGTTTTGACTATTATGAGCACGATATCAGTTTGTTGGTTCGTGAATACGTGTAGAGCGAATTTGGCTAAAAGGATTTTTATGAAACTTCATATTTAAGCTTTTGACATCAATGCTACCATTTAGTCAACTCTTGGTAAAAATCTTTCAAACGAAAGCACACAGCAAACATTCAACCATCGGCCGAATGCCGGCAAACTGCTTTTTCTGTTGGTAAATTGCTGACACTAAAAGTTTGTGCAACGCCAGTATTAATAATGTACATACTTCACATTTGTATTTCGCACTCCTCCTATACGAAGTACTTTACCAGCATTTTATGAGAACTCCTTATTTTTGATATGTTACATTTTACTTTTGTTTCACCATCGTTGAATAAATTTATTCAATGAATAAAGTTGACAATATCGCATCATTCTATTGACAGCAACGTTAATTTCTTCATTAATAGTTTAAAACCGATGAGATATTGTCAACTTTATTTGTTAAATAAATTTATTCAAGAATGGTGAAATGGCCATATGAGTATTTATTTTGCACCTACCCATTAATTTATTTTAATACTGGGTAAGTATAAGGTAAATATACATATGTTACATTTGAAATACTAGAGAGTGGGTATAATATAAACACTGGTCCGTCAGAAATAAATCTTGCAACTAATGCGATTATTTTGCACTTTACCGCTGCTGGGCCGGCAATAAACCAATGGGCCAGCTAACGACCACGGGGACACCGGGGTACTGGCCCATTACTTTCAATGCCGGGGAGTATGTGCTTCAACAGTACTGGCCCGTACATAAATGTTTGCTGGGTACATACTTGTTCCCGCTTTGTATTTTTAGAATTTTATAGGTATGACAACAAAAAGAGAAAAAAAAAACAAGTCTGTTGGTCCATGGGAACGTTTAGAGCGAATTTAACTAAACGGATTTTTATGAAACTGCATATTAAAACTTTTGACATCAATGCCACCATTTGATAAACTTTTGGTAAACATCGGTCAACCAGAAGTGTAAATTTACTGGTGTCTTTTTAAGTATTTTGCGAATATTTCGTAAATATTTGAAGAAAATTGCTGTATAACATGACAGTAACAAATTTTATTTGAATTTTTTTAGATTTATTGGAATATTTTATTTACTAAATTTAACATATGAATGAACGCTCGGCATATGGAAAAGCCAACTGAAATTCTTGATTTAGTTTTAAAAAAATTTAAATATGTTCAAAGTTACTCTATTTTATTTTATTACATATTTTGTAGTGGTAGCCGGGTCTGTTTTTATTTTTTAATTTTTAATTATATACTTGTGTACATACATATATGTATTTATGTACATGAGCAAATTTTTTTTTTCTATATAATACTTAACATTATATAGCAAGCCTGTAGCTGCAAACGTTAAATAGTCTGTACCTGCTACTTGACCGCTAAGGGCACGGACGTGAGTTCAATTCCTGTTTATGTCAAATAATTTATGTAAAAATATTTATACACATTAAAGGTCCTGTTTAGTCATTCGCAACCGATTATAAACTGTAGGTGCCTTTCTGTGTACGCTAAAAAATGGACGTAATACTAACCATATTATAGATTGAAAAGATGGTGATGAAACCTGGAAACAGGAGGGCCTAGTCTCACCTTGGGCTGTCGCATCAATGGTGACGATGATGATGAAACATTTAGGTATGTTTATATATTTTCGTAGGTTCCCGCATCTATATGCGCATATATATGTTCCCGTATCTATGGAAAGATACGGTATAAGGCGGACTGCTCTACATTGGTTTAAATCGTATCTCTCAAACAGAACACAATGTACAGTGTTCAATGAAGGAAAATTGGAGGCATGTTCGGATACAACCTCAGAGGAAATTGGAGTTCCGCAAGGCTCGGTTTTAGGCCCAGCTCTTTTTATACTATTTGTAAATGATTTACCATATTGTTTGAGATCATTACCAAATATTAAAATAACTTCTTTTGCTGATGATAATAGCTTTCTTATAAAATGCGGAAACTCTGTAGAAATAACCTCTGCTTTTAACAACGTTATGGAGGACGTTAATAATTGGATGGATAATAATAAATTAACAGTAAATATAAATAATGCATAGCTTTTAGAACCACCCAAAATAAAGTCAACCTCGAAAACCTATTGAAATATGATACACAACTATTTAATTTTTCTGATCATGTAAAACTTCTCGGTATAATAATGGACTGTAATTTAAAATGGGACGTCCATGTCAATGACATTTGTCAGAAATTGTCATCATGTTTGTATGCATTAAAATATTTAAAGCATAAATGTAGTAAGGATGTGTTGCGATCTCTTTACTTTGCATGTTTTCAGTCTCATCTCAGTTACGGAATTCTTCATTGGGGACAGTCATCAGGTTGGCAAAGGGTTTTTATTTTACAAAAAAAGTGCTATACGTACTCTAGAATCATTAAGTTATAGGGAATCATGTAGAGAATACTTTAAAAAATTATCAATTTTAACTTTCCCGGCTCTATACATAAATGCGGCTATTATGTATGTCTACAAGAATAAAAGTACATTCAGTAATAACATTCACCATAAATATAATACTAGAAATAAGCATTTGTTATTGCCTGAAGCTCACAGTACATCTGGATATCAAAAATGTGCATTTTTTAATTGCTGTAAATTTTATAATAGCGTACCGGAAGATATCATCTCCACAAAAAATATAAATACTTTCAAAATAAAGTTAAAACGCTATCTTTTAGAAAAAAATATATACAGTTTCAATGAATTTTAATATTTTCCTCTTTTGTATATGTATTTTTTTATTTTATTTACTTTATTTATTTATTTATTTTATTTTATTTTATTTTATTTTATTTTATTTAATTTAATTTTATTTATTTATTTTTATTATTTTTTTTTTTTTACTTTATCGACCTCTACTGAAATTGAATGAAGGAATGATTGCATGAAGGTAAATAAATATAATAAAATCTATTCTATTTTAAAAATTTTATAATTCGACTTGATAGATTTTAAATTGATAATCAACATTTCATTGTTTTATTGTATTTTATTTGTATTTTATTGTATTTTATTACATTCTATTGTAATCTATTTTATTAATTTTTGATTATTTTTGACAATTTTAAACATTTTATATTTCGACCTGATAGAATGTAAATTAATAATTATCAGCGTTTTAGGATACAATCCTATTGTGTTTTATATTATTTTATTGTATTCTATTATAATTCAATTTAGTAATTTATTTAATTTTTGAGAATTGTTAAAGAAATTAATATCCTTTTAGACTTGACAGATTGTAATATCAGCGTGCTACTGTGTTTTATTGTGTTTGCTGTATTTTATTGTATTTATTATGTTGTTTCCTACTACTTATTTTATACTGTTCTTGTATTTCATTGATATGATAACTTCCATCCCATTCTACTTCGCACGTAAACAAATATGACTATGCCTATCACATCAATGCATGCATGTATACCCACACATAATTGTATTTTGTATATGAAGGTTAATAAAATTATTATTATTATTATTATTATAGTTTTCCCACAATTATCGTTTTGTTCAAAGGGTCCCTTCAAATACGATACGATAAATCGTTCAACAGTTTATTTAGTATAATATGCTTGTGTGAAATGTAACCTAATTATTCATTTAATTACATAACACACAAGTATTTCATTTGACATTGAAAATAACAATTCATTTGTACGGTAGAAGTACAGTAAACTATGTCAGTAAGCGAACACTATTTCCTAGAGCAAGAGATTGCGGCAAGTATTTGATGGTATCATGACAGTTGCGACAGTTGTGTTAGTACATGTCACGCTGTCCCTTCCGTTTGTCCTTCTCCCAACAGAATACTACAAGCTATTATCTTGTAATTCCACTAGACTTTTCCCTCGCAATCAGCCATGTGTAAATCTCTGGGACTCACTTCTCTGCTAAATATCTCAGCGAAATGTTACATGTGGTTTAATCTTGTGAATTTGTGCAAGGCATACATGAATGAAGGATGAGATTTTTATTGTTCTAGTCTACATCACGTGTTTAATCAAAAGCGAGTTTAATTTTTGCCTCAGCTTGTTTGACTGATACCTACCTCTCTCTCTCCTTTCTCTTTGTCTCTCTCTTTCTGCCACTTTCTCTCTCTCTCTCTCTCTCTCTCTCTCTCTCTCTCTCCCCCCTCTCTCTCTCTCCCTCTCTCCTTTTCATAATTATTATACCGGGTGAATTATTTAAGGAGCAACATACATGTTTCACATATAATGTTATTATAGTTAGACCGGGAGCTCATGACATTTTTGGTCTCCGATTTCATACAGCATGCCTTTTGGAGGAGATAATATTTACCCTGTGACAACAAAAAACGGATGGTACTAAACCCCTGCACGCTTTCCGGTCATAGGGAAAATTGCATTTCCACTTGCACAAAATTTTTGTGTTTTTCTTTGATTTAATATTGCTTGCCCTTTTGTCAAAAGAAAGTTATAACAAATTTAAAGTCTTTTAATTATAGGCATGCTGTATGAAAACGCTGAAAATCATATTTTTTTATTACAAGATCACATGACCGTTTGAGCCTTTTGGGACCCTCCGAATCGCATGCATATATTTAAAAGACTTAAAATTTGTTATAACTTTCTTTTGACAAAAGGGCAAGCAATATTAAATCAGAGAAAAGCACAAAAATATTGTGTTTAAGTGGAAATGCAGTTTTCCCTATGACCGGAAAGCGTGCAGGGGTTTAGTACCATCCATTTTTTGTTGTCACAGGGTAAAGATTCTCTCCTCCAAAAGGCATGCTGTATGAAATCGGAGACCAAAAATGTCATGAGCTCCCGGTCTAAGTGAGTTATTTCATTTGCAACATAGCAAATTCTGAAAGCAAGCTCATATTCATGGCAACAGATATGTAATGGTGATTAGATATAACAGTTATATGACATGATAAAGTTCCTAGACGGCTAAAAAATAATAAATTAGAAACAATTAATGAATTTTTATTAGTTTGTTTATATTTACATACAAACAAAAATATATAAGTAGCTAAGTCCAAAAAATATTTTAAAAAATAATATTTTGTCTTTTCTATGGATACGATAAGCATTTGTTTTATGGCTATGTTGCTTTTGAAATAACTCACTTCATTAACATTATATGTGAAACATATATGTTGCTCCTTAAATAATTCACCCGGTATAATATAATATATTGTTACGATCTATGGACCTTAAGTAGGCAAGCCGCAAAATATGTTAGTTATGCGGGTTGCCAACTTCGGGAAATTTGGATAACGATGCAGATGAAAAAAAAAGACAGTAGTAGTTAGTAATAGTTTTTAAACTAAGTTTTTAAAATAAAAGTGTAAATATAAATAAATAGATAAATAGATACTGCTCGGACTGTGACTTTCTTTGTGTGGACTTTGTGTGGACATAATTCACCACTGAGAAACGTTGCCCGTTACAATGTGTTCACATAGCTACGCATATTGACGCATTAAATAAATGAATTTTACTATTATTTTATATTAAAAATTAAAAAATAGTATATTGTGCAACTAGTGCGGAATGCCATATATTCCGCACGATAATGAAGTTTGCAAACGAGCCACATGCTTTTCCTCCGATTACCATTTTTCAATAAATAAATAATCAAGAAAATATAATATAAATATGGTTATCAGCCATTAATGCGCGCGCAGTCAGTACGGGAATGAAAATTCTCGGAAACTGCACATGCGCATTGCTCCAAATTTAATGTTTCCCGCACAACGCACATGCGCATTGGGGCGCATTTATCATTCCAGCATCGCCTGCGTGCGCATGATGGTAACATGCGAAATTAAGCTAATTTCCTGCCAACAAACAGTATCGAAATGAGACAGTTTTTTTTTTTTAATTTAATGGCCTTTACTGCTGTGGCAATTAGCCAGGACAATTTATATTTGAGAAAATTTCCATGCCTGAACGGGATTCGAACCAGAGACCTTCGCAACGCAGAACATATGTGTTACAACTACGCTACGCCGGTCGGCATGAGACAGTTTCATAGTAGTCGTAGGAAAAAGATTTATTTTTTCCTGATGGCTGCCAAGTTTCTTTCCGTTTTCCTCGACCGCCTAGGGATTTTAGGATTTCTGGTATGCCTATTTTTGCTATTTTCACGAACATTCTTTTTTATTTGAATCGAAAACAATTTTCTTTTTAAGTATTAAGGAATATTCATTTATTAATTGTCTTCGTAATTCATTGACATCTTGAATTCAGTCACATGTATTTAAATTTACGTCTCGTATTTGTCCATCTATTATCATTAGATGCAATACGTGTTTATCTAGTTCTTCAGGTACCGGCAGCGAAGAGCTGCGGGCGCTAAAATTATTTTCCCTTTTTTTCTCATCACTTCCATTCGTCTACCTTTTCTTTTTTTGATCATTATCTATTTCGATTTTCCTTTTTTTTTTGCTAATCACTGATGAGAGGAAGATCAAGATTGGTACTTTGTCTCGGGTTTAGAAATACCTTGGTCTAGCTCTGAATAGCAGTACAATATTCATCCATATTTAGTTCTACATATATTTTGAAGTACACAAGCAACGTATCTACTTCAGCTATATCTATCAGCAATATCTACTTTAAGATAACAACCATAAGTCAATATTGGATAAGTGAAATCATTTCCTAAATGCAATTTGGTCCAATGTAGTATTTTAATATTTTGCTCTTTTGTTAGCAATATTAAATATTAAAAAAAATAGTACTCATCCACATTGCTGTAAAATTCTTTATTTATCTATTCTTCATCCTTATTGATAATAAAATTGTACAAACCAATCATTCTAGTAGGGCCAAAAAGGAAGAAGGAAAACCAATCATTCTTTTATAATCAAATGTTAAACAATAAATGTCAAATTATTAATTACAATTTAATCTGTACCTATAGTACTGATTAAATTATTAATAGTTAATAACTTAAACCTGAATTAAGTACGCGGTGCAATGAAATCTAATTTTTAATTATTAGTCAAGACTTAACTATGACCTTGTATTTCAAATATACATATATATATAATAGGCGAGGCAATGAAGCACAAAAATCAGCCCAACTTCCGATTTTTGGCGCAGTAAGATGGATTTACATGCGGTTTGGTGTATTCGACTCGTTAGAACCTCAGGAAATTTTGTGAACCAACGCGATCAATGCAAAATGAAAAACTGCATTTGTGCATAAGAAAAATCCATTGGAAAAGTGCATTTTCCAGAGTTGCAAAATCAAAAATTTATAACTCACTAAAATAAGTCAAATATTGATACTCGGGGGTTTCTGGGGTCGCTGAACACGAATATCGGGACGAGAGAAGTGTCCGAGGTACCTGGTGCCCAGGGTGGACACTATGTACATCGTCTCCTAGAGTTTTATGCAAATTTGATACAAAAGCAGTTGAATCACGTTACTCGGGGGTTTTTGGGGTCGCTGAATCCGAATATCGCAATAGCGAACGTCTCCGAGGTACCTGGTGCTCAGGGTGAGCGGTACTTACCCTCGTCTTCAGGAGTTTTATGCGAATTCGATACAAAAGCAGTTGAATCACGTTACTCGGGGGTTTTTGGGGTCGCTGAGCTCGAATATCGCAATAGCGAATGTCTCCGAGGTACCTGGTTTGATTTTGCAACTCTGGAAAATGCACTTTTCCAATGGATTTTTCTTATGCACAAATGCAGTTTTTCATTTTGCATTGATCGCGTTGGTTCACAACATTTCCTGAGGCTCTAATGAATCGAATGCACCAAACCGCATGTAAATCCATCTTACTGCGCCAAAAATCGGAAGTTCACTGCTTCGTTTCCTCGCCTATAAATAAAAAATTGTATTTCTGAGTTGACCGTCATCAATTGACCGTCACCGAGTTGTCCATCACCGATTTGACCATCGCCGAATTGACCTGTACCGAGACTAACGCGCGGAACAGCGAAGAGTTTATCAAGAAAGTGTTGTGAGACAATTACATGAGATGGGAAAAATGAAGAAGCTCGGATAGAAAACACAATATTGCTAATCAGCTTGCATTTCGTTGCCAGATCGTTGGTTACATTTTGGAAAACTCTGGTTTAGGTAGTATTTCCTATACATTATACATACATATTTCCGAGACAATACATTACTATTAAAATTATCCCGTCCTTTCTTGTATTCCTGAAAATAGATTTTCGCTGAGTGGGGTTGACAGATTGAGGGAACTCGATCAACTAAACATTTTACTATTAATAAACCGGAAATAGGTATACAAAAGGCAGAAATATCCTTTCAAAACGGCTACATTTAACAATTTATGAATGTTTTAATAGTTAAAATTTAATTTAAAGTTTAATAACCTTTCACTAACACATGATTAAGCGTGTACCGATTAATTTTTAAACAAACTATTTGAAAATGAGTTTGTTTGGTTTAGAAGTTTAACATGTGAATTGAAGTAGGGTCTGACTGAAGAGAAATAAACGGTTGTTTAATATATGTTGAAGTTGAGAGTGCGTTTAGAGAGTTAGCTACCGATACGCAACACTTGATCGATCCAGGCTTTTCACTTTGAAGTGGCTTATTGTTTTCTCGTAATTTAATATATACAAACACCACCATTGAGGTTTCAGACTTAAGGTGGAATTATATTTCTTTATATTATAGTGATGTTATATTTTCTAAACTAAATAAATATGTAATTATCACAATGCATCTTTAACGAGTCCTAAACCTCTCTAGTAAAAGGAGCACTAGGGCATTATTTTGCTAACCCTTTACCGCATAGTGTGTCATATATGGCACATTCCGATTTTTATTATTTATTTTACTTTTAAAACTGAATGAGAACGTTACTTCATGAATGTTCATATATGCCACATACACAGCAATGGATCCTGCAGTATCTCAAGTAATGGGCTGCAATAGATTTGAGGATATCAAGTGGAATTTGCACTTCAACGATAACTCTGAATTTATCGAGAAAGGACAACTAGAAGATACGACCTTTTCTTTCAAAAATTCGAGAGCGGCTGCTTTTAAACTCTAATGAAGAACACCTAGCAATTGACGAGCAAATAATACAGAATAATTTTCTTTTGTAACATAATGTAGAATCATAATATTCTATGTATGGCACAAATCCTATTTGCATAAAAATAATAATTGATATTTTAAATATATATTTTTAATTAATTTTTCTATCAATAAGAACCAATTCCTAATGTCCATGAATTATTTCAGCCAAAAATAATAATTCATACAGTACGCGGCTAAATCAAATAATGCTGATTTAGTGTTATTTCACCGAAACAAATATTATTATTTAATTTCTCATGTGTTTGGGTACTTATTCTTCTTTTTTTGTTCCTAAATATTGCGTATAACAAGGCTATTCAGAAAAAAAAAAAAAAAACAGTGTTTGAATTAGGTAAACACTGTCTAAATTTAGTGTTTAATTTTTTTTATTTTCTCAGATTTTGAGTTCAATATCGAAATCGATCTTCTAGCCAAAGAAGCAGCTCTAAATGGCTCCCTCTTAAATATTCCTCTAAACAGTAATGAGGTTATGTCAATCTTTAAATCTTCCATGTACAACTAATGGCAACAAGAATAGCTAGATTCTCTACATTTCAAAGGATCATATTATGGTCAAATTCAACCTCTTCTTCCTAGAAAGCGTTGGTTTTCTTCTCACCAAAGCAGATCTTTTATATCCACTTTTATCCGGCTTAGATTTAATCATACCTTCTCTCCATATCATCTATATAGAATTAATATGGTTTCGTCTCCTTTCTGTCCGTGTGATAATTTGTCTGTCAGCGATTCGAACCATTTATTGTTCGAATGCCCAGTTCATTTTCGCAATCGAAACTTATTCATACAAAATTTAGTTTTCCAAAAAATATCCTTACTTAAAAATATTCAGACGCTTCTTGCTACTAATTCTATAGATATTTATGAAATTATTTATAACTATATTAAAGCAGAAAATATCAAATTATAAATGCAAAAAACCTGTAATGTATTTATTTATATTTGGCTAATCGCCGATGCTGCTAAAGCCAACAAATAAAAGGAAAAAACATTTTTGTTTCTTATTCAAAGACACTTTTTAAACACTGTATAATTTTTTAAACACTTTTTTTTTCTTAGTTACAGTGGTTAAGTTGATTTTGTCTATTCAAAGACAACATTTCATTCTAGTTACCGTAGTTAAGTTACAATTTAATCAACATTTTTTAAACAACGTATGTGGGTAGTTTAAATGTGTGCATTAATATTATTACCTACGTGAGATTTCTAAATGAGTGATTCAGTGGAAGAATATTTAGAAGATATTGAAGAAGTGAAGGATATAAATGAGTTTGTCTGTACAAATTTTGTTAGAATTTATATGGACAGGGAAAATCCCTATGATAATTATAGTGATAAAATTTTTCGTGAAAAATATCGTTTTTCTAAACAGGGAGTTAACTTTATACAGCACCTTGTTGAAAATGAAATTAATCAAGTAACATACAAGGTGTCTCAAAAGAAATTTTATATTTATTTAGCTTACTGCGTGAACGCAACGTATCCGAGGGGCGCGGGGGTTATGTCAATCGGTAGCCTGGATCTTGGGAATTTAGTCGCTATGGAGCGTTTCTCGGGAGCAGACCGCGCGTTATGCGTGCGAGAGTTTTACAAAAACAGTGATTCGGCGACTGTAGCGCGTAGAAAATTCTGCAGTATTCGAGGTTTTCGCCACTTAAATGATGCGCCAAGCATTCCTCTCATTCGACATTGGGTTAAAAAGTTTGAAGAGACTAGTACAACGCTGGATAAATCAAAATCTGGGTGACCTAGGTCATCAAGAACGGTAGAAAACGTGGAGAATGTTAATCAGTCTGTTCGTGACGACTCGAACCTTTCAATTCGGAAGCGCTCAAGTGCTTTAAATGTGCATAGATCATCGTTACATCGCATTATGCACAAAGATCTAAAGCTGCACCCCTACAAAATTCAATTGGTGCAAGAATTAAAGCCCCAAGATGCCAGTCAGAGGCTTAATGTCGTAAATCAGGTGATTGAGCGATTTTCAACGTTTACCAACATTTTGTTTTCGGATGAAGCTCATTTTCATCTTAATGGCCACGTAAATAAGCAGAACTGCCGCTACTGGAGTGCAACGAATCCGAAACGCAAACATCAGAAACCCCTACATTCGCCTAAAGTGACCGTATGGGCTGCGATGTCGGCGCGAGGAATTATCGGCCCTTACTTTTTTGAAGACGAAAGGGGGCGTGCAGTTACAGTGAATTCAGAGCGTTATGTGGAGATGTTAGACAACTTCTTGGTACCTGAACTGCAAAACTTTCCTGGCTATAACCAAAGAACATGGTTCCAACAGGACGGAGCAACTTCACACACGTCCAATATGTCTCTGCCACGTGTTCGTGAAATTTTCTCAGGCAAATTGATCTCCCGGAGAGGTGACATAAATTGGCCTCCACGCAGTCCAGATTTAACCCCTATGGACTTTTTCCTATGGGGTTATCTTAAATCTAAAGTTTACGCCAATAAACCGACTTCACTGGCGCATTTGAAAGAAAATATCCGTCACGAAATGGCAGCCATCCCTGAGTCCACCTGCCGAGACGTCATAAGTAATTTTACTGTTCGATTAAATGAGTGCCGAGAACGCGAGGGTCTACATTTAGACGATATTATTTTTAAGAAATAAATCCCTAAAAGTGTATTTTAATAATTAATAAACATTTTTTCTATATACGGCTTACTTTTTTTTTAATCGATCCACTAAATATAAAATTTCTTTAGAGACACCTTGTATAAGGGACGGCATATAGATTCAAAATTAAAATTATTTTCCGAATTAAGATATTTCGGTAGGGGACATTTCAGGATGATACTGCTGATCTTCATGGATTTAGTCATCCTACTATGTCACGTATCATACATAAAGTTTCAGTTGCATTGGCTCTAAAAAAAGATGCTTTTATAAAATTTTCAGAAATGCATCAAGAAAAAGAAATGAGAAATTTTTATAATATAGCAGGATATCCAATCTTATTTGAGCAATAAATGGCACCCATATTAAAATTGGCATTATTTATGAATAGAAAAATCTTCTTTTTTTTTATTTGAATGTGTAAGCCGAATACCTAAGCAAACGTCCTTCCTGATAGGCAGAAATCCATATAATCCGGAAGATAAAATAATAAATTCTCCAAAAATTTCCAAAAATAATGCTTCTTTAGCTTTATATCAAATATCCGTAATAAAAAGAACAAACAAAATTTTACTAATAATAATATTTTAGTAGTAGAAGACGATCTTTTTTCCAATTATCTGAACGTTCTCTTTTAATTTTGCTTTCCATTATCCATGTTATTTAAGAAAGGTCAAGGAAAACAAATCACAAAATATATTTAAAACTCTATTGCGATCTGAAACTATGGCTATGAATTTCAAAATGACAGTTAAGTTCAATTATTTTACTACCAATTCGCACAATTTTCAGCTGTTTTTACTTAAACAGTGTCAGCGATTAGCCTCGTTGCAGAAATAGGCCGATGTAAAATAAATAAGATAATAATTTAAACAGTGTTTAGTTTAGATATTGTTTAAAAGAATAGTTGCCGACCGGCGTAGCGTAGTGGTTCGAATCCAATTCAGGCATGGAATTTTTCAAAAATAATAATTTTCCTGGCTAATTGCCAAAGCAGCAAAGACCATAAAAAAAATAGTATTATGTTTCTGAATACACAAATAAATTAAACACTGTTTGCACTTTAAACAGTGTTTAATATTTTGTCTCTGAATAGCCCTGTAAATCTTTAGAAGCTGTAAAATATAAAAACAGTACCAAGGGTGTCGCCCCTCCCCTACATAAATCTTGTGAAAAGGTAATTTAATTTTTAGTTATAAATAAACACGTAAAAGATGTGGTTGAGTTCACAATCTTCAAGTATTTATTTATATTTGAAGGCTGGATAGAAAAAATGAATATATAAATATTCGATGCAGACTACATGATATGAAAAAGGTCATACACTATTAGATGAGAACTAAGATTAATGGCTACAAAAAATTGTGACACCTAATTTTTTCAAGCAGCACAAAAAATATACATTTCATATTATATATTTTTTAAGAGTAATATTTGATACGAAGTTAAAATTTATTTTTCATCTTGATTTAATATTTAAAATAAAATATGTTACAGAAGTGTCAAGATTCAAAATGTGTTTGTTAAATATAAGCTATTTATATAACAAATGAGGAAATGAAGGTCATTATCTTCAGCACAGCAAAGTTCTATAAATTCCATGAGTTTACAAATTATAAATAATGCACAATAAGGTGAACCAGAATAGTTCAACAGGAATTTTTCAAAAGAAAATATAGCATTTTTTGTGACATTGATAAAAATTGATTATATTTTAATTTAAGGCTAAATTATGGCTTGTAGTATTTTTGCTTTTTTTGTATTTGTTTGTAAGGTACACTATTTCGAAAACGAAATGGCGACTCTCACTTGTTGATTCCAATAATGACTGATACTATAACCATTATACAAGGTGTCTCAAAAGAAATTTTATATTTAGTGGATCGATTAAAAAAAAGTAAGCCGTATATAGAAA
The DNA here is from genome assembly GCA_963971575.1 of Liopterus haemorrhoidalis. Classification (NCBI taxonomy): domain Eukaryota; kingdom Metazoa; phylum Arthropoda; class Insecta; order Coleoptera; family Dytiscidae; genus Liopterus; species Liopterus haemorrhoidalis. The sequence goes on along the minus strand of OZ020612.1, from coordinate 55,109,764 downwards.
AAATGTTTATTAATTATTAAAATACACTTTTTGGGGATTTATTTCTTAAAAATAATATCGTCTAAATGTAGACCATCGCGTTCTCGGCACTCATTTAATCGAACAGTAAAATTACTTATGACGTCTCGGCAGGTGGACTCAGGGATGGCTGCCATTTCGTGACGGATATTTTCTTTCAAATGCGCCAGTGAAGTCGGTTTATTGGCGTAAACTTTATATTTAAGATAACCCCATAGGAAAAAGTCCATAGGGGTTAAATCTGGACTGCGTGGAGGCCAATTTATGTCACCTCTCCGGGAGATCAATTTGCCTGAGAAAATTTCACGAACAGGTGGCAGAGACATATTGGACGTGTGTGAAGTTGCTCCGTCCTGTTGGAACCATGTTCTTTGGTTATATCCAGGAAAGTTTTGCAGTTCAGGTACCAAGAAGTTGTCTAACATCTCCACATAACGCTCTGAATTCACTGTAACTGCACGCCCCCTTTCGTCTTCAAAAAAGTAAGGGCCGATAATTCCTCGCGCCGACACCGCAGCCCATACGGTCACTTTAGGCGAATGTAGGGGTTTCTGATGTTTGCGTTTCGGATTCGTTGCAGTCCAGTAGCGGCAGTTTTGCTTATTTACGTGGCCATTAAGATGAAAATGAGCTTCATCCGAAAACAAAATGTTGGTAAACGTTGAAAATCGCTCAATCACCTGTTTTACGAAATTAAGCCTCTGACTGGCATCTTGGGGCTTTAATTCTTGCACCAATTGAATTTTGTAGGGGTGCAGCTTTAGGTCTTTGTGCATAATGCGATGTAATGATGATCTATGCACATTTAAAGCACTTGCGCGCTTCCGAATTGAAAGGTTCGGGTCGTCACGAACAGACTGATTAACATTCTCCACGTTTTCTACCGTTCTTGATGACCTAGGTCACCCAGATTTTGATTTATCCAGCGTTGTACTAGTCTCTTCAAACTTTTTAACCCAATGTCGAATGAGAGGAATGCTTGGCGCATCATTTAAGTGGCGAAAACCTCGAATACTGCAGAATTTTCTACGCGCTACAGTCGCCGAATCACCGTTTTTGTAAAACTCTTTTTTGGAATACCCAAGAGCCAGGCTACCGATTGACATAACTCCCGCGCCCCTCGGATACGTTGCGTTCACGCAGTAAGCTAAATAAATATAAAATTTCTTTTGAGACACCTTGTATAACCATTATACCTGCTGAGTTTATGGTTCTGTTAAAAATAATTACCTAGACCGTAATAATTATTTAAAATAAACGTGTTTTCTTATATGCTGTTTAGAATGAACTGTATATACTGACATGATATTCCTTCACACTTTTATCAGGCTTAGGACAGGCTATATTTGGCATGTTTGAAAATCGTTTTGTTTTAAAGCCTTTATATTCTTTAATAAATACTTCAAATTTGCATAAACAAAAATCATTCTTTTTTTTGAACTTGTCAATTTATGGTAATTTAAAATTATTAAAATATTAATCATTATCACTATTATCATTGTTTATATAACTATCAGAGTTTGTGTCACTACCACTGTCATTTAAATTAATAATTATTGAAGATTTATTTGGTGGATTTATTCGGACCAGTCAGAAAATAAAACAAAATTTATTAACTTCGCCAACGTTTCGATTTAATTTAAATCTTCATCACAGCTGCAAAGATATATGGAAATTCCACCTATCAACTATTATTATTAAGTGTATTAAACATTCCGAGTTAGATATTCAGTCAGCAAAGACGTGTTTTTACCGAACTTGTTAGAACATAAAATAACATAAAGTGTGTATATGTAGTTATATAATTGTGATCAATTGTTTACAAAATATTTTAAAATATTGCTCATAATCAATAGTGGTTAAACCATTTAAAGTGCAAATAGTGTAAAGCAGTCATCATGACTGGGGGAGGTGGCGATCCTGTAGACGAACCAGAAGACGAGCCAGAGGTAGACGTAAAAACTACCCGGAAAAAAGGTAGACCTAGAAAACCTAAGTGTCCGTTTAAAACTAACAATAGACAAACTTTAAAAAATCCCTTATCAGCTTCAGCAAAAAAATCATTAATTACTGAAGAAATTATTAATTCAAATGTAGCAATGTCAACATGCAATTCTCTTAATAATACTCTTACAATAAATTCAGAGCAAGATAATATTAAAATTGATTCTAATAATCCCAGTAAAACTATCATTAATGCACAAAATGAAAATGGTATTGCTATTAATACTTTTAAAGTAGCGGCTGAAGTACATCATTCGGACGAGTCGCCTATGGAGGCTAATATAGGCAGTAACTTGCTCAGCACGTCTCGACAACTGCTAAATCTCGTTACTGATAACAATATTTTGCAAAATTGTAATAAACAAACAAATACAAACTGTCATACTAATATTAATTTAGAAAAAAATATTTCTGAAAATGAATTCAATTCAAAAAATAAAAATAGGTACTCTTTTAATGATAATGGCCCGTTTATTGTAAATATAGAGTCAGTTAACAAAAATATATCTAAATTACATCCAATAGCTATTGGGAAAAAAATTATAAACAAATACCCTGGTATGAAAACTGACATTTTGAATATTTCTACAATAAACAAATATACTTTGAAATTAGAATTACAATCAGCTAAAGCTGCAAATAATTTAGTGTCAAATAATCCATTCATACACGAAAATTATAATCTCTATATTCCAACACACCTTACTCAGCGACAAGGTGTTATGCAAAATGTTGATACATCTATAACTGAAGATGAATTATTAACAGAGATCGATTCTTCTATTCGAGTCTTAAAAGTTAAAAGAATAATGCGCAAATTGGAGAATAATTTACAACCGACTGGAACTGTTATAATTTATTTCTCTGGTCAAATTTTACCTCAGTTTATTTACGCATACAGAGTACGATTTGAAATTAAACCCTACATTTATAGAGTGACACAGTGCTTCTCATGCCTCAGATTCGGACATGCTGCCAAAAATTGCAGATTCCCTCCTAGATGCAACCGTTGCAAAGGAGAACATAATTCACGTGAATGTTCAGATACATCCACTCCCGTGTGCATTAATTGCAATCAATGTCATCTTGCTACCGATCATAAAAATTGCCCGGTATTTCGTGAACAAAAGGTCATAAAAGAATATATGGCCAACAATAACGTAACCTTTATGGAAGCAAAAAACTCCCTAAATAACTCTTATGCCGAAAAAACAAAAACTACTCATAATCCAAACCCTGTCATAGTAACTTTACCATTAACTAATAACAATGGAAGTAAAAATCATTTCCAACAACCGTATGTCCCCTTGGAGGTAAATAATACTACCCCACAAATCAATCTACGTAACAATAAACAAAAAATTGTAGCACAGGAGAGTATTAACCAGGACTTACTGTATACCTCCCCACAACTGCCCACTAGACCTATAGGGAGAAACCCTTATCCTCCATTACACCATAATGTAAACACTAATAATAAACACAACAATATTAACAATTTATCAGAACTCATAACCAACATAGTCACTGTTATAATTAATAGGATTTTTAGTCAGCCAATTAGCTCCATTCCCAACAAAGAAAATCTACGATCATCCATTGAAAAAATGCTATCAGAGGGGCATAATAATCTAACTCAAAATGGACTTGGGTATTAAAATATTGCAATGGAATTGTCGATCTCTTTACTCTAATAAAAACTCCTTGGAAAGACTCATTCATGAAAATAAAATTGACATAGCATTATTATCAGAAACATGGATAAGACCTAATAACACATTTCCTAAAATTAAAGGTTATCAAATAATAAACACCAATAGGAATGACGGATACGGAGGTTCCGCTATACTAATTAGAAATTGTATTTCTTATTCAAATTTGAACATCCGGTATTCATCTAAAGAGACCATCCAAATAGCAGCTGTCAAAATAAAATTGTTCAAAAAGGAATGCTCTATTCTTTCAATATATTGTAAGCCTAAACATCATTTAACTACTTCTTTCTGGGATAATGTAATAAGTCAGCTTGACTCGATTTTTATTATAGGGGGGGATCTAAACAGTCATAATTCTGCATGGGGTTGCGAAGACACTGATACAGAAGGTTCATGTCTACTAGAATCAGTAGAAAAACATAACTTATTTGTAGCGAATGATGGTTCGGCAACGTTAATACAAAAACCTAACAGTAAAAAAAGTGCAATTGATGTGAGTATTTGTACCGTTAATATCTCCACTGATATCTTGTGGGAAACAATAAAAGACGGTCATGGCTCTAATCACTTTCCAATTTTAGTACAAATCGGTAAAATAAACAACCACAACTATTATACACAATCATCCCAAAAGTGGAATGTAGATGTAGCTGATTGGGATTTATACAAACATGTATCAAAAAATCTAGCTGAATCTTATAAACCGTCAAACAATGTTGTTACAAATTATCAAAATTTTATAAAAATAATAAATAGCGCAGCCGAAATTTCTATCCCTAAATGCAAAAATAAATTAATTAATCCACATCGCACAAAAATTTGGTGGGATGATGAGTGTAATCAGGCGGAAAAAAACAGAAAAGAATCCTTTAAGGAATATATAAAACAAAAAAATTATTTAAACTATATTAAATGTTTGCAATCATCTGCCCTCGCGAGAAATATCTTTAAAAGAAAAAAGAAAGAAAACTGGATAGAATTTACCGAGTCATTAAATAAAGACACCCCCATTAAAGACATTTGGAAAAAAATTAAAATAATAGATCGTGGTATTAACTCCGATAATATACATAAACCTACCTCACAACCAAACCCTATTGCAATGGAACAATTTTTACAAAAATTTACTCCGTCCTATGTGTGTCACCCAATTAATATAGAATCAATCACTCCCGATCATTTTTTAAACTCTCCCTTTAGTATGACAGAATTACTCCATGTTATTAAAAAATCATCTAACACATCTCCTGGATATGATAATATCCGATACCCTATGATAGAAAACCTTCCGATTGTTATGAAAAACATCCTTTTAGATATATATAATGAAGTATTTGTATGCGGCGAAATAATTACAGATTGGAAAGTTACTTTATTAATTCCGCTTTTGAAACCTAACAAAGTACCGAACTGCCCAGACTCTTATCGACCAATTGCTCTTACATCCTGTATTTTAAAAACATTCGAAAGATTACTTAAGCTTAGACTAGAGTGGTGGATCGAAAATAATGACATCACCCCAAGTAACATGTTTGGATTCCGCAAAAATAAGGGTTGCGTAGACAATTTATCTATTTTATGCACAGATATCTATAATAGCTTTTCTAAAAACAACTATCTAACGGCAGTATTTTTAGATCTAAAAGGAGCATACGATACTGTTTGTCATAATACATTAATAACAAAATTAACAAACTTAAAAGTTCCAGCAAGGTTAATAATATCTGTAAAAAATATATTGGAAAATAGAACTATATATGTGAAACACAATAACAACCTGACAGGCCCACGTACAACGAATATCGGTCTTCCACAAGGAGGAGTACTATCGCCAATTTTATTTAATTTATACATGTCTGACATAAATTTAACAGTAGATACCAACGCTCACTTGCTCGGATATGCAGATGATCTGTGTATCTATTCATCTTCGAAATTTTTTCCAACAACAACACTGTGTCTGAGTAACACCATGCAAAAATTAAATACGTGGTTTGAAAATCACAATCTCGAATTATCACCTTCTAAAACATCCGTAACTGTGTTTACTAGACATCGACAAACAAGAATTCCTCCAGATGTAGACCTCGGTCCATATGTACTAAAAGTGACTAAGGAAGTTAAATACCTTGGTTTCACGTTAGATTGTAAACTTACATGGAAAACACACATCGATAACATAGTAAAGAAAAGTGAACGATATCTTAATGCATTAAGAGTAGTCACAAGGAAACAATGGGGAGCAGATCCTAACATCGCCTTAATATTTTACAAAGCAACAATCAGATCTATTATTGATTACGGTTGTATGTTTTACGGCTCAGGAAACAAAACATTTTTACAAAGAATAGATAAACTGCAGTACAAATCTCTAAGGTTGTGTATAGGTGCTATGCAAAGTTCACCAATACACTCCTTGTTAGTAGAATGTTGCGATCCCCCTCTTCATATTAGAAGACTCAAATTAGCTTCTAAATATCTGAGTACTCGCATCGCTATGAGTAATCATCCACTGAAAATTAAACTAGCAGAATTAACCTCTAACTGTCTCGTCCAGAAATACTGGAAAAAGAAAACTTTACCAGTGTTAACTGAAGTGTTTATAGAATACACTCAGTCCAACTTCGATTTTGAAATAACCGAAAACATCACATGTTTTAAATTCCCTATTGAATATTCTTTGAAAAATAATAATTTTATAACCAATTTGATCTTGCCTTCAGCACCCACTAGCATTGATCCCGTGCCTCATAATATAACAAGTAACTTTATACAATTTTTTAAAAAAAAATTTCCTCATACACACTGGATTTTTACAGATGGTTCAAAACGTAGGGATTCTACAGGTATTGCTGTATACGATCCGAGCAGAAAATACGTAAAAAAATATAAAATTTCACCTCATTGCTCAATATTTTCAGCAGAATTGTTTGCAATATTAAAAAGTACAGAGTATATACTTGTAGATACATTTTTTACAAATAAAAATGTCATTATTTTTACAGATAGCCAAAGTGCAGTTAAAAAACTACAATGTCCAAATTTTCTAAATAACCCAACAATAGTATATAATATAAGACATAATTTATATCGTAGTCAAGTACAAAATAATATTAATATTAAAATAATCTGGATCAGAGGGCATAATAATATTCTTTATAATGAAACAGTGGACAACCACGCTAAACAAGCATGCGTAGACGGTTTAGTCGACAACACCTATATTCATTCAACGTCAGAATATTTAAATTTATACACTAACAAATTACGCAAAACATGGCAAAATGAATTTACTGACAAATCTAGTTCAAAAGGGATAACTTACTATAATATTAATAATAAAATCAAGAAAAACCCTTGGTTTAAAAATATAAGTCTTCCAAGAAAAGCAATCACATCAGTTTCAAGAATGCGCTTAAACCATACACTTTGCCCGGCTCATCTACACAGATTTAAAATTATTGAAAGTGATTGTTGCAGTTGCAACGAAGATGAAATTGCCGACTTAAATCATTTAATATTATCTTGCCAGAATTATGAAAATATGCAAAATAAATTTTATCAAATATTAATAAAAAACAACATAGTATTGCCTACAAACATCCATCTTATTCTCCGACATGCCAATATAGAAATAATTAAAGCTTTAGCAGAATATTTAAATGATACGAAAATAACTATATAATTTACTTTCTTATAGTTATTATTGTTGTTGTTATTGCTATTATTATTATTTTCTCTTTTTCTCATCTCATTACTAACTTGCTCTATTCTCTATTGTAAACCTTCCCATGGCCCTCCTCCGTAACCGATGTCCTGCTGTGACGGGCCTCACTAGCAATTACCTTATCCCATCTGAATCCTATCTTCTACATCCTAATTCATATTTATCATGTATTAAATAGCTCCAGACCAATCGTTAAAAACGAAGGTCCGAAATAATTAAAAAAAAAAAAAGTGTATTAAATGGAATCTCTTAGGGCTGGTTTCTGAAAGCTTAGTTAACTATAATCAAATGGTTAGAAAATGGTTGCTATGGTTACTTATGGGAATGTAATATTGTAACCAAGTTTACCCAAAGGAATAAACTCGGTTTAGCTTTCAGAAACCGGCCCTTAGTACTCAAATTAACGAACAAAAATTATTATCAAAAAAACTATTGTTTTTGATGTGATTGTAGAAAAAAATTTATGTGAAGTGTGAATATTCACACATTTCAGGGTTTCAGGCTGAGTGTGTAGGACAAATTTTACTTTGTAGTAATCACGGCAAAATGAACGATATTTTTTAAATAATTTATCGTCTGTTAATCATATAATAAGACTGGTTATTAAATTTACGCTCTTAAAAATTAAATACAACATTTGTCAAAATATAACTAGAATTTTGACAAAATAATTTCAACATAATAAAAATGCAACAAAAAAAAAAACAGAAAAAATAAAATTCACTCCGTACTCGTACTCGAAACCCTTCGTTTCCAGCGCATTTTAGCTTACGACACCAGTGCTCTAACCCATTACGCTATCGCACGCCTTGCATATGAGTGTCTTACATTGGTATAACTTTTGTACTTTGTGAACCAAAAACCACAAAAAATGCGTTATTTTCCGAAAACATAATCTGATCAAAAATTCCTGTTGTACTATTTCGGTTCACACCAATATACATTACTTAGAATTTTTTTAGATTTTTAGATTTAGTTTTTTGACCATCTGGGCTACAGGGTGTGGGACAAAAAATTTTTTGCACAATTTTGGCAAAACTCGCATCAAAATAATTTATTTTGCAAAAATAAAAATTTGATCGTTAATCCACGTACTAAGGGCTTTCATTTGATACCCTACTCAGAATTTAAAAAAAATATTTTTGTTTTCGATGAGCACATATTTGTTTATATTTTTAGGGGGGTATGCTTTTTAGATGTTTTAGTATTTTTCCTATGTGCGGGTCAAAGAGTTGTATAAGCATGCCAAATTTCAACTCTCTAGGTTTAGCAGTTTGGCCACAATTTTTACCGGACAGACAGACAGACAGACAGACAGACGACAAAATAACGGTATAAGGGTTTTTTGTTCATACCTACAAAACCCTAAAAATGGTCTTAGTCATCCAGGAGGTTGTTGACCTTCTTAACTTACTAAATACTTACTAAAACTTTGTATAATTATATTTTAATGTTAGCAACTGATGGCCATTGACCAGAGCCGCAGTAAGGAAAACTTGCGCTAGGGGCAGAGCCGTGTTTTGGCGCCCTTGGTAAATAAAAACAAGGTTCTTACCTCTCAAAATTTAAGTGATGAGCAAAAAAAAAGGTCCTCACCCTCCCAAAATCCAAGTGACGAGCAAAAAAAAAAGGTCCTCACCTTCGCAATGGCGTCCCTTACCAAGCCCGTCAGCGCCCTTTTCCTTAGTGCGCTAGGGGCCGTCGCCCCCTCCGCCCCCCTCCTAACTGCGGCTCTGCCATTGACTAGTATATCTTCATTTTTATTTTGGATAAATTAGTAATTTTTATAACAAATTTAAACATTCATACCATGATCTGGATTCGAACCCGAGCCCCCATGATTAGCAGTCAAATACGCTGACCACTATACCACAGCGACCAGCTGCTAAACCTTAAAATGTGTGAAAATTCAACTTTTCCAATTATTTTATTTTTCTGGCAATATTTGTAATAATTTAAATTAAAACATACAAATCTAGTAACTTGTTTATTTAAAGTAAACCTAGGTTAATTAAATCGTGGTTACCTTTCCAATTAGTGTAATTGTAACTGATTGTTGCGGAAAGGACGAGGGGTACCATTAGGTGATGAACTACTTAAAGCCAGAGGCGTATGGCTTCTCTCATTCCAGGGACCTCTCACCAACACTCGTTTAAAAAGGATAATGATGAAGCTGTGATTAGAAAAGTTTTCTTATTTGCTTTTCAACAATAGTTAGAAGGACAATATTTTATCTATTTTATATTAGGTAAGTTTTGCAGTAGAAATTTTCATTACAATCAGTAATTGTGTGTAAAAATAAATGGTCCACAATAGTGTTTTTAATTTTGTAACCAATTAGAAGAGAATTATAATGATTTACCATCATTGGAATCATGGTAGACTAGCTGAGAAACGCGCAGTAAATTGAGTTGAAAAATAATAATCGTTTATTCAATCTCAACAACTTTTTACGTACTGTTACATGTACAGGGTGGGCCATGGAAACCTGACCTTTTTTGAATGAACATTACACAATGATTTCTCAAGACAAAAAATGTTAGATTAATAAATAAAACACTCGGTAAGTTTCACAAATATCAGTTTAATATACTCTATACGTATTTCGGCAGTGACGCCATCAACAGGAGTTTCAATTACAAACTAAACTTATTTTTTAACAAATACATTCAGTGGGAACAAATAGATAAGGGAAAAAACGGAAAAAAGTTATTTACCGATTTATTAGGGGTGAGTTGTAAACGTCAATCTGGTCATTCATTAAGGGAATTCCAGAGTTAATATTTTTGTGAATTTCTCGGTATTCTAAAAGGTTCAGTTTAAGGCTTTTATTGTGTATGTGTAGGATTTTGAAGTCATTGACGGAAAGGTTATGATTATTGGAGATCATATGTTCTGCTATGTTGGACTGTTCTACTTTGTTATTTTGGATGGCTTTCAAATGTTCACCAAATCTTGTACCAAATTTTCGACCAGTTTGGCCTATATATATTGTTGAGAAATCTTGGCACGATGCTTGATAAACTCCACTTTTGTTGTGTAAATCAGTTTTATCTAATTTATTATTAACGAGTAAATTTTTAATTGTATGTTTATTATAAAAGGCTGGGGTTATATTTGATTTCTTTAATTTTGATCCTATTTTGAAACTAACCTGGCCATGAAAGGGTATTTTTTTATAAATTTTTGTATCAGGTATACTTGGGAGATAAAAATATGTTAATAAAAGTTTTTTGCGCTTTTTTCTAATAATTTTGTCAATTTCAGCCTTGTTATAACCGTTATTAATAGCAATTTTGTAAATAGTTTGTAATTCCAGATTGTAGTCTTCATCAGAGAGTGGAACTTTTATTAATCGGTCTACATAACAATTGAAAGCAGCTATTTTAGTATTATAAGGATGTAAAGATGAAGCAGGAATGATGGTGTCAGTATATGTCGGTTTTCTATAGATTTTGAAGTTGAGTTTAGAACAAGAATGTGAGATGGAAAGGTCTAAGAAATTTAAAGAACGATTATTTTCTATCTCCATAGTAAATTTTATTGAAGGATTGATATCGTTAATATGGTTGAAAAATAATTTTAATTGCCTATTACTACCTTCCCAAAGACAAATAATACAACAAAAAATGTTTATTAACATACATTAATAGTAAATTATATTATTATATGCCATTTTAATTTTTAAAAATTATATCAGTCATGTGATGACCCTTCTGCTCATAACATGTTTCAAGTCTGTTCATAAATTCTTGGTGAACCAGTAGAGCTTCGTCAATCACCCGGACTTCTGCACGAATGGCATCATTTAGTTCATCCAATGTTCTGGGTTTGTTTTTTATCCATTATGTTTCTGCTTGTTCGAAAGTCGTTGACCCATTTGAGAATTGTGTTTCGGCTTGGGATGCTTCCACGGCGCCCAACATTAAACTCAATTCGAAACGCTCTTTGCGCCGCTATTACTGATTCAGCGTTTTTGACAAACGCGTCATACACAAACACACGATGTCTTACACCCCATTCAGCCATGATGTACACTAAACTGCGCGAACTGACGGTTGGAATGGAACCTACCGCTTGCTTCTACCGCCCCCCCCCCCCTACCTGCAGAGTACTACCCGTTTCAAAAACGGGTCCCATGGCCCACCCTGTATAAGGCAGATATTGTGATAATTCCGATTTTGATATTCTCTGAATTGAAGTCTCTACATAACGTTTTGACTATTTTTAGCATAAAGTCTGTGGGTCTATTGGTATGTCGATCTGTCGGTACGTGGGCATGTGTAGAGCGAATTTGGCTTGACGGATTTTTAAGAAACTTCATATTTAAACTTTTGACATCAATGCCGCCATATGATCAATTTTTGATAAAAATTAGTCAACCGGAAAGGGAAGTTTTATCGTGCCATTTTTAATTTTATTGCCCATATTACGCAAAAATTATTTTAAGTAATTTGCCAAATAACATAAGAGTACTAACTAATATTTATTTATTTAATTATGATTTAGTAAAACATTATATATATTTACCATATGGGTGAGCGCTCGGCGTATAGAAATACCAACAGCAATTCTTTATTTATTTTAAAAAAAATTATCTTGTTTGATAATGTATTCTGTGGTGGCGGTCGGTTCTGTGATGGCCACAGCTGAATTTTTTAAGATGCATTTTTGTTGTTAGGTATATCGTTGGCTGAAAATAATAAGGTTGTATGTCGAAATGTATTACATTTGAGAAAACAAGCTTCAAAAATTTTGACATGAAAAAAACCAATATAAGGTTACAATTGTAGTTCAAAGTAATATCGGGGGGAAATTCAGTTTATAGGTAAATCTTCAGTTTTTAGGTTTCTGAAAATTGTTAAAAAGGTACCAGAAAAGGTAAAAGAAATGTTAGTCACGTATTAAATTTTTATTTGATTAAATAGCAAAAATGAAACAATATGCTTGCAAAATAATAACAAATTAAACATTAATCTTACAAAAAATTAAGATAAATTAAGATAATTTGAATTGAAACTGAAACATTCGAAATAAAAAAAATTAAACGAAATAAATTGTATTTTTATTATTTTGTTGAGATTTACTTTCTTGGCAATATTGTTTCATAATAAGATTTATCCATAGTAGGCATCCAATCCAGCATAGATTTTAAAGCGATTACCTTGTTTTCTGGTAACGGATTTTTATTTGTAGAAACCTTAATGTTTCTAAATATATTTAACAAGTCTTCAAGACCTTGTTTTATTCTTTTTAATATTTTTTGTAACCCAGGTGCCTGAAAAAGATGTTTTATATTTAACATAAAAGATTTTGTATGTCAAACATACAACCATAAATTATGAATTAAAAAAAAAACAATTAAAATACAAGGGTGTATATTTTAACATACAACTATGTTTTGTAAGTTTTTTATTTTTTAAGACATACAACTATGGTTTTCTGCTTTTTTCTCCGACACCGGTAATGCTATCTTATGGAAATTATTGGAACAAGTATGTTACGTGACATACAACTCTATAGTATTGAAAAGTGCATTTGACAAAAAATATCATATTCAACCTTATTATTTTCAGCCGACGATATAATAAGTGAGTTATTTCAATTTTATATGTAGGTAGCAACACTACAGCCCTCCAAACGTTTATCTTATTAAGAACTGCACCGAAAAGAAGTTTTTTTCATATTTTTGCCCATACACATTTTTGCTAAAGTAAATATTAAATGAGATATTTCAAGTTTAAAGGTAGCGCTCTCCCAAATTACATCTTATTAAAAATTTTATTAAACAAAAAAATCACTTATTCATTCCCAACAAATTTTCTTTTATACATTTTTTACGCAAAGTAAATACAGTGTCGGATTACACACTGGGCAAATAAGAAACGTGCCTTGGGGTACCCAGCAAAAGGGACACCTTATATACATAATTGCAGGGCCCCAAAACTCTGCCTGTTTGTGCTTACGGATCAAGCCGACACAGTAAATGTAAGTGATATTTTTCAATATTTTGGTTTTAGGGTGTTCTCCTGTAACTCTCCCAATATACATCCAACTGAAATAATACATAGGGCAAAAAAGACTTTCTTTTCTTATGTTAAACAAGTTTCGTAATATATATTTTTGCTGTTAAATCAATAATAAATTAAATATTTCAAAAGTTTAGTTAAGCTTCGGCAATTATAATCAAAGCTGGCACCAGGAGAAAGACCAGGAAACTGCGTCCTTTTATTAGAATGTCTGAGCGCCAGAACAAACCTGTAGCCGCAAGTGTTAAATCATTTGTGCACACTATTTGAGCGCTAGCAAGGGTCTGGAAATTAGTTCAACTCCTGCTTATGTCAAATAATTTGTATAAAAAATATTTATACAAATTACAGGATCTGCTCAGTCTTTCGCAACCAGCTATAAACTGTAGATGCCTTTCTGTGTTAAAAAAAAAACGTAATACTGACCAAATTACTCCTGAATGTACACATATTGAAAATATGGTCACGAAACCTGGAAGACTAGGCCTAGCCTCACCTCAGACTGTCGCGCCACGATACTTGAGCGCCTCTTATGGCGTCCCTCATCGCAACGCCCTAGTCCTGTGTCCCCTCCCATTCCTGCCTTTCTCAATTTCTGATTCTAATACTCATTAACTATTCTCTTTTCTTGTCCAAATTTATACAAAATTAATAACATCATTTATTTATTCATGTCTTAATAACCAGTAAACTATTTGCGAAACATCTTGAAGTTAGCAACTTATTGATGAACTAATTTAAGTACGTTGTAGTAGTAACAATAGAGCCTCTTACAATACATGTACAGTTGAAAGGTTTCATTTGTTAAAATTATCTATAATACCGTACCCACACTAAATTTAATAATAAGTGGCCTGATATTATTAAATAATTTAAAATTACGCTTAATAAAGTTAGGGGGCTAAGAAGCCGTTTTTTTTTTTTTTGTTGGTTGGAGCTCGCATTGAATTTGAAGAAAACTGCGCCCCTAAAATTAAATAAAACACAGTAATACTTAATTAGAAGAAATACTCAAGTTAACTTCTCTGCGTTGTATAAAAATTCTAATCACGAATTCGGGAATATAAATTTTTGAAAGAAGAAAAATTGATGTCATTTGAAAAAAATATCGGAAGTAATAATCTAAATTGGTTTACCTGAAATTCAGCCCAGCTAAAAAAAAATAGAACCCCTCTCAATCTGAGTAACTTATCTTCTTAATGAAACTGTAATATATCAAGCTGTGACCCTAAAAGGATTTCGAGAATTTCTGAATAATTCTTCCGATATGTATGCTTAACCCTCTCATGCATAGCATCCTCATATGAGGACAAAGCTAATTAATCAATTATCTTTTAATATTTTTATTTTCATTTTATTGCATAATGTCATCATATGAGGACAGATTTAGTTCATGCTCACCCTCATAGATGTCTCAAGCATATAATAAACACATGGGTGGAGTAGATCTGATGGATTCGATTAGTGGCGTTATACCAAAACTACATAAGAAATAAAAGATGGTATATGCGTATATTTTATCATTTTTTAAATGTTACTATTGTCAATGCTTGGTTGATATGGAGAATGAATGAGCATGAAAAAATGGACTTACTGGCATTTAAAAGTAGAATTGCTACTGCTTTAATTTTCCAAGGAGATGCAAAAAAGAAAAGAGCTGGGAGACCAAGTAAGGACACCCCTCCGCAAAAACAAATGAGGAAATACGTACCAATAGAAAAAAGCTCGATGGAGGGAACAATTTTCCGAACTAAAATTTGCATCCAGGTGCAAAAACCCCAAATGCACTCAAAAAACGCGCTATTTGTGTGGTAGTTTAATGGCTCTCTGTCCTGAATGCTTTGAGGACTATCACACTAAATAAAATAGTGTTCTATTGCATATTATTATTGAAAGTTATGACAGTAAAAATTTATTTTAAAAAATGTGTAGTTTTATTGGATCTAGTAAGTTAAGCTTACAAATTTCTGTCCATTGTTCTCCACAAGTCCATTTTTTAGGTGCTCCCAGTTATTTGAACGCAAATGTCTTAGTAAAATTATGAAAATTGACTTTGTTATGAGGATAATATTTTATTTAGTGTTCGTATTTCCAACTTTATTTAGTTGGAATTTAAAATTTTAAAAACAATTCGTTAGTCTTATTTATGCATATTGTTCACATATGAGGGCGTAAACATTTTTTTTATAAAAACCATATTATTTTTTTAAGAAAATTGTTTTTTTTTAGATTGTAAGCTTAAAATACATTAAAATTAATAGTATAAATATTTTCTTAGGAGTTTTATTTAAAATTTGAAAATTCATGCATGAGAGGGTTAATTTAGTATTTTCCCTCCTTCTTTTCATAAGCACTGCTACAAAATAACTGTTGGCCTCAATTACATAAGCCCATCTTGATCTGTTAACATCACGATTTTTCAGATATTTTGTATACCAATACATCGCGACTTAAAAATAAAAGGGTACATCAATCTTGAACCTGAATGTTATGAAGTTAGTTAATTTTTTGGCGCGCAGCAACGATGGCTATTTGCGCCTTGAATGTTATAAAGTTCATTAAGGCATTTTATCTTCAAATAAAGGTATAATAAAAGGTTCAATCTGCTGCATTTCAATTACGTGTGCATGTAGATAGAAGTTTGTTATCAAAATTAAGCTCAATCAGTAAAGAAAAACGGTTGTGTTATAATAAAAAGCTATGTCTATGCTTATCAATATACTTATTGACAAACAAAGTTATAAGTGTTTTTCAATGCTTGCAGATAGGACTATTTACGTGAACTAGAAGCAGTAATGCATGCAGATACAACTTTTTTAATTAAAAAACTTCAATTTTCCCTTAATAAATGGAAATATAATATTATTAAGAAGGCAGAATTATGCACATGGAACATTTTTATCTAAAAATCTCACATTTCTCAAAATTGTAGATAGAACCCTTAAATTTTAAGATGGAGACATGCTTATATTTTAAGTCGATTTAAGTTAAAGAAGAAGATTATACGGGAAAAAACGCGAGATGAGATGAAAAACGAAAAAATAATTTGCCACGATTATACCAGGTCTACAAGTATGAAATGCGGATTTTTTTCAAACTTGTCGCGCAATCAGAGTGTATAGTTCAAAGTTTCAACACATATGGCGTTTTGTTAAGTTATCATTAAGTGTCAAATGCGTATAGGTTATAATTTGAAAAGTGATCATATAGTTTTGTTTTACTGTGTTAAAAATGCCAAATTTTGTGCCAAATAAAGAGCATTCGCGGACAGTACTACTGTTTTGTTTTCATTTGAAAAAAACTGCTGCTGAATCATACCGACTGCTTCGAGAAGCTTATGGTGAATATGTTCTATCGCAAGATACGTGTGAACGATGGTTTCGGCGTTTCAAAAGTGGTGACTTTGATCTTACAGACAAAGAACATGGAAAACCTCCAAAAAAATATGAAGATACAAAATTGGAAACATTGCTACAGGAAGACGATAGTCAATCACAAAAACAACTAGCAGAGCAGTTAGGCGTTAGTCAACAAGCTGTTTCCAATCGCGTACGAGAGATGGGTAAGATCCAGAAAGTCGGCAGATGGGTTCCACATGCATTGAATGAGAGGCAGATGGAAAAACGCAAAAACACAATTTTGCTTGCACGATACAAAAGAAAGTCTTTTTTGCATCGCATCATTACTGGCGATGAAAAATGGATTTATTTTGAAAATCCCAAACGCAAAAAATTATGGGTGAACACAGGCTCACCATCCACATCAACTGCAAGACCGAATCGATTTGGCAAAAAGACAATGCTCTGTACTTGGTGGGACCAAAAGGGTGTGGTCTATTATGAATTGTTAAAACCTGGTGAAACAGTTAATACCCAACGCTACGAACAACAACTGATCGAATTGAACCATTCGCTGCTCATAAACCGACTAGAATACGAAAGAAGACAGCACAAGGTAATATTTCTTCACGATAACGCTCCATCATATAAGGCAAAAGCACTTTTGCAACACATTGGTGGCACTCAAGTGGGAAGTGCTACCCCTATGCCGCTTACTCACCAGACTTGGTCCCTTTAGATTACCACTTGTTCGCATCGATGGGTCACGCACTTGCCGAGCAGCACTTTTGTTCATATGAAAATATGAAAGAATCGCTAGATGAATGGTTTGCGGAGAAAGGGGAAGAGTTCTACTGGCGAAGTATTCACAAATTGCCTGAAAGATGGGAAAAATGTATAACTTCTAATGGAGCATACTTTGAATAAATAAACTTTTACTGTTCCTTTGAGTTTAATGTGTTTTATTTAAAAAAAAATCCGCTTTTCTTACTTGTGGACCTGGTATAGTCCGTTCAAAGGTGAGTATGCAGTACAGGACATATGGAGTAGTTCTTTTTCATACTCTCTAATGAGTTTACACAATGACGCTATCCTTTTCTTGCTTGTCGACGTTGCCAGCTCTAAAACGCGCTGATCTGTGAAGACGCAGTATTCTACAAATGGCCATTTGTTTTTGTTCAGTGTTATGAGTTTTATAAAAGTTGATTTTTGTAAATCATACGAGTGTTTCATATTATTATAATTGACACATTTGACACTCTTACAACATTTGGCAACATCGCTCCCATTTGCCGTAAGAGCAATACTGCATTCTCATCTTTGAACGCACTATAGTTAAAATTACCTAACAAATGTTGCCACTTATTTAGTGACAAAATTAATTATTTATTACTTAACGTACTTTCATAAACTGACTAACTTCTTTACCAGTTTTCAAACGATTACCACAAACCTTGCGTCTATTCACAATTTCGTAATTACCGAATTCCATTTCAACTTTACTTTCTCCGAATCGGCAGGGAATTTATGAAAACTGAGTTCCGGGTTTCTTTGTCGTTTTGTACACGATTTGCACACAGGAACACAGCAATTTCAAGTACATGTAAATGAAGTAACAAAATATCAACAAAGACAACAGCAAACTAACAAAAACATAAATTAACAAGAACCATAATTTAAAAATAATATTATATCACCAAAAATATAACAACTGATGAAACAATAAAACTATAAAAGAATTTAGAAACAAGTAAATACTATTTTAACAAGGTAATGACAGCAGAACTATGTAAGCTCTAGAACAGTGTTTCTCAACAGGTGGTCCCCAGAAAAATTTTATTGGTCCGCGTAAATTTTTTATATGTATTTTTTGCAGCATTTTTAATTTTTTATGCACATTTTTTACGCGCATTTTTTTATTTTCTGTAAACTTTCTGTGATTTCCCACAAATAAAATAAATGTATTTAGTAGCACATTAAATATATTTGTTTTCTTGCAAAAAATTAACCAACAATTATTAGAGGTCCGCGTTAGAAAATTATATATTATACTGGTCCGCGGTGCGATTTTGGATGAGAAACACTGCTCTAGAACATAGTTTCCAAAACTTATTTGCCCCGTATACCACTTGCCAATTTTTTTGTTTTCCATACAGCCTAATATTTAATTTTCCTAAACTTATTAACATCCAATTCCATAGACCTCAGATATTAAGTTTGGAAGTACGGATATTTTTTATAATTATTTTATTCCTGACAATTGTGGTTAACAAAAATAGTGTTTTTGCAAAAGGCAGCCGAATTATATAGACTAATAATACTAATTTTAATGTATGAAACGGAAATAAAATAAATTTTCCTTAATCAAGATTTCTAATTATTAAGTGTAAAAAATTAAAGAAGAAATCCTTGTTAATATAAAGAAATGTAAAAAGAAAACTTTACTGAAACCCACAAACAAGGTAAATACCTAACTGAAACCGTTACTTTTCCAGGATTAGAAGAAAAGTAAATTGAACCTTTTTTCTTGATTACAACTTAATTTATTTTTTACGCAAAACAGCTTTTTGCCCAGTGACCTATATACTGGAGGGTCTAATTCTAGGTTTCTCCGACTTCCGGAACTCGGAAATATTCAATTTACACCGAAAATTATTAAATATTTAGTATTTTTAGCACCAACAGAAGAAAAGTTGACATTTTAAAAATATATTATTTACACAATTCTTCAGAAACCTATAAGTTATTAAGGATCTTCAAACATTTAAAAAAATATATTATCACTAAATTTATTTTTTAGGATTTCATAGCTATAATCAAGAAACCTTTTATACAGTCATATGTCTGTCTGTACCGTAGATATTGTAGCCAACCAGCTGGATGTAGTTGAAAATTATACCCACATTGGTAACAAAATTTACATTTCAATAGCGGTGTTGAGGCCCATTGAGACATAAGCTAAATTAAGCTCTAATCGGTTTTATTTTATTTTATTTTATTTAGTTTTAAATTATTTTACTTAAATGTGCCTTTGAAAACGTTATAAACATTCTGTGTAACAAATTAGTATGCGGTTTTAATAAACTCGATTTTAGTTAGGGATGGGAATTTATTTTTGAATATCGATATATGCGCGATTCGATATATATCGAAGTAAAAATATCGATATTTTAGATATATCGAAATAACTAACACGTAACATGTAAGATATATAAATTACAGTTTTTTTTTGTTTTTGTTGGCTTGGTGAGAAAAGAAGTCGCCACTTGACAGAAAATCACTTACAGTTGGTACTAACCCAGCTACCAACCATCTTTCTAATATTCTCCTATTAGCTGTTCACTTTTATAAGAACACACTAGATCTGGTTATTTTGGTTATTTTTGTGATGTGTTACTGACTTTAAATGTCAATTAAAAATATTCCTTACGCTGTAAAACCGACTTTAGGTTGATAAGGTTATGATCATTATAATTAAGATATCATTTTTCATTATGACATATGTGAAATGGATCGACATTTTAAAAAACTTACATTTTTTAATACCAACATGACATACAGCTTCACAGATGCAAACTATTGAAAACAAAATTCCCTCTTAGTTTGTTCTTACGAAAGTGAACTGCTTATAGTTAACTCTCATAATTAAATAAAAATATATGCTGTTCACTTTTGTAAGGACAAACCAGATATTTTTTGGTTACTTTTATAGTGTATTACGGACTTTAAATTAAAAATATTCCTTACGCTATAAAACCGACTTTAGATTTATTGGTTATGATCATTATTCAGAAAATGACATTATTTATAATATTTTAATACCAACATGACATACAATTTCAAAGGTGCAAATTATTGAAATCAAAATTTCGTCTTACAGTTTATTCCAAACGATTAGGCCGAACTAAATGGAAATTTCGTTATTTTAGGTTGTCACGAAAAGGGACATTGGTTGGGTTATTTCATGTTTCAAGTTTGGTATGTGAAAATTTAAAATTCCAACAGTACAACCATGGAAACGAATGACATATGTCAAATATATTTTTTTTTTCATATTTTGAAGACAAAAAATAAATAAATGGGAAATTTTTATTAAGAATGACAAAAAAATTAAATGCAATGAAAAGGACATTTTATATTGACAATCAATTTTATCTAGAATTTGCAATGTGAGTATGATTTACAAAGTTTAAACAAAATTACCAAAAATCCTAAATAATAGATGAAAATTACTAGATTTCAAAATCTAGTTCCGCCTAAACGTTTGGAATAGCCTATAGTTTGTTTTTACAAAAGTGAACAGCCGATATTTTGTGCGAATATCGATATTTTGTGCGATATATCGCATTTCAAATATCGATATAAAAATATCGATATATTTTTCTAAAGTATCGATATTTTCGAAATATCGATATATCGTTCCCATCCCTAATTCTAGTATTTTTCAGTTTCATGATTTTATGTACATCGCATATATATTAGTTAAAACTACTAATTTGAACAAATCACAAGCCTGGAAGAAAACCCTGGTTTTGGCAGTTATATTTTGAATATTTTGTGATTATGGACAGATATACATATACGCGAAATTGTTGCCTTTACAACTTTGACTAATTTTAAAAATTTATAAAATATTTAAAAAATAGGGTAAAGTTGGGATAGATGCCCCAGTTATAGAAAAACAATCGTGTTGCATTAATCTTAATTATTAAACTTTATCTGTTACTTTGCTATAATTCTTAGATAATCTTACTACACAATAACATAAGATTAAAACACAAATAATTATTCTAAATATATAAAATTAATGATTTAAAATAGTACTGTAATTGGCCATATATCCCATATCGATGAGATTTTTGCCCCATATGCTGGTATGTATGCCTCACTAAAATAATACATTTGATTTTGACCAACAATTTTAATATTTTTAAAATAAATAACAATTAAAAATTACAATTTAATCAAAATTACAATTTTTTTTTTTTTTTTTTATTGACTGCCAACATATATACGGAGTGTTCATACCGATTTTGACTATTTTTAGCATGATGTCTGTTGGTCTGTGTGTCTGTCGGTCCATGGAGATGTGTAGAGCAATTTTGGCCAAACGGATTTTTATGAAACTTCATATTTAAGTTTTTGACATCAATGGCACCAGTTGTTCAACTTTTGGTATAAATCGGTCAACTATAAATGTAAGTTTACTCGTGTCGGTTTTAAGATTTTTGCGAATATTTCACAACAGAGAAAAATTTCTAAACATCTATTCTACAAAAATTACTATACAAGTAATAATTAACAACTTTTATTTGAAACATTTTTTGATAGGATAAATTTTTAAAACTTTTCATATTTTTGCGATATTTTTCCAAGTATCTATTTTGGCATATATGTTGTTGCGTGTCCTTGGGAAAATGTTAGTATAAGATTATATATATATTTATATATTTTTTATTATAAGATTATATATACAATGTCCGAGCCATATATCGCACATTTATTGCGGCCTTATATCCTTTTTCTATGGGATAGATGCCCCATCTGTTTATTTCGAATGTATACAATACTGAGCATTATTTTCTACTCTATAATGTGAGGTTAAGTGTCTTCTGATACCTAGTAATGAAACTAATTTTGTTAAAGTTATAGTTACGTCATAAAACCTTAAGACAAAATGTCGTAATTATTGAAATACAACCACTCATATGGGTACCTACCTTTACAATTTAATTTTTCTTAAACTATTAACATTGATGATAATTTAACACATTTATTTCAGAAGGCTGTGTTTCTCGTACAAACTGTCAGTACTGAAATGATACAAACACACACCGTTATGGATATATGCGAAGTGGGGCGTTTATCCCACTGGGGCATCTATACCAACTTTACTATACATTTAAGATTAATTTGGAGGTCTAAGTGGGCCTTTATGTTATAATTCTGACCAGATGTGCATGTTATACAATGGGACAAAATATGACCTTGAATGTTTTCCGATAGTAAATTTAACATATCTGGTACACAGGTCGAAATTAGGCAGGTGCACAGGACCAGGGTCCAAGTCGAAAGGGCGCCCGAAAAATCGTCAATGGAAGGCCAAGTCAGACTGTGGCTAACTTTTTTGAGCAATCTTGCAAAGGGCCCAAAAAAAGCTAATTACAGTTCTGTTGGTACAGAATAGTATTAGTATGCACATATAGCTAGCTCTCTCTGACACATATATACGAAAAATACTATGACTTATTTACTTATGGATAGACTATAGTCCCTACGTATTTTTCGCAAAAATAAATATTTCTTTAAATTTTGATCGGAACATCGAATTAAAGCTCCTGCTACATAGATTAATGGACACAATTTGATTTTTGAAAACGACATATTTTGAAAAAATCTGATTACTGCACACCGATGTTGAATTCTAGATCAGATTATATTCTCGAATTCACATTAAATAAAATAATGTACAAAAAAAATAAATAAATAAATAAGACATAATATTAAAAATCTTATAGGTCTACAAATTAACAAATAAGAAGTAACTAACAAATAAAAAGACCTTGATGTTACACTCTATAACCCAGAGGTGCTGGGTTAAAATTTTGAAGAAAAAAAAATCCTACTAATGCACACTGATGTAAACCGGAATTATACAACTGTAAATTTTCTATTTATTTTTTCGCAAAATATAGTTTTTACCGGCTGTCAAATATAGAGATGGAGGTACTATAATCACACCCATTTTAACTTTTCAAGATTTTTACAGATAAGCACGGATTAGACTTTATGTGACTCAAACCAGCTGATTTTAGCGTGATGTCGGTCTGTCTGTCGGTTTGTTAACACGTGTAAAGCAAATACGGTTGAACAGATTTCTATTAAATTTCATATATTAAGCTTCGGACAAAATATCTCAATTTGATCAAGTTTCGGTACAGATCTATCCACCAGAATGGATAGTTTACTGATGTTTTTTATGATGTGTTTTATGTGCTACACGAATATTTCAAAAATAGAGAATCATTTCGAAAAAAAAATAGTTGCTTTAGAAGTTATATCTAAGAACTTTTATAAGAGATATTTTTTGATGCCACTTAATAATTTTTTATAATTTTTCATATTTTAATGTAAATACGTTTCCAGTAAAAACGTTATTATCTTTTTTGATAATAATTTCTGTATTTCTGAATTATGTTTGAGTACTTTGTGGTGATGGTGGATTCTGCTGTATCCTTGAGAAAATTATAATTTTGTATTATAATTATTTTGGGTTATCAAATGAAATCTCTTGAAACGTATATTAAAAACCAAAAAGCAATTTTTTCATTACGTAGCGATTTTAGACAAAAAATATTGATATCACTCTATCAGTCAGGGTTGGTTAAAAAATTGAAACACCTTCATATAGTTCAAAATATTTGGGGCACAACAACAATGGCTATTTACACCTTGAAAAAATTTTAAGTAATGCATATTATTGTGAATTAAAATTCCACAAATAAAATATTGAATTAGGTCCTCGAAAGATTGTATTTTTGATAAAACATATATTTTTTTGAAATTCTATGTTGGTTTTGAATTGGATGCTATTAGTAATAATATTAATTGATGACAATTAATTTTCAAAATTTTCTTCGTTTTGACGCAATTAAAGCAAAAATTAATTTATTCTTTTTTTATCGACCTTGTTGATAATTTGAAAGTTAATATTTTCGGGAATTAGGTCATTAAATAAAAATTACAAAATGTTGAAAAGACCGGTTTCGAAAATAGTATATTTTCTTCTTCAGTTTATCTATTGATAATATTAACAAATTAGTATGTATTACTAATAGTATACTGAAGAAAAAAATATACTATTTTCGAAACCGGTCTTTTCAACATTTTGTAATTTTTATTTAATGACCTAATTCCCGAAAATATTAACTTTCAAATAAAGCAAAAATGTTTATCCCAAAGATTCGAAATTCGGATTCTTTTTTGGTTGTCTTTACTTACTATACATAGGCTATTCCAAACGTTTAGGCGGAACTAACTGGAATTTTCATTTTTGTAAGATCTCATGAGCTCTTCCTTTATGGTTTGAAGTAGGCTTTTGCTAAACAAAATTATCAAAAGCCTCACTTAATCTGTATAAGGTACTAGAATTCAAAATCTAGTTCCGCCTAAAAAGAAACGGACTTTATGTAGGAATCTCTAAAATATGAAAAAAGTCATAGGGTTCCACAACATGAATTTTTTAAAACCTTTCTATATTTAGAATGTTTAAATTTAATTAACAATAACGTGAACGAAAACTGGTTAGTTATTTTTATTTTTATCCAATTATTTTTAGCAAACATTTTTCTGTAAAAAACTAAATTTAAAAATGTTGGAATTCACGCATCTGGCGTCTGTCAATCATTAATTAAATTTCATTTATTATTAATTAATGTTGTTATTTAATTATAAACATAACAGAAAGTAAAGTAATTTATCATTTCTGTTTATAAAAAATCAACCCAAAAATTCCCGTCAAAACTTTCTCAAGTTACGCCTTACAAAATACAAACTTAGGCAACATCCTAACATACCTGTATTGCAGTACACAAATTTCACCAAAAAAACCACACAAACCACAATTATAAAAGTACGTAAAAAATACGTACCTAATATTTTAGACTAAAACACAACACTTAAAAAGTTTTTATTTTGTTGGATTAAGTTTTGAAACTTATAAAAAGTTCACAAACACACACTACACTGTTCCTATTAACACACTAACAATAAGTTTTACACTATTAAGTATTTATAAGAATTCACTAATTTATTAAAGACGAGATGACACGATCGCGAGATAATTCTATAGAGCTGTGCAAATGCTGCTTCTGCAACACACGACCGGACGACTGAGCCATGAACGGAGAATCCTGCAGAACCGAGCTTCATCCCCACTATTATTACCCCCACTTTAACAAGTCTGCACAAAATTTTCTTTTTGGATGAAAATCATGAGGATTTGTCGATATATTTCACGATATTTTTGACTTGTAACAGTTTATAAATGAGTTTAGCTTTTTATTTATTTTCTATTAATTGTACTTTATAAACTAAAGATTTCATTTAAAAAAGGATAATAAAAAGTTTTGATTTAGTTAACATTTCTAACAACAGGATTATACTTTATTTTAACAAAGATATCAAAGCATCAAAACTACAGCATCATATTTATTATCAGGAATAAAAAGAAGTCTCAGGAAACAACAGAGTTGCTGAACATCCCAAATCTTTACTTTACAGCTAAAACTTGTGGTATTAACTGTGTTAACTCTTAGCGGTGCTATTTAAAATGTACCCCACAAAATTTGAATAAAATAATCGTTCTTGAGATTTATAAATACCATAAATTAATATAAATACTTTATTTACCTACTTATGAAACAATGTAGGTAAATATTTTTTAATTTTTTTATTTTAAACACCTAATGTTAATTAATTTATTTTTCATGAATTTTATTGGTTATTTTTAAGTAAAGGGCGGAGTCAACTCGGGTAAATTCCCTGATTATTGCAAAGCAGCTACGCATAAACAACCAATTCAGTCTGAATCTCTACGTAGCAGTAGTAGGTTGGGCATATACTATGCTTTGCTAGAAATTTAGTTGGTCAGTATGAAACGAGACTTTATGAATGGTGGACATATGACAAACTTGCAATTGAAAATATTGTAATTTCAGCTAAAAAAACATTTTTAATATATTCCATAGTAAACCTGAATACAAATTATAAATAAATTATTTATTTACGATAAAAGAAAAATGAGGTACATTTGTACCCCACACTGCAACCAAAGGACACCGTAAAGTAAGGGTTAATCTGTGTCATGCTTAATTCTAAGCAGGGCCGGATTTCCCTATAGGCTAAGTAGGCTCAAGCCTAGGGCCTCCTAAGTCCAGAGGGCCTCAGTATTCGAAAAGATGCATATGGACACAGTGGCGGATTAAGCCTTCGCCGGGCCCAAGACATTTTTGATTCACGGGCCCTCAATCTAGAGGCGTCAAAGGGGAAGGGGAAACGGGAAGGGTTCGTTGGGCCCTTGAAAATTACGGGCTCAAGACAATTGTCTTTTTTGTCTTTGCGAAAGTATGTACTACAAAAATTTTAAAAAAATATGCTATAACTCAAGAAACACGGACCATACGACGGGTTTTACAGTCTGTTCCAAACGGTTAAGCGAAACTAAATGGGAATTTAGTTCTTTTAGGTTATCACGAGAAGGGACCTTGCTTGGGTTATTTCATTTTTCATGTTGGGATGTCAACATTTAAAATTCCAACAATGAAACCATGGAAACGAATGACATATGTCAAAATTAAATATTTTTTTTAGATATTTTAATGACAAAAAAATAAATAAATGGGAAATTTGTATTAAGAATGACACAAAAAATCAAAATATAAAGAAAATGACATTTTAAAATGATATTAACCTTAACCAAAAAATGTTTATTGTAAGTATGATTTACAAAGCTTAAACAAAACGGCCGAAAGGCACGATTTAAACGATGAAAGTAACTAGATTGCAAAATCTAGTTCCGCTTAACCGTTTGGAACAGACTGTATAATTCACCCTGAATCTAGTTTTGCCCATAGGTTAACTAGGGCAAAATACCTTTTTGAACATGTTGATGGGTAGCAAAAAGTCGATATCTCATTGGGCCTAAGAGATACCTATTGAGGAATCCGTAAAAAAACATTTCACCCCTTCAGAAGAATACCCTCAGTCTACTGCAGACTTCTACCAAATAATTCATAAAGAAAAAATACAGCTGCTTTACCTAATATAGAAGCAATCCTACGACTACTTCTTAGTTTAATGGTCACTGACTGCTTTGAAGAGATGTATTTTTAAAACTTAAAAGAATTAAAAATGAATTAAGGAGCACATTGTCATACGACAGGTTATCTGCTCTGAGCATTCTGAGCATTGAAAGTGATAAACTCAGAAATATTAAAAAAGTGGTCTATTGAAGGGGCCTAAAAATTTGAGTAGCCTAGGGACTCGCGTTGTGTAAATCCGGCCTTGATTCTAAGGACTCAATAAAAATACGTAATATCAAATGCGAATTAAGCTTGGCGTTAAAAGTTTATAAGACCTCACTAGAAATTCAAGCAACTGCGGGGCGGTAGAAATTCTAAATTATCAAGTAAGAACGAAGAGAATAGAAATTCTTGCGGAACTCCTTCAAGATCGGGGACAACCGCCAGATTCGACACCCGGTTAACCCACCACTGCATAATATGCGTTCCTTTATTAAAATGCACAAAAACCCGTTGATATCGAATTTTCAGTCTGTGCACACTTTAATGTATTAGACTAAAAATCTCACAATATATGTTTGTAAGATATGAGTACATATTGCTTTTGGAATATGTCCAAAATAACTCGAAATTAATTTCGTAACGAAATATACAATTCAAAACATTTACAGTTTATTTTGACATACTGTCAATTTGCAAAAAAAGACAAAATATCTTGGACATATCATGAGAGGGTGAAAATACAAAGAACCACAACTGATCCCGCGGGGAAAGGTTTTGGGCGCGAAGTGTAGAGCGACCAAGAACTTCAAGGCTGGGCCAATAGTTTGGATATTCATCTGGAAATTTATTTCCAACCACGATCTCCAAAGTGCAAATAGCCATGATTGCCAACCTCTAGAAAGAGAAGGCTGCCTTCATTGTGACCAGCCTCACGAGAACTCTGCCGGTGTCCCGTCGACCCAGTCCACCGCAGCATAAAGGCGACGATATATTAGGTCGTCAAGGATGAAATTTGTAGAAAAAAAGGCAAAGCTAGTAGATAACTTACAAATATAAGGAATTATTTTATTCATCAAAGTATGCACCCATATTGTCTATACACTTTTGTCATTTAAGCGGCAGGTGGTATAAAACTCTGGCGGAAGAGAGTCAATGGATTCCTGGAAGGCCAGTTTTATAGTATTATCGGAATTAAACTGTTTTCCTATTAAAAAGTTGTAGGCAGTGGAGATTAGGTCTAGTGAGTATGAAGGATGACGAAGAAGTTCCAACTACAATTACTGTAGTTTTGCCACAGTCATTTGTGCAGTGTGTGGTCTAGCGTTATCATGCAATAAGATAGGCGTTGATCTGTTGACGAATCTAGGCTATTTTTCTTTAAGTTTTCGTCCAGTTGGTTTCAGTATATTTCTGCTGTGATCGATGAGCTAGTGCGAATTTCCAATCGTTCCATTTTCAACAAAATTAATTTAAAAAAAAAAGGTTTTATATTTTTTAGTGCCTACAATGATTTCTTTAAACAGGCGAGATGTGTAACTTTCCAACAAAAAAAAAAAAAAAAACAGGACGGTAAAATATTAAGCTAATGTCAAATAATAAGCTTTTAAAGTTGGCAATATTATTAACTACAAATTTCTTGTCGACCTGATATTATTAGAGTTTCTTGGAAACATTTACGAAATGATGTTTCCTAATCTGATCGGTCTTATCTACAATTAGTGGCGTAATTAGAACTCATAGGCTTCTATGCGAAATATTTCTTTTATCGTTTTTGTCTAGTTCAGGGCCCCAATCGCAAATAACCATCGTTGTTATGCACCAAAATTTTTAACTTTAACCAAGGGCCCCAAATTATCATCATTAAAATGGTATTATACAGGCAAAAATCACAGTCAGTTTTTATTTTCTTTTTTAATTTAAAATTTAAATATATAACTTTTATTCAGCAGAACGTCTAAGGGCCCCAGTGCGACGGCATACAAATACGATGACTACAAATCTACTAGGCCAGTGGTTCCTATACTTATTTTGTCGCGGAACCCCTATGCGCTGTTGAAAAAATTACGAAACCCTTTATTTGGAAGCATTTTTGATACAACTTTAAGTAATTTAAAAAAAAAAAAACATTTCATTACTGCAAACTTTTTCCTTTTATAAATACGATTGAAAAGTAAGAGTTTATAAATTAGTAGTCATTTTCATTGTATACCTAAAAAATAGAACATTAAAATTTAAAAAAAAAGTCATGTAATAAGCGAGCTAGATTTGCCTTTATTTTCTATTATATTATATTAAAGTGTGAGACTCTTGATAATACAGCTAGGTTTAATGAGAAACATGCTTTTGCTTTTTGGATTCTAACATCCTTTTAAAATTTGGTCTAAATCGGATAATTGAATTCGCATATCTAGTGCAGCATTTAGTTTGCTGCGATATTTCGATTCAGCGTATTTTGAAAATCCTGATTCACACATGTACGTAGTTACAAACGGGAACAAAAACTGAATAGCCTCTTTTGATAAATGAGGATATTCGTCATATATATATATCAGACCAAAAAGTTATTTTTTTTTGTATTACATTTTTTTTTGTATTTTTCTAGAATTAATTTTTAACTATATCTTAAATTCTTTTTTACCGACCGCCAACATATATAAGGAAGGTATTGTGATCATACCGATTTTGATATTTCGAGATTTCGATGGAACTCCACGAATTGAGGTCCCTACATAACGTTTTGACTATTGTTAGCATGATGTCTGTCAATCTGTTTGTCCGTCCGTCTGTCTGTCTGTCTGTTGGTCTGTCTGTCTGTCTGTCTGTCTGTCTGTCCGTCTGTCTGTGTACACCTGCAGAGCAAATTGGGCTAAAAGGATTTTTATGAAACTTCATATTTAAGCTTTTGACATCAATTGCACGAGTTGATAAACTTTTGGTAAAAATCGGTTTACTAAAAATGGGAGTTTAATCGTATCGATTTTAAGATTTTTACGAATAACAGAAAAATATTTCGAAAAAACTTATTTAACAAAAGTTGCTACAAATGTAATAACTAACAATTTTATTTGAGACATTTTTTGAAAATATTTGAAAAATTCATCGAAATTTTTTAAGTATCTATTTTTTCATACTTATTTATATGTAACGTTTCCATGGTAATAATAACTAACATCTCTGTTAGAAAATATTGGGCCTATTATATAACTTTCTAATCTGCTGCTAGAATGTATTTTATACAAGTACTTTGTAATGGTGGTCAGTCCTGTGGAGGCCACAGCAAATTTTTTTTTAATATCCATTTTTATGAAACAACAGATACAAACAGCACCTTGACCTTCGGAACCCCTGAATTTTATCACGGAACCCTGGGGTTCTGCGGAACACACTTTGGGAAACGCTGTACCTACTAGAGACTCTACTGACTACTAGAGACGACAAAGTGACAAGAATAAGTTAAGCCATATCGTAAGTGCATGCAATTTCTTTACTGACTAACACAGTAATTTTGAATGCAAGTGTTATTGTTGTCAGTTTATTGTAGTAGATCATACAAGTTGACAGTACATACACAAGCTGACAAAGCAAATAAAGTATATTCAACTCTCTTTGCAATATCCCTCGAGAGTTATGTGTAAAAATATTTCGGAGAAGTACTTGTCTGAGACAAACATATACTGGTGCTACAGAAAACTATGTAAAGCCGAAAAAACAGAGAAAGATGTACCTGCGGAAATATAAAACATAAAAATATTATATTTTATTTTTATTGTTTTTCGTATTTTTACGTAGACGGCAATCATAAAATTGAATATTGAAGTAAAATAGTATATTATAGATAATATTGAATTTGTTTACAAACATTAAAGTATTTTATTCATTTTAAATTTGTGTGTTCTCGTTAATATTTGATAATTTTATTATTTATTATTATTTTATTTATTGTACATCGGCCTATTTCTGCAACGAGGCTAATCGCCGATGCCAGGGGGCGAGCTCCTACACCTGGATGAGGGGTGAATGACTGTGAAAATGGGAGTAATGTTGACGTATTATTCTCGCCCGGATAATATCATCAACGGGGGTTTTAAATTTAGAGCTGTGAACGGTCACTTGCGTTACCATTACAAACTTGTTAGTGATAATCTACAGTGCACAAGTCATAGTGTATAGTGTACTAATTTTAGAGCTGTGAAGGCAGCTTTATATTAACTTTAATTTATTTTTAAACCTTAAACAACAGAAAAAGTCATTATTTAACGGGCTCATGGTACACACACCGGCAAATTTAAAGGAACAGATTAAGAATTATGTTTTTTAGGGTTTTGTAGGTATGACCAAAAAACCCTTATACCGTCATTTTGTCGTCTGTCTGTCTGTCTGTCTGTTCGGTAAAATTTGTAGCCAAACGGCTAAACCTAGAGAGTTGAAATTTGGCATGCTTATACACAGGGGCGGATCGAAGGATTGAATCGGCCCGGGCTATTTGGATGAATCGACCCTGGCTATTAGGATGTATCGGCCCGGGCGATTTGGATGAATCAGTCCGGGCTCACGGGACTTTTTGACCATTTATAGGTAATGTTTTAAGAGGCCCGAGTCCCCGAGAATAAATAAAGATTAAAGTATATTTAAATAAACTTATTTAATTTATATTTTTAATATTAATACCGAAAATAAAAATACAGGCTCTAAAATAATGAAAAAATGTTAGAAAAACAAACAAAAAATGTGAGTGAATTCTAAAATATTATCATAGTTTTGGTCATATGTAGGTATTTGAGTGACGGTAGGTATTTAGACGGATAGCGGCCGTCGCATCGGCCCAAAAAGCTATCGGCCCATCGGGCGATGCCCGATCGCCCGATAGGTCGATCCGCCTATGCTTATACAATTCCTTGACCCGCATATAGGAAAAATACTAAAACATCTAAAAAACATACCCCCCTAAAAATATAAACAAATACGTGCTCATCGAAAACAAAAATATTTTTTTTTAATTCTGAGTAGGGTATCAAATGAAAGCCCTTAGTACGTGGATTAACGATCAAATTTTTATTTTTGCAAAATAAATTATTTTGATGCGATTTTTGCCAAAATTGTGCAAAAAAAAATTTGTCCCACACCCTGTAGCCCAGATGGTTTAAACTATAAATATAAAAACATTCTAAGTAATGTATATTGGTGTGAACCGAAATAGTACAACAGGAATTTTTGATCAGATTATGTATTCGGAAAATAACGCATTTTTTGTGATTTTTGGTTCACAAAGTACTAAAGTTATACCAATGTAAGACAGTCACATGCAAGGCGTGCGATAGCGAAATGGGTTAGAGCACTGGTGTGAAACGAAGGGTTTCGAGTTCGAGTACGGAGTGAATTTTATTTTTTCTATTTTTTTTTTTTGCATTTTTATTATGTTGAAATTATTTTGTCAAGATTCTAGTTATATTTTGACAAATGATGCATTTAATTTTTAAGAGCGTAAATTTAATAACCAATCTTATTATATGATTAACAGACGATAAATTATTTTAAAAATATCGTTCATTTTGCCGTGATTACTACAAAGTAAAATTTGTCCTACACACTCAGCATACCGCCTTCACTTATTATATACCTGCGAAACCCTGAAATGTGTGAATATTCACACTTCACATCAATTTTTTTTTTTTTTATTTTATTATTTTGTAGCCTATATCTAGATAGCTTGGAATGCTCTACTAAACAATGGACGAAGATTGTATCGACGCCAAGGAGAACAAAAAGCACCTTTTAATTTTGTTACTACTGTATCTTTTGGTGGAGGCTCAATTATGGTGTGGGGTGGAATATGTTTGAGATCTCGCACAGAGTAAAGTGGGAAACAGAATGCACCGAGTTCTACGACGCGTTGACGCCGTACGCACGGCGCTATCTGTCAGGAGAAAGTTAAACCCAAGCTGTCGTACGCAAGTGCACAGAATGAACAACGTCCTCTGGCGTTCGACCGCCGTTGATACTGAATGTTCGTCAACTTCCAACTTTTGACGCCGTTGAACGTTGACGCAGAACACCTAACCTCAGTTTTTACTGAATGGTAAAGTGTTTGTATGTATAAATAACTTGCATACAACATAAATAACATCACACACAAGTCTTCATCATCCATTATACTTTTAATAAAAGAAAACGCACGTATAAACACAGATATAGGTTGTCAAGTGACACTTGACGGCGTTAAAAATTATTGCATTCTGTGCAGGCGAAAATCTCAACGGCGTTGACGCAACGCTGTCGCAAATGACGCCGCGCTGACGCCGTAGCGCGCTGTGCATTCTGTTCCAGGCTTTAGTGGTGATTGCTGGCGGAGCGTTAACTGCAGATAGGTACATCAGTGATATTCCGCAAGACCATGTTGTACCTTTTGCCCCATATATCGGAGAAACTTTCACCCTAATGCAGGATAATGCGTGCACACACGTCGCCCACTGTGTAACAGACTTTTTAAATCAAGTGGGTATAACAACAATGGGTTGGCCAGCATGCTCCCCTGACCTCAACCCGTTTGAACATTATTCCAAAAAACATCGTACTAGAGAGATATCAACAAAATGTACACTACAGGGAAAATAAGTAAATTTTTATGTATGTTCCTTTAAATTTGCCGGTGTATGTACTTAACAAAACAAAGAATGTTTTTGCAAGTCCATTACTCGTCCAATAAAAACAGTTAATCATTGCTACATTATATTCTGTCCACTTGTTTTCATACAATTCTGTATGAAATTCGTGTTAGACTCCTTTACTATAAGCTTTTGTATATCAATTTTCTATGTTAGAGCGTGTAGGAATTGAATAACTGTTTGGAAATTCAAAGTATAACAGAGAACAACAAGAGTTTTGATCTTTCTTATTTCCAAACACAATCCGTTGATTCCACTTACTCCCTGATCGAATATCACG
Organism: Liopterus haemorrhoidalis; assembly: GCA_963971575.1. NCBI lineage: Eukaryota > Metazoa > Arthropoda > Insecta > Coleoptera > Dytiscidae > Liopterus > Liopterus haemorrhoidalis. The sequence continues at coordinate 55,075,186 of OZ020612.1, read as the reverse complement.
CAACATGGGGAAAGTTTATAACATGTCGCAACTACACAGCAGAAGATGTAATTTTTATTGACAGATGAAGTTGTTAATTACCTTCAGATGAAATTGGAAGATCTGGTTTATGTGTCAGATTGATGACTGTCAAATTTAATCCAAAAAAATCATAACAATCTTACTTCATAACAATTTTCTATTTCTTTCCTTTCAGATAAACAATTCAACCCTTGAGGAGATTTGTTATAGAGATATTTAGCACATCCCAAAGAACCAAAATTTTATTTTGAAAATCGGCGGTCCATTGTACTCACACAGAGAGCATACATGCGCCATTATCAAGTGAGGAATCCGTCCTCTAAATCCGCGATAATCCGTAAAATTCATCATTTCCAACGAAAGGGATCTGTGATCGATTTGCCATGAGTCAGGAGACCTTGTTTCATGCAAACCCCGGAAAACAGGTCTCGTGTTGAACAAACTTCTTCGAGGATGAGAGAGGTAATGCAGTTACGGTGACTGGGGCCCGATACCGCGAAATGTTAGAGAATTTTGTCCGTCCAGCTGCTCAGAGCACACCTGTGGTTTGGTGGCAGCGAGATGGAGCGACTGCCCATACCGCGAGATAGACTATACTCCTGAGGGACATGTTTGGAGGTCGATTTATTTCAAGAAATGCCGATTTCAACTTGCCAGCGAATTATCCCGATCTAACCGCTCCAGGTTTTTCTTTGGGGCTATTTAAAGAATTGTGTTTACAGAACTAAACCCCAAAATATCCAGGAGCTGAAGGAAAACATTCGAACAGAAATACGAACAATGGATGAAAAGGTACTGGAAAGGGAGCGCGCTGCTAAGCGGAAAATGGAGGCCATTTGCGCGGCATCATCTTCCATAATTAGACCAAACAAATTCCCAAATGTTATATTGTCATATACAAAAAAACCTTATTTCATTTAATAAAGAAATAAAAAAGTCATTCAGTTTTGAAATAGTAGCGCGACTTTTGGGCCACACTGTAATTATATATAACAGTAATATAATAAAATAATAATAATTTTATTTTACCAATGAATTATTTGTGTTAAAACTTACGTGCTTAATATGCGATTTTATATAGTCTTCGCTAGGGATGGGAATTTATTTTTGAATATCGCTATATGCGCGATTCGATATATCGTAAGTGTAATATCGATATTCGATATATATCGAAGTAAAAATATCGATATTTTTGATATATGGAAATAATGAACACTTAACATGTAAGATATATAAATTAAAGTTTTTTTTTTGTTGGCTTGGCGGGAAAAGAAGTCGCCACTTGACAGACAATCACTTTACAGTTGGTACTCATCCAGCTACCAACCAACTAACTAATATTTTCCTAATTAACTGCTCTTAATCCTAATCAATTAAATATATATGTGCTGTCCACTTTTGTAAGGACAAACCAGATCTTTTTGGTTACTTTTATAGTGTATAATGGACTTTGAATGTCAATCAAAAATATTCCTTACGCAATAAAACCGACTTTAGATTTATTAGTTATGATTATTATTAAGAAAGTGACATTTTTTATAATTTTTTAATACCAACATGACATATAATTTTAAAGGTGCAAATTATAAAATCAAAATTTCGTCTTACTATTCCAAGTCAGGCTATTCCAAGTGATTAGGCGGAACTAAATGGAAATTTCGTTATTTTAGATTGTTACGAAAACGGACCTTGCTTGGGTTATTTCATGTTTTAGTTTTGGTATGTGAAAATTTATGATTCCAACAGTGCAACCACGGAAAAGAATGATATATGTCAAATATTTTAATACATTTTTCCATATTTTGAAGACAAAAACATAAATAAATGGGAAATTTTTATTAAGAATGACAAAAAATTTAAATGCAATGAAAAGGACATTTTATAATGACAATCAATTTAATCTAGTGAGCATGATTTACAAAGCTTAAACAAAATGACCAAAAGTCTAGACCAAAAGTCTAGTCTCTGACCAAAAAATTACTAGATTTCAAAATCTAGTGCCGCCTAAACGTTTGGAATAGCCTACAGTTTGTTTTTACAAAAGTGAACAGCATATATTTAAATGTAAAAAATATGCAAGATTACCAATATTTTGTGCGAATATCGATATTTTGCGCGATATATCGCATTTCAAATATCGATATATTTTTCTAAAGTATCGATATTTTCGAAATATCGATATATCGTTCCCATCCCTAGTCTTCGCTCAAAGAGGCATTATTAATTGTTAGAGTCTATTTAATTAGCAACAAAAAATATTTGTATATACAGACATTGAATTAGCTCCCATTACTTAGTTTCCTAATAAAACGGTTAAATAATTTTTTATCAGCCTTTAAAATACAAAATTAACACAGTCCCATTTTTACTTGCCCGGCCTTAATATATACGGGGCAAGTATTGTAATCGCGAAAATATTCGATGTCGAGATTTTGACTGATGACCACGTTTCATGCTCCAGGGAATCCAAAAGACCTATTTTCGAATTACCGTCCGTATGTGTGTGTGTATACACGATAACTCAAGAACGGTTCAACTTAGAGAGTTCTGGTACTAAAAAATTCTTCTATTACTTGGGAAGAAGCCTATAATTTTTTATTTAGATCCGAAACCGGAAAGTTATTAAACTTTAAAATTCAAAAAAATTCGTAACAAGAAAACCCAGCCTTGAATAAAAATTTGTATAGAACATAATTTGATGTATTTTTGAAGATTTACCTGAATCTTTTTTTTTTATTAATTTTTTTTTTTTATTAATTTTTTTTTTCGTGGTAAGTGCAAGTTAAGCAGAGGTCTCCCTTCGCCACTATTTTTTTTTTGTTTTGTCGACGAATTGTTACGTTTTTTATTTTATAATCGATTAATAGATTATTTTTTACCAATTT